>JAMXBC010000002.1:115435103-116755095 GCA_024138005.1 Lumnitzera racemosa
TCTATATAATATGGTTGGACTTAAAAGCTTTCCTCTACTTTTGAATTCAATTGGCAATATTTGTCGATATAACTTTCAACAAGATAAAACATGTTTCCCTAATTGTTAATATTTACAAATGTAAAACTTAGAAGAGGCACGTGGCGTAACCGGGATCACCATTTGTGATGCGAAAGAAAATCTATAAAGCTTTAAAATACTTGGCATATGTACGATCAAACTCCTCCATTAGAATGAATATAAATATTCCACGAAGTCCATAAACTCCCATAAATAAATACTTCGATTCATTTTTTTTTTTTTGTGTAGGAAAATAGATCATGATCGACTCATAAATTTCAAAGCAAAACATCGGTGACCTTCTGGACCCGACAATCGACATGATCGGTCAAAAGAGGCTTTCCCCAAAACAAATGATGGTACTTTCTTCACTTCGTTGCATGATTTACTCAAAAGAACATGGAAACTGAGAAATCGGTATGGATTCGATAGTGGATTTCGTCATGATAACAATTTCGGATTCACCTTGACCTTCAGCAGAAGCTGTTGTGATTGATGTGGTCAGGAAGAAGGAGACACAGGCTTGGTCAAGCAAGTTAAAATAATTAGAGTTCTACCCACTCTACAGTAAACAGCACGGCAGGTCACTTCCGGAAGCACATGTGCCCTCAAGCTAGCATTCTCTAGCCTTCTATCTCTCTCTCATCTCTAAGTTTTTACTTCCTCATACTCATAGTCGAAAAGCATTTCAAAGCTGGTCGCCTTCGAGAAGGAGAAATTCTGATTGGACACGATATGATAAGTGATTCCATTCATGAGCACCCTAATTCATCCATCGAGAACTTAAATAAGAAATTTTACTTGCTCTAGCACTAATTATGTAAAAGTAAGTGTAGAGAAAAGTAAAAAGTTATTTTATTTGCTTAAAATATTTATTAACATTTTTCTTACTATAAAGGTTGGTGCAGATTCAAGTGCAGTGCATTATTATTGAGACTGTATTTCGAATTCTTACGAAATTTTAAGCTTTAGAGCATGCATCAGCTAGGTCAGCCAATCGACCGCTACCATGTGACTTGTTGACTAGGAGTTTATATGTTGTTTCATGTTTTCTTATTATTTAAATTGACTCGTTTAAGATCTAGGGCCTCAACCCTTCTGCATTTATTTATATACATATATGTGCGGTGATACATATCGGATAGAGAAAGACTTATTGTATTGGGTAATCTTAGCGAGAGCGAAAACATGTGGAAAGGAAATGTAGTGTTAATTTTTTTTGTTTTGGTTTATAAAGAAGAAATGGAAGGAAATGAAAGAAAATGATGTTAGTAATAGATTTAAATATCTCTAACTTTATATTTTTTTTTAAGGATACTTTTATAATTTTTGTTAATTTCCATTTATTTCCACCGATTTCTATGTAAAAGTAGAGACAAAATAAATGATCTTTAAAAGTGAAAATTCCTCTGATTTCTCATTTCTATCTATTTCCTACCTTACTTTTAATAGCCCAATACAACATCTCCATATATTTCCAACGATTTCATCATACCACAGTGTAAGAGAGAGGGTCATATAAATCGTAAATAACTCAATTGTAGGACTATTGCTCCAAAGAACAGTAAGAACATTGTATTTGTATCATACTACTTTATCGGTGGATTGTTTGCAGTACTCTTATGTTTTATTTTCCACATTAAATCCTGTATTCAATTTTTTCTCTTTCTTTGTTTTTTTACATTTTTTATTTATTGTATATATGTGTAATAATGAATCTAGATCTAATCCTTTAATAAAGTGGTGGTAGGATTATCAATATTCTAATTATTACGTCTAATTCAAGTTAATATCAATTCAAGTAATAATAATATAAACCGAAAATTATGCCTCAAGTTCGGTAATATGGTTAGCGGCAATGGGGAACATCAATAAGCCTTAATCGTAGACCAAGGATTAGGCCTTAGGCCTGAAGCCGAGTTGACCAAGGCCATAATCGGCAGATCCATGAACCGGATTTTATTATTATTATTTTTTTCTTGAAAGACTAATGTTGAAAAGGATTTGTATTTATTTAGACAATAACTATACCCAAATTGAGTTATATTATTAGCAACGTGGGACAAAAATGTTAAAAAAACATTAAGAAATAAAATTTAGTCTTAATATCGCATTGTTAAGAAATGAATACTTTCTTTTGGTGAAATTCCCCATGCATTAGACCCACTTATCTAAGGAATAGTGTGAAGTGCATGGGATTATAATGGTAATGGATCACGCCCCTACAGTTGTCTTGTTATTAACTCCAATACTGTTAGTGGCATGGGGGAATCTTACTCGTCACACCAATCTTTCCCATGCATATAAATATCTCCTCAACCCTTCACCGTGGATGAGGAGGGATCCGATCAACCATTAGCGACTCACACCCCCTTCACTCTATACATCTCTAAGATTGTTTGGCTTTCTCAACCTTACCACGAATTTGAGCATTGATGTTTACATGCCGGAGGCCCTTCCAGTATCTTCGATAACTCACGAGTTCTCTTTTGTGCCTCCTTCAAAGTCTACATGGATCTTCCTTTAGGTCGAATCCCACAGTGATAAAGAATTCACCAACAACAAGATATAAATCAAATCCAACATACTTTTAAGGATATATTTACTCTTTGTATTGTTTATAGTTACACATTAGATAACTTGAACAGAAAATGATCTATTTTTAGCACACATGAACATAGTTTGAATTTGTCATATTATTCAATAATGTGCTTTATTTTCTTTTTTTTTCTGTATTAATTTTTTAAATTTTTTTTCCAAATATTGTGATAGACCCTTGGTTCGGTCTGAGTATATAAATTGGCAAATTAGTTCAGACTAATTCATGGTTTCAACTCGATGCATGCTTGGATCTACCTAGGTTAATTTTAATCCACATATTGTTTTCTTCCATTTTCATCTACAAAACTTTTAAATATTTTGTAATGCTATCCTCTATTAAATATATCCACTAAGATTTATACATCACTTTTTAAAATTACTGGAAATCCTATGGAAATGTGATTTGAATAAGACAACATCGGTAAGAATTTGTGAGTAATAAAAATATTTAAAAATTAATGAGTATATTGTCGAACTTAAAAGTTATACTGATGGCCTTTAAGAACTATACTCGGTGACAAACTCAATATATATAAATTGTTTAATTATAAGTGCATACCCCTTTAAGCTTCATATCATCATTTTATTTCATGCGCCGAGGGTAATAGCATTCTTCTTCATGTTTCCATTACATTTCTTTCATGGGCTATGTTTACTAAAATTCAACTTGTTGATAGGCCATATAAGATTCAAGCTTTCAATGCCTAACCTATGCTTAGGATCAAGTGCCATGAGCTACTCGGGTATCTCGAACAACTCTTCCATGCATACAGCCAACCTTACCAAGTGAGCTTAGCTTAACCATGTGCAACCTACTAGGGATCCCCCAAGCACCCTAGCTACACTGGGCACTTTGCCCCACTTACGTTGCTCGTAAACCAACATGCCACCTAATCAGTGACCACGAGTGCCTCGAAGTCCTTGAACACCTTGGTACCCCTTCCTCTAGTCAAGGCCACTTACTTCCCCTTGAGCATGTGGTAAGAGTCCAGCATACGACTTAAAGCCTCATGAGAATTACCACCTAACAGTGCCTTTGGCCCCTTCTGCATCCTTTACTCTTCATTAATTACTCTTTAACATCCGTAGTATAGCTAGCACATCCAATAACCATGAACATGTTAGTATCCAAGGTTTCAAACATAGTTGCCAACATGTTCATGGCTGACTAAGATATAGAGTTGTTTTGTTCCCTTATAGCACATGTTTCTTATAGATGGCGAGTACGACTAAACCTCCAAGCAACATATGCCCTTGGATCCTTCTCTCTCCTCTCTTAGGACTCTCTTCACTCTAAGCACCTTAAGTACTTACGAAAGTTCTCCCATAAACACAAACACCCAAACACTGATGCATCCGCTCACTATCCTTACAATCTCCATAATCTCTGCTTACTAACTTAAATATCAGAGGGTTCTTGTAGACAAACCCATAAGAGACTTCTTATAGGTCGATTGTTAAGTAAGGAGCATACAACATCTAGAGCAACCTACATCCAATCCATCACTTTGGTTCTCACAACTAACATAGCTTATTATTTTTGCTATCAACTGTTATTTTTTTATTTTCTATTGGTGTAAGGCCCACGTCAAAAATAGCAAATAATCAAGCTAATAAACATTAATGTGCTCGTTTCAACCTTTTGACCCAAAAGTTATAACCTTATAATGATAGGGCATTTGCCACCATAACTATATAAACTAGTATCAATCCATCTTATAATCCATATGGGACTTCACTTAACTATGGGGTATCATAATTTCTCTTACCCTCCTCCCCCCTTTCACCTCCTCTTAAACACATGATATCCTTGTGTTGCAAGACATTACAATTAGATCTCATTCTTCCCCCTTTTTGATATTTGATTCAAGCAACTTACTACATACAAGTCATCTTAAAAGCATGACAGAAGTCACCAACTGGATGACATAGTAAAGCTATTTAACAATAAAGCTTGTTATGACAAATTGATTATCATTTTAGCTTACCATGAAGCAATTGTTGTTATTGGTAATTAGGATCTTGATTTTTTTTTTTTTTTGCATGATTTTGTTCTTCTTTATAAGGATAGAGAATCTAAGTTAGGAGAGTAGAGTTGAAGCCCATACATAGAAAGAACAATTGGATTACCAATGGTTTAGCAAAAGCGATAACTAAGTTACTAAATAGTTATGTAATATATAATACCTCCTATGTGAGGTTACTATATATTTGTTTTCATGATCTTTGTAAGGGAGTATATCTTCTAGATTGCAAGGTCCTATAAAAATTAGTGACCAACTCATAACGATTAGTTTGGAAACAGTTTGTAAAATTTAGGATAATCATGTAAATTATCCAATCAAGTTCAAATTTTATGATGGAGTTAGGAATATTAGTAAAAGTGATCCTGTAAGTTTAGATTTAGAAAAATAAATAATAAAATAATTAAAAATTATAATATTATGTTATATATATGTTACTCATTATTTATTGAAAATATAAAAAAAATGAGTTCCGATAATTAACAAAACGCTAAAGATAAATTATATACACACTAAAAATCATAAAATTACTTAAATAGTATTTACGAGTATTTACTTGTATCATATATATATTTACTTGTACCATATATATATTTACGTGTAAGTAAAAATATGCGAAATTACTTAAATTACCTAAAATATACTAAAATAATACTAATTAATTATGGAAAATTCATAAAAGATCAAAAAAATTAAGGGAAAATATAGAAAAGTCCAAAAATGAGACATGGTATGTTGGGATTTAAAGAAAAAATAACAATCAATAAAAATAAGATAATTAGAAAGTGAAAAAGAAGAGGATAAGGAACTAATATCATAAGAAAAATTAAAGAAAAAAAAAACCTAACCAACACTATAAATTAAGACACTCTCTTCCAAGATTCATTTTGAGCATTTGGGTGTTTAGAAAAATTTCAAAGAGATCAGGAAGAGAGGAAGAACTAATTTAACAAAAAATTAGCAAATTAGTATATAATTAGGGGTTAAAAGAGGAACCTACAACCAACAAACACTTAGGAGTGGATGACCACGACCATTGGATGGTAGAGGTAATGCTTAGACCAGTTGACAAAGCCATGGTGATTAGAGTAAGCAACGCTAGTGAGTTTTTTATTTCCATTCTAATTTTATTTTATTTATTAAAAATTATCAAATAATTATAGAAAATTATGAAATTTATTCCGATAGAATATTTTTATATGTAGTTTTTAGAAAAAATATTGTTTTGTTAAATTTAGGTCTTGAAATATATGTACTTAAGAAATTCTTAAACTCGAGCCAATTTTCGATACTGATTTAAATGACTTAAATAGTGTAATTTTGACCTAAAAATTTTTTGCATAGACTATTTGAAATATATATGACAATGGTATGAAGATTTTTTCTGGAAATTTATTTTCTAAAATTTTACTTAATTTTTAGTCCATAAAATCAAGCATAAAAGGCACTTTTTAGACTTAATATTGTGATTTAATGTTAATTTGTTGAAAATTTTGATTTTGGATGTAATTAGATGTTTTTAGATGATATTTGCCGATGTAGGATTATATTTGTGATATTTAAGATGTTAGATGTAAGATATGTGTAAATGAATATTAGATAAAAAGGGTATATTTAAGTTAATTTTGTGATTTAGGGTTAATTAGATATAAATTCTGATTTATGATATAATTAGATACTTTGATATGTTATTGGATGATGAAGAATGATATTTATGGTGTTAGAAATGTTAGATAAGTGATTAAGGGTGGATTATGTAATAATACATAACATGTATATATAGAAAATTAAATAAGTAGGAAATATTAGGTTTAAACTTATAGTATTATGATATAATGAGTATTATATAAATCTGATTTAGATTATGAATTTAGGAAACTATATGAAAAATATATGTTATTCTCACTTTAGGAACAAATTTGGTAGTTAAATTAGGAATATAGTATACTGTATCAACCAAATTATTGGCTAAGAGCTAAATAGAAGATTTATGATATCCAAATACTATTTCATAGTACTCGGGAGTTTAAGGTTATACTTTTTTATGCTTGTAGATAGTTTGATTGTATGCATGCCTGTGTATACGTGTTCTTGAATGTATTTTATATTATTAGCTTGTTGTACTAGTTTGTAATTGTTTTATATTGCATGATATGGATTGATCACCTTAAACTAACTTAATTAAATATATGACTTATAATTCTAAATCGGACTAGCATAATAACCCATTAAGAGAAACGTTTAGGGTTTTTCAACTAAATGCCGACTCCTCCGAAAAGGATAGCGTCGGATTGTATAATTGATTCCTTCTTCATACTTAGTTGAACTAAGTGATAGGAGAGATGGTTATGGCAAAAGCGAAGGGAGTAGTTCGAAAGTGGTCATAAGAGGAGTAGTGTCTCTATTGTACAAGGCTGGATTTAGTCATATGCTATTGAAATGTGCATTAAACTCTTCAACCTAGATTAGAGTGGGTGTAGTTTCTCTAATCTTACTATGGACCAGATAACGTCATGTGTTAGCATTTGCATGTCGCATTGCATTAAAATAATTAGTTGATAACTCTATTTGTGGTTAATGTATAGTTTTAAGTCTCCATCCAACTTACTGAGTAATTAATTACTTACATCCTTATAAATGTTGTTGCAAATGCTAGCTAGGAAGTAGATTTATAAGTACCTTGAAGTTAGCAACTATTAGATCCTAAGGAATAAGGATATAAAACTGAGGATTGACAACACTCTCAAAGTTTGCGTCTTAACCTTAAATATTTTAATATCAATTTATATTTTTCTTAAGTAATACTAAGATTAGGTTACTAAATCTTATAAACATTACTCGGCTTATTTAAATCTTAGTATGTATTCTTCATATTTTTGTAGATAATTAAATTGTTTAATTTATGATTTGTTCACTTCAAAGCGGATTAGTCATGAACGCCTTATGTAAATTAGGTCTAAGATAATGGCTATAACGTCAGCTTCTATCCTAGAATGGTTTGCATACTAAGACTATTACAATTCTGCTACTTTGGGGTGTAACATAGACTATGGCCAAATCCTGATTGTAGTTTTGTTATGTTAATAAAATCACACAAGTTTTCAAAAAAATAAATAAATAAATTGACAACACATTTGATAATAACTAATTATGAAGTGCTACAAAAATAATAATGGTGTGTGCAGTAAAAGTATAACATATGCAACCCTAAAATGTGCACATTTTTCTTTTTTAAATAAGCCTCATAAATATGTCTTCAAAAAATATAATTTAAATAATACATAAAACCTACAAACTTATATCCTTTTGTCACAAATCTCTTTGATGCCATTAGTGACATGTTAGTTGTGGTAACAAATACATTGATGGAAGCTATCAACTTTTTTTTTCCCTCTCAATAACATTTCATTACAACATGAACATAAGGCCTTTAAAATGTGATAGGCATAAAAGATTAGTCAGGACAAGAAAGAGAGTGAAGGCGTACAGCAGGAGGAGAATTAAGACAAAAAAGAGGGAGTAGCATGTATTGCGGAAATGAATACAATAGAGGTGAATGTGAAGGACTTAGAAAAAGTTGATGTTGAAATTACCTTACTAAACGGTAGTTGTAGTTGGCCTTTAACAACCATACGAGAGCTGTGAAACTTTTATGTTGGAACTATTAAGAACTTAGTTAATCCTTAACAGTTAAGAATTTATTGAGACTTATAAATAAACACAACCCATATATAGTGACTCTTTTGAAAACAAAGAATAAAAGTGACTATGTTGATTCAATTAGAAGGAGACAGCGTTATTCTAACTTTTTTATCTTCCCCTAGAAGACATAGAGAGGACTTTAGTTTTGTAGTGAACAAGTGATGTTCAATATAGGAGCATCCAAAAGTTGGTTAGTAACAAAAGTTAGACTAAGTGATGGGTCCTTATTTGCATACATGACTAGGCTTTACTCCCTAATAGATTTGAAGGGAAAAGGAAGAATATGGAGAGATAGAGTGTAGTTGTCTAACGTTGTTAATGGACCCTAGCTTTGTATGGGTGATTTTAATGAGATCACAAGGGACCATGGGAAGAGTAGAGGGAGAAGTAGAAGTTGTAGGCAATGGAAGAATTTAGGAATATGGTTAATGATGCAAATTTAGTTGATCTAGGTTATTAAGGCTAAAGATATACTTGGCTAAATAAGAGATTTTCCAGCATCCTAGTGAAGGAGAGAACCGATAGGGAATTTGGGTCATTAAAATGGATGGAAACTTTTCTAAAATCAAGAATAGAACATTATGCTGTCATGGGATCAGACAAGTTGTGATGTTGCTAGATACTAACGCCAGGGAAGTGAGGTAAGGAAAAAAAATCAAGTTCGAAAATTCCTAAAGGTGTTGAGAGGAATGTAGTGAAATTATTAAAAGAAATTTGTCAAGTGGAGGAGATGATGGATTTAAAAACTTGTTGCTTAATTTATTGTTGTTGACATAACTTGATGGAATGAAGAAAAAACAATTTTGAATAGTAGGATTGAATTGGAAAAAATGTTTAAAAAATTAGCCACATTTCAAGATAGAGAAGTGGGTAGTACAGAAGAAAAAGAGAAGTAAATAATGAATTATATTAATGAATTTTAGGGAAGATAGAAAACATATTGGCATCGAAGATCGAGAGTAAATTGGCTGAATAATAGAGACTGTACCATAGTATTCTTCCACCATACAACTTTGGAGAGATGTTAAAGGAACAAAGTGCTTTGAATACAAAATTTGGAAGGAAGGTAATTAAAGGAGGAAGGAGATATTGCCCACATGTTTGTGCATTACTTTCAACAGATCTATGAAGGTAGTCAGCATAGAGCCTATGAAGATTGCTTAGAGTGGGTAGAGAGAGCATTTGATGAAGATAATGAGAAATTGTGTACTGCTATAACAGAAGAGGAAATTAAGATGGCAACATTCCAGTTGGGGGTTATGAAAGCATTAGGACCTGATGGCTACTTGGGAGTTTTCTACTAAAACCATTGGAACACCATTTGCTTTACCATTGTACATGTTACGCCCCGAAATCGCAGAGTCGCAACAGTCCCGCTGTGTAAACCATTCTATGATAGTAACTGGCCTCACAGTGCCTACCATAGACATGACCTACACAAGGCGTCGACGACTCCTCGCTTTGAAGTAAACAGTCCGATTAACAATTAAACTACAATTATGATAAATTGTGCAAATTTCTAATAACATGTATAATATATTATATATATAAGTCCACAGAGCTTCCCATGAAGTTTTACATAAACATAACAATTCACTAGATTACATAATAACTATCAGTCTTTCATCCCTAATTACATGATCAATCTAGTTACACATTATACTAAGTAACTTAATCCTCACACCCCTGGCTTCCAACAGACTAACCTCTGGGTAATTGTAGGGCGGCATAGTGCTTGAAGTGTTCAGAAATCAGAACCTGCAAAAGGATCTGTAAGGGTATGAGCAACTACAGCTCGGTAAATTGAATTGGAGACTCACGGATGCATACAAGCACAAACAGGGTTATCAAACATTTATTTTCATGCAATGCAACAATCAAGTGTCATCGCACAACGTAATCCGGTCCGTTGTGAAATCAGAGAAATTTCACCCGCTCCAATCTGGGTTGAGGAGTTTCTATGTTATGCAGCAGCTCACAACCAAATCCAGGCTTGTGTAATGGAGACCTCGCTCCTCCCGTGACTACCTTCGAACCATTGACTCCACCCTCTTCGCACCCTCTTCGCAACCTCTTCTTCTGTCACTTAGTTCGACTAAGGATGAAGAAGGGACCATTTTGCAATCTTGCGCTATCCCTTTCGAAGGGGTCGGTATTTGGTTGGAGAATCCTACGATCCCTTAACGGGTTGCAATGCATGTCATTTTTAGTTATTTGGGTCAACTAAGATTTAATTCCGTTTAGGGTCATCAAACAATTCATACCAATTCAATCAGTCACAAAATCACTCACAATACAAATTCAGCATAAATTCAGAAACATCAAACACATGCGTAAACTACTTATAATCGCAATCATATACAAGTCTAAGTCTTCGAGTACTACGAAACTAGTACTCTATTACAATAAGCAATAACCCAACTTACTTGGATTTACTCGATCGCTTGATCCCTTAATCGCAAGCTGATTTTGTCTCTGGGTATCCTATAATACAAATAGGTCTTTTTAGTACTTAGAATTTATGGTTTATATTCTAAGTTATATTTTAACTCATTTTTTTCCCGTGTATACCCATTATGTCCTAATGATTCGTTGTACTCTATTTCGGTGTTCGAATCCTAAATGAGATTTTTAAATTTTGATTCCTAAGCTTTAAATATGCTCGAATCTTAATGTGAAATTAATCACATTAAGCTTGAGTGTCCAAATATCCTATTAGGTCATAATTTGTTATTCTAAACAATTCGGTACACGCTAACTCTAATTGCGGTATCGGATTTATTCCCGATGTGTGAAAATCTTACATTTTGAGACTTTTGCTTAAAATTAATGTTATTTTCAGATTTAGTATTTTTCTGATTTCTATTATAATATTATCTAAATAACTCTATTTTTTTTAGATTTATTAATTTACAATTTCACATATTACTAAATTCTTATATTAATTACCTAATTTCCTAAATTAACCATACTTAACACTCCAAAGGCTAGGATTAGGGTTTCACTTCAGAGATTAACATCCCTAAATATCTAATTAAGATCTAAATCAGTAATTAACATCTTAATCACCTAATTAATCCCAAATTACCCAATTTTTCCATCATTTTAGGGCTAAAAATTAACTTAAAATTAAAAAAAATTAATTTTAAAAAATAGATTCATAGCACTATTCTACATCATATGAGCATCCTACAGAAAAAATTTGAGCTCCAAACTACGCTCCTAAGCCTATTTATTTTCGGTCTAATCATGCTCGGTTTTGAGCAATTTGTTAAGAATCCTATAATTGCAGATGTAATTAAACTAAATCTATATTTTTTCCTAAATCTACATACAATAAAACCTCAGAATAACAAGTTTCATAATTTTCTGGGTAAAATAACTAATTTTACAAAATTATTCAAAATCGGAAAATTTAATAGACTAACCGGTCCAAAGTTTTCTGGCCGTCCAAACCCGGTCCAAGGCTGTCGATCGGCCTAAGTGGTGGGGCTAGAGTGGTGTGGTGGTGGCGGTTCGGTCCCAGGTGGTGGTGAGGTATGGGTTTTTTTCCCTACACGAATTTGCACAATTTTCTTTTTTTTTTCTTTTTTCTGGATTTTCTCTCGATTTTTCAATTTTCCGATTTTTCAATTTTCCAATTTTTCCCAAATTCTAAACTGTTCAAATGACTTCTGGAAATTTTTCCCCTATTTATAGACGTTTTTTGTAATTATTATGCATTAATTAGATAAGACTTTGCCAAATTTCCTTGATTTTTGGCTTTTATGTTGTCCAATTTTAATTGGTTGATTTTTCTTTTACAGAGTTTAACTTTCCACGACCTGATTTAGATTATTCTAGGTTCCTCTTATTTTTTTCTGATTTTTTTTATAATTAATTTATAATTTTCCTTAATTATTTACTTAGTTTTTGGCCAATTTAGGTAATTTCGCATATTTTTATCTACACGTAAATACATGTGGGGTACATGTGAACATTCCTAATTATTATTTTGGTCATTCTAAAATTTTTGGTA
This sequence comes from Lumnitzera racemosa, assembly GCA_024138005.1. Classification (NCBI taxonomy): domain Eukaryota; kingdom Viridiplantae; phylum Streptophyta; class Magnoliopsida; order Myrtales; family Combretaceae; genus Lumnitzera; species Lumnitzera racemosa. Next base: position 115,447,509 of record JAMXBC010000002.1, read on the forward strand.
TACATATAATCTATCTTTAGTAATTTATTAGTTATTTGATTACACTTTTCGCATTTTCGGTAATTAGTACTTATTGTGCTTAAAATTTGAAAATTTTATAGTCTCCTATTTTATTACTTATTTTCTTAAACTCAAGTTTACGGGGTCAGTTTTACTAATATTTCTCTTATTAGTTTATAGTTTGAGTTTGATCGGATCCATTAACCAATCGCCATAAACCTCGGGTTCTAAGTTCAAGCCTACGGTTACTTGACTTAGCTTTAGAGCTTACAGTACATGCAATATAACAGTTCTTTTCTATAGGTAGGTTCCCTTGAACTCTGAATAATGCTGATCTTATATTGATTCCCAAAGCTCGTAAACATAAGTCTATTATTCAGTTTAGACCGACAAGTTTGTGAAATTTTTCCTATAAAATCATTGCTAGGGTCATTATGAATAAACTAAAGCTGTTCTTAAGTGCATAATTGAAAATCAATGTTCATTTATCTTAGGATGGTTGATCAAAGATAACATATTGATAGCACACGAAATATTTTATTATCAGGAAAATAAGTTAGAGAGTAAATCTTATGGGTGTGCTTCAAAGATACACATGAACAAAGCCTACGATAGGATGGAATAGGATTTCTTAAAAGCAGTACTAATAAAGATGGGACTAAATCTTAAATGGGTTAATTAGATAATGGAAAGTATGGCTATAGCGGAGTATAATGTCATGGTCAATGGAAGAACTGTAGGTCATATTAAGCTATCAACAGGACCTATGCAAAGTGATGCTTTGTTGCATTATCTCTTTATCATCATAGCTAATGTGTTATCAATGGGTTTAAGGACTCTAGTAGATCACGGTCTTCTAAAGGATTAAAACCAAGGAGGAGTTGAACTATTGTGTCTCATCTTCTATTTTGCAGATGATTCTTTGCCTTTCCTTAATGCTACAGATCATAACCTAACTAAGCTGAGGAGAATGTTAGTTATCTATTGTCGGGTTACATGCCAAGAAGTATACTTCTCTAAATTAGGTATCTTTTATAGTAAAAACACCCCAACTAATATCAAAACACAGCTTGTAATACTTATGGAGATAAGAAGCATGATTGACCTTGAATGTACCTAAGCTTACCTACCATATGATGGAGGTCGAAAGTTGAAGCCTTAAAAGTCATCAAGGATAAGATTGCAACAAAGCTTAAAGGATGGAAGTAGAGTTTGCTATGTGAAGTAGGTCGAGACCTGCTCATTAAGTCAATTGCTACGGCCATTTCTACATATTTAATGGGTTGTTTTAAGTTCCTTAGAGCTTGGTGTAATGAGATAGAAAGCATGATTGCTAAGTTTTTCTAAGGACAAAATAAATTAGAAGGAAGAGTACATTAGGTGAGTTTGTAAAGAATAACATTATCTAAATGTAGAGGAGGCCTAGGTTTCAAAGATTTGTACTTTTTAACCTAGCTCTCTTAATAAAGCTAGCTTGGAGGGTACAAAATAATTGGAATGCTCTTTAAGTCTAAGTTTTGAAAGGTTTATACTTTGCTGATGAAGAATTTTGGGATGCCAAGAAAGGGGGTAAATCTTCATGGGTGTGTCTAATGTGCTAGAAATTTAGGGGAGCTATGTCGAGAATAGGTACAGGGGAAAAAATTTCAATTTGGAATGATAGATGGTTACCTAATTTGCAAAGTTACTTCTTAGAGAGGACTAACACTAAGAACTTGCCAAATTTGACGGTTAAGGATATAATTGATAAGGAAAACCAAACTTAGGATCTTTTTACTATTGAGGGTGTAATATCGCCTGAGGAAAAAAAGAGTAATAAAGAGCTTACCTTTGCCTATCAGGGAAAGACAAGATGTATTGATTTAGCCATGTGACAAATCTAAGGAAGTCATAGTGAAATCTGCGTATAAATTTGTGATCACATAATTAGACTTAGCTATTCTAATGAGACCTACCTCCTCTAGCTCACTGGCAAGCAAGAGCTAGATTAGAATTTGGCATCTAAACTTCTAACTAAAAGTAAGGCACTTTCTTTGAAGGACGATTATGAAGTCTTTGCCGGTAATGCTAAATCTACTACGAGGAAATATTGCTTAAAAATCATATTATCCTTTTTTGCAAGGAAGAAGAGAGCATAGAGCACGCCTTGGTATTATGCCCTTGGGTTGAGAAAGTGTAGTTTAGAGGTCTAGGTTAGCGTATAGAAAGGAGAAAGTAGGACACTTTTGTAGGTGGATGGAAGAGATGGTGAAATTATTGAGTAGAGCGACAAGGATGGAGGTTGAATCAAAAGGTGTAGTAATGGCATGGCTAATCTAGAAGGTAAGATGTAAGGGCATGTATGAGTAAAAAGAGTGTAATTCCAACTGTTTATGTTAGACTAGCTAGGGTTTCTTAGGGAGAATGCAATATATGGAAACTAAAAGTGGGAAGGAAAAGTTGCAACAATGTCCAATCTAGAAGTAACGTATCAAATTTGTGGAAAGCTCCTCCTAGGGATATGGTGAAATGCAACATTGACGGATCTTGGATCAATTCAAATTCTAAGGGTAATATAGGTGGAGTTTTTTGAGACAGCGAGTGAAAGGTAATAGGTAGATTGTTGATCAGATCACAGAAGGTAATGTTGAGATGTTGGAGTATTTAGCTATTAAGAAAGGGATAGTCGAGAGAAAGGATGGGCCAGGTAAATAGTTGCATTGGATGCGATTAATGTAATAAAATCCTTCAATAGACTTAGTTCATGGGTATATTTGACCAACAAGCCTTTGGTTGAAGAGATTAGAGAGTTATCTTTACATTATACCAATATTTCTTTTGCAAGTCTTTAGAAATGCCAATAGATGTGTAGATTAGATAGTAGTTAACACTAGGAAAGGGATATGCCCGTTGGATTAATAATCACACACCCCATCCCAACTCCTTCAGCTGCTTTAAGAAGATTCTATTTTTTTTCTTGTTGTTTTGTTTCTACTAAACTTTATACTAATTTTGGGTGAATCTTTTAAAGAAGTCTTTTTTCTAGGAAAAAAAAAAATGAGCCCCTTAAACATACATTCAAAAAATGTAAATCTTATGGTGCGTACATATACTTATAAATCCGAACCCTGCCTTTTATTACATATTTCCCTATATTGCGATGCTAACATTTTAATAAAATGAAGGAAAAATGTTTAAACACTAATAAGGTCCAAATAAATGACCTACATTCAATATATAAATCAGTTGTGTTTTTGGTCATATACCCATCAACTAAACCAACTACATGGTATTGTATTAGGTTTTTAATTACATGAAAAAGAAATACCATGTCTTATTGGAAAAAAAAAAATCGGCTTTATGTTGTTTGATTGATGGTAGGTAATACCTAAGGTTAGCAATTCGTATTTTCATGTCATATTTCGTTTCCGTATCTAAATGGGTTTGTATCCGAAAAACCTAAACCTGAGACATAACTCGTTTATTAATTGTATACGAAAACCTAAATGCATGACCTAGCGTATCTTATGTTTGGGTTGGACCAATTTATATTAAAGTTGATGATTTGTGTTATCATATCGTATCTTATTTTGATACTGTTTATTAATTAAAAAGTTATAATTAAATTTATAAAATATTTATAAATACAAAGAGAAAAGAATAATAATAATATTTAAATTTTATAAAGAAAAATGACATAGTATTTTCATATTTAATATAAAATTACAACCTAAACAACACCAAATATGGAAAATTCAAAAATTTAAGTTATGGAACATCACTAAATTAAGTAAAACTATGGATCAAATGGATATTAATATTACTACTACTGTTGATTTTCAAATATATCACATTATTTGCTAGATATTTAAGGGACACAATTAAAGAGTCTATACACGAGTTTATAATTTTTTGTTTATTTAAACTATGATGCAGTAAGAAGAGTGTATAATATTACTAAATTTAAGTTATGTAATATTATTAAATTAAGTGAAATCATGACTCAAATGGCTATTAATATTACTACCAACATTAATTTTAAAATTTATCATATTATCTATTGGATTTTTAAGAAAGATAGTAAAAAAAAAAAATTTACCCATGAGTTTTTTTTTCCCCCTCATTTAAACTATAATGTAGTAAGAAGAATATATAGTTAAAAATATCATACACTTTTAACTAAGATCTCTAACTTTAAAAGAAATAATTTATGTAATAAAATGTAAATAGAAAATAATATAAAGCGTATCTCATGACCTATATTCAAAAATGAAAGTTTGATCCAAATCCAAACATAAATTTAACTGTGTTTAAGGAGGTCTGATCCATTTGTGTCTCATGTTAAATTTTTTTATATACTAATCTATTTAAATCATGTTATATTGTGTCTTGATCTATTGTGTTCATGTCTCATATTATCAACCTTAATTATACTAATATTATTTAGATATGCTACATACGTACTAAGAATAGTGATTAACTTTAAAAAAAATGCTATCCATATTTTTGTTTCTATATATTAAAGTTCTATTAATATTAATTATTTACTATAAATCTATTTATATAGCATGTTAATTATCATCACGATTAAAGTTTTTCTGCCATAAACTTTTGCACGTGCATAACTAAACCTAGGTATGGTTCTGAATCGACCTAGAACAAGACCCGAACCTACCGGTTCCCGATTCCTAAAGTAAGGAACCGGACCCTAACCCTAACCCTAACCCATTGGACTAGTTCATGGGCCAGTTCCTTAAAACCATTGGTTTCACGGTTTCTTGAACCATTGATTGAACTAATAGGTATAAGGAACTGTGAACTAATTATTAAAAAAAATTATTTTTTATACTTTAAATTAAAATTATTTGAATAGAAAACAAATATTATCTTTAGTCTATTTTATAAAATAGTTATTTTAAGATATGTACTTATTTATATACAATTATATTTAACTTAATTATTATATTAGTAATGTGGAACAAAAAATTTGAAAGTTATAAAGAAGTTTAAAAAACAAAAGTTATTCCCACATTATTAAGAATGGGATCCACCTTTTGGTAAAGGTCTATATATATCAAATCATGCAAATTTTTAAAATTACATTTATTATGTTTTTATGAATAATAACACATTAAATAATGTTAATAGGAAATGGTGATTTTTCTATTTATATGAAATTAGTTAAAATTTTTAGTTTTTATTATTATTTATTTTTAAAATTATTTAATTTCACCATTTTTATTCTTTTCTTTTCTTTTTTATCATTTTTTTAAGTTACCGGTTCAAGAACCGAGTCCATAGATTTAAGAGCTTAACTCAACTCGAATCCGTTTACTTAACAAATTAGCCATACGAGTCCAACCATACGGTTGGATCACGAGCCAGGTCTTAGATCCAGCGGTGCAGTTTCGAACCAAGTCACGGTTTGGATCCGGTCCATGACTAGGTCTGTGCATCTTATGGAAATGGAAGTTGGGTAAGTCCGGGATTTAAACGGTCAGGAAAAGGTTTAGTTTCAATATTTTCAATAACTCATTCTTGTCCATTTTTCTCTTTGTCATGACTTGGCTTTTCATTCTCTTATCAAGCACTGTGAAAAAGAGATGCGACACTGGAACAATGAAATTTATCCTAGAATATGTGTTATAGTTCGGTGCTTATTTTAAATTCCACAAAACGTAAAATCTTTTACATTACCTTTATTCATTTGTCGTCTAATTGATAGCGTGTCAATAAATAAGCTAACTACTAGATATATATATATATATACATATATGTATATAAATATCAAATCTTTTTTTAGATAAATGAAGTCTTTTTCTTTTTTAACTTAGCAAATAAATCTAGAACCGCAATATTCTGAATTGATAGATTATACCTATATTAAACCATATATAAATTAACAACCCTCAATCATCACCAAATTCCCATTTTTGTATACCTTTCGTTGCAAATATAAATGAAAAGTGTAGGAATAATTGACATCAAATATTTGAAGCACTATGGCTAAGAAAAAAATCGCAAAACATGAATTAAACCATAAACTAAACTGAACAAAAAAATTGGTTTTTTGTAAATGGTTCGATTCGAAGTTTAGTTCAACTATGTATAAATGATTCATAGTTTAGTTCAAGAAATCAAACCAAACCATTTTGAGCCAGAACGAACTAATTGGTTAAACAAAAAAAAAAAATCATGCAACTGTTTTGTACTTTCTCTTTTTTTTTTCTTCAATCTTTATTGATTTCATTAAATTTTTTATATCTTATTCTTATTTATCTTAATTCTACGTCTATTATTAAGATTAAGTTGAATAAGTTTCAATTGAAATTTCACATCTAATGATGGGCAATAAATACTTGTAGTATACTAATTTGAATCAAAGAAAGTTTAAAAGCCTGTTGATGCATTAATGCCACCACCTCTCCTAGTCTTACTTGTCTTCATAGCATTATAATCTCACCTGCAATTTTATTTTTAAATGTGTAAGAATTTTGAATTTACTACTAATTATAGGTTATAGATAGATTTATCATTTAATTGGTATAAGGTGAATACAATATAAAGTGCTATCTACACTCTATTAGGTAGATATAGGTTTCCAAATTAAAATAAGTGCATAACTTTTGACCTCTTCAAACCACCCTCAAACTTGTAAGATACTCTACACCTTGGGAAGACTAAGATTAACCTTTCACCTCTTAAAACCACCTTGTGTGTGTGTTGAAAACATGAATATAAGAGTCATGAGATTTAGTGTACATAGTTTCTTTCGCAGCAAGTAAGTTAGTAATGGAAGTAAACGAGACAAAAGAAGAAGAAAATAACAATAAATGTAAGGTTAGAAGGGGGGGAATTGAGCTAAAAAGGTAGAAAATAGAAATTTACAATTGTGACGCTATATCTAGAAAATGAGATGCTTTAGCTTTATGATTTCTTTTGGATGACACGCTTCAGTTATAGTCTATATGTTTATTTATTTATTTATTTATTTTTATATAACTTACAACATCTAAGATAGAAATAGAATATCATCATGCATTTATTATTATTATTATTTAATAATTTTTACAAGATAGATACAAAATACCTTAGTACATTATCATGCATACCTTAGTATATAGGTTATGGAGATATCTTATCTCTAAGTACCTTATGGAAATAGATTCTCAAAAGTCATTCCATCCTTATCTATAACTTACCTGGTTAAATAAGGTATTACAATGTATGTAATATTAAGGGTGGGCGCGGCTTGATTCAGTACAGTTTCTACCCCTCCCCTCCCTCGCCTCTCTTACCAAATCGAACCTAATATAATGATTCGAGCTTCTTTTTTTTTTAAAAATAAAAAATAAACCCAATCATACGGTTTGGTTTATAAATTTTTCAAGCCTAATTAAAATCATTTTGGTGAACCATTTATATCATATTTTTGCTAAACATTTTTATCTCTAATAACATGTTTTCCTTTTGATTGAATCTTGATATATTTCTAATTAATTTCTTATATGTAATGATACTTAGGAAAAATTTACACAAGATCTTAACAAACTTAATTAAATGAGAATAAAAGACTCTATTTTAACGAATGAATAACAAGAAGGGATAAGTAAAATTGCCTATAAAAAAGCAATACTGAGAAAATAAGAGAGACATACTAAAGACCAGAAAAAAAATTAGAGATACGTAAAAAACACTAAGATAAGATCCTTAATTTGAAAACATAAAAGAAAATGGCAATTTAGAAAAAAAAAATTATAAATGTGAAATTTTAGATGGAATTTACTTGACTCAATCTTGATAATTTACCAAAAAATAAGATAAAGAAAAAGAAGATATGAAAAATTTGATGAAATTCATAAAGATTGATGAAAAAATAACAAAATAATTTCATGAAATTATTTTTATTTAATCAAACGGTTCAGTTTAGTTCGGTTTGGTTCACTTTCCCAAACCAAACTATAACCAAAAGGTTTGTAAAAAAAATTATTTTTTCAGTTTGGTTTAATTCGATTTATGATTCGATTAGTGATTCGTGGTTTTTTTTTTTTTACCTAACCTACATAGTACGACATGGTTTTACGTGATCACCTTTAGATAAATTCCACCTCAACAAACTTTTTTTAGGTAAATTCTATATGTATTACTACAATAAAAAAGGAAGAGAGATATTTGAACTTAATTAATCCTATTAGAAGATCAATATTCAAATCATAGGGTTATATGGTGTCGAAAACCTTCCTTGACACAATTAATGTTGCCCCTAAAAATTTAGAATTTCCTATTAGACTTTTCAGAATAATTTTTCCAATATATATGAGTTTTAAAATAAAACTATTATTTCCAAAAGTATTCTATACAATTTGAAGCAAAATCTACACATAGTGCTAAGCTTTAATCAATTAGTACAATTTTGGAAGTTTTTAAGGATGATGTATACAGTTTAATCCTTTTCTTATTAAATTAATTGCGTGTACAAGTAATCATGTAGATGCTTTTCATGTAATCAAAAAGCACAACACTTTAGTTTTAAGTAAAAATTCTATCTCACCATTGCTATTATTCTTATTCCATATTACATATATACAAACTTACAAACATATGCACACACACAAACACAAAAACACGCACACGCACACACGTATGTATTACATTAAGATAAGCGATGCAAATAAAACTATATAGATTTTTTTAGTCAAGAAAACCATATAAATTTCATGTTGTTGTACAATTATAGTGACATTAACTTGTTACTTGATATTAAAATATAACATAAGAATATATATATATATTTATATTGAGAGCTATAATTTTTTCTCTAAGTTTAGATAATCATTTTGATTGATATTGTGGTTCCTATTTGCCAAAGACAAAGTTCCATTAAGGTGATTAAATATTATGTTTAATAATATGCATTATTTGGTATTTGGTTTGGTGTTGATGAATATAACAAGAGAAAATGAATAAAGCAAAAACAACACTAGGGAGAAATAAAATATTATTTCTCATATACATAAGGATGCCATTGAATTATGAAATTTGGTTGTTTTGGTGCGTATGTGAAGTTCAAAATTAAAATCATGTAGATAAAAATTTTGCATATCTACTAATTACAAATTTCCAAAAAAAAAGCAAATAATGATAACAATTTTTATACGTAATAATATATATTAGATAAGAGAACAAATGCAAAGGAAGAGCCTATGTTTATGAAGTTTTGCAAACTAGGTCCTAGATTTTTCGAACATGCTTTTGAGTGTCTGTATTTATAAATTGCAATTATTTTAGGGCCTCCATCCATGGCACGTCAAATCCCATTAATAACAAATAGATGTAGGACCTAAAATAAGCGTAACTTGTGAATATTGGCTTTTAAATGCATTGTCAAGAAATTGAAGCCCTCTTTTACAAAAATTGAACAAATGTGGGCCTTTCTATTGGATATTTTCTCTTTAAATCTCAACTTGCTTTCTTCAATTTTGCATTTTAAATTACAGTAGTAGATGGCTGACAATTCATATTATCGTATTATGTCTTGTTTCCGTGTCTAAAAGAATTTGTGTTAAAAAAAAGTTAAACTTGTGATACAATTTGTTTTATTAATCATATATGAAAATTTAAACCTATAATCTAATATGTCTCATGTTCGATTTAGACTCATTTATGTTAAGGCTACTAATTCGTAATACTATGTCGTTTTTCGTTTATCATAAATTTGATACTCTTTATTGATTAAAACGTTATAGTTAAATATAATAATTATTTATAGATATAAAGGGCAAATAATGATAATAATACTTAAATTTAATAAAGATAAATAACAAGTATCTTCATATTTAATATAAAATTATAACCCAAATAAAAAGTTTTAATAAAGAAAAATTTAACTAAATATAAAAAATTCAAAAATTTAAATTATATAATATTATTAAATTAAATGGAATGATGGATTAAATGGATATTAATAGTATTATCAATGTTGATTTACAAATTTATTATATTATTTGTTAGATTTTTAAGAGAGACGACAAAAAAAATCTATACATAAGATCATAATTTTTTACTTAATTAAACTATGATGCAGTAAGAAAAATATATAATATTACTAAATTTAAATTAAACAATATCATTAAATTAAGTATAACCATGACTTAAATGGATATAAGTATTATCATCAATGTTAATATCGAAATTTATCATATTATTAATTGAATTTTTAAGAAAGATAGTAAAAAAATTTATAAATGAGTTAGTAATTTTTTGCTTAGATATAGTAAATAGAATATATAATTAAAAGTATCATATTCCTTTTTATTGAGTTCTCTAATTTAGAAATAAATAATTCATATAACAAAAAGCAAATATAGATGAATATATAATGCATCTCATGCCTAGTGTTTAGATTTAAAAATTCAACCTAAATTCAAACTTAAATTTTTCGTTTGTATCTCATTTTAAAATTTTCAATATACTTATCCAGTCAAATCATTCGGGTCTTAAATTGCCTACGCTACATTGGAGGTTGTAGTACACGTTTTTGAACTCTACTGGGATCCACGTTAAAAGCAAAAATTAAGACCAAAAATGAAAAATCTTCTGGTACATATCAATACGTAATTAGCGAGAAAACAGACAAAATATATAGAGCCATCTTAGAGGTGAAAAGATTTATCATCGTGTTATTGAATCCTATTTTTTTACTGAAAGAACGAAAAAAGGAAAGAAAAGAAATGAAAGCATCTTTAAATGATAAAAAAAGAAGAAGTAAAGGTTAAATATCAATAAAATTTGTTACATGTAGCGTATATAAAATCTGAGAAATATTTATTTTCAAAATTATCCCTCCCCTCTTATATATATAGAAGTATTTACCACATATACATACATATAAATATTTTATCTATATATAAATATTATATATTCCAATGAATTTTTTTCATCTACTTTCTTATATATCAAACGAATAATGGAGAAACCGCTCGAACAACCTACGGGTCATGGTCCACCCAGTTATCCGTCACCTTAAAGACCCGGCGAAGATTTCGGCTCCTTGGATTTGGAAACAGCTGAAAATATTTTGCAATCCTCTACGAATTCAGAGGAAAGATAAGGACCCCCACCGGACCGGACCCCATGAGATCAGCCAAAGCTAGGATTCACACATCGCATGGTCCACCTCCGACCATAATTCTTTACAAAACCAAAGCAGAGACCTTTTACGTAGGTTTTCGAGTCCCAATGGCCTAATTCCGAAGGACCTCATCATTGCACATCACGACTGCTCTTTGTCGTTACATGATTTTCTATCTTTTTGATCTGTGTCATCTCAGTACCCAATCCCGATTTATTTAAAAAATTTTCGATTATATAATGATATATAAATATTAATAAATTTATTTAGATTTTTTTATATTTTATTTATATATGACCTATATTTAATTTATATCTATTTAAGTTTTAGTATTTGAAAAACTATTTTATCAATAATTTATTTGTTCATATTTCATAATTACGATAAAAATAGTGATTAACATATTATAATTGAAAAATGAAAATTTACATATTTTTAAAAGAAAATTTTTTAAAAATTATATTTTATACATTAAAAAATAATTATTTTAATTTATATTTTTGAAAAATATGTATTTTTATTTTTTTAATATATTATTCTTACCAAATACAAAAATTTAAATAAACAAGAATAAAATACTAATAAAATAAAAAATAGATGAATCAAATAGAACCTATATAATAGGTAAAATAAGAATATTAGATTTGTTGTAATTATGCATTACTAATGGTACATACGTGCTATTTACCCAAATTAGTACTGGTGAATCTCTTTTTGGATTTATTCTATATTTAATATATACATTTGGTGTATACATGGAGGTTTAATTTAGAAACCCTAATCTAGATAAATCTCTCACGATTTGTATCATCTAAAAGGGATTAATAGACGGTTATGGCCGGCCATATACATAATTTTTACCATACAAATGTTTTTAGATCTGCTAGATTCTTTCAAGTCGGTATAAGTGCGGCCAAAAGTTCTTATCTCGTTATTTATTTTATCTTTATGTCCACTTTGTCTTTTTTTTTTTTTTTTTTTTTTTTTTTTACCACACTGTTTCTTTTAATATTGGCTTGATAGCTGTCCACGTTAGAAGTTAAAAAAACGTGTTTATGGTTTCACTTGTAAATTCGCTTAAGCATCGAGAGTTCATGTATTTTCAGTGATTTGATCTTGCTTGCTTTCTTTAGGGACAATAAACGACATCTGCACCTGGATCATACACATGGGCTGAACTCGGACGAACTGTGTCTATCGGTTTCTTTTGTGTTTTTCTTCAATTGAGTAAGGGCAAATGTACCTTAGCTGAGAAGGGATTTGGATCCACTGCCGTCGAAAAAGACTACCGTTAAAGGATAATCATCATTGGGTCATATGAAAATTTTCGATGTAAAATATGCTGGCCAAACGGTGATTTGGGATATATAATTATTGGTTATTAATGACATCAAAAGACAGAGATTCCTTAATTAAATTAATATTAAAATTACGTATAAATAAAATTTCTTTTTATTATTGCAATTATATTGTATATATTTTATATATGCAAAAAAAATTTTGTTGGTGATTGCTCTTGCAGTAAACTTAAAGAGATGGAAAAAATGCTTAATGTTTAAAAGGGGTTGGTACACTTTGTAAGAGACTAATGAGTAATAACACTATTAGCTTGTGAAATCAGAGATAAAACCAGTATAGGTACTTGAACCTTTAAAAATTTTCGTTTTGATACTTAGACTTGATTAATTTTCATTCCTATCCTTAAAATCTTTAACTTACATCACAGTACTATCTCTATTAGTTTTAGTAGTAATAGACGTTAATGTTAGTTGTGGTGGCATCTTTCTCTCTTAGCAAGCACTGACATAAACTTTTGTCTATTTCCTAACTGGCCTTGGCATAATCATTTGTCTAATAGATAGGCAATGTATCAACGAAAAAGCTTCTTCTTGCACACCATAAATTCAGAAACAGAGCTCAAAACCCCCAATCCCCAAATTGAATACGAAAAATGGAATCTGGTTTATTGGTAAGTGTGCATCATTCAATCCTCATCTAAAACAATGGTAATGGAAATGAGAAATGAACTTCAAGCATCATCATTATCAACGTCTATTCCTGTTTATCATTCCACTAATACTTTAGATGATGGCCATTGTTTTTGTGGGTTAAGATGTGAGATGCGAACAACCTGAACCTCGGAAAACCACGTAAGAAGGTTATATGGCTATCCTTTATATTATGAGAGCAATAGCTGTGGTTTCTTTAGGTGGGTTGATACGGTAGATGGTTGGGGTAGAGCCACAAGGAGGGAAGTGAATATTAGAGCGATGGACATTAGAGATATGGATTATGCCGATATGCAGTGACAATTGGATATTTTGTAACAAGAGGTCTCCTTGCTAAGGTAAAATATGATGGCACATGTAAATGTAAGAAATGATAGTAAGATCTAGAAAATTATCAAGTGGGTTTTTGATAAATTATGTTCTAGTATCTTTATGTGCTCTACTATCTTCATGTGTTAAGAAATTATGTTAATGGGTTCTGTAATATGTTAATGGGTAGTAAATGTAAGCCCTAAAGCCAAGCCAAGTAACCGTAGGATTGAACTTAGAACCCAAGGTTTAGGACGATCGGTTAAAAGATCCGATCAAACCCAAATTAGAAACTATTGAGAGGAATATTAGTAAAAATGATCCTGTAAACTTAAATTTAAGAAAGTAAATAGTAAAATAGGAGACTATAAAATTTTCAAATTTTAAGCATAATAACTGCTAATTACCGAAAAGACGAAAAGTGTCATGAAATAACTAAGAAATTACTAGAGATAAATTATATGTGTACTAAAAATTTTAGAATGACCAAAATAATATTTAGGAATGTTCACGTGTACCCTACATGTATTTACGTGTAGATAAAAATACGCATAATTGCTAAAATAGGCCGAAAACTAAGTAAATAATTAAAGAAAAATACAAAATAATTATAAAAAAATCAGAAAAATTAGGATAAGATAACTGCAACAAGGTCAGGTCATGGACTGAAAAGAAAAAATTAACCAATAAGAATTTGACAAACTAAAAGCCTAAAATCAAGGAAATGGGGCAAAAATCCCATCAAATTAATGCACATTAATTACCACATTTGTCTATAAATAAGGAAAAAATTCTCAGAAGTCATTTGGCTAGTTTGTAATCTGAGAAAAATCGAAACACAACAAAAATCGAGAGAAATTCCAGAAAAAAAAAAAAAAAAAAACTGTGCAGATTAGCAAGGTGAACTGGAACCACCACCCACCACCACCTGGAACCGAACCACCACCACCACCACCCTACACTAGACCCATCGCCTGGACCGGTCAATAGCCTTGGACCGGGTTTGGACGGCCAGAAAGCTTCGAACCGGTTAGTCATTTATTCACCCCGATTTTTGTATAATTTTGTAAAATTAGTTATTTTGTCCAGAAAATTATGAAACTTGTTATTCTGAGGTTTTATTATATGTATATTTAGGGAAAAATATTGGTTTAGTTTAATTAGATCTGAAAATATAGGGTCCTTAACAAATTGTTCAAAACCGAGCATTAGTAAACCGGAAAATAAATAGGCTTAGGGACGTAGTTTGGAGTTCAAAATTTTTCTGTAGGATGCTCATTTGATGTATAACAGTGTTATGAAGCCATTTTTTTAAAATTAATTTTTGAAATTTTTAAGTTAATTTTTAGCCCTAAAATGATGGTAAAATTGAGTGATTAAGGGTTAATTAAGTGATTTGGATGTTAATTACTGATTTGGATCTTAATTAGAGGTTTAAGGAAGTTAATCTCTACAGTGGAACCTTAATCCTAGCCTTTAGGTACTAAGTATGGTTAATTAGGGCAATTAGGTAAATAATATAATAAATTAGTAATATGTGAAAATGTAAATTAATAAATCTAAAAAAAATAAGGTTATTAGATAATATTATAATTGAAATCAGAAAAATAATAAATCTAAAATAATATTTAATTTTAAGTAAATATCTTAAAATGTAAGATTTTTACACATCGAGATTAAATCCGATACCTCAATTAGGGTTAGCGTGTACCGAATAGTTAGAATACCAAAATTTCGACCTAATAGAATATTTGAATACCCAAACATAATGCGATTAATGTCACATTGGGATTCGAGCCTAATTACGACTTAGGAATTAAAACTAGAATCTAGTTTAGGAACCGAACCCCGAAATAAAATACAACGAATTATTAATACGTTGTAGGTATACATGAGGAAAATGAGTTACATTATAAATTAGAATAAGAATCCATAAAATATAAGTACTAAAAGAACCTATTTGTATTATAGGACACTCAGGAACAAATCAACTCGCAACTAGAGGATCGAGCGATTGAGCAAATTCAAGTAAGTTGGGTTATTGCTTAATATAATAGAGTACTAGTTTCGTAGTACTCGGAGACTTAGGCTTGTATATGATTGTGATTGTAAATAGTTTGCGCATGTGCTTGATGTATCTGAATTCGTGCTGGAATTTGTACTGTGAATGACTTTGTGACTGATTGAATTGGTATGAACTTGTTGAACACCCTAACCGGCATTTAATCTCAGTCGACCCTAATAACTGAAAATGTCATGCATTGCAACCCGTTAGGGGATCATAGGACTCTCCAACCAAATACCGACTCCTTCGAAAGGGATAGCGCAGGATTGCAAAACGGTCCCTTCTTCATCCTCAGTCGAACTAAGTGACAGGAGAGGAGGTCGTGGCGGGGATGGAGTCAATGGTTCGAAGGTAGTCGCGGGAGGAGCGAGGTCTCCATTGCACAAGCCTGGGTTTGGTTGTGAGCTGCTGTATAACATGGAACTCCTCAACCCGGATTGGAGCGGGTGAAATTTCTCTGATTTCACGACGGACCGGACTACGTTGTGCGATGATACTTGATTGTTGCATTGCATGAAAATAATTGTTTGATAACTCTGTTTGTGCTTGTATGCATTCATGAGTCTCCAATTCAACTTACTAGGCTTTAGTTACTCATACCCTTATAGATCCTTTTGCAGGTTCTGATTTGTGAACACTTTAAGTACTATGCCGCCCTATAATTATCCAGAGGTTAGTCTTTTTGAAGCCAAGGGTGTGAGAATCAAGTTATTTCGCAAATGTGTAACTAGACTGACCTTGTAGTTAAAGGTTGAAGACTGTTAGTTATTCTGTAAATTAGTAAACTGTAGTTATTATGTAAAACTTCCTGGGAAGCTCTGTGGACTTATTTATAATTATCTATGTTTTATAGGACTTTGTGATAATTATCATAATTGTAATATAATTATTACTTGAACTGTTTACTTCAAAACGAGGAGTCGTCGACGCCTTGTGTAGATTATCTCTATGGTAGGCACTGTGAGGCTAGTTACTATCATAGAATGGGTTACACGGCGGGACTGTTGCGACTTTGCGACTTCGGGGCGTAACAGTAAAGGTCATATTAGGATTTTGTAGCAGAGTTATGTAACATGTTAATTGTGGTATTTGCAACGTAGTGAACATGTCTTTCTCAAGTCATTTTCAATTAGTTTCCTTTCTGGTTTTATTCATATTGTTATAGTTGGAGTCAGGTTTCCTTATGGATATTTTAGCAAGAAAGCATGGTGGAGGAAAAAAGGCTAGTTATTGATTGCAGCATAGATAAATAGAGATCAAGTTTAAGTATATCGTATATTGTGACTAAAGACATAAATTGCCTTACAAAAATGATATGTTAATCTTATTTAGTAATCTAGAATCAGCCTTTTGGAAGAGAGAGAGAGAGAGAGAGAAGAGAGAGAGAGAGAGAGAGAGAGAGAGAGAGAGAGAGAGAGAGAGAGAGAGAGAGGACTGTTGACTAGGAACATGCTAACTATAGTTGGAGGATGAGAATTCTTGATAATGCTTTGTAATGATGTAATATGCTAGTATGAATAATTTTTATCATATATTTCTCATATACATATTTAAGATTGTTTGCTATTAAGCAAATATCTTGTAGTAGCTTTAGTGTCTTGAACTAAAGTAAGATCTTCTAGTTTCGAAATTCCTAATCCATCCTCTTCAATTGGAGCACATAATCAATCCCATTTGTTCTAAAGGATTTGTTTCATTTCCTTCATTGTTCCTTTAGAAGAAATTAGCAAAACACTTGCCAAGCTTAAAATATTACATGCTTTGTAGGACTTTATGCTTATTGAACATACAACAGGAATGTATTGTTATGTAGCTTTCAAACAGGCTCAATTGTATCCATTGTAGCTTGTTTTGGTTTTTGCATGATTTCATGAAAAATTGATTTAGTATTGCTTCCGATAAATAGTGAACAACTTAGATAGGTGGGAGTTCAAATCTCCTTGAAAGAAGTTAGAGATCCTCGTTAAGTTGTAATCTTTGTGTTTGATAATTTACCTTTATAAACTTGCTGACCACTTGTTGACATTGTTCATTTTGCAATCAAATTTACCTATCAATGCAATCTATATCGAGACATGCTAAACATCCTGTCACCTTTGATATAGAAAACTTGCTAGAGGGGAAGAGGGAATCATTTTGTGACCTATAATCAACTTCCCCTTTGGATGGTTAAAATTAATGAGCTGAAATGATAAAGTAAGTTACTCATAAATTCTGTAGGTATCACAAGATTTCATTTTATCAACTTCCCCTATCAAAACGGGAGCCTCCTGCTAGTGCCTTCATTAGACTTAATTCGGATGTATCCTTTTATTATACATCTGGTGAAGTCACAGTGGGATTTCTTGTGAGGAATGCTATGGGAAGTTTGGTTAGAGGCAATGTGTTTGCATGCCATCCAGTTTCCCTTGATATGGCTAAAGTTATAGCAGTGGAGGAGGCAATGAAGTATGCTGTTCATTTTTGACTTGGAAGTCATAGTTTCATCATCAAATCCTTAGGTAACCTCAGGTGTATCTGTTGCACACTCAAACCCTGCTTACCTTTGCTTCTCAGTTCCTCTATGCTCCAACTCAGTTGTTATTATAGAAGATTGTATAATTGGTGGTGGGGAATGGAAAACCTTACTAGTTGGATGATTAGGCACAAATGCTTATGTTTCGTACCACAAATAGTTGGTCTAATCAGTTTGAAGTAGATAGTTGCTCCAACCATCTGATCAACTAAGGTTAGTTGCTTATAAATAGCTCCATGTCTTAGATATTGGTCATGAAAAGAGCATGGCTTGGTGTTTAGTCATGAGAATAAGCCTCCTGTCCATTAGTAAACATGTCCTATAATGTATGAATAAATGATTAGCATAATTATTAACTCAAAAATAGAAAATTAATAACAAACTCGGATTTCACGTGGTACATCTCTTCACTAAACAATGGCATGTCTTCATAGGCAACATTTGCATTTTTGGCTTTCCCTTTGGTTGTCCTTCTCAAGTTAAGCTTTATAGGTCCAGGAATCTGTGAAGGTAAGACTATTAGTATGTACAAAGAATTATTTGTACTTTATAGAAAATTACAATTACTTTAATATATAAATAGGTGGCTACAACTTGTTATTGAGTTAATGTTTGCTTCACTCCTTTAGTTGTAGATCGGTATGTCTTGCAATTATACACTTTCTATTTGCACTTTTTATACGTCATCTTCTTGCCATATCTTGTCATTTTGTCACCCTTAACTAGCTCAACAGGATTCTTTCTCCTTACTTTAGGTATCTTACCACATTTCATTTGTAGTGGCAATGGCTCTGGACCTTAAAGTCTAGTTTTCCTTTAAAACTTCTCTTTGGGGATAGTTTTTATTAGGTATGCATAAGATTTCATGAGCATATCCTTATTATAATGTTCATAAAGGAAGTCCTTAAGTGGTCCCCTTGTCAACATTATAGTAAAAACTGAATGACAACAACAGATGCATGATAAACCCTAAGCCCAACAAGTACACATACACTTACTAATGTCGAGATCATGTATGCCATAGTTGTGTCACACCTTATATTCATTCCCCCCTTTCCTTCAATTCCATCTTTCTATGCACAATCTAGCTTCCATCTTACTCTCCTCTAGTTTTTTCACAATCATTGGGTTGTAATTACAAAACCATTTGCTTGCTTTATCGTGTTGTGTGTATATCCCTTCCATGACCATCAACCTTATGTCTTTAAGCATGTTAATTATCAACTTTGACCTTGATTCTACCAAGTGACCATTAAATGCTTCACAAAAATTGTTATCGACTATATTGCACTTAACATTGGTATTGAAGAAGGACTTACATCAATGCTTGACTTTGGTTTTCATCAAGTCAATCTACCTATCCTTATTAGCATTAAATAAGCATCAAGAGGCAACCTTAAAATCCGAGTTGTTTATACTTGCTCCCTTAGTTTGCATAAATGTTTCTTGTGCACATTCTATGTTTGGATGGGACCTTCAGGGTGCTTGTAGCATCTAGCAGGCCTTACATATAATGTATAATGAAGGAAATGTTAAAATACTATATTATATTTTGTCTTAATCAAAAGCTACACAAATCTGAAAATTTACATTGTCAAGCATACTATATAGTTGAAACAAATTCAGCATACTAATTGAATAAAACTCATTGACATGGGAAAGAATAATATATATGGTTGAAATGGCAGAAAAATATTAGCAAGGTAACTCTATGTATAAGAATAAAGTTTAAACATTTCAAGATAGGGGCAATATAAATTTTAGACCATTTTTTAACCCTCAAACTAATTTCTCCATATACTTAAACTACTGGCTGACTAGGGCCTACTATTTAATGAATGTGTTGCTTATCCTATTGTGAAAACAACTTTTAAAATATGGAACCTTTCCATTAATAAATAGAATCGCAACAAAATGGAAATATAGTTGAAGGTGTAGCCATTTTATGGTAATGTAGATTGCTAATAATACTATTGCCATCCCTTACTATATTTTTTCTTAAGAAGAATGCATAATGTAAGGAGGGAAAAGAGTAAAATATTCCAACGTCAATACTCCCATCTTCTTAGTAAACGCATAATATCAAATAGATGATATTTCCTATCGTATTAACCTAAGGAAAACCAAGCACCATATAGAGGAGAGCATAGCAAAATAACAACAAAACATTTAACAACTTAGGAAAATAGTAGCACAAATTACAGTTACATCTAGGAAGGATAATTATAACTTTTGCTTCCTTGTCAATTTCCAATTCCTCCATCAACCTGTTCATAAACTAAGTCCATGTGTCCTTGTTTTCAATCCTAACAACAACCCAAGCAATTGGAAATATTTGGTTATTTGCATCTTGACCTATTGCAGACAATTGCAAACAATATTTCTCCCTTACAAACACCCTTAAAGAAGCAACCATAAATAACGAATACTTACTTACAAACATCCAGAAACCTTCTCTAGCAAACGTAAAAACAGACATAAAATCTCTCAAACATAACACTATTGGCATCAAAGTCCCTTTGAACATTCAAGAAAATGGTAGAGTATGAGTTTTTCCTTCGAATCTCTTGAGCATAATCCCATAATATCGCATACTCCTTCACTTTCAAGCCTATAAGCTCCTCTATAACCCTTAACTTAACTCACCTACATTGGGATATGGTAATACTAATGCCCATTTGCTCTCACACCAACTCTTTCAAAGCATGTAACTTAATATTTGGTGCTTCTTTTATGGTTGACCTGAATTTTTCAATTATCATTTTATGCTTCACTCATTACTTTTCAAAGAGATACTATAAGTGTGCTTTCCTCTATATGTTTTCAAGTGAAATGTTTAAATCTCCCTTTCATATGAACCATATATCAGCCATAAGCATTTTTAATGTGAACATACTGTACGGACTTAGCTATTATTGTTTTCAACAAAATCGATCTATCTTTATTTTAGCATGTATTTTTCATAATCGCATCCTTAAACTTTTCTGGACTTGAAAATATCATTGATACACATAACACAGGATCCTTAGCATTGCTATCATTCATTGGATATTTGTTTTTCTCCATAACAATTTCCTCTTTGCTGCTTTCTTCCCCTTGTTGAATATCAAAATCATTAAGGTCCCTATCTTCACCATAATTGGTTTCCTCACTAACACAATCATCACCATAATTGGTTTCCTCACTAACACAATCATCATCTCCCTCTAATGAGCTATAATAGGGGTCTTTACAAGCCATGACAATTGATCTACACATATTGTCGCAATTAACATACCTACTCCTATCATAGGATCTCTCTTTAGCTACTTTGAGAGCTCTTCGAGCTTCCATGTGCTATTCATCCAGCTCTTCCTCACCATTAAGACCCCCTATATAATCTTGCCCTTCTTCCTCATTACTACTTTTTTCTCCATCTACATTGCACTCCAAAGCTTCTACTAGATGGGTATTGTACATATATCTTAATATTATCACTAATAGCAAAATGACTAACTAGGCTAATAACATCAAAATCACTAGAGATTACCCTAAGGCCACCCATCGTTATGGCTCTAGGAATCCTATATCTAATAACCTCAATATTATAGCAACCATAACTTGACAACAAATTCAAAATGTATTATGAAGATAACTTACTCGGCTGAACAACAAGGATGAAATTGTCGCCACCCTCATAAGACACATCTTGCTGCCCCTTCTTGAACATTCCATTGAAAAATATGGTAAGCGACCTTTCACCCATTTGCCAACCTGAAACATGGAGTTAAATAGATTCAACATGCTAATTGAACCAATATATAGACTTTGTAAGTTATAGTTAGAACATACTAATTGAACTAATATATAAAAAAATTTCCTACCACATCATGTCAACATGTTGGGAATCGTAGAAGTAAACCTACAATCTTATGGATACTACGATGAAAAACCTACAATCTTATATCTCCATCAAAATCGAAGAGTACTACACAAATGAACCATTCATCTCAAAAAAAGTTTAACAAAGAAAAATTTATGTTCTTACTAACGACATCATACAAAGAATGAGCAAAGGAATTGGTGAACATTCAGAACACTGTAAAATTGATATCTAATTGTACAACAATAAAAATAAAAATACCCCCATTATTTCGGATAACAAACTTTCTATACTGTATGCACCTTTTAATCTCCTAATTGTGTACTCTTGTAGACTTACAGTCGATCTTCTCATTCAATGATTTGCGTACGAATCTACCTTCCATACAATTTCCTCTGCCAAGCTCAGTAACAATACTAAGACAAAGTGACTACAACAAGTTAATGGAAGTGATTTACTAGAGGATTTGGTGGATGAGAGTAGTTGTAGATCTCTTTCTAATGCCTTAAATGAGGTTTATTTAGAGCTTAAATGCTGGGCTTGGGAGGAGACTTGTGATGCTGGATGTTAATTTTACAGATGGGCTTGGGAGGAGACAAAGTGACTACAACAATTTTCTTTCTTTTCTTTTTCTTTATTTTATTCCACATGGGCAAAGTTAACGTCTGTTTGTGCTCAAAGTAATGGATGCCACAAAGTGATACACTTTAAATGGTTCAACTACTAAAATGAAAATGAATCAAGTCTAAGTACTAAATGAAAATTTTAAAAAGTTTAAGTATCTATACGAGCTTTATCTATATGAAATGATATAAGGTAGAAATAAAACTGTAATTCATAAGTAATAAAATTGAGAAATAATAGCTATTATTTCTAAATCCTATAAAGTTTCAATATGGAATTATACTAAAGAAAAAAAAAAAAAAACCATTCCTTTGTCTCATAAAGAAATTTCAGTTTCTCTTACGTACCAATAATAATTATATGGAATGGTTACTCCATCAACCAAAGGAAGAAATGGCTATTATATTTTGTGAACTCAACCAAATGTGTTATAAAAAAGTAAACTTTTATCTTTTAATTATGAATTATATATTGATTGAAATTTAACTATCAATTCGTTATAAAAAAAAAAAAAATCATTACATAAGTTTTGTTTTCAACATAAATGAACCGAAAAAAAATCGCACAAGAAATTGCAAGATAGTAACATTGCAAAGGTACATAAGTATTACATGAAGACTTTATCATTTTGGATTGAAGCTATAGGTAATCACTCATTTAATAATCCTCATTCATTTTCCTATTTCGACTGTAAAAGGTAAGTGCTAGTAAATTAAGCCATTTGATTGGTATTACTTACAAATAATTTATGCAATTAGATAGAAACATTTATGGTATAGTGTGAACAATGTAATTATAATTTATGGTATACTAATGAATAAATAACAATTTAGAAGAATTTACATGGCTAAATATAATTTTACAATTAATGACATTTAATCTTATTAGTTATTGTGAGAAAATAGGATAAAGAAAATGCCATCTAAATAATAAATGCATCTTCATATAGTAAAATGAATCTTATGAAATCATATTATATTATAATATATAATTTATGAAACGTTTATGTTATATGGTTTTGAAATTACCAAAGCTCTTATCGTGTGAATAAAGTCTCTTTGGAAGGAAAATGAAATCACAATTAAGATATATGAGTAAGTGGTATAAATTGTTATAAAATACAGGATAAAAAATGTCTTTTATTTAAATAAAATTAAAATGTGCTACAGTTTTACGTAAATATTTAATGGTTTTTCATGGAAAAAAGTACCGTTTTAGAAAAAGTAATAAATTTTAAAATATAATAATCGAATATCGCAAATACAAACAACAATTTTTTTTTCCCCCTCGAAAGAGACTTTATTCATAATAAAATCAAAGATGTAATGGAGTCATAAACTATGACGTGGGTTAGGTTAGGAAATCGCCGAATTAATGTTATATTGGAAGGTCCTGAGTGTAAGTCCCTTATTACAACAAGACCTGAGCAATTAGACTAAAATTGTTGGAAGGATCATGATGCTTTTAACTTTAAATTAATCAAATCGTCTTTAACTGCTGCATGAAAGTTATCATTTTCAATCATATAACAGCTCAAGTATCATATTTGACTGTGATTTAGCCCATTTAAACCTCCATCGTGGGCGAGATGCTAACACAATTTTACCATCAAAATCACACTAATACGGTAACAATTTTAAAAAATTACACCATTCTTTAATACAAACTCCAAATTAAAATGGTAATAGGATTTTGAAAGAAAGGATGTACTTTTATAACGTTATGTTTTATTACGTGAAAACATATGAAAATCCATAGAATAGTCATGTTTAACTGTTAAAAAAGATGATGAAAAATAATAAAAATAAAGGAGAGAATTTGGTAAAAATATTTTGACTTTTAAAACTAAAAAATTTCTTTCTAAAAGTGGAGAGAAATGTATGAAAATAGAAAGAAATTGAGTAAAATTATAAAAATACCTTTATAAGCAAAATCAAATAAGTGAAATTATGTGTACTTTTACATTTCATCGTATTAATCCAAATAAAAAACGAGTATTACATTTCCTTCAATTTCTCCTCCGTTCATTTCTTTTGTTTTGATTTTGATTTCGTTTTCGTTTTCGTTGGTTTATACACATTTCCCGTATCCAAACACAGTGTAAAGCTTTGCGATGAGAGACCATATCTTTTCCATTTTAAAATTTATCTACGTACATATGTAATTGTAGGACGACAATCATTATCATCACGTAGTTCTAATCCAAATAAAGCAAAATTTTAGCGCTTTATGTAAATATCCCGTTGCTGCCTTAATATTAACGTCCCCTCAGCCATGTCCATTTCATTAAAGCACTAAAACAAATAGCCACCCACCCACCAAATATATAAAGCTCTCTACCAGCTTCTAGCGTGTGAGCGAGTGACTTGATCCCATGGACCATGACTCCAATCTTCTTCCTCCAAACAAGAAGCTAAAGAAGACGACCAATGTTGGCTACAAAATCAACAAAGGTGGAGGAGTAAAGCTGTCGACCGACCCACAAAGTGTCGCTGCTAGAGAGCGGAGACACCGAATCAGCGACCGGTTCAAGGTCTTACAGAGTCTAGTCCCTAATGTTCATAAGATGGACACCGTCTCCATGCTTGAAGAAGCCATCCACTATGTCAAGTTCCTCAAGGCCCAAATTTGGCTTCATGAAACTATGTTTCATATTAATTTTTCCCAAACTCACGACCGTCATCTTTTGTCTGATACCGTTTCCTCGCAGCTGGGGTGTTCCTACTCAAAACCTAGTTCATCACCTTTCTTGGGTGATGTGCAGCCGCTGTACTGCCCGTTGGAGGCCGTACCTCTGGTGGATTCCGGCAGCCCAGATGGAGAAACCGCGTCTTTTGTTGACAATCATGCGTATGTGAATTTCTAGATTAAATGGAAGCGTGAGGGTCGTGGCTTGTGTCTTATTGGTGTCATGTGTACTCTTTTATATTTGTCTCTTTTTAAGTGTATGGAGTGATGTCTTTTGATGGATGTAACTGGAAAACAAGTGCTGGTTAATTCCTTTGGCAGATGAAAAGAAGAAAAAAAAAATTGTATGAGATTGCCAAAATCATACTATTCAGAAAGCGTTGTATTAGAAGGATATATATGTATATATATTCTTTTCTTTTTCTTTCTTTTTTTTTTTTCTTCTTTTCCATGATTATCTCCACCGGACGGTAGTGCTTGGTTTTTAGTTTGCAGCATAGCTCCTCATCCTTTCAACATGGGAATTTTTCAAGATTTGAAAGGTACTAATTTCAAAATATGTCTTAAAAGAGTGTTCACTAATTAGAATTTTTAACCTTTTCCAACTATTATAATTATTATTGAAAAATATTGAATTAACTAAAATATCAATATTCATCCATTTGAGTTATAATTACCTTTTGTTTACCATTAAAGTTAAAATAGTTTAACATGGTAATATCAACATGGGTTTTTTAATTGAATAGATTAGATTTATATTCTTTTATCAAAAAATATTTAATGATGCTAGGATGATATGTACAATAATGCCAGTATGATATGTAGATGGATAAATAATATATAAATATAAATAAAAATTTAACTAATGCTAATAAAACAAAATATACCTTTTAAAAACGTATAACACTTATTGATCCAATTAGTCCTCGTGTAGCTTTTATCCACTTTTCAGGTTATATGTAACTTAAAAAAAAAAAAAAAAAAAGAAGGAAAAAGCCTACCCATTAGGAAGCGTTTCGTAGATGGCAAGAGTAACTTGTAGTGGCCGATGAAGGTTGATGCCTGTAAGGGAAAAATGCTATTAATATGCTTATTTTCCGTTCTAGTTTAACTTTAATTTGTTTTTTTTCCCCAATAAATACGAGGTGATCAATGGATTAAGTGCATATGAGATTCAACAATTGGATGCAACTTGGCTATGAACTTTGTGGTAAACTGGTATGACCATAGTTCAATGAATCAAATTCAAATCTCTATCCTCCTAAACCTGTGATCAGAAGTAGTTTTAATATGAATATAGATCTTCTAACAGGTCCCCTCACTTAGTTCAAAATACTTGTAATATGATAACTGATTAAAAAAAAAAAGAAGGATGACCTTGTATACCTATTTCATTTAGTGAGATTTGGTCATTAAGTTTTCTAATTCCCACTCAGCTACCTTAAGTATAGGAATGTAATCAAGTAGATTATTATAGAGTATTTGATTCACTCAATCAATAAAGACTCTATAAGTAATATCTCATAAGATTTTTATAAAATTTTGTAGTATAGTTAAAAATCTTATATAGTTTAAAGTCACGTTTTAGATTAAAAAAAAAATCCGATAGGAAATATAACTTAATAAAAATTATATTAATAAAAATATTTATTCCTAATTTATACACAAGTATGTCCTATATTAGTTATATATCGTACAATATATTTAATTATCATTTTTTTTTATATAAGTCAGTAAGATAGCTTTTTATTTTATTCTTTATTTTATTTTGTTTAAACTTTATATAAACCACTCCTATACGATAATTTAAACTTTATAAAGGCTTACCCCATAGGTCATCTAAATTTATGAAGACTTGCTCCCGTATGGTCCTTAATTGTTGGAAGCCGCCGATAAGATTTTTGATACAATATATGTAGAGTAATTCTACAAAATTTCTCTCTCTCTCTCTCTCTGCGGGTGGAGGGGCGGGGGTGGAAAGAGGTGGGCATCAATTATAATACACAGCCTATATTTTGCATATGGGTGATCTCTTTTTTTTTTTTTTATATCATTTGATTTTATGTAAATTATACATGAGGAACACATGGAAAAAAAAAATTAATGATAGATTTTATAATTAAATAATTTAAACAGATAAGGAAATTAAAAATTCTTTGAAAAATATATAAATTGAATAAGAAAACGAAAATTAAAAAGTGATGATCAAAGGGGTCAGACCAAATATTACATTCTATTCTTCGCACCATCTCATGAAGAGGTTCTTATAATATGTATGATTCCAGAGACAATTCTCACTGCGGCGCAAAGAGATGGTACATTAAGTAATAACTAGGATCCGAGCTCAGGCGGTCTCGACATGGGAAAGGGTCGGGCGTACCCGGATTCGGATTTTCAATTTTCCATCCCGAGATACCCCCACCCAGGTTGTTCATGTCGCTAGAGAAGAGGAGCTGGAGGTAGTGTCGCGTGAGGTTCACGCACTGCTAAACAAATGGCTTGTCACGGAGGAAAGAAGCGGCCTGAGGAATGAGGATGCTGCACTGGCTTATGACCGAGCTGTTTTTGAGATGCGCGACTCCATGGCTAAGTTGAAATTCTTCACTTGATAAGCTCTTATTACAAGCCGTTCATTGTAGGAGCCAAGCGCCGTAGTCCAGATCCAGACAGCTCATCGGCCCGTATGTCCTGGAGCCATGGTGATTGTGCGATAAAATTGAAATGCAAGAAGAATGATAACATTGAAGAAACTGGTTTAGGCTCCGACAAGTATTGGTCTGATGTACATTATATGCATATTTCATTTTTTTTTTTTTTTATTTTGCCAAATATGTGTATTTTTTATTTGATTTATGTATTTTTCAAATAACTTTTAGTTACATTATTAGTTTAAATTATTTAATACCTTTAAAAGTTTGCCTCATGTCCCTCTTGTAGAATTTACACAAAATTATAAAGTATGGATCATTGGTCTATCAAAAATGAAAACATGGGTTACCCTTTATAAAAGAACTGAAATGCAGATTATGTATTTATAAGGAACTCTTTTTTTTTCTTTCTTTTAAAGGGATTAATAGAAAAGACACAAATGTTTGTACGAGGAACAGAACATGTTAGTGAGTGTTTTCGAAGGACTAGTCAATTAAGTGTAAAAAACAACATTTTCATCTTCTTCATACTGACAGAATATTGGAAAAGAAAAAGCATATGGAAAGATATAAATGTTTATTTATGTATTAATTTATTGCTAATTAATAAGTGTCCATGGATATTAGATATCATTTTCCTTACTGGAATAATAATAATAATTTATGCATTATGCAAGTTTTGTGTAATTGCGGAGAGGGAAATATATATAAAAGTATTATAAAAATTACTAATAATATTAAGTAGCCCACAATAGACGAACTCGGTCCTTTATCAAATTGTAGACAGATGCTTATGAGCTGTAGAAATTATTAATTTTTGTTGTTATTATATTAAAATTTTAAGTATGGCATCTACATATTTCGATTGTCTACGTTAATTTAATAAAAAAAAAATTGTATAAAATTCAATTTGTAATTACAATTGCTAAAGTTTGAACAAACGTATCGTGAAAATTTGTATAAATTTGCTCTATTCTATCGATATTTGCTTAAGTATTGTGTTGTAACATTTTCCATTAGGGATACTTGGTTTCATTATCTATGCTTTCGACCTTGGTTAGATGCGGGATGACTATCGTGGGCCTTTCTCCATACCAAACAGGTCCAAAAATATTATAGGGTCCAGGTTTGATGATGAAGCCTACCTAGTGGATTTGAAATTGACTCCTAAGCACACCAACTTATTGGGCTTGCCATTATGCCTAATGAGCGGTCCGCTGGTTAATGATCGGCGAGGAAAGAAATTTTTGCTGATAACATTTTTTAGATTTTATCACTTAAATAGTATAGAGACAAATGTTCCAATGCTTGCATTTATTTATTTATTTTTTTGGCCTCAGTCCCAATACTTGTTTAAACACATAATTCTCAACGAAGTCTGCTTTTTAATTTTAAGCGAGCTTAGGCAGCGGTTATAGAAAGTTTTAGAGCTTCACAAGTCGAGTCTTGCCTGCACCCCAACGATCAGCTACAGCTACAGCCCCAGTTGCGGTTTTCTACCGGTTCCTAAAATTTTCTTCCCAATTTTTAAGAAAAATATTTATAATATGAAGGTACCCTCTACACGCACAACTTGAAGTAATTGTAATTACTCACTATTTACCGTCTAGTATTTGATTAGAATTTTTCAGGGAATCAGTCTAACTTTTTATATTATACTTGATTTATATTTTTTTTAATTAAAATTATTAAATTAGTTATAAATTTAACGATCTAAATTAAAGAAATATAGATGAATAATAGGATTAAGGGACTATCTTTCCAACAATTCTTCCTCTAATTCATGAGTTGATCATAAATGACCTAATCATTATGCCATTCCACAAATTTAGAGGATTTCTCAGAACCCAAGTTGTACGTATTAAAATTCTGATTCATGTACAGCAGCCGTTCGTTAAAATGCCACACTTGCTGTTGTCAATATGACTGAAAATAAGAAATTCAACGAAGTATAAAGAGTAACCAAAAAAAAAAAAAAAGAAGAGGGTTTTCTGGATTGATGCATACCCTTCACAGCCAAATTCAAAGATCTCACCCTGATTCAGCTGGCATGTTGTGATTTTTGCATTAATTTTACACTTAATGTTGGTAGTTTTGTATTATCTATATATAGAAAAGATGGGGATGGGGAATAAATAAACAAATTAATTAAAAAAAAAAAATAAAGGAACAAAATGTGGCGCTCCATCCAAAAATGAAGGAAAAAAGAATGCCTAAGAGGATGAGGAGGCGAAAGACGAAGATGAAGAAATGGTTGGTGAATCATAGCATGTACATCTTGGATCATGAATCACTCTCTTCCTAACGATGTCGATTTTAGAACAGAAAACACAATACCTGCCCCAGGATTCCTCCTCCTCTTCTTCTACACAAGCATCTTCCCCTTCGCTATCAGTTGTTTCCTCCAGAGATTCTCCTGCCTCAATTTCACGTTCTCTCCAAGTGGTGTACGACAATCCCACTAATGGAAGAATTACTTTCAGTATTTTATCCACAAGATCATCATACCATTGCCGGCCTCTTGTCCAGAATGTAAGAGGTGCAACAACCATTGCTGCTCCTGCCCCAAACCCCAGGCCAATAATTATGAATTCCCAATCGAATCCGGCCAATTCAAAACCATTTTCATTCTTCCCAGTGGTTGAGTTGGTAGGGGGGGGTGAGTTGGGCAAGACCTCTGAACATTTGTTTCGGAGGGGATCCCCACATAGCCCAGGATTACCCAAATAGGAATCCTCGGAGAATGTTGAAAACTGCCTACCTATTGGGATCTGTCCCTCCAGTTGATTATATGAAAGGTTCAGCGACGAAAGGAAAGTGAGTTCTGAAAGCTGCTCGGGTATTGTCCCGCTTAAATTGTTGCGAGAGAGGTCCAAGGAACCAAGCTGTTGTAAGTTTCTTAATGCTGCTGGAATTGAACCTGAAAGTTCATTACGCGACATGTTGAGGATATAAAGTGCTTTGAATACTCCAAACTCTTCCGGTATTGGCCCTATGAAATAGTTGCTTGATAAGTCAACTGCAGTGAAGACAGTTAGGATCTTCACAAGTTCCAGCTGGAATCCTTTGATGGTGACACTCACCGTATCTTGGTAATAGCCTCTACTTAGTGGGAGGAATGGATACTGGAGATGACTGAAATCTGCACGAGTCTTCATTGCTTCCCAGGTCTTTAGACATTTACCCGGCAGCTCACCAGTAAAGCGGTTTGAAGATAGATCAACAATTTGAAGCATTTTCCAAACGCCTTCGACCTTTGAACATCCAATTTTCCCGCTAAAATTGTTTGATCTCAAAACAAGGACACGCAGAGTGGGTATACTCTTCAACTGGCATGGGAATGCTCCATTTAACTGATTATTTCCAATGTCCAGAACCTCTAACATAGTGCAGTTTCCCAACGACTTTGGAACCTGTCCTTCTAAGCGATTTCCATTTAGATCCAAAGTCTTCAAACCTGCTGGAATATTGGGGATACTGCCATCCAAACTGTTATTCCGTAGATTCAATACCTTAAGTGACGTCACGTTCACTAAACAGTTAGGGATAAATCTGGTCAGATTGTTGTCGGATAAGTCAAGCACTTGAAGATAATGAGCCTGGCATATTGAGTCTGGGATGGAGCCAGTTAAGTTATTCTTTGACA
The DNA here is from genome assembly GCA_024138005.1 of Lumnitzera racemosa. Lineage (NCBI taxonomy): Eukaryota > Viridiplantae > Streptophyta > Magnoliopsida > Myrtales > Combretaceae > Lumnitzera > Lumnitzera racemosa. The sequence goes on from JAMXBC010000002.1 coordinate 115,478,985, forward strand.
GAGAAAAAAAGATAGCGACATTCAAGTTAGCACCAATGTCTCCTGGAATCTCAAAGTTGAAACTGTTATTTGAGTAATCCAGATATGTCGCTAATCGAGGTAAGGGCAAAACTTTTCCCCCAAGGCTGTTGGAATGAAGATCAAGAATGCTTAAGGCAGTGGAATTTATGATGGGAGGAGACGATTCCATTTGCAGTAAATTGGATGAAAGGTTGAGATATTGAAGACTTTTAAGCCCCCAAATCCAAGGAGGTATCGATCCTTCAATATGATTACCCGATAGGTCTAGATTTATCAGTTTGGATTGGTTAGCCAAAAATTCAGGAAATTCTCTTAACTGACAGGAAGCTAACCTAAATGTTGTGAACTGGAAAGATAGAGCACTTGTACCAGTACTATTAATCACCAAGCTGTTATGGGAGAGATCAAGGTAGGAAATATTTTTTAGTTGCTGAAGGTCTTCGATGTGAAACGAGCCACTGAAGTTGTTGGAAGAAAGTGAGAGAACCTTAAGTCCTCTGAGTTCAAAGGTAGATGATATTGGTCCATCCAATTTGTTGGCAGACAAATCAATGGTGTCCAGTGCAGAGGAAGAGTTGGCTAAAGGTCCATTCAGCTCACCTGAAAACTGGTTATCGGCCAGTTGTATCTTCTGAATCAGTGGAAGTTTAAATAAAGACATGGGAATGCTACCATTCAATGAATTGTTTCGCAGATCGATATTCACGAGATTCTTAAGCTCTTCCCAGCGGGTGGAGTTGATTTGACCTGTGAGTCTATTATGCGACAATATAATTTGGTTCAGATTCCTGGACAAACTGAATGATGGAATTGGACTGAGAAAAATATTAGAAGAGAAGTCCAGATAAACCAATTGTGAAAGGTCTTCCATCGTGTTTGGGATCGATCCACTGAAATTGCAATTTGCCAACTCTATTCTGGATAAATCTTTGAGGTTACCTATTGAACTCGGTAATGTGCCTGAAAAATTCGTATTGCTTAGAACCAGAGTTTGAAGAGAACTGTTCTCAGGAAATTCAGGCAAAGAACCTTGAAGGTTGATGTTATTGGATAAATCCAGGGTTCTCAATGTGGTCACCTGAAAGATTTTAGAAGGAAAATTTCCATCCAAACCAGAATTAGTTAACCGCAAGACGGTTAAATTGGAGAAATTGGCGAAGAAGGCAGGAACTGAGGACAGATTGTTGTTACTAAGTTGAACGACTGATAAAGACTGAAGTTTCAGGAGGGATGAGTCGATAGGACCTGATAAGGAACAGCCAGACATGCTCAACACCCGAAGATTCTCCAGTGGCGAACTCGATAAGGCCTTGCACCAATCGACTCCATCAGCAGATATGTTGACACCATCTAGATACAATTCTTTTAGCTCTGTGAAGTTCTCAACAAGCATCTTTAGATTTGGATTCTGGAGTTTCAAAGAAGCAAGTCCCAGGAAACTAAATGTCGACAAATCAAGCACTTGTAGCCTTTTCAACTGAGAAATCTCAGCGGGAACCTGCCCGGCGAAATCGCAATTGGACAGATTCAGATTCACCAGATTGCTGAGATTGCCAAATCCAGAAGGAAAAGTAGAAGAGTTGAACCTATTGTATGCCAAATTGAGATTCTCAAGATATTGCAACTGGAACAGAATCGATGAACTGTCGATCGAACCATTGATCGATTCGTTGCTCAGGTCCAAACCAACAACATGCCCGTTTTCGCATTCAACGCCATCCCAAGAACTAGAATTCTGATTCCATGTCACCAGTTTAGTTGACAGAGACTGGTTGAAAGAGAGGCTGTTCTTCAACTTAAGCAACAGATCTTGTTGATCGCTTGGACATTGCCCAGAAACCAAAACCTTGTGTGTGCCCAAGAAACCGGAAAATAAAGCAATCAAAACAAGCCATATGAACAAAGGATGTCTCATTGGAAGTACTTTGGAGATGTGAGGTAGTGAATGGCAAAGGAGATGTTACGACTCGCTTTTTGGATATGAAACTGAAAACCCATGTACACGATCGTCTGGATGAGACCGATGATGGCCTAGTTTTGGAGCCTAACGAGATTATGTGAATGAAAGAAACTGAAGAAAGTAGGAGGTAGTAGGCAAAGAGGAAGGGATAGAGGGCCAAAAAAAAATATTATGGTGTTTGGGAATGGTCAGAGATTGAAAGGAGCCGTCAAAGTAAACCGCGTGTTGTGATGCGTTTGTCCAAACCACCCACAGAATAATGTAGACGCGTTTTTTTTCCTCTTGTATTATTGTCGGCTATTGCTTGTTCGTGTTTCGTGGACTTTTTCAGTTATTCCTCTGGATGGTACGTCTTGTCTAATCTAAGGCCGGAGTCACTCGAGGAAGGAGAGAACGGACGCCCGGATACTCATTCCTTCCATCTTTTCGATATATGCTAAAATACTAACCGATATATGTTATAACGTATTTAGAGACTGTTTACTATATTAGAGTATGTATTAAGCCAAAACATCTTATTCTATAATATACATTTTACAGTATAGTTTTAAATTGAGGCATGTTTTACTTTTTCATACATGATATATTACATATTGAATATCATTCTAGATTATTTTTTACTTAAAGTTACAATATATTTCCTAATATAAAAAAAATATCCTTTCTAATTACTGAAGTTGGTTACTGTTGGCTGAGAAATATATCAGGACAAATTTAGATTGACACCATCTAAGACCATCGAAGTTAAAAAAAAGAAAAAAATAATAATAATAAAAGTCAATTTTTTTGGGACCTCGTGCTTGCATTCCTTGAAAAAGGGTTACTACCAGTATTTCTGTTTTCAAAATGTTAATACCATTTTTTTTTTCTTCTATGTAATGCTTATGTAAATCTTGTGCCTTAGAATCAGTTGTAGTAGTTTTTTCAAGTTAACTTATCAGCTACTTGATCCGTATCATTCAATAAGATATTGACTAAATTAAGAGCATTCTCCAATCAGATGATGAATCTATCTAAAATTTATGTGAAAAAACTGACCTAATATTACATTAGAGGAGGAATATTTACATATTAATATTTTTTTTTGACAGCATATAAGTATATATATAAGTAGATATTAATATCACAATTAATTCAATGATCTAAATTTATAGAAATATAAATTAAAAATAAAATGGAGGGTAGAATTGGTTCCTAAAATATAAAAATGGGGCCATAAAAAAAAAAAAAAAGAATCCTTTTCTTTGTCCAATATATTATTCACTGATGATACCTGCTCCAACGGGACGCTCCATGACAACGGTTAAGTTTCGCGATGTAGTCTTACCCACTAGAAGCAACTATTTACATCAACGTATATATGCAAATTTGAAAACCTTTTTGTCCATCGAAGACAGCGATTGGTTTCTCCTTTTTCCTTTTATTTTTCTTTTTCCTTTTTTCAATTTCTATCGAGTTTCAATTGCCCCGAGAAAACCATGAAGCTGACTGGGTGAGTGTTCATATCTCCGATCTTCAGAAACGAATTCTTTTTCTCTTATATAGCTATTTTACCATTTGAAAACTAATAAACGAAACACTTTTAGATTTTTTTTTTAGTGATTTTATCTAATAGCAAACTAATAAAGTATGTTTTAAAAACATATTTTAAATATTTGGAAGTTTAAATGTTTAATTATAAAATAATCTGTTTCAATACACATAGAATAAATATGAGGAGTACATTTACGTTTTATCCAAATTATTTTGTATTATGATTCCATTTTCTTTTACCAACAAAAAAAACACCCCTTATCTAGAGCAAGCTTTTAACCTCTTATTATGATTATTGATTAAAACTAATAATTCTCAATATGATATAATGACATAAATACGAACCCAACATAAATTTATATACATATATATAACTAAGAATGGAACTTTATTTTGGGAAACAACAAAAACCATCTCACAATAGGTGGTCTAAAATCCCAATTTGCATAGATAAGAGATTAACTTAAGGAAATGGGGGAATTAGATCCCTAAAGCCTCCGCACATTCCCTTTTTATCTTACGAGAGAGACAATTGGCACGTGTATCGATTTTATAATTTATTAAATGAAAACAATAAGAAGAAAAACGAACATTACTTCAATTTCCTTTAAGGGGCTTTGATTTTGTCCAAAATGTTGTTATTAACTAGTAGATTTCAACCATAATGTTTGGCCAATTCTTATCTCTTAGGTAGTTATGTAGAGATACCATTGGATGAGTTTTTATAGGGTATATAACTTGTCAACCCGTTAAAAACTATAGGGTTAGACCCTATAGGGTTTATAGGAATGGGTTCAAAACCCTATAAAGTTGTAAGCTGAGTTTTGAGACTTCTAAAAAACCCTAGTAAAATTAATAATATATATTGTAATTATGTTGAATCATCAATAAAAAAGAAGATAAAAATAATTAAATAATAGTTAATAGAACAAACCCTGGCCTTTTAGTCTTTACTCTCTCTCTCTCCCCATTTAATGCTCAACTCAACAGTTAACGACTTATAAATACAGCTATGATGCCTCCTTTTTACCTTACCACCCTTACTCTTGTCCCTCAATCTACGACTCTACACTACATCAACACTCAATAGCTTATAGATACAATTGCGAATCCTTTATTTCATGATCCTCACCTTCAATCCATGACTCCACACTACATCACTCGTGAATCATCAACATAGTTGCGACTAATGAATCACACACTCAAACCCTAGCCTTTTAGTCTTTACTCCCTCTCTCTTCCCATTTAATGTTCAACTCAACAGTTAACGACTTACAAATACAGCTATGATGCCTCCTTTTTGCCTCATCACCCTTGCTCTTGTCCTTCAATCTACGACTCTACACTACATCAATACTCAATAGCTTATAGATACAATTGCGAATCCTCTATTTCATGATTCTCACCTTTAATCCATGACTCCACACTACATCATTCGTGAATCATCAACATAGTTGTGACTAATGAATCACACACTTAAACTTAGCCCTCTTCTGTCACTAGACTACTGTCATTGGCTCATTATCATTACCTTACCGTCCTTACGACTCACTTACTCAAATTTTTACTTGCGAGTTCTATTTTGATTTTCAAATTGTCATGATTGAGGGGTATATCATCTTTGTTTGATTCCAGACTCGACATTTTGGTCTGATCACTTTTTTCTACTTAGTTTCACTAATTCTCATATAAAATAGCAATTGAATTTGGTGATTATAGAAAATAATGGTGAATTGCATAATTAGTGCATGGGATGGAGAAAGATAAAGTTTGAGACGTGATGCTGTTTTGTTTTGCTTTGCTTTTTCGTGTAGCAAGTTGGGTTGGGTTTTACATCAATTTTATGAAACCCTATAGGAGTGGGTTCTAGGAACAGGGTAAAAGCCTTATAAGGTTCTAAGATTCCTTATACAGTAAGGGGACAAGTTTGGATTTTGTAAAACTTATTCTAAACTCGCTTTAATGACATCCTTACTCTTATAGGCTTTAACCCTCCTTTAAACATTATAGCTTCATCAATTTCAACATCTATACAACTAACTTCAAAAGTAACTGCTATAAGAAAACTTCCTTCACTATCACATGTGATATAATTTCAACATCTATACAACCTAAGCTTATTCTTAATTTCAACATCTATACAAACCTGAACTTATGGCCTTTACAATTATTTTTTATTTATATTAATTGAATTAAGAATTGGACACTTTCATTTGCACTTTTAGGATGTCTTTATATCTTTAAGGTATTTCTCTTTATCTAGGCTACTTGCCATTACACTTACTGGATTTAGTTATTCCTTCTCAAGGACTTCATTTCAATGCTTTCATATATACCACACAATCATGAAAATTTCTTGTACCTATCTTTAACCAACCAAAGCTTTTGATGGTTCTTCAATTATTAGTAGTAACCACCTATCAAATCTACCTCGTTAGGATCAGGTTACACTTAATACCCTATAGCTAAATCTAAACTTTTCTAGTCCACAAGCATTCATGCACAAGATGCTTTACATATTCCATAAAACTGGAAAAGTTACAATAGGGAGGTAATCTATGATTTCGTATGAATAGATCTTTATTCTCTTTTGAGGCATTGGTGCGGACTTTCTAAACATGGAACCTAATTTTTAGAATACTTCCAAAGGCCACAACAGCTTCCACAAGTCTCTTATCCATGTTATATGATTAAGAAGCTCCACTAACTCTTTGTTGCTCCTATAAATTTTCAATCTTCTTTTGCCAATCTTAATAGAATATTACCTATTCTATAAATGATCACATCAATCTATCTTCAATACCTTGAAAAGGAGTAAGAATAGTTCTTATAAGTTTAACTTCTTTCTCATGCAAAAGGATTATGAATTTACCTACTACTATGTGATTTTGGTTAAGAAAAATATATCTACCCACTATTCAAAATTCATTTGTTTATGATCTCAGTGTGCTTTGAAATCTTTTAAATTTGGAATCCATGTTCCACTCTACATATTAACTCTCGTATCATTGCCTATTTACTAGGAACTATTTAGTAATATGACTTCCTTCCCTTTTTAAATACTCTATCAACACTATGACACTTTATCCCTTTTAATAAGTTGAGAAAGTTTGTATTAGGTAAATGGATATTTTGAGCAGCTTGCTTACATAACTTTCAAATTTAAGATTGTTCTTTAAGCCATTTTACCAACGGAATCATCATATAATTCCAATTCTTTAAAACCTAGCTCGCCTTCTTTCTTAGGGATTGCAATATTAACCTAATATTTCCAATAGATCTCATTCTTAGTTCGATCACCTCCCCTCTAGACCTAGCCATAAGGGTAGTCACCACCATACATCATCTTGTTGTGAATTTGAACACGTTCATCATATAATTAGCAAATGTAATAACTTTAAGCAAACTTTCTCTTTCCCCTAGAGATATGATCATCGTTTGTAATTTTATCTTGATCTACCCTTTGGCGAAGCCCTTTGCTCCTCATTTTGATTTACCCTAATCTGCACTTATATTTAGGTACTTCTTTAGTTGGTATTGTTTTTCAATTCCTAGTATGATTCAATAATTATTATTAACATCCTCAAGCATATTCTAATCGAAGAAAATTGAGTATTGTAGGAAGCTACTTTTTTGGTCTAATGCCTAGCAATACTTCTTCGAAATTGGTCTAAAATTGATTTCTTAGCCTTCATAAAAAATAAAGCATCATTTAAGAATATATGAGTTAGCCTGTAATTGTTTTTCTTACTCTTTATTCCTTTATTCTTTCTTTTGCAACTGATATCGATCATTATAGGAAGCACATTAGCCAATAAGAATAAGGAAAAATGAGATCCCCTTATCTATTAGAATTATTTTGTGAACATGATATCAGAATATAAGAAATTGAAGATGCATAACATAACTCATCTAATCTGGATGGGACTAAATCTTAATTTTTGCATTCAAAGTTTTAATAACTTTCTAACTACTCTATTATAAGCTTTGACTAAATCTAATGCCATTTCACAATTAACATTAGGACCATTTTATTCAACTTCAAAGGAAAATTTCATAGGCATTGATCACATTATCCTAAATGAGCTTATCCATAATAGATGCACTTTAGTTTTAGAAGATCATGGTATTAAGGAAAGTTTATAGCCTATGAGTCAAGATCTTGGAAATAATCTTATATTAGAAATTGTAAATGCTTATGAGTCATAATTGACTCATTAATTCAAGCCATTAACTTTAAAAATTAACAATAAGATTAGCTTCATTAAAGTTTTGGTGGGCATACCTTATACGAAAAAAAAAGCTCAATTCAATTAGATAGTTTTCCAAAATGTGTCATTCATAAAAAAGGCTATTAAATCCATCTGCACCAAGAGCTTTTATAGCCTAATTGAATTATGGCTAATTTTACCTCATTGCTATCTATTAATCTAATTAAAATATAGTTCATCTCCTTTGAAACCATTACATTGATGCAATTCATTCAACACATCCTCCATGACCTAATCATTTTCATTTGAAACAATATGTTATAGAATTATGAATTTTCACACTACACCCTCTTCATTCTCCATCCCTTTTTCTTCTTCATTTTGATTCAAAAAGTTCTATTTTTAGCTCTTCTTTGTATAGTTGTTTAATAAAAGAACTTAATGTTCTTATTTCTTCAATTTTTTCTCCAATGTAGATTTATCTTACTTGATTTGTAGTTGCTTAGTTAGACATCAATAAGTTGAGCATTAGCTAAGGATTCTCGTGTTTCTACTTTAATAAAACCTTTCTATAACCTACTAATTTTTTTAGTAAAGCTTATATATATACATATATATATGTGTGCGTTTCTTATCTTATTATCCTAAACTCTTGTAAATAATCATTTTGACCATAATTAACCAACATTATCCAAAGCAAAAAGGTTTGGGGGCATTTTAATTTGTTCATGTTAGTCTCCATCACTATTGATAAGTAGTTTGACCCTTGAGAAGTAAGGTTTACAATTTTCAATTGTTAGTAACCTTTCTATCCATAATGTGTTTGCGAGCTCTCTATCTAAGTGCTTCTTTACCAGATTTGCTATCCTTTCATTTGACCACAAATACAATGTACCTTGAAATGAAGTCTTTATTATGAAAATAATTAGTAGGAAAAGGATAAAACAAAGAAAGTTAAGGGACTTAGTATGTCAAAGTCCAAAGATAGAAACTACATAGAATATTCAGCATGGAGAAGTAATAATCATTCTGGAGTGTTATGTCGAAAGACACTTGTCGCTTGGTGGCTAGACATTAGAAATATGATACAAAAGTAAGCGAATTTAGAAAAGTGTTTGCAGCTAGGGTCAGGTCGGGATCCAACCAGTCTTACTACATAACAGTCAACTTAAATTAGGGTCGGATGCTTATGGTTAGCTCGGGATGTCAATTTAGATAGTCTTAGAACTATTTTCTCGGATGTCTTGTCATATAATAACTGCTAGGCAGGAGCAAGCATGGAACACGTAAGGATCTAACAGTCAAGTCAGCAAGAGATCAGTTTAGAATAGGAATCATCATCTCAGATATGGTTTCGAGAGAATGTTCTCCGCACTAGTCCTTGGATAGCTCGATTAAGTGTGATAAGTCCAGGAAGTTGATTCCTATCATCTACTTGGGAGTTAAAAAGATTTGTCCTCAAATTTGCAGTAGTCTTTAGTTATCCTTCTTAGGCATTTGAAGGGCTTTCCTTTAGTTGGTGCAGAATCAGGTTAGATACATTAAAGGTAAGGGAAACGCTGTTGTCATCAAGTAACTCGATATGGTAGGTGTTGTGGTTGACTTTTCTCATGACCTTGAATGAATTATTAGCTTGAGGGGATAGCTTGTTTTGTTGTAAGTGTAGGAATCACTCTTGATTGAGGTGAATCTATACTAAGTCTCCTGACTAGAAAGAAACAGTTTAGCAGCCTTAACTATCAATCTCTTGTTATCTCCGATTGAACTTGATGATCTTACTAGTTACAAACTAGTGTAGCTCTTAGAATTCTTGAGCTCAATTGACTCTAAATTAATTTTCTTCAGTAGTTATAGGGGTGCTAATTATATCCAGGGGAATAGGAGGGTTGGGGCCATAAACAACCTCAAAAGGGGTTTTCCTAGTGGTATTGTGGGCAGTTCAATTGTATGCGAACTCCACGATTGGTAGACACAGATCCTAGTCCCTCGAGTTCTTTCCCATAACAGCTTTGAGTAAGTTACCTAGTATTCTATTCACCACTTCGTTGGCCATTAGTTTGAGGGTCGCTATTGGAGCTGAATACAAGTTTAGCTTGAAGTCTTTTCCAAAGAACTTGAGGGACTTTGTATCCTTCAAGTTTGTATCTCGATATAAAATGATAGTCTTCGACATTCCATATAGTTAGGCAACTTCTTATAAAAATAGATCAGCAATGTATAAAGTATCATTAGTTCGATGGTAAGGGATGAAGTGTGTCATTTTGTTGAAACAGTCTATTACAATAAATATAGAATCTTTTCCTTTAAATGTCCAGGGCAACCTTAGGACAAATTCTATGCTAAGGTTGGCCTAAGGTAAGGTTAGTGTTGGTAAGGGTATATATTCTCCATGAGGTTCCCTTTTCCCTTTAACTCGCTTACACACTTCACAACTACTAACTATCTTATAGATATCCTTAACCAAACTAAGTTAGTAAAAATTATTCTTTAACAAATTAGCTGTTTTGCTTTCTCCAAAATGCCTAGACAACCCATCACTATGAGCTTCCTCGACTAATATCTCACGTGTAGAACAGTTTAGTATATGTAGTCTTTGGTCATTGAATAGATAGCTTTTCTTAAGATAACATCCTTTAACAGCAATTTCATCCTTGCATTGCTCTATTATAGGGTTGAAATGAGGATCATGAGCGTACTACTCAGTAATAAGTGAGAATCCTAATAATTTTGTTTGCAAAGTGGTCAATAGGGTTTACGATTACGACAGAGCATTGATGACCACATTTGTACTTCCCTTCTTATACTGGATGACGTATGAGAATCTTTCCATAAACTCTAACTATTTGGCTTATCTTTTCGAGAGTTTGTTCTGATTCTCGAGATGCTTCAAAGACTCATGATCTATATAAATAACAAACTCTCATGGCAGCAAATAGTGCTACCAAATAATAAGGGCTCGATAAAGAGAGTATAGCTCTTTTTTGTACACAAAATAGTTCAGGATAGGACCACTAAGCTTCTCATTATGGTAAGCAACCAATCGTTGCTCCTAAATTAGGACGGCGCCAATTCCAACTCTTGAAGCATCACATTCTAACTCAAATAGTTTGTTAATGATAGGATAGAGGTAGAGGTGAGTTTCTCCTTAATCTCCTTAAAGCTCTATTTAACTTGATTATTCTATCGGAATCCATCACCCTTCTTTGTCAACCTAGTTAAGGGTGCGGCTATGGTGTTGAAGTTTTTTATTAATTGCCTATAGAAAGAAGCTAGGTCATGAAAACTTTGAACTTCAATGGCATTTTTCAGCATTGACCATTCCAATACAGCTCGGATCTTCTCTTCATCTTCTTAGATTCCTTTCCCTGATACTACAAACAAAAAAAAAAAAATCACTTCATCCTAGCAGAACATACACTTCTTGAAATTCCCATTTAACTTCTCAATTTGTAGAATGTCAAATACTACTCGGAGATGTTGAATATAGTTATTTAGGTTGGTACTATGTACCAATATATCATTAAAATACATTACCACATGTCTTTCAATTAGAGGGCACATCACAAGGTTCATTAACCTCATGAATGTACTCGACGCATCAGTAAGTCCGAATGGCATAACCAATCATTCATATAATCCATGCCCAGTCTTGAAGACAATCTTTCACTCATCTCCCGGTCTCATACGAATTTGGTGGTAGCCACTTCGCAAATCAATCTTCGAAAATATTTTGGCATCATAGAGTTCATCCAACATATCACTGAGCCTTGGTATTTGACGGTGATTCGATTAATTACTCGGCTGTTGATGCATATGTGCCATAAATTATCCTTCTTTGGGATGAGTAAAGATAGTACTGCACAAGAGCTCATGCTTTCCCTCACATATCCTTGCTCCATGAGTTCATCTACTTATCTCTTTAGTCGGTAGCTTGCTCATGGTTCATTTTATATATAGGTCGGTTTGGAAAGACAACGCATGGTTGTAGATCAATACAGTGCTCTCTACTTTGGATTGAAGGCTATCCTTTTGATAGTTCTTTAAGAAATAGATTAGAAAACTCATTTAGTAAGCTTTAAATCTCTTCAGGAACATCATTTATATCTCTCCCATCTCCAACAATCTTTAGATCAATAGGAATATAGGTTCATTGGCCTTCTTAGTAGCTCGGAGCTCTCTTAAGCTCACTACTAAGGTCTTCTTATTGGCTCAGATGAGATGATTATCAGCCTCATTTACTCGGGACAGGGTCACATAGGTTGCAACATAATCTTCTTTCTATCCTTAACAAAGGCATATGTGTTCTTATATTCATCGTCAGTAATGTGTTAGTTAAACAACTAAGGTCATCAAAGTAGTAGATGTGAAGCTCCTATAGGGACGACTTCGTAAACTACTTCGACTCGGTACACGTTTCCAATATGGAACCACACAGTTACTTACTTAGTCATGTGCAAAGTATCCTTATCGTGAAGCTAATGTAGCTTGTAAGGTCGGGGATATTTAGAGGTCAACAGACATAACTTTTGCATAAAAGACTATTCAACTACATTAGTACAACTTCCTCCATCCACTATAATGTTACACAATTGCACTTTGATGGTATACTTTATATGAAATAAATTTTGTCTCTGATCTTCTTCAAAGTTCAACAGGAAACTCAATACTCGTCTTAAGATTAAGGTAATTACTTCTCCTTGGTTGGTATAAACATAGGTTTCCTCCTCTTCTTTAGCTTTGACTTTTCCAACATCCTTTTCCTTTTTAGGTTCATTCTCGTCAGTATTATCCACTACATCTCTTCGGAGCACCATGACACATCGGTTCGAACACTTAGCAACTCTGTGTTCGAAACTTAAGCATTTAAAGTACTTTACCTCATTGGTCTTCCATTCGAAGATTTGTCCTTTCTCATATTTTCTCAAGGTCGGCTTAGCCTTGATTCGGCTTAGCTGACTTGCTTAGCTTTGTAAGTTTGCTCGGCTATCGTCAGGTCGGTCATTCTTGTCCTCGGTTCGGTATGGCCTCTTCGGCTTGGCTCAAACTGGGGGAATGTTTACCCAAGTTAGCTCGAAGTACTTTTTCTCTACTTTTTGACCTTCTGCGTTATTAATCGCCTCTTCTAAGGTATAAAGCCTTTGCACCTCCACAATGTTGCAGATTTCATATTTAAGTCCAGAAATGAACCTCGACACTATGGAAGCCTCAAGTTCGTTCACATTGGCCTAAATCATAAGCATTTAGAACTCCCTCACATAATCATTAACCGTTCGATGTCTTTGGTGAAATTCTTACAGCCTTACAAATGTATCCTATAAGTAGATTTCAAGCACAAATCTACCTTTTAACAACCTTTTCATCTCATCGTAGGTCCTTACACCTTATCTTCTACCCTTGGCTTTAGTTGCATTTAGATTTTTCCACTACATAGTAACATATCCAAAAAACTTAAGTACAACAAGTTGGACCTTCATAGCTTTTGTATATTCATAACAATCAAACACCTTCTTCATCTTCTCTTCTTACTCCAAATATGCATCTGCATCTCTATTTCCATTGAAGGGCGAGATTTTGGACCTTCACATTATTTATTCCTCGAGGGGCTTAAGGTCCTTGCTCTTGAGCTTAGTAAGAACTAGCCTCCTCGTCCTCCTCTCCATACTCAGCATCAACTTCCTCATCATCTTTCTCAATCTTCTCTAACTCTAGTCTTCATCTAGTAACTCCTTTAGCTCAAGGGGGTCGAATTAGGCGATGGGCTTAACTACCTTAGCTATAACCTCTCTCTTAAATATTTTTAGGTAGGTCGTGCATCAGCATACTTTGAGGTTATTCCCTATTAACTTGCATTGCTGTGATTAGACTCTTAACAAGGTTAGTAAGTCTATCTAGTTTATCATCAACTAACCTAGAGGTATTGCTACCATTATGACCATGATCAGCTTGAACACCACTACTTGGATCATCGATAATACCCCAAACACTCATATCTGACATGATACAATGTCTTTAAAATAGATTAACAACACAATACATAGGAAAACAATACTTTCATACTTCCCAAATCTTTTACTAATACAACAAAAATTTTAATATCCAATAATAACTTGAGCAGAATATAAATGAACTTGCTTTACTTCCATAGTGAAAAACAGGGTAAAAACAGAGTAATAAGGAAATTACACTTATCAACACAAAAAATCTTCACTACATAGTTTATACACTAAACTTACTTTACACGAACACACTACAATAGCTATGAAAGGAACACAACAGTCACTAATAACAAAGCGAACCAAAAACTTCATTGAAACTTCATACACTCCGTCTCAGAATTGTGCTTTAATACCAGTGAAGTTGATGCGTCTTTAGAGTTGGACACACGGAGAAGCACTACAATGAAACGAACCAAAAGAAACAAAGAAAAACTAGCAAAGTCCAAGTAGTTACGAATTGATATGATGCACCACTTAATCCTACTCGACTTACAATCCGCTAGATGTAACTCAATCACTCGTCACTACTTCTTACTAAAAAGAATACATAAGAGTCAAAGGAAATGAGAACATTAAGGTTACTAAAAGGAAACGTGAATAAATTTTTCAGTATTTCAATCTATCCGCGTACAAGTAAGTGGGGGTTTATATACCTATCTATTAGGGTTACTTTTCATGTATGAAAAGACAAAAGGATATCCTTACGATTATGTTACATAAAATATACTAAAATGAGTAAAAGAGATAAAGAATATTCAGTACAAAAAAGTAAGAATCATTTTGAAATGTTGTGTCAAAAAACACGTGTCTCTTGGTAGCTAGATACTGGAAATATGATACAAAGTAGGCGAATTTAGAAAAGTATTTATAGTCAAGGCCGACTTGATCTAGATCAAGTCAGGAACCATCCAGTCTTGCGATAGAGCAGTCAGTTTCAATTGGAGTTGGATGCTTGTGGTCGGCTCAGGATATCAGTTTAGATAGTCCTAAAGTTGTCTTCTTGAATGTCTTATCATAAAATAGCTATTGGATAGGAGTAGGTTTGGCACACGTAAGGATCTAATAGTCAAGTCGGCAAGAGAGTAGTTCGGAATAAAAGTCTCCGTCTCAGGTATGGCTTCGAGCTAGTATTCTCCACACAAGTCCTTGGAGTCCTCTAACTCGGCTATGTATGATTGGTCTAAAGGGTTGATTCTTATCAAAAGGCATCATATGATTTGGGTGCCAAGCTAAAGGCATCTTAGACCACTCAAGACTTGGAAAAATGAATGTAAGATGGCATATAGACTGGCTTTATCTTAAATTAGTCAAGAGTACATACCATCTTATATGTACTTATGCTCAGAAAGCAAATACTAAATTTGGATCAAATTATTGAGATAAAGCAATCAAATATTGGAGTTGATTTGGATTCATGTTAAGTATCTTGTGAAGCTAAAGGATATCGAGGAGTAAATGTAGTGATGTTAGACCATTAAGTTTGTCAAGGTCTTATGAAGTAATCACTTATTAAGGAATTCTCATAAGAGCTTAAGGATGACCTAAGAAAAGTGCACTTAGAATTATTCCAATCACTAAGGAAATCTTAAGAATGAAACATATTTTAAGAGAGGTAAGATGAAAGGATCCAAGAAATAAATCAAATATAAAGATAATTAACTAATTATACCCTTCTATGTCATTTTAAATATAAAAGGATAACCTTTTCATTCTTCAAAAAAACCTAAACATAAACATTAATATATATATTTTTCATAACTATTCCTTAGCATCAAAACCTTACTTTAGAGCTTTGCACAACTATCACCATCTCTCTTTTTTATATGAGCACATGCTTTGCATGTGTACATGCTAATTGGGAATCGGTTACAACCAATTTAAAGTTAATTATTCATTTATTACAATCTTCATATTAATTAAAGGAAATTGATAAGAGCAACAATCCATTGCTATTTTTAGTTGCTAGAGATTTAGTGAAAAGCTAAGAGAGGGATAGTGTAAGCCCTAAATGTAAGATTTATAACTATCGGATCAAATTTAGTAAGTAAAGTTTAGGGTGATCGATTAAAGAATCCGATTGAGTATAGATTATAAAATAAAGTTAGAAATATTAGTAAAAGTGACCTCGTAAGTTTAAATTTAAGAAAATAAATAATAAAATAAGAGAATATAAATTTTCAAATTTTAAGTATATTATTTATTATTTATCGGAAATGCGTAAAGTATAGTCAGATAACTAATGAATCATTAGAGATAAATTATATATATACTAAAAATCACAGAATGACCTAAATAATATTTAGGAGCATTTACTTATACTTCACATGTATTTACGTGTAGGTAGAAATACGCAAAATTACCTAAATTGTTCGAAAAATTACAAAATAATTAAAGAAAATTATAAAAAAATCAAAGAAAAATAAAAAAGTTGAGATTAATCCAAATTTAGGTCGTGGCAACTAGGGGAAAGAAGAGAAAATTTGGACTAATTAAAATCAAACACTTAAAAAGTAAAATGGAAGAGGATATAAGCCTAGTCTTGTCTAATTAATGCAAAAAAAATTGCTTTACACTTTTATAAATAGCCAAAAAATTACAGGAGCTCATTTGGTCTGTTAGGAGTTGGAAAAAATTGGAGAGTACCGAAATTTAGAAGAAAATTGAGGTTTTATAAAAAATTTTACAAAATTGTGCAATTAAGGCAATTAGGCCAAACCTACGGATCATCACCACCTAGAACCGAACCACTATCATCACCCCACTTCAAACCCCACGCCTAGATCGGCCAATACACCCTGAACCGGTGTTGGTGGCTAGAAGCTCAATAACTAGGTGACTCTCAAAATTCATTCGATTTTAAAAAATTTATTAAAATTATTAATTCATTAAAAAAAATTATGAATTTTTTTATTTTGATTTTTTATTGTATGTAGATTTAGGAAAAAATAGTAATTAATTTTAATTACATCTATAAAAATAGAGTGCTTAAAAAATTGAGAATATTTATAATTAAAAATAAATAGGCTTAGGAGTGTGTTTTTGAACTCAATTTTTTTTTTCTAAAAACTACATAAGTTATATAGAACAACGCTACGAAGCTCTTTTTCAAAATTTTAAAATAATTTTTTAACCTTAAAATTGTGAGAAAAATGAGTAATTTTAGACTAATTAAGTAGTTAAATAACTAATTATTGATTTAGAGGGTAATTAGATGTTTAGGGATGTTAAATTATGATGTGGTAACATAATCATAGCATGTTAAGTAGTAAATGCAATTAACATGAGAATTATGTAATACATATGGATTAATTGATAATATATATAATTAGAATTATGACAATTGTAAAATATTGAGTTAAATTGGGAAATATAATGATAATATTAATATGTACTAAATCTGGTATAAAACTTAATTTTAGATAATTATACAAAAAATTTAAAATTTTCTTATATCGAGAGTAAACCTGGTATACTAATCAGGATTAAAGTGTATCGAATGAGTTAGAATACTGAATTAAGATCTAGTATGATATTAAGATACTCAAATTTGATGTGATTAATTTCACATTAGGGTTTTAAACGTAATTTAGAATTTATTCGTAGTTGAAACCGAATTAGAGCTTGAACTAAAATCGGATTCGAGAATACCGAACCTCGAACTAATGTAGAATTAATTGTTAGTAAATAATAGGTATATAAGGAGAATTTAGTTAAATTGTAACATTGAATATGTATTTTCAAAGTATAAATAATAAAAAACGTAGTTATATTATAGAATACACGGAGATGAGTAACTTATAACTGAGTGACTGAACGACTAAGGATTTTATGTAAGTTGTGTTTAATACTTTATCGTATTTTAGAGTACTTAGAGACTTAGGGTTATGTATGATTGTGACTGTAAGTAGTCTTATGCATGTGCTTGTGTATTTGAGTTCGTACTGAAATTTGTGTTGTGTTTGATGATTGTTGTGATTTAATTGGTGTGAAATTATCTGATCACCTTAAATTGAACTTAATCCAAATCGACTCGAATGCCCTAAATAGATATGCATTACAACCCTATAGAGAATCATTAGGATTCTCCAACTAAACACCGGTACCTCCCAAAAAAATAGCACTGGATAGTAAATTGATCTTTTCCTCATTCTTAGTTGAACTAAATGATTAGAGAGAAGGTCACGGTGAAGATGAGAGCATTAGTTCGAAGGATAATCTTAGGGGAAGCAGTATCCTTATTGCATAAACTTGAGTTTGGTTGTGAGTTGTTGTATAAACATGAAAACTCCTCAATCTAGATTAGAGCAAATTACTCTAATTTCACAATGAACCGGACTATGTTTTGTGATAGCACTTATTTGTTGTATTTTATGAAAATAATTGCTTAATAACCCTGATTATACTTGTATACATTCATAAGTTTCCAATTCAACTGACTAAACTACAGTTGATCATACCTGCATAAATTCTTTTGTATGTCTTAACTTCTAATTATTCTAACTATTATGCTGTGTTCCAACTCTCCAGACATTAATTCTCTTTTGAAGCCCTGGAAAGTGAGGATCAACTGTTTAATGATTAAGTTTTACTTAAGGTCTTACTAGTATCTTTGGAATGAAAAACTGATATATGATATGTAAATTAGTTGGCTGTTATATTACGATGTAGAATCTCTTAAGAATTCTATGGTAATGTAAATGCAATTATATATATATGACTTAAGGTTTTAAATTTTATTGTAAATTTTAGTAAATATCTTAATTGAACTGTTTATTTTAAAGCGAGGAGTTATGGATACCTTGTATAGATCATATCTATGATAGTCATTATAAAGTCAATTCCTATCATAAATTGGTTTACATGGCGGAATTATTGTGACTCTGTAACTTTGGGATGGTTTGCACAAAAATAGTAAGATTTGGAAATATCTATAGCTAAAGTTTCATGAAAATTCCATTGATAGATACTAATGAGATCCATTTATTGAAGGACAAGAAGATATGGAGGACCTTGTAATACATTTAAGTCTCATTCCTCTTAATGCCAAAGTAAGCATTCTTCTCTAATAAATCTATTCTAAAAGTTATTCCTTCATCTATCCTTAAGATGAAATCTCAATTTGAGGAATACGAATCAATTTAGGGTCTTTACCACAAAGGACATATAAAAGAATGAAAATCTATACATAAAGGTTAGGTAAATTGAAATTGAGATTGAGATATTAGTTATAAAATTGACTGCAAATTCTAGTAAAAAAGATGGAAATTAGGTTAAAATATGATTTAGAGATAAAAGGATAGTCTGAACCATTTATAATCAATCCTAAACTTACGTATGTTGATTGGTTGACAAAAGCACGTAAGATATGGTGAGGTCACTAGGTCGATTATTCACCTCCCTTTTGGTTAACTACACTTACCTAGTTGAGTGCTTAGTAAACCACATGACTCGATTTACCTCTACTAACCCCATATCAACCAAATAAGTTACATAGTGAAATAAGTAAAGAAGTGGGAAATCAACTAATAAACATAGGGTTATAAAATTAAATGAAAACATTATATGAGATATGTTTGTTGTGATATCATCTTGCTATGTGATGGTTTCTTTGTTATGTGGTTTTAAAAATTTTATATCCAGAGCGATGGAGTCTTGTTATATTTGAATTTAATGTTATAAGGTCTTAGAATCTTTAGGTTCAACCCAATGTTGCCTTGAGTTCTTCAAATTCTACCCTAAGAGGTTTTAGAAATTATGGATTCAACAATCTGTGATTTTGGGATTTGTGGATCCAATTTGATATTGAAAGTAGCTTTTGAAAAAAGAGTAAAACATTTTATTGATCATATTCTTATTTGAAAATTTGAAAATTTATGTGTGGTTGTTATTTTTTTGGTTAGAATGGATGACACATTAATATATCTGTCAAGGCTCATAGGTGGTGTAGCATTTGTATGTGTATGCACATAATATCTATATTAGGTTTCATAATTGACCTATGGAGGGATTTTCATTTTCAAGTACAAATAAGTTACAAGATATTGATATTCAAATTTCTACTTTGACTGTTTCAAAAAAGAAATATGTAGTACTTTATATAATGATCATGAGAAGAAAGGATTTAATGAATATTACACACTATGTGTAGTATATATGTAGTGTATAAACATTATTAATATGTTATCATATATAATGGATGTAAATCATAAGTAGTAATTAATTTGTAAGCTAACCATATAATTATTATACGTGTTAACATCTTATTAGTATTTATACGTTACGTATGCATAATACGTGATATATATAATACCTATTAAATCTTTTTTGATGAGGAACGATGATTTACTAAATAAAACACATATATTGAAAATATTTTATGGAATTTTTTATGTTAAGTTTTCTTTTAGCTTAGATCAATTATTAAGGATGAGTTTTTATAGACAATTGTATATTTGAGGAATTTTGAAGATTTAATGGATTTAAAATTCAATAATGGGGTTTAGTTCATTTCTAACCCTTACATGCTCTTGTTGCAGTAAGAGCATGTAGCAAAGTTGTTGTATCTTGGTCTCAAGAGCATGATAGAATCGCTTTTTTATTTTTTATATCTAATGAAATCAAAAAGAGAAGAAAAATCAAAGGAGACAAAAATCTATATTTCTATTTTTTTTAATTTTTCTATTTTGGTTTTGATAATGGGCTATGCCATTATTTGTTAAGTATCATTATAACAATTTAAAAATTTATATATATTATTGAAAAGTAAAAAGAAAGCAGGCTAAAGTTCCACAATGAATTGCCACACTTGCTTTTTTTAAGAAAGAATCTATAACTAATAAGGAAAATTGTTTTTCTATTTATAATATAGTTGTTAATTATTTTCATCCATAAGATCAACCAATTTAAGATAGTTATATAATGTTTGGTTCGATGGAAACCGAAAGAAATCTAAGAAAATATAAGGAAAAGAACGTGTTTGGCAACTTAAGTAGAAAGTGGAAATATATAGAAAAGAAAGAAAATGGGTGGAAATATTTCCACTTTTGAGTGCATTTGTTTCTCTCAAATTTTGAAGAGAAATAAGTAAAAATGATAGTAAATTATAAAATTGTTCTTTCATAGTTCATCAAAATAAAAATGTGAATAGTTTTGTCTTATATTAACTCCATTTCCACTTTTAAGCCAAACCAAACAAAAGAAATGGAAACTTTCCATTTCCATTTTTTTTTTCCATATGTTACCAAATACAAAATTAAAATCACATTTTATTCTATTTTTACTCATTTCTTTTCTCTTCTACTAATTTTTACCCCTTTCCCATCTATCAAAAATTGACAAACAAAATGTTAAGGGAGAATATCCGCTAATAAAGGTCTTCAATTCAAAGTTTGTAAATTATAAGTTAGGGTCATTTGAGAAATTAAACATCTCCATTACAAACAACATAGATGTTTTAATTTTGCTTTTATTTGGAGAGGGGATTTTGAAAGATTGAACATCAAAATGCATAATATATATATATATAGATTAATATCACAAAATTTACATTAACTTTGCCTTTTTTTTTTACAATTATATACCTAAAGCTTTAATTCATTTGATTATATACCCAATTAAAAGTTTGGTTATCATAATCTACATTTTGGTTAACTATAATTCATAATTTTAATCCAATCAACACAAAATCTAATGGAGTGGACAACTTTAGGGAAGGGGTGGTGTAACCCTTGATAAGTACCTATTAGTTACCCATTATAAAATAATAAGCTAGGAACCACTTGTAAAATGTGGGTTATGAGATCCACAACCAGCTGTGGTTGGCCACCTACGGCCTTAGGGTGTTGTGTGACCTTCTTAAGTTCATGGACGGTTAGTTATTGATTGATCATACTAATTAAACTTATAGTGTGAATTAGAATCAATTAAAATGTAGAATGTGACATTATAATCAAACAATCAAAATTTCAAAGGGTATAATTGCAATAAATGGACAAATTGGGGGTGTAAAACATGCCATTGTCTCAATATATATATTTATTTATTTCTGATCAAGTTACGCTCATGGTATTTAATTATTCTTGATTAATGTATGAATATTGTTTCAAAAAGTTTCGTCGTAAGTTTTTCAAATAATTAAATAATTTATCAATACGCATGTAAATATTACTTATTTATTTATCTTTAGTTTATGCTAATTAGTTTAATTAAAAAAATTGGTTCATTAAGGAGTGTCCGATAACAATTAATAGTTAAATATAAGTGATTTGTCCAATATCATGCAGAGAGTTATTGATGAGTTATGAAAGTGATAAATAATTGTCATGATGAGTAGGGTCGTCGACACGATTGTCAACGTCGTACGATATAAGTATCTATGAATGATGCATGTGAATAATGGACATGGAACATTTTCAACCATGTGAAAGTGTAAACATGTGAATTTAAGTCAAGATGATATTTCAATGTTTTCATTTATTGTGTGGAGCATAGGATTGACATTTGATTCATACCAAGAGCCTTTTTCTTTTTTCTTTTTCATTTTTTTTATGCAAATTACTAAACTCTTTATATCACATCTAAAGATCGAATACATCATAAGAGAGTAAAGTAAAATGAAATTAAATACGAAACAAAAAATCCGTTCTTATATTTAAAAATACTTATAGATTCTATGATTTTATTTAATTATTATAGTAGTATATGTGGAAAGGAACTTTAATTATAAATGAAACAAATATGTGTTTTATATTAAAAGCTTATTTTCGTAAATTTCATGAGAGCATTATAGAATCAATTTAGCTCCTCAGAGATGTGATTGAATTTAAACTAAAATTGTTAGTTTTATAAAATAGTGATTCTAATTTTTAAAAACGCTTTTAAATATATAAAAATAAATGAAATTCGCAATCATGTTTCTACTACAATTTATTCCATCCCCCGAACATGCCTTCAATTCCTGTTAAGTTTTCGATTGGAGTTGTCTCAGTCTATTTAGACTTATTTGTTGGATGCGAGTTAAGGATGTCTTATTTGAGTGTAAAATATGTTTTGAAAGTCAAGACAGCGGTTTCTACTTTTTTGAAAAAGGAAACTACTCCTTTCAGTTTAAATAGAATAATTTTAATTGTAAAATCCTTCCATTACGGTGTACTAACCTGCTGATAGTCGATTAGGTGAGCAAATTTTTGACCGGTTGTGGTCTTTGGGTATGGAAGATCATTTATTCATTTTATTAATCTGTGATCACGTTAAACGTACCTGTCACCTTACATGTACATTTGACAAATGCATTTTTTATATTTAAGTTTCCAGCTTTCGACGAATTCATTGGAATATATATTTATAGAAGAAGCTTTAAAATTAGTCCTTTCATTTTCTAAGAATTTGAGCGAGTATAAAATTTTATTTTAAATGCTTCTATCATGATGAAAGTTGAGGTAAACAGTAAATATGTTCAGTTTTTTTTTTTATTTATATGTGCATTTAGTCTCGTATTTTTAAAATTGTATATTTATATAAACCTTCAAAAAAGTGTTTTATATCGCTTAAATGACCATTCTATACATAAAAATAATAAGGAAATGCTTTTTATCGTTTTATGTAATTTTGATATAATAGAACATGATCTAAAATGTGTTTTTATGAGATTTTTTTTTTTTGTCAAATTATACACTCCATTTCAAAAGTAAAAGATTCATGTTTAGATAGAGTAAACATTAACGGTGTGTATTTTAATTTACCTTTACAATTACTCTTCCCCGGTCAAAGTCACGAATAAAGAGAATTGATAGTTACAGATGGAAAGGTATAAAAGAAAACCAGTAATTATCAATGGATAGTAGGGTACCGTCAACAAAGTATCGTTTCCTGATCCAAACGGGAAAAATATCGGATTTTTTTATACTTGTGTTTATTATTTTTATGAGATTATATCGTTCTTTTATTGTATTATTAATTTAATATTTATTAAATTTGATATTATTAATAAGATTATAAAAATTTTTATAATCAATTGAGTTTAACAACTGAATCAGTTTCATCAAAATAATTAACAAGATTATAAAAATTTCTATAATCAATTAAGTCCATTAGGATGAGATTTATAGATAGATAAATTTGTTAAGGTTGTCATTAAAAATTTGAGATAAGAAACTATTTCACTTGAGCACCGCGTGAACTAGTAATTTTTTTTTCATTGTGTACCAATATATTATGGAAAAATATAAATTTATGATTCAATCTTTTGTATATTTTCTATTAAAATCCTAAATGTTTCAAAATTTTTATGAGTCATTAATATTTACAAAAGTTTTCAATTAGTTTATGATTAACTTTTCCATTAACTATGACACATGGTACTTTTTAATTGGTATATGAAAAAAATACAAATTTCGGACTCAATTTTTTATATGTTTTCTATTCGAGTCTTAAACATTTTAAAATTTTTATTTGAATCCTCAACATTTACAAAAATTTTCAAATAAAGTCCTTCATTAGGTTTTTTATTAACTTTTTCATTCAATATGATATGTAACATTTTCTTATTAGTCCATATACTTTTATTAAATAATTATTGTTGTAGTCTTAATTTCGCTGGTAGAGATTTTGTCTTGGGCTTCAAAGATGGACTTGAATTTGTAAAAGAGAACACGGTTAATATATGCTAAAGAGTTGTTCAGTATGGCTATTTCGATACTTAAATAAGCAAATTTGTGCGATTAATGAAAAAAAAAGAGTAAAATGGATTTTATGTGTGTCAAAAGTGTCTTACCTCTTGGGTTTGCTCTTAATTATAGGTTTCTTGGAGGAAATCTTGAATAGATATATATTTTGCCCAAATAGTTAAGTATATCTCTCAAATGGATACGTTCCTAAATAGGCAAGTAATGAGACTAAGGTATCCCTATGGTGCTTGAGTTTAAGCCTTCTGGATGGACTATTAAGCTCTAAAGTCCCTGCGGCATGGATGACATGGATCTAGCTACAGTACAAGAGTTGAGTTATTAAGCTTATCGAGTTGAGGTTTGGGGTTATCCAAGGTCGACCTATCATAATCAATATTTTAAGGCTAAGATTTAGGTTGCCTTAAACTAATCACGAGTTGAGGTTAGTCGGTCCATGATCCGTAGAGGTTAAAATGAGCTAGCATTTAGGGGTACACTACTTGGTTGTTAAAGTTGATCAAGTTATAGTAATACGACTTCATCTGAGTTGGAAGCTTTTCTCTCATTTGATCATATGCGTGCTTAAAGATGATGTTTGCTAAGCTTTTAGTGCCATCATCATTTTTTGTACCTCGAGCTTGGCAACATGGGTACCAATCCCCTAAAGATTGTCATTGATGAAGGAGGTAGAGGTGTTGACCTTCTGCCTCTTCCCCCTTACCTTGCAAACATTCTTTCTTATTTAGGGTAGATCCGAAATTTGAGGGATTCGATTTGTTCTCGGGATGTGGGCCTCCTATTATTGTATTTATGATGCTATTTAAGGCCTTGTCATGATGTCTATCATCTCGATCTTCACCATCTTGGTGGTCTTCCTCTATTCTTCTCTTTTGTAGGGGTCATTTAGCTTTATTTATAGGAAAGGCAACATATTCATTCAAATATCCACGTTGGATAGCATGTTTCAATACCTTCTTTAGTTAGCAACATTTATCTGTACTATGCTTGGTGGCCTTGTGGTATTGGTAATACTTGCCATCATCGTAGCATGTTAGTCATACTTTGATGAAGGGTCAAATCTTTTTGGTCCTTTGAGCCCCGGTTGTTGGAACCTAGGTAGGCTTTTATCTCGACCTTTTTCCCTTTCTCTTCCTTTTTCCTCATCCGACCTTTCGAGGTTTGCCTTGGGCTAGGTATGGATGTTATCTTCCTAATCAATGTACCATTATACTTTCTTCCAGAACTCAATCATGGTGGTTGGCTTGCTCTTTGTAATTGACTTGGAGAAATCACCATCAGGATCAACTCCTAAGGTAGCTACATGGACAACGACTCCTTCATTTGACAACATTATTTCCACTACTATGTCGTTGAACTGGTTGATGAATGATTACAATGACTTTCTGCTTCGTTGTTAGATAAGGTAAAAGGATGAGTTGTCTTTTGGAGTGGGCTTGCTTAGAAGTAGAGGACAAACTTCTTCACAAGCTCTTCATAGTTAGAGATTGAATTTTCTAGTAAGTAGTTGAACCAAGTTTGCATAGCCTTGTGAAGGGTACTTGGAAAGGCCTTGCATCTCACTCTGTCACAAAGGTTATACAAGTCTATTAGAGTTTGAAAGTGCATCAAGTGGTCTTTTGGATTAGTTATCCCTTCATATGGCTCAAACGTAAGGAGCTTTTTACTGCTTAGGAGCACTTGCACCTGAATTCCCAAGGAGAATAGAGTTTCACTACTGGCGCTCAAAGTTGTCGTCTTTGTCTTTCCACTCCCAATGGTATCCGACATCCTTCTAACGAGCATATTTGGTAGGTAATCTTAATTAACACTCTTAATGGGCTAATTTACCAAGGAGTTTTCTCTCTCTCCTTGGATTATGTTTTGCAGATGGAGCTTTATTTCCTTTGAGCTTTGTCTCAATCCTCATCAACTTGGTTATGCTAATCTTTAGCTTGCTTAAGGCTTTCCTCCCATTCAATATGCTTCTTTTGCTAGTGAAGGGCCTGGCAATTGGATATGGAGCCTTAGGAGTGGGAGCTATCAAAGTCTTCACTATGTTTATGAGAGGCATGGGACCCTTGGTGTTGGAATCTCCATTCTTGTTATAGTTGCACCTTAAATGGCTCACTTTGCTCTTAGAGCAATTCATTATGTTTGGCCACTTAAGCACTTAAAGTCTAGAGCTCATCCTTTAAAGATATTAGTTTCTCTACTAACTTGTTAAGTGAGAGTCTCCTTTGATTGCCATGATGGTGTCTTTGTTGCTTCTTAATGTTAGCTACTTGGCTTCTAACAAGCTCTACTACCTTGGAGGCTGTTGAATTCAGCTATTCTTATTGCATAGATCAAGTGGTTCTTGCCATCTTTGCTCTTAATTTATTGATTCAACATGCAGAAAAGCTGTCATTCTTGAATATAACTTTCCTATAGACAATGCTAAGTGTTGTCATCCTAATTTCACTGGTAGATATTTTTCTTAGGCTTGAAAGATGGGCTTGAATTTGTGAAAAAGAACAGTCATTAAGTAATGGAACGTTGTTTAGTATGATTACTTTAATACTTAAGTCAGCAAATCTATGAGATTAATGAAGAAACAAGAGTAAGATGGCTTTTGTGTGTGTAAAAAGTGTATTATCTATTAGGTTTGCCCTTATTTATAGATTTCATAAAGGGAATCTTAAATAAATATGTATCTTGCTCAAATAAATAAGTGTATCTTTCAAATAGATACATTCTCAAATAGGTAAGTGATGAAACTATGATATTCCTATGGTGCCTAAGGTTTAAGCCTTTTAGATGGACTACCGAAGCCTAAGATCATCATGGCATGGATCTTGCTACGGTATGAAAACAAAGGTCTCAAGCCTTCCAAGCTAAGGTTTAAGGTTAGCTAAGGTCATCCTGTTGATGACCAGTTTTCTAAGACTAAGATTTGGGTTGCCTTGGACCAATTACAAGCCGAGGTAAGTTGGTTCATGGTTTGTAGAGGTTAGAGTAAGCCTTAGGAGTTCGCAAATTAAAATCACCTGTAAACAATTACTATAATAAAATAATTAAAAAATTAACAAAATAATAAAAAAAAATAAAAAATTAGGAAAATTTAAAAAAGAAAAAATATAAAAAATGAAAATTCAAATAATAAACACATATACATTTATAATATGATAAATAAGCTCATAAGTACATATTTCAAAGACTTCATAGGTTAAATATTTATTAATATGTGAAGTTGCTTACTTCAAAGAGAGTTAGTCTTAGATACCTTATGTAAATTAAGTTTACAATAATGGCTATAATGTTAACCTCTATCTTAAAATGATTTACACGATAAGACCATTGTAACTTTATCATTTTAAGACGTGATAATATATATGCATTATATCTTTATTATTTGATATTGCATTTTCTTTTGCCTTTTTTTAATTTTCTGAAATTTTTATTGTTTTCTTTATTTTTAAATATTTCATTATATTAATTATTTAATAAAAGTGTATAAACCAATTAGAAAATATCATGCACCATAATTAACGGTAAAGTTAATGGCAAAGTAATAGTGGAATTATTTGAAAACTTTCATAAACATTAAGGATATAAATAAAAATTTTGAAATGTTTAAGACTCAAATAGAAATGATGTAAAAGGTTGGGTTCTGAATTTGTACTTTTTTTACATACATACACACATACATATATATATATATATAACGTAATATATGCATATTATATGTAATATGTGCATACATATATCATATATGTTTATATATATAAATATGTCATATTTTTAGTATTTTTATTTTTTAGAAAAATTTAGTAGGTTTGAACCATCAATTGAGACCTAGTTTCCATGGTTCGATTATGAACCCTTGAATTGTTGAGCCAATTTTGAGCCAATTCATGGGTTATTAAGTCTAATTTTAGGCTTAGTTTTGCATTAGGTGTCTCTTAAAAATTCTAATTTTTTGTTCTTCAATAATATTATTAGCCATCAATAATGCGGTGGGGTTTATAGTTGGATTATATTATGTTTCATTACAATAAAATTTATGTATTTTTTTGTTTGAAGGCATTTAATAATTTGCTATTAATATCTTTTTCTTGAAACACTCTAAAATAATTTAGCATAGAGTTACTCAAAAGTGATTATGTAATACTAGTTACTTTTTTTATTATTAGTAGTTTTATTTATTGTAATTTAGGGTGATTTAAGGTAGCTGTTGATGGCCTTTTGAAGAGCTATCAACAGCTTTTCTTTTAATTATTAATGTGTCTTATGTCTACTAATTTGAGATTTTATTGTAATGGACCAATGACTTTATTGTATAGTTACTTTTAAGTGATTTTACGATAAAATCACCATAAAAAACCAAATGCAAGAAGGTGGTCGGCTATTTGTGAGAATGACCGTATAGTTAGTTGAACTTCTAAAATCCTAAAGGAAAAAAAAAAAACCCTAAATAATCACTTATGATTGGGCTTCCTTTGCCATTTTGAAGATTATTGTCGTTTTGATGTTAATTCGAGACCAAATTTAAGGATGGAAAAGTCATAAAAAGAGATTTGTAAGTTCTCATCTTTAAAGTGTTATTAAGTGACTTTAATTCATTTCTAAGGTTTTCTTTTTTCTCCATTCCAACAACAAGGCTGACAATTGCATTAATTTAGCCCACATCATTTACCAAGGATACAAATGAATCTAAATTAAGAATTTAAGAAGGGATAATCCTGCCAAACCCTATAGTCAAGTCACAATCTTTCTAACATGATTAGTTATCTAATCAGTTACTTTATTTACTTATCTTTTTCTTTTTTTTTTAAATAAAAACAAAAGGAAAAGAATGACAAGCTAGCAAGCTTTTGATTAAACATATAGCTATTAGCAACTTTCACAAAATTGTATAAGAAATCCTTACCAAATTCTCAAGTAGCTCATTTACTAATTGAGCTATCAAGCTTAAGTAGCTCAGTTTATTTGCAGCTCCATTAGAGATTTTATGGATGTGCAACTCGATTAGTAAATAAATCAAGTTCGAACTCAAGATAAAGTTTATTTACTTAAATGAGCTGAATTCAAGCTCATGCTCAAGCTCCAGTTCCAGTTTAAGCTCGCAATCTTATTTACTTAGGTTCACGAGCCAGCTTGTTTATGCTCATGATTAAACATATAAATTTTATATATATTATTGATATTATATATTATTAAAATTTAAAGACTAATATCTATATAATATATATAATATATTATAGGATAATCTATAATATATAATTTAACCTTATTAATAATTTGTTAATATATTTATTTATATATTTCTTAATTTTGTATATTTAGTCTCCTTAATAAGCTCGAGATCGGTTTACTTTCAAGTCAGCTCAACTCAGTTAGGCTCGGCTGAGCTTGAGCCTAATTAGTAAATGAGCTGAGTTTAAATCTCAATTTCATACTTGATAAAATGCTTGATTAAAATTTGTGTTCGATAATTTTTAAAAAAGCCAAACTTGAGTTTTTATTTTTAGAAGCTTGGCTTAGCTCAACTCAGCTTAGTTCGTTTGTAACTCTAATCTCTAGTAGGAACTGGAAGGAAAGTGGCCAATAGCCGAGAATCATTATGCTAAGCTAAACCTAAACGAATGCTGTTTCCGTTCTCTTCATAAAATTAAATAGAAATAGCCATGCACAAGGTTAGGTCAATTCCCACTTCTTATAGATGATGCAAAATTCCGTCGCCAAAATTAGGAGGAGGATTGAGCAATGCTTTTGATGAGAATTGGTTTCACTGGCGACTAGAAGACGACAACTAAATCTAAAACGAAAAGAAACCGAAGACATTTTAAATCGTAGAATTTTAGGTAGCTTTCCAAACCGGCAGCCATGATTGAAATTCCTGATTTCTCAGTAGCTAAAACCTGACTTCTATAAATAAAGCCAAAGAGAATGCCAACAAATTTATTTATTTATTTGTTTGCTTATTTATTTATTTATTTATTAACATGGATGCTAATTTGGCGCTGAACCTCATTGAAAGGAAATAAAAAAAAAAAAAAAATTGAAAAAAAGAAAGAAAGTAAAGAATAATAATAAAAAGAACGTCTTGTACTTGTTTAGTGAAAGATATTTAATTTCAAAAGTTTAAAGAGTTTATACAATTATAGGAGCTTTTGTAATCCCTATAATTATGTAAACTAGTGAGCATGGAATGATCAGTCGGTCCCTTCGGGATTAAACAGCATTATATGAAGTAAAATCGATACTCATCCTTCATGAATGACCGCAATGTCCACGAGATGATTCCGATAGGTAATAATATTAAGTTTTCTAAACACAGTTTATCCATTAGAGGGATACTTTATATGCTCTTTGTAGTAACATGTCATGGTAAGTTTTACCATGCTAAATTAATACACAATTATCGTAACACAATTCAATAAATATAAATAATAAAATGTCAAAAATCAAAAGAATTTTGTGGGATTGTAAAATTATCATTCACAATATAGTTTAGAACTTTAATGACAGTCCCTTCATTATTTTTCATTTGTTATGAAATTTGAAAAGATAAAAATAAAATCGGCTATTCATTTACATCGATTGTACCGGAATCCGATGTCAAGTGGTGATCACAAGAATTCAATGTTAGGTATCAACTTCACCAGAAAGAGACTTCATCATTGTTGTTGCTTATTTTTAATGGAATTCACTTCTTAAGCAATAGCCCTTAAGTCAATAACAAATATGCATGATCGCTTATATACACATCTTTTATTCGTCACTTTTCATTCGATGTTACACATAATGAATAATCTAAAAGAAGTTAATTTCATGCAAACATTATCCGTCCGGACAAATTTTTCCATGATTTCATCTTGGTACAAGAGTAAAAATCTTGTTCATCTCTTACCAGATACACTCAGTTCATAGAGCAAATTCACTAAAAATTCCAACTATTCACTTCTTGGTTTTTCAATCTGCATAATAACATTTGATGGTGACCCAAGATCCATATCTGGAGATCTAAACGTGTGTGTATATATATATATATATATATATTGGATAACTACTTTTTACATGGTAGAGAAGGGACATTTAAACCTATTCCATCTCATTAGGAGATTAATATTCATGCCACTAAATTACTATAATCTTAATTAAAGGTCTAAATACTTCAGTAAAATTTTCTGCTTGTTTTCATTTGTTTTTCGTTAGAGCTGCATATATTACCTCCTCAAAAATTCTCTGATCTTTATATAATTACTTCAGATCCTCTACTTCATATGTTAGCTTTAGAGGTAGGTTTGGGGACCTAACATAGTATTGAAATCCATTTTCATCATAATAAGTCAGCCTTGTGCTCTTACAGTGCCAACATCACTATACCCAGTTGGATTTGTTCCACTTGTAACATCTATCTGAGAATGGGTGTTAAAAGTTCTGTATTACCCCTTCAAAAATTCTGTGTGATGCATATTAAACCTCTTTGATTCTCTGCTTCATAAGCTAGCTATAGAGATTGGCTTAAAATACTCGTTACTGTTTCTCTTTTCCCCTTCTCCTTTCTAGCAATGAGTATATATATATCTGCGTTCTGTTCTCAATCTTACATGATAAACATGTTGTATTAACTAACACCCTGTCAAGTTATTCAGAAGGATGATCTAATTTAGCAAGTAGCTAAAAGAAGGAACCATTTGGAGGAAAACTAAAGACACGATGAGATCAAGTCATGAGCATATCAATCTTAAGCAATGCAGAGGAGCCAAGTGAAAATTTCATGCTTCTAGTGCGAAGTCCTTTCTGATGTTCTTAGCATTTTCATATCTGATCCGCTCCCTATTTTTCTCCTGATCTCTGGGAACTGAAATTCAGGAACTTTACTGACGTTTAGGATTGGATTTCAATCCTGTCATCAGTTAAGGTTTCCTTCAAATTTTTAGTTCTGCTTTTCTAACATCAACAGAAAAATCGGTAAATTATAGCAACACCCAATCAACACCCGCGAAAACCATTAAAATTGAAAAGAACCAAATATTCTAAAATAACAAACTTAGACCACCTAAAAAACTGCTGACATCACAAAATCTCTCACCCATTCATTTTCGAGGGGTGTAAATCACTATCAGTTGGGAGTGAATTTTGATATTTATTTAAGGTATATTACTGTAATTCAAACCATGAAAAACTAAATTATCTGCAATGGTTTTTGAGGGATGTATTGAACCTGATGCATCTTCATTGGAGGAGAGTTTTCAAGCCTTTCACATTCCAATTGTAATGACCAGTAATACTATGGAATGTTTTCAAATCCTACCATTTAAAAGATACCATATGGTAATTGTCTCTTAACCGAATTTGGCTTTCATGTTCTTTTGAGACATCAATAGCAACTGATGGATGCGTTCCATTGGGTGTTGCCTTGTCTGCTTTCAATGGAGTTTAAAATGCAGATTTCGGTGAATATGATGCAGACATCAATAGAACTTTTTTTACACATAAAAGTGGAACTGCAACAAAGGTGAAGCCATCCATACTAGAGCCAATAGAGATTCAGTACTAACTCTAAAATCAGTTTTCCACTTCAACATTCTCAAGATAATATCCCCTCTCTTCCAATTCGGTTTTATCATATTGTTACTTTTATTCAAGTTCAAAATCCAACGAAGCCATGATCAATCAAACCTTTTAATAACCCTCTGTCAAACCAACAATTCAATCAAAGGGTCTTGTACATTTGCCATGGGTTGTCTAGCTAGTTTGTGTTACCATAATTATAAAACCACGCCAATCTCCTCTGCTTTGAATTTTAGATCAGGTAATCAAAGCAAGAGAGCAAGAGTTCGAATCCTTGCACCCCCATTTCACCCTAATTCAATTAAGTAATCCGTGCTATATAATAAATCTAGAAAAGCTAATACCGTCTTTGGGGTAAATTGTGAATTCCCTAATACCATTAGCTACACACAGATATACCCCTTGAACTGAAAAAAAGGAAAAAAAAAAAAAAAAAAGAAAAGAAAAAGAAAGTGACTATAAGAAATATGCACTTACCCCATAAACGAGGTGAAGGTCCCAAAATCAACGCTCTTATGGGCCTTTAGATGGCTTACATTCTTTTTCAAGAGCTAAGCGGATGAAAGCACATTTTCAAAAATAATGGGAAGTTAAATCATATTTTGAGAGCTCAGATAGTTTAACCATACTTGGAATAATAGTTCTATAGGTGAATTAGCTATTATCTCGTCCATGTCAAGCTTAAGCCCATCAAAGCAGGAGGTCCTGATATTCCAAAGAAAGACTAACTTGCTGGTTTCCTAACCAAACCACTTTCTAAGATCAGATTTATTCACCTTCATTCCAAGATTGGAGTCACCTTCGAGAGACTCCACCTTGCAGGTTCATTATAGCTTAGGTGACTCAGCTATAGTTGCTAAATATCAGGAAACGAATCACTCAGGAACTTCTGTGTCTCTAACCATTGCAGCTTATCTAAACATCTTAGATTATATTTATCTTCTCGTGACAAAAACACTGATGATGCATCAAGCACAGGCACACACATACAACCTCCGTAACTCAACCATTAAGGACAAGAATTGTCTACTTTCTATATGGACAACCGGACAAGGATGTTTGGCTTATGGTAGTAAAAACTCAAAATTGCCCTGATTCTGATTTGCATTAAGTATAGATCCCCAGTGAAAGGTATAGGCTAACCAGAATGTTCGCCATGTATTGGAGAAATAAGCCTAAGCTAATCCCAGCCACGGAAGAACCATCTTAAGGAGTTTCTCCACAAGATCATCAGACCATATTTGGCCTCTTGGAAAGAAAGTTGTATATGCAACAATCGAGGCAGCTCCTACGATGAAACCGAGTTCAACGCTTATGAAGTGCCAATTGCAACGGGTTCGGCTGCTTCCAATCTTTCCTGAAGTTGAGTTGGTGCTGGAAAATGCACAGCCTTTTAGGAGGGGCGGCCCACATAGACCGGAGTTGCCTATATAGGAGTCCTTCGAAAAAGTGGAAAATTGTTTGGCGTCTGGAATCCTTCCCTCCAGTTGATTATACGAGAGATTCAGGTATGACAGAAAAGTGAGTTGTGAGAGCTGCTCTGATATTTCCCCACGTAACTTATTGTTGGAGAGGTCCAGGGACTCGAGCTGTTGCAAGTTTCCCAATCCTGATATTATAGGCCCTGAAAAGGCTTGTGATAGGTTCAGGGAAAGAAGTGTTTTCAAATTTCCAAATTCTTCTGGTATTGGCCCTTCAAAATTGTTACTTGAGAAGTCAACTGCGGTGAATGTTGTTAGGATCTTCACTAGCTCTAGTTCCAATCCTTTGATGGTGACACTAACCTTATCCTGATAATAGGGTCCGGATAGTCCAGCGGTTCGATACTGTATGTAGTTGAGCTCTTCATTACTCATCATTGCATCCCAAGTGGTGAGACATTTTCCGTGCAGCTTGCCGATAAAGTTATTTGAAGATGTATCAATGATTTGAAGCATTTTCCAACGACCTTTTATCTTTAAACATTCAAGTTTCCCAACGAATTGGTTTAACCGCAAAACTAGGACACGCAAAGTGGGTATGCTTTTCAAGTAGCATGGAAATATTCCATTTAATCGATTGTTTCCAACGTCTAGAACCTCAAGTGCGGTGCAGTTCATTAATAACTCAGGAAGCTCTCCTTCTAAGTGATTTCCATTCAGAGCCAACGTCTTCAAACCTGCTGGAATATTTGGGATGCTGCCTTGCAACTCATTATTTCCCAGATTCAATACCTTAAGAAATTCTAAGTGCACCAAACAATCAGGGATGATTCCATCCAAGTTGTTATGGGATAAGTCAAGCACTTGAAGATGATAAGATGTGCATATTGATCTGGGAATATGACCAGTGAAGTTATTTTTTGATAGAGAAATAAAGAACGTAACATGCAATTTCTCACCAATGTTGTGTGGAATAACTAAGTTGAAGCTGTTGTTAGAGTAGTCCAAATATGTGGCAGATACAGGTAACGGCAATGTTTGTCCTTGGAGCCTGTTGGAATGAAGATCGAGAATGGAGAGGGAAGAGCTTTGAATATGCAAAGATGATCCTATTTCCTGCAGTAAATTAGCAGAAAGATTGAGATATATTAGACTTTCAAGTCCCCAAATCCATGGTGGAATCGCCCCTTGAATATAATTATCCGACAAATCTAGATTTACCAGTCTGGATTGGTTTTCCAAAAACCTCGGAATAGCTCTCAAATGACAGGATGCCAACCTAACTGTTGTGAACTGGGAAGGTACAGCACTATCATCATTGCCATTAATGAAAAAGTTATTATTACAGAGATCAAGGCTGGAAAGATTCTTGAGCAGCTGAAGAGCTCCGACGCGAAAGGAACCACTGAAACTGTTGGAAGAGAGTGAGAGAAACCGGAGTCCTTTGAGCTGAAAAATAGATGAGATTGGCCCATCCAGTCTATTGCCACTCAAATCAAGGGTGTCCAGTGCATAGGAAGAGGTGGCTAAAAATCCATCTAACTGACCAGAAAAATGATTGTTGCCCAGTTGTATCTTCTGAATCATTGGAAGGATAAATAGAGACTTCGAAATGCTCCCACTGAAGAAATTGCTTCGCAGATCAATATTCACAAGGTTCTGATGGCCTTCCCAGTTTAT
Source organism: Lumnitzera racemosa (assembly GCA_024138005.1). Classification (NCBI taxonomy): domain Eukaryota; kingdom Viridiplantae; phylum Streptophyta; class Magnoliopsida; order Myrtales; family Combretaceae; genus Lumnitzera; species Lumnitzera racemosa. Next base: position 115,515,030 of record JAMXBC010000002.1, read on the forward strand.
GGAGGTGATTGAACCGTTGAGACTATTAAAGGGCAATATAAGCTGGGTTAGATTCCTCGAGAGAGTGAGTGATGGAAGTTGACCGATAAATTTGTTCATCGAAAAGTCCAGATAAGCCAGCTGAGATAGATTCGCCATTGAGATGGGAATTTTTCCACTGAAATTGCAATTTGCCAACTCTATCCTGGATAAATTATTAAGGTTGCCAATTGAACTTGGCAGGCCACCTGAAAAGTTAGTGTATCTAAGGACCAAAGTTTGAAGAGAACTGTTTTCAGGAAATTCGGGGAAAGAACCACGAAGAAAAAGGTTATTAGACAAATATATAATTTGCAATGTTGTCAATTTAAAGATTTTGGAAGGAAATTCTCCGTTCAACTCACATTCCTTCAGTTTCAAGACGGTTAAATTGGAGAAGCTGGCAATGAAACCAGGAACAGAGGACAAATTGTTGAAACTCAGTCGAATAACTGACAGGGATCGAAGTTTCAGAAGGGATGAGTCAACTGGACCTGATAATTGACAGCTAGACAAGCTCAACACCTGAAGATTCTGGAGCGAAGAAGAGGATAATGCATTGCACCATTCAAACCCATTAGCAGATATGTTCACCCCATCCAGATACAATTCTCTTAGCTCTTTCAGGTTCTTTACAAACATCTTTAGATTTGGATTTTGAAGCTCCAGAGAAGTCGATCGTAAGTGAGAGAATGTGGACAGATCAAGGATTTCCATCTTTGTCAACTGTGATATCTCCGCAGGAATTTGCCCAGTAAAGCCAGCATTGGATAGATTCAGATACGCTAGACTGCTGAGATTTCCAAAACTGGATGGGATTTTGGAAGAGTTGAATTTATTGGAGGCCAAGTTAAGCTTCTCCAGATATTGTAGCCTGAACAAAATTGAAGAGCTGTTAATCCTACCAAGATTGATTCATTGCTCAGGTCCAGACCAACAACATAGCCATTTTCACATTCAACTCCGTCCCAAGAGTCCGAATTCAGACCCCATGTAACTAGTTTGGTCGACAGAGAGTCGTCAAACAATAGACTTTCCTTCAACTCCATCAACGTGGCTTTCTGGTCATGTAGACATTGCCCAGAAATCAAGACCTTCTCTGAGCCAATCAAACTGAGAAACGAAGTAATCCAAAAAAGCCATATAAAGCTGCGGATTATCATGGGGAAAAACTGAATAGATGCAAGTGTAATTAACAACTGAAGGGATGGAAGAACTTGGAACCTTTGGTATGTAACTAAAGACCTAATAGCAGAAGGTGAAAAATGAAGTAGAAACGGTGGCTCAAGGAGGGAGAGCCGTCAAAGTATCTAGTGATAGACCATCTGACGAGATGGCTTGTCAAGTAGCAAATCAACCTCGAATTTCCACACTGTTGTCTGGTTTGCTTATTAACACACGAAAGTGAAGTGTGTTGAAAAGATGTCGCTCGATTGATGATTTTAGATATTTTGTAAGTTGAATTGACATGTTATTCATGACTATTCTATTAGATTGTAGTGATGTTGGAATGTGAATGCACGAAACTTGGTCTAGCTAATTTGCCTTTCAGGTTGTCTGATAGACTGACCGAGACAGAGGAGGGAAGACCTGTGATATGTTCCTATGAGAAAAATATTTATATGATAAGTACCGAATCTGCTTTGTTTACAAACAAGGAAGTTGTAAGTATTGCGACTTACAAATATAATGGAAAGGCACTAACAATATGAGATAAATATATTAGAAAATTTACATGCGCATTGAAATCTTATTAAGTTATCCATGTCTTAAGCGAGTCATTTTAGTCTTACGTATTTATACCAAAATTCACCAATTTCAATATGTTTCAAGTAAGTGATAGAGTATTTATGTATGTTTTTCGGAATAAGTTTAAGTTCATCCATTAGTATCTCTTATGATCTATGGCATAGATATAAATGATTCATTAATTGGATATGATGATATAAATATAGAGAATTTAAATAGTTAGTTTTCAAGAAAATAAGAAAGAAGTTTATTTTTTCTGCAGATGACTTCCCTCGCGAGCTATGGGAGGTATGTTTGCGTTGATCAAAATAGAAAGTTAAGTCATTGGAAAAGTTAAGTCACATACGCCATCTAATTCCACCACTTGTTGAAAAGACAAAATAGAAAGTATGGGCAGCTATTCCTTGTCAATAAAAAAAATACAAAACATCCCAAGAATTACTGCATGATTTAAGAGTATTTAGAAAAATCCTAAACTTCAACACTCATCCTCGAGATTTTTCTTGAATACTACAAGAGCTTTCTTCAATAAATCAAACCTTCCCTTGATAATGCCTTAGTCATCATATCCGGTGACTGCTCCTCAGACTTGCAATGAACAAGCTTCACCTGGCCTTCTCTATCAGCCTGTCTAATAGCATGGAACTTCACATTTATGTGCTTTGTAAAACCATGATAAACAGGATTTTTAGCCATGGCAATTGCTGATTGATTTTCAACCTTCATAACATTAGGTACTCTGTGGTCTTGACAAAGATCACTTAATACCTTTCCAAGCCAAATATTTACTATATCATTTTCCAAAACCTGCCTACACTTGGAATTCATTGTTGGGGATGTTTGGTCAACATTTTGTGTTCAGGGTTAGTCCCCTGTGACATAGAAGCTTTGCAAAATCTGCAACATTAGAAAATTGATTCACATAAAACTAATGCAAAACAAACCACCTTAGAATCGTTTCATCTAAAATGGAAGAAACGGTAAAATATATAAATATTATTGATGATGACTAGATATCCATATCTAGAGATTTAAATATTTAGTAAAATAACTTTATAGCTACTATATGTATATGATCATGAAACTTCTTTGCTAAAAATTACATGTAATCACTTCCTGGTTTTTCCATCCGCTAATATCCTTCATGGCAGAGCTTCTTCACTTTCATCTTAGTGCTCATTTGTCACTCGCTTTTCTTTAGATCCGCATATCACCTCCTAAAAATTCTCTAATCTTTATATACTTATTTTTCATCCTCTGCTTTATGAGTGGTTTCTAACATGGTATAGAAATCTGTTTTCATCATGCTAAGTGAGCATTGTGCTTGAAGTGCCAGCATCCTAACCCAATTGGAATAGTTCCCCTTCCAACAGGCGTCTGTTGAGAATGGGTGTGAAATTCACATATTGCTGATACGATTCCCAAAATTAACCGGACATTGATGCATGTATATAAGAGGAGGCAACCTAAGGCATAAAGGTTGCATAGTAGAGTAGTACAGTGAGTTGTGTTTAGTGTGTGATAGTGTTTCTTATTTTATAGTGTTGCGTGTCTTTTGTATTTTTGCTATATGCTCGCGGTAAGATGAGTGGCTGACGTGGAGTTGTGATCTGATGTATGGTGACGTGGCAAGGTGTAGATGGCATAGTATGTGTACAAGTTGGAGAAATAGTATAAATAGCCTGTGGAGAGCAAAATGTAGGCAGTTAGTCAGTTAGTTGAGAATTTGAGTGGGAAACCATGTTGGAGGGGAAGAGTGAAGACTCGTTGAACACTCCTTGCGTGTATCATTAGTTAAGTACCAGAATTTGGTGATTGCTTCACTACTGGAACCCTGATCAAGTAAGTTTCTGCCATTATTACTGGTTTTGCTTGCTGATTTCTTCCCCAGATTGTATCAATTGCCTCCTCAAAATTCTGCATGATGCCTATTAGAATATAAAACTTTTCAAAACTCTACTTCATAAGCTAGCTTTAGAGATTGGCTTAAAGCCTCATTGCGTTTTTCTTTTTGCCTTCTGTTTTCTAGTAATGAGCATACACATAGGAGCTCTGTTCTCAAACTTACATGATTCATATGTTTCATTGATTCATACCCTATCAAGTGATTCAGGAGCATAATTTAATTGAGCAAGTTGTTTCACATTTCATGGTATATTTTGAACTCAAGCAGAGAACTTTCTATTGCAGTCCCTCTCTACTCAACCAACCATGTGATAAGAAAAAAACAAGTCAAGGATTAAAGAGAGGAAGCCTGGAAGCTACATCAGATTCAGATCAACAGAGCAGATCATTCGAAGCTTAAAGGGAGTCATCATTTGGGGGAAACTAAAGTGAAAATGAAATTGAGTCATGAGCATATCAATCTTAAGCATATTGTAGAATGCAAAGGACACAAGTAAAAGTTTCTTGTTGCAATTGGATTTCCATTCATATCATGTCTAAACAGTTCTTATTACCATTGTGAAGATATTCTTTCGGATTTTCTTTGTGTTTACATATTTGGTCCTCTCCTTGCCCTTTCTCCTTAAATCTGGAACCGAAATTGAGGGATTTTTCTAAGATATAGGATTGGATTTAAACCTTGTCATCAGTTAAGGACTCCTTCAAATTTTAAGTTCTGCTTCTCTAATATTAATGGGAAAAAGGTGAATTGCTAACACCCTGGAAACTGCTAAAGTTAGAAAGATGCTGGAATATTGAAAGAACAAACATACACCACCTTAAACACGCAAACGTCACAGAATCCCTCACCCATTTACATTACCAGGTTAATCTTTTGCATCAATATGCTGGCGTAACTATTTTTTAAGGTAAACACATGGTTTGGCATGTCTTGTCCGCTAAACTATCAAATAAGTTAAGAAACATCAAAATCATTAATTGACCTAAAAAATAATTATAATAACATAGTTATGTAAAAGGCTGACATGATATTGCATTATCTGAGGAAAAACTTTCTGGTAATGATATTTTTTCAACGGATCTAACTGGGCTATTAATTCTAATTGAACCTTAATTGAGGGATATCTATCTACCAAAAAATTAATCCGTCTATAATAATTTTTAAGGGATGTCTTGAAATTAATGCATCTTCATTGGAAGATATGGGCCCTTTAGACTCATCCAGATCTAACACACCTCACCATTTAAGACTTATTGCCTTGGGTTCAAGCCTTAAGCCCAGCTTGAATAGGCCCAATAAACTCTTTAATGGTTATAAGACATTGAATAAGGATAAGAGACTACAGTCACCTCTAGCATATATGAGATACATTGGACATCATGAGCTTACTCTCCAATACTTGCGGAGAAATCTCTGCTCACTAATTGCCCTCTTAATTGCTGGCTTTTAGCTAAACTCTATTAAGTTATCACTTAACGATAAAACTTTTTATGCTTTGCACACTTAAGTTTGTCTATTGCTCTCAAGTATTCCTTACTCTTCAAAACTCCTTATTGACTTAAACATTGGAATGGCTACGATAGATAATACCTTAGTATCCCCTCACAATGTTCTATTTTGTAGGCTTACCCAATGCACAAAGCTTAATTTCTACTGGCAAAAAACATTTTCAAACTCTGCCATTTTAAAGATTTCAATATCAGTGTCTCTTGACCACATTTGTTCTTTGTGATCTGTTTAGACATCAATTGCAATTAATGGATGTTTTTCATTGAGTGCTGCTATCCACTTTCAATGGTGTTCCAAATGCAGATCTTGGTGAATATCAAATGCTCTCTACTCATAAAGTGGAACTGCAATGAAGGTGCAGCCATCCGTGCTAGCAATGGGGAGTTAGTACTATAGATTATATTTTCCACTTCAATATTCTCAAGGTAAAATCTCCTATCTTTCATTTAAGTTCTGTTACATAGTTAACCGTCTTCAAGTTTGATGTCCAATGAAAACCGATCAACTAAACCTTTAAACCCATTTTCTTACGCAAACTCAATAAAAATGTCTTATAACTTTTGCTTTGGTTGATTAATAGCTAGTTTGAGTTAACCACAAAAATAAAACTCCACTATATCTAATAGGCTTAAACATTTAGATCAGATAGTTGATTTAAAACTCATCATGTTATCAAAAGTTTGAATCCGTGTACCACCCTTTCACAATAATTCAAATAAATCATACACTTGACGGGCTTCAACCAAAAAGTCCATGCCCACAAGTACTGAAGAGTGTTATACAATAAATCTAAAAGCTCATACCATTTTTGGGTCAGGATGCAAATCCCCTAATACTATTAGTTATGACTTCCGTATTGATATACCTCCTAAATCATGAAATGTGACTTTGAGCTTTCCATAACTTTTGAAACTATGCACTTGTCGTCTATGTTCGAGCTTAAGCCTGTAAGAGCAGGGGTTCGCGATGTTCTAAACAAGGGTTGACCTGCTGACTTCCTTATTAACCACTCTCTGAGACCAGATTTATTCATCTCCATTCCAAGATTGGAGTCATCTCTGAGAGCCTCCACCTTGCAGGGGCATCAAGGCTCATGTGATGTTGGGTGCAAAAAAAAAAAAACTAAATTCAAGGAGTTTAATATGAACTAATAAAACCTGGAATAGGGAATTTTATGGACGCAACACTACCCAAAAAAAAAAAGAAAATTATATGGACACAAGTACAGAAGAGTTTTCTTTACAACTTCATTTACTAAAAATCGTTCAACAAAAATGAATGGACATTATATCCTCATATAGAGATCACACAGGCGTGAATTGCTAAAACATGGAGAGCTAGTATCCTTAAAGATAGAGTACTCTAATGTAATTGGTGGGCTGAGATATTGCAGCTGTGCTTTATAATTGACGGCTCATACAATGGTGAGACTTCTTGGACATGAGATGGCTCTTGTTGTCAATTCCACATAACAAAGTGCAACCGTAATTTCTTAGAGTTAAAAGGATAACTACAACTGGAATTTCTTCATGTGGAAGTAAAAATTCCACCCTCTAGGCCTCCACAATTGTAAATTTTAGTTCATCATGTGAGACCACATATGCTAAATATCGGGAAGCAGATCACTCAAGATTTGCTGTTTGTCAATAGCCATTGCAGTTTATCTAACTAGCATAGCATATATTTATCTTCCTCGGACAAAGACAGTGCTGGTGAATACACACACACACACACACATATAAGTATGCATTACTGTCAATTAACCATTAATGACGAGAACTATATAATTTATGTATTCCCTTTAGACAATGAGTAAAACAGCTGCTTTTAAGCAGAACTGAACAAGGATGTTCAGAAAAGGATTGAGCCGAATCCAAAGATTCTATTTCTCTTTTAAGAGGATCCGCGGCATGTCAAGCCCTGGTAAGCCGCGTGAGGATAACCGCAAAAAAGAAAGGATATTACTTGTGTTTGAACGAACTGCACTCCTTCATTACGTCAGGAGTCCATTGATGAGAATCTTTCGAAAGAGCAGCTTTCTTACAAGATTACGCCCCCAAGGGGGGCTCTCCAAAGAGCAAACTCTTCTCAAAATCTCAAAGGGTGCTGAGGGTGACTCTTGCTCCTCTTGTCCCTCGATTGTTGAATCTGCTAGGCTGTCTTACATGTCCCCAAAAGGACTCCTTTCCTTTATCCGGTGATTCTAACTGTCGTAGTAAGATGCTTCTTCATGAGCCAAACTCCATAACAAAGAGTTTCACCTACTTCAACTCATCCTTCTTCTACTTCTTGACCTTTACAATAGTAAAAACACTAAAATTACCCTTATTCTGATTTGCATTATGTATATGTATTGATAAATCATGGCAGTCCCCATGGAAAGGCATAGGCTAACCAGAATGTTTGCCAAGCATTGGAGAAATAACCCTAAGCTACTTAGGGGAAGATCGCAGCAGTGGAAAAATTATCTTAAGGGTTTTTATCCACAAGGTCAACAGACCATATTTGGCCTCTTGGGAAGAAAGTTATATATGCAACAACCAAGGCAAAGCCTACTACGAGACCGAGTTCCACACTTATGAAATTCTTATGAAATGCCAATTTCATCGGGTTTGGTTGTTTCCATCCTTCGCTGATGTTGAATTGGTGCTGAAACTGCACAGTCTGCTTGGAGGAGCTGCCCACACAGCCCAGAATTTGCCTAGATAGAAGTCCTCTTTTGTATAATTGTTTAGTAATCTATACAACGAATTAAGCTATCATTCCAATAAGGTGATCTGGGGTCTGTCTATTCCAACAATCACTCAAAGGAAATCAGGACAGTTTGAGAAAAGATAAAACATGGAAGAAATTCTGTAGGTGCATAAAAGCAACTCCAATTCCTTTGTCAAGACGTGAGAGAGCACAGCAACTATAGGCTGAAACGTAATTTGCGAATTCATTTGCTATTTGCCGAGAATGAACCAAGTCTGTAGGAAATGTTTGTGGTAAACTTTTGTAGTTAACAATCTCAAGACATATTTTGAAACATCTTTGCTAATCAATTATCAGATTATATAACTTTTCATCTTCTTGAAACTGCTGATAATAACTATCTATAAATTTGAGGAATGGTCATCTGTTTGAGTCTGTACAAAAGCTATGCTGAATGCTCTTTTAATCATCGTCGCTTATATTCTCTGTTAGGTCACGGCTGGTATTAGTTTTCTTACACCATCATAATCATGTTTTTTCTTATTCAAATTCTAGTGATAGAGATGTTGGAATATGACTGCATGAATCTCGGTCTAGCTAATTTGCCTTTCAGGCTGTCTCATAGAAGAACTGAGACAGAGGAGGGAAGATTCATGGACGTTTTCCTACGAGGAAACACTTATACTATCTTGACCGACTAAATCAATCAATAGCATAAGCACTGAATCCTCTTTGTTTATGAATGAGGAAGCTCTAAGTAATGCAATGATAAATCTCATGGAGAGGTACTAGGATAATGAGATAAATAATAGACACATATATATCAGAATTATATTAATTTATCTATATCTTAAGCAAGTCAATGAAATATATGCCCAAATTCACCAATTTCAATATGTTTCGAGTAAGTTCTAGAGTATATATGTGTGTTTTTGCAGTAGTATCTCTTATATCAAAACACTGCTGAATGTTGATGCATCAATGCATATATTTACCTCCGTAACCCAGCCAATAATGACAAGAATTATCTACTTTCTATATTTCCTTTAGATAATAAGTAAAACAGCTGCTTTTTAGCACAATCGCACAAGGATGTTTGCTTTTCGATGGTAAAAACACTATATTACCCTCATTCTGATTTGCAATATGTGTGCACAAATACACCAAGGCATAGCCAGAATGCTCCCCAGGCATTGGAGAAGTACGCCTAAACTACCCATGGGACAATCCCAGCGCTGGAAGAATTACCTTAAGGAGTTTCTTCACAAGATCATCAGACCATATTTGGCCCCTCGATGAGAAAGTCATATAAGCAACAACCGAAGCAAATCCTACTATGGAACCAAGTTCAATGCTTATGAAATGCCAATTGTATGGGGTTTGGCTAACTCCATCCTTTTCTGACGCTGACCTGGTGTTGGAAACCGAACAACTTGCTTGGAGGGGCGGTCCACATAGCCCAGAGTTGCCTAGATAGGAATTCTCTGAAAATGTTGAAAATTGTTCAGCAATTGGAATCCTTCCAGTTAGTTCATTGTACGACAGATTCAGGTATGACAGAAAAGAGAGTTGTGAGAGCCGCTCAGGTATCATCCCATTTAACGTATTGTTGGAGAGATCTAAGGACTCAAGCTGTTGCAAGTTTCCCAATCCTGACATTACAGGCCCCGAAAGGGCATTATGTGATAGATTGAGGACATGAAGTGCTCTAAAAGCTCCCAATTCTTCAGGTATTGGCCCCTCGAAATAGTTGCTGGAGAAGTCGAGTGCAGTGAAAATATTTAAGATCTTCACAATCTCTAACTCCAAGCCTTTGCTAGTGACACTAACCGCATCCTGATAATAGAGTCTCGATAGCCTAAGGATTGGATACTGGAGGTAATTGAGATCCACATTAGTTTTCATTGCCTCCCAGGTGGAGAGAAATTTTCCTGGCAGCTCACCACTAAAGTTGTTTGAAGATATATCGATGATTTGAAGCATTTTCCAACTACCCTCTACCTTGGGACATCCAATTTTCCCAGTGAATTTGTTTGACCGCAAAACAAGGACACGTAAAGTGGGTATGTTCTTCAACTGACATGGAAATGGACCACTTATCTGATTGTTACCAACGTCTAAAACCTCTAGTGTGGTGCAATTTCCTATCAACACAGGGAGCTTTCCTTCTATGCGATTTCCACTGAGATCCAAGGTTTTCAACCCACTGGGAACCTCTTTGGGAATTCGACCCTGCAGATTGTTGTTCCTTAGATTCAACACCTTAAGAAATTCTATGTCCTCCAAGCAGTCAGGGACACTTCCATTCAAATTGTTATGGGACAAGTCAAGCACTTCAAGATAAGAAGAGGTGCATATTGATCTGGGGATAGAACCAGTGAAGTCATTCTTTGATAGAGAAAGAAAGACCGTGACTTGCAGTTTCTCACTAATGTTTTCCGGAATAACCGAGTTGAAGCTGTTGTCAGAGTAGTCCAAATATACGGCAGATACAGGTAACGGCAACGTTTGTCCTTGGAGCCTGTTGGAATGAAGATCGAGAACGAAGAGGGAAGAGCTTTGAATATGCAAAGACGATCCCATTTCCTGCAGTAAATTATCAGAAAGATTAAGACTTTGTAGACTTTCAAGTCCCCAAATCCACGGCGGAATCGCCCCTTGAATATAATTATCCGACAAATCTAGATTTATCAGTCCGGATTGGTTTTCCAAAAACCTCGGAATAGCTCTCAAATGACAGGATGCCAACCTAACTGACGTGAACTGGGAAGGTATGCCACTAACATCGGTGCCACTAATGAACAATTTATTATAAGAGAGATCAAGCCAGCAAAGATTCTTGAGCTGCTGAAGAGCTCCAATGTGAAAGGAGCCATCGAAATTATTGGAAGAGAGTGAGAGAAAGGCGAGTCCTCTGAGCTCACAAACAGATGATATTGGGCCGTCCAGTCTGTTCCCACTCAAATCAAGGGTGTCTAGTGCATAGGTATAGTTGGCTAAAAATCCATTTAACTTACCAGAAAAACGATTGTCAGCCAGAAGTATCTTTCGAATTGTTGGAAGGGTAAATAAAGATTTCGGTATGCTACCACTCAAGGAATTGTTTCGCAGATCAATATTTATGAGATTCTGAAGGCCTTCCCAGCTTGTGGAGGTGATCGAACCGTTGATACTATTGTGGGACATTATGAGTTGGGTTAGGTTCCTTGAGAGAGTGAATGATGGAAATTGACCAATAAATCTGTTCGAAGAAAGGTCCAGATAAGCCAATTGTGATAGATTTGCCATTGTGCTGGGGATTTTTCCACTAAAATAGCAATTTACCAACTCTATCCTGGATATATTCTTGAGGTTACCTATTGAAATTGGCAGCGTACCTGAAAAGTTAGTGCTGCTAAGGACCAAAGTCTGAAGAGAACTATTTTCAGGAAATTCAGGCAGAGAACCTCGAAGAAAAAGGTTATTAGACAAATCTATAATTTGCAATGTTGTCAATTTAAAGATTTTGGAAGGAAATTCTCCCTTCAACTCACAGTTCAGTATTTGCAAGACGGTTAATTTGGAGAAATCGACAATGAAACCAGGAACAAAGGATAAATTATTATTACTCAGTTGTAACACTGACAAGGACCGAAGCTTAAGAAGGGATGAGTCAATTGGACCTGATAACTGACAGCTAGACAAACTCAACACCTGAAGATTCTTGAGCGAAGACAATGCGTTGCACCATTCAATCCCATTAGCAGATATATTTACTCCATCTAGATACAATTCTCTTAGCTCTTTCAGGTTCCCTACAAGCATCTTCAGATTTGGATTTTGGAGTTCCAGAGGAGTGGATGCTAAGAAAGAAAATGCGGACAGATCGAGGACTTCCAGCCTTGTCAAATGAGATATCTCCGCAGGAATTTGCCCGCCAAATTCAGCATAGGATAGATTCAGATACGCTAGATTGCTGAGATTACCCAAACCGAATGGAATTTCTGTATAGTTCATTCTATTGTATGCCAAGTTAAGCTTCTCCAGATATTGCATCCTAAACAAAATTGAGGAGCTGCGAATCCCACCAGAGATTGATTCATTGCTCAGGTCCAAACCAACAACAGAGCCATTTTCGCATTCGACTCCATCCCAAGAGTTCGAATTTGGATCCCATGTCACTAGTTTGGTCGACAGAGACTCGTGAAACAATAGACTTTCCTTCAACTCGATCAACATGGCTTTCTGGTCATGTAGACATTGACCAGAAATCAAAACCTTCTCTGAGCCCATCAAACTGAGAAGCGAAGTAAGCAAAACAAGCCATATAAAGCTGCGGATTATCATGGGGAAAAACTGAATAGATGCAAGTAGTAATTAACAAGTGAAGAGATGGAAGAACTTGCAACCTTTGGTATGTCACTAAAGACCTAATAGTAAATAGTGAAGAGTATGAAACGATGGGCAGGTTTGGACCAAACAACAATACGACGAATAAGTAGAAAAAATGGCTAAAGAAGGGAGATCCGTCAAAGTAAACTGCAGTCAATAGACCATTTAGTAAGGATTTGTCAAGTAGCAAGTAGACCTGGAATTTCCACACCGCCGTCTGATTTGCATATCCCTTGATAATTACGTGAAAGCGAAGCGCATCTAAGACCGTTGATTTTTGTCCAAGTTGAATTGAGAAGAGCAAATGCGCCCAAGTGACGCTTGTCAAACAATTAGAGGAGCTGCCATCAATTATATTGGCCATGGTTGACTGGTCACGTGAGATGGTTTATTATTTATTTATTTATTTCTGTGTTTTATTATTTCTATTATTTATTTATTTCTGTCTTATATATTGTGTTCAGTATTCTATATAACAATAAATCTAGATATTATATCTTAATGCAGTGATGCCAAGGCTATGTGTGTTCCAATAATCACCGCATGGAAATAATGCGGTTTGAGAAAAGAACAAACATGGAAAAATTTCTGCAAGGTGCACTAAAGCAAATTCCAATTCATTTGTCAAGAAGTGAGAGCACAGTAGCTATAGACGGAAACGTAATTTGCCAACTCATTTGCCATTTATCAAGAATAAAGCAAGCCTATAGGAAACGGTTTTAGAGTGGAAAAAATGCACCCACTAAACTAGAAAATTAAAAACTATAATCTACTACAATTTTGGTTTGGGGAAAGAAGACCCATCAATGTAAACTTTAATCTGACGCATCCACTTTGATGTTTCTTGTTTTGTCTTAATCCTAAAACAATGATGTTTCTTAGTCTAATCCATGGACTTTTAAGCAAGCAGCTTTTGGAATTTCCATAATACTAAATGATTTAGTATGCTTGTAGTGAAATTCTATGAAATCAGCATTTGTTTTTACAACAGAATCAAAATTTAGTGTCTTACATGTTTTAAAAAAATAAAATGATTAAAACCTTCTTTATATTTTTTACAAATAGATAGAAGATAAAATAGTTAATAAGGATATTTTAGTAAATTTTTTATGATAATATTTTACTTATGCTCATGTTTCTATCATTGAAGCCAACTCTTACCAACCATTTGAGTTGCATAATTTATAGAAGTTATATTACTTCCAAATAATTATTATCACTCTTATTTTCTAAATTAATGGATATGGATAAAGTGGTTGTTCCTTTTGATTTACCCTATGATTAGATGCCTTCTTCAACTGCATCTATGTATAATCTATATATTTCATCATTTGAATTTATAGTTTCGAAAATTTTTAAGACTTAATTGCTCAAATTAAAAAATTTTATCTAATTGAGAAATTCTAAAAACTTCTAAAATTTGATTAATGAAATTAAAAAATTTACAATTTGATGGAAAAATATAAAAATTCTTAGAAGACTTTATTTATTTATTTTTAAGCAAACAAATTGCAAATGCGCAATATACCAGTACATAGTTAACTGTTGAAATTATAAGAAAGTAAATAACATCACAACCATATCATTGTTTATATATATAAATAATCTCAACTCAATTATTGGTTCGTAAATTGAGTGAAATTAATAAGAAAAAAAATTGAGATAATCCATTTCTATGTTATTCTAAGAGCTTCCATAAATCCAAAACTAGTAGTGTAAACACCTCATTTTGCCCCCTCTTTTTTATTTTTATTTTTCAATTTTTAGGAAAAATAAAAAAAAATAAGAAATTAAAGAAAACCCAAAAAAATAAAGAAATTTAGGAAAAAATAGGAATTTTAGAATAGTACAAAAAATTAAAAAATAGGAAAAAGCACAAAAAAAAAGAAATTTGGAAAAATATCAAAAAATAGGAAAAGAAGAAAAGCACAAAATAATAATAAATAAGAAATTTTGAAAAAATGCAAAAAAAAAAAAGAAAATGCAAGAAAACCCTAAAAAATAAGAAATTTAAAATATATATAATAATAATTAAAAAGAAAAAAGGGGAGAAGCAATTTTTCTTTTTTCATTTTTTTATTTTATTTTACATATATAAATATATAATATATATATATTAATGGACCAGGCTTAAAAGCCTGGTCCATAAGATTTTGTCTAGAACCGAGGTTTTTAGAGGAGCTGCGTACCTTTTTTATTTCTAATGCATGCATGGTACGTACCTTACACGTGATCAGTGCCTTCTTTCTTTTTCTTCCAGATTTAGTTTTGGCTCTTGTTTCTTTGTTTTTTCCTTTCATGTGAGTTTGGTTTAGGGCCATTTTTTACCCCATTTACTGCACAATTACACTAATTTAATGGTGGAATCGTATAGTACACTTGACATATTTTGAATCAAGGCCCTTTTTCGTCTAAATTCAGTCAAAAACCAATAATAAATCAACTCTGAAAATGAGAAAAAAATTAAAATTCTGACTTTCGCATTCATAGTTGTTTTCCTCCATTTATGACTTTTCCAAGTTTGTTCGAGTTGTGTCTAGTACAAATAGAAGATAGGAAACACACAAGGACACACAACACACGCTTAGAAATGCCCAAGGTAAGCAAATCAGAGCTTTCTCTCTCTAACCTAATCCCTTTCTCTCTTTAGGATAGCTACCTTTACGATTATTTTTGGCAAAAACCACCACCACCATTGGATTCCTCATGTACAAAAACCTTAGGTAAGGCACTTTGATTTAACTTCTCGAGGCAATCCAAGCCGTACGAGTCAACTGGAGTCGATTGAAGTCAACCAAGCTGACCTTGAGCTAACTTGAGCCGACCTTAAGCTAACTGAGCCAAAACTGTGCCAACTCGGTTTAATTTTAAAAAAATTATATTTATTTTAGTTATTTTTTATATTTTTTATTTATTCATCCATTTACTATTGTACTTATGATAAAAGAAAAAAAAAAGAGAAAAGAAAAAGAAAAGGGGAGTTTTTTTTAATTTATTTTTTTACTTGTTGAATAAAGAAATAAATAAATAAGGAAACAAAAACAAATAAATAAGTTAGTAAATAAAAAAATTCATTTTATCACTTAGAAAATCGGTTTTTTTCCAAAAAAAAATGATGAATAAAAATAAATGAACTTTTGTTTCCAAAATTAAGGCATTTTAGAGTTTCCAAAAATCATATCAATTGAGGACCCTTTAAGAAGTTTTCTTAAATAAATCAAAAGGGTAAAAACGTAAACCCAACCCTTTTTTCAAAAATTAAACTTAATCAACTCGCTATATTTTCAATAAAAAAACTACGTGTGTCTAAGCTCGAATAGTGAGTACGTAAGCACTTATGGGGCAAAGATAAAAATAAAAAACCTAATTTTTCTTCTTTTTTAGTTTAAAGTCACTTCATTTGTCTAATTAGTGTAACTAATTACCAATATCTATCTTTTAAAATTGAAAGTTGATCTTTAAGTTCAATTTTAAATTTGGAAAACTAATAGTACTCGTAAGGGTTTAAAGATTATAACCCCAAGATCCAGATCGCTTGTTTCAAAATATATTTTATAAAATTAGTTTCAATCAATAGACTGATAGCTAAATTATAACCAATCCACCCAATTGGTTATAAGTTAACTCTTTTTCCCAACTCCAATTGGGTGGCTACTCAAAACCTTTTCAAAATTGAAAAAACGGTTCTCTTTAAACCTTAGTCAAGGATTAGTATTAAATGGGTAGAATTTAGTACTGATCAATTTAAAAAAGACTTAATTTTATAAAAGAAACGGAAGGCTGAAAATCTAGGCTCGACAAGTAGCCAACCTGATTAAGTATACTAATCTACTTAAAAGAGGTTAAAAGCACATGGATCAATCTACCAATCTTTGTTTCATTCATATCAAGCCAAATCTCCTTCTACCATCCCAACATAGATTGTACTTCCTAAGCTTTGTCACTTTACTCAAAGAGTCATGCTTAAGGGTATAAATGAGGTGAGGTAAACTTATAAATTACTCGAGTTCAGCTCGACATTTACTCAAATTTGATTTAACTACAATTGAATCGAGCTTAAGCTCAAGTTGCTTGAGTAGCTTATCGAGTCGAACTCAAGTTTTGTGATGCTCAGCTCGATAAGCTCATGAGTCTAATCAAACTCGAGTCGAGTTTAAATATTATTATTATTTTAATCAAATTTATGATGTATATTAAGATTATTCAGTCTAACGAGCTTAATCGAGTCAAGCTCAAGCTTATGAAGATTTATTTCGAGCTAAGTTTAGCCTAATATCTTAATATAACAAATTTAGCTCTTTATAATTGCAAAGCAATAACTACTAACATAGAAGCCTCTTACTTCTGATTGCTTTTTTTTACTTGAATTGACTCGATAAATATATTTTCTACTGAATCCCGAACTTTGAAAATCAATAACTATTACGTCCTAAAGTAGTAGAGTTGCAACAATTATGCTGTGTAAACCAACCTAAGATAATAACTGATCTCACAGTTGCTATCATAGATATAATTTATATAAAATGTTTACGACTACTCACTTTGAAGTGGAAATTTCATACGAAAATATCCATAAATTACATATAGAACTTTAAAACATATCTATCTATCTATCTATATATATATATATATATATTGTCCAAATAAAAAGTATACTGAATATTCCAAATAATAGTAATATTGAAAGATTAAAATAATAAAAAAATAAAACAATAATCAACATAAAAATAAGTATGATGAAAACTATATAGTTGAAAAGATTTGTAAGTAAAGAGTGGTAGTTAAGAAATTTGTGCAATAAGTTTGGAATTTCTTTTTTAATAACTACCATGATTAAAACTATAAAATACAAGTGGTTAGTTATAGGTAGTAAAAAAAAAAAAAAAAAAAAGGATTTCTCTTTAATATAATAAATATATAATCAATTTGTAACTAGTAAATGCTAACCTATGCACGTGATTTGCTTGCAACGTTCGAGAATAGTGATGTTATGCTCAACGATGTTGTGCTATCAAATGTATAGCCATGGGAAAAAACTAAGAAGGAAGCTTTAGCTATGGGGTTTGCCCTTGAGCTATATGAAAGAAAGAAGTTTTAGCTCCCTCCGTCTCTTAAATCCATGACACGTCAAAATTGGAAATCTAGGAAGTGTTCTTACGCTCAGTGGATCGAAAGGAAGTTAACTGAAGGCTTTAATGTGGAATTGATTGGAAAAATAAAAATAAAAATAAAAGAAAAGTTTGGAGTCGACACATGAATGATAAGCCCATGTGCGAGTTCACACAATTAAAATTTAAATTATAGAGCACTTAAAATTTACATTAAAGAAAGTCGTTGCAATTGTATTATACTACCTTAATACTCTTAGCACTTTGAGACTGGTAGCAAGTAGTGACGGTTACAAAATAAAGGGAATACTATTATCGTAAATGCATTTTACAGTGATTTTATATACTGCATAATTTTTAAAGTAAACCTAATACATTGGCTCGTGCTATAGTACGAATAAATTGCTAAGATAGCTACTCATCAAAGTCAGAGTTGCTATTATAAATTATCAAGCGTAGCGGCTATTCATAAACCACCGCTAATTTTTACTATTAAAAGTGTTCTTTTTCTTTTAATATGTATAGTCTCAATTTTCTATGAATGAATCTTCAGATGAGATACGTTTATAAATTAAAAAGAAAACATACCTAAAAATAGATGTAAGCAACTACATATTATTACTTATTCAACAAAATATATTACATTCCATCTTCAATTTGAAAAACACCTTTTGCAAAAGATCGATGAACAATAGATTTTTATTTCATGTAAGTTTTTGGACTTATTCTTACTTCTTTGCGCATAGAAATACGTGGTACAATATTTTAAATTATAGAAATATTCCGAGAAAGATAAATATAAGCTGTCTGTCATCACAACTCGTGTTGCCGAATTCCAAACTCTCGTAGGAAGTAATCATACCCAAGTGGCCAACAAATTTGGAGGCAACGCAATCGGCAGCAAACAAATTTGAAGATTCAAATTCCTTATCGCCACCCAAAACAAGCATGGGAACTCCCGTTTTAGGTGTACTCACATAGTTCTTCCCACAAGTTTGGCCCAAACCATCACTAACCTCGTCACTCAATGAATAAAACTTAAAACTAACGGAATTTTTTAAAGCTTTTTGTTTTTCTTTTTTTAATAGAAAGCTAAAAAGGGAAAAAAGCTTCTAATTACAGTAAATGAAAGCATGGAAAAAAAATTCATATAATTATACCTTTGCTCACATCAAATGGAAAGAAAAAGGAAAAAGTTAAGAAAACACGTTTATTGTTGACATGTTAAAAGCTCACACTGACAAAATGCAAACCATAAGTCTGATTATTATATGTATTGCATAAGGTAATAATTTGTGCAAAGAGAAATAAGCATGTATCCTATAATGAAAAATAATAAAAATAAAATTCGGAGTCTTAATGAAGATGAATGATTGTGGCAGTTGTACTATTCATTATGGGAGGATTAAAGATCCATGGTTAGACTAATTTCTTAAAAATATATAAATGTAAAGGAAAAAAGAGGAAGCAAGTGGAATTATAAAGATACCATCTAATATACACCCGAATGCTAAAATTTATGTGGTCAATAATATTTCATAACATATTTATAGGAGTAAAATCTATGTATCTATATAACACACAAGTTTTATAATGTTTCGGTGATAAAACTAAGTTTAATGGCTCTTTGAGGTAGCTCTCTCTTTGGCACGACAAACCTTCCTTTAGCAGCACAGCATGATAAGGATAAAGATAGTGATTTTCTATATCACAAAAAAATAAAAAAAAAGCGATTGGCTTCTTCAGGATCTAATGATGATAATTTTCCTTGTGTGGAAAACGTTTTTGAAAGCCGTAACGGGAAAGAATCTAGGACGTCCAAGAAATTATCGTTTAGAGACATAGTTATTACAAATGTTCCTTGAGCATATGAGTGAGTTTGTTCTTAGGAGGATGATTTGAACGTCGTTATGGACCATGATGATGATCAACCGAGAGAAGAGGAAGAACGATTGAATGAAAATGCAGAACGAGGGCTATGTTATGTTAATTTTTCAAAAACAAAGATTGATCTTCTTAGTGCCCTGTGAAAGTTCACTTTCATTGCAAAAAGTTCTTGGACCTAATCCAAGATATAAAATTCTTATTGATAAGTTGAATCGCATGTAGAGGCATCTAAATCCTTTCAAACTAATACATGTAGGGTTAGGGTATTATCTTATATCTTTTGAAAACGGAGCGGATTACCAATGGATTATAAAAAATGGCTCGTGGTTTGTTAATGGGAGATATCTAACATTGAAAAAATGGGTCCCGGGATTTAGGCTAGATATTTCTGAATTTGATACAGTGGCAGCATGGGTGAGAATTTTCGACTTACCTGCGGAATTTTATTCTCCTTTAGCAATGAAATGCATTAGAGAAAAGATAGGACCTATTCTAAGATATGATGCATACACGGTTAGCTTGGAAAGGGGTAGGTTTGTAAGAATTTGCGTGCAGTTGAATATAGAAAGCCCCCTGAAACATACTATTATCATTAATGGGGTTTCATACAGGGTATTGTACGAGGGTCTTTCGAAGGTTTGTGAATCGTGTGGTAGATTATACCATAAATTTAATAAATGCCTAAATATTGAACAAGGACAAATGGATAATTTAAGGCTAGAAGATTTAAGTCAACATGATGTGATTGTTAGGGAAACTAAGCGTGGAACTACAGTTATGGGGAATGCAGAAAGTAAAGAGGGTACGCAAGGTAGATATTGAGGAATAGGCTTATGGTACAGAGACTAATAATTGAATAGAGAGGCCAAATTTGAGGAAAAAAAGGATTGAATGACCAGGGGAATTGGACTATAGTCCAATATAAAAAACATAACCAAAAAAGAGGAAAAAAATCTTTGGGAAAAGAAAATTTGGCTAACGATAGTAGGAATAGCAACCATTTAGCAAGTACTGCTGGAAGTATAAAAAGAGTTCCTTTGAAAGAAGTTAATACACAGGTGGATGTGATTATGAATAATCAAGTTGGTTCAAGGAACTATAAAAAGAAAGACCAACCGGTCCTTGTTGAGGAAAGTGTCTTTACGTTCTCGGTGGAGAGAAACCCTTCTATCTATTATGAAAAAACTTACTAGAAAAGAAATACATTATCCTTAAAGAAGCTAGCGAGGGAACATGGTTCAAATGCTCGAAGCAACGCTCCTTCTTTAAGCCCTGAAGGATGATTCACATCAACCGACAAATTATCTAAACACAAGGATCTAGGAAATAAATTCAATGTGGAGGACCACCATACTATGTACCATAGTGGAAGACATCAATGTTCACAATGTAAACTAGAAGAAATGCCAAGAACCAGAAATTATGTTCAATCCTCTTCATCTACTCGGAAGGCAGTTTGCAGTGGATTAGAGACAAATCTATACAAAAGCGGAGGGGGTGCTTGTGAAAAAGATGCCAGTCATGAGGGAGGTGATGATAGGAGACATCTTGGAATTATTGGAGGAAACTTGCAGATTGGTGGCAGAAGTGATCCTTTTGGGGCCGGAATCTCTCATGGACATTCAGTGGGTCCCGTTCTTGGAACACTTCTTCGAGAGATAGAGGAAACAATTCTAGATAAAGGTAGAGGAGATGGAAATGGTGATGATGCAATCAAGATTCCACCTATGTAAGTGGAGGTTGGAGATAGAGGATTAGATGAAAGACGGCAGTAGGGGAAGGTGGTTGAAGTTGGTTGGCAGTCTCCTTGATTCTAAAATTATGGATATCTTAAGTACATCGATGCACCAAAAACCCTTTAATATTCTTGCAAGGAATGTGAAGGGTGCAAATTTTGACCAACATAGAAGGGCTATTCGAGAATTATGGATGTTGTATGATCCTCAAATCCTTGTCATTACGGAAACAAAGATTAGACGAGAAGGTGCTAAAGAGCTTCAGGCTCTAGTAGGTACAAATAATATGGTCTATTGTAAGGCGTACAGGTCTAGAAGGGGTATAGTTGTGTTGTGAAATGAAGAAGATGCTATGCGATTGAGAGAGCATCCTCTAGCCAACACATCACTTTTAAAATTCAGGTTAATGCTTCTAATCTTTCTTGGTTTTTATCTACTATTTATGCCTCACCTAGATATGAGGAACGTTGTTGTCTATAGGAAGATTTAAAATCTGTATTTGGAACTATTAATGGGGCTTAGACTATAATTGGGGATTTTAACAAGATCCTTTGTAAAGAAGAAAAATTTAGGGGGGTGAGGTAGGGTGGGGTGTAGTGTGTCATCCAGTTTGTCAGTCTAGAGCAAAAAGGTATCAAATGTGTATAGATCATTGTAGCATGATTAACTTGGGGTTTATGGGACCAAAGTTTACCTGGTTAAAGAGATTACGTCAATTAGCCAATCTAATTCAGACAAGACTTGATAGGGCTTAGCCAAATGGGTTATGGTAGGCCTTATACCCAGAATCTAAGGTTTTTCACTTAATCTTGAACTAATCGAACCTTCTCTCTTTTTTGCTTGATATTCTTCCAAACACCAGAAGTGGACTAAAAACTAATAGACCCTTCCGTTTTCAACCCATGTGGTTAGAAAACCTGAATTTCAAGAATTTTGTGCAAGATTGTTGAAATCCAAATCTTTTTCACTTTCTTGAGGATTTGGATTTTTTCATAGCCTAATTAAGAAAGTGGAATGTAAAGATCTTTGGTCTAATTCATGTGAAGAAGAAGGAAGTAGAAAGGAAGGTAGAGGTTATTAGGAAGAAACTCTGGCACAGGTCAATTTAATCTCTTCTAGACTAAGAACATTTTTTACAGCAAAAGTTACATTATATCCTAAACCATAAAGAGAAATTATAGGCATCCAAGGACAAATCGAAGTAGAATGTGGAAGGGGAGAGGAATACAAAATTTTCTTCAAGTCAACGCCTTATATAGAAGGTCCAAAGGTCAAATTAGTGGCCTATTTGATGATTCTAGGAATTAGGTTAGAGATGTGAAGGACATAAAACAATTGGTTAATAGATACTTTATGACATTGTTTTCAATAAAGAAGGAGTGCTCAAGAAGGGTTATTAAGGTTTGGAGTAGTGGATAACCAAGACTATTAGAAGAAGAAAAGAGGGAGTTGGGAAAAATATGCTCAGACAAAGAAGTTAGGAACATATTGTGGTGTATAAGTAATCATAAATCCCCAGGAATTGATGGGTTGAGTGCAGAATTCTTCAAGAAGTACTAGCTAATAGTGGGAACTACGATTTGTAAAACAATTAGGAGTATTCTAGAAAATTAATGCATGATCCTAAAATTAAATAAGACGATGATTGTTCTCATTTAGAAACTGGATGGAGCTAATAAAATCAAAGATTTCAAACCTATCATCCTTTGTACTACTATGTACAAGGTGGTATCAAAAATCCTAATTAACAATTTGTAGGAGAGTCTAAATCTTTTAATTAGCCCAAAACAGTCCAGTTTCATCCTACAACCAGTAGCGAGGGATAATCTTATTATTTTTCAAGAAGTCCTCCATTCTTTAGACAGTCGGAAAGGGAAAAAAAATTAGATGCTGTTGAAGTTAGACTTAGAAAAGGCATCAATATAGTTGAGTAAGATTCTGTGTGATCCTTGCTAGCTTAAACTTCCCAAATCTATGGACAAACCTTGTATCTTCTTATCTCAATTCTAGCTCCTTTCAGATTGTTTTCAATGTGTCTTTGATGGAAGGTTTTGAGAGTTCTAAGGGTTTATGGTAAGGTGACCCTTTGTCATCTTACTTATTTATAATTATTATGGAGATGTTCAATTAGATGATCCACCAGCTAATAGGTTTGAAGGAATGGCAGCCTCTTTGAATAAAGGGATCTCAAGTGTGTCTTTCACATCTATTTTTCGTGGATGACATTGTCCTTTTAGGGGAGGCTATAGAAGCAAACACAAGATGCATGATGACTGCATTAAAAAGTTTTAGTGAAAGGTTAGGTGAAAAGGTGAATTTTGCTAAATCAAACATTGTGTTCTCTAGAAACACAAACAAGAGCTGTAGGGAAAACATCTATAATATTTTTGGAATTCATATAAGTGCTGCGATGGGAAAATACCTAGGCATACCAATAAAGCCTAGGGGACGTCTCAATAAAGTAAATTTGGATTTATTCTGGAGAAAACTATTAGGTTAGAAGGCGAAGATGTTGAGCATGGCTAGTCGGAGATTACTGACGATCTTGGTGCTAGAAAGTATTTTGAATTATTACTCTTAAGTTATTCCCTTCCCAAAATCTCTTACTAATCAAGTCGAAAAAGTACATAAGGATTTTCTTTAGGGATCAACACATGAGAAGAAAAAAACTCACTAGATCAATTGGGATAAACTAAAGAAATCAAAAGTGAAGGGAGATTTAGGAATGCTAGATGTGGATAAAAGAAATAAAGCTAAGTTCTGCAAGTTAGCCTGGGAAGTGAAGAAGAAGGCTCTTTGAGTTGAAGTAATAAAAGGGAAGTATACAGTAGACCAAGGACAAAGAAGGGTAAAGTCTGGTTCAAGTTTTTATAAACCCCTGTGGAGAGCTATGGTCTGGGTCAATAAGAATTCAAGACATTAGATAAGAAATGGCACTTTAACATTTTTTTAGAAGGATTGGTGGACGGATTCAGGAAGAGTAGAGTTATGGCTCTTTAAGCTTCTTAATAAATTTGACTATCTCTTAACCGTAAAACAAGCTTGGATTGATGTCAATAATTAGAAGGAAGATATGATAGGTTACCCCATTGATAACCTAATCAGTCGACAGTTGGGAAACATTGTTGTCTCGAATGATGACCAAGATGAAGATATAGAGTATTGGCTAGATGAAGTTAGTAGGCAACTCTCAATTTGTACTACCTATGACCAATTCTGTTAGGATCTTAATGAAGATGAAACTGTACACAATTGGGATTAAACATGGAAAACTCCGACGTTCCTAAAGATCCAAATGTTATTATGGAGAATCCTTTAGATTGGTCTACCTACAAAGGATAACTTAATCAAGAGAGGACTAGTGGTAAATCCAATATATACCCCGTGTAGTAAGGGGAATGAATCGATTTGTCATCTTTTCTTTTAGTGTGATGTAAATAGGGAAGGGTGGCAAATGTTAAATGCAAATAACCTCGGTCATGTACACAATATGGATGAAGTAGCAAATTGGTTAAGAAGAGAAGTTAAATGGATGAGAAAGACCTAGTATGATAAAAATCCCCCTAAGACAAGCTTAGATCCTTTTCATGTTAAGAGGAATTTAGAGGAAAAGAAACAAAAACATTTTCCAAGAAACAAGCAACAATAAGCTTTTAGAAACAACATGTTAGGGCCGAAACTAATGAATGATAGGTAGAACATAGAGCAAAAAAAAAAAAAAATGGAAACCATTCAACAAGAGAAGTTAAGTAGACAAAGCTAGATGAAGGGGTAATTAAACTGAATTGTGATGAAGCAGTGGAAGAGAATGGAAGGCATAACAATATGGGCATGATAGTTAAAGATCATGGAGGAAAAGTGTTAGGAGGTTTGATAAAACATCTTTTTAATGTGACTCTACTAGCGGTGGAACTTTAAGCTATCTTAAAAGGGTTGAATTGGGTGAAGTAGAAGGGTATCAAGCACATTATTGTAGAATCTGACTCAATGATGGCAGTAGATTGGATAAAGAAATTAGATGTGAACACCTTCTTATGTTACCCCGCCCTTGCAGAATGTATTAATGCCTTACCTTACTTTGATTTTATTAATCTATGCAGGGTAAGCCGTGACTAGAACAAAGTAGCAGACGAATAGTAAAGATGGGGGTGGAGTCAAACCAAGTACTCATTTTTTAGGATAATGTTCCTATTTTTTGTCAACTTCTATTAGTATGGATGAGTGTTGTTATGAATCTTTTGTTGGGGGTAATATAGAACTTGATTGATTTTGGTTGTTTTCTCTGTCTTTTGAACCTAATCTTTAACCTTGTTTACTTTTATTGCAGTCCCTATTACCCCAAAAAAAAAAAAAATCTATGTATCTACGTGTGTGTGTGTATATATATATATATATTTGATGATTTTGGTTAGTAATTTAGATTTAACACTATTGGAAAACATTTGCATTCAAGAAACTTGTGTATTTTCTATGAAATTACCAATGGTAATTCACATAACTATGTGTATACATTTTTTCAAAGACAACCTATATAATTTATTATCTTCATATTAGCATTTTTACCATTTTTTAAGCTTTGTACTTTGTCAAGAGATAAAGGTATACCAGTCTTGATTATAGAATTGCAAGGTGTTTATGAATTTAAGAAATTACATAATTCTATTTTGACATTTGCTTTGATTGTACCTTTACATCTTTTGCTTTTTAAGCACATAATAATTTTACTATATGCTTTTTATATGATACAATTTGCTTTTTTCGTGCTCATGTTATATTTATAGTTTTGAAGTTTTATTACTCTTTTACTATTACTAATGCATTCCATTTATCCTACTTTTAACTTTTAAGCTTTTATGTGAATTTCTTTTACATATTTTCCATTTATAAAAAACATTCTTAATCCTTATAGTCTTAATTGATGAGAGGCAAGTGCAGGCCTTCTTTATAAATAAACATGATTGGAAATTTACATTTTTTACTATTCCTACAAAACATCCTTATTCCTTATATCCTTAGTTAATAAGAGGCAAGTGTTGCTTCTTTACGGATAATCAAATCTTTTGTGTAAAATTAGTGAACTTTTCTTTGCACATTAAATTACCTTTTTAATTAATTTAAATTTATCAAAGTTTAATGTAATGACGGCCCATGTAGTATTTCCATAATATTTGAGCTTGAATCTTATGTTTTTGTTGTTGACATATTAGTTTTGTCGTATTGGATCTTTTTATGTTGGTGTTTCTTGCATTAGATGCTATTTATTGAGTATGATATGTAATATTTCCAAAGTATAGAGGATTTTTTTTTCCTCAATAACTTGGAGTTTCACATCTCAATTGACAAATGGTGTCGTATTTTATAGCATATCTTAATTTTATTATGTAAGCCTTTTGCATCATATAATTTGCTTTTCTCATTCTTTTGCTATAGTTTTATGTTATGGATTTTTATTGCTCCTTCACAATTACTAATTGTATATAAGGATGATCCATTACACATTGGATCTTTTAAGTGATTCGTTATTGCAAGTAGATGCTATTTAATATTTTATCGAGGTATGACTTATAAAATCCATGAAGGTGTGGAGCAATATTTGTCCAATAATCTAAGTCTCACATCTATGCTAAATAATAGCGTGATTATTTTTGGCATCCCTAGATATTATTATTATATGAATAAAATATGCTTCTCTTATTCTCATGTCATAGTTTTAAATTGTGATTTTTATCGGTCCTTCATAAAAATAAGTGGGTAACTCTATTATACAATCTACCCACCCGAACTTTATTACATCACATAGGTTGCATGTAGATATTTAAGGTTACATGATACGTTTTAGATAGCAATTTCTTAAAATATATATCTATAGAGTAGAATAAGGGTATGAGGTTAGGGCACCCTATATCCATGTAAACCATTCTAAGATATAAACCATTTTTACAACTACTATCTTAAACATAATTCATACAAGGCGTACTCGACTGTACCCCTTTGGAGTGTCAAATTTAATACCTGTTTGATATAAATCTGTAGAGTAATCCTCTAAAATAATTTTATTTAAAATAAACTTATAATTTGACTTATAAAAGAGTAATAGTAAATCCCATAAGTATCCATCATTTTACATACAGACCAAAATATTGAAAACTAGCAAGCTTTTTAAGGAGTCATGTATAGTTTTCCTTAAAAAATAAAAAATTAATACCAAGGGTAATAATCGACCATTTCTTGTAATATCTCACTCATCATCCCAATTTACTAGGATTTTAGTGTTGGGTAAGCACTTGTATGCCATTTGGAACCTGCAAAACAAATTATAGGGGAATGAGCGATAACTTGTTCAATAAGTAGGGTGGAGATAGAAGTATACACTCAGTAAATCATAAGTAAGGTTTTCAACCAAATTGGTTAGATGCAATGTATGTACAAGTAAATACCATCATACGACGTTATCTAATCTATTGTGAGATAAAAAAAATTTCACCTGCTCTGATTCAGGTTGAAAAGATTGATGTTACATATTTACAAATCGAAACCAAACTAGGACTTGTACAATAAAGAACACTCTTCTCCCGTGACCACCTTCGAACTACGGCCCTCTTACCTTATCGCGACCTCCTCTCTTGTTATCTAGTTTGCCTAAAGATAAGAAAAGGATCATTTCAGCTATCCTCATTAAAAAAAGTCCATGTTTGACCCAAGAATCTTAGTCGTTACCCATAATAGGTTACGATGCATATCAGTTTAGATATGAAGACAAGTTTAAGTTAGTTTATCTTTTCAGGGTGATCGACCAAGCTCGAACAATTCAATAATAATATTTACAAAACAACCATATCATAGAGCTCAACTTCCATCACAACAAATCGAAACCCAACCACAAACGCTGCATACACACAAATAATTAACTATAATCATAAGCCAATACATACCAAAGTCTCTAGATATTTTAAAATAATATCCCAAAATGCTGTAAAGTATTGATCCTACTTACTTGTTCAAATGCTCATTACGAAAGACTTGGGTGGTCAACGATTTAATTACTAAGGAATCCTATATATATAAAACCCAAATTTAGTTTTCGTAATAGTTACAAAAATATTAGAGTTTCATCTAAAACGGTTATACATATACATATAAAGTATATTATCATTTTTCTTATATAATAATATATAATTTTATTATATAAGTCAAGTTAAGTTATTAATTACTAATAATATACGTAATTATACTATTACGTATAATATACCATTTCGATCATATCAAAACATACTTTTAATTAATTAAACCACATTTTGATTACAGTAGGATTATCATAGTACGTAAATTCGTAATATTATAGAGATAT
This sequence comes from Lumnitzera racemosa, assembly GCA_024138005.1. Taxonomy (NCBI): domain Eukaryota; kingdom Viridiplantae; phylum Streptophyta; class Magnoliopsida; order Myrtales; family Combretaceae; genus Lumnitzera; species Lumnitzera racemosa. The sequence continues at coordinate 115,543,356 of JAMXBC010000002.1, forward strand.
AGATTATCACAATTTATTTAATAATATCTAGCATACGCAGTTTTACTACTATTTATATTATATTGTTTTGATTATATCGAAACATTTTTACTGTTGTCTTTATTACATTTTAATTACAAAAATATCGTTGTAGGAGGATATTTTTCGTGATATTACAAAAAACATCTATCTTGTTACCGAAAGTGATTTAGTTTTAATAAGGTCAGTATCATAGAGTTCATATGAGTTCAACTATATGTGTTACATATTTCATTTAAAGGATTATCTTTAGAGGGTATTTTTAATTCTAATATATAGATAAAGCTATATAGCAACCAATATCATATTGATATCGTATTATGTAATGAAAAATATACGTTTACGCAATTTTGCAATAAAGTATAATGAATCATATATACTCAAATTTTACGAAAGTAATGATGTTAAATTTGTAAGAATATAAAGCTCAATTTATAAGAATATAAAGTTCAATTTTTAATAGTTCCGGTAAATAATTATTATTAGAGATTCACTTATTTTAAGAATCAATTCTAACAATATACAAATCTTACAGCTGTCAATATTCTAAATTTATAATTCAAAAAAGAATGAAATGGTACAGATAAAATATTCCATTAAAAAAATAATGAAATAACGGACATCTTTTTTGTATAACTATTAAATATCAATTAAAAAACAACACTTATAATTATAGAATTGAGGTTACTTGGAAATATCAAATGCCAAAAAATTTTAAATCTTTTAGTTCTTTTTCTTCTTCTTCTTTTTTCCTTCTTCATCTTCTTATGTTTTTCTTCTCTTTTGTTTTTTTTTTCTCTCCATTTCTCTCTCTCTCTCTCTCTCTTCCCCTCTCCTCTCTTTCTCTCTTCTCTCGCCCCATCCCCTGATGCCTCATTAAAAAGGCCAAAAAGGTCATATTTATATAGGTAGCATTTTGATTACCTTATTCTAAGGCAGTTACCTTTTTAAAAAGATATTTTAATAAATTTATTATATTTTGTTAAATACATATCTAAATTCCTAGAATGTTCAAATAATATTCCTTCTTTTCATTACCAACATTATTACTAAAGAATAATTTATAGTCGAAATTTTCTTTTTTCACATATAGTTATTTCGAGGAAGTTTTAATGTAATTATTATTAAAAATATTAGTAACGTATAATATATAGTTAAGTTATATTAATTATTTGGAACTTATTTATATACATCTTATAGGAAATTTTACTCACTAATATTAATTATTAAGATCATGTAGTTGATTCCAAAAGATTTATCTAAAACTATATCTAAAATTACGAAACTTTATGTTATAACGATTAAATTCGATAAATTTAATATTTCTATGAAAGTTTCATATAAATGAGCTTAAAGTGAAATATTAAGCTATGTGATTACTTCGTTTAAATTTTCTACTAATCATGAGAATTCCACTTAATTCTACGAACGTTATCATAAATCAAAATTTCTATAGTGTCTCTCAAACATTAAATTTTTCAATTAATTTATATGATTATATATCTATGTCTAGATATAATTCAGATATTCTTACACCTATGAATATTTCTAATCAATCTAACAAAGTAGGGATATCCGGCTAATTAGCTTCATTCTAATTCAATTACTTTTATATATTATCTCATGTTATTAATAATATTATTATACTCATTAGTTTATTATCAAGATTCATATTCTTCTGGTTACTAGTAACATTAATATAAATTATTTTACACCTATTGACCTAACTTATAAATATATTTTTCTATAAAAAATATATACTACTCAAAAGCTAATAAGTCAAAGTCATGTGGCATTACATATTACATATTTTTAGACTTTTGGGTTAACTTATGGATATTATTATTATTTATACTGAGTATACTCATAAAATACGTATATACTCATATAGTAAATTATATTATATTATCTTATTTTCTAACTTAATTAACTTATCTTTAAGTTTTTGTCGCATTCCGAGCTCAATTTTAGAGATTCTAAGCAATTTTGTATTATATTAAGTAATTATACTTTTAGGGGGGAAACTAGAATTTTAAGTAATTATTTTCAAAATCTAACTTCATCGAGTCACCTCAACTAACTTTTTTATCTTAGTCATAAATTTGGACTTAATCAAATAACTTTTCCCGAAAGTCTTAAATTCAGGTATCCTTACCTTAAATTTAACTTTAGGATCTATATGAGATCTTAGTTTGATTGTATTTTTTATATTCTTATTATATTATGGATTTTCAAATGTACTAGAATTCCTCGATTAGAGTTATTATGTTTCTCGTAAGTTTCTAGTTTAATTGGTTTACTTTCTTAGATGCCTTAGATCAACCATTGACCCTAATCATACAAAGATAGAGCATTGTCCTAATATTCAGATGTTCATGTCTAGATTACTAATTTATGGGATATCATATAAAGTATATAGAGGACATGTTTCATGGTATCTTATATTTACCCTTTAATAATAATTAAATAAAATAAATAAATAAATAAAAAATACTATTTCATTTATATGAGCTTAAAAAAATAACAAAATGCAACCTATGAGAAACCTTAGACTAAACTTAATTTCATTATGTCAATCTTTTTCTTCTTAGTCTTTTTTTTTATTACATTTTCTTTCCACTTCATCTTCTTCATTTACTAGGTCTAACCCTATTAAAGTAAAAAGGAAAAGAATTTGTGCAAAACTACCTAAATAACGTATATTATTAACTTAATTTCTTCTTATGCAATAATTTTTTTTTTTTGTATTAGGTTTGAAAAATATCTCATAATAAATTTATATAATATTGTTTAAGTTAATATTTAGTTGAAATTAGTGTTTTACCTTTTTCCCTTATCCAATATTAGGGTTTATACTAGGTTTGAAAAAGAATTAGTCGATAGGTTAGAATTTAGTAATTATGATGTATAAAGGATCAACATAAATGCTAACTATAAATTGAGAGATTGTAATTTATAATTTATAAATATTATTAGAAGCCAAACTAAGTCAACCACCAAATAAGTCACATTCACAATTATTTATTTAGTACTTAAAGTTGAGACCGAAATTCTACTAAAATTGATATGTTTGTATAATAATGATCGACAAAGAAAATGATTAAAAAGAAAAATAAATGAAAGAAACTGAAAAGAAAGGAAAATAAATAAAAACTAGCCATATTGAAATTTATATAAAAAAAATTATAGGTTCTACAAGTATAATTTACAAGATATACAGTAGTTCCGATGTGTACAGGATATTATATAGGTAGTAAAGTTTGAAAACTTATACTTATATGGTAAGTTATAGGTAAAGTCTTATACCCTACACCCACTTACTTGCTCTTTCCTAGTTTTTCGTTATGTATAAGATTGCTTCATTTATTATACTTTTTTAAATTTATATTTTATGTAATTTTATCTTTTTTTAATGCATAACAACTTGAGAGCCCCAATCAATAGAGATCAATAGAGACAAGTACAGCCGCCAATTGTAGGAAAACATGATTGGAAATAAATAATCAAATCCTTTTGGGTAAAATTCAAATTAAATAATCAAATATTTTAAATAATATATTAGAAACTCACCTATATATATAGAATTATCTTTTCATTCAGTTTTTTTATTTTTTCAATTTTAATGTAATGTCAATTTATTTTTTGTTTTTTTAGTACATTTCAATTAAAATCCTAAATTTTCATGATTGAAAAATTATGCTGGTCATCGGACCTTTTACATAGATTTTTTTTTTCATGCTTGCATGTTTATCAAACTATGAATTGTAGTTATCTATATACATTAAATCATATTTATATTTGTTGTTTTCCATAAAAATTGTAATCGTAATTAAGATTCTTATCTACGCATGGTGCATACTCTTAATTAGTTTTACAAAAATTGAAGAGGTTTCTCAAATAATTCCACTTCCTATGGCATTTACTAGTACAGTGAACATAAACCCCTAAATATATAGTAGCAAAGAGAAACAAGGTACTTACACTTCACTTCATTGCCGACTTCTTTTTTTGCTTTATGTCTCAGCTACATCACGTCTTTGAATCCTTCATTGTTACTTTATGATAAGGTTAGGATATTAAAAATAAAATAAAAGGGTATCATGGGTGTGAAAACAATCACGAAGATAGAAATAAATGGTAAGAAGATCGATGAAATCATATCAAAATAAAAGATGAAACTATAGAATCTTTCAAAAATTAATATAAATAGATAATATAGAAATGGATAAACTTTGCTTTGTGAAATTAGTATCTTTACCTTTTTCCCTTATCCAATATTGAGGTTTATACTAGGTTTGACAAAGAATTAGTCAATAGGTTAGAATTTAGTAATTGTGATGCATAAAAGATCATAATTTATAATTTATGAATATTATTAGTAGCCAAAATAAGTCAACCCCCAAATAAATCCTATTCACAAATATTTATTGTATACTTAAAGTTGAAACCAAGATTCTACTAAAATTGATATATTTGTATAATAATGACCAATGAAAAAAAAAGATCAAAAAGAAAAATAAATGAAAGAAATTGAAAAGAAAGGAAAATAAATAGAAATTAGCCATATTAAAATTTATTAAAAGAAAATTACAAGTTTCACAAGATATCCTATACTCTGTATAATTTACAAGATATAGAGTAGTTCCAAAATGTACAGGATATGATATATATAGTAAAGTTTGAAAACTTATACCTATATAATAAGTTATTGGTAAAGCCTCGTATCCTATACCCACCTTTTACTTGCTCTCTCCTTACTGGATGTACAAGATTGCTTCATTTATTATACATTTTTAAATTTATATTTTATGTAATTTTATTTTTTTTAATGCATAACAACTCGAGATCCTCAATCAATAGAGACAAGTACAGCCGCTATTTGTAGGAAAACATGATTGGAAATAAATAATCAAATCCTTTTGGGTAAAATTCAAATTAAATAATCAAATATTTTAAATAATATATTAGAAACTCACCTGTATATATTGAATTATTTATTCATTTAGTTTTTTATTTTGTCAATTTTAATGTAATGTCAATTTTTTTTTTGTTTTTTTAGTACATTTCAATTCAAATCCTAAATTTTCATGATTGAAAAATTATGCTGGTCATCGGACCTTTTACATAGATTTTTTTTTCTTGCTTGCATGTTTATCAAACTATGAATTGTAGTTATCTATATACATTAAATCATATTTATATCTGTTGTTTTCCATAAAAATTTTAATCATAATTAAGATTTTATCCACGCATGTGCATACTCTTAATTAGTTTTACGAAAATTGAAGAGATTTCTCATAATTCCACTTCCTATGGTATTTACTAGTACAATGAACATAAACCCCTAAATATATAGTAGTAATAAGAAACAAGGTACTTACACTTCATTTCATTGCCCACTTCTTTTTTGCTTTATTTCTCACCCACATCAAGTCTTTGAATCCTTCATCGTTACTTTACGATTAGGTTGGGATATTTAAAAAAAAAAAAAAAAAGGGTGTCATGGGTGTGCGTATCATGATGATAGAAATAAATAGTGAGATAATAGATGAAATGAATTGTGTCAAAATAAAATATAAAACTATAGAACCTCTCAAAAATTAATATAAATAGATACTATAAAAATAGATAAACTTTGTTTCGTGAAGTACAGCGGTATCTATTTTTTCAAAATATGTAGTTGACATACCTCTATTTTTTCAAATATGGATGCTGACATAGCACAAATATTAATGCAGCTGTCATGTTATTGCCATATCATCATTATTATAGTATTATTAAAAATTTTATTTAAATATTATAATTATATATAGTAATTAACTAAAATTATAAAAATTAAAATAAACTTTAGAAAATTTGAATAAAATGCCAAACTTTTATTTTTTTTTTTAATGAATTGCTTCGAACAACTCAACATGATTGATCCTAATGAGCATGCTCCTAGGAATAATGCCCCCTTTCCAGAAAAAAGGATTTAATAATATAAATATATCACATAAATTGATAAATGGAGTATAAATACTACTAATAGTATGTAATTTTTATCATTTATATTTTCATATATTGAAATTTTACCAATATTTATACTAATAATCAATTCACGCGATGCATTGGTAATATTGAAGTTTTTTCCTTCTTCGAACCTTATACATTGAAGGCCTTGGGTATAACACCCTTTCCAGTGTCAAGTTTGGTACATAAGAGCAGGATAGAATAAAATCGTGATTTGGATTCTATTTCTATTCCTCATATTTGAAAGTACATTTTAAAGTTAGAATTGCGATTCCATAAAATCAATAATTCTAACTTTCAAGAATCGCATCAGAATCATCAATTCCAATTTTAAGGAGAAATTCAATTCTATTTTGCGATTTCATCCTACTTTATTTATTATAATTAATTAAAATTATTTTTATAACTTTTAAAAAAATTATCACATGTAATAATTAATAATGTTTTCGATAAATAATTATATTTAATCATTTAATATCATTTTATTTTATTCCATTTTGTGGTTCTCTACAAACATAGTAAATGATTTCTCATTCTAATATTCATTCCATTTTATTCCAAACAAACATGACATAAGAAAAATATGTGAAGATTGCTAGGAAAAGAGAGAAAAACTATCAAACTCCATAAAAAATAAAAATTAAAATTAAAAGCGTTTCAAAGAATCTTGGCGAAGAGATTGAAGATTTCATTTGATTTTGATGAAGGGGATGTCATCAGACGTTTTTTCATCAAGATTGGTGCAATTTAAAAAGAAAAGCTATCATTTTTTCTTTTCCTTGTTTTTATTTTTTTAATTTTATTATATTTTTATTTATTATTTAGTTAATTGATATATATATATATAAATTTGTGATATTTAAATAAAATTATCAGCAATACTGATGTAGGATGACATGTTGGTATTTACACCACGTCAACATCCTTATAGCTAAAAACAATGATGTACTGTTGTAATTTACTTTACGGAAATATATATCCATATTTACATACACATTAACATGAATTTAACCTACACATGTTGTAGATGTGGGGTTTTGATTGTCTTTATTATGTGCATGCTATATGAGTTTCTCATTATAAATAGCCCCAATAGAGTGATGTGCAAATAGCACTTGAAGGAATAACTTGGAGGGGAGTGATGGGAAGAGAAATAGGTAGTTTTAGTGGCTTAAAAAGGTGAGATTTGTTTAGTCCTTAGAAGTAAGAGTTTCATAATCTTGTGTTGTTTCTCTACTCTTTAGATCTTCCAAAGTGTTAAATGAGAAGGCATTTTTAAGTATTTATAAATTTTTAGGCTCGATAATATTTATTGGATCATCTTTACAATCAATAGATAAGATTAAGCTTACTCACTCAGGATTATCCATATTTGGATCTTCCAAATTTATATTCTTTCAATTTTTCTCGATTCAATCTTTTAAAATATTATCATATATAATTAATCATTGAAAGTATATAAAAGTAAATAGCATTATAATCATATCATAAGGTTGTTTATATTTATAAATATACTCAACTCAATCCTTAGTTCATAAATTGAGTGAAATTAATAGGAAAAAAATTGAAATAATCTATTTCTAAGTTATTTTAAGAGCTCCCAAGAACCCAAAACTAGTAGCTAGCCTTATTAAGTATATGATTTGCCTAACAGAGGATAAGAGTAGATGTATCAATCTAATGATGTCTATTTCAATCCCATCAAGCCAAATGTCCTTACCTCATTCAAACATGGATCACGCCTTATAGGCTTTGTCACTTTGCTTAAAGAAAGGATAATGCATATAAAAATATCTAAATTTATGGTTTTCAGTCGGTACTAAATTCAAAACTTGAATTTCAGTATCTAAAATTTTAAAATTTGTCTAAATAAGTGCTTAAACTTTAAAATAAATTTAAAATTTTTTTCAAATGAATACCTAAACTTTAAGATAAAGTTCATGGTATAAATTATAAATTTATAAAAATCATACAAAAATCGAATTATATGCCAAAAAGTCAACAATATATCCACACGCGAACGCACACACTCATGCCCACCACATGATGATGAAGAAGAAGAAGAAGAAAAAAAGGATTTCCTTTTTCAACCAAAAAAGAGCACAAACCTGAGATATTAACCATATTCCACAAATTACTAGGATCTAGGCATATTATCAGTTGTTACATAGACAAGCCGCCCACTTTGTGACAAAAGCGAAGGAAAAGGAGATCTACAATTACTAATATGAGATTTCAGCCTCGGTATATTGGGATGTACACTTCGGCATCTGTTGCAACAGAGCTCCATGGATAACAGGCTATCATCATCCTTTAGCAATGCCTTCCAATTCTTGCTCACCTCCTCAATGACATCAACAGATTCGCAGAAGAAAGCAGTGTTGAATGAGTTCCAATGCTTCTTATTCTTCAGATGTACTGGATTAAAATCCTGGCTAATAACATGTAGGTGCAGCTGCCGCATTGACGGGGCCTGCAAAGGGGCATTCGGTTCAACTAGGGATCTTGTTTTTAGTTACCACACCATAATTGAACACATAATACCAAGACATAAAACACGGTTGAACTGAACAGAAACTAACAATTAGTAAGTAAACCACATAAACAAGTTACTTGATCTACAATTGAACCAGAACAAAAACACTATTTGCAGAGGGAGAAATTTTTTCCTGTATGCTCATTCTTGTTCTTCTACTTCCCTGTACTGATATAATTTTACACCAGCGTCAAGATTTCTTATAATGGACCTAGAGGGACCACATTTGGGGAGAGATTGTATACTGCATGTTCCTCATTCTTCTACTTCATTGTATTGATATAATCTTACATCAGCGGCAAGATTTTCTATACTGGCAATCATTCTAACAATAAGCAATCACGTACATACAGTCTCTAATGTAGCAATTACGGAACCAGATATTTAAATATATAAATAAATTACTTCATCATGAAGCATGTCATGAAACAAGGAGCGAGAGAGAGACAGAGAGACCTGGCAAACGCGGACCCATGACCTGGAAGAGACGCGCATGATGTAATTTTCCTCTATTATAGTATTATAATTTTAGAGGAAAAAATGTAGAAGAAGGGTTTCGTATTGTCACCTAAATTACATCATGTGTAGTTTTCTAAAATTACAACATTTTAGTTTTTTAGTAGCTTGCCTTTGGTATTGTCACCTAAATTGCTAGTAAAGATTGCCAAAATTGAGCTGGATCTACAGGACAAAACATATTTAGAAAGCATCAAGAGTTTATCCAGCAAAACTACTCTGATACTTAAGTTATTATCTATAGGATTAAGGAGAGCAAGAGACCAAAAGAGTGCTAGTGTAAGTGTGTGTAAGGTCTCTTCTTATAGGGTTTAACCCCTCGATATAGGTTTCATGGTGGGAATCATAGACAAATTTGTTATGTGCTTAATTAGGCACGTGTATCTTTCAAAGAGATATGATCCAAAATTCCTAGAGTTGATGTAATACCTCAAAATTTCCCATCAAGTTATACCTTTACAATGTTCATTGATACACGAGGTCCAAGCTTCATGGAGGATACCAAAGTCTAAGATCCTCATGGTATGGATAGCTATAGTATTGGAAGTAAGGTGTCAACTCGACCTTCAAGAGATCTAGGGATTGTCGAAGTCAATCCCATCATAAATAATCCTCTAATGCTGGATTTAGGTTACCCTAAACCAAACACAAGCCTAGATAAGTTGGCCCATGGTCCATAGAGGTTAGAATATGCCATGGGAGTCAACAATCCAAAATTGGCCATTAATACCTAGTTGTTTGATACTTGGATAAATTAACCATGCAATACCATGTATGCAAATACTAATATTAAACCACAAGACCACTTAATAATATAAGAATGATTACATTTACAATAATTAGTGTAAAACCTACAATCTCGTGTTCGAGGTTCGATTCGTAAAGTTTAGTGCGATTAAGTAAATTATCTTATCAACCCTTAAATTTTACGATAAAGTTAAGAATATTAGTAAAAGTAATTCTCTAAGTTTGGATTTAGGAAAATAATTAATTATTATAATATTGAATTATATGTAAATTTCACGTTATTTATTGGAAATATGTAAAAAGAGTTTCGATAATTAATAAATTGATAGAGATAAATTATATACACACTAAAAATCATAAAATAACATAAATAACATTTGAAATATTTATTTGTACTATATATGTATTTACGTGTAGATAACAATACGCAAAATTACTTAAAATATCTTAAATATGCTAAAATAATAGTACATAATTAAAGAAAATTCATAAATAATTAAAAAAATCAAGAAAAATATAGAAATTTGAAGAGAGTTCTAGAATTAAACTGTGACAAGTTAGAATTGAAGAGATAAAAGAAATCAATAAAATTTAGACAAATAGAAAGTAAAAATGGAAGGGGACAAGGGACAAATGACAACAAATAATTCAACAAAATATTCCAAATGCATCTATAAATTCATAAATCTCCTTTTACAAATCATTTTGGTCAATTGTGAGTCTAGAAAAATTAGAGAGAACTCAAGAAGAGAGGAGAGAGGATTTTTACAAAAAAAAATTAAAAAAACAGTGTGCAAATAGGGCATATAAGATGAATCCACACTCAATGAGCACTTGAGAGTGGATGGTTACCACTACCTAACGGTGGTAACAACATCCAAGCTGGCTAAAAAGTCTTTGGTGGCCAATAATGGCCGAAACAACTAATACTGGTGAGTTTGATTTCTAATCCGATTTTACTTTATTTACTAAAAATATTAAATAATTGTAGAAAATTATGAAATTTAGTATTTTGAGATAATTTTTATATAAAATTTTTAGAAATAATATTATTTTGATAAAATTAGGTCTCATGATATATATTGCTTAAGAAACCCCTAAACCCGAGCTTATTTTCGAAGTAGAAATAAATAACTTTAAAGATATAGTTTTGAGCTCAAAATTTTTATATAGGTTATTTAGAGTATTTAAAAGAGTGTTATGAAGAGATTTTTTTAAAATATATTTTCAAAACTTTTAGATAATTTTTAGGTCTTAAAATGATGTGTAAAATAGGTGATTTTGAGCTAATTTTAGTAATTAAATGGATAATTATTGATTTTGTATATAGTTTGATATTTTAGGACGTTAAATTTTGATATAGTATGATATTTGTAGTATTTAAGGTGTTATATGTAATTATTAGGTGTATTATGTAATATATATGTAAAGGGTAAAATGATATATTTTAAGTTAATTTTGGTAATTTATGATAATTAGGTATAAAATTTTGATTTATGATATATTTAGATATTTGATATGTTATTGGATAATGAAAAATGATATATGTAGTGTTAGAAGTGTTAACTAAGTGATTTAAGAGTGAATTATGTGATAAAACACAATATGTAAATATACGAAATCAATGAGTAGAAAAGATTATGCCAAAATTGATAATATTATAATAAAATAAATCTGATATGAAATATAAATTTATATAATTATATGAAAAATGTAAATTTTTCTCACATCAGAAACTAAATCAGTAATTAAATTAGAAGTATGATATACCATACAAACTAGAATACTAGTTAGAGTCCAAATATAATATTTGGATACCCAATTATAATATAATTAATTTCATATTGTAGTTCGAAACAAGTTTTTAGAGTTCCTATATAACTTATAATCAAAAATTGACTTAGAACCTAATTTATAAACTAATACGAAACTAAATCAAAACTTAACCTAAATTAAGAATAATTGTAAAAAACTTAAAACCCTAAATAATTACATATAATAAAACCCAAACTAGAGATAATAATAAAAATTTCAGAACAAAACCTATCTATGGTAATTATATGGAAACTAAAACAACACTTATATTATAGGGATTGTTGGCAATGGCTTATGCAAGTTACACCTTAAATGAGTAAGGGAAGAGTCCAAGTAAGTTGAAATTGATACTTTACTGTATTTTGAAGTGCTAATTTGTAATACTCAAAGGCTTAAAATTGCAATTGATTGTATTTGCTAGATAGTTAACTGTGTATATGCTTGTATGTGCTTGTTTCCGAGTTTAATAATATTATTCTAATTTACTACTTATGCATGTATTCATGTGATTTGTTGAAATTATTGAATACTTTGAACCGAATTTAATTGAATATATGACTTATAATTCTAAATCAAACCTATATAGCAATATATTAGGGTTTTCCGGCCAAATACCGACTCCTTCTTCAGGAATAGTGCTGATAGCACAATGAGTCCCTTTTTCATCCTTAGTTGAACTAAATAACAGATGAGGAGATCGGAGCAATGGTGAAGTTAACAATTCGAAGGTAATTGTAGGAGGAGCAGTGTTTCTATTGCATAAGCTTGAGTTAGTCATAAGTTATTGCATAACATGGAAACTCCTCAACTTAAATTAAAGCGAGTATAATTTCTCTAATCTCACGACAGACTAGTCAATGTCATACGATAGCATGTGCTTGAATATGCATTACATCTAATTATTTTGGTTGATAACTCTATTTGTGTTTGATGTATAGTTTTAAGTTTTCGTCCCATCTTACTGAGCTGTTGATTATTTACATCCCTATAGATGTTATTGCAAGCGCTAACTAAGAAACAGCAAAATAATTATCCTAAAACTAGTAACTGCTGTATCTTGGTGAATGAAAATATAAAATTGAGGATTAGATATACTATTAAGTTTTGATTTTCTCTTGAAAGTTTTTATATTAAGTTATGTATTACTCAAGTAGATTATGATTGGGCTACTAAATCCTATAAATATACTTAGATTATTTAATATAAATATGTATTTTTCATAATTGCATAGTTAAACAATATATTTAATTTATAAACTATTTACTTTAAAGCAGGTTACTTATAGTCACCTTGTGTAAATCAAGTCTAAGATAGCGGCTATAAGATCAGCTTTTATCTTAAAATAATTTACACAATAAGACTGTTATGACTCTATTACTTCAGGGCATGACAATTAGTCTTATAATAAAATCATATGTATATTTAGAAATTATATATGCATTGGTATAATGGAGTAAGGTAAGTTAGCATCAAATGCCTAAAGTTTCTAATAGACAACTACCCTAAAACTCTTGATTTCTCATGCATTAATATAAAAGATGAAATCTTTGTAAGCAATTTCATTTAGTATATTATATCATGTAGCAGTGCAACCAACTATCCTAAACAATACCATCTAGGTAACGTACCTATCAATGCTATAGTATAGTGGATATAAATACGAATATCAATCTCAAGTACTAAAATCACCCTAATCCTATTATCTAATTGATAAAATTTAAATAAAAAAATAAATTCAAGAAATACTAAATCCTAAATTAAAATTAATTTAACAAAATTAAAATAACTAAATTGTAAAATAATGAGAACTGAAAACAATCAAGAATGCAAAATCTAATGCAGCACCTAGATATTGAATCTACCTCAAACTAACCATGCAATCTTTATATGAACATCAATTTTATTAATAATTCATTGGACTGTGAGAATTCCTTTAGTAAATTAAGATCCTTTTCAAGATTATTAATTCTTAACTCTAAGTTGATTAATTGGAGTCTTTTCTAAATTAAACCCCCTCCAATTACATTATGGTTTCTTGAATCCTATTAATAGGTTTGACCACAATATAAAGGATTTACATCATCCTACCTTTAGAAATGCGTGCAACTCTTAATTATGCAAGATCTATTCATACATTTGATTTCTTAACGATGATGCATAAAATCTGATAATTGTATTAACATTTTAGAAATATTAATTGGAGAATAAAAAAGTAAAATATAATTGGATCTCAATGAAATAAAAAAAGGAAGTTAATTAAAAGAAAATAGTTTATCACAATCTTCCTATGTTTCATCAAATCTAGGTGTTAAAAGGTTTACACTTCAAACAATCTTTTATGAATTCAAAACATAAAAAAAAAAAAACCTAAATAAGCTATGTAAAGCCTTCTTAATCTTTAAGTATTTAACTTTTGTCGATAGAAATTCACCTTGATCTACCTTCTTGTACCCTACAGCTTTCTTGTGTATGTTTAAAGTGGTAACCCTAGATCTAGCTTCTTTTCTTTTTATATTCAATGATAATCTAGAGAAAAGGACTTAAACGTAGTTGTGCACCTAGTCATATTGTTCAAATCTTTACAAATCTTTGAATTTTAAAGCGAATCCCTACCATGTTTCTTAACATGACCAATCTAAACATTACCATGTTATGTATGGAAATACATCCAAAATGTACATCGCCATTAAAACAGCCATATACTCTACTATGTATCCCTCTTTCCTTAATTCTATAAGTAATCATTTGATCGTATAGTGCTAGAAAAACATTACTATAGAAACATGGCACCCATATGGGCATATTCATGATTATGTTACTTCAAAATTCCTTTATTTCAACTCTAAATGTGGGGAAACTTGTTTAAATCTATTCCTTTTGCTTTTGAATAATATGAGAATATACACAATTAAGAGTAAATTTAGGGTGAGGCTCATATTTGGTGAATAGGAAGTGAGTAGGTAAATTTAGGATGTCGATGAAACTAATTCGATTAACGTAAAAACTTACATATAAGCTCGAAATATCAGTTCAGGAAATCTTGTAAGCTTGTAATTTAAAATAATATTAAAATGTTAAGAATATAGCTAAAATAATAAGAATTTATTATATCATTGTTATATTATTGAATAGGTACGGTGTAAATCCCAAAAATTAGCAAACACTTAAAGATATATTATAAGAGTAATATAATTAATAATGGACATAAAACATTATATAAAAGACATGTATTTACATCGAGTATAATTATTATATAAATATATATCCGTAATTATTATAAATACCCAAAATTACGTATAAATCATTAAATAAATTAATAAGATATAAGAAAATTAATAGAAATTTACCTAGGACATTTGGGATGCAGTAGGAGGCATGGTAATAGGATTTAGACTGCATGGATTAGAGACTTGCAATTTTTGACACCTTATCATTCCTTTTATACATGTAATTAGCAAGAAAAAAAAATCAAAAGCAATTCCATTGAAGAAATAAAATCACATCCAAAAATCTGGAGCAAACTCTGGTTAATTGTTAGCTTGAGAAAAATTTTGAAAGTGAAAATATAGAGAGAGAAATGGAAAAATGAAAATTGAAAAATTTAGTCACCAATTGGGGGTGTTACGTGATCTTGGGAAAGATAACTAGTTGGGAGTGAAACCAAGTGGTGGTTTGAAGGAATGATGAGCGAAAAAGTGGGCCAACACACCCTTTCCCCCCTACGGTGGCTAGAGCACAAATTTCTAGTAAGTCATTAAATTCTTCCAATTTCGTCAAAAATTAAGGAAAAATAGCAAACAATTACTAAAAATTATGAAATTTGGTTTCTCTATGTATTTTTGCATAGGAATTCAAATATCTAATTAGATTTTCAAAATTTTGAGTGTAGATATGAGATCCTTAAGAAAAAATCCTATGCATCGAATTTCAAATAAGTAATTGAGAGACCAATACTCTTAAGATGATCGATTTTGATGTTATATGGTTGAATTGCAAAAATTATGTTGTCAAATTTTAGAGTAACATTCATTCTCATCAAGACAGTGTGCTAGATAAGTGTTCCCAATAGAACTTGGTGATTCTTTATAAAAACTATAGTGTAAATGAGTTGGAAATTGATATATATATATATATATATATAATTGAAGTTCTTAGTGAATATTTGCTGATGTTACAAAGTGTGAAAATTCTGAAAAATATAGAGGAAGCTTGTGTATGAGTTAAATTGTAAGTTATGATTGTGGTTGAAGGGTTAGAAACTATGTCAGAAAGAATATTAGAAGTTACTTTAACAGTGAATAACTTAATTATGCTAAAATGGACTTAGGGTTAGAAAGTAATTGATATTGAAACTTTATAATTATATTAAAGTCAGAATATAAGTCAAGAACTTTTTAAATAAAAACCTAACTTATAGTAATGAGTCAGAAAACTTAGTCAAAACCTTAGTAAAAAACGTAGTCAGAAACTTTGTTAGAACTTATCTCAAGTTAACTAAAAGTTAGATAAATAAATAAAGAATTTACTTATGTCAGAGTGTACACCTACTTAATAAAAAAAAAAAGTTCTTACTTCATATGTAAATTTAAAAATTGAAGTTATGTATTACTTTATAGGAATTATTAATGAAGATCACGAACATGACGTATAGGAGTACGTGATAATACATCCAGATAAGTTGAGATCAATGTTTAATAGTATATTGAAGTATCATATTAGGATACTTGGAGGAATAAGAATGCTTGTTTGTGATTGCAATTAGATTATTTGTACGTGTGAAATATGTGCGCTTAGATACTGGTTACTGATTAGGAGTTGAACCCCAAGTGCTGCTTTTTGCTTAAACATATAACATAACTTAAGTATATGAATTAGCCGGTCACCTAATAATTTGGACTAAACTTAAGTTAACTAAACGTCTAACTTAACATTCACAATAACTTAATAAGGGTAATGATTAGGTTGTCAAACTAAATACCGACACATTTGTTAAGGATAGCAAAAATAGTCTTTTTCTCGCCCTTAGTTAAACTATGGAACAGGAGAGAGGGTCGCGATAAGGTTAAGATCAATGGTTCAAATGTTGTCTAGGGAGAAGGGTCCTCTCCATTGCACAAGTCCGGATTTAGTCTAGTAGTGTCGTGTTGAAACTCTTCGAAAACCAGGGTAGAGTGGACATAGTACTTTAAAAACTCACTAATAAATAAGTATACTTAAGCACTTATTTGTATGCAGATAACTACAACAAAAATCAAAACTCAGATGGAAAGCAATTTAATTAATATTCTTAAAGAAAGAATCTCTTGGTGAATAATATTTTTCTTGATGAGTCCATTTGGTTTTAAGTGTGAATTTACAATTTTTCATATTCTTTTTTAATATAATTTTATTTACTTTTTTTTTCTATTTTATATGCAATAAAATAACCATGTTAACACCATGTTAGTGGCAAGTATCACATAATGTGCTACACCAGCTTAATTTAAGGATGTTATGACTGCAACTTGATTAAATTTCTTGTTGAAACTAATTTACAAAACATTAACTTTTTATTTTAATTAGTTGAAAGTTTAATCCTCGATTTCAACTTATATCCAAACATTAATCCCTTTAATGTAATTTGTCTATTATAATAGATACCAATGCACTCTTCAAGTACTGTAAGGCTCAAAGTAAAGTTGGTCTTAATTTTGTAATTGGGCTTTATTTTATAAAGGGATCAATTTATGTTGTTACTATAGAAAGTTTAGTGCTAAACAGGTCGTCCTCCTTGAGACTAAGACATAAACCGAAGGTCTCAACAAGACCCTTTCTAGTAATACATATTAAAAGAAGACCTTATCTAAATTTATTACGCAAATAAGGTAATGAAGGCGCATACATACACATTTGGTGAATTAGTGAATTTGAAGGCCTTAAAATACGTTTTTAATAAAGTTGAAGGTGCATCCTTTATACATGCCTTCAATACAACACCTACATTATACAACATAAAGCATCAAGCATCCATCTTTAGAATAAAAAGATGGAAAAAAAAATTATTCATTGACTTGATAATTAAACTCCAAACAACAAATACTTAAAAATACATTCGTTTAATAGTAAAAAACCAACCATGTAATCCAATGCTAGCTATAGCCCTAGCTCTAAACACCAAGAAATATATTTTCTACCTAAAACTATGCAAACCTCAATTTCAACTTTCAAACCAACTACAAAACATAAGGCTTCAATAGAAATAAAGTACATACAATAGGTAGCATCCAACATTTCGAGAGAACTTTAAATACATTAATTTCCATTAAAATGTGTTGTAGTATAAGTTTTGTTGAAAATATACATAAGAAAATCAATATTTGTACATTTATCTCCTCCAACTCCTAGTTCTTATGAGAGGATGTATGATTTAAGATGAGCTCTACTTTATGGATCCTTCATCATTACCAACACGAAGAGCATGTAACACTTATGTTGCATAAAGTCATCTTTGGCATATAATGATCTTTTTTTTTTCTCTTTTTTTTTTTTGAGGAGCTAGTTGAGTAAAGGTAGTATACATCTAAAAGTCAACAAAGGAGTTAGAAATGAGCTTGAAGTAGGAGTTGAGCTATGAATAAGCTTATCTATCACTAACTGTACGCCATATGGCCTTAATGTGCTAAGATCTCTTGGATCAATTGACGAGCTTGGTGCATGACATATGATGTGCTTAGGGGCTAAGTTAATCACTAGGACTTACCAACCGATGTAGATAGGTTTTCGTAGAAAAGAAAAGAGGTGTAGAAGATAGTAAACTCAAGAGCTAACCCTTAGATGTTACTCATCGTGAACTACTCATAAACTCACTCTAGTCACTTAATATGACTTATGATGATTGAAATAAGGTTACTCACCACTAATTCCTTACTAGAGAATTAGATAAGAGTGAATAGAAATATTTGAAGCCAAAGCTTGCAAGAGCCTGAAAGTATATTCAGTATTTTCAAAAAACAAAAAGGTAGATGCTATATACAATATGTACTATTCTGTACTTGATAATTAAGGTAACCTTCCTAAAACAAAAAATACTAAAAAGGATACAATCAAAGAGAAACAAAATACATGTACATTTTGGATAAAAAGTGGACTAACAAGTAAGGAATCGTCTTTGGTTATCGTGTAATAATGACCTATCAAAACATGTATCTCATTAGCATTAGTGAGGCATATGGAAGAAACAGACAAACTAGTATGGTAGTAACTACTTCTAGAATTGGCAAGGTACTCTTCAGGAAGGTTGAAATTCGTCCTAAGCATCCTATAAATAGGGTAATGTGACTTTAAGTTGGGGTGATTTGAGCATTTTCAGCTCTTTAGGAAAGTTAGAAGGCTTAAGTAACTTAAGTATAATAGGTTGGTTGGACTTATGCTTTTGATCAAGCTTGGAAACCAAGGTGAGAGTGAGGCAAATTCATTTGTGGTACATGTCGTATTTATGGACAAGCTCTAGCTCAATCTTAGCAAGTCAACGACTTAGGAACCTCACCACCATATTGTGCAAACCTTAGGGTTGCCTTAGAGTAAGGGGTCCAAAATTTGGTAGGTGTGGCTTATTGGTTGGTGAGTAACGTAAGGAGGTTGTATCCCCATTAAGATGGGCTAAGTGCATTGTCATAATGTTGACATCAACTCAACATTGTCTTAGTCCCCTAATTCTCATGCCTTTATTAAACTCTTTGTCACTGCATAAATTACGATGCATGGCATTGTGAGTTTCCTTGATATGAACCATGATCTATATTAACACTAAAAGAAGGAATGAGATTCGTAACTATCAAGATAGCTATTTGAACTTCTATGGGATGTTCTAGGATTTGCATTGACTATATTAAGCTTGAGCTTCAATGGTGTACTAGAGGCATATCATTTCTAATATTTTCGTAAGATGCCTTATCTCGATTCTTATCCTTCCAAAACTCCCTCATTGATCGTATCCATTCTAATACATTCAACCTCAAGTCATTCGAATCTTCTCTTAGCGAAGTGGATTGGCTGCTTCGTCAATTGCATTTTCATCATCACATAAGGGCCTGGACATGGATACTGCATTGAAATCTCATATATGGATAGATCAATTGTCTTACATTGCTTATAGGTTGCTGCATAAGTAAAAGTATTTGCTTGGAATATGTGGTGTTAAATAAGAACCATTGGTTCTTCTTAAGTCCTGACATACAAGTGTTTTATGTAAGTCTCGCCCAAAGCTTTAGCCATTTCAATGAGGTTCTCAATGTCATCACCATTACTGATAACCACCAAAGAATAGGAATCATCTCCTTTGTAGAACTTAGGTGCAGTATCTTAACCCTATGTCCCTAATAACACTAGTATCAATTTCAGTACTTCTACAAATAATTTACAAAAATTGAGTGTATTTGGTATCCCTTCTCAACTCTAGGCTTCTTAATCGAATCATTATCGTACTCTAAACTCTAACTACCTCTCATAATATTTCCATGAGAATAAAACATAAATTTAATAACTCCCACCATTTTCAATCTATTAGTGTAAAGTGGTCAAGAAAAGCTACATGTATAAATAATTGCATATCTTTTTAAAGCACATAACTTTGCTCATCTTTTTAGCTATAGAATATCCTAAGAGTAATTTCAACAAACACCTACAAGAAATATAAGATTAACCATGTAGATAAACAATTCCAACAAATAGAGGTTACCACAGTCATCATATAACATAAAAAATATGTTAATTAATGTCAACTATACTATAATAAAATATACAAAGTTTATTTGCACAAAAAAATTACACAAAAGTACATGATATTTTAATTTTAAGGTTTACTAGAACATGCAAGTCACTTGAAATGCATGAAGAGTGTGAAATTTTAAAATTACATATCTTTAAGAAAAAATGATTGAAAGTGAAGATTCGCGAAAAGTATGGAGAGATTTAAGGAGAGAGAGAGATGGTGTGCATACATCTATGTAGATGGTTCGGAGAATGAATGAGTGAAAAAATTATCATGGAGAGATTTAATATCCGTATTGTACATATTTCATTTTATAAAATAACAATTTACGTAAAATTTTGTTGTAATTTATTTGTTAATATCCTTATATTTAAAATGTTATATGAGTGCAATGATTTAATTATTTATTAAAGTCTAATTGCTTATGAATAGAAAGTTTAAAGAAAAACTGTATATCCAAGTAATAAGTTATTTAGAAATTAACATAGATATTAACATAAGGTATACATAATTAGCCTTAGAAAATATATACAAACTTTTAACAAAAAAAAATCTTTACTTATTATTAAAAAAAATTATAATTCAAATACCTTATGCTAAGTTTTAGTAGTAAAGTAATTTCCTTATCCACACTAACAAACTAATTTTACAAAATTAAAGTAAATGTTTCTACTTACCTTACTATTACATATAGACATTGATGGCATTATCATTTATATAATTGTTCCATGTCATTAAAATTGTAAGAAAGAAATTGAAGTCAAGTTTGTTCCCCTAAACACATAACATCATTAATGCTTAAGAGCACCCATTACAAATAATGCAAACCAATATTACAAGTGGAATTACATAATGGTAAAATTCTCTTTTTGTTGTGAAAAAAAAAGTGGACTCTTTAATCATTTCTAACCCCTTGAAAATATGCTAATATAATAAAAAAGTACTAAGGAAGAGAGTAATGAAAAAGAGATGAATGCTCGCTTTTTGAAAGAGTAGAAAAATTAGTTTTACGAAAAAGAAATAAAAATACTAAGAAAAAGAGTTAAATAAATGTTTTTATAAAAAAAGAGTGATTAAGAGAAATATAAAAGAAAAAATTAATAACAAAAAGGTATTATTGAAAAATTTTAATATTAAAGAATATCATTTCAAATAAGTTAAATTAAAAATATATGATAAACTAAAAAAATATAAAAAGACATCTTTGTATGTACTTTTGATATATGATGTATTATATTATAATATATAATTTAAATTTTTTTTTTAATAAGTATGTTCATTCAATTTATTGTATTATTTTAATTTAACCTTACATTACCAGCACCTTTTTTAATAATTAGTATTAAAAGGGAATTTTTTTTTAACAATAAGAAAATACAAAAAACCTCGACCTTTAACAGTAATTATTGTGAAAGGAGTTTTTTTTTTTTTTTTCTTTTTAATGGTTATAATTATTATTACTGAAGAGCCTTGAATAATATAAAATCCCCCGCAAAGCAAAATGACTGTTTAGAAGAAGCTGGAACTGGAGAACTCAACCGCAATTCATGTTCCTCGCACATGGCACATCACCGTTTCGGACATGGAAGTGGAAATGGCTGAGAATTCTGAAGTTATATTGACAGGTACATTATGGTGGTACTAGTAGTAGTAGTAGCTAGTGTCGCTTCTTTCTTTTTGTTCGATTCGATGTTAGGGCTTTGATTATTTTCATGTAATAACCTGATTTTCTCGATGCATAAGAAAATGAAGAAACAGATAAGGGAAACGGAAAACAGAAAGTGGTGATAATGGTGGGTGCACCGGGTAGTGGCAAGTCCACTTTCTGTGAGAACGTCATGCGCGTCTCTTCCAGGTCATGGGTCCGCGTTTGCCAGGTCTCTCTGTCTCTCTCTCGCTCCTTGTTTCATGACATGCTTCATGATGAAGTTATTTATTTATATATTTAAATAGCTGGTTCCGTAATTGCTATATTAGAGACTGCGTGTACGTGATTGCTTATTGTTAGAATGATTGCCAGTATAGAAAATCTTGCCACTGATGTAAAATTATATCAATACAATGAAGTAGAAGAATAAGGACCATGCAGTATACAATTTCTCTCCCCAAATGTGGTTCCTCTAGGTCCATTATAAGAAATCTTCTCGCTGGTGTAAAATTATATCAGTACAGGGAAGTAGAAGAACAAGAATGAGCATACAGGATAAATTTCTCCCTCTGCAAATAGTGTTCCTACCCATCAAACACATGTTGGCATGTATAAAGAATGATTGATAAATTAATCACTGTGGACTTTTTTTTTTTTAATAAATATGTGATAAAATGTGATTAATGAACACAGACAGGACTAGGACATCGTTTGAGGACATAAAATCCCATCCTAATATGGATTTGCATTGCAGGCTAAAAGTTGGGGGAGTTGGAAATGCTAGTGAAGTAATGGAGCAAACTTCAAAGCAATATGGTCTACACTGTGTCCTCCTTACACTAACCAGTTTTTGGTAGCAAATTGCTAATGCCATTTTATTGAAGAACAAGGATTTACAAACCCTTTGATGAAATTAGGGCTAAGGACAGAAATCTTCTGCTCCAAAACACACAGAGCTAAAAGCTCCTAAGTCTGATTGATAGAGAATAAAATCCCAGCATATAAAATACAAGCAACAGCTCCTTATTCATACTACTGCTACTACTCCAATTGGACGAACTCTAACAAACTTGCTGACTCATATGCTTGATTTAATGTACAAATAATATTGGCTGAGTATCTATCATTTGTCCCAGGTAATTAAAATCAAACTTTCCTCGGAAGATTATTTTTAGACAGACCTAACATATCATTGTTTTCTTGGATGCTTTGTTGGAAAAAGTATCTTAACTGTGGACTTCAACGGAGCTAGGACAAGTTGTAAATAATAGATGTCTGTAGTCTGAGGGCGATAGGGACTTGGTCAACCATCTTCTCCTGCATTGCAGCTTTTTAAGGGCCACATTCTCATTTTTGGTTAACTCTATGGTATTTGTTGGGCATTTGCTAGGACAATGAAGAGAGAGCTTCATGCTTTGAAGTTACTGTAGCAGTGTATAGATACAAAATAGCTTTACATCTTTTGTTTTTCTGGTTGTTTGAGTAATTTGGACTGACAGAAAAAGGAGGGTTATTCATGATGGAGGATCAGGTTTGTCAAGTTTTAAAGATAAGCTCCTATATTTTTGTGCTTTTGATATAATGGACCTTTCTTCTTCTTCTTCTTTTTCTTTCTTTTTTTTTCTTTTTCTTTTATTATTTAAGTTTCTAAGCTCCTGATGACTTCGAAGATGATACCTGTAGTAAATATTTCTATAAAATGGTGAACCTATTGGTCTCCTTCAATGATATTTTTTATGTTTTGATGAAAAAGAAGTTTTGAATTTTAAATCATAAGATCTCCACTTTTACCTCTTACTTTAGAACATGTATCAAGTGAAAGTGGCTGGTAATATTATTATCTCATCTTTATACTTGTTCTGTCATTGTTAAGTCCTTTTTCTGTTTGCAGGACATAATTGGGAATGGTAAAGCTGGATCAAAGGTTCAATGTATCAACAGTGCCATTAGTGCATTGCAAGATGGTAAAGATGTACTTATTGACAGATGCAATTTAGACAGAGATCAGCGAGCTGACTTTGTGAAGCTTGGTAGTCCAGAAGTGGATGTGCATGCTGTGGTGCTTGATCTTCCTGCACAGGTTTGTATTTCACGATCTGTCAAACGGTCTGGGCATGAGGGAAATTTGCAAGGTGGAAAAGCTGCAGCTGTTGTTAATAGGATGCTGCATAAGAAAGAATTTCCTAAACTGAGTGAAGGATTCTCTCGCATAACCTTTTGCCATAACGATGCTGATTTTCAAGCTTGTCTTAGTACTTATGGCACTCTTGGTCCATCAAGTGATCTCCCTCATGGATGTTTTGGCCAGAAAAGCCAGGATGCCAAAGTTCAAGTGGGCATAATGAAGTATCTTAAAAAGGTAGATGCACCTTCTAAGGTTGTGCCAAAAGAAAATAGCATTCAAAAGCTCTCAGCTCTGCAGAATGCGGAGAAGAAGGGCTCTGACTTAGAAAATTTAGATGTTACCCCTGCCTCATGTGATTATTCTAGGAAGAAAGAAAGGGAGCAGGAAGGCATGGAGGCCAGCTCTTCCAGAAGTGACATTCCTACTCTGGCATTTCCTTCACTCTCCACTGCAGATTTCCAATTTGACCTTGAGAAGGCATCTGATATTATTGTTGAGAAAGTCGGTGAATTTGTGAATAAACTTGGAAGAGCAAGACTTGTTTTAGTAGATTTGAGTCATAGATCAAAGATTCTGTCCTTAGTTCAGGATAAAGCTGCAAAACAGAATATTGATTCGAGCAAATTCTTCACATTTGTGGGAGATATAGTCCATCTGTCTACAAGAGGAGGACTACGCTGCAATGTGATAGCTAATGCTGCCAACTGGTAAGTTTGGTGGAATTGAAATATCATTCATTGACTTTAGAATAAAGATTTATCAAGTGATTAAATGTCGATGGAGGAAATAAGGACTTAAGAGGAACAATAGCAACATCTTACAAAATTTTTAGCTGGATTTTATCATAGAAATTGATAGCACACATAAATAGCATTTATGCCTGCCCTTTTCATTGTTCCTGCAAAAAGATGGTGAAAGAATGTGAGATTATTATGTCTAGTTGCACCAATGATAAATGAATTCTACAAACTCTTGTGCAGGCGTCTAAAGCCAGGGGGTGGAGGTGTGAATGCTGCTATATTCAGTGCTGCGGGTCCAGATCTCGAGGTTGCAACAAAGGAACAATGTAAATCACTACGCCCTGGGAATGCTGTGGTTGTTCCCCTTCCTTCAACTTGTCCTTTGTATATTAGGGAAGGAGTAACTCATATAATACATGTTCTTGGACCAAATATGAATCCTCAAAGACCGAACTGTCTCAATAATGACTATAATGAGGGCTGCAGAATTCTTCGGGAAGCATACAGATCATTATTTGAAGGATTCATTTCTATTTCAAAGTCACAATTAAATTCAACAGTTCCAAACTATGAAAATCCTGTGCTGGATCCTCCCAAGGGGCAACACCTAGGGCATGGCCTTGAGAACCAATCTAATAATGGTGAGCAAAAAAGTAAGAGAGATGATGTCTATCCCTCGAACAGCAGCAAAAAGAGCAGAGGGTTTCAAGATGAAGTGAAAGTTGATATTAATTCCAAGGCTGGAAAACGAAATTCATGTACGGGAATGACAGAGCAAGGTGCAAAGGCATGGGGTTCTTGGGCACAGGCTCTCCACCATGTAGCCATGCATCCTGAAATGCATAAAATTGATGTTTTGGAGATATCTGAAGATATCGTGGTACTAAAGGATCTTTATCCTAAGGTCAGAATGAGCTGTTGGCAGTAACGGTTCTTTCATTGCTTTATTCTATCAGCAAAAGAAGGCTATTCTTTTGCTATTTTATATTTTTTCTCAGTTTAGTAAATTGATCTTTGCTACAGGCGAAGAAACATGTTCTGGTGTTAGCACGTGCTCAAAATCTTGATCGACTGGCTGATGTACATGAAGAACACCTTCCACTGCTTAGGAGAATGCATTCTGTGGGTTTCAAGTGCACTGAGAAGTTCTTACATGAGGATGCTTCATTAACTTTCCGCCTTGGGTATCACTCGGTATGTGGAATTAGAATGTAGTGCTACCTATAAATACTTTCCCTCAAAGATATACATATGTGTCGACACATTGTTTAGAGGAATATGATGGAATAGGTTAATGTGGATTCAATTTCACTTCTCTGCTGATTCCACAATTTGTACGGAGATAACTACTAGGTGCATTCACCATAGGTACCGGTATAACAGAACATGATAGATCAGTTCCAACATTCGATTTCAAGTTTATTATTGTTCAATAGTCTTTTTGCATTGTGAAGGAGCTGCAGCTGCATGCTCTCTCTCTCTCTCTTTTTTTTTTTTGGGGGGGGGTTGGGGGGTGTAAAAATAATTTTAATATCCGATTTTTTCCCCCAACTTTTAATTAATAAAGAGAGAAGAGCTAGGTGTAAAAGAATGGGAGACTAAAGACATCGATCCATATGCCAAACAAAAATAAAGGTATAAAGAGAGAAGAGCTGCAGCTGCATGATTTGTGGAAGCAGTCAATGATTTTTTTTCTTTTCCATCTCAACAGTAAAAGGGGCAAGGTTCTTGCAAATTATGCCACTCATGATTCACTTGTAAATAAAAGTCGCACATTTTTCTGCTGTCAATGTCTTCAACAAGCAACTACAGTTATGAGCTTGAGGTGAAAGCTGAGTATGCTACTTTGCGAAAAACAAACCCAGACCATTCACCATTATTGTCTGTCACCATTTTATCTATTTGTTTTCATGGAACAGTGCTTGTGCTTGGACACAATCGACAAGAAATAGAAATGAGTCAAATTCCTGTTCTGGTTCAATTGTGAATCACGTAACCTGTTTATGTGGTTCACTTACTAATTGTCAGTTTCTTTTCAGTTCAACTGTGTTTTATGTCTTGGTATTATGTGTTCTATTATGGTGTGGTAACTAAAGACAAGATTCCTTGGTGAACCGAATGCCCCTTTGCAGGCCCCATCAATGCGGCAGTTGCACCTACATGTTATTAGCCAGGATTTTAATTCAGTACATCTGAAGAATAAGAAGCATTGGAACTCATTCAACACTGCTTTCTTCCGCGACTCTGTTGATGTCATTGAGGAGGTAAGCAAGGATGGGAAGGCATTGCTAAAGGATGATGAGAGTCTGTTATCGATGGAGCTCCGTTGCAATAGATGCCGAAGTGTACATCCTAATATACCGAGGCTGAAATCTCATATTAATAATTGCAGGTCTCCTTTTCCTTCGTTTTTGTCACAAAATGGGCGGCTTGTGTCTGTAACAACTGACAATATGCCTAGATCCTAGTAATTTGTGGAATATGGTTAATATCTCAGGTTTGTGCTCTTTTTGGCTGATAAGAGAAATTCCTTTCTTTTTCTTCTTCTTTTTGTGTGGTGGATGTGGGTGTGCGCGCATGCATGTGTCTATGTGTACGTGTGTGTGTTATTGCTGCATTTGCTCTTCTTCATAATGGCTGCAATGTGGAGGTGAGAGCAAGTGAGAATTCATACCATGGTTCAATCTAATGAAACAGCTTACAACCAAATGTTCGCTTTAAACATGTGTACAAGCGTAAAAGGAAATCAGCTTATGAATTGATCTTGCTTGATCTCATTGGGTCTTATTTCGTTATTATGTGTCTATGTGTTTGTTTGTAGAATCAGTGTTAGTGTTGTTTTATAAAGCGTTATTGTCTTACATGTATTTGTCGTTATATTATGTTGAGATGTAAGTGTGCAAGACTGCATTGTGTGTGTACTGAGGTCTTGTCACATGTAGGGCAGTTTTTTGGATGTGTAGGTGACAGGAGACTGTAAGAGCCAATTGTAAAGGGTACTTACACACCGATAACTGCCAAGATGTACTCTTAAAATGGCATTTGCCCTTAGAAATAAAGTTGTCCAGTATTTTCCAGTTATTGGTGTTATACCAGATGTTTTTAGGTTCTCTCTGACAAGCCCGTGTCAATAGCAAACAGAGGGAGATGAAAGGAACTACTTTACGATCTTATTTCTCTGATTTTACAGTTACAAGACATTGGCAAAGATTCTGTAACAGTTTTGTAACAAAGCCAGGCATGTCGGAAGAAATCAAGAATTTTGCAGCATAGTTCCGGATAATTATGGAGAGGTATTGGCATGATAGAGAATAAGTAGAAATTTTGTCGCAACAATTAGCCAATCTCTTTAAGGAAGTGTCTGCGAACAAGGGGCAAGGAGAAGGAGAACGATGAAGCAAGTGTGAATGGGGCCAGAAGCGGCAACAGGTGGACATCCAACGAGTCTGGTAATCAGAGGGCGACTGTTCCGAGGCAGGCACGGTTGGATTTCCCTAATTACAATGGAGCTGTAGATCGAACTGGATGGATTAACCGATGTGAGCACTTCTTTGAACATCACAAAACCCTAGAAGAGGAACTGGCGGAGATTGCATCTTTCCATTTCGAAGGTGATGCACAGCTATGGTTTTTGAAGTTGGAGCAGGGTTGTTCAGGGTTAAATTGGGAGGAATTTAAAATCCTGTGTAATGAAAGATTTGGTGCTCCTTTACGCAATAATCCTTTGGGAGAACTCGCTAAACTCTAGCAAATTAGGTCGGATCAGAAGAAATTTACGGAAGTTGCTGCACAAACTGTCATTATTACCTGATCGGGAAGTGCCATTATTCATAGGTGGGCTTAAGGAATTTATTGCCCTGGATGTGGAATTACAAAATGCCAAAAGATTTAACCTAGGCTATTAGTTTGGCTTGGATTTTCGAATGGAAAAGTGAAGCCATGAGAGAGATGCGGAAAAAAACAAATGAGGAAGAAGATATTGCAGATGTTGAGATTTCGCTGCAAGCAATTGTGGGCATGAGTCTTCCACAAGCCATGAAGGTATAGGGAAAAATTCAAGAGCAACAGGTGGTAGTGTTAGTGGATTTGGGTAGTACCCATTGTTTTGTTGACACCACTGTAACATGTCAATTGAATCAGCAAACAGAATCTAAAGAGAGATTGAGAGTGATGGTTGCTAACGGGAAGTGGTGGAATTTGTAAGGGAGTGGAGTTGACATTGACAACACAAAAATTTTTAGTCGACATGTAAACTCTTACGTTGTGTGGAGTGGAGGTGTTCTCAAGTGTGAGTTGGTTAAAGTCGTTGGGCTCAATCACATGGGATTTCAGGAGAATGCCAATGAAGTTTTGTTGGCTGGATGAAGAAATTGTTTTGCTGGGAATGCAAATAGCAGAGAAATCCTCGAGTGTTGTTGTTGCTATTCTTGAAGTTGAATAGCAGAAGGAATTGGAAACATTATTGGTGGAATACGTAGAAGTTGTGATCACAAGATAAGGCTTATCCTAGGAACAGAATCGGAAGTGGTAAGGCCTTACCATTACCCTTATGTTCAAAAAGATGAGATCGAGAAGCAGTGTGAAGAGATATATGAAAAAGAATTATCCAGCCAAATCAATCATCCTTTTCATCTTCTATCTTGCTAGTTCTAGAAGCAGATAGAAGATTTTGCCTCTTTAACGAAAAGACGGTAAAAGACAAATTTTTAATTCCGGCTATTGAGGAACTATTAGAGGAGTTGCATGGAGCCCGAAACTTCTCCAAATTGGATTTGTGCTGCAAGCTATCACCAAGTACGGATAATCGAGGCACATATTGAGGAGATGGCCTTTCGAACTTTCCATGGTCATTTTGAGTTGGTGGTAATGCCATTTGGGCTCTCAAATGCGCCCTCCCTCTTCCAAGCTCTTGTGATGAAGCGTTTAAAGGGGTATTATGAAAATATGTATTTGTATTCTTCGATGATATTCATATTTACAACCACTTTTGGACGGAGCATTTACAACATTTGTGCAAAGTTTTCACCATACTCTAGGAACACAAGTAGTTTTTAAAAGAGGCCAAGTGTGCATTTGCATGACA
This sequence comes from Lumnitzera racemosa, assembly GCA_024138005.1. Lineage (NCBI taxonomy): Eukaryota > Viridiplantae > Streptophyta > Magnoliopsida > Myrtales > Combretaceae > Lumnitzera > Lumnitzera racemosa. The sequence goes on from JAMXBC010000002.1 coordinate 115,573,345, forward strand.
AAAAGTTGCATACTTAGGGCTTCTTAGTTCGGTTAAGGACAAAAATTGAAGACATGATCACTCGGCCAAAGCCCATGAACATGATCACCTTCATGGATTTTTTGAATTGACGAGATGTTAACGGAAATGTTGCAAAGCCACTCACTCAAATGTTGCGCAAAAATGGCTTCAATTGGATAGAAAAATCTAAACAGGCCTTTAAAGGTGTTGAAACATGCAATGACAGAGGCACCTGTTTTTGGCATTGTCCGGTTTTACGCAACTCTTTGTAGTGGAATGTGATGCATCAGATGTTGGTTTAGGGCCTGTAATGCAACAAGGGGGAAGACCTTTATCTTTTTTCAGCAAAATTTTTGCTCAACGACACGTTAAATTACCAGCATATTATAAATAATTAGTGGGTTTGGTGAAAGGAATTCGTCATTAGAGGGCTTATCTTTGGGGAAGGAAATTTTTGGTTAATAGGGATCGCCGAAATTGCAGCAACTATATAATCAAATTGGATTGCATGGGCTGTATACTGTTATAATACTGGTGAAGTTGTGTGTGGGCGAGGCCCACCATATATGCTGGCTCTGCCAAATTAGAAGCAATGGAACAAGCCCCACTCCAGCATGATCAAGTGTGGAAAGATACAAGGAAACAATTACTTCATGCACAACAGCTTGAAAGAAAATTATAACCAGAAGCATTGACATTTACATTTTGAAGTTGGTGATCTGGTTTGCTTAATGCTACCCGCATATTAACAAACATCAGTCGCAGCTGCACGGTATAGTAAATTGGCGCCAAAATTTTATGGACCTTTTCTAGTAGAGGCAAAAATTGGTCAGGTATCTTATCAACCTTCTCTTCCGGCAACTGTCAAAATACATCCAATATTCCATGCTTCTCATCTTAAGAAATTCTGCGACAACGTGAGTACCCACCCCACCACCACCCCAGCCCCACACCAACCCCCCCCCCCCCCCCCCCAAACCAGCTCCTTCCTATGATACAGCAAGGTCGTTTGGTTCCCATCCCAAAGTCTATCTTGAAGACTCGCAAAAATTCTACTTGCATAGATATTTTAGTTTATTGGGAAGGTCATTCTCCAACTAAAGCTTCTTAGGAAGATGCAGACATGATATAGCTCTGATGTCTATCTTTCACACCTTAGGTCATGCTCGCTCTTAAAGGATTAGGTAATGTTATGCATGGAACAAGTTCAACCACACGGCCAATTGTTCCTTTTAAACACGTGTACAAGTGTAAAAGGAAAACTTAACTCATGAATTGATCTTGTAGGGTCTTATTTGGTTGTTATGTGTCTATGTGTTTTTTTGTAGAATCAATGTTAGTGTTGTTTTATAAAGTGTTATCGTCTTGCATTTATTTGTTGTTGTATTTTGTTGTGATGTAAGTGTGCAGGACTGCATTGTGTATGTACCAAGGTCCTGTCACGTGTAAGGCAGTTTTTTTTTGGACGTTTAGGTGGTAGGAAACTGTAAGAGCTAGTTGTAAAGGGCAGTAACACACTGATAATTACCAGGATATACTCTTAGAATGGCATTTGCCCTTAGGAATAAAGTTGTCTAGTATTTTCCAGTTATCGGTGTTACACTAGAGATTTTCGGGCCCTATCAATAGCAAATATAGGGAGACAAAAGAAACTTACTTCTTCGCAATCTTATTTCTCTTATTTTACAGTTGGTAGACCCATTACAAAACATTGGCAAAGATCCTGTAACATGATAAGATGTTCAAATATTGGAGAAAGCACTCTTGTATGCCGGTCTCTCTCCTTGAAGCCTGATGTTCGAGCTCATAATTCCAACTGTTTAGTTTCAATTGCAGTATAGGTGCTTCTACTTTTCAAGCAACAAAATCATTTGGATAAGGAAAGGTTATAACGTTTCGATCCCCACTTTATGTCTCTCCGACCCACGGCCTCATTATTTGTTGTCTCGTGGCATATTCAATTGCTTAGGGGACAGCAGCATCAGTCTATCCATGTCAATGTCCAATCAATCTATATACTAGATTCCAACCGTTGTGATTTGCTCGCATAGATGAACTTCGTATTTGATTTATGTATAATTTTTGTAAATTTATTTTTTATACCATGAAGAAGATGATCTGCATGTATATAATGTTGATTATTCCGTGACTGTATGGTTAAGAATGGTCTCTGCATTCAGAGGTAAAATTGTCCAACATGAATCATCCAACAAAGGGGTTGAAGGTTCTAGTTCAGTTGGCCAATCAGAATCAACATCTATTTTATCCAAAACTATGGGTTTACAACTTGCCATGCCTACTCTAAAATATACCTTTCAACTGTTGACAAAAGCCAAATTTTTAAACCTATCGGAGTTTGGTTTGTCATGGTTTTTGATAGCTCACTCCTCTATCTATCTGCTTGTTGCTTCATTCGATTTTGAGCTCTTCTTAGATGGAATCTCAACACCCTGATCATGTCTTCTCTACTAGTTAGTTCCATGTCTATTGTAAGATCCCTAGAATCCCCACCCCACTGATGTACGGTAGATGAATGGGTGGTGAATATCCATATAATGCTTCAAATGGTGTCTGCTTAGTGCTAGAGTGGTAGTGAGTGTTGTACCACCACTCTGCTAATGGTAGATAATAACTCCATCTTGTTGGTTTCTCTCTAGTCATACACTTAAGATAAATCCCTAAACATTTATTCACAGCTTCAGTTTGGCCATCACTTTGAAGGTGATAGGCAATGCTTAAATGTCAACCTACTCCTTGTAATCTAAAAAATTCTTACCAAAACAGACTTAGGAAGGTAGAGTCTCTATTACTCATTATGCTCTCTAGCATCCCATGGAGTTTAAACACATTTTCCATATAAGCTTATGCTACTTGAGTGGCTGTGTATGAGTGAGTTAGTCTAATAAAGTGCCCATACTTACTCAATCGATCAACCTCAACCAGTATGACATCTTTCCCATTAGATTTAGGAAGGTCCTTGACAAAGTCGAAACTAACCTCAACCCAACATTCCCTTAGAATTGGTAGGGGTTGTAATAGCTCGAGGTAAGCCACATTCTTTATCTTATATCACTGACAAACATCGCATTCCCTTACATAATGTCTGACTTCCCTTTCCATTTTTAGCTAGTAATAGATAGAGCTAAGTCTCTTGTATATGGCATAAGCTCCAGGGTAACAACCCATAACACCATCGTGATATATCTTCGTCGGCCTAGTCTTTAACTAATCTAAGGTCCTACCACTATTTGACTCTTTCTCCTCAAAATTCCTCCTTCTAAGGTGAAGTGTTCACACTTTTCTCCCCTACCTAGTGTCTCAAGAATTCCTTGGTAGCCGTTTGGCTCCATCAATCTCTTCTTTATTCCTCCAGTAGTTCGGGTGTAACAAGAGTAACCTTCATGACTTGAAGTGTACCTTCTTTGACTCTTGACAAAGAATTAGTAGCGTTATTAGTCTTCCCACTCTTATATTGGATTTCATAATTGAGTCCTAATAGTTTAGATGACCATTTCTATTGGCTGCTCGTTACCATCTTTTACTCTAGTAGATACTTAAGGTTATAGTGATCGGTCCTCACCACAAAGCGCCTACCAAGGAGGTAATGCCTCCATTTATCAATAGTGAAATCAGTTGTTAGAGCACCTTGTGCATTGATATAGGCAGGATGTTCTTTAGTGATCTCCATTTTTTCCTTGTCTGTAGAAGCTATTCTCATCATGGCTTCTTGAAATCCATTCCTCAACCTTAGATCCATCTTAAAATTTGGGTTGTAGAAGATTGAAGGATTAAGAAATGCGGCTGTAGCATGTAAGTGGCGATTTAAGTTGCATATTCCATCTACAGTTGATAATTTCCCAAATTGACATGTACCTCGCATTGATACCCTTATAATATGTCTTGATGATAGCTTTCGCTTACTCTATCACCTCATATAAGTAGCCCATGGCAAGCATGTCACCATTAAGCATCCTAAAAATCTTAACAAGCAGTTCGGATACATTTACAACTTCATGTGCAGCCTTCCAAAACTGGTTTGAGTACATTAAGGATTTAAAGGGTTGAGCATTAGGATGTTTACCATGACTTGATGACGACCACTTTAAATGAGAAAACGTGCATTTCAAATTGTCTTCCTAGATAATAAGAGAGAGGAAGTCAATCACAAATTTACTAATCCTCAGCCGAATCAATTCCTTTCCACAAGTGAACTTCTTCATCATATTAGTGATTGAGACATCACTACAGATGTAATGTAGTATGCTCTTTGCCTCCTCTATCACTGGATAGACCCATTCTTGTTTGCTAATGTCTTCCAACATCTTCCAATATAATAGTATGCATAAGGACCACAAAATAGGATGCATATTTGGCCATCAAGAGCGTTCTTGCATAAACAAAACCAGCAAAATTATCAGTTATAACTTGATCAACATTTTCTAAACCAACCTCCAAGACAACTGATTTGACCATCTCAAATGAGTATGTAGCATCATCGTCATGACCTAATATATCCATTGATTTAAAAAATAATGCTCCCCTAGGATACGTGACTATAAAAACTATGATGGATTTGTTTTTGCCATTAGACAAGCCATTGCACATGAATATACAACCAAATTCATTCCACGCATCTTTATATTTCTTGAAGCAATCATGTATGTCATCTTTTACTCTTTCCAGGAGATTGGATTTCAACGTGTCAGAGCTTGGTGCTTTATTGCCGGCTCCATACTCAATCACCGCATCAATCATCTCTTAATAATACATAGATTTTAGCTGTGCTAAAAGGGATAAAATTTTGGAAAAAAAAAAACAAAGATACTATTTTATCAACATACTCTTGCTTTTTCTTTTGTGTTTCATTTGGTCCCAAGTGTTCACTTGATAAAGATTGCGGTAAATCTACAGGTGGACAAGTGCTTTCATGTTGTCTGCTAGAGTTATTGTTGGCATGCGAATCATCACTAGTCAAAGAGCTACTTTGATGACCGTTTGCAACAAGCTCTACCTTAGTTTTCTTGGGAGCTTTCTGTTTCTTAGGAAGGTTTAATATACTTCTGATATGATCCCTCAAATAATTTGGAACTCTAGCACAAGGAACAATGTCTTTGTTCTTTATTTGAGCAAGATGAAACTTCATCTTGTAAAGTCCTCCACTGAGTTCCCTTTCGCAATAATTGCACATAACCTTCTGTTTAGACGCATCAATAAAAACACAATGTTCCCAACAAACATCTCTACCTCGAACCATCCTCCTTACAAAATAAATGAGTGTCAGAATCGAGATCTAAAAGTAAGTTTGAATTCAGAGCTGCAATTTTGATACAAACTATCCTTACAGGAAAAGCTTATCAATAGCACATCTAAATTCAGCCCTAGAGCTTATAGAATTCAATATCTTGCATGCAAATCGTGAGGGAGATTGAATCCCTCTCACCTCTCTTGTCTTAAAGGGTCGGTTCCACCGAACCTAGATTCCATCGGTAGGTGAGATCATGAATTGAATATACAAAAAAAGAAAGTATGAGTTGGAGCATTAAGATGAAAAGTAATAATGAAAGTTCACCGACGTAATCCACGTCTCTTGAAAATATTCAAAGCTTTGTAAACTTATATCACAAACTAATGGTACAAATAGAAGGGTACACAAGTGCCTAAAGTCCAAAATATAATATTGAACAATTGGTCACATGACGCTGCCAAAAAAATATTTTCCACAAATACTTCATCTTTTTCTTCTTTTGGATAATTAGGATTATTTATCTTAACTGAAGCTAGCATGCATATTGTTAGTAACTATGACAAGATATCAGCTATAGACAGATCCCTACTGTCAAATAATGAAGCTTCCATTATGATTACTCTGTGTTGGTCTTTAAGATAGCAAAATATAATAGTGTTAGCAAAAGAGGACGATTTTCTATTCCTTCATGAGGAAATTTATCAATAGGCTAGGTTATACCAGCTAACGAAAACTTCTCTGCCAAGGAATTGCATCATTCTTATAGAAGGCACAGGTGGAACTTCAAAATAGACAAATAAATGGGCATAACTCATTGTAGGAATTTTTCCAAATGCATAGAAGGCACCTTTTTCCGTCAGCGCATTATGATATGAACTTTTTGTAAGAGGGATAATGAACAAACAGAGAATTTATTCAAACAAGAACAAGAATGATGAAAAATCTAATGAAAAGGACATTGAATTAAGTCAACCACCTCTGAACAAATGACTTGGTGAAGAGAGAGAAGGTATAAGTAATTCATATCTTAGCATCAACATAGAAACCATGCCAACAAAACAAAGCAAGCGACGGCAAGTGTCAGTTACTGTAGAAGGCTACCAAACAGAATACTTGAGCTCATGTATTCTAGGGCTTCACTAATATGAAACTATAACTACTCCAATACTTACAATAATGGTCAAGAGATCATCCATCTCTAGTGACTCTATTAACTTAACTTAGGGTAAAATGGAACTAGGGCTAGCTCGATTTACCTATATGCAAATACAGAAGGAGATGAGCTGCTAAACATAGGTTGTCCGGATCCACCTAAGTTTTGCTCATAGAGCAGTTACTTTCACAAAAATGCTATCTTCATACTAGGTACTAGTACAAATATTCAACCTAACAACCCAGAAACAGTTTGGCGAGTGAAGTTCCTCTCATGGATCCAGTTCTCCATTTGTATCGCTTTCAATCACATGCTAACAATGTCAAAGAGAATGCAACAATCAACACCATTTATCCATCACGCATTGCATAGTCGTGTAATCAATAGGGACAGGCCAACGAAAGTTTATTCCAGGAAAGCAAATTCCATGCAAAGTTGCCCTTTACATAATTAGATGCTCCTACATGGTGCAGTTTTTTCCAAATTTGCACCTTAATCCAAATATAGTACTGATAAAAAAATTTTCCACCAATGGGTGCTACAGGTAAGTTATCAAAACCGAGTTAAAAGGATTTGTTAATAAGTGCCTCAAGTAAGATTAGTTTTACATACCAATCAAAAAAATAAAATAAAATACATACATATTCTACTTGGATCAAGAGTTGAATACCATTTACTATTACGCAATTCGACATGCTTTGCACAATCAAAATCATTCGATATACCATCATTCAACAACAACAGTAACAAACATACATACAAGGAAAACTATCTAAATAGGTATTGCAAGATTGAGACCTTATTAATAGAGAAAAAGTGAATGGGGGCTGAAGAAAACTATACCTTGGACTAAAGCTTATCTATGGTGATGGAATGAAAAGGATTTAGATTCAGAGACATTATAATAATCAAACTTCATCTTCACTTCTATTTTATTATTATTTCCTTCAGATCAGTGAGTGTGAGAGAGTAATGGTATAATGTATTTTCGTCTTTAGCTGTTGTTTCTAATCTCTCTCATCAGTTTTGACATTATTTATTTTCTCTTTGGTATTTTAAACTAACATGCAATGCTATTGTTTTGCTAATATTGTTGTGGTGTTTTTTATCAAGTGAATAGGAAAATAATAACATAAATTTTTTTAAAAAAAATAGAAAATAAGGCTTAACTTCAAGAATACAATATTTAAAATCACTTTTTTAAAATTAAACTAAAATTGCACCAAAATTGCCTTTTTGTTACAAAAAAAAAAAAAAAAAAAAAAACAATTTCATAGAGTAGCTCTCCCCAACCCCTTTCCTCTTCTCCTTCCTCATTCTTATGCAGAGCGAACTCTCTCTTGAAAAAAGAACTTAATGCAATCTCTCTCTACAATCTAATTTTTTACTCAATTTTTTATCAAATTGATACTAGATTAGAAGTCCTAGCATAGTTGCTAACTCCTTACTCTATCAAATTTGAAGAAACAACAAGAAATCCATGTTTTGTTCTTCATTTCTCTCTTTGCTTTTATTCATTTGTTGTGTATCTATGATGATGAAAATTAAGTTTGTATGTGCATGTATTATGCTATATTGTTGCTCTCGTCAATTTTTTTTTTTTTTTTTACTTTCAAATTAATCCACCTAAAGTATTTTATGTGCATGTATAATACACATTATAGTTGGAACTAGTCTACACATATGTATTTTTTATTTTTTTTCTTTCGTATTTTGGTTATATTAAGTGTTAATTCAACTGTTATATATAATGCTTTATACTAAATACTAATTCAACTCTTCTTTTTTTTTTTTGTTTATGCATATGTAAATTATAGTTTAACTATTATATTATTAGCATCTAAGATTGTGTTTTTTTTTAATTAAACATAAGGTTTTCTATGTCAAAGTAAATTTTATCAAGTTGTTGTGATAAACAAAGCAAAAATGCATAATGTGAGAGTAGTTTGCTATATTAAAGGAAACATTATAGAAGAGGAGATATGATACGGTAGTAGTTATGATTCTGATGGGTACAACTTATGATCAGTTTGTCGATTTGATATGTAATTGTCTTTAGGTTAACATGATGACTTAAGAAGTTGAGTTGATATAAAAGTGTCCTCTTATAGCATGTAGTAAGGATTTGTTTTGTGTTATACCTATGAATGATGACCATAATGTACAATAACGTGCAACAGCTGTTGACATCCTCCTAAAGACGTGGTGGAGTTAATGCTTCAATAGAAATGTTTGTTGAAATTCATGAAATCAACATCCTTACAATAGTTGAGTATGATTTGGGAGGACATGAGAACAATATTGAGTCTTAAGTTGAAACCCATGTATATGAATCTCAATTGGTTCCATTTACTGAAGAACCAAGTAGCACTTTCATTTCCTGTCAAGCTAACATTTTAATCACAAGCGATCCAATAAGGATACAAATGTTGAGAATAAATTAGCTTGTAAGGACATTACAGAAGATTTTGATGACATTGATTTCAATGATGGTATTAGTGCAAATGAAGGTTGGCTTTAGACAATAGATGAAGCTCATGGGCCAAGCAAGAGGAATGATTAGAGGCATGGGGTTTACTAAAAATGTGTGGATGCGGCTAGAAGTTTATAATCCATGCCATTCTATATGACTAGTGTAGGCAATGGATTTACATCATTTGACGAGAGCATGAATGATGGTCAATGGAGCTTCAGCAATGAAACAAAGGTGCTTATGCAGTTTCATAAGAAAGATTGAGACTTTATTACTACAGAAAAAGTGAATAGAGGCTGAAGAAAACTATACCTTAAACTAAAGCTTGTATATGATGATGGAATGAAAAGGATTTAGATTCAAAGATACTATTATAATCAAACTTCTTCATTTTTATTTTATTGTTTCCTTCATATCAATGAGTGTAAGAGAGTGATGGGATATTGCTCCTATATCTTTCTTTTCATTTTTGATATTATTTTGTTTATTTTGCTTTGGTGTTCTAATCCAACATAAGACACCATTGTTTTGCTAATAATATTGTTGTATGGTCTTTTAGATTACAAATCTTTAAAAATGTACTTTTTTAGGTCTTATATGGATATTATACTCTTTAAAAATAATTTTAAAAAGTATTTTTAAGATTTGTAACTATTTTATCTAATAACAAAACAATAAAATGGGGTTTAAGAGCACTTCTTTTGAAGATCTAAAGGTTTAAATACTCAATTTCAAGGATAATATATGGATATTATACTCCTTAAAAATAATTTTAAAAAGTATTTTTAAGATTTGTAACTATTTTATCTAATAACAAAACAATAAAATGGGGTCTAAGAGCACATCTTTTGAAGATCTAAAGGTTTAAATACTCAATTTCAAGGATAAAGGTCTAAGAAAATATGGAGTAAATATCAATTCGGTATATTGGTAGTTTATACTTAAGTTTTCCATTATTTATAAATCCATTTTACCCATGCTAGTCTCTCCTCGATCACTATTGGTCTTGTGAAGGAAATAGGAGAAATTATACTTTATTTACCAATATTTTTTCCATTTTTCCTTTACATATTTTTATTTTTATTTTCATTTTGCATATCTATGTTTTATTACAACTTAAACATGCTAATGGATTTTGTATTGTTGATAAGGATTTTCATCTTAGGCTCAAAACAAGCTCCTAAGGTCCATTTCTGACCTCTCCCACCTTGTACCAACCTAATTCTACTAGTCAAAATTAAGCTCATTTATTTAGCCCAGCAAGTGAGCACTTTAGGCAAGCCTCAAAGCTAAAGGCACCTTAAACGGATTCTTAAGGAGAGCTCAAAATTGGCTAATAAACCTTATAAAACTAGCTGACATAATTTAAATGTTTAAATTATAACACATGGTACATATAGTTTAGTGGTTAGAAGATTAAGTAACAAAGATCCATCCTACTCCCTTGAAAATTAGAAACTACCTAAACAATTTAGAGACAAAGTTGAGAGATACTCAACTGCCATCCTCAAGTACCCTTTCATCTTACCTATAAATAACTTGGACTAGACAATAGTAAGTTTCTTTTGATCCTCCCAATATCTCACGCACATATTGTCCTTTCCTTCATTCACTTTTTACCCTAACTTAGGCATCATAGTGGCAATGTTAGATAGCTTAGATACCTCCTAAAGCCAATTTCTTTCATGTTTGTAGATTTCAAGCCCATCTTGAGTTGGAGAGTCAACATATATTGGTTTATAATTAGTTCACAATAATTACTTAAAATAAAATATATTATTAAATGTTTTCAATTAAGTGTTAAAAAGTAAGTAAAAAGAAAACTAAAAAAATGCGATAAAATAAACAACTAATTTTGTTTTATATTTTAACTAAGTATTATGACTAGTGGGCTTTATACTAAATTGACTCACTTAAGGACAAATTTTAAATGTGGAGTGAGTAAGTACATGGTTGGTAAGGAATAGAGCCTCGCCTAGAGTCTATCTTATAGATACAAGTTTTCAAATCCTTGGAATTGGAACCTATCTTGCAACATCTTGAAACTATATTATACCTTGTAGAATCTACAAAGTATAAAGTACCTTATGAAACATGCAATTTTTTAAAATTTCCCTTATAAATTTCAACATGGCATAGTTTTATCTTCCTTTTAAATTTCAAAACTCGTTTACTTAATGCTACATAATACAAGTTCACTTTCTCAAATATATAAACTAATTGTTAAGATACTTTATACAGTCTTCACTAAATCAAGGTTAGATTTAGTAAAAGAGGAAAAATGAGGTAAAAGAACAAGCAATAGTAAAGAAGAAAGAGATATTGACTTGAGAAACGTAAAACATTTAATTTAAGGTTTTATTATGGACTAGACTTTTTCTATTATTTTTTAAGGCTAAAAAAATACAACAATATTTTATTTTTGTTTATTAATTTTATTTAATTATTATTGTAGGATGACAACATAGTATAATATAGGATACCTTAGAACTTATACTCTATATCTTTTAGAATACATGTTCTTAAGTGGATACAGGATACCTTGATTTCATGCCATACCCTACTTTATAAAAACATATTCTAAGGAACTACTGTCTAGAACTTACTTTATAATCCATAATATCCACCTAAAACCTACCTTATAAAATGGGGTCTAGATGATTACCTTGTGCGATAAAGTTACCCACTCTCTTCTATTTTAGGACTTTGCAAAAACTTTTAACTTCTTGGCAAATTATTATTTTTTGTCTTTCTCATTTCATTTTTTTAAATGTATGAAATGTCACTTTTTTTAATAAGGCCCCTTTATATTTTTAAACCTTTTTTTCTTTGAAATTTTTATTTCATATTTTCTAGAATTTTCCTTCTTTTATAAAGTTTCCCTTCTTTTTCCTTTTTTTTTTTCTTTGGAGACCTTTTTTTTTCCTTCTGTTTTTTTGTCATTTTCTTTCATTATGAGATTTTTTTGAATTTAGAAACATTGGTACTAAAATTTGTTTATAACATAAACTCTTATTACTTTCACGAACAAAAAGAGGACCAAAAACTATGACCAAAACACTAGCATAAAATTGTTAAAATCTTTATAGAAATACTAGTAAAATGAATTGGGTTCGATTCTCTCTAAAAACTACAATAATATTGGGCTAAGGGGGTTAAAAAAAAATAAAGAACTAGGCAAAACCAAGACTATTTGACAATTTTGCTTAATTATTGTTTACAAAAGATAATACTCGCAAAGGTGATACCATACTTTTTATAGAAATATAATCAAATATGAGAGATACCTACAATATTGAAAAACTTACAGTACATACTTATCCTCTAAAAAACGTAAATGAATAAAATAACATAACAAAACAAGGATAAAATAACAAGGCTAGGAATATCATTCCATGGAATTAGATTTTACTAGGACTAAGTGAATACAGGATGGATAGGGTATAATATTTTACTTGTACCCTACCTTGTAAATACATATGCTAAAATTTTGTACTTGAAACATATTATGTGGTACTTCAAAATCTTCTTATACCTTGTATCCTGTAAATTTTATAGGGTATAAGGTACGTTATGCAATCTACATATATATTATCTTTTTTCGAAAAATTGTACAAACACATAAGCATTGTCAAATATATAAATATAGTAATGGACTAAATAATAATAATTTAAAAAGTTCTTATATTTGCAAGACATTTAGTTGTAATAATATGAGAATTTGGTGAATAGAATAAAGAATATTCTTATAATTGGAAATGTTTAGCTCTTGGTTAGGTAATACTAAATTAATTTTTTTTTTCTTTTCAAATCATTAAAATAAATTTTTTATTATACCACAATGTTACTATACATAATGAAAAATCATATGTTTAGTAACTCTAATAAAATTTATTGGACGACAAGTTAAAAAAGGAGATGATTTTAATATCTCACTAGATTGGAGTTAGTAAAAAAGGAAGAAAGCAACCTAAAAATGAGATGGGAAAAAAGAGGGAAGGTTTTATTAAAAAGAAAAAGAAAAAAGGAAAATGAAGAGAGAGGGACAATGCAATAGAAATAAGATCGTGTAGTATTAAGGTCTTATTATAGATCAAGATTTTGTTGTTATTTATTTTAAGTTAAAAGAATGCAATAATATTAATTTTTCATTTATTAGCGTAATTTAACCAACTTATAATTTCAATGTTTAAATCAAGTGAATCAGATAAAATAATAGCATCACAAGTGGCATTCTCTATAAATTCCCCAAAATTTTATTAATTCAAATCCTAAGAATTATATTTTAGGAATTGGTCTGCAAATCAAACAGTGTCTTATGTGAATATGAAGGCAAAAAGAATGGGAAGAGGGACACTTGTAGTGACTTGTGGATGATAATTCCACTACATAAATTGGTAGAAAAGAAAAAGACATACATTTACCTTAGAAATCATGGTATTTATGTGTCGAATTGAACTTTGCATAGCAAAATTAATATTCAAACACCATAAATTTTTGGATAAATTGAGCGGACACCCCCTGAAAGCTTTTAAAAGTGTATGGATGTTCACTTTTTTCAAAAGTGAATACTTAGCACCTTTGAAACAAGGGTGGCCCTATTTCTTTTGCTAGCTAGACTCTCACGTGTAAAGTGAGATAACATAAATGATGACTTAGCAATTTATTTATCTATATTGTTAACTAAATTAAAAAATAACTAAAAAGAAAAAAATCAAAATAAAAATAAAAAATGTGAGTTCATATTAGGTCAAATCAATTTCCTCATGAGAAATACATTGAATAAACATATATTACATTAATTTTATATTCTATTAAATAAACTTATTTCTTTTTGGTAATAAAATCAAATTTATAATACATGTTTATTCATTATTACAAGTTCTATAGTGTATACATGCCCATTAGCAAATGAGTTTATACATATGCATACTGAATGTATATATATTTTTTTTAATGAGTTAATAGATACATATATATCACAAATGTCACATAGATGTCCTCATTGTAGCAGATTCTAAAGTATATATATACCCATTAGAAGTTGTGGCAAAAAAAAAAAAAAATGTGTGTGTGTGTATATATACTCATTAGAAGATGATTTTATACATGCATTTACTAAATAAATATATATATATATTTCAGCAAGTTTATTATATATATCACAAATGTCATGTAGATGTCCTAAACACCTCCATCTTTTGCCCTCCGACATTGAGTAAACATTGAATAACATATACTACACAAATTAGGAAATAAACATATACCACATATGTTTTTTCAATGTAATATATATATATATATATATATTATATGAATAAAGGGTTTGGATTATACATTTGTAGGTATATATTTATATATATACATATATATAACAATGAATAAACATCATCATGATGCATACATACATACATACATATGTCGTCCATATATAGAAGATTTGAATTGATGGATATATAGATACTACAAAATCTCCGTTCTTTTTTTAGCATAATTTGTGCAATATATGTTTATTCAATATGATATGTATAAATACTCGATGTTATTTTTTATTTTAATTTACAAAATAATCTTACAATTCTATTTTCTTATTTTTAGTTATTTTTAATTTTAATTAATAATATCTATATTATTAAAGTAAATGAGACCTTAGGTAACTATTTTTCTTAAAATTACATAATTACTCTACATTTACTACTATTTAACAAAAAAAACTAATAATAAAATAAACTATTATAATTATAACTAATAGATAAATATGTCTACTTACTCATTTTTCTCTCTCTTCATTTGTTTACTCTCCAACTTAACTGTACATTTATCTTTCTTTTCTTTCTCCCACTTTTCCATACTCTCCTACTAACTGCATCTCTCTCTCTCTCTCTTCTCTCTCTCTCTCTCTCTCTCTCTCTCTCTCTTCATTTTGTATTTTTTTACACACACAACGCTGGTACATCGACCGCTTGTATAAAATAAATTACTAAGTCATGAGTACATCAACCGCTAGTATAAAATAAATTACTAAGTTATTATTCATATCAGCTCACTTTACACATAGCAATCCCAGTAGCAAAGGAAATAAGGCATATGCTTATTTCAAAGGTACTAAGTACCGATTTTTGAAAAAAAAAAATAAAGGTTTATGTAATTTTGAAAGTTTTCATAGGCATCCACATAGTTTACCCAAATTTTTTTTCTCATAGTCCTCTATAACCCTTAACTAGCATTTATATTATATTTCACCATCATCTTTCTTGTAGAAATCTGTATAAGCTAACTAAACAAATTTTAATACGAATACAAGCTCCTATCCAAGGAAGGATTCGTAAAGGGTGAGCAGATAACTCTTTTATTTAGCATATATTTACTTGCATTATGATTATTTGGATAAGTTTTAGATGAGTATTAAGAATCGTAGATTAGATTAGATTTCAGATAAAGGTTTATGTACTTTTTCTTTTCAATAAATTGCTTCGTAAAAAGAAAAAAAAAGAGAAGAAGCTCCAAACTATAAATTAATAGCCCTAATTAAAACTAATGTCACATCTTTATGTTTCCATTCTTTTCTTTATTCTTTCCCATTTTTATCTCCAACTTTACATTTTTCATTTTTTTCCTTATTCTTTCCTATTTTCTAAATAGTAAAATTACATAAAATTGAAACAATGAAAGTGGGAATTTTTTTTTTCAATGTCACAAATTTCGCTATAGGTTTAATAAATTTTCATATAAAAAATTGTAATATCAGTTACTTTTATGATATCATGTAAACTTAAAATTTATATAAAGAAAGATAAATGGTGCATGTTCCATGATTTTACATGGTCTAAGTTTTAGGATGATTTTAAGCAATTATAAGGTACGTTCTTATTACAAATTTTTTAAACTTGTATATAATGAGGTTGAATATGAGTTAGATCTCATACCTTATCTATCATGTATCCACTCACTCTTAATTCATTTACTTTTTTTTAATCTTTCGATGCCAAGTTGTAGCTAAGGACTTGTGTAACATTTCGTGGAGTTTTACCATTTTTACAAGTAATGTTTCCGATGGTATTCCTTTCACGTACATATATATATATATTTATATATTATACATACTAATTAAAATTTCCTCGTATATATATATATATATATATGTATATGCTTGTATAGGATAGAGCTAGTAATGAATCGGTTTTGACTTATGATCCATGGGTCTATTGCAGTTCATTGCCCTAGAATTGTGGACCTAGCAAATCCATTGCTCTTCCTGGAAGAAAATTAAAGAAAAATTTATTATAAAGAAAATGAAATTAGAAAGATAGAACATGTAATTAAATAATATCAAAGATTTAAATTTTCTTTATATTAATTATGAAAAACTATTTTTCATTTACAAAATTTAATGTGTTGCTATGGATGATATAAAAAAAATAAATATGCTTTTAAAGTATGTCTAATTTGATATATATAAACTTTCACCATTCATTCCAAATTACTAATATTACAATTTAAGGTACAACTTGTCTAAATAAACGTAAATGCTTTTCAGTATTTTTAGAACATAACCTGAAAAATACACGATTTTTAGACGCAAGGAGTTAATTTTTAGTAGCAAGCTTTTATGAGTTCAATATATATTAAAACGATTAAAGAAGAACTGACTTTGTAAGCTTGAAATAAGTACTATTGAATTGATCTATCAAACTTTTAATCTCTTTTAAGCAAACTCATGCACCAATATAGAAGGCAAATGATTTTAAGCTCATTAACTAACTCTTTCAAGATTAACTAACTCTTTCAAGATAAATATGAATTGAGTAAACTTATCTCGTCTGTCAATCATCAAACGATTCGACGGATATTATTAAGCTTAAAAGTTTATAAATATTTAATTATTTCTTTTTATTTAATACAACTCTATAATTTAAGAAAATAGAATATTAAAAATAAAATATTCCATAGTAAAACTTCTACTCTGTAAAATCAAATTAAAAAACCGTTACAGTTGCCCAAGAACTAAAAGATTGACATCCATACTCTCTTATTTATCACTTATAAATTTAAAATTCTAATGTTTATTACTTATTTAAGATTTTGAAATTATATCTATTTTTTCCCATCATTCTCTTTCCAATCATCCGATTAAATATCATCTTTATGTCACTAATCTAGAATTATATCCGATTAAATATCATCTTTATGTCACTAATCTAGAATTATATATAACACGATACTTACTTAACTTACACCTAATGGCTTTAATCAAAACTCCTCATCTATGGTAAGTAAACAAATAAATAAACCATCTCAGCCATTTCTTAGGTTTTTTAACCGATTCTTATCTATCTATCTCATTGACATTTAGTCACATAAAATATTATATTTTTTATTGGTAAAAAATTAAATAAATATTACATAATTGATAAAATAAATATAAACACGAAGAATAGATAGGAATATTTTTTTCCGTTGATATATTTTCAAGTTCTTAAATATATAGTTTTAAAGTGATAATGTATTAACAATTTTAATATTTATAAGTTATTCAATAAAAATATGAAAGTTACGACTTTAATAACGTAGGTGAATACTCCAAGAATCTAATACACACATATTTGCTAGGCTATTAATTGCATGATCGATGAATCTATTACGTGATCACTAAACTCAGTTGCATTAACTCCTATATAACCAATAAATAAAAATATAAATAAATACTATTGAAGCCGCAGAAAATAGAACCATCAATGTTCATTTCCGAATATATATATATATATATATATATTTTTATTACAACTAATTAACCACATAGTCCGGCGAACATATGCAGAAAACTCTATTACACATTGAAGAAGGAAAAGGATTTGAGATTGATTTATCTGTTTTTTAGGGACAAAAATCAACAGAAATACGTGGAAAACTAACTGGATGTGAAATACATTTTATTGTGGGTTCGGAGGACGGCTATTTGCAGCAGACACCCTTGATCCCCATTCCAGCAGCTCTTTGCTGGTATCATCCTTGTGAACAATCACCTCTATGAAGCACAAGCAATCTTTCTTCGGCCCCATTGCCGTTTGAATCGCGTCGATAAGCTCTTCCTCACACAGAACCTGCAACATTATCAGGAGGAAATGCCAATATAAGGACCGCGTTATGAGAAACCGATGGACGGCGATCTTGTTAATAATTAATTAACTCAACCCACCTTTGCTGTCCAGCATTTGCCCTCGCTGTTATGGATTGCGTCTACAAAGGCCGTGTAGTTCCAATTTTTGATCACATTGTAAGGGCCGTCGTGGATCTCAACTTCAATGGTGTATCCACCATTGTTTATCAGAAAGATGATGGTCTTCTGCTGGCAGCGTAACATTGTCGACACATCTTGCGCAGTGACCTGGACAAACAATCAACGATAATTACTATTTTTAGGTAGATGATATTTAGAAACCATGTTGGAGGCTGCTCACTAGTACTGAATTACCCAATTTTCTTGGCTTTATGGCAATGTGTATGAAAAACAGAACTCGTACCTGGAAACTCCCATCTCCAATGCAAGCAATGACTCGCTTCTCAGGAGCAGCCTGTGCATACCCAAGAGTTGCACCAACCGACCAACCAATGGATCCATACTGCATCTGGAACTCGTACCTGCAAACCCAACAACATAAAAGCATTTATGAGACAACAAGGCTAAATTATAAAGACACCAATCACCAATCCTTTTAGCATGAATGTGCAGCATACCCGCATCCTCTAGGTAACTTCAGCTTTTGGCAATTGAACCAAGAATCCCCAGTTTCTGCAACAACAGCAGTTTCACTAGAAAGCATATCCTGTATATGCTTAAACAGAACATTTACACGCAAGGGTTCCTTGGGCTGACACTTCAAAGGTTTTCCCTCTGGGACATATATCCTATGGTAATTCTCATAAGCAGTGGTGTTGCACTTAAGTCGCTTTGAGAGAGCCCTCAAGAAATCCTTCATCAGAACACAACCGAATGCAGGACCATTACCAATCACAACCCTATCTGGCTGCAATATGATAGCCTTCTCTTTCTTCAGGAGGAGAGAGTAACCCACCGAGCTGTAGTCATTGAAAATAGGTCCAGCAAACAAATAGGCATCAGCAGATTCCACAATTTCAGCACAAAATGCTGTGCTCACGGCACCCCAGTAAGTTCCAATGAAGTGAGGATGGTGTTCAGGAACAAGTCCTTTAGCAGATGGCATCACAGCAAGGGCATAACCGCATGCGTCCGCTAGCTCAATGAAAGCATCGGATGCATTTGCAACCCTTAGTTTAGGACCGCCCACCATAACTGGCTTAACTGCTTTATTCAAGAACTCAGCAGCCGCTTCAACTGCAGCCTCCAATCCGAGCTGGTTGCTCAATCTATATGCAATTATCAAAATTATAAAAAAAAAAAAAATTGTTACTTTCAAATCATATAAATAAGCAGATCAGATTCGGAACAACAAATTGCACGGTTAAAAATATTACCTGGGGGAAAGCGAGAATGGAACTGGCTCATGACTGAATGTTGGATGAGGGATCCCAGGCAAGTTGCAGCTAACACTTACATACACAGGCTTGCTTTCTTTTAAAGCAGTCGAAATTGCGGTATCAATCAGCTCGTGTGCATCTTCCAAATTATTCACCACAGCCTAAAAATGATATCAAACCCCAAAATTAGATAATCCAATGAATTGATCCTTCTTGGAAAAAGCACAAAACTTTATTAGCGCTTTAAAGCCTTATCATTGATATTAAGCATTTAGATCTTCAAACTTACTAAAAATGCAAAAAGTCAAGAGCAAAATGATCATGTAGGATACCAAATGTACTTGTTTTAGAGATTTTGATGCACAATGGATGTATTTGTAATTTACCCGATTGAGAAGGTCTTGCTAAAACTAGAAACCACCGAAAAATAAATCAAATTTAGCACAGCTATCATTCCATACTAGATTCCTGAGTACCCAAATATACAAATAGATAAGCAAATCCAAATTGACAATAAGGAAAACGATAGCGGGTGCTTATCAAATAGAGAAACTTCTGTGATCAATTCTTTTATATTTTCTTGCCAACTATGTATATGCTAGCAGGAGTGCAGAGCTCATGTATAAACACTACAGCTGTTACCTGATAACAAGTAACAGTCTGGAAGCACCTTAACTCTTGAGTAAAGTCCGGCAATCCAATCGTATGATGAAGAATCCTATTTGTCCCATAATCGTTCGAATTTGGTCCACCAACGATACATATAACCGGCAAATTCTCACTGTAAGCACCAGCTATCGCATTAAGCACACTGAGTCCACCGACCGTGAACGTGACGACGCACGCGCCAACACCGCGACTCCGGGCATAGCCATCGGCCGCGTAACCCGCGTTAAGCTCGTTACAACAGCCGACGAGATTGAGCTCTGGTTCGGCGATAAGGTGGTCGAGGAGCGTGAGGTTGAAGTCGCCAGGTACGGAGAATACATCGGTGACTCCGATCTGGACGAGGCGGCGAGCGAGGTGGCGGCCGAGGGTGGAGGAGGAGAAAGAGTGGGTGTGGGAGTTTGTTAGAGTGGAGAAGACTGAGTTCGATGGAGCGCAGAGATCGTTACAGGGGGGTTTAGTGGAGTCGAGAGAAGGAGGTTTTAGGTCCATCAGGAGGTGTTTGAGGAATCGAAAAGAGAGGTGGAGAGAGAGTGTGAGGGAGAAAGAGAAATGGGCTATTGTTTTAATGGAAAGGTTTGTTTGGAGGATTCGGGTTGTTGAGAGTGAAATGGGGAAAGAAAGAGTGGATTTAAATGAAGTGACAAGTGGCGAGGTTCTTGGGAGAGACAGAGACAGAGAGAAAACAGGGGAGAAGACTGTGGTCCATGGGCTGGTTTTGAGATAGATAGGGAGAGAGAGAGAGAGAGAGAGAGAGAGAGAGATGAAACAGGAAGGCGGTGGTCGTCGTGGTATTGGTTTCTACTGGCAGCTCTAGCTTAGCTGTTAATTGAGAACGCTCCTAGTGATCGTTGGAAAATACTCGATGGCAATTGGAAAATGTGTAAAAATAAAAAAAATAAAACAAAACATATTAACACTGTATTTGGCCATTTTTAATAGAGGCGTAATAGAGCGAAAAGAAAAACAAACTAGTGCAAAATTGAAGGAAATGTACTTTTCATTTGGGATACTATTTGTTCAACTTACTACATGATCGATTTATTATCTAATGAATTTATTTTTTTTTTACCTAAACTAATTTTGTTAAATTTATTCATCAACATAGCCATTTGTAGGGAGTTATACGACCTCCCATCAAGTGGCCGTCGACTATCCTTTATTCCTAGGCTAATTGGTATAGTTACTTAAGATGGAATGAGTTATGCTCCACTTCAAAAAGAGAGTCATTCGAATAACCAATGGTTATGGTTAATTTTTTATTTATTCTTATATCTACATTAGTAAACAAACTTAATGAAGTTTATTCAGGTAATAAAAATAGTCATAAAAACTTTAATTAGGTAATAAATTAATTTTAGTCAAATATAAGTAATAATGTAAACCCTATTTAATTACTAGTTTGAATTCTAATTTAAATTCGAGTGATTTAGATGATACTATGAGTCAATAAGGCTAAATAAAATAAATTTTTTATAAAATTAATAAATTAAGTATAGAATCAATAATAAAAATTTTAGAAAATTGATCGAAACCTAAATTGCCTACGAAAACCCTAAATCTGATATACATGTAAATACTTAAAATCGAACGTAAACTTGATCAAAATCCTAAAATTATAACTTTAAATTTATAAAATGAATAAATATCACTTAATAATGATATAATTATAGTCGATTATAATTATCGACTAAATCGCATAATCACGTAAAACTTTTAACGAAAACATTAATATAACTCATAAAAATTATAATTGTAACAGGTACTAATTAAATTGATAAATTTTTATAAAGTTCTAAAATTAATTTATAAATGTTATTTTTATTATTTTTATATTTAAAAAAATTACATATAATTTTTTTCCTTTTTCTTCTTTTATTTTTCTTTTCTTCTTAATTCCTTTGTTGTCACGTTTTAAATTCTGGAAAAAAACAACAACAGCCCACGTGATTTAATTCTCCTCTAAATGTTACAATTAAAAACAAGATATAAAAAATAATGATGAAATTGTCTTATCTTAATTAATGCAAAGATTTGTAAATTACTTTATATTTCTTATTCCATTGCCATTCACGTCCAAAGCTGGAGATTGCAATTAAAATCAGAAAAAAAAAAAGGAAAAACAAAGCAAGAACACATACACACAAATCGAACAAGGAAAAGAAAAGCAAAGGGAAAAAAAATCAAAGACCAAAAACAAGAAGAAAGAGGAAGAAGAAGGAGGAGATTAAGGGATTTATTTCTTTATTCAAAGTATTAAAACAACTAGATAAGTATACATTTAATTTCTTTATACTTATATATATAATATAGTATGTACATGTATACTAAGTGTTTATTTATTTAATTAATTACATGTACATATGTATATGCATAAATAGATATATACATAGGCATTAAGTATTTTCTCTATTTGTGTATAAACATATGTATGTAGGCATGTATATATGTATTATTATGTATAACATACGATATATGTATATGTATGTATGTATGTATAAGTAAGAATACATATGGTATGTATTTAGTATTTTCACTATTTAGGTATTGTTATATATATATATATATATGTATATGTATATGTGTGTGTGTGTGCGCGCGCGCGTGCGCGTGTATACATAGTATTTTTCTTAAGTATAATATATAAGTATACTAAATATTTTCTTTATATAATGTATATATATTTAGTATTTTACTTAATTAATTTTGTATATATACATGTGAATATATAAAAGTATATATGTACATAATATTTATCTTAGTATATGATATGTATATACATGTATTATACAATTCCATATATATACGTGTATGTGTGTGTGTACATATGTGTATACCTATTTCGTATTTTTCATATATATATATATGTGTGTGTGTGTGTATGGGTATAATAATAAGTATACATATATATATTTATACTTAGTATGTTTAAATTATAAAATTTATATATATATATGTACTCATTAATTTTCATATATAAAGTACATACATGTATGCGTTAATAATATGTATATATACTTAATAATTTACAAGTACATGAAATTTTTATATAATTATGTATATATATGTTGCTAACATGTAGGTATATATATACATATTATTAATAATATTTGTATTTTAGTATATATATATACATATATAGTATGATCATACATGTACATAAGTATGTAAAATATAAATAAGTGTATAATATACTGGTACATAATATATAAATAAGGCTAGAATAATTTAATATATAATGTATCATATACGTATAAATGTATGTATATGAATAGTGACACATAAGTAAAAATACAAGTATAATTAAATAGTATATACATAATATTATAATAATAATTTAATAAATAAAGTAAGATAATATATATAATAAAACATAAAATAATAGAAAATCTAGAAAAATGTGTAAGCTTGACATGTGGCACTCCTACATGTTGCCATGTCACAATTTCCTATAAATTAATTAATTTCATAATTAATAATAATAATTAATTAACTAAGTAGAAAAATAATAAAGTAGAAAAAATTGAGTTAATAATTCTAAAATCTCAAAAGTAGGTAAAAATAAATAATTATAATAAAATAAGCCTAAAATAAGAAAATTATCAATTATACGTTTAAATAATTATTAAATCATAAATATACTAAAAAAAGCTTAAATTGATATTTTATATCTTTTTAAGTTAAAATAATAAATTTTATGATCTTTTTATATCACAGTTAATATTGTGAGTTATAATATTCAAAACGAACCTCGCTACGAGAAAATATACTCGAAAACGATTGAAATAGACTATAAGTTTATAAAAATCCGAACTAAATTTTAAAAAAGTTATATGCAATTGTCGAGCCTTTTTTTTTTGTTTTTTATTTATTTAAAATTAATTTCTCATTTCTCGATTAATATTAAACCCTAACCCACTTAATATTAATCATCGACTAAAGAAATTGAAAAATTTTGATTTTTTATTGAAAATTATTTTTAGAGTCGCCACCGACCGAAGTCGGGAAAAGAAAAAGAAACCGTAACCAATTAGGTGGATTGATTATAATTTGGCTACCAGTCTTTGATTTCAAATTTAATAAAGAACTAGACGGTTTTGAATTTAGGGGTTAATCTATTAAACCCTAATGGGTACCACTATTTATTTACCGAAATTAGGATTATTTTTCTAATTATAATAATTAAGATAAATAAATAATAAAATCAAAAGAAAAAAAATGAACCTAAATTTCTACATATTTTATCGTCGCTCCGAAGGTGTCTACGTACCCGCTAGCCAGAATCAGACGATCGTAGTTCTTTCTTTAAAAAAATCTTTAATGTGTTGATTTACTTTAATTTTTTTTAAAAAAAAAACTACCCAAGTTTACGTTTTTAGTTTATTTGGTTTATTTTCAAAAAATCTAAAGGGGTCCTAACTCTTGAGCGTTGTTATCTTAAAAAAAAATACTCTAATAATATTTTTTTTAAAAGGGCCTTTTATTAATTTTATTTAAAGAAAAATAACTTTCTATGTAATAAATCCTTAAGTAAAGCCAAATCTAAAAGAGATAACTAATTCTAACAACCACTAAACTAATATATATAACTATCTACCAAAATAAAATAATTCCATATAATACACTTTATATAAAAACTAATACCAAAACTTCTAAAGTCATATAATATATTATGTTAACTAAAAAGATATAATAATATGTGTATACATAAATAAAAAATAATCTTAATGACCCCTAAAGTAATACATATATACATTTATACTCATATAACTATTATTAAATAACCGTTCACTTAAATCGTTATTAATCTATATAATGGAGAAAACTACTGTCAAAAGAAATATCTTAAACTATTATAAACATAATCTATGCTAAATCACTAATGATCTAATAAAATAATAATATAACATAATATAATAGAGTATAACAATAAATAAATGATAAATACATAATATCAAAGAAAAAAGAAAAGAACGATCCACTCGCAAGCGACTGTATGGTGTTGTGTGCAATGTCGTATGGAGTATCGCGCGTGCAAAGGAGTTTTTCTGTTTCTACTGTTCTTCTTTTTTTTTTTAGGTACTTACTAAGACATGAACCCGTAACCTCCAACTAAATCCACCCAAATTCTCCATTACTTATCCGTTAAGCTGTTGGTCAGTATCTTGACATTCATTTCAATTAAATTATATTTAAACTATCTGAATCCCTAAAATAAAATTTTTAACTAAACGAAAACTAAAACTAACACTAAAAGTACCTAAAAATCTACGAAATTTTTATGATTTTTCCTTTTCTTATTATTATTTTTTTGGTATTTTTATCATTTGTTAATTTTTATTATCTTTTTATCTTTTATTAATTTTTTTTTATTTTTTGAATTAAGACCCCTTTTTTGTAAAAATAAAAATTAGGATTACAGAGAGGCAAAAATTAAGTGTCTACAGCAATTTGATAAAAAGCTTGAATCGATGATTTTATATAACCGAGTTAAGTAAACAATGCGAATTACGATATTAGTTTAGTTTTGAATTTCTAAACTTACTATTTTCTATATTCCTTATTTTCAAGTGATCTTAACTTTGATCTTGAGCTGCCATTAGACTACTGCGACGCTTAAGCTAATTATGGTTGAATGAGTTTTTTTTAATAATTCTATATTTGCTTATGTTTATAATTAATGAATATAAATTGTGATTAATAATTAAATGTTATGTGGGACTAAGTTATGCTTATATATGATACTATTTATTAATAGCGAATTTACTTAAAGTATGATAACGTATTGATCGTTGCGTGGTAGATTAGATAGCAACTGATTGTTTGTAACCTTATTGATCATTGAATAATAAGACCTAATTTTATTCGATTTAGTTCTTTCAAATCGAATCACTCATAATCATCCACTACATAACTAATTTCAGTTGTCATATCACACGGAGATGGCGAGAGGCTATACTTAGGTTGATTATTTGCTGTTATAGATTTCATATAGTGTACACGTACAATATGACCTTATTCTGGCCCACGGGATCACTAGGCATTGGGGGTACTAACCGCTTAGTTAAGGGTTAAGTCAAGAGGCTTCCGTTTAGAGATGAGTAAGGGCTGCGTAAACCTACTCACAATCATATGTAGAACTCATTTTTGTTAAAAACTAAAAATGGATATACCATTGTATTTTGAATATGAAACGTGGAGTTTCATTATGATATAAGTTTTAGTATGATACCTGGATCTGACTATTGCTGATATATCTCCAAACCTGACTTCGAAAGGTGTTAAATCTAAGTTACATACAATACCTAACCACCTGCATGTATTTGTTTAGTATACCAATTGTTAATGCATTCATTTGATTAAATTTAATTGATGTATAACTTAATTTCTGTATGGTTAAGGGAATTATTTCACTAAGTTAGTTAGCTTACAACCCTACAGTCTTCTTTCGCAGGCTAATATGTTCATGGAGTTGAGCCGTCACATGCTTAAGGTTAGTTATACATCAAGGGTTGATGCGAGAGTAAAATATGATCGGAATGCATTTATGATAATGTATTTAGATTATGAATCTTATTATATAATGAAATAATATAAGTTTGAATTCAGAAATATTATAGAATTTTTCTCTATAAATTTCTATATAAATATACATGTTTTATATTCTAATAGTTGGTTATTATTATTATGAAATGATATTGCTTAAATATGCATAAATCTTGGTTGTTAGTTGCAGCCGTAACCGTAGCCATATATATTGCATGAAGGATTGTCGATTGAAAGGAAATCAATCTACAGTCTTTTGTACGGTATACAACGATTATTACTACTAACCCCCTTGGATCATGACAAGTAAATTATACATTTTAATAGAATTTAAGTACCATTTATGATATCAAACATTTCCATTTTATGTTTGGTTACGTAATAGAGAAAATCGAGTGAAATCAAAGGAATGTTTCCTTTATTTGGTTTGTTTTAGAAAAGAAAAAGAGATGAAGTTAATATAAGACAATTTTTATTTTGATGATCATTATTTTAAAGGATATTTTGTAAGTATCTATTATATTTCACTTATTTCAACTGTTTCTCTCCAATTTTAGAGAGAAAAGAAGCAAACTTCAAAATGACAAATTTTCTATTTATTTTCTTTCTTTTTTTATTCATTTCCACTCAATACTTAAATTGCCAAATATATCATTTCCTATTATTTCGACACATTTAAACACAATAGAAATGTTGTATACTTACTCGAATGCACTAAGTTAATATATGGTTTTTCATTTAGTGCATGATACAAAGAGTAAGATATTTCTTATACTTTATTTAGTTTGCTAAGTATGATATAATTTTTTATACTATATGTTAACATAAGTACCATGTTGCAATAGCGATTTTAATGGTTTTATACTATATGTGTTATATAATTATATTTTTTCATGCCATCTTGGTCTCCTTATCCTTCTCATCACCATCATTATTACACCGCTATTATTACAACGAAGGGAATTAGGGTTTGAGGATCTAGTTATTATAAGATAATAATTTAATAACTATTTTGTAAAATTATTTGAATCACTTTATAAAATATTAATTCCTTATTTGAATCACTTTGTTATTGAAAGGACTTTAACATAGATTTTACTAATCTTTCTTAGGTTTCAAGTATGGACTACTTACTTATTGTTTGTGTTGTTAGGCTAGTTACATAATTTGATTAATTAATTATTAGACATTAATTGAATATGTATTACTTGTGCTTGGCTGTGCCTAAGGATTAGGAATACTAGTGATCTTAGGGTGGCACATCGATAATTCTTGATGATGTCCTAAGTAGATTCCTACTTAGAAATGATTTAGGTAAATTTAAGGCATTTCTTGACCTCTATCTAGGATGTTAGGGAGGACTTACACAAATTTTGCATGTTATATATATATATATATATATATATATATATAAACTTTGCTTAATTGGAGTTATAAATTACTCTTAAGTTTAGAGTTAGATCCACGTGACCCTATGTTATGCTATATGCAACTTAAAATAAAAGATGATAAATTGGTATTTTTTACATATCTGGTACTTGTTTTGTGTGTGAGTATGATGTGATTATTATTGTTTGCTCATGCAAATGTGTTTCCCGATTCCGTATTGGGTTTCGGTTTACCCTATATTTATTTTTTAGGTGTAGGCACTCAAGAAAAAATTACAAAATTTGTTGACTTTGAAGATATTTACCGGATTATTATGTTAGGAAGCGACGGTTAAAATTATAATTGTGATGAAGCATTAGAATTGAATAATTAAATCTCCAAATTGCTCTTAGTAAATTCTTGTTAAATTTTTTTTGAAATTTACTTAGATAGTAACATTTCTGATTCTTTTTATGGAGATTAAATAAGATACTTTTTGGAGATTATAACATGTGTTTTTGGAGTTTATAGAAGGTTACGCTTAACATGGTAATAGATATTAGAGACATGTGACAGGTTAGAACATTCTAAGTTTTGGAGCATTTTAATTAGCAATAGTGATAATGAGGTAATAAGAGCAATGATAGTTATTATGAGCATTTCAATTGGCAATAGTGGTAACAAGGAAATAAGAATGGTGATAACTATTATGAGGCTGGGGTAGTGGTGGTGAGGTAACAACAGTTAGACTTGGAAGTATGCATATTTCTAATATTACAATGTGAAGTTATGTTTTATGAACTTACGAAGGCATATGTTTACTAACCAATTGCTTTTTAGAATCTCTGTTTTTTTCAATTTTTAATTCTTTCTTCGTTTTAAGCACTATAGAAAAACATTACATAATATAGATTTTTGAGCATAACAAGACTAAGGAAAATATAAAATTCTAACCCAACATTACATATATATTAGGGTAAATGCAAGTTTTAAAACTTATAGGACTTATTGCAATTAAATCCTAAAATAATCTATCCATTATCATTACACATAGATGCCCCTTACAAATTTTTTCACTTGAAAATTTACAAAATCTTAAAATACAACAGCTCATTGTGGATCTATTAGAATTAGAACCCATAGCAAACCTTAATATCTTATATAGAAAGAACAAAGGAACTAGGGGATGAAAAGTGACATGAAGACAATGGAAGAGAAAGGAAAATGAAATATATATATATATATATTCTTATTTGTAGGAAAAAAATGAACTTCATGGGTTGGAAATAGAAGAAAGTCAACAATATA
This sequence comes from Lumnitzera racemosa, assembly GCA_024138005.1. Lineage (NCBI taxonomy): Eukaryota > Viridiplantae > Streptophyta > Magnoliopsida > Myrtales > Combretaceae > Lumnitzera > Lumnitzera racemosa. The sequence goes on from JAMXBC010000002.1 coordinate 115,602,601, forward strand.
ATTTTATATTTTGCTAAAATACTAGTAAGGTCCCTAAAATTTAAAAGTATATTTTGTTTCAAAGGTGAAAATAGTATTATTTATATGAATTCTTTCTCTCTGAAATTATTCCCACTCCTTTCCCTCCTTTCCAAACATTGGAAAAGTAGATGCTTGTCTCAAATTCTTTTCTTCTTTGTCGATTCCCTCAATCCAAACATGATATAAAAATCTATACCAATATCTGTATCTTAGATATTAGTAGAGAATTGTAACAAAATTAACAAATTTTCGTGCTTATTCCACTTAAATTCAGTAGAGGAATCAACTAAGAGAATAAAGGAAGAATGTGTTGATAGGTTTAATGGTTTAAAGATTAGGGATGTAAATGGGGGATTTAAATGAGTTTTATAAAATATAAACCTAAACAAATATCTTATAAGATATTCCAAAATCCGAGAAAATATGTATGTGGTTTTTCTTTCATTCTATACTCGGTACCCATCCCAGAATATTATAAGTATAGGGTAATTATCAAATTAGACGGGTTTGGTATATTCTAGAACTTGGTTGCTTATATCTTGATATGTACTATAGGGGTTAATATTAATTTATCTTATTATATTTATTGACTTAGGGTTTTTTAATGGATTATATTTTAGTCTCTAAACTTAGGTTGAGACCCGTTAGTTTTTTAAACCCCACCTAGAAGAAATTACCCTATTGGGTATCTCAGGTTGAGTGGGTCGATTATCTTATGAATGCACACTCGCTTGCGTCCTTAATAGAAAGATTTGTGAGGTATGCCTGTGATGACTTATTTCGAAAAAGCATGGTATGTTGGCAATGTGATGGTGCATGGCGATGTCGAGCTAGGTATTCTTTTCTAAATGCATTATAGGACCTTCCGACCTTGCTCCTTTCCCGAAAGAGCATTCCCATAAGCAGAGTAAACTAAACTATTAATTTGAGAAAGAGTCAAAGAAAGGTTTATGACAGTAAGAAAAAAAAAACGCACGGATTAAGGTTTGATAGACCACCATCATAAAACATTGAATAATTAGGTTTATACCATTAGAGATTATTGGGATAAATAAATCAAATCGCTATCATAACTCGTTTAAGGGTTTAGGTAGTAATGAGTTAAAAAATAAAGATGTATTTCAATTAATAAAACGCAATAGATGGTTAAACGTTTCCTTTTTAAAGAAATAATTTTGCTATCAATTTTAGGACGATTAAGGGAAAATGGTTGAGTTTAATTAAGGAAATCGGTCTTACCTCAAGGATAAATAGCCAACTTTTCCTGGTTTTAGTGGACGTAGCCCTAGTTTGTTGAGGTAATTGGCTAGAGAAGAGGAGTCAATAAAATTCGAGGAGCTTTCGTTTTATTTATTTATTTATTTATTTTTTCCTTTCTGATTTTTCACTAATTAATACATACAATATACGTATTAGATGATGACGTATTAATTATATCTTTTTTAAAATTTTATTCATTATAACGTGTTGCAAAATTCAACGTAGTACAACAACAGACGTAAAAGAGTTAGCATTCGAATTTTTTTCGAATATCATTATTTAGAAATGTGAAATTCATGTGTAAATTGGAAATTTTAAAAGAAGAAGACAAACGGAAGTCTTTGATGTAATGTGAACAATATGCAAAACTCAAAACTTCCGTCCAAATTTAGACAGAAAGTTAGGAAAACCCCTTCTAGAAATTGATGTTCTAGAATAAATATGGTGATGACAACTGACATGAAAGTGGCATCCAACAAGCATATATTCCATTTATTCTTTTGGTTGGATATAAATTCGACTAGCCAAAAGCATGCATTCGATAACACATCAGAGGAGACGAGTTAATGTAAATAATAAACAACGGAAAACGGTGTGAGTGGGTAATAGTTTTAGTTTTTTATCTCGTACATGTTTGCTCCGTTGGCCATACGGCGTGCTCGCTTCGCAGTTAATGAATCTTGTGCGTGGCTCGTGAGGGAGCTTTGAATTTATAGCATGATACCTTACCAAGCACACCACACCAATCTCTTCTAATACATCACGCATATATAATAGCATCTAATATTTAATAATTTTTTTTTTTAACTTAATGGTTTATTAACATTTCTCCCCTTTTTTCTTTTTTTTTTCTTTTTAAATAACTTTTTATTATAATGTAAAAAGAAAATGAGTGGAAGATCAACATTCGTATTATGGAAGTTGTGCCTTAATAAATAATAATAACACGTATTGAAGGGAAGTGGAATTTTCAAAGTAATATTTTGGTTGAGTTGTTGAGGGTTTGAAATTGGGTGGTTGCTATGAGATCTGCTAACAATTTTAAATGATCTGTATTGTTTTCCAATTTTAAAAGTATGGTTTTAACATAATTTTATATTTATTTATCTCCTCGATCCCCCCCCAAAGTATGGTTTGAGAAGAAATGGTTTTACAGAGGAAAATTTTAGGAGTTCTAGGGTAATCCCATAATTGAAATTAGTCATAAGCATCACATTAAATTATACTTTTTAAGATAAGGGAGAAAATGGTGTTTGATTTGTTTAAAAGTTGAGTTGAAATTAATTGTATTTGTTAAGATCCTTGCAGCCCGACAATATAAATATTAATCTTTTAATAGAATAAATCAAATTTAAATCTCTCCTCCTAATAATTGTAACAGTAATTGGTTTTAGAAAAAAAAAAAAGGAAAAGAAAGAAAAGCTAAACAATTGTGTTCAATTGCTCGGTATTCACCTCCTTCTCAAAAAGACCGCTTTAAATGATTCACTTCAATTCTTGCAACCGTTAGAATCTATTTTACTTTTCATTTTAATATTTCTTATATAATTTTGTTCTCTTATATCTTATCTTTGTTTGAATTTGATTGAACTTTTACTTCTCAAAAATCCTCCTACAAAGAAATGCATAAAATATCCATATATTAAGAGGCATAAACACTAGAGTTTTAAAGTTAAAGTAGTTTAAATTTGTGTCAAGCAAAAAATATTGAATAACTAAGTTAATAAACACTCGCTTGACCCAAAAGTTACATCCATATATTGACAAGGTATTTACCACTATGACGTTATAAATTAATACCAATTACTCTCACAATTCATGTAGGACTTTACTTAAATATGAGATATCACAATTTTTGTAATGATCTAGGCTAATAGTAATGAATAACTAAGTTGACAAATATTAATGGACCCATTTCAATTACTTGACCAAAAAATTGCAACCATGTGTAAACAAAGTACTTACTACTGTAACCTTATAAACTAGTATCAATCACTCTCACAATCCATAGAGACCTTTACTTAATCATGAGGTATCACAGTCTCTTCTCGTTAAACATATGACGTCCTTATTACAAGACCTTATAATTGGTTCTAATTCTTCCCCCTTTTTAGTATATGATTCAGGCCATTAACTACTTGCAGGTCATCTTAGAGGCATGCTAGAAGTAACCACCCTGATGATGTTGAACATTGGATTCGTTATTTGATTTTGATGAGAATAAAATAAAGAGTATATATTTAAAAATGTTATTTTTTAAAAGAACAAAATCAGTAAATAATTAAATTAAGTATTATTTAATTATGTTGAGTTAATTGAATAAGATCGATTAATTTGCTTAATGATTACATATATCAATTAACTCTACAAAATGTTTAATTTTTTAGTGATGATCAAATGATCTTGAAGTTAGATTATAAAGTGTAATTGTTCATTATCTATTAAAAAATGTTTTTAGGTGATATTTAGTCTATTAAGTTGACGGCTTGAAAGCACTACTAGCTTAACGGTAAAGTGGCCTAGATAAGGAGATGGAATTGCTTCTGATTAAGGAATTAGCTGTAAGCCTCACAACCAGCCACTCAAGGTTTCGATCGGCTGAAAAATCCGATGAAACTTAAATTATAAGCAAAGCTAGAAATATTAGTAAAATAATCTCGTAAGTTTGAATTTAAGAAAATAAGCAATAAAATAAAAGAATATAAAAATTTCAAATTTTAAATATATAACTCGTTATTTATCGAAAATGCGTAAAATGTATTCTGATAATTAACGAATTGCTAGAGATAAATTATATATTTACTAAAAATTATAAAATAACCTAACTAATATTTAGGAATATTTATTTGTACTATATATGAATTTACATGTATGTAGAAATATGCGTAATTACTTAAAATTTGCGTAATGTGCTAAAATAATACTAAATAATTAAAGAAAATTCATAATTAATTAAGAAAAAATAAAGAAAAATCAGAAAAAATAAGGAATGATATAGATATAGGTCATGGAAGCTGGGGAAAATAATAAAAAAAATTAGCCAATTAAATTAGAACAATATAAAAGTCAAATTGGAAGAAGATAAGACAATTATCTAATCAAATTAATGCACAATAATGTCCTTAAAACTCTGTAAATAGCAAAAAAAAATTTATAAGCTCATTTGACCAGTTTGGAGAGTGAGAAAAATAAGGAGAGGCAAAATTAAGAGAAAAATTAAGATTAGGAAAAATAATAAGAAAAACTGTACAGTTAGGGCCATAAGGGGGAACCAACATCAGACTGGCAGTTGGGAGTGGAAGGCCACCACCACCACACGATGGTGGTAGCGCCTAGACCGGCCAATAAGGTCACAGTGGCAGGAGCCACCAAGACCGGTGAGTCCAATTTTTAGCCCGATTTTGTGTAATTTTGTAAAAATAGTAAATACTTTTAGAAAATTATGAAACTTGTTATTCTAGAATATTTTTGCATTTAGTTTTTAGGAAAAATATTATTTTAATAAAAATATGTCCCGTGATATATGTTCCTTAAGAAATCATGCAAAACCGAACATGATTAGGATTAGAAATAAATAGGCTTAGGAGTATAGTTTGGAGTTCAATTTTTTTCTGTAGAATGCTTAAGTGATATAGAACAGTGCTATGAATCTTTTTTTTTTAAATTTAATTTTCAAAATTTTTAGGTAAATTTTTAGCCTTAAAATGAGAGAAAAATTGGGTAATTTTAGGTTAATTAGGTAATTAAGACATTAATTACTGATTTAGATAGTAATTAGATGGTTAGGGATATTAATCTTTGATGTGAAACCTAATCCTAGCCTTTGGAATGTTAAGTGTAATTAATGAAGGAATTATGTGGTAATTGTAGAATATGTAGAATTGGAAAATTAATAAATATGAAAAATTAGGTTTAACTAGATAATATAATAATAAAAATCAGAATATAATAAATCTAAAACAAAAATTTAATTTTAGGTAATTGTATAAAAAATGTAAGATTTTCTCATAACGGGGGTAAATTCGGTGATTAAACTAGGATCCGAGTGTACCGCACGAACTAAAACATTAGTTGGAGATTAAAAATAATATCTAGGATATCCGAAGATAATGCAATTAATTTCATATTATGGGTTGGAATGATTTCTTAGGATATACATATAAATCTTTAACCAAAAATTGAGTGAAAAACCTAATTTAAAAATCGATGCGAAAACTAAACCCAAATTTAACCCTAAACCTAGAATAATTGTAAAAGATTTGAAAATCTAGATAATTAGACATATTAAACGCTACACAAAAGATAACAATAAGCGTTATAGGATAAAACCAACTTATAATAGTTATACGATAAACTAAAACCACGTTTGTGTTATAAGGATGATTAGCGATAACTTGAGCGAGTTGGACCTCGAGTGAGTGAGCGAGGAGTCCAGGTAAGTTGGGATTGATACGTTGCTATATTTTGGAGGCTTAAGATTATACTTGGTTGTGCTTATTAGATAGTTGGTTGTGTGCATGTGCTTGATTATAAGTGATGCTATGATTTTGTTTGTTGTTCTGACTTATATTGTATGATTTATATGAAATGATTGATCACCCTAAACTAGACCTAATTAAATATACAACCTATAATCATAATCAGACCTACATGGAAACCCATTAGAGGAACTTAGGACTCTCCGGCCAAATACCGACCCCTTCGAAAGGGATAGTATAGGATTGCATAATGGTCCCTTCTTCATTCTTCGTCGAATTAAGTGACAGGAGAGGAGGTCGCGATGAAGGTGAAGTCAATGGTTTGAAGGTAATCGCGGGAGGAGCGAGGTCTCCATTATATAAGCCTAGGTTTGGTCGTGAGCTATTGCATTAATGGCAACTCCTTACCCAGATTAAAGCGGGTGAAATTTCTCTAATCTCACAACAGGCCGGACAACGTCATGCGATGGTATTTGCTTGAACATGCATTGCACCTAATAAGTTTATTGATAACCTTATTGTGTTTATGGTATAGTTTTAAGTCCTCCATCATAACTTACTGAGCTGTCGTTGCTCACATCTCTATAGACGTCATACAGATGCTAGCTAAGAAGCGGCATACGACTACTCTAAAACTAGCAACTGTTAAATCCTAAGAAGTGAGAAAAAACATTTGAAGAACAAGCATATATTTTTTAAGGTTTAAGCTTTTATTTTAGAATTTTTTATTTTTAAATAATGTAATGACAGAATTATAATGTATATATATATTTTCTTACTTTCTTAGGTAAATGATTTATTTAAATTATAAACTGTTTATTTCAAAGCGGGTTAGTCGTGGACGCCTTGTATAGATCAGGTCTAGAATAGCGATTGTAAGGCTAACTTCTATCTTAAAATAGTTTACACGGTAGGACTGTTATGACTCTACCGCTTCGGGGCGTGACATTAGCATACCGATTCACTTATCGGTGTTCTTGCCAGTAGTGCAATTTGCTACCAACTTGCCAATAAGGGTAAGGTACTGCCATGTTGGTAAGTCCAATCCAGTTAGTCGTTAGAGTATTTAATGCATTATAACAGAAAAAATTGAATGGGATGATATAAATGCTCAATAACCTGACTAACAAGAGAGATCTGATCTTTTGTGACAATATTCCAATATTCTTTTGTGCTCTTATTGTCTATTATTCTCATTGTCCCTTGTATCTTAATTTGCTAATATTTATAAAGATTTGAAGTATAGTGCTTGTGAGCTATTAGTTCCAAAGTATTGAGAGTTAAAAGCATTATACTAATAATCCTTGAGATTGAGTTTTATGTTGCAAGTTGAGATTGTGATTTGTGTTAAGAGTTGTGAGTGTGAAACTTATTTAATCAAGTTTATGTTTGTGTAGCTCTTGGAACTTGAATTAAGAAATTCATAAAGTAATGTGAAGTCCTCAATTAAAGGCATTATATGTCTGTAGAGAATAAGGGGCATGTTACGCCCTAAATAGGTGAAATCGTAACAACCTCTCTGTGTGACCCATCCTAAGATATAAACTGTCATTACAACTATTATCTGAGAATTAGTTCATACCAAGCGTACTTGACTTTATCTCTTTGAAGTGCCTAATTCAATACCTATTTGATATGAAACTATAGAGTAATCCTTTAAAAAAAAATTTAATAATAAACTTGTAATTTGACCTTATAAAAGAGTGGTAGTAAATTCCATAAATACTTATCATTTCACATACAGATGAAAATATTGAAAACTCCTAAGTCTTTTGAGAAGTTTTATGTAGTTTTCCTTAAAAAATAAATCGTTAATATTAACGACAATAACCAGCCATTTCTTCTTGCATCCCACTCCCCATCCCAATTTACTAGGGTTTTGATGTTGGGTAGGCACTTGTAAGCCATTTAGAACTTGCAAAACAAACTATAGAGGAATGAGCAACAACTTGCTTAGTAAGCAGAACGGAGATAGTAGTATGCATTTAGCACATCATAAGTAAGGTTCTCAACCAAGTTGTTTAGATGTAATGCATATACAAGCAAATGCCATCGTACAACATTATCCGATCTGTCATGAGATAAGAGAAATAGTTCTAATCCAGGTTGAGGAGATTGACATCATACAGTCATGACTCGAAACCAAACCGAAGCTTGTGCAATAAATAACACCCCCCTTCTATGACCACCTTCGAATCACTGCCCCCAACCTTGCCATGACCTCCTCTCTTGTAACTTAGTTCAGTTAAGGGTAGAAAAAGAATCATTTCAGCTATCCTCATCGAAAGGAATCTGTGTTTGGTCTAAGAATCTTATTCGTTATTCCTAGTGAGTTGCAATGCATATCTGATTAGTTATTAAGCCAAGTTTGAGTTAGTTCATCTTTTTAGGGTGATCAACCAAGCTTAAACAATTGAAGCATAACAATATTCACAAAACAACCATAACTTAAAACTTAAATCCCACAACATAAAGCTTAGATCATATCACAGCAATCGATACTCAACCACAAGTACTACATACGTACGAACAGCTAATTACAATAACAAGTAAATGCATACTACAGTCTTCGAGTATTTTGAAATAATGCCTAAAAACGCTATAAAATATTGATCCCACTTACCTATTCTAATGCTTACTACGGAAAACTCAAGTCATTAACGATTTGATTTTTGAGGAATCCTATATACACAAAACCCAAATTTAGTTTTCGTACTAGTTACCAAAACATTAGGGTTTTATCTAAAATGATTATATATATGTATATATTTATTATCACAATAATATATAGTTTTATTATATATATATATATATATTGAGTTAAGTTATCAATTATTAATAATATATATAATTTATACTATTATATATTATACATCGTTTTGATCGTATCTTAGCGTACTTTTAATTGGTTAAATCATGTTTCAATTCTAATAGGGTTATTGTAATACATACATTTCAATAATACTATGAAGTTATAGATTATATTACTTAAGATTATCCAATTTTAATAAAATCAGTATTGTTGGGTTTATATAGACCTAACGACACGTTTTACGGGTCCTATTTCTGAAGATAACTTTTAATGGGTAGTTCAAGTTTTGAATACAATTGTACACATCTATATAAATATTATCATATTATACGTAATTTATGTTATTAAATTGTATTTTACCTGATTTGTTAATATAATATTATAATATAAGTATTGTCTAACCTAATACACATATAACATATCTCAATCAGTAAAATATCATTAAATATATTAAAAATGCACTTTTTATCTAATTTGATCTGTATACATACACATAGTTTTTATTCAACTATTTAGTATATTTTAATCTATTATTACTAAAAATATGTCCCGATTTGTAATTTAAGCCATTTACTACATAAATTTGTAATAAATAATTTGGGTTATCAAATAATTCTTCGGAAATTTCTATAGACTCCTAAAAATATGGGGAACTCAACTATTACTTGGTTTCAAGTTTTCGACCTATCACCTATATATTTGTATTTATGATTTTACCCTTAAATTATTCTAAATTACCCAATTATGATCCTTTTTGCACTAAATTTATTTCAATCTATCCTAACATTATTATTATTCATTAGAAATCAGTACATGTCCATTTCATCATTTAATTTCTAAATTTTCTATTTATTTCACAATTTTAGCCTATTTTTGAGTTATTTTTAGGCCAAAAAATGCAACAAATATTAAAAATATTCAAATAAAAATTTAGGCTTCATAGAAATTATATAAATATCATACATATCTTACACAAAAATTTTGAGTTAGAAACAATAGCATTTGATACAATTATTTTGTATGTCAAACTTCGGATGAACAATAAATTTCTTAAGTAAGTATATTAAATATTACTAATTTTTCAAAAATAAAAATATCACACGAAAGCATGTTTGAAATAACCTAACTATAAATTTTTTTTTATAATTTTCTAGGTGGATTTAACATTTTTTATAATTTATTGAAAAACATAGCAGAATTTTAACCTTCGTGTTCTTGAATTCTTCGGTAATCGTGGGATGATGGGGGGTTGTTAGAACACCTAGACGCTGGCTGAACTAGTGGTGGCCAATCGGGTTGGTCGTTTGGGTCAGGTACAGTAAAGGCTTAGTGGTTTCCTCTATTTTTGAATAATTTTTTTGAAATATTCTGATTGCACTAATTTTTTCCTCTGATTTTCCTTAGCTAATTTAGGTCCCAAAGTGTTTAAGTTATGTCCTAGGTCTACTTTTATACTGGCTTAGGAATTTATAGAATTTTTTCTCCATAAATGCATGCTTATCATCTTAAATTCCTAACATGTAAGGATGGTGTCCTCCTCTTCACTATTCAACTATTGATTCAGCTAATTGAATTCTCCACAGCAAGCCACAATTGTTTTCCAATAATTTCGCAGCTGCAAATGCATTTGTTGGATAAGATTTGTAATCCTTTAAGTGTTTTAGGTATAATTTATTAATATTTGGTTATTTATTAATATACAAGTATATATTCAATGTATATATATATATATATCATGTGTAGTGTATAACTATACTCATATAATTATGATTCTAAAATGTCTTTTATGTTTTATGATATGTTTCTTATTTATTTACATAAATTCAATATAATATATGTAATTAAATAATTTAGAGTTAATCTACAAATATAATTATTATTTATACCAGTTATACTCATAAAAATATGTGTATATTCATATTGTAAATTATACTATATTATCTCATTTTATAGCTTAGTTAACTTATTTTTAAGTTCTTATTATATTCTTAGCTCAATTTTTAGAGTTCCAAGTAATTTGGTACTATATTAAATAGTCATACTTCTAGGGATAAAATTGATTCTTGGTTGCTATTTTCAAAATCTAACTTCATTAAGTTACCTTGACTGACTTTTTTATCTTAATCATAAAGTTTGGATTTAATTGGATAACCTTTTCTATAAGCTCTAAATCTAGGTACAATTGCCTTAAATCTAACTTTAAGGTCTCATATAAAATAAATTCTCACTATTTTTTAATTATATTCTTATTATATTATGGATTTCTAAATGTACAGAAATTCCTTAATTAGGGTTATAATGTTTTTTGTAAATTTCTAACCTAATCAGTTTACTTTTCCAAATGCTTTAAATTAACCGTTGACCCTAACAGTACAAGAACAGGGCTTTGCCTTAATACTCATATGTTTATATCTTAATTACTGATTTATGGAATATTACAGGGCGGTTCGAGCTCTACGTTATATCTGGGCTTGATCTTCTCATCCCTATCTCTTTTAATTTCCGCACTTCTTGTTGTTTTATCATTATCTTGATTATGATCATTGTTACTTTTAGTACTTGATTTTGAAAAGAATTGCAACTTGTCCTCTAAACTTAATTCATCTCCCCTCTTGAGTTTAGCTTAGTATTCTTTAGATGATACTTCTTACTTTCCTCATATCTCTTCATAAAACCAAAGTTAGACTTGAACCGTTCATCTATAGGTAAAGGGTTAACTCTGATGACATTAAAGGAGTGTAAGTGAATTTTAACCAGCGAATTGGCTTGTTTAACTTGGTTTTTATATAAGTTTAAGTAAGTTTTTTTTTTATTCGTTTAAAAAACAAGCCAAATTAACCCAACCTATTTAATTTGCAAGTTAAAATGGGCTAATTTAGGTTAGCACATTTAACACATTTATACTTTTAACCAATGAATCAACCGTTTAACCCACTTTTTAAATGGGTTAGGGCTAAATTTTTTTAATTTATTTCAAAAGCCGATCTAATGAACCTAGCCCATTTAACTTGTAGGTTAAAATTGGCTAAGTCTTATCGACTTGTTTAACCCACTTGTATACTTCTAGATACCAGGCCAAATAAAATGAACAATAAGCCAACAAATACTTGGAGCCATTTCAACCAATTAACCCAAAAGTTACAATAAGGTGTTCACCATTATGACCTTACAAACTAATATCAATTCCTTTCATAATCAATGTGAGACTTTACTTAGCCATAGGATATTACAATCTTCCCTCTTTAAACACAAACATCCTTATCATAAGACATTACAATTGGGTTTAATTATTCCCTCTTTCAGTGTACCATTTAGGTCAATCACTACCTATAAATCATTGTTTTCACGGTTTAGGCTGCTCTCATTTCGCTTGCCGCTACTATGGGAATCGCTTTTGCTTTCTTTTCCCCTGGCTACTAAGATGTTTCAGTTTGCCAGGTTGTCTCTTGCCTGCCCATGGATTCAGCAACAGTTTGAAAGGTTGATCTATTCGGGAATCTCTGGATCTATGCTTATTTTCAACTCCCCCGAAGCATTTCGTCGCTTATTACAACCTTCCTCGTCTCTAGGTGCCCAGGTAAGAATCAACATCCTGATGACACTATCTATCCTCCTTAGACCTCTTCTTAAAATAGGAGCTAGAATCAAATCGTCCATCTATTAGTAAAGGATCGACTCTGATACCATTTATAATGATTCAATCATTCATAAGAAACTAGATTAATCAAGCCAACAAAGACCGATAGATCCATTTCAACCACTTGACCAAAAAATGGTAATCTTGTTTTAGCAAAATATTCATCATTATAGTTTTATAAACTAATATTAATCCCTCTGATAATCCATATAGAACTCCATTTAGTCATGGAGTATTAGAAAATCTAATGGAAATAAAACAAAACAAATAGGTTCAATTAAAGTCGAAGATATAAGCAAGGCATCTTTTTATATGTCTCTTTCATTCATGTTTTTTATTACCACAATGTCAATATCAAAACTTCAAATTTTTATCTTTTATTTTTCAATTTGTACTTGAAGTCTTAAGTGCTTGAAGGTCATGTAAAATTAAACTTGAACTTATCAAATTTATGCCTCAACCATCACAACTTAAGCTTGTACTTTTTGATTAATGAGTATTTATCACAAACAACTTTCTAAATATGACAAATATAGTAAATATCACAATAAAAATTCGGTTAAGTATGATATTCAACAACTTCATATTTTAATTATAAAATTTGAAAGTAAAGCTTCAATTAGTGTTAATTTTTAGCAATTTTAAACTTTTTTTTGAGAAAAATTTTGAATGTATAATTAGTATTACGTTAAAAGTTGAGATGCTTCTTTTGAAACCATCCCTTTTTGTTAAATGAACATCATGATATAAAGATATATATATATATATATGTAGTTTGTTCTGTTTTTTTTTTTTTTTTTTTTACTTTAGACTTAAAATGATAACTTTATCATTTTGATTTATTTATTCACTTTTGGCAAAAACAAAAAGAAAAAGAAAAAGATTTGTTTCTTTACTACCTTCATAAGCCTAAACTCTGGTACTTACTTCCACAAGGAAAAGCTATCACAAAATAATTAGAATTATTTGAAGCGAAAATTAGAAAAAAAAAACCATGATATGCATTCTCACCAATTTGCAAACTTTTGACATGTGTCTCTTTTAATTTTTATAAAAATACAAACCATGTTTCCTCCCTATGTGTTTAGCTAAATAATGCAAGTAAAATAACAAAAATGTAAAAAAAAAGGAAATAGAAAAAGATAAAAACGAAAAGCAATTCAGACACTAACCCATGTTCCCAACAACCCTCAAAGGTGTTGCTAGCCATCCCTTATATATCAATATTTATATTACTTTTAAAGTGGCCTTAGAAAATAATTATTTCTAGACTATAAGATAGAGGTGAGACTGCTTGGGTAAAAGGCCCTATACATGCTCTATTGCATAGATATAAGTATGCAAATTTTAGAACTAAAACCTATCTTATTATAAAATTTGACAACGATATTAAAATCTGTATCTTATAAGATTTATAGGATACAGAGTATACTGTATGTTAATCCTTGATCTTCAAATGGGGGTTGAGTCACTTGCAAAAGGAGAAAAACTAAACTAAGAGGATATTAGAGAGTGGTCGGCATAACGATTTCGATGACTTAATTAATGCAAGAGTAATAGAGGAAATATAAGAATATGAGACTAGACTATTTCAATAAAAGGATTAGGCCTCTAGAAGCTTAGAGGTCTTTAGACTTATTTGTTGGGCTAGTTAGGGGCTTGGTGCTACTATAAGTGAGATTAGTGAAGCTTTTAGATATTTAACTTGTGCCTTTAAAGGGGTGACAGCATTATTAGGAGCTAGATGCACATGTTGGGAGGTTAGATCGGGCTATTATAGCTTAATTTGTGGAAAGGTCGATCTAGATTTAAGAGTTTATGTTCAAAATAATTTATTAACACTGTGGAATCTATGAATGTTTTGTTACGTTTTCATAGTATTGAATTTTTGAGGTCTATTTTCCAATGACATGTCAATTTTTTCATGATTTTTTTAATTACTACATTTTCCTATTCATCAAGCCATACTACCATAAAATTGCAATATTTTGGATTTATTCACTCAAAATTAATAGCAATATCAAATCTATTACAATAATTTTACAAATACAAGAACAACTGATATAAAGCACACATGTAATACCAAAAAAAAAAAAAAAAAGAGAGCAAAGCTTAAAACAATGTTAACCAAATGCATATTCACATCTTTGCAAAAGTGCAACATATTTGTTTTTTTCTTCATCAATGTTCAAAATGTCTTTTGATCAAACTTGTCTATGTAAATAAGGAAAATATTGAAATAAAAAGTTATTAAATACTAAATATAGAATAATGTAGCGAAGTTTATATAAGGAAAAAAAAAACACATAAACGTTAATATAATATTGTGTTATACTTAATATTATTTACTAATAAATACTACAAGATAAGTATAGTGTAGGATGGAACCTCTAACCTGTTACATTAGATTAGAGGATATAGCGCGGTATAGATTATAAAGATATATACATAAATGCCATCCTATGGGCAAAGTCTAAAAGATTATAGGGTATAATATTTAGTGCCATTTACAACTCATTCATTTCTTGTAATAAAATGAGAGAGAATAGAATTAGAATTAGAATTTCATGAGAGATGGAATAAAAGTATAATACATATTACTTTGTCTAGTAAGATTTATAAGTAATATAAGAATAGACATGTAATATAATTTTACTGATTAAATTATCCGTGATTCATTTTCTTTCTCAGCAAATCTTAAGTTAGCAGCAGCGGTAGAAGTGGTGGTGGCGGCAATGGTGGTAATGGTAGCAATTAGTAGTGGTAATGATAACTGATACGAATTAGCGCTCTGATACTAAGATGATACGAATTAAGCAGCAATGGATATCGATCTCGAGAATAGGTATTCGAGGTTCAAAACGTAGTTAACTGTAGAAAAGTAAAATGAATGTGAATGTGAATAAATATCATACATCAAAACACAAACACAATCAGTGAATGAGCTCAAAATGAGGTTCGATATCACTCACGAACATTAAATGTCATTCGGGTTTTAAATGAGAGGTTATATGTGACTTACTAATTCGCTCAAATGAAGGATTTACCACAATCTTGAGGTTAAGATTGATAAAAACACGGGAAGGATTAAAAAGTTTAATGAGCACTCAATAATTAGCTCTCAAGAGTAACCTTACTCGGAAGAGAAAAGTTCCAGATGCGAGAATATTCTATTTTCTTCTATGATATATTTGTTATGATCTTCGATATTGTTACAAATGTTGATATTTATAGTAAGTCCTAAACCCTTATGATAAAACTGTAAATAATATATAAGGCTTTAAACCTTAAAGAATTAAGCTCATAAATAAAATAAAGAAACATTTACAATAATATAAAACTATGCATTTAATGGAAGAAGTCAACATGCAGTCACTTGGCCAGTCCTGGAAGGAACACGATTTGCACCGGAGTTAGATGTCCCGGTCCGAGAAGGAGTTCTTGAAATCTTGTAGTGCTTAGTCGAGTCATCAGGAACGTCGGCTCATAATTGCTGAGTTCTAGAATTAATCGGCACTATTCTTTCTGTATCGTACTGAGTGGTTTTTTGGTCTTGAGTGTTCGACTGTATGGTCTCTCAATTTCTCAGTTGACAACAGAATTTGTGCTAAGTGGTTCCTTTTCTTCCTATTGACCTTCTATTAGTAGCTCAACCTTAGCATGAGTTGATCGGCCTTGGCAATGAACTGCTCGGCCTTAGGTTGGGACAGGTTGGCTTCGGCTTAAAAATAGTCGTAGGCTGATTCCTGTCGGTAGTAATATAGTGGTGGCAATGGTGATTAGTGGTGGTAATGGTAATAATAGGGGTAATTAGTAGTTGTAGCGGTGGCGATGGCGATAACGGTGGCTACGATAATTGGTGGTAGTGATGATGGTGGTGATAGCGGTAATAACAGCGATAGTAATGACAGTATTGGCGGCAATGGTAATGATGATGGTGATAATAATGGTGGTGGTGGTGGTAGTGGTGATAATTGGTAATCAACGGTTGATGGTGGTGGCAGTAGCAGTGGTGGTAGTAGTGATAGTAATGGCGGTAGTGATAGTATTGATGAAGGATCGTGATTTTTTAGTTAAATTAAATAATTTTTAATATTTGATTTTAAGTAATATGTATTTTTACAGAATTGTAATTCTATGATAAAAAAAAAACTAAGTAAACATCATAATAAGGTATAAGAAGAAAATAAAATTCTAATTCCCTTGAAGCCTGTTAGTTACCAAATTGAACAGGGTTTGGATTTCAACAAGAATATTGGCTCACCTCGTCACCCGTACTTTGACATCCTCTGAAAAACAATTTAACGTTGGTGCTTCCACTCGTTGCTTCTCTAATCACATGTTGGTGGGTACTAAATGCAAGTAAGTTAGGTCACGGTCTCAAAATTCTCTTAAAATTTCTAGCTTTACGAATTATGTTGGGTCTCGAGAATTTAAATTCTTGTAAGGGAACTTTGTACATAAAGGATAAAAATAGTTGCGCTATATTGCTATAGAGAAAAAAATAAAATAAAAAATCAAGTAATCCTAATGTTTCTTTGGATATTTATTTTTACTAGTCGACGGATTGTAAGATATCAAATTAATTTGCCTTATGTTTATATTTAAACACTTCGTTTTTAAGGATATTTATTTTTTATTATAGAAGTATGTTATTGATGGTTTGTTAGATTTCAAATTATTTTGCTGTGTGTTTATATTCAGATCGTTAGTTTTCTAGGATTTTTTTTTTTCTATCATACAAACGTGAATTTTGAAATATTTTAATTAAATTGGATTAGCTTATTAGTTGGTTTTGGTCAAGTTCAAAAATGCCCAATGGACAATAGAAGGGCTTCAGTACACGTAACGTAAGAGTATTCGCTCTAGGAAAGCCCTTCCCAAATTCGTTCCATTGGATTCCTAGACATACATACATGAACACAAATGGATAAAATAGAGATGCCTGTCACGGTCATATTTCTTGTCAGTTTTATAAACGCGATTGATTTTTTTATGACATCTTTACCAGAAAATATATTGTTATAAAAAGGTTAATTGGTATCAATTTTTTATCATAATTAGTGTTGGTGATTTGGAACTTAAACACAATAGCTTTAGACAAGATAAGACATGACTTAAATAGATTAATATATAAAAAAAATTAACATAAGATATAAATAGATTATACTTATTTCAACACAATTAAATTCTTGTCTAGATTTGAATCAAATTTTTAGATCTGGACATGGGATACAAAGCACACTATATATTCTCCTATATTTATATTTTATTGTATAAATAATTTTTTTCTAAGTCAAAAATCTCAATTAAAGGTATAAATTTTTTTCTCTATATATTCTTCTTACTGCATTGTAGTTTAAGTGAACAAAAAATTATGACTTTGTATGTAGATTCTTTAATTATCTCTCTTAATAGATAATATGATAAATTTCAAAATTAACACTGATAGTAATACTAATATCCATCTAAGTTAATTTAATGATTTTTTGTATTTTAAACTTAGTAATGTTATATACTTTTCTAACAACATTATAGTTTAAATGGATAAAATATATATATATATTCTTTGATAGTCTCCTTTCAAATCTAATAAATAATGTGATAAATTTAAAAATTTTTAATGATAGTAATATTAATATCAATTTAATCCATTGTTCCACTTAATTTATTAATGTTATATAACTTAAATTTTCGAATTTTCTATATTTAGAAAGATTTTACTTTTTTAAAAACTTTTGTTCCAATTATAATTTTTTTCTTTAAGTATGAAGATTCTATGTTATTTCTCTTTATCAAATTCAAATATTATTATAATTCTTTTCCCTTTTTATATTTATAAATATTTTCTAAATTAATTAAAACTTTTTATTGATAAATGGTATCAAATATTGATAAATGGTATTAAACTTAAATAAATGAAATACGATATGGTACCGCGAATTATTAGCCATAATATAAATGGGTCTAACACATGAGTTTAGGTTTTTATACATAATTAATAAGTGATTTGTATCACGGGTTTAAGTTTTTGAACATAAAACTATTTAGATATGCAAACGATATAAGATATGATAATGTAAATTGTTAACTCTAATCACAATTATCAAAAAGAAAAAACAGAAATACATTGGTATGAAAAAATTTTAAAGATACCCATCAACTTTTTATTATAATTATCCTAAAGAAAATATAATTATCATAAAATAAAACACAACTTTATCACAAAATTAGAGGAGGGGACAAACATCGGGAAAATCAGTCGCATATAAATGTCACCTAATGTTTAGGAAGTGAGTGGTAGGAAAAAACGTCATCATTAGTTAAATTACAGCTAGATCATTGATTACTTGGTAACATGTGAATGAATTTTACTTAATCCACAGGGAAAAAAGGAGAAACTTTGGACTAAAATAATTTTTGTAAGTGCAAAAGTAAAAATGGATAATTATTAAAATAATTAACAATACCAAAATAATCAACTACGAATTCACGAAATTTCTTAATCTGATATATACTTAAGGCTTCCAAATATTATAACATATAGTAGAATATGAATGAAATTTCATAATCTGATATATACTTAAGGCTTTCAAATAACTAAATATAAATTTCTTAATATCCTTTTGGCAATCAAATGATTAAATAATTATTATTGACTATGTAAAGGGTATTTTTATTGAAAATTTTAAGGTGATTAAAACTCCACATTGGCACTTTTGAATCTTGACATTAAAAAAAAAAAACACTAAATTATCAGAGAGGCTAATTATTAGAGTTTATGTGATGTAGGATAACGGAAATAAAAATCATAAAAAAATTAAGAAAATCAAAGAAATAAAATAAAATAATCTAAACAATAAATTTTTCTGCTATGAAAAAAAATGAAACTAAAAAAGTATATTTAATAGCTATATTAAGATGATGGTCACCATCGATGAGGAAAAAGATGGTCTCACACCATCGATGAGGAAAAGAAAAAAGCATCATACCAATTTAGAAAAAAAATAATTTTATTCAATATCTAATAATTCTCTTCTAATTAATTACAAGGTTTAATTATTTATAGACATAATAAGATTTAATATTCTAAGAAACTAAATTTCGAGAACTATAGAAAAGAAAACATTTTATATCTTCAATAAAATATACATATCTAATCAAAATCTAAAATAAAAGATATTATTAACATTATATCTGCTCTTTTTTGATTCGCATCATTCTCCCTTTCTTTAAAAGATTCATTCTAGAATCTTAATGATTTCATTTGAGTCTTCTTAGATAGAATAATAATATGCAAAAACAAATCTTGAATTCATGATCAAATAACTCTTCATGCTTTACTTTGGATTTATTGTAGATCTTGTGAAAACATGATTATTGAAGCAAAAAACCTACTTCTGAATGAATAATACCTTTGATCTAGTGAAAATACTACGTTGATTATGGATCATATACTTTAAGTTTCCAATCTTGTCTCGGTAAAAACACAAAATCTAAAGAAACTATTTGTAACTTTATATGTTGAATTCAAAAAATTTTCTACCAATGATGCCTTGAGACATTAAACCTTAAAGAATGCAATTTGACTTTAATTATGTTCAGAGGTATTTGGCATGAACAATCCTTCGGTGCAAAAAAATTTATGACAGTAGCCAAGATAATGATTATTTCAAGAAATAAAAGCAATTGCAATTTCGAGAAAGAAAAGATTTTTTTTTAATTGGTCCAGGAATGAACACTAAATATAGGTTTTAAGAAGAAAGTAAGAATAAGTTTTGATACCAAAATTTGATGTAGGACAGTGAAAGCAAAAATTATAAAAAAAATTAGGGAAAGTACGAAAATAAAAGAAAATTAATCTAAATAATAAGTTTTTCTTTTATGAAAGAAAAATTGAAACTAATACACATAAGCATAATTAGATATAATATTCTAAAAAACTAAATCTTGAGAAATATAAAAAATAAAAGATTTTATATCTTCAATAAA
The DNA here is from genome assembly GCA_024138005.1 of Lumnitzera racemosa. Taxonomy (NCBI): domain Eukaryota; kingdom Viridiplantae; phylum Streptophyta; class Magnoliopsida; order Myrtales; family Combretaceae; genus Lumnitzera; species Lumnitzera racemosa. Next base: position 115,622,801 of record JAMXBC010000002.1, read on the forward strand.
AGATACATATTTAATTATATTTTAAAATAAAAGATATTTATAATATTATATCTGCTCTTTCTTCATTCGCATCACTATGTTAGAATGAGATCAAATTTTATAATCTAATATATGCTTTAGGATGTTAGATGACAAAATAGATGATGGTGGAGAAGTGGTTTCTAAACATTAACAGCGTTTGAAAATTATATAAATCTTCTTACATATAATAATCATTATCAATATACATATAACGCAAATATAAGTGTAAAATATAATCTTAAAGGTTTTTGCTCATCATTTTAAATCATTGTTATTGTATTCAAAGTAAAATGTGTCATCAACTATCTTTATTGATGTTTTGGCATTACAATATTTGGTAGATAATAAAGTTATTAAATTGGAAACGTAAACTGACAATTACAATAGCTTAAAAATGAACTCTAATTCGTAATAACACCAACTACTATTGTTTGTCCCTCCATCTTCTCCTCCAAACGAAAGTACACTGTCACAATAATATTTAGTAATACATATATGCATACATACATACATTTATATATAGATACATACATACATAAATATGTATATGTTAGAATTGATAATTTTTTGAATTATTGGTAATATATATGTCCACATGCATAGTTTCATCTAATTATTATTCGATTCAGGTCTTAGCGTACATTTTTTTTTTTAATTGTCTTCTCGAATGGGGATATAAATGAATTAAGTGAATTCGCAAATTACTTGAATTCAACTCACGTTTTATTAAAATTCAATTCGATGATAGTCAAGTCAAGTTCGGTTTACTAGCTATCAATTCGATGATAGTCGTGCTGGAGTCATAAATTAAGTCAAGCTCGAGCTTTAAATACTAAGTTTATTAAGCTTGCAAGCATAATCAAGCTTAGCATAATTTTAATGTATTTTTAATTTACTTAAATATAAGTAAACATGATATTAGTTAGAGAAAATTTATTAAAATTTTGTGATTAATTAAGTCAAACTTAAATTTGTTATATATATTTTTGAGTTAAACTTGAGCATAAAATTTAAAACTTAGTTGAACTCGACCTTCGAGTTTTTAAGTTGAACTCACTTTGAACCTAGTACCATATTGATTCAACTCGATTCAATTACACCCCTAATTTTTGATATAGTATAAGTACATATAAGATAAATAAAGTATGAGGCTTTACTTATATCATATCTTATAGATATCGATTCTAAAGTTTTGGAACCAAAAGTTTCCTTATAATATCTAGGAACTATCCTAAAATCTATAACCCATAAAACCAATGTAATACAAAATATCTTGTAGAACTTATAGATTTTGCTATTACATTTTTATTATATGAACATCTTGAGGTAAATTTCCCAATATCAAGTTCATCTTACCTTATGCCATTTTATGATCGCTAAAATCTACCATATAATATCCAAAAAAATGATCTTGATATTTATACTCTATAGAACTTATATTGTACAAAATATCTTGTTGAACTTGTAAATTTTTCTAGTACATTTTTATAATATAAGTATTTCGAATGGAAGCCAAATCCTTGATCCAATCATTTAAGCTCAAGCATGTAGACTCCAAAATCATGTACAAGGAATCCTGATTAAGCAACCAACCAAGGATGAGATTCCTTTCTTGAAAATCCATTGTGTTAATCATTTTCTTAAGTATGCTCTATTATTATTAGTCTTATACAAGATTGAATTCTGAAACTCTAAGCTAATTACACTATGGCTAATCTACTATGTTGTACTTAATCAAATGTTAGCTATCCTTACATTTGAGTCAACCCGCTCTAGTTAGTGAGCTAACTTGCTTTACTTAATGGTCGACTTGCTACGTGCCAAACCAACCTAATTGATGTAGCTTAGCTTGATCCATTTTTGTCTTCTTTTGTTAGAGCACCTACCATTCGATACCTAAATTTAGTTTTCTTTCTTATCATTTACCCTGAAGGGTTTACTGTAAATAACCTTAATGTAAGCAACCATAAGTCATTATTGATTGAAGGGGACTCTTCGTTGTGAGTCTTTCCTCTCAAATTTCATACTCTTGTCAACCTTTAGCAATTGTTCCGGTAAGTAACTTTGGTTTCTTGCCTTGTGTGTTACATTCAAGTAGGAACTAAGTTATGTTCTTATTTCATGATATGAATATCCACAAAATAATGCACGTTTCAGCCAAATCCTCCCATCTTCAACAACTATATTCTCTTCCATCTTTGGGAGAACCCACTAGTTGAGACCTATAACCCAATTGGTGTCCAAGAAGTGATTGTCCTCCTAGGCAATCAATTTTTCAATAATAAGTTGGTCCTACTCTATGACATTTTACAAAATGCTATAAAATATATATTAATGAAAAAAATAAATCTCCCGATTTCTCCAACTCCGTGAAAATAAGTGGCAGAAATCAATAAACAGCATAAAATAATAAAACAAAATAAAGCATGACCTATTGTTCTCCATCTTCAATACTATTTTTATTAAATGTCTTACGACTATTGGTGATAAGCAAATAACATGGGAAAGAAAACAGAGCCCCACTTGCGAGGATTAGATTACCATAGAGGAAAATATCCGGACTATAGTGACAAAGGATGTGAAGATAGGTTTTTTCGATTAGGTTAGTAACTCTATAATAATATTTGGAAGAAATGAGAATAGGATAGGTAGATGTAGGAATTAAGAAATCTGAAATAATCTTAAGGTTTCTAATCGGTCAATGAGATTAAGTTATATGCTTTTTCTTTTCTTTTTTTTTTTTTTGTCAAAATAAGGCAGTGGCTATATGATTAGGCAAAAATATGATCTTTGTATAATATTTAATATGATTAGTTAATAATTTTTATAGCTGTATAACTTTTACCTTATATATGTTTTAGGGTGGATATAAAATATGAAATTGTTGTATCTCCATCATATCCAATGAGAATAAATTCTAGAAATTGTACTTTGAAGTTTATTTTATGACCTTTCATATTGATACGAAACATATGCAATCAAATAGTGTAGAATGGAGGAGTAAAGTTACAGTTTACCGCTAGGCATCATAAATTGGTGATGATTATAGAAAGGAGAAAAATCATAGATCGGTCATGAAACCTAGAAATAAGCGTGTCGTGCGATTAAAAGGGAGAAAAAACAGAGAGAGAGAGAGAGAGAGAGAGAGAGAGAGAGAGAGAGAGAGAGGTCTCCAACTTCTTGGTCACTTTTGTGCCCGATTTTCTACAAGCTTCTAGTTTGGGGTAAATAGTGGATTCTAAGGTCGAGAAGAATCTATGAGCAAAACCAGGAGTGGACAAAAACCACTGGTTTTGGAAACAACAAGAGTCGCTGGTTATTTCCTGGAGTCAACATTTATAATATATTCCAATACATTGAAGTTGATACGTCTTCCTGTCTCGTACACAAAGACATACTTTCTTGGGAATTCCGGTAATTAGTTTTCCGTGTTTTCGCTGTTCGCTGTCCATAGTTTCAGGATTTTTCCTTTTTTTTTTTTTTTTTTTTTTAAATTTCTTTGTCAAATCTTTTTAGGGCTTTGATGTGTTTGTCAAAACCAATTTTGCCCATCCGGGTTGACACGGAAATAAAAAGGATGGAAGATCCAGAGGATTGATTTAGGTTGAATTTGAGATGAAAAAAAATCTAATTTATATTTATTTATAAAATAATAAAGTTATCTAATTTTTTTTTAATTTGAGAATCAAGAATTTTTTTTATGCTTAGTTTTTTAGTAATTTGATGCATGCTTTCGAAAAACACAAAAATGATGCATTCGGACTCAATATATATTTAACTGGATCTTATAAAAATTAGGTTGGACTAGCAAAGCTAAGCAAGTGTTTCCGACTTGCTATCAAGGTGAACATTTTTTATGACTAGATTAAGTCAAATTGTGTTACACTGACCGGATCTAACTTAAATTTAACAATATTAGTCAAAATAATGAATGAAAAAAAGAAGAAGTTAAAAGAGTCTTCTACCAAGTGATCTAAAGCACTACTTAGTAAGTTTAGAAACTGAGAATTTTCAATTTCCTGAAATTTATTATGTACTTCAAGAAATAGCAAATACTGTAAAAGATGTATAGTTCTTGTCTACTAAAACTTCTTAAGTTAAATGTATGAATTCATATATACCTTTTCTATAAAATTAAATACATAACCAATTTCTTTAAATGCAAATTTACCTACCATTTGCTTTTATTTAGTTTAGTAAAAAAAAAAAAAAAAGACACCAAATAAAGCTTTCTTTTAGCAATTGATTGTATTTGCTATATCTTTTATATTAAAAGTACGTAAACTTTCTTTTCATATCTCCATAATTTAATTACCATTTTCACCAAAATGATTATGAAATGATTCATAAAACATAATTTATCTATATTTATTGAAAACCAAAATATATTAGATAAGGATTTAATAATTTTCTATAAATCAAAATTCAAATAGATACTGATCAAATTTATGCAAGATAGTGGGAGGAAGCAAGAAAAAAAGAAAAAGCCAAATAAACTCATATTCGACACAATGCTAAAATTTGAAAAAAAAAATTATCAAAATTTCATAATAACTATAAGATCATTTTTATCCTAAGGTTTGTTTTTTTTTTTTGGTCATATGGGTAACTTAAGAAAACCTCTCTCTTAAAAATTTCTCACTTTATCCATAAGGTTTTTAAAAAGAATTTATCTTATTTTTAAACTTTCAAGGGTATAATGTTCTTATTAATTTTACTACAATATAAGTTGAAAAATATAAGCCTAAGCACAGAACCTTAACTAAGAATGGGCCAATTTTTAATATATTCAAATTTTGTCCAATGAAAATATTCGTGGGAAGAGAATTATCCTTCGAAGCTTCAAAAACTTTTGAAAATTGTTCCTAAAAAGTTTGTTGAAAAAATAATTTAATAAATCGATTATCTCGTTTTCATCCTCCTTTTGTCTTTTTCTTTTTTTTTTTTTTTAACTGTCGTGCACGGAATGGAGCGAGAAAAACCAGCGGTAATGTACTGCGTCTACAGCCTCCAAATATACCAATCCCCCTTAGTCAAAATTCAACGTTTTTCTTTTTGGCCAACAAAATTCAATTGTTTAATTTTCATTTTTTTTTTTTCAACTTTACTTGAGTGGACTTCTGTACAAGGGCATGCAAGTTTTGCGGAGCTTCTGAAACCAGTCACCAGGATTTGCCGGGTTTAAACCGTTTTGTCTTGGGACTGGGGTGGCTGTATAACGAATGGACAAGCGTCGCACTTGCAAAATGTCGAAGTACTATTAGCATTCCTCAGAGGTTCGCGTTGACGAGAAAGTATTCACCGGAGAATATATGCTATGTATATCGATAAGTAAATGTCAATTGTAATCAAACATAATGGTTAGTAAAAAGAATCACTCACTGTATTGTTGCGTATTCAAATATAATTGATGATTTTTCATATATATACGTAATATGACTAAAATATTTTCCTACATTAACCAATAAGGATGTATTTATAAAAAGTTATTTAGAAAAAATACTTATATTTATCACGTTAACCTTTCACTTGCTAGTACTTACAAACAGCATTTCATTTTATAAAGAATATATAATGGAAGTTACTTATTGAATTCTTTTTTATTTTTCTACAAGTTCTATATTATTAGTACCTTTCAAACAATATACAAAATATATATAAAATAAATATTAGATGGTATAAAATTCTTTCATTAATATTTAATAACAATAATATTATTATTATTGCATAAAAATAAATAAATAACTTAATAATTTTAAATAAAAAAACTTCATATATGCAGGCGTGCCAAGCAAAATCCCAGCAGCCTTTTTCTTTCCCTTTCATGGATTTAAGAGAAAAAAAAAAAAAACAGAAAAGAAAGTAACGCTAGCTTTCCATGCAGGCTTATAGCCTGCCACAGTCCCAACAGGTTCCAATATGGTACCTTATTTCTTCCAAATACCCAGAAGTGCTCCCAATTTATAAGGAGAAAACCTAACTACCCTTTATAAATTTACTCTTATAAAAAATTACTTAAAAGATATGCTTAATTTATCACATGAGCATCCTAAACGATCAGTCTTTCTAAATATTTCTTTCCTTTATATGGAAGTACTTAATAAAAGTTATTTATTCAATTTGTTAATTTCTTTTGCTGATCTTATATTATCGTTATTTTTCAGATAATACAAAAATTATATTTGAGATAAATATTAAATTCTAAAGTTCTTCCATTAATATTTCATATTATAATTATAAATAATTTATTTATTATTACATTTAAATAAAAAAGAAAGTAATAATTTAAAATTGAAAAATGTGGTAAAAAAAGGGTTATATAATAATAATAATAATAATAATAATAATAATAATAATAATAATAATAATAATAATAATGGTGTTTAAAATATAAAATAAGAGAAGAAATATGATAATAGAATAAAAACTTAGAGACATGCTATAACTTGTAATTTATAAAATAGTAGGGACAATTTGGTTAGGAGAAAAAATTCAAACTTCCTATTATCCCTTATCTCAAATAAAGTCCATATATTTTTCTTACCAAATTATTACGTTACTTTTTTATTAGAATAAAAAACTTATGGTTCTTAATTCAACCCTATTCAAATTTAAAGCCAAATTTCGGATCTAAGGGCTAAGGCAAGAGAAAAACTTATGAAACTTCAAGAAAACACAAAGATACAACGATTTTAAGTAAATCATTTGTCTGTTAATAATTTGGGTCTAAGGTGTTTCATATCAATAATTATATGTATGTATTATTCTCTCCCTTTTTTCTAAGGAATTCTTGATTTGTGGCTTTAGTACGGGTTCAGCGAAAGTGGTTGATAAGGTAGATGGAAACGATGGTGATGTGGTTATGGTATGAATTACATATTGGTAGTGTCACGGAGTGGTGTTGGGATGTGCAATGCTTATGTGTATTGTGTGGTTGCATATGTGTTTGTTTGTACAGTCCGGTAGTGTATATATATTATAAGATGTTAAAAAATGTATGAAAAGATATGAAAAGATATATAGAATACAGTTCAGAAACTCAAACGTTGAGGTAAAGAATTGATTAAAAGCGGAAGAGTATGGAGTCGTGTTAAGGATTAATGAATTGAGTTTTAAATTTGGTATTACATTTATAATCAAGTGTTAGGAGTCATGTGGCGCCAGACCTCGTTGAGATAGAAGTATCAGGTATAGGATACATATTTGTTGGTTGTGTGTACTAGATCAGTGTACATTAACCGGACTTAAATGAAACTCAAACTTAATTATTTGTTGCTTGTGCTTGGCTTCGATTATCCACTGGTAGGGTCTCGTGGTGTTGGTGAGATATTTAGTAATCTTTACGCGCCGTTGTCTTTAATGGAGTCCTGTACTAAAATGACCTAGATAAATCTAAGATGGTTTTGGCATTTGAGTGATTGGGGAGGACTTAATACCAATACTTATATAGTGTCATGTCCCGAAAAGGTGAAGTCATAACAGTCCCACCGTGTAAACCATCGTAAGATAAAAACTATTTTCATAGCTACTATTTTAAACCTAGTTCACACAAGGCTTATTCGACTTTACCTCTTTGAAGCGTCTAATTTGACACGTGTTTGATATACACTTGTAAAGTAATCTTATGAATAATTTGTAATAATAAACTTATCATTTAATCTTTAAAAAAAATAGTAAATCCCACAGGCACCTATTATTTCATATACAAACCAAAATATTGAAAATTACTAAGCCCTTTAAGGAGTCTTGTGTAGTTTCCTTTAAAAGATAAAAAGTTAATATTAAGGGTAATAACCGATCATTTCTTATTATATCTTCCTCCCTGTTCCAATTTACAAGTGTTCTGGTGTTAGGTAGACACTTATAAGCCATTTGGAACCTGTAAAACAAACTATAGGGGAATGAGCGACAACTTGCTCAGTAAGTGGGGATAGAGACAGAACTATGCATTCAGCACATCATAACCGGGGTTTTCAATCAAGCTCAAATAATTCAATAATAATATTTACAGAACAATTATATCATGGAGCTCAACTCCCATCACAGTAAATCGAAATCCAATCACAAGTATTGCATATGCATAAACAGTTAACTACAATCTCAAACCAATACATATCAAAGTCCCCAGATATTTTGGAAATAATATCTTAAAATACGGTAAAACATTGATCCTGCTTACTTGTCATGGCATTCACTTCGAAAAACTTGTATCGTTAACGGTTTGATCATTGGGAAGTCCTATATATATACAAAACCTAAATTTAATTTTTCTAATGGTTACGAAAACATTAAGGTCTTATCTAAAGCAGCTATATATATATATATATATATATAAAGTATATTATCATTTCTAATATACAATAATATATAGGTTTATTATATCGATTGAGTTAAGCTATTAAGTATTAATAATATACGCAATTATACTATTACATATAATATATCATTCTGATTGTATTAAAACGTATTTTTAGTCGTTGCAATTACGGTAGAGTTATAATAATATGTAAATCAGTAATATTGTAGAGATATAGGTTATATTACTTAAGTTTATCTAATTTTAGTAAAAATAGTATCGTTGAGTTTGTACAGACTTAACGATACGTATTACAAGTCTTAATTTCTATATATGACTTTTAATAGGTAATTCGAGTTTTTAATATAGTCATATGTATCCAAACAAATATTATTATACTATACGTAATATATGTTATTAAACCATATTTTACCTAATTTGTTAATATAACCTATAATATAGATGTTATCTAACCCTGATACCTCTATATCGTATCTCGGTTATTAAAATATTATTAAATATATTAAAAAATATAATTTTTATCCAATCTGACCAGTACACAAATAGATAGTTTTTATTCACCTATTTATCATGTTTTAGCCTATTATTATTATTATTTGGTATTAGTTCGTTATTTAAGCTATTTTACTACATAAATTCATAATAAATAGCTCGAGTTACCAAATAATTTTTCGAAAATTTATATAGACTCCTAAAAATATGTAGAATTCAACTAGTACTTGGTTTTAAGTTGTCGATTTATCGCTTATATATTCGTATTCACGATTTTACCCTTGAATTATCCTAAATTACCTAATTAATATCCTTTTTGCGCCAAATTAATTTCAACCTGTCCTAATATTATTATTATTCACTAGATATCAGTACATGTCCATTTCATGATTTAATTTCATAATTTCGTATTTATTTCACAATTTCAACTTATTTTCGAGCTATTTTTAGGCCGAAAAATAAAATAAATAGTAAAAATCTTCAAATAAAAAATCAGGATATATAGAAATTATCTATATATCATAAGTATCTTACACAAAAATTTTGAGCTGGAAATTACATCATTTAGTGTATTTATTTTGAATTTCAAATTTTTGATTAATAGTATATTTGTTAAGAAAGTACATTAAATATTCCTTATTTTGTTAAAATAAATTTATGACATGAAAATACATCTAAAATAACCTATAAATTAATTTTTTAGTATTTTTCCTAATTAATTTAATAATTTTTTAAAAATAAAGAAAAATAGGGCTAAAGCTTGAAACCTGAGTTTATCAAAACTCCGACCACCTTTGGTAGAAGAGAGGTTGTCGGCCGACCTAGTCAGTGGTGGCTCTATTAGGTGGCAACGAGGCTCCACATCAGGTCATCGAATGTTCAGGGAACTAGTTAGGCTCGGTCCTTACTCTGTTTTTTCATATTTTTTTATCAAATTTTTCTAATTTTTTTTCTGAATTTTTCTTAGGTTTTCTTGGTTGCCAAAATGTTAAATCTGAATCTTAGGATCCGATTTATAGTATTTTAGGTCGGTTGGATTTTTTTCTTAATTATTAAGTAATTTATTTTAATATTTTTCTTGAAAAACAAAAGTATGAGGTGGCAAATTGTGAATGATTCACTTTTGAGTAATCATTTGCAGCTGTTGTTAAAGTTACACATAGATTCCAGCTGTTCCTACATCATTTGGATAATTTTTGGTTAAATTTTAGTAATATTTGAATAATTTAAGTATATTTAATTATGATATTAATATACGTGTATATATACACTATATATGTAACACATGTAATGAGTAATTATATACGTGTAATCATGTTTCAAGTATATCTTTTATTTTTAAGATACTTTTCCCTATTTAATTTTGCGATTCTGTCGCTCATTATGCGTAATTATATTATTTTAGGTTAATTTACATACATATTTATTATATATATTAGGTATACTCATAAAAATATGTGTATACTCATATAGTATATTATACTATATTATTTTTTTTATTGCCTAATTATCTTATTTCTAAGTTCTCGTCACTTTTCAAGCTTAATTATAGGGGTTTTGAGTAATTTTGGACTATATTAAGTAATCATACTTCTAAAGGCAAAATTGGGATTTCGGGTAATTATTTTCAAAATCTTATTTCACCGAGTCGCTTTAACTAACTTTTCTATCTCCAAATTTAGGAAAATTTGAGTTCAATTGGATAATTTTTCCCGAAAGCTTTAAATTTAGGTATGATTGCCCTAAATTTAACTTTAGGGTTTCATATAAAATAAATTTTCAGTATTTTAATTGTATTCTTGATATTTTTATTGTATTATAGATTTTCAAACCTACGAAAAATCCTCGATTAGGGTTATCATGTTTCTCGTAAGATCCTACCCTAATTGGTTTACTTTTTCGAATGCTCTAAATCAACTATTGACCCTAATCATATAAAGATAGGGTTTTATCCTAACATTTAGATGTTCATGTCTAGATTATTAATTTATGGGATATTATACATAGTATATATATATATTATGTATACAGTGGTCATAAGTAACCCCAAAGTCTCGGAACGTTGAAACTATGCTATTTGCAAACTTAAATAGTAAGATTTAAAACCAATTCTTTGTTGCATTTATGTTGATACTCATGAGTGTGCTTGACTCATTACATGTATGATCATATGCATGCGTATGGTATCTCGTACTAGGCTTTAGCTCACCGTACAAAAGTTACTGTTTTTGTTGCTCCAGGTTCACGTTATGATGATATTATTGAAAGATATGATGGTACTAGTAGAGTTCACAATTAAGAAAAGAATTTTCTACTCTAAAATGAGTAAGGTACGCGTAGAATAGATGATAGGCATGGATACGTGTCGAGATTCGATTTTTATTACCAATTGTGGAGTGGTATCGCCTACAACTCTTATTGGTTATGTGTTTTATGTTGATAAGAAGTCTTATCAAGTTATCAAATTTTCATTATTTAAATAAGTATTGTGACATCCTGGTGTAGAGTAAATTGAATGAGAATTTATGTTACTCTTTTATTAATGATTGAAGAGTTAGTATTGGTGAATTAATAGATTATTATTTATGAGTTAGAACGATTTCACGTATTCCATGAATCTTGAATAGCTTGTAGATTCGTAGACATATGACGTGTCAATAAAAGTTAGAGACATATAGTGGACTATGACGTTTCAAGTTCTAGAACATTATAAAAATAAAAAGTAATGTTTTCCCTAGTCATTGATTCATGAAATGGAATGGAAAAAACAACAAAGAAAAAATTAGAGAGGCTAAATTGGTAGCAAATCCAACATGCTCAAACGATGCAACGTGGAAACTACACTGCAGGTATCAACATCTTTTTGCATTTGTTCAATTGAAATTAAAAAAAAAAAAAAACAAAAAAAAATCACCTCATGCCACACGGCCAAAAGGCCAAACAGGTACCACACTAACGATACTTGAGTTCTTATAAGTACCTATTCGTGTTAGATAAATATAAAGACAAAAGGACTGATTAACCTAGGAATACGTGTCAAACATCCTTTATAAATATACTCCAACTATGTAACTTCAAATAGAAAGTATTAAGTTGACGATAAACTAAAATGATTCGACTTCCATCGAGTTTATTGTTAAGAAACTTAAACCCGTGAAATAATAAGCACGGATGCAATAATCACCTGAATCGAGAAAAAAAGGTTCACATTTCATTTCATGGGCAATCATTCATCAAAGCATGACTACACTTACTTCTCATGGTTAAGGAAATCCTTATTTTCAATAGTTTATATCATAGGGGTTAGCAATGTAGGAGTTAGTGGCTTAAGTTGTATTTTTAAAAGGTATTAGGATATCTCACTCAAATGGCGTTGTTATGCTATTCGAAGGGTGCCCCTGAATAAACTCTACGGACTTAAAACTTGAGCGAATCATTCGAATGCCTCTTTAACCGGATTTTTCAGTAGTTCAATCTCTCTCTTTTTATATGTAGGATTAATATTACCATCCATATTACTCTTAACTTGATCACTTTTAAATATAATTAAATAAATTGAGAATTTAATAATTTAAATTTAAAAACACGAAAATGAATAATAAAATTATACATATAATTTATTTCATCAAAATAAAGGATAGTATCATAAAATCTCCTATCTTTAATCACATCTAAATAACCTGCATCAAATTTCAAATTGAGCATGCTTATTTGTCATCTCACACTCATGTATTTCATCTTATAGGCTTTCTAACATACTTTTAGCATATACTTCTCCATCAAAAACAACTCCATATCATATTTCATCAAAGTTTCTCTCCAACACATTAACTCATCAACATACATGTAAATTAATAACTTTTTAAGTTTCCCACTTACTCGATCGCATTTTTTTCAATCTTAAAAATCTGATGGTTGCTTGGAAACGTCGAACTCGCTTAAACACAGAGACATATAGTCACTATTTGCTCCAATTCCACTTAACTAACTTTCTACTTCTTACTATTTTCAGATTTCTACCCTATGATCTTAGATGTTCTCTTAACTGTTGATTTCACTCGATATGCAATATAATACGTTTTACATGTTCAAGGATCAGTCAGCTTGCATCAAATGATGAGGAATCTGAGTTTTCTTTATAGTTCTTAAACATTTCCACTTGCGCAGAAAACTGATTTTCGTTAGTTTTGGTAAAAATTATGGCCGGCTTAATGGGTTTGGAATCATGACCCGAAGGGCCTGATATGAAACCGGTACTAAACCAATCCTGGTTCACGACTTTGAGGGCCTTGCTACCCGCCGATTCAACTCTCATTGGGCTAAGATGCTACATTTGGGCATCACACTTTTATAAGACTACCTAAGGATTTGGGATACTTATAAACCTAGTACGAACAAATTCCAACACTTTTACATGCCCATTAAATATTGAGTAAATTACATGGAAATCGTGGTAACCTTTTGTGATTATAGCACCATTATATAATATTTATATTGTACACTTAGACCCCTTGAAGGCCCCTTTTTTGAACTAATTTCCTCTATGTATCAAATTTATGGCTTAATAGATTGGTAAGATCCAGTACTCCACAAGGGTTTTGATAAGGAGTTAAAAAGAGCACATCTGTCCTAGAAAAGGTTAATTTAAAAGGAACTCCATGTAAGAATCTCAATGCTAATATCTTTCAATAACTATTTATCACCCTTCTGATTTAATTGGCAGGCAATACGCCTTGCACTCTCATTGGTGACAGGTTGGCAAGGAAAGTTAGCACATAGATGGGCTCTCAAGGCTCATATCCGAGTTGTACTGAGCTTGAGGTTCACTGGCGTTTGAAGAGTGAGCTTCTTCCCACCTTGATCGTGTATTGTGATCCGGATCTCAACTTGCTTTAGAGTGGCCGAGCAAGTAGGCTACCTAAGTTGGAGATTGCCTATGCTTAATGAATTAGCAAGATGCAAGTGGTGTTGCGAGGTCGTGCTAAGCTGGCGAAATTGGAGTGAATTTGGTTAAGTAAGTAGCTAGCTGTGGGAGTTTATAGCTGGGTAGAAGCACCTTGTCTTGTATGGCTTAGACGAATGAAGACTTACTAGAAATAAGGCGAAAAGAGGGATCACTCTTCTCGCTTTTCTTCAACTTGGAAGTCCTCTGCATATAATCATCAATTCAATCGAGGTCCATACCCTTGACTAGACTCTTCGACTTAGCCACAGATGGCTTTGGTCTATCGTCGCATGCAATTGCATTAACCTAGCTATGCAAAGCAGCTGGCAAAGCTGATGGTGCTGCTCTGCTGCGAGAGACAATGGCTAGAACTTCCTTAGAAAAGGCACGACTGTTGGTGCCTGCAGCCTGTGTTTATTGAACCACTACTCGTGGTGGTAATGGTAAGGTTTGACTCCTCTTGCATCCTGGCGAATGAGTGGAGACATCATCCAGGGGTGGCTTGTCGTTCAGTTTCTTAAGTTCCTCCACTCAAGCCTAGAGCTTCTTGTTGGCCTCCTTGACTTCTTTATTTTGCATTTTGATTTCTTCATTCTATGTGCCCAAATTGTGGTACAAGGCCTCTAGATTTGCAAAATGCCGTGGGTCGATAGTAAGAGTGGTTTGATCGTTAGGATTCGCTGGTTGATCAACAACAACAACATTGGATGTTTCAGTAGGGTTGCTTTTCAAGACTCTAGCCATTGATGACGATGAATTCGCCTTCCCAAAAATGATATCAAATGTTGTACTTAGATCTTTTCTGTTAGAGAGATTGGTCCTAGAAGTCTTTAGAGGATGCATAATAGCCTACAAAACAGGGAGAGTGAGTAAAACAAGTAAGGGGTTGTCATGTAGATCCACTCCCATACTTAAGTTAAATGGTGTTTAAGGGAGAAAATGCGGGAAAGGAGAGTAACACCAAGAAGGCTTAAAAGTATGTAAGTATAGATATATTTACTTGTTGGCTTCATCCCCTATTTATGGTGGATGAGGCCGAGACTAAAGCAGAAGGTGAATCTCTGATTTAAAAGGTGGATCTCCCATCGAGGGGAAGTGTATTTGACTGTTAAGGATGAGATTCTACTTACAACAACATTTAATTCATCTTAATTATAGGAAAAATGATGCATAACTTAAAGAACATGGATCATAGAAACATCCATAATTCCTATATCTTATCCATCTCATAGTAGGAGTCGCTCTAAACTTTGCCGATAAACGATACAATGACAGGGAATTTGCATTTCAAAGTACATACAAAAATCCGAGGTTAAAGAAAGAGGCTCTGATGCATAAAGTTTCATGTACGTGGATCCTGTATACTATATATTTATCATATATGATAAGATATGATTGGCTAGAATACGAAAATATAAGGATGTGAATGGAGATAGAAATATTTCACGTTGTTTTTATCTTCAATAAGATGCCTTATGTGCTCTTATTGATACATGCAATTTTGTTTTCCTTTATTATTATTTTAACAAGCAGAAGGGTATATAGGAATGGAATACCTAGATTTTCACCATTAAATTCAAGACAAATAGTTGGATGCTATTATTAATTTTGCTGTCAAAAATTAGCTATGATACGTACAAATAATCTGGCCAAAAAGCTGCTGAAACCTTTATGAAAACTTCATTCGTAATCTTCAGGCTTTGCAAAAGGATATTTAAGATATGCATTTTTCACTTGTGAAGGGTCTTCAGGTGTAGACCAAGGGTATTTCAGGGATGGATCCCTGGGGAATTTCCTGAAGTTTAGAAAAGGTGCCCATAGCAAAACACTGCACATATAGAGAAAAACCTTAGAGCCAAACAGTTTATGTCAAGCCAAACAGAGCTTTATGACTAAAGTCCCAACTACTTGGGAAGAATTCCGTGTACAAGACCCATAAATTCTTTCACAAATTTGAAAAATGAAGTATCCTAAACCAAAAATGGTGAATAAACTAAGCCGACAAACACTAATAGATATTAACAAGATGCAATTTTCATGTGACACAAGTTTATTGACAGGATGTAGAAATGGGTGAGAACAGAGAAGACTAGTCGATCAATGCCAACCTAAATCCTGAATCTATAGTGGAATTCTTTCAAGCTTGCCTATGTTTCTTTACCATGTCTCTGTGGCTTCCCCATGCTAAAATCTATGTGCTGAATTCTCTCATTTTTTAACTCGTTATGTTCTATTCATCTGGAACCAAAACTCTGATCATATCCTTTCAGACTAGTATTAGAATGCAAGCAAGCAATGAACATTTTGTCCATACTTTAGCTCATTTATATGTGGTTTTTCACTATTAAACGAGTTATTCGATTGCATTACGTAATGAGTATGCTCAATAATCAACGAGGATCTGAGCAATTTCAGAAGTACTAATCACTGCTCAACTAGAATATTTAAATTTCTTTTTCTTAATAACTTAACACAAGTGATTATGAGGAATCCATTCACAAAACCACTAGCTCGGGTTTCAATTTTAGGGAAAGAGAAAGTTACACACCCAGGGAAGAACATGAAGACGAACATGAACTGCAAGTACATTTCCAAGAGGTTTCTCTTGTACCATCTTATCCTGAGCCAGTTCATGATGATAGGCTGCAAATATGGAACTCTTTAAGACATTGCAAAATTAAGGGGCTTAGAAAATTTTTAAAAGGAAAGGGGGAAAAGTCGCATACCGGCATGATTAGGAAGTACCAAAAGGCAACAATTCCTAACTGTATCAATATCCATGTGAAGTCCTCTTCATTGTTCACTCCAGTGACTGCAAGTGCAGGTTGTGCAACCTGCGAGAAGTTCTCGTTAATCCATATCTAAGCACCAAAGGTTAACAATCGTGTCGATGAAACGCAAACTCACGGTGACGAGAAGTGCTCCAAGTTGAGCTGCCAAGGAGGATCTATCAATGGAAAATTGTTGGATAACGTTCCCTGCATTTGCATCCAAAGAACGATTAATTTTTATTTTTTTTTTCCCCTGGGGCAAAAATGTGTAACCTGTTAACAATTTGGTATTCTGAGACTGCCGAATCGTTGTAAATGCACTAAAATTGCTGGTCCACTCCAAGGCAGTCATATTATCACACAGGTGACAGACAATTGACACTTCTTGGTCAGCCTAACGTTGAATTTGCAAGCACCGACACGATAAATTACACTAAGCACCAACCAAACGCACTCGCATCAACGGAAATGCAAAATTGACAAATCAATACAGTGCAACTCTAATGTAATCACATAACACGAGAATGGATGGACATGGCAATTCAAGAGGAATCGTTCACCAGTGTGAGGAGGCTGATGATCATGTTGTTGAGAGACATGGGTTCTGGAATGACTGCATATCGAAAGGCTCTTCTTCTTGTTTTTGCCATCGCATGAGTTCAATGATGAAAGCGTGCACCTAAAAGGCTTGTTGTGGCATGTTGGGAAGGCTTTGATATGAGGAAGTAATAATGATGAGTTGGTGGTGGATGAAGGAGATAGAGTGAGATTGAGAGCCATCTACACTCCCTCTTTTTTTCTCTTCGGAGCTTACCAAAGAGAGAACAAGCGAGAGCAGTATCAGGAACGACAAGAACATGGATAGGGTGGGACAGGGACATAGCCACCGGTGGCAATGCGACGACCGTTGGTTGTTTGGAGTCCCACCCTCTTTTTCAAATGACACCAAAAGCGTACTTAAAATCAAGGTCAATTACCGCAATACCCCAAAATTATTTGAATTAAAAATTCACCCATGCTGATCTGAATTCACAAAATCTAACGTGCTTTATTTGATTTATTAAATAAACTTTATAATAATTCATAAGTTTTAAGGGTTTTTTTTTTTTTCACCTCTCATCTCTCCTCCCCCTTCCCTTTAAAAAACAAACAAGGTGACAAAACATAAAAAAGGAAAAGATATATAATAATCAGAGTTATGCAAACAGGCTTAATGAGTTAATATGTTCTGTCTTACATTAACCTACGAATTAAATAAATTGATCCATTTTGAGCTACTTTAAGCCAGTTAAAAATTTTAGCCCTATTTGCCTCACTGTAAGTTGATGGATTATGTAGGTCAATCCACCGCAACATTTGACTTATTTATACAATTAAATGGATTAAGTTGGCCGATCTTCATGCCACACTATTAACCCTCCATGGCCCACTTATTTTATTATGCTTCATACACTTACTTTACTAATTGCAAATTGTAGCAAGTACTATATATATATATATATATTTTTTAAAGATCGAAATTTGACTTCAAAACATAAGTCCAATAAATAATGTAATAACAAATCCTAGATAAACATTTTACCAAAAATCCTCATTCTTTGCTAACATTAGATGCAATTAAAAACACATTGAGGTTTCAATATGAGGACAAATTACTGTATAGAAAAAATGATTCATATGGAATCAACATGAAATCATTTTAAAAAATAGTTAGTATTTCTGTGATTCTTAACTAGTGATAGAGTTGGCCTAAAAAAAATAGTAATAGAAATCTATAGTTTTTAAAAGGATAAAAAAAAAAAAAAGCTTAATGGCACTAAAGACCAACTTTTCACAATATAAGTTAATGAAAATTTTGAAACAAACAAGTTGAGCAAATTAGTCTAAATAAAACCAAATAATTTGTGCCAAGTAATAAGAGATGGACTCATAAAAAAGGAAAGGAAAAGAAAGAAAGTCAACTTTGCAATTCAAAAACAATAAAAGTAGTTTTGAGTTGAACCAAACTTTGTGAATGTTCCAAAAGATTTTTTTTTTAATTACTTCATTATTTTTCTTTCTTTTTTCTTTTCCAGTTCTTTCAAGTTAAGTAGGTTAGCTTATCTTACTATGGGTTAGGTTGCATTGATCTACAAATTAAGTGAGGCATGTTGAAAAAATCCACATATAAAATGATCAAAATTTGTAAGCCTAACACATTTTTTTTTTTATACGTTAAATGGCTCAATCCATACAGCTCATCCCACTTGCATATATCCAGTAAGAGCAAATCCCTCTGGAAATGATTTAAGTATAGGACTAATTCATTAAAATCCAATTGTGTTTTACCCCTCCCATCTAGCAAAATTTTCATATAAGAATTTTGTCCTTACTAATATTTTAAGGGTAAGGATTTTTTAAAATAGAAAGGAAGTCTAAATGGGGCTTATTGTGCCTCGACTATAACCATTAAGTAGTTGTTAAGGCCCCTTAGTGGAATACTCCCATTTCAAGATTCTAAAGGCAACCATTAAGACCCTTTTGGAGGAATGCTTCCATCTCAAGGTTATAGCTCTTCACTTTGGTTTCAAATTTATGCAAGCGGCTTACATCTATGAACTCCATATGGGATATTATTCTCTTCTTGTTATTAGAAAGATCAATGAAGTGATTAGTCTAGCCATGAAATATGATTATTATACCATTAGCCTTAAATTTACTCGCATCAAATTAATGTTAAATCCTATTGTCCATACAATAGTCACTATAACATATTCCATTGGGTACCATTTGAAGATCTTACTAAAATGTGCTTCCTTTATGTTGTCATCAGCCACAATCTATGGTGCTAAAAGAAGATAATAATAAATAAGATATACACCCCAAATAATTAAGGAAACAATGAGAATAAAGAAGAGAACAACAAATCAAGTGAGACTTATGGTGATTGGATGACAACACAAGAGAAATCAAAGAAAAAATATTAGGTACCTTATAAATGAGGCATAACCATATGGGTTTCAATCGTGCTATATAGTTCTTTAGGATTCTAACAATGTTGATGTCACTAAACCTTATACAATTTTATAGGAAATCTAGGTTGATTTAAAGGTACCAAACTCTAATGTCCAGCAATTCCTTTCTACCACTTACGCAAGTCCCAAATTACAAGATAAGAAAGTTTCATAGGAAAACCATGTCTTACTGGATTAGTCATTTAAGGGGCCCCAAAAAATGATTGGAGATTATAACAAAAATTTGTCTAATACTAAGGGAGGAGGAATATATCATAGCATCAAGCTTAATTATACAAAATATAGTTTTTGACCTTTTAAGGAGTGTATGGGTTATCGTGAAGAGAAGAGTCATAATGGTCCTTTATTGACAAAAAAAATTCTAATAGTTCATTAGATGGGATGTTCGAAAGTGATACCAAATCGAGGCAAACTCTAAATAATAGATATGACCTCAAAATAATAGGGGTCAAGGTTGGCCTCTAACAAATGGAGTTGAGTATATTGCAGTGGTAAAGGAATTCTTTTATCGAAACTCTATAAAGGGAAAAGCTGCACAGGAAAGGCCTAAAGTCAATCTCAAGGAACAATATAACTTAATATGGTCTTTCTATCCAGGTGCAAGTAGTCTACATCTTTACAAACATATCTATTTCACTAAGTGATCAATAAAAGAGAGATTCAACACCTAAAAGAAAGAATGTCTCTTTAAAGTGAAATTCATCCCTTGTTTTTTCGTTTCTATTCACTCGAATCTCTTCCCTTTCATCATAATTTGATTTTTTTTTACTTATTGATTCCAACACATCCTTTTTTCCAAATAATTTCTTTCCTTATAAGTTCATTACATGTCTTAGGGGCAATGTAACTTAATTTAGCTAAGACAACATATGCAATTAAATGATGTCGTGAACTCGTACTCTAAGGATGATTCTCAAGGCTTCTTTTTTCTTATGAATAGCTAAGAAATAAATTTGACAATGGTGTAGCTATTTGATAGCACACATGCGCCTTATCTACTTAATTGGCTTATTCAATTAACAAGCCCTTTCTACTCTATCCAAAGGACTTTGGTCAAGGGACAAAATATGGAGGGATAAATTCAAAAAATTAGGCCTTAAGCCCATTAATTAATTGAGTTTGACTAGTCGAGTTAAGGTAACAAGCCTAATGATTCAAGCCCATGTATATCTTGGATCATGAATGGAGATCTGATATGGTATGCTTAGGGTAAAACCCATTGGATTGGCTTAAGCAATAACAAAACTTCTCAATATTACTCACACATCAAATAAAGCCTTATAGGGCCTAAGCTCATGAAGGAAACTCATCTAAAGCTCATTAAGAGAAGGAATTAATCTTGACTATTGATTATCATCATGATTCGATGAATGAGATGTCATGCCCCGAAGCGGTAGAGTTGTAACAGCCCCGCCGTGTAAACCATCCTAAGATAGAAGTTGGCCCTACAACCGCTATCTTAGACCTAATCTACACAAGGCGTCAACGAGTAACCCACTTTGAAGTAAACAGTTTGTAATTTAAATAAATCATTAATCTAAGAAAGTGAGGAAATATATATATGCTATAATTCAACTATTACAATTATCGTTTGCAATATTTCTCCGAAATATATTTCCTAGTTATTACATTATTAAAAAAAATGAGAAGTTTTAAAGTAAAAGCTTAAACCTTAAAAATATATGTTTATTCTTCAAATGTTTTTCCTTACTCCCCAGGATCCAGCAGTTGCTAGCTTCAGAGTAATTGTTTGCCGCTTCTTAGCCAACACCTGCATGACGTCTATAGGGATGTGAGCAACCACAGCTCAGTAAGTTAGGATGGAGGACTTAAAACTATACCATACACACGATAAGGTTTTCAATCACTTATTAGGTGCAATGCATGTGCAAGCAAATGCCATCTCACGACGTTGTCCGGCCCGTCGTGAGATTAGAGAAATTGTGCCCGCTCTAATCCGGGTTGAGGAGTTACCGTTAATACAACAGCTCACAACCAAACCCAAGCTTGTGTAATGGAGACCTTACTCCTCCCGCGACTACCTTCGAACCACTGTCTTCACCCTCGCCGCAACCTCCTCTCCTGTCACTTAGTTCGACTGAGGATAAAGAATGGACCATTTTGCAATCCTGCGCTATCCCTTCCAAAGGGGTCGGTATTTGGCCGAAGAGTCCTAAGTTCCCCTAACGGGTTGCCATGCATGTCCGATTATGATTACTGGTCGGATATTTGATTAAGTCCAGTTTAGGGTGATTAGTCCTTTCATACAATTCATACAATACGTGCCAGAGCAACAAACAAAATCATAGCATCACCCATAATCAAGCACATGCACACATTCAATATCTAACAAGCACAACCAAGCATAATCTTAAGCCTCCACAATACAGCATCGTATTAATCCCAACTTACCTCGACTCCTCGCTCACTCACTTGAGGTCTGATTTGCTCAGGCCATCGCCGATCATCCCTATAACACAAACATGGTTTCAGCTTTTCATATAACTATTATAGGTTCGTTTTATCCTATAATGATTATTGTTAGGTTTTGTTTAAGGTTTAATATGCCTAATTATCTAGGTATTAAGTCTTTTACAATTATTTTAGGTTTGGGGTTAGGTTCAGATTCGGTTTTCGCATCGATTTCTAAATTAGGTTTTAGTTTGATTTCTAAGTAATGTTTTAGATTTCAACCCTAGAAATCCGTTTCAACCCATGATGTGAAATTAATCACATTACTTCCCGATCTTCTAAATGTCATCATTACCCCTAGTCAGTATTTATTTTACTCGGTACACTTAAATCCATATTAGTGTACCGAATTCACTCATAATGTGAGAAATTTTTACATTTTTCATATAATTACATAAATTCAAGTTTCTTATCAGATTTATTATATATCCCTATTATTTATATAATATCAATTTTTATCCTAATATTTTCTATTTATTATATTTTCAAAAATTACATATTATGCATCATTGCCTATTATGTACATAATGTATTTCTAATATTTCTATCACTTTAATTACCTTCCCTAAACATCAATTATCATTTCAAAATGTCTAAATTCATCCTAAATCAGATTTTACTCCTAATTTCCCTAATTTATAAAATTAACTTAAAGTTAACTATTTTTCCCTATTAATCATTTACTATTAATTAACCTAATAATTACATCTAACACCCTAAATGCTAAAAGTATCGTACTCCATTAGATTTCCACATCCTAAAACATCTACTTATTCACTAAGTTAGTAATTAATAATTTAATTACTTAATTAACCATAAATTACCCATTTTATGCCTCATTTTAGGGCCTAAAAATTATCTAAAAATTTTCAAAAATTAATTATTAAAAACGGGCTTCGTAGCACTGTTCTATATCATCTAAGTAATCTACAAAAAAATTTTGGGCTCAAAACTACACTCCTAAGGTCATTTATTTCTAAACCGAAACATGCTCTATTTTGCATGATTTCTTAAGGATCCTATATCACGAGACATATTTTCATCAAAATAATATTTTTTCTACAAACTACATACAAAAATATTCCATAATAACAAAATTCATAATTTTCTAATAATATTTACTATTTTTACAAAATTACACAAGAATTGGGCTGGAAATTGGACTCACCGATTTAGGTGGCTCCGGCCACCGCCGACCATCGTGGCCTTATCGGCCGGCCTGGGCACTGCCATCACCGTGTGGTGGTGGTAGCCATCTACTCCCAGCTGCTTTTCTAGTGTGGGTTCCCTTCGAAAGCCCTAATTACACAATTTTTTCTAATTTTTTTTAAACTGGATTTTTCTCTCAATTTTCGCCTCTTCCTAATTTTCTCTGATTTGTATCTGTCCAAATGAGCTTCTGAATTTTTCTTGCTATTTATAGAGCTTTAGTGGAACTATTATGCATTAAATTGGACATGACAATTGCCTTATCCCTTGTTTTTGGCTTTTGTGTTGTTCTAATTTAATTAGTTAATTTTTCTTTTTTAGGTTCTGACTTGCCACAACCAAATTTGCATCATTCCACACTCTTCTGATTTTTTTTTCCACAATTAATTTATAATTTTCTTTAATTATTTACTAAGTTTTTGGCCAATTTAGGTAATTTCGCGTATTTTTATCCATACGTAAATACATGTGGGGTACATGTGAACATTCATAATTATTATTTTGTTCATTCTAAAATTTTTAGTATACATATAATCTATCTCTAGTAATTTATTAGTTATTAAATTACACTTTTCACCTTTTCAGTAATTAGCAATTATTATGCTTAAAATTTGAAAATTTTATAGTCTCCTATTTAACTACTTATTTTTTTAAATTCACGTTTACGGGGTTATTTTTACTAATTTTTCTCTCAATAGTTTATAATTTAGGGTTTGATCGGATTCATTAACCAATCATCCAAAACCTTATGTTCTAAGTTCAATCCTATGGTCAATTGACTTAACTTTGGGGCTTACATGAAATAGATAGTCTATTCTTATAAATCCCTAATTTAGACAAAAGAAAAACCCTAACAACAACTGTTGTTACTCTGATGGGCTCTTTACTCAATCGAATTAAACATTTAACCTCCTCAAGAAGATATACCGATTCATCACTCATAATGGAAGTTGATACTTACGAAGCTCCTCTATTTGCCCCATCTTGTGTTAATACTAAACAAGATTGTCTACTTTTCCTTATTATTCTATCTTACTTGATAATCTCATATATGCAATATAAGTCATTTCCCTAATTATGTATAATATAACTTTTCATACGACATGCACATAATCCTTACACTTATGTTCTCATGCCTATAGAATTTAATCCTAAATTCCTTGCTATAGTGTGTGATCCAATATGTCTCCTTTGGTGGAGGTTATCCCACCACTACGTACAATTTTCAAAACAAGTAGTTGTGTTTGTGAAGCTAGCCACTCATATGTCAAGAATAATCTTCAGAATACAAATCAACCATGAGTATAAACATGCGAGTCTCTATTTATACATTAGTTCATGTTAAGCATGATAACATCATCATCATGAATTCAAACCTTTACTCGACACACCTAAATAGATTAGACCCAATTAACTTATCATGTTTATATCCTTTCGAGCTGTATATATTTCACTTGGTGATAGAATATATAATCTCTTAAATAAGAGATGAATGAATCTCATATTTAACTCATTACTACAATTGATGAAATTGTTAATAGAAATGTAACAAATAAAAAATAAAAACAATTTCATTCTTAAGTCAATTGATGTATTCAAAAAGTTATTGCAAAATTTAAAATAAATACATCTAGGCTATGACATTATATTGTGGCGTATTTATTGAGTTAAACAATGCACGTGATTGGGTATTACTAGGTCTAACTCATCCGTTAAGAAGGATTAATAGTATAATTTTTGGGCATATGCGCCAATTTACGCATTTACTAGAGGTAGTCTAAACAAAATGCATAATGT
Organism: Lumnitzera racemosa; assembly: GCA_024138005.1. NCBI lineage: Eukaryota > Viridiplantae > Streptophyta > Magnoliopsida > Myrtales > Combretaceae > Lumnitzera > Lumnitzera racemosa. The sequence continues at coordinate 115,647,839 of JAMXBC010000002.1, forward strand.
TAGAATTTGTCCGATCATATACCGCTCCTCGAGCATATAAAATATATATATATATATATATATATATTATAACCGGATAATTAAACATAGTAATATTTCCAATAATGATAGTTATTATTATTCTATCTTTTTATATATATATATTTTTTTTTCTTTATTTTTCACGACACTAATACTGTAATTTATTTTATCATTCTTTTAAATTTGAGTTATTAAATAAATTTTAAATTTAATTATTTAAATTTTAAAATTTATATATAAATAGTGAGATGGAGCGTAAAATAAGTTTCGTCGAAACGGTGGATAAAAATATAATATATAAACAAACCCAATTTGAGAAGCCAAAGTCCAAACGTATCTCTAAAAGCAGATTTAATTGCCAGAAACTGTGAGTAGAGAGGAAGTGACACTTCAGAGTCTTAAAATGTGGAGCTCTTCTCGTCTGAAAACCATCTTCATCATCCTTTCCCTCCTCCTTCCAGGAGCACTCTCCGTCGTACCCGAAGATTGCGCCGGAGAATCTGGAAGTTGCATCAACAAGTCCAAAGCACAGCCTCTTAAGATTATAGCCATAGTGACCATACTGATTACCAGTATGATTGGTGTGGGCTCACCCCTCTTAACTCGTTCGATCCCGGCTCTAAACCCCGACCGCAACCTTTTCATCATCGTTAAGGCTTTCGCTTCCGGTATCATTCTGGCCACGGGGTTTATGCATGTCTTGCCCGACTCCTTCGACATGTTATCCTCGGATTGTCTTAAAGAAAATGCTTGGCACAAGTTTCCCTTCACGGGCTTCGTTGCCATGTTATCCGCTATTTTTACATTGATGGTGGATTCACTCGCCACTAGTATATACACTAAGGAAAATACCGCAGGGATTACCCCGTCAGGCGAAACTGCATCCCCAGGAGACCGAGAGTTGGGGATGGTGGCTGCAGGGCATTCCCATCACCATGGTCTTAAGATTGATGCTGTGGATCCACAACTACTTCGTTATCGTGTTGTTGCCTTGGTGAGACTCGATGTTTCATTATTTAAGTTCGTTCGTCACTGCCAAACATTTCATTCATTTCTTAATATTGTCTTTAATTACCGTACCGTGCATGGGTAGATATATGTTATATTTTTCCTACTCCCTATAATTTTCTTTTGCTTATTATTATAATATATGATATTTTAGGAAAACGATAATTTCGATAACCCGATAGTATATTTTATTCTTTGTTCAGAGGGGTACAGGTGACGAAATCATTACATTTTATATCAGTCAAAGTTATCGAGAGACGTTCCAGAATACGAAATTTATATAAACTATGATCATTTCGTATATAACACATTAATGAAAAATTTATATGTATACTTTCGCATACGTACACAAAATATATATATATATATGTGTGTGTGTGTGCGTGAACAGACAGACAGACATACATACAGATACATACATTGACGTACAAGCAAACTCGCAAAATGCCATCCTCTAGTCGATAAATCGACAGACGTTCCCCTGGTCCTATCGAACCAGTATCTTCAAACCTGGGGGGCAGATAGATGAAGGTCCCATTCCTTCTACCACCATTACTTCCTGACTCACCTACTCAAACGAGAGTTTGAGATCCGGAACTAGTGCCTGCCCATGGAATCACTGCTTTTCCGCTTGAAAGCTTGGTCTAAAAGTCTCTACATATATAAATTTACCTTTTTGTTTTTTTCTGAAACAACCCAAAGTTTCTTTGTTTCTATTAATTGTCCAACTTTCTCGGTTGACTAAACAGTAAGATGGCTCACTAAGGAATAAAAGTTGTCTTTTCCGGATTTTCCTTCTTCCTTTTTTCATTCTTGCGAGTTTATGTCATATTATTCTATTTAAAATATTTAACTATGTTTTTTGAATTAATTATAGTGACATATAAAAATTAACAAGTCTTTATGTACGTCTTTCCAATTTTTGAAAAGGTTATCGTCTTCCATCTCTAATATCGTTTTACGATTGTAATGAAAGTGCACAAAAAGGTGGGGAGACAAAACTGCTACGTATTTGCAGTAAACAATATAAGCAAGAGAGCTTACTATTCCCTCAATTTCTATCGAACTAATAGTTAAAATTATTTAAATTTCAAATCCCTATCATTTTATCTCGACGTTATCATCTATCTTGTAATTTTAATATTGATTACACATGGTTGAATCCTAAAAATATAAATTAAGAAAAATAAATTATGTGGATTCATGATTTGGGTTGAGGTCTATATTTTAAATAGAGTTTTTTTTTTTGGCCAAACATATACTATAAAGAGTTTGAACGATCATTAAGGATGGTTAACGACTAAAGTAAAACCTTCCGCATTTTATTCATAGCAACAATAACAATAAATAAATGTCTTTCAGGTTTTGGAGCTTGGTATCATTGTTCATTCAGTTGTGATAGGGTTGTCTCTCGGCGCCTCAAATAATGTATGCTCCATCAGAGGTCTAGTGGCTGCCCTCTGCTTCCATCAAATGTTTGAGGGAATGGGACTTGGTGGATGCATTCTCCAGGTAATCGATCTCCTCAAACATGCACTTGATTTTTTCGATCTCCTTTACAGAAAATATTTTGCAAAATTTTTCAAGTATGGAAAATACAGGTAATTCTAACTTTTCAAAACCGATCGCTTTTCCATGCTTTTTTTTTTTTTTATGCGTAATTTTGTTGACTTGAAATGTAGGTTTTAGACCAAACAGGTCACGTGGAAAAACAAAAAGAAATTAATAATTATCAATACTAAATTTTAATGCATATAATTTCAACACCTTCTTTTAAGTTAAGATGTACCTATAACTTAAGTTTTCATTTAATCGTACCTACGAAGGATGTGTGAAGATTTAAATCTGTTAATTTTTGAACAGGCAAACTTGAATTGGGTCAAAAAGTTGGTAATGGTATTTTTTTTCTCCACGACAACACCATTTGGAATTGCTCTTGGAATGGGGCTATCAACAACATATAGAGAGAATAGCCCAACTGCACTAATAACAGTCGGTCTTCTAAATGCATCTTCAGCGGGTCTCTTGATCTACATGGCTTTGGTAGATCTTCTTGCTGCAGATTTTATGGGACAAAAACTACAAGATAGCATCAAGCTTCAGATGAAGTCTTATGTTGCTGTTCTTTTGGGTGCTGGTGGCATGTCCCTTATGGCAAAATGGGCATGAAATATACTCGTGCTTTTTTCATCACTGTAAACAAAGTCTTTCAATAGAAAAAACACACCGTTACTTTTCATTTTAAGACAGACTATAAGTTATGTGCTTTTTGTTAGAAAGTGGGTAACCTTGAATAAATGAAAAACAGATATGAAACACCTCCATTTTCAGCATTCTTTCTCTCATGTTTTGATTTTTTTTTTTTTTTTTTAAATTTTCTTTGGTGCTACTATTCATATAGTTATTTTAGCATAATATTATCTTTAAACCTGAATGAATACCTTAATCACTAACCTTATCTTGCCTTGTAGACTCTCAATTTAACCATTCATATGTGTCTTTTTCTATGACCTTTATGCATCATATAGAATTTATTAATAATATATTTTCACTAACCTTAGTTTGTTATTATTTACGGAGATTTTATTCTTACTTTTGAATTTCTCCAAGACTTATCTTTCCTCTATCATTCCATTTATTATTAACTTGCATCGTTATTTGAACCATCTTACAAATTATAGAAAATTTCAATTTTCTCAGCTTTCTTCTTACTTTTATTTGGCCACCTCCATCATAGAGGTCCAGCCATAAATTATTTCCTTACCATTTATGCCATTTTAAAGAGAAACAAAATAAATTGAAAAAAAATCGTAACTTATTTTTACCCAACTAACAAATAGGCAAGTAAGCTTATTGGAAATAAGCTTTGAAGATGAAAAGGTGAGATCCTATCATAAGGAGGCAAGGATGTCTTGATTGAAGTGGTGGCTTATTCCATTATGAAGTATTTAATGGCTGTTTTCAAATTTCCAAAGAATTAGTGTAGTGAGATGGGATGATCAATATCATGGTAAGATTTATTGGCCATATCAAAAGATAGGGGTGGTGTAGGATTTGGATATCATGAAGTTGCTAGCGGATGATTAATTACCTTGGGCAGTTACGGGTGTAAATACTTAAGGGGATATATTTTCTAATATCTGATATTATCAATGTTAAACTTAGAGAGAGAGAGAGAGATAGTATGGAGGATTACTTTTTTAAAGGAATGTGATGAGAGTAGCACTCCTTAGACAATAGGGAGGATATGGTGAAAATTTTGTTGGAACCTTACTTGTAGAATCCAATTTAGCATAAGACCATAAACTTAGAGGCTTTTCGAACAAATAGATTCCAAAGTTCAAGAGTTAATTTCTCTTGTATTGAGTATGTGCACAAGAGAAACAATTCTAAGATATTTTTCAAAAGATATTGCAAAGTTAATCTATCGAATGCCTTTTAAGTCGAATGCTGATAGTAAACCGACTTATATGGCCACTATTGGTCTATACTTAATAAAATTGCATACCATCTATTTTTCTTTAGTTGCTATAGCAAATTAGTAAGCTCATTCATCATGACCCTAAATGGAGATTAGTATGATTACATAAAATATTAATATTAATATCATGTCTACGTATAAAAATCGCTTTATAAGTTAAAGATTGTAAAATTATAACTAATTAATTACTAAGTACAGTTAATTATGTTACATATGACTATTGTATTTTACAAAGAGCTATGGATACCTAATAATCTAAAATCCATCAAAACCCTAAAAAAAACTATATCCTACACCAAATAATAAAACAGGTAAATAAATCTTAAAATTTTTAAAACTTGCTAAAAATGGTAAAACTTACACAAAAGGTTATTTATTACATAAAATGTTCTAAATCAACTACACAAATCCATCTCTAATTCTAACTTTTCATTACACCTCTCAAAGGTTGAACTTGGCACTTGGATCTTATCTCAATCCTAATGGTTTAGTGATTGTGTAAAATAAATTGTTGAGAAGTAAACCATATGAGCTTAATGAGATACCTATAATATTCTATTGGCAAACAAGTTATCATACAATTAATTAAGTAATCATATGAATATATAAACAAGTAGTGTACCAAATAATATATGTAATTGACTAAGTATTATATACAAAGTCAAATTTAATACTCTTCAAAGTAAAGGTTAGAGATTCATTGGTACCAATTACAATCAGACTCTAACATCTAGGCTTTTTACCATTTTCAATATTCCATATTTCATTTCAGAAATTTTTTCACATTTCAATTTCTGGTAGTACTTGAAGCCTAAGGCTTAGCAATGAGGTGGCCTCCATAATCCATGCCTACAGTTAGCGTCTCTAGGTGGCAAGTAAGTCTACAAGTAAGTATAGGGGCATGTTACATGAGTGCACCGTATAGAAAATAGTTTAAATAAGTTTATAGAAATAGCAACCATGACAAGAACCTTCCTTACCTTTACGTGAGGTAACAGTTGAAATAATAGATGTAATGCCATAGTGATGTACGATCTATTTAATTTAAGATAAGTCAAATTATTAGGTGATTAGCCAATGTCACTAGTAATCCAATCATTCAATAGTCAACATTACAACCAATTATTCAGTTATCATAATTAATAGTATTTTTACACAACAAACAACCATTATCAATCACATGTATTGGTTGTAGTTTTAGGATAAGTATTTAGGCATACAAAAAAAGAATATGTCAGGCTCTATAAGTTATCAGAGCGGTTTGGTATTGCCATTTTGATACCTAAACTAGTAAACCTTTAAGTGTAGAAGATATAAAGAAAGGAGAATGGCCACTTATTCAAAATGGATTTGATAACAAAATGCAAAGTTGAATGTGGATTGCTTTGGACCTTTCAATTCATAGACATGAATCTCTGAGTAACGAGTATACATAGAGACTCTTACAATTGCTTTCCTTCATGTATGTATAAAACTTGTATGATAACCGTATGGAAGGAGCAATTGAACTACCCAAAACATAGGGTGCCCTTGTAAATTAAGTCAAGTGGTAAATTGCATATGAAAGGTAGTTGATCAATTATCAATAAGGACAATCGTCTCTTGATGTTTGAATGTTTAACATTTAAACTTCATGGTTTGCTTCTTAATGAATTAGCCCTAAGACCCTGGTTAATAGGGTAACTTTGAGCTAGCAAAGCTCTAGAGATAGGTTAGTAACCTAAACGCTAATCTATTGCTATTAGTTGATTACTTGTCTTGAAGCAATTTCTAATTTTGAATAGGTTAGCATATTGTCAAGCATCTCAATGAGAACCAACCATCAACATTTGCTTCCCAATCTCATGGTTGATTAATTGAGTATGGTAGTAATGTTAGGCATGTCGAGGCTATCAATTAAAGCAGGCAAGTGATCAAAACTTGTACACATTTGCTATATAATTCTTTAGGATTCTGATAATGTTGATGTCGCTAAACCCTATACAATTTTATAGGAAATCCATGTTGATCTAAAGGTACTAAACTCGAACTTCTACTAGTTCCTTTCTACCATTTATTCAAGTCTTATGACCGAGGTCTGTTACACTTTGCCCTACCTAATTACCAAACGTTGGTCATAATTAGGAATGCTACTAACCTATTTCAAGATAAGACAATAAACCCCAAGAAGCCAAATGACTTGACCTTAGAACAACTTACCCCAACGCTAAGCAAGTCTAACATTGAGTTGTCCTACCTATCCTCTTGACACGATCTAGGTTAGGTCAGTTGATTCAGTACCCTACCTCATTGTTACTAAGCTACTCGGCCTGGTTTGGTTACTGAGCTACTGATGTCGTAAGCTTCCTATTCACCAAGAGCTAGCTAAGCATGTTTTCTACCTTTTGTTAGAGTTACTAACAAGTAAGAGACGCATGGTGCATGATCCCATGATGATTCTCAGACATATTTTTATCTTTTTAAGGTGTATATTAGGAATTCTCTTAGTAACTATCTTATAACTTGCCCTTTTAGTCATTTTCTTCTCATATAAAACCCTAATGGCAAGGGTGTAAAAGCCACCATTTGTAACTTAGCCAAATAGTTGAATGCTATTTTTATAGAATCATTCTCTTTCATTTTCGAGAGCCTCCTCTTGAAATTCTACTTTTGTCTAGCTCATTTAGTAAGAGCTGGCAAAGAATAACCCCTTGCTAAGCTATGTAGATCAACTGGTGCATAATATCCAACTAGTTGCATTCGAGTTTTTACTAATTATCTCTTTGGTTTGATTTCCCCCCTTTTATGCGTTCTCATGTGTTTAACCTCAAGACACATCACTAAATCAAACATAAATCATTTTATTACAAGCTGGTTTCATTCTTCATAGCTAGTTTAAACTAATCTATAATGGTGCAATTAATATTTCTATTTACAAACCTAATATTGGAGGTATTATTTGAATCTATGTTGGAAGCATCATTGGTGATTTCTCTAATAATAATGCCTTTGCATCCCTTACTTGAAACTAAGTCAAGGGGTATTCTTTAAGGCTTAAATTGTACTTATGACCTTTATTCGAAAAAATTGATCATTTAATCTAGCTTTGTTGAAGCTATGCATTGGTTTTGGAGTGGGAAAGTTGACTCTATCTCTATTATCTAGTATACATTTTTGCATGACAAAGAATTTCAAGTTTTGAGGATATGAAGTTGAATACAATGCCTAACGAGTATAATAGGATGGTTAATTCCTTCACATTTGCTGCTCTTTATAGAAAGGAAAATTCCAAGATAAGATTGTCGATGTTTTATCTTTAGACTCATTGTTAATGGTTGATGAGCTAAGGACTATGGGGTTATGTGAACTAAATTTCTTTATTTTCCTTTTATTGGTTGTTATGTTATCGTTGTGACTTATTGTGTGCTAGTGCTCTAATATCTTTGTTTGGGTTTTTTTATTCATGTATATTTGTCTCACTTTCATTTAATTGAAAATTTTTATAATCCAAAAAATAAAAGATAAAAGACAATTCTCTATATGAGATAAAAGTATATCTTATCCAAAACATTGGAAAATCTTGATTTTCAATGGTCATCTTACTACTATTACTATTACTTACACTACAATTTTTATCACCTCAAATAACCGCTATTGCCCACTACATTTACGTTACATCAACACCATTATCCCTATAACTTCACCATATCACTACTACTGCAATCACTATATTAGTAAAATGTATACCGTAATATGTCATTATTGCCATAGCTAATTATCAACATCACTATTAAACGAATGTTTGAGATGAGGAAAGGAATTAGGAGGGAAAGAAAAGTAGAAGAAAGTTTGATTTTCAAGACACTTTGTTCTACTTAAAAAAGGAAAGAAAATGAGAAGAATAGATTAAAGAAGGAAAGTTTTCCATAACCTCCACCATAATTGCTTTCCCTCAAAATTAGATAGAAAGGAGAGGAAAAGTGGAAATATTACTTAATTTCTCATCCTATCCTTTAATTTTCTTATTATCTTTTATGCACATAGACTATACCCTTGTTATTAAACCATTTTAATCCATAGGGTTGAGGATGTGGGTAGGTAGGCAACTTCATCTTTTCTATCAACTCGGTAAAAATGATGTTGGTGCAGCTACTTCCATCAATAACCAAGGAATAGGTGTTCTCATTCACTAGGCACTACATGTGAAATAAATTTTCCCGTTATCCGGGATCTGCCTTCAGGTCAGCTCGTTGACTTGTCAAGGATAAGAGTTCATCCAGATTTTCGGCATAAACATCTTCTTTGATCAATCTTCCTTTGAGCTCTTATCACTCTAACTCTTGATTTTAGCCTCAAGCCCTTCGCCCTTTAAGACCATGACTCTTTTATTTGGGCATTGGGATGCAATGTGTCTGTAATCTAAGCATTTGAAACACTTCACTTCTCGGGCTTTGTTATCGAGCGCCTTTTCTTTCTCAGTAATCTGTTTTTCGGCATAAACTAGTCGATTAGGCTCTCCTTTCTCTATCTTATTTTCTTGCCTTCTTTCAACATATCTCTCAAGCTCAGGGCTGTCTTGTTGAGGTAGGCTACTTGGCCTCTGATGCTTTCTTCTCCTTTACCTTTCTACTCTTAATGCTAAATTAATTAGCTTGCCTAGAGAGTTGAACGGCTGCAATTCAACTATATTGGTAATATCGTCTCAGAGTCCACTCAGGAATCTGGCAATGGTGTAATCCTGTAGTTCGGCAATCTCACACCTCATCATTAAGGTCTCAAACTGTTATAAATACTCTTCAATAGTATTTCGACCTTATCTCAGGTGTTGGAAAGCATGGAGCATCTCCTACTTGAAATAAGTCAACACAAAGCGTTGGTTCATCAACCTTTTCATGAGTCTCCAAGTTCTGATTGGCTCTTCTCCTTCAGTTTCTCACTTGGCAATTAGCTTATCCAATTAAAGACTTGCATATTCAGCAAAGGATAGTGAAGCCAGCTTAACCTTTGTTTATTCATCAAACTCGAACAATTTCTCGACTTGGGGAACCTAGTCAAGGAACTCTTTAGGTCGGCTACTTCCACAGAAGGTCGACAGTTTCAGCTTGACATTATCGAGTCCTCAACCAAGTGTTCGGGGTTTATCCCTTACATTCCAAGCTGGTCGATTCTCCTCGATTCGACTACTTCTGTTAGAGCTTTACTCGGCTACACCTCTTCTCAGCCTCGGCTCTCTTCTCTGGGCTTCTTGATTTGTTTTGGAGTCAACACTTCTTTCATTCCTCCTTCTCGACATTGGATGGTTTTCTCTTCTCCTCGGCTCGATAGCTCTTCTCAGCTGTCTTGCATCGTTATTGGAACCACTCCTACTGGTAGGTATCCGTTCCCTCCTTTCTTCTCAGTCATCACGTTTGCAGCCTCTGACTAACCCAATAAGCTCATGAATAGAGTCGATGAAATTCTGAATCTGATATTCCAGGTTATCAACACATCTCCTTAAACTTTCATGAAGACTCTCTCTAATGTTGTTGATACTATCCTCTGACATTCTTATTCCTACAGTAATTGACTAGAGAATTGAACAAACAAATAACAGCAACCCAAAAACAACCACAACTTAGCTCCTGCAACTACCACTACTAACAAACAACTATTACAAACAGCATACTATACTATAGAATAATGATGAACAAAAAAATTAAAACCACAAATCTAATCTGAGAACACTAGCATGTGTATCTCTCCAAAACTCTGATACTGATATGATAAGCATCGAAGGAAGAGAAAAGGAACAACATCGGATCTAAAAATGAACAGGAATAGGTATTCAGGGAAATACAGGTACGAAGAACAGGAAGGATTTTGATGGTAAATGTGGATGGATATAACTCACCAAGACACAAACACGATCAGGGGTTTGAGCTCAAAATAGAATTCGATACGACTCGCAAACACTAAATGTTGCTCAGGGTTTCAAATGAAGGTTAGATGCAACTCACTAACCAGTTAAAATGAAAGGATTCGCCATAATCTGATAGTAGAATTGATAAAAATGCAGGAACAATTAAAAAGTCTAATCAACACTCAACAATTCAGCAAATAACTACTTAAATATAGCCTTGCTCGAAAGAGGAAGGTTTTACTATATATATATATATATATATATCTGTCTCTATCTATCTATACGTTTACAACAGTTGCTATTTATAGCAAGTCTTAAATCTTAATGATAAAATTGTAAATAAAGTATGAGACCTTAAATCCTAAAAAATTGAGTTTATAAATAAAATAAAGAAAAGCATACACAAGAATATAAAACTGTGTGTTTTATAGGAGAAGTCAGCATAAAGTTACTTGACATACCTTATCATACTTTTATCTCTTATTCTTTATTTTGTAATTTTTTCCCTTATTCCAAACAAGACGTAAATAAACTAATTTATGCAACTAATGCTACCCTAATCTTTAAAAGTCAATAATAGTGGTGGTGTTATGATGATAGTAATGATAATAATGACAGAATATATCCCACTAGTGTATATCACTAGTACCATGGTAATCTTTAATCACTAGTGCCATAGTAATCTGTAATAGCCTACAATGGTAGTATTATAGTGATGACGGCTGTTCAATATTTGTGTGAGAGAGAAAAATGTATTATCATATTTATTGAACAAACAATTTGTGTTGCACTGTTAATTTTTCATCGTTGCTCCCTTACTCTTAGAAAAACTTGGCATCGCAAAATAAGTTCACCAAATCAATTTTTTATATTACTATATAAATTATAATAAATCTGAGGTTTAACCTATATTACCCATTACAGTATTAAACTAATCAAAGACGTATCTTAAATTAGATCAGCAGGACAACCAAAGAAATATATATATATACAAACAAAATAAAAATTTTACGAATATTAGCATATTTCGAAAGGAATAAATACTCAATATTAGAATATCAATGGCTTATATTCATTAGCATGCACATTTCTTCTTCAAGCTAATATTCGATCCCAGATAAAACACCTAACACAGCCCACCCACCCCTCTTCTTTCGTGTTTGGCAACTGCTAACGCCTAGAAATGAAGAAGCGACAAATGATACAATAAAAAATAAAATAAAAGCAGTGGAGGGAAACTTTTCCTCTCTTATGTTTATGTGAGAAAATAAGGAGAAAAGTTACAGAAGTTGTAAAAAATTTACAACGAGTTCTGGCCAGGGGTCTTTGACACCCACACAATGCCGCCTAAACTTACCGATGCATTCATATACAAACCAACCTTCACCCAATTTCTCCTGCATTCGCTTACTTAAACCAACCAACTAAGGTTCAATAAGCAGTCCTCCATTAAAGTCAGAATGAGGGGGTATACCATAGCCACTATATAAATACATTTCCGCATCGGCTCTGCCAAACGTGTCCGTTCCTACTGCTTGCAAAAAACCCAATTTATGACTAGCTTTTTCTAGCTTCAGCCAAGCACATTAACACTCCTTTCTGTATCAGTCAATGGAGAAATCACATCTCAAAGAATAATAACCTATGTCCAAAGAACTATCTGCGCAGGAATTCATATCTATGATTTCATGCTTAAAAAGCCATTCCGGTTCCTGTTCCTGCTTCGCTAAAATGTAAATCTATACAGGAATTGGAAAGCCACGTTTGTTTAAGTTAGCACTGGCTTCTGCCTAGTCTTTCTGAACTGCACATCCCCATTGAGCGCTGAACCGATGAACCCCTCCGCTGCTTCTACAGTAATTTCGTCACCAGATACTGCAAACTTCCCCCTCTTAGGTTTATAAGCTACCAATATCTTATCAAACGTCTTGAATCCCGACTTGTCCAATGCAGTTAAGAAAGCTGACTGCTTATTGGCATCTAAAAGACAAAAAGATAGAGAATCACGAGAACCACTCTGATGCCGGGAAAAGGATTTCTGAGAAACCTGGAACAATGGAAGGCGGCAAAAAGAAAGAAAATAAGTCAATGCTTCTTAACTCAAAATACACCAACGCATACCAAGGTTAATTACAAATTAGTCCACATTGAAGATAGAAAAAATCATATCTATTCTTTTCTTTTTGCTTTTAAGTCACTTTGTGCCTACAGTAAGTAGATCTCACATGAAACCATAATAACCAAGCTCAAACAGGAACCTAAAGTAATATATCAAGATGTTCCAACTTTCCTTCGGAATACAACATAATAGCAGATTTCCTAATCTCTTTTGTATATAAATAACATTCATAGAACCAACATCATGCAAGAACACTATTGATATTAACAGGAGAACTCTGCAACACCAGCAGTTCGCGAAGGAAAAAAGCCATACCGCATGTAATATTGATTCCAGCTTCTCCCTCCCCTTGGTAGATCTGAAAGCACCAATGATGCACAGAGGGGTATTTTCCCCACATAGAGTATCATAATTTGACCCTGATAAAATAGGTATGTGCTTGCTTACTGAATCAGCCTGTGGTTTCCTTGTCTGACTTGAGGCTTTCTTATTTTTCCTCATGAAACCATCAAGCAAGGCACTAAGTTCATGAACTGCAGATTTCATGTCTTTTACAGATATTCCTGTTTTGAGGATTTGCTTCTCCCCATTAGATAGCCACCCAACTATAGCTGGAAGAGAATCAACTCCTAGTTTTTGTACGATGGGATCAAAAACATTGTGAACCTGCATGAAGTGAGATACTGTGAAGTCGATATCCACAGGAAAAGCTGAATAAACCAATGATTAAAGACTTCAAATATCTCATCCAATAAAGAATAATTATGATGCTATGGCATGGAAAAGGCAGTGTTGTTGAATCAGCATTTTTAGACTTGAGCACCAAATTCAGATTCAACCCTGGACTGCTCATGGCACTCTAACTCTTAGGATCAAACTTCAGCTTCAGAGGCTACAGGATGTAACTGCCATGATCTAATCTAGCACCCGATATTATGATATGTCATTAACAAAAATGTCAAATTACATATCAGAACATTTCCAGAGGCCGAGATCTGAATTACCTGTGTGTCATAAAAGTCAATATGCTTGTGATGCAAGCCACTGAGAGCACGCCAAATCACAGGAGTGTCTTTCTTAGTGGAAAGCAGAAGCACCTTGGGCAAGTTGTTCCCAGAATCAGACAGAGACTCCAGATTTTTCTGTTCAACCCGTTTTGAAAACCGAGGCAAGTGCTCTTGGAAAAACTTCTTTATAGAATTGACGCCCAGATCACCTTTGTACTCCAATAGAGATCCACTGTCAGAAGATGCATAAGAATAGACAAATATCCTAGGTGCTCTTCGAGGATAAGCACCAAGGTCTTTACAGAAAGAGGGTTCATCTTCGCAATTTACTCTTCCAACCTATCAATAGAGATATTGTGAGCATACATAACTTATGTAAAATCCTAGAACTTAATCAATGAGCACTTATGTACCTTTACAACTCCTGGAAAGATATCATCAAGGGAGGAGTCATAGGCTTTATTATTCATCAGCTTAGGAGTGTCAAAGATCAGCAACCAAGTCATTCCTTGGTCAACTATTTCTTTCTTAAAAACTTGTGAATTTACAGCCTTGATGCTATTAGGGGAGCTTCTGGAACCCTGTTGAGGCCTAGATGAACTTTTGAAACCACCAAATTGACCTCCACCACCCCCAAAAAAGCCAGAAAACATATCATCAAGATTGAAGCCAAAGGGCTTATCCCCACCAGAGCTTCCAAAGGAATATGAAAAGGTTTTTGAACCTTCCATGTCACCCATGCTCTGCCAATCTCCAGGTCTAAAAGAGAAATGGCTTTGTCCAGGCCCACCACCTGTGAAATAAGTGTATCCACCATGACCACCCTTTGGATTGCCCATATTGAATCCAGGATTGCCAGTTTGAAATCCAGGATTCCCCATCTCATCTCCATACAAGTCATAATTCTTCCTCTTCTCCTCATCGGACAAAATCTCGTAGGCTAATTTGATAAAGCAAATGAGTCAATATCACAAAACCAACCACACATTGAAGAAAGGAACCAAAAAGCTAGCAATCAAATATACCAATAAGGTCCACACAACATTAAAATCTTCTTAATGAAACTTAAATCATTATACCTTTATAAAAAAATTCAATAACAACAAATTCAATTAAAAACTTGAACTTGAAGATCCTGAAGTGATTCTATACTCATATACTAATACTCCTCTTTCATGTCCACCAATATCATCATATCATGTGACTAGTTCAATGGAGAATCTAATGGCACTGCAAGAGCTCAACATCAGTGCAAAATCTCGAGCCTTCAACCTCCTACTCTGCTGCTATGTTGACTAATCAATATAAAAGCGATACTTGTAAATAGTGGTGTAGCTTCATATTCAGATCCAAACAAGCCTCACAGCCATCTTATTGACAGAAGAAGCATCTAAAGGGATCAATGAGAAGTAACAAAGTACCCAGGATGAAATGAATTCATACCGTTATTAATCTCTTCAAATTTGGCTTGAGCGCCCTTATTTTTATTCTTGTCTGGATGGTACTGAAGAGAGAGCCTGCAAAAAGAATAATAAATTGAGAACAATGAAGAAGATTGAATTTCATGCATTTTTGGTTGGTAAGGTAAACATTAGGAGGCATGCATAAGTGCATTGGCTGTTAATAGACTGTTGTCAGCATGACAAGTATTCAAACCATGGATTAATTTATCAATATTATGCATAGATTAAACAATTGGTCATGCTGGACTTAACCCTAAAGGTAATAAGAAAACATTATAATATGTGATTACAGTGCATTCCATAAGTGCCTAACGATCTTGAAAAAGCACTACTATACTGTAACTCAGTGCTTTGTCTTTTTTTTTTTTAGGGTGTGTGTAAATTATGTTCCAACTGTGTTACTGAGACCAAATTCATAAAATATCGTACTTGTGGAAAGCTTTCTGAATTTCCCGTTGACTTGCATTTTTGTCCACCCCAAGAACCTGTAAACACATTCAATCAATTGAAAACTCGCACTTGCATGTCATACCCATAAGAGAACATACAACACTAAAAATTGCAAATGAGTTGCCGTAGCCACATTCACCTGCACACTTCTAATTGAGGCCACATTAAGCCAAACATTGTTACAAAATTACCTTAGCAACTTATCAAGGGAAACGATAGCAACAGCATGATATCCAATGGAGATTTTTCACCAAACAACTAAATACAGAATCTTCAAGGTCGACCACTGACAAACTTCTCTGACTTTTGCTATTGCATATATATATATATATATATATATAGATGAATAAACAAAGAGCACACACCATGATGTTCCCAAAGAAAATCTTAAAGCTGAACCCCTGCTTTCTTAAAACTTGTTAAAGCTATTTAAGGTGTTTTCTTGTGGAAACTGTTCTATAGAAATTTCTGCAACGTTATAATCAAAACTTTGCCATTGTCATGATCATATCAATCTTAAAAGCTCACACTTATTAATAACATAAATTATCAAGTGGTGGTACAAAACAACTAGTTACCGGCCTACAGTAGTAGTGGAGGAATTTTCTAAAACAGTTAATCATCACCACCATCATTTGCAGCTAAAAATCCAGGTAATCACAACTCTTTGAAATTATTATGATAATATTTGAATAATCTAAAGTTTTTCCTACAACAAATTTAAGGGGCAAAAAAATAAACGAAGATCATACACAAGAGCTAAGCAAAGAACACTAAAGCTTGATTTCTGAAAGAAGTACTCAACTCAACTTAGGCTTTAATAAATGCACTATAATCAGAACAATTTAGCATCAAAATCAAATTCTTCACACACACAAAACAGCGCCTTGTAATGGACATATAATCCAAAAAACTGAGATGATACCGAGCAATCAATCCTCTTATCATTAATCAATCAATTCAACCAATTCACAATTAAAAACCAAGCAGAAACCTCACAAACACGAACACTATTTCTCAATCGAAAACCCTAATCGAACCCTTTCCACAAAATACAACACTCGTCACGATATGACAAGCAAAAACGAAAACAGAATCAAACGAAAAGATAAAAACCTGACCTTGTATGGATCAACCCTCTTGGCCCCTAAGGCTGATGATATACATAGCAAACAAAGCGCCAAAATCAAACGGTTAAGTCGAAATTTCTTCATGTTCAATTGCGGGAACCCTAATTATGTCTTAATGCGATCGGGACGCACTCTTAGAGTGGAAAAATCGAGAGCACTACTGAAGATTCGAAATAGAAAAGAGATTGGGTTTGGATGGGGTTTATATAGTTTTTCGGTGCTAGAGTCCAGATGCTTCGCGGTATAGACTTTCATGTATACGTGGCATGAGACGGCCCGTTCCACGCATATTGGCCAATGAGATTTGAGGAAAACGTACAATAGATATATGCACGCACTTGCCTTTTAACGAATGTTATTCGAGACCAAGACCACCTCCTCCGGAAACGGAACTGATCGCCTTTTTTATTCTCTCGTCTCCGAGAGCTTAGAAATTTCTAATAAAAAATTGAAGGGAAGGGAAATTGATATTGTTTTATATTTAAAAATATTCTCTACTTACTTGAATGAAGCATATATTTATTATTATTTTTAAATTACATAAATATGAGTTAAATAAAAAATATTATATAAATACAAATATTAAATTATATTTAAAAATATCGTATTTATGAAATATGATTTAATGTTTCTAATATAATAGTTATATTGTATATGCAATATACAAATAATGCAATATAAACATATGTATTTATAACATTAATATTATTAAATATATGTTACATTTTTAAAATGCGATACAAATATAAATATGTATTTCACATTTAAAAGATAAAGAGATAAATCTAATAAATTTATAATATTTATTATGCAATTGATAAATATGTAATATTTATTATAAATAATAGTAAACAAATAAACTTCTCATACACATTGACAAACTAATCCCAACATACATCAGTTGAAATCATACTATTTTAACTAAATTGTATATTAAAGATAGAATCATGAATATCCGCTTTGAAATCGTATTGAAGACATAGAAGTGCCCCTTTCTCCTCATTTGAGGCTTGCAATACTCTATAGGATAAAAAAAAAAAAAAAAAACTAGCGAAAATAATCTCTACAACCTCAAAAACCAATGACATTCAAAATTAAATGGTGACATTCAAAATTGAATTACATACCAAGATGTTATAAGTGGCATTTTTACTTAAAAAATGTGTAAATAAACTTTATTCCATTGATCAATTCGTTTAACCCACTTTCATACCTATATCTCTACTTATCTTTTATTAAAGTGAATTAGGATTTAAATCCTCCTCTTTATAGTTGGAAAAGGAGAAAAAATGTATCTTTTATCACTTTATTGATGATTTAAGTGCTTTGTTTCACCTATTTGCAGTTCTCCTTTATGCAATTCTTCTAGCCTAATTCAAACGGTTGGTAAAAGTAGGCTGTTTTTCATTTTTTCTTATAATTTTTAGAGTTATTTGCTATATGCAATTGATGTTAATGTAATACCTTATGAATATAGGACATTGGATTTGCTAGTTGTATTGAATTTTCTTACGTAGAAAACGAGTTGGGATAGCCTACCGTGTGTTCGGTATAATGTTTAAATGGGATAATAAAGCATTAATGTCATATTAGATAAAAAAAAAATTATGTAAAATGGAATGGAATAAAATATAATGAAATAAAGATCGAAATAAAAAAAAAATTTTTGTATTTAAGGATGTACACGAAACGAAATGAAATAATATTACATTTATAGAAAAATGAAAGGCTCATCAGTGGAAAGAGGCTTCTCCCAATTATTACATGTAATAATTAGTTTGAAGATTAAATAGGTAATTTTAATTAATCCCATTTAGTGAAGGAGAAAAGTAAATGTAACTAAGATGAAAATGATTTTTTTCTTAAAATAAGAATCACTCACTTCATAAAACTGTGACTTTATCTTCTAAATATATATTGACAAAGAGGATGAAAGCCACAATCAAGATTTAATTTCGATTCATTCCCACAAATCTGACATAACATGAGAAAATTTAGAAAACTTATCATTTATTTACTTTTTAAAATAGAGTAGATGGAGGATATAAAAGTTATTTATAGTTGTAGCAGTTGAAATTCCAAACCAACACAGACTTATATACATACATTTATTGAGTCGTGAATGAAGGATTGATCTTTCAAGCATTTCTTCTCTGTTACTACAACTCTTCATCAACAAAAGTCTCTGTAGTTTTTACCAGACAGTTTCATATTTTAGATAAAAATAAGACGGCGTTCTGAGTCCATGCTGGTTGCTCGAAGATCCAGGTTCGATGATAAGCATGCCCAGGTTTGGATTTCCTTATTTCATGCTAAAAATTATGCCAAAACTAAGCTACTCTATGAGAAATATGAAAAGATTATTAACAAAAAAGGAAAAAGGAAGGTTTGAATGTTGGGGGCACTGAAGGGACCAAAATGAAGGAATAAAAAGATAAAGAGAAATTCTTAGAATCAGCCGATGGCTGTCAACTTAATTTCTTGCACTTTTGTCTTTTTATACACTTTTTTGTAACATTTCGTTTTCTTTGTGATAAAAATTTATTAGTTTCCAACTTTTGTATACATATATATATTTTATAACGGTGTTATTTCTGATAGTATTATTAGAAAATGACCGTCCTTTTCAAAATTTAAATTACCCAAACGTCTTCAAAACTCAAAATATATATTCTTTTCCTCTAGGCTAGGAGTTGAAAATGCAATTTTGTTTTCCTGAGTTAGGTCAAAATAGGATGGAAGCCAACGAATCGAGGGTTCCACGTGTCAGTCAGATTGGAATTGAGAATTTGAGGCTTTACTCCTCCAGACATGATGAGCCATGACAATTGAAATTGCAATTTTAATGTGCCCCTGTGAGAAGATAAATTGAATTAAATTCCTTGTCTCCAAGATTAAATTACGTGGGCAATAAAGCGAATAATCTGGATGTTTCCTCCTTGCAATTTTCTGGCTACTTGTAATAAATTTATTCCGCATATTTTTCCTATCATAAAGACATACATTAAAAATAGCAAGTTTACGGAATAAAAGACATGTAAGTACAATATAAGTCATTTAAGCCATCTTTTTCTGTTATTTTTCAACAGTTTATTATACTGACTGTTCTTGTGCGAAATTTATTGTTTTTATAAGAATAAAAGCACCATAAATTGTATAAGAAAATGTAGGATTTAAAATAGAGAAAGTGTGAAAAAAACATGCATACATTAAAATAGTCGTGCACGTTTTATAATCTTTATTTGATGAAAAACGATGCAATTCTTTTCTTTTATTAGGACACACACACATTATTCATACTTTGGTTTTATCAGAGTCATCGTGTTTCCGAATGAAATGCAAACTCCCATCCACCATTATATAAATAAATCTCTTCTTCAATTAATCTCCACATGCATGCTTTAGGTCCACATGGAAGTTCGTTTTTATAAGCATCAAACAGCTTTCCCCATTTAACCCACCATGCATCGCAAAAAGAATAGAGTTGTTCGCCAAAAGTGAAGACAAAATGTCCATCCGAATTCTTGGGTAGGAGCAAGCTGTTTGAGATCAATATCATTGTCGCGTGACCCATAATGCACATTGACGATGCCAATACTTATTTTTACTTCAGATTGCCCACTAAAACATACTTGTCGAGAAAGAAAACTAGAAATAGAACAATGGACAGCAGCATTTTCATGGAATGTATGTGTAGCATTGAATACTAGTTATGTTGGCTCTAACGTTCCTCTCTAGTTATGTTATATTATCTTTTGGGTGTTCATAAAGTAAGGGATGAAACCACAACGCTTCTTGAAGGACTGAATGTTGTTTTAATGGAGAAAAAGAGGATAACTTTTTTAGTATTCTTTTTCATCCCATTCCTTTTCTAGATTTAATCTTCCTATATGGAGCTATCATTCTCTTACTAGGGAAAAAAATAAAAATAATAAAAATGTTGTTTAAAGTATGAATTTCAACTGGGCTTGTCCTTGCTGCTTAGATCTTAATGCTAGCAGCATTTCTTTTGTCTCATTTATAAACTTTGTAATTTAATTGATTATAATCTCCTAATTAGGTTATTATTAGCTGTCTACTTTAAAATGATCGCTTCATTTTGAGATCTACAAAAAGTGCTTTACAAGATTTGCATACAAACTACCGATGCTAAAACCATATACACCCTTACAAATCATAATCAAAATTCCATAGGTCAAAGAAAGTTACATCCCGGCATAAACGGAATGCAACATCATAAGAGTAACCTACGTAAACTTAAAAGGTAATACTACTTATAATAGAAAGAGTAGCACATGGAGTTTCAACTTTATATGCTTGATTAAAACACGCATGTATTACTTTATCATGTCTATACTCCAAAATATAGATTTTTTATTTCATATACACACAATCCTTAGTACATGGTGTAGATCTCCTCTAAAAGAAGCAAAACTCCTGTTAGAACTCTAAAAAAATATCCTCCTATCCAAATTCGTTATTAGCCTGATGATAAACATCTTATCCCCTTAACTCTTTGCAAGTGAATTGAGTGGACAAAGCACAACATAAGACTAGTCATCTTACTAAATCAACATAATATATCACAAGATTAATAAATAATCAAACAAGTTAAATCAAATTAAATTATCTATGTAGAGGTTATGTGTCATGCTTATGCAAGCAACATTCATTGATACCGATATTTTATTTTCTCTTAACCTACTTCCAATTAGTCAACATCCAGACATCTAGATACAAAAATCAAGAACTTAGATAGCTACAAGGAGCAACCTAACAATAAGACCCCTAAATCCTACAAATTAATTAGGCCATAAGGAGTGGTTGGGTTACTCGAGTAATAGCAATCTTACATGCTTTAAAACCTAACTTTTCAAATCAACTTTCTTACTTAAAGAAAAATTCTCTATTTTGAGCAAAAAAAAAAAAAAAACTCGTGAGACCTTTTCGTGCCATACTATGAATGTGACAAAAAAAAATATCATTCAAAATATAAGGTACAATTTTCCAAGTTTACACAAAGTTATGTTTAGTTAGACTAGCCTTAATTGAATACTCTGATTAATATAATCTATGGCCTTACTTAAGTTTCACTTAATTATACACCCACAAGGTAGAGTTATTCCTTAGCTTCATCAATACATGTCTTAGTAAGTATCACATAATCAATAAGGCAATAAATTCATGGCAACCAGTTTACAGTTTACAACCAAGCTCAATTAGTTAAGTAGGTCACATCACATAACATACAACATTATTTGTAGGAATAAATCTACTCTGAATACACATAAATGCACTTAGTCTTGCTATTTGAATCCTATGCTTTAGGGTGTGGTTCTTCCTCACCTATTGTACTTAAGGAGGATATACAATATCGAGTTAACTATATGTTGAATAGAAACCCTTATTAGCTAACCCTTTGCATATCCCATCGATATGACATTTCACATATTATTTAGTGAAACCTTTTGAAATGGGAAACATTCCTTATTTTTCCTCATTTTTCCTTCAAAATGATTTTAAGGTAAAAAATTATGCAAGGTTAAAGTGTATATGGTTGAAAGTATAGATAGTGTTTAGAGACAAAATAAATAGAGTTTGCCAATTTTTGGTTTCATTGAATTGACTAACTACGCCATCACCATAGCATTCTCAACCTCCTACTTAACATACTCTCGAGACTTGACAATTAGTGCTTGATATGTCCCTATTAGGTACTTTAATTTACCTCTGCCACATATTACAAGTTTCACTAATTAGTATCACTTACAAAAATTCTCACCGTTCAATCTATGTTGGGTAATTTTGAGAGAATGATCATCCATGGATTTAATCTGGTTAGTGCTCATATTTGGTTGGGTTTAGTTACCCTCATGTAATGAGCCTAACTAAAGCTTAGAGCTAAGGGTTTTGTTTCGCCAAATGTATTATCACTCACAATTGGTTGAGTGACTTACTCAGGATCGAGAACACTCTAATACCATGCTATAAAAATATGAATAGTTATTTTTGAATTGATACCAAGTTTGTACATAAAAGACCTATTTATAAACGGTCCTGATATTTTTGGTAGCAACAAATATTATTTCACCAACCCTTAACAACTCTAAAAAATAAATTCTATCAACCAACAAAATTAAATGCTAGTTAAATCTATCAACAAGAAAATAATTATTATATCTCCTAAGATTACAATTTAGTGGGGGATTATTAGTGTAAATTGCAATATATAGCATAACAATTCCACATTGAAGACCAAAAGAAACAAAGGGAGAGGAGTTGATTGTAAGAGCATGCAACAATGGTTGTAAGGCTTGTCAATAGCTATAAGGGCAATCGGTTATTGGTTAGTTGTAAGGATTGCTACTAGCTAGTTGTAAGAAAATATAATAGGCATAATTAATAAACTTAAATTAAACGTTATGACTAGCCAATTTGAATATTTATGTCTCTTTAACATAAATGAATAAGGCGGCTAACCTTTTCAATTCAGAACAATGAATCATTCTCGTAGATTTAGGGGAGAAGAAGGGGTGGGGGCGTATTAGAGGAAGAGAGAGAGAATTTGAAAGAACTTTATTGAATTACAAGGATGACTTATTCTTTAAAATGGGGAATGATATCACGTTCAAAAAGTTAATATTTGAAAAAAAAAATATTTAAAGAAATATAATTATTTTGAGAATTGTAACACTTAGAATCCTAATTTTTGGAAATCGGAAAGAAGAAAAAGAAAAGGGGCGAACATTACTAAATTCATGGGTATCTCAATATGGGGATCAAAGATGGCTAGTTTCCACGGACCACCAATTCTAGCTTTCTAAAATCACTTATCCAAATTTGGTTCCTAGTTCTGATTCTTAAGCCCATTCTAACTAATTTTTTAATGATATTTTTTAAGAATTTGGATCCTCTAAAGTTATTTTTCCCTAAAATTACAAATCAGTGGTTATTATTATCTTAATTTTTGAAATACAACGCGACATTATATCATCTTTTGTTAGGAATACCACTAATTTATAATTTTAGGAATTTTAAGAAAAAAAGCAATTTAGATGATCAATTTCCATTTTTCAATGGCACAACCATTAGCCCTAGCTCTAATTTCATGGAACCAAAAGTTGTACAATAAATTTTTACTCTAAGACAATGCATTGAAATTGATGAAGAACTATTAAACTAGTTTTCTTTTTAAGTTAATTATATCAAGAAAAAGTTACATAATGATTTAATGTGATAAAAAAAATAATATTCTTCATATAAAAAAAAATGTAGACAAGGAATTTATTTGTTGAATATGTCCTCTGTAAGCACTAAAACTAAACCAAGTGACCGTAGGCTTGAACTTAGAACCCATGTTTAGGACAATCGGTTAATGGATCCGATCAAACCTAAATTATAAACTAATGAGAGAAATATTAGTAAAAATAACCCTGTAAACTTGAATTTAAGAAAATAAGTAATAAAATTGGAGACTATAAAATTTTCAAATTTTAAGCATAATAAGTACTAATTACCGAAAATGTGAAAAGTGTAATCAAATAACTAATAAATTACTAAAGATAGATTATATGTATACTAAAAATTTTAGAATAACCAAAATAATAATTAGGAATGTTCACATGTACCCCATATGTATTTACATGTAGATAAAAATATGCGAAATTACCTAAATTAGCCAAAAACTAAGTAAATAATTAAATAAAATTATAAATTATGAAAAAAATAAAAAAAAGGCTAGAATAATCCAAATCAAGTCATAGCAGGTCAAAAGCTGTAAAAGAAAAATCAACCAATTAAAATTAGACAATATAAAAGCCAAAAATCAAGGAAATTGGGCAAAGTCTTGTCTCATTAATGCATAATAATTACAAAAAACATCTATAAATAGGGAAAAATTTTTCAGAAGTCATTTGGATAGTTTAGCATTAGGGAAAAATAGGAAAATTGAAAAAATCGAGAGAAAATCCAGAAAAAAAAAGGAAACTGTGCAAATTCGTGTAGTGAGAGAAACCCACACCTCACCACCACTTGGGACTGAGCCACCACCACCACCACCACACCACTCTAGCCCTACCGTCTAGGCCGGCCGATAGCCTTGGACCGCTTTTGGACGGCCAGAAAGCTTCGGACCGGTTAGTCTCTTAAATTTCCCGATTTTAAATAATTTTGGAAAATTAGTTATTTTGCAGAGAAAATTATGAAACTTGTTATTCTAAGGTTTTATTATATGTAGATTTAGGGGAAAATATTGATTTAGTTTAATTACGTCTGAAAATATAAGGTTCTTAACAAATTGTTCAAAACCGAGCATAATTAAAACGAAAAATAAATAGGCTTAGGAGTGTAGTTTGGAGCTCAATTTTTTTCTGTAGGATGCTCATATGATATAGAACAGTGCTATGAAGCCATTTTTTTTTAAATTAATTTTGAAATTTTTAAGTTAATTTTTAGCCCTAAAATGATGGAAAAATTGGGTAATTTTAGGTTAATTAGGTAATTAAGATGTTAATTACTGATTTAGATATTAATTAGATATTTAGGGATGTTAATCTCTGATGTGGAACCCTAATCCTAGCCTTTGGAGTATTAAGTATGGTTAATTTAGGAAATTAGGTAATTAATATAAGAAATTAGTAATATATGAAATTGTAAATTAATAAATCTAAAAAAATAGGGTTATTTAGATAATATTATAATAGAAATCAGAAAAATAATAAATCTGAAATAACATTTAATTTTAAGTAAATGTCTCAAAATATAAAATTTTCACACATCAGGAATAAATCCGATACCGCAATAAAGGTTAGCGTATACCAAATAGTTTAGAATACCAAATTACGACCCAATAGGATATTTGGACACTCAAACTTAATGTGATTAATTTCACATTAGGATTCGAGCATATTTAAGGTTTAGGAATCAAAATTTAAAATCTCATTTAGGATTCGGATACCGAAATAGAGTACAATGAATCATTAGGACGTAACGGGTATACACAGAAAAAAAAATGAGTTAAAATATAACTTAGAATTTGAAACCATAAATTGTAAGTACTAAAAAGACCTATTTGTATTATAGGATACCTAGAGACACATCAGCTTGCAATTAAAGGATCAAGCGATCGAGCAATTCCAAGTAAGTTGGATTATTGCTTATTGTAATAGAGTACTAGTTTTATAATACTCGAAGACTTAGGCTTGTATATGATTGTGATTGTAAGTAGTTTACGCATGTGTTTGATATATCTAAATTCGTGCTGAATTTGTATTGTGAGTGATTTTGTGACTGATTGAATTGGTATGAAATTGTTTGAACACCCTAAATGGAATTTAATTTTAGTCGACCCTAATAACCGAAAATGTCATGCATTGCAACCCGTTAGGGGATAATAGGATTCTCCAATCAAATACCGACCCCTTCGAAAAGGATAGCGTAAGATTGCAAAATGATCCATTCTTCATCCTTAGTCAAACTAAGAGACAGGAGAGGAGGTTGCGGCAAAGGTGAAGTTAATGGTTCGAAAGTAGTCGCGGGAGGAGCGAGGTCTCCATTGCACAAGCCTGGGTTTGGTTGTGAGTTGCTGCATAACATGAAACTCCTTAACTCGGATTGGAGCGGGTGAAATTTCTCTGATTTCGCAACGGACCGAACTAAGTTGTGCGATGACACTTGATTCTTGCATTGCATGAAAATAATTGTTTGATAACCCTTATTTCTGAACACTTCAAGTACTATGTCGCCTTATAATTACCCAGAGGTTAGTCCGTTTGAAGCCAGGAGTATGAGTATCAAGTTACTTAATATAATGTGTAACTAGAGTGACTATGTAATTAGAGATGAAAGACTGATAGTTGTTATGTAATCTAGTGAACTATTATGTTTATGTAAAACTTTCTAGGAAGCTCTGTGGACTTATATATAATTATAAATGTTTATTAGAAATGTATACTATTTATCATAATTGTAGTTTAATTGTTAATTGGACTGTTTACTTCAAAGCGAAGAATCGTCGATGCCTTATGTAGATCATGTCCATGTTAAGCACTATGAGGTCAGTTACTATTATAGAATGGTTTACATGGCTCGACTGTTGCGACTCTACGACTTCAAGGCGTAATATTCTCTATTGGAGGTATGTTATATAATAAGATAGTCCAATTCTATTTTTTTTTTTACATATGTCACTCTCATAAATAGACCCATTATCTATTTATCAATTGCTTCCATTTAGAGATAGTTAGTTGTAGAAAATGAAGATAGAAGCTCACAATCGTGTTTGGTGAGAGTAGTTACCTATTACTAAATATAATAGAAGAAAACAAAAATAAACATTTTTGCTCTTAAAGAAAAAAAAAAAGAAAGAATTATCTTATCCATTTTCTCTCATTTTGTCTGGGGTAAACCACATCATTGGTCATTTATTATTATAGTTAATGTTGTTTAACTTTTGTAGGGAGGTTGAGTCGAAAATAAGAAAAGATAAAGGATCAAAAAAGTCAAAATGATATCAATAAAAATATTAGAGCATAGTTTATATCCATTTATAATGTAATAAAGTTATTTACATTCTTAAGATTTGAAAGTTAAATATCTTATTTACATTTTATTTTTCGTTCTTCTTAGATCTACATTTATCTTTTAGTAAATTGGAATATTATCTAGAAAAAAAAACAAAAGAAAAGAAAATAATAGATTTTAATTCGAAAAATTTGGTTAGATTATAAAGAAATTAAGTTAAACTAGTCAAGTTAATTAAGATTGAATAGTCAACTGGAACCATTTTATGGACCGATTAAGTTAAACCAAATGAAACTATATAAATCAATTCAAATTTAACAATAATGATTATAGTTGCTTACTACCCTACCTTTCCTTTAAAATTATAAATAGGCCAATTGGTTCGCTCTATTATAATAATATTAAATATTTATATTCCTCACTACATCATCTAATTTATATTCCCTCGTTGAATTCTAATTTGATAGAAATCTCTTGTACCTAAGGATTTTTCCACATGGTGAGGAATTAGGATTCAAAAAAACAAAAAAAAAACATTCTATACTCTTGTAACCTATTACCATCACCGTTATTATTATATCTCTTTTCTGACCATCATCATCCACTATCATCACCACTATAATTATCGTCACCATTATTATTATCATTACTGACCATTATTATTATCATTACTGTTACCGTTACCTACTATAGTCACCCATCACACTATGTCATGTCCCTTTTTTCGTTGTCAGCAACCAGCATCACCGTAATAAGCACCACCACCATGCATAGACACCACCAACCTAGCACTATTACCGACCATCGTAACGTATCACCATCACCCTCTGCTTATCTTTCTTTTCCCCAGCCTTTCTCTCTCTAACTCTCTCTCTCTCCACGATCGTCGTCACATTCTATCTCTCTTCCCCTTCCCCCAGGCTTTCTCTCTCTCTCTCTCTCGCCAATCCACTTTTTCTCTCGTCACCCTCTGTCTCTCTTCCCGTCCCAGTGGCTTTCTCTCTCTAGCCACCGCACTCTCTCTCCACAATCGTACCTTTGACCACTCAACTACACAACCACGGTTCATATCAGATATGAACACACGAACACAAACACAAACCCACCAACGAGCGAAGAGAGAGGGAACGAAACAATAAATACAGTTAGAGTTGAATTTTAAGGGGTGGAGTACAGAAAGATGAAGAGGGCATTAGTGGTTAATTCTCATGTGAATGCAGTTAGGATTAAATAAGGAAGAAGCTGAACCAAAGATAATACGGGCCTCTTTAAATTCCTTTTTAGTTCGATTGAACGAACTAATAGCAATTATAATTTTATTTCATTCCTTGTGAATTTTAATTCTCTTCCAACCATATTCCACTCATCGGAGTGAACGCGCCATTAACAACAAAAATTAGTACGGCATCGGAAAGGCAAACACCCCTAATTCGTTCAAGTCAACGTTACGAGTGACCGACGGCCAGAATAAATGTAATTAATGACCAGCGGAATTTCCAATAAAAGACGACAGTTGGCATGAACACTTTATTAGATCTCTTCCTAGCTGTCCTTGTTTATTTAGATATTCTACGAGTAGATAGATGGCATATAAAGTTTATTTATTTTTTTTAATAAATTATTTAATTTATGGTTAGATTTAATTATATATAAATTAAATCGAACATACCATTTTAAATTA
The DNA here is from genome assembly GCA_024138005.1 of Lumnitzera racemosa. NCBI lineage: Eukaryota > Viridiplantae > Streptophyta > Magnoliopsida > Myrtales > Combretaceae > Lumnitzera > Lumnitzera racemosa. Next base: position 115,676,598 of record JAMXBC010000002.1, read on the forward strand.
AATTATTTAATTAAAAAAATTTATACAATTATTTTTTACTTATTTTGTAAGTTTTTCATCCATCTTTATAAATTTTATTAAATTTTTTATTTTATTATTCTCTATCTTATTTTTATATCGATTATTGAAATTACATTTAAGTGAACTTTATTTAAAATTTTATATTTATTAAAACTAAAAATATTTAATAAAATTTTAATATAAAAAATTCAAACAATGAACCAAACTGACCCGTTTTCAATTTGGTTCGATTTCAAATTGAGAAAAAATCAGACCAGGATTAAATAAAAAAAATCAGACCACTTTATTAAGTTCGATTCGAGCACACCTCTAAATTACGTGGTAAAAGAGCATGCTCAGATGCTAAACGGCCAGATTGAATGTAAGTGTAATCGATGAGCAGCGTGGTTTTTTATGTAAGATGAACAAGGAAGCCCAACGGCAAGGCTCATGTGATTCTCTTTTATATTAAAAAAAAAAAAAAAAAGATGCATTATCACGCCAGATTTCTAATATTATATGGTCAAAATCAAGAAGGTTGATAATTTTTAGGAGTTCCAATGCAAGGAATCGATACCATGTTTTGCATGGCATGAAATTAAAATAGAGTGGACGATTAGTAAAAGGACAATATATAATTAAAAAAAAAAAAAAAGAATAAATAGATGCCACTTCTGCCATTTTCCTTACCCCAATTCACTAGCAAATTACCTGATTCATTCTACAAGAATTAAATAACACGATTTGATAGAAAGAAGTTTGAAGATAAATAACTAGGGCAGAGAGAGCACAGCGTAAAACACGTATACTGATAATTATTAGAAAAATCTGTGACTTAATTCTCTTTGTTTTGTTCTGTCTTTGATGATTCTCCAAAGTTCTTCCGTTTTGCTGGAGCAATCTTTGCAGGAGTTGATCTCTCCGACTGTGAGAACCGGATCAATATTTGCATACAGAGAGTGATAATTCCCAAACCAAGTCCTGAAAGAGCAATTCCCTTCCAAGATGAAAGGAGAGCAGACCATTGAAGGAACTTCAGAGCACCAAAAATAACTAAGCATGCCCATGAGAAAACAACCTGTTCCGGACAAACAAGGGAATTCATATCTGTTACCCTAGAATTATGAGACCCATATAAACCAGTAATTGATCACGAAAAGGTAGCTCGTGGCACAACATCACCACTATAAAAGCAAGAAACTAACCACAAGTGACTTAATTGGCCGGCCAATATCCTGTAATTCCTGCTCATTGAATTTGTTCTCAGCATTATGTTTGTCCAATAATGTGTCCTGGCAGTTCGCAAACAGACAGAAAATAAGACCAAGACAAGAGTAACTTGATGCAGTAATGGAAGGGAATCAACAGACACGTTGCCATGGGTCAGAGTTAACGAGGCTTCTTTTTTTCTTTTTCTTTTTTGTGTGTGTGTGTGTTTTGTTGGTTGTTGTGAAGAGGGAGTGAGGGGAGGGGAAATAAGATGCACCTTAGCCACAAATAAATCTCTACACCACTGTGCCACAGCATCGTCTGTCTCAGGCAAATCTTTCATCAGGTGCCTCTTAAGGTGAACATGTACCTGCATGAAGGTAAATCGTTGTCTTTTTCCATCAAAATTAAAGTTAAGACTCATCCATCTGCCAAAAATGAATAGCTACTATCTTGTAATATTAACTCATAAAATGGGTACTCTATGATGATAAACCTAGCCTAACCAATGAAATAACAAGCTTCTCCCAGATTGGCATATGCCAGTATTAAGTATTTCAGACCATTTTCATCCGATATAAGTTTGTTAAGCATGGACAACATAACAACTTGTAAACCGGTATGAAAACTGCAATTTTTCAGTCAAGGCACAACAGGGTGCAGCTCAAATTAATGAGAAACTGATGCAAGAAATAAACACAAACTCCCCATTGAAAGCTGCTTCAACCAGTAAAAAACACGCTTCAAATCTCTTGGCTTACCACTGAGGGCTGCCCCTTGAATAGCCGCAGCATTGTAGGTGGAGAAGAGCTTTTAGGAATAGCCACCGTGACATCATATATGGCTGGGACAAATGACCGCATATGACTGACAGAAGAAACAAAGCCCTGAAACATTGCTAAGATTTTCTTTTTCAGAATCCTTAAACAATTAGTATATTTTTGGGTAAATCAATAATAGACAATGAATATTAAGCAAAGTGTTTTGCAAGCTCAAGTGAGAGAACCTCCCACATTGGAGTCTCAATTAAAGAGAGCCTCCTGATATCATATTAACACAAGAATTTTCATCAACAATTTTCTGTTCTATTTTTTCATTCCTTGACTAAGTGTACAAGCTTAGAGAGATTACACTTTCAAAAGAAAAAAAAAATCTCTTTATCGTATCAATAATATATCTCCAAACATAAAAATCTTAATCCTACCTTATTCATTGCCTTTTATACACTTTCCTAATAAAAGAAATTACAGAACATATGAGATGAAAGACTATTTGCAAAAAGCAGATTGAGCCAGTTGTACGCAAATGTATTCCAACAGTTTTAGCAAATTATTTCTATATTTTACAATAGAGATTGAATCACTTGTTAACATTTCTCCAACTTTGACTCAGGTGGAATGATAATGTAATACATTTTTTTCTCACAGGCATAGGACTTGACTGCAATCAATTTTACAACATAAGCCTCTTATCATCCAAGCAAAGTTCCTACTGTAAAGTGGACCCCTCAAAAGGAATAGCCCAACAGAGATGAAATCTCATATTGCATATCACAATGCATACAGATAATTCAATTTAAGTGATAAAGTAATAGACAAGAAACAGCCACAAAAAGCATAAAAAGTGAGACACTGTGCCCCACACACGACATTTAGGGGTTGGGGTTGGTCCTCAGACAAAAGCATGCAGTTGATCCTGTCAAGCCCACATGAAATGGAATGGGATACAGGAAAAGCAGAACCAGACAAGGGCAGGGTATCTGAGAGGGTAACCTTAGTGCGAGGGATCAGAACATTTCTAGGTACAGGTAGGCCTGTAGACACTGCATACTCCTGTGCCGCTAAAAGTTTTGCCTGCGTGAAGCGTGTACCCTCCACAAAAAGTGCCAACCAGAAGGGCAGAGGATAATCCTTCAGCCTTTCCAGACCTGACTGCAATAAGAGGACCCAAGAAAATATCAGCAACGGCTTTCTTATATAAAGAAACAGAAGGAAGACACAACTGACTTCCTCAACCATAAACCCACACCTTTAATGTGCTTTCATCCTTGGCCCAGCTTCTCTCCAGAAACAGATACTCTGAAAACCACATTGACCAACCTATTACCTGTGAGAATCAATATAGCAAGAAATTGTTAATGTCTACATATATGTATACACAACCCATTTTTTCCCTCACTTCTTAATTCTTATAAATAGTTTTCATTATTTGCAAAATGAAAATCTGTGGAGGAAAAAAAATTCCACCACCAAAATAAAAAGTCCTTGGTCTCAGCTGGTATTTCCAAGTAAACTAATAAAAAGACATCTATAGATGTCAAACAGTACTTGAACTTAGGAATCTAACAACTGTCGTGTTTCATATAATTAAGAGAGGACTTACTAGAAAATAAACCATACATACCGGAAGAAATTTCGATGATTTCTTCATTACAGCCAATGTACTACCAAGGCAACCTGATCTCTATAATCAACAAAAGCAATTTTGAAAATTAGCTCCCCTGGGAACACCAATAATAACATAAATGGATATGTAATGCAAACAAGATAGAAATTAGATCCATAGAAACAAGGATCAGCCAAAAGAAAAAAAAAATAATCAACATCTGGATATCAAATTCTATTTATCACCTTACTGCAAAGTTCGCTGCCACAAGACAGCAATATTCTAGCAATTCAAAGATTTGTGAACTTGGGGTTTGTGTCTAATTGGGTTCTTGCACTGACCTGAGCCAAGACCCACCCAATAAGCCAATCGATGTCACTTTTGTGGTTGGATATTACAAGTGCATGCTCCTTACCTAAATCATTAAGAAAACGAAGATAAATCATCAGTTCATGGCTCCCCAAAAGAAATGTCCACTGATGGCAAATTAGAATTCAAGATCTTACCCATTAATTGAAAGGTCTCCCTATCCACATATAGCTGGATCTACAATCAGAAAAATCAAAAGATTATCATGAAATTCTAATTTCATTAGTTGATTGTATATATCAAAAAACCATGAATTCATTAGAGCAGCTCTTTTTTCGGTAAGTAAGACCAGTTCTTTTCTTTTTTAATACATTGAATACTCATTTATTACTTTGGTTTGGGGACAGCTTCTTCTGAAATGAACAAATGCTATCATAGCATACATGAGTAGCTTGACAAGGAAAAAATATGTCCAAAGAAAAGGTAGAGTTTGGAAAGAAAAAATTTCCACAGTAAACTTTCTGCATTGAAGTTCCAGTAATAGACATATGATTAGTGTTTCCCAATTTACTGATAATTATGGTCATGAGATGTTATCAGTGAAAAAATATATAATGATGATGCAATATTCTAGACCTATGAGATAGTAAGAAAACAGTCATTTTCTTATTTGCACAATGCCGACTGTTCTAAAACTATAACTTAACCACAACACCTTTCACAGAATGACAATAGCTTCCAGATAAAGCAACATGTCAAAGGGCATCTTAATTGACAAGTTACTAATCAAGAACAAGCAGCTCACAAAGGACACAAATTCTGCCATAGAAATAACAATAATTCTTTGCTCTAATTGATGATAAACTAGAGCTTTGTGAGTGCTTAAAGTTCTCCTATTTTATAAAACTCAAGAGCAGTAAAATAGTTGACATCTCAAATGAAAGAAATCCTATGATGACAAAGAGGATACTAATTCTGAAAAATGTTATGGGGTTCCATACTGAAAGCAACTTCTTTACTGTAACTACAAGATACAAAAGAATTCTTTGAATGCTCACAGATGGAATCTGGGAAATTTCGACAATAATGGGAAATCCTTTTCCTTTTTTTGGGCAGTACCAGGAAATGATGGGAAAACCTTAAGACATGACCAAAGGCTGAAACCAAAGTATTGGCTCAGCCTTGGACCCCTCCACTTTGAGATAGCATATAAAGTAAAAAAAATCCCCAGTACATGAAGATGAAATATCAATATGTTCAATCATCCCTCTTTCAAGTACGGAAAAGAAAAATGAAAAATATAAAATCAAGCATATACACCATTCGCATAAAAAAATAACATCCTTGGACACTTTGTGGTTTATACTCTTATTCCTTACCCATCTTAGAAACCACAAAATTATGCCCAACGTACCCTTGTTTCCCAGAAAAAAAATGTCTGCATTTCCCTTATTGTTACAAGCTGCTAATCATAACGGGAAAAATTGTTGTACAATGATATAAAGAAAAGGTCATGCTAGTTTAGTCCAAAATGAAAGGAACCAAGAGGAGAATAAAAAGATCATGCACCAGTGGACCATAGGGTGACTCAAAATTTTGATGTGATTATCCTAAACAAGTATAATAATATTTAATATATAAGTATATCATATACCCATGAATGATTCTTTTTGTAGTACATATTATTTTGCTCAAAATTAATTCAACATATTATCTTTTCACCAAAAATATGTTTGTTCCTTCGTAGATTATATAAATTATTGACATAGTGACCAAAAGGAAGGGGGGGGGGGTTTGTGGGCTGGGGAAGAAAAGCACACTACTGTCCAATAAGTTGCACGTTTTTCAGTGCAATATGTGTTGCTTTATGGGTTTTCTATGCAGAAATTAAGAAGGATAATATATTGACATGAGTAATGGGGATAAATGAATAGTTAAGAGAGCATTGAATAAATGAAGCTCACAAAATAAATTCACCAACTCATAACCATAAAGCAAAAGATTATATTGAATGGCTGACAGTGGATAGGCACCATGGGAACTTGTTATTTGAGTTAAGGACAGCAATCACAATACATAATAGATCACAGGGCAATGGCTAAAACCGGGGTAGTTGACATGGAAACTCGATATTGGAGATAATACATAGGCAGAAAATAGCAGTAAATACTGAGGCATGCAACGCAGCACATCTTGGATTTTGGGGCTTCGGGGGGACCAAAAAAAGGCATTTTTGCCTGGGAAAGGAACATCCTTGAGCCTCGCATTGCATGCCTAGGCAAGGATTTTTAATCACAAAATCTATATATATATATATATATATATATATATTTGTTTTTGGGACAACATTAAAGTCACTACCAGAAGTTTGTGTGGTTTCGATTTTCTACCATGTTTCATATCCAATCTAAGTTTTGCTTGCCAAATTATTATCTCACTCCTAATGTTTATGCTTGTCCAATGAGCATTTGCTACATCATTTTTTTTTTTCTTTCAAAATGAAGGAGGTAGTAAACAGGTAAAGTTCCATTAGGGATGATATTTAGCAACTTTAAATTTTAAACATAAAATTTAATTAAAATTTTCATTCAGTCTGAAACTTAACAATTTGAAACTTTCTTGTAAAATTAGATAAAAGTTTTAGGTGGTATTTTTGCATTATTATTATTATTATTATTATTTTATGGTTAGTGAAGGGGCATGTCCATAATTGGCCACTACCGCCAAACAGATTAAACAGCCCAAAACCCACAATACATACATTGAGTAAAGCTCGGTTCAACGAGAGTACGGAAGCTGATGGCATCAATGACGAGAAGGCAGTGAATAGCACATAATGACTTTCAATCTTTTCAAAGAAAAAGGAAATAAAGTTCATCATATTCTAATAGAATATTTCCACTTGAATGAAAAGCAATTGCGATAATCGAACAAAGCAAGAGAGGGAATGAAGTACCTTAACTCCAGCCCACCAATCGACTACCCAAACAAGCTCCAGCCACAGCAATTCGGCCAATAATCTGTTAATTCTTCTATACAAGTTCTTCAAAACCGGTCTAACAAGGATAAAGCAAATTGCCTGAAAAAAAAATACATACAAACATCACATTCACTTGATAAAACTTAAAATGGCAAACATTCATGCCAACAAACAATAAAATTACTTGTAATCCTCAACGTAAAAAAGTGATATTTTCCACTTCTGGGGAACACAAACGCTACTTTCCGATCGAATAAAATCTCCAACTCCGAATGAAAAAGAAAAAAAAAAATTCGAAACAAAAACAATTGCTTTCCCAAATTAACCCTAGGAAAAGAATAAAATGGAAGAGGAAAAGAGAGGGACACCTGGACGAGATTGACAACGAGACCGGATGCGAAAAAGAGAAGGCCCAAAGGGACGATAACAGCTGCTGCAATCGCCATCTCTACTACTGGCTCGCTCGACCCGGCGTAAAAATCAAAACCAGCGATCGATTTACCGTGTTTTCGGGTTGATTTACAAGAGAAGCTTGGGAGTTAGATCCATGAAACACAGAATACAGAGAGATTGAAATCCCCAGGCGACAACCCAACTGTGGGTGTGTTTGTGTCTATGCGTGCGAGAGAGGGAGATGAGAAAGAAATAAAAACAAGTGGGAAGGAACAAGAAACAAGGAAAGGAAGCGTGTAGGCTTTAAAACGCCGGTTGTTAAATGGTTGTACCGGTTCCCCAACGCTCCGTTAACATTTAACACAACACAGTGTTCTAAAAAGGGCTTTTTCGGCTTCAGGTGGCAATTTTCCTAATTTTTGCTTCTATTTTTATCCGCCGGACACTACGATATTTACTTCCTAAAATTGTTGACCGATTTTCTAATTTTACATTTCAACCTTTTTATTATCTATTTACTACATTACATCTCATGCTACTTTTAGTTACTATCTTGTTTTATATTTGTCGTTACTTGAAATTGTCATCCAATTACAATTTCCCATTTTTTCCTACAAAAATAATTTTAAAGTAAGAAAAAAAAAAAACAGATTAATTTCTCAAGCGAAATTTTTAACCTTCTAAATTTTGATAACTCGGTAAAATAACTCCCAATAATTTTTAAACTTTACTTTTGATATATAAACATTTTATAAATTTTTATTTTTACATTTAAGGAGTATTTATATATCAAAATCAAATTGTAATAATTATAAAAATTATTTTATTAATTTATTAAACTTTAAGGAATCAAAACCTTACTTTTTAAGAGATCAATCCATATCTAAATTAAAATTTAAGAAAATTTTTCGTTATTTTCCTTTAAGATATTTATTTAAGTAATACATATTAAAAATTAGACATCTTCAATCTTAGAGCTCTTTATCGTGAATAACATCTTCTATCTTCTCCCACAGTTGTTCATCATGCCGCTAGTTTAATTTGGTCCCACGAACCCTTGTAAGCAGTTGAGATTGAGAATCAAATAGCATTGCTTGAAAAAATGAAAATATTTTTTATTTATATGATTAATCTTTTTTCCATATCTAATACTTTTAGACTTAGTTTGACTATTTTATTTTATTTTATTTCTATCAAATATATTTTATTCTGACTCTTAAAATTCTACCAATTATACATTTTAAAGTACTTCTATTGGTGTTCCTATTCTTAAGGAGGTTAGAAATTACACATCATTATATCGATCACTTTTCTTCGAGGAGTGTAAATGAATCAAGCATTTGCAAACTATTAGAGTTTAATTCAAGTTTTACTCAAATTTTATTTGATAATAATTGAGTTAAATTTGAATTTAAACTTGAGCTATTTAAGTAACAAATCATATCGGTTCGCTTGAATCGAAGATAAATCACGCTGGTTTACTTGAATTAACGGTTTAAAAGTCAATTCAATGGTCATTGAACCGTATTTTTCTTCTTCTTCTTTTTTTTGCTTTTTCAAAATTTCCTTAATTATTATAAATAATTTGTAGACTATTCTTCTTTTTTTCATTTAACTAAATCTAAAACTTTATGTCGTAACTTATAAATAAAAACTATTTATTTTCAGTTTAATTATTTTGAATCTAAAAATAATTCATTTGAATTGTGTAAATATGAATACATGATGTTATATTATAAATTATATATAGAATACTATATGGTATATATTTGTATTATAGTATATATATAGTATATTAATAATTTTATATGACATATACCATATACTTATTTACATTATATATATAGTATATGTATAATCCATTAAAAAATAATATATATATTTAGTATTTTTTCGTTTATATATAGTATATTATTTATTATTTATATATTTTTTTAATTTTTAAGGTTGGTTTAAGAGAGAGTTAGGCCAGCTGATTGGATAACCGGTCGATTCACCAGATTCCGATAATTGAATCGTTTAAATCCTTAGAACCCAACTGTGCACCAACCGTTCGAAATCAGTCCTTGTGTTAATCCATCCTACACCTTTCTTTCTCTTTTGATAGCCAGCGATGTTAACGTTATGTTGTAAGGTGACGGTGACGGTGATAGATATATTATTTGTGTTGGTATAATGATATTTATGCAACGAAATGTAGCGAAATAACGAATGATTGATAGGAATGTATTGCCTGGGCTTTCATGCATCCAGTCGACTCGTCTTAAATCTTGGGAAATGGAGATTTTTTGGACGTCCGTAGAGGTCTTCCGTTAGGGGGGGGAAGATTCCCATCCGATGTTAAGACATTATCATCGTTAAAAATCACAAAAGATGTTTTATTATTTTCATCGTGAAAAGAAAAATAAAAAATAAAATGAAATATATAAAATAAGTGTGCACAATGGGTTAGTAATGATATAGATTTATCTTAGTACCTACAAACATTTCAATTAATAAGGCCCATCATTAGTTGATTTCTATTTGTGTTTTTCTGCTTACACTTCATGATAACCTACTTCTTTAGATAATTGGGGAATATCGAGAATACTATCAAGATACTCATAGATTACAAAAATATATTTACTAACCACTAAATATATCTGTAAATAAATAAATATTTAGAGTAAGAATAAGTATATAGCTAACACATATGGAGAGTGTGGTCATTCTCCCCATCTAAAGAAAAGTTACTAATTCAAATTACCAAAACTCATATTTGTTAGTGCTTAAGGATATAATATGTTGTGCATTACTAGCTAAAGCGGGATGTCATATGCAAATGCATCATTAGTTCCTTCTTTTATGTGAATGAACACGTGTGTTTTTTATATCTAAAACCTCCGTACATGAGTTTTCTACATGTTTACTAGTCTTTAAAAAAAAAAAAAAAAACATTACACAAATATGAATTAAATAAAAAAATTATATAAATATCATTACCTTAAAAATATGATTTTATGATACTATATGAATTGAGATTCTTATATTTGAGTCATGAATTGTGACTCTTAGGAATGGAAATTCATGAAAGTAAACATGCTGATAGGAATGGAGAAAAGAATAAAAACTCGTTAAATCTTATAAATTCTTTATAAAGAATTACAGTAACCAACTTGCTTGGTTGTACAAGTAATATCATAATCATAAGCATGTGTGATTCTCTTTTGTTACATAATATCTACCAGGGAAGTCCATAACTCATTTTATTTATGCTCCTTTAGTTGCAAATTATACTAAATTATAGAAATGCATCCTTTACCATAATTATTATGAACCGGTGGTTATCATCTTGAGGGCTTATTATAATTTCGATATCAAATTCATACTTCAACATGAAAGTTGCATAAGTTTACAGCTTTCACAATATAGCCACTAACCTACTTACAATTCATCCAACTGTTGACCTACCTCCAGCTTAACTAAAATATACTACACAACCCAACTCAAGCCCAAATGGACAATGACATATGCCATGAACTTTTCCATATGGTGCAATATTGTCAATATATTCTTTTTGTCTTTTCCCCTTTTTACCTTCCCTTTGATCACCATTCCTAAGGTTTTCCTTATCGGGTAAATGCCCCTTCTTGTAATTGTCATATGTAAAAGCGTTGCCTTAAAGAGATGGCTATAAATATCCCAATTCATTCACAACTAAAATTAGTTGATCATTCATACAAAAGAGTATTGAGTTTTTACTCCCATCATTGTTCTTGAATAAGCTACTTAATTACTTATTCCATCATTTAACTCTTATCAACCCTTTAGTAAAGATTATAACTAGCAACCAGTATAATTAGCTTGTGAATCAAATAAAGCTTAGTTATTTGGTCCATGCAAGGTCTTTGCTATGTCATGTTGAATGACCTATGTACAAGCTTAGCTAAAACCCTACCTTTTCCCATCCATTTTTTTAGTCATAGCTTAAACTAGGCTCACTTTTGATATATGATATCAGGCAAGTGCACCTATCGGTTTTAATATGGCGGATATGAGTCCGAGTCGATCCCTCAGAGACTTCGAATACTAATATTAACCTTAACTTTATTATCTAACCGAAAAATTATAAAAATTTGAATTAATTAAAAATACTAAAATTAACAAACTAACTTATTTATAAGACTTGATTAAGCAATTGAAAAAGCAATAAAATTAAGAATGACTTCAAGAAAGTAATAACATATTTAGGAATTATTTCCCCTAGAGTTAATCATGTGATCGCTTAAAATATATTCAATTCGGTTTCTATTATTCTTGATCAGAGGGATTCATAATTAAAATTAATACATTTCTCAAGCATATTAACCCTAACCCTAAATTATTTACCGGAATCTCTTCACTTAGTAATATAACTTAGAATTGCATTAATGTATAATGAATTCCCAAACAAATAATTAACTTTCCGGAAGAAACATGTATATTATCTCTAAATATACATGTAATTCTCTCCAATTATGTAAAATCTAATTATATATGTAATTTCTCAATCAACATACATAATATCATATATTGATATTTTAGAAATATTAATTAACAATTAAACGATATAATTGAATCAAGCAAAGATAGAAACTTTATTGAAAATTCTAAATCAATCTAAGAATCACATGAAACCCTAGGTTCCATAATCCTAAATATACGAATTCTAAGCTATCATAATGAGACTAAAAACGAATTCCGTCAATAACATAAAATAAAACATGAAAAACTCCTTTGATTGATGAAAAATCTCTTCGATTTTGAAGTCGGTGTTATTCTCGCCTTTTCCTTCTCCTTCTCCTCAAGTCTCTTATCTTCTCTAATGTCTCTTCTTTATTTTGAAACCCTAATATGTCCTTTTATAGTGTATCAAAAGGTTTTCGCTTCTTTTTACCAGACACGACCTGGGACATGATCGTGTCCCCAAGTCGTGTAACTTTCTACCCCTAGCCAATTTTTTCTGCATGGACTGTGTAACTTCAAAACTTCATAACTTCTTCGTTTGAACTCCGAATTGAGTGAAATTTGATTCCTTTTCTTCGTTTTCGATCCTAGAATGCATTAAAACCTAGAAATAAAAATTTTGCTCAATTAAATATCAATTTCTTTAAAGAAAACAAAAAATGTAAGGAAAATACTATAAAATCACCATGCGAAATATGTTTAAAATCCAAGTTATCAATATCCTTATACTTGTTAGCTCTTACAAAGGAATGTTAGCATAGAAGGTAAGCTTGTCGGTCTTTCACCCTTATGCTTGTCAATCTTTCATCCTCAAACTACAATATGATTATCAATCTTTCATCCTCAAACTACAAAGGAAATTCTCGCTACACATCACTACTAAGTAAATTGATCCTCACACCCCTAGCTTCAAAAAAACTAACCTCTGAATAATTGTAAGGCGATATAATACTTGAAGTATTCAAAGATTAGAACCTGCTAAAAGGATCTATAAGGGTATGAGTAACTACAACTCAGTAAGTTGAATTGGAGACTCGTGAGAGTATTCATACACAAACAAAATTATCAAGCAATTATTTTAATACAATGCAACGATCAAGTATTATCGCACAATGTAGTCCAGTCAGTTGTGAAATCAGATAAATTTCACCCGCTCTAATCTGGGTTGAGGAGTTTCCATGTTATGCAACAGCTCACAACTAAACCCAAGCTTGTACAATGGAGACCTTGCTCCTCCCGCGACTACTTTCAAACCATTGACTTTACTCTCGTCGCGACCTCCTCTCATGTCACTTAGTTTGACTAAGGATGAAGAAGGAACCATTTTGCAATCTTGCGCTATCCCTTTTGAAGGGGTTAGTATTTGGTTGGAGAATCCTATGATCTCCTAACGAGTTGCAATGCATGATATTTTTTGTTATTAGAGTCAAATAAGATTAAATTTCATTTAGGGTGTTCAAACAATTTCACACCAATTCAATCAATCACATTACAAATTTCAATCAATCACATTACAAATTTCAATACGCATTCAGATATATCAAACCCATGCGTAAACTGCTTACAATCACAACCATATACAATCATAAGTGTCCAAGTACCATAAAATAACACTCTAATATAGTAAATAATAACCCAACTTACTTGGAGTTTCTCAGTCGTCCAATCACTCAATTACAAGCCGATTCGTCTCCGGATATCCTATAATACAAATAGGTCTTTTTAGTTCTTATACTTTAATGATTCACATTCTAAGTTATAATTTAGCTTATTTTTTCCATGTATACCTATTATTTATTAATGATTCATTCTACCCTATTTCAGGGTTTGGTTCCTAAATTAGATTCCAGTTTTGATTCTAGAATCTTAAATATACTCGAATCCTAATGTAAAATTAATCACATTAAGCTTGAGTATTTTGATATCTTATTGGGTCTAAATTTAGTATTCTAAACTATTCGATATATGATAATCTTAATTGGGGTACCGGATTTATTCCCAATGTAAGAAAATCTTACAATTTTTTATAAAATTACATAAAATTAAATTTTATTTCAAATTTCTTATATTCTGATTTCTATTATTAAATTATCTAATTAAACCTAATTTTTTATAATATTCCTAATTTTCTATAATTAGCACATAATTCCCTCATTACTTACACTTAACACTCCAAAGGCTAAGATTAGGTTTCCACATCAGAGATTAACATTCATAACCCTCTAATTATTATTTAAATCAGTAATTAGTGTCTTAATCACCTAATTAACCCAAAATTACCCAATTTTTCCATCATTTTAGGGCTAAAAATTAACTTAAAAATTAATTTAAAAAAAATAGCTTCATATCACTATTCTATATCACTTAAGCATTCTATAGAAAAAATTTGAGCTCCAAACTACACTCCTAAGCCTACTTATTTCTAGTTCTAATCATGCTCGATTTTGCTTAATTTGTCCTTATATTTTTAGACATGATTAAACTAAATCACTATTTTCCCTTAAATCTACATAAAATAAAACCTCAGAATAACAATTTTCATAATTTTCTGGGCACAATAATTAATTTTAAAAAATTATACAAAACCGGAGCAGATTTGAGACTCACCTAGTCCGATGGATTTTGGCCTTCCAACACCGATCCAGGTGTGTCGATCGATCCAGACGTATGGGTCGATCCAGGTAGTAGTTTTAGAGTAGGGTGGTGGTGGTGGTGACTCGGTCTCAGGTGGTGGTGGTAGTATGTGGGTTTAGCTCACTAGCCCTATCTGTATAGTTTTCCTTTTCTTTTTTTTTTCTTTGATTTTTCTTTTAAATTTTTGAAGCTCTCTATTTTTCTATGATTCCTAAATATCCAAAGGAGGTCTGTAAATTTTCTCTCTATTTATAGAAGTTTTTGGTAATTAATATGTATTAAATGAGATAAGGCATTGTCCAAATCCTTTAATTTTTTGCTTTTGTGTTGCTTAATTCTAATTGGATAATTTTTATTCTTCAGTTCCTGACTTGCCACGGCCAGATTTTCACCATTCCCTATCCCTCTGATTTTTTTTTATTTTTCCTCAATTATTTAATAATTTTCTTCAATTATTTACTAAGTTTTTAGCCAATTTAAATAATTTCGCGTATTTTTACCTACACGTAAATATATGCGAGGTATATGTGAACATTCTTAATTATTATTTAGGTTGTTCTATAATTTTTAGTATATATATAATCTATCTCTAGTAATTTATCAGTTATTAAATTATACTTTTCGCCTTTTCAATAATTAACAATCATTATACTTAAAATTTGAAAATTTTATAGTCTCCTATTTTATTACTTATTTTCTTAAATTCAAGTTTACGGGATCATTTTTACTAATTTTTCTATCAATAGTTTATAATTTGTGTTTAATCAGATCCTTTAACCGATCGTACTAAACCTTGTATTCTAAGTTTAATCCTACAGTCACTTGGTTTAACTTTAGGATTTACAATAACCGACCTACCTAATCCACTAATCTCCCTATAAGGTTTCAAGGTAAGGCTAGGAGCCTTATTTCAAAACCCTATAGAGTTCTAAATCAACTTTCGAGACTAAGGTAAAGCCCAATGGAAAAAGTTAAACACTACAAGGAAATAAATAATATGTATAGGCACATTTGCTGCTAAGTTGGTTGAATTCCTCTATAAAGATACTTGGATAAAATGATTGTTTCTTTCCCATATAAAAGTATTGCCCAATAGTTTGGAAGTGCTTAGACTCTAAAGATGGAAAGTGATGTCAAAATCTAAACATAAAAAAGACTAAGTGATAGAGCTTAATTACCTAGTTTAATGCTTTTATAGACTTTTAGCACATTTTTAGTGATTTTTAGTACTTATTTGTTAATATTTCAATTTGAGGTTTTTCAAAAGGAGTTTTCATGAAAAGGAGATCGCATGAAAAGGAGATCAAATGTTGAAGAATTGCCTATTAAATGAATTAAAGTTAGAAAATTTAGAAGTATACACCATGTTATGAAGAATTGTAGTTATGTATAGCTTAAGCTAATGAATATATGACTATAAAGATGGAATTAAAGGAAGTCATGGCCATGTTTTACATTTGTGAAGCCATGTGTATGAGGCCTTGGAGAAAGATACGTCGTGTCTCACGAAAAATGAGTACATACAACTATGTATCCTTACTAAGTGGTCATGTATATGTGAGAATTGGAGTTAAATACATAAAGGTGCATGAGCTATATGTAGGAACAAGTTATTGCCATGTTGGCAAATAAATCTTACAATATTTTAATGTACTATAAATAGTCAAAAGGCCTGTTAGAGAGCTAGGTTTTTAAAGACTTAAAAGGGTTGTCTTCTAAACCCCCTTACATCTCCTTTCTTCTTTGTTTCTTTTTATTTTCAAGTGTTTTATATTATTTGAATTAGTATTCCATTATCGTAAACCTTAAACTCTTATCTAATTAGTTATGTTTTCTTTCCAATCTATGATTTCTAGTTTTCTACAATCTAATTACATGTTTTTTTATTATTCTCTTATTAACAATCCCGAGTTATTAGTTCAACATCTAATTTCATATATAGAAATCGAGATATCCTATACATAATTAGAGTTAACGTAATTAGAAGGATTTAAATGTACTTTTGACATGATTTTTTCCGGATTATGGTAAATTCGAATAGTAGAATTCATAGAATTTAATGTGATCTTAAGGTTTTTGACTAGAAAGAGATTTTGGTTAAATAAGCTAGGGTTAGATATCAATAAATTTGAGATAATTGTTAGTATACTTCATTAATTCTTATAGTCTAGTTAACTGTAATGAGATTGATAGATTGTTAGATGTTTTTAGGAGAATAAATGTTGAATACTAAGTTAATGCGTTCTTAATTAATTTGATTTGTTCCTTTATTTTTATTTTATGTTCTTTGTTTTAATTTGATTAGATTAACTTAGTTTAGTGTAACTTAGAATAAGTAGTTGTTAATAAATTGTGCCTTATTGTTAAATGAGACAATTGTAGAAATGGTAACATACTAGTAGTTAAATTTATATTAGTCCCTGTGGAAACAACTTAGTCTCATAAGTATTATATTATATGAAATCTAATATACTTGTTAGAAATATACACGTAATTGTTTAGTTTAAAAAACTGAGGATTAGTGTACACATATATTAACAACAAACCATTCCAACTCTTAGTGAGGAAAAGGGATACAACGGCAGTATGTTAAAAATATAAAGGGGAACATAAGGTGCATGCGTATCATATTCTTTATGGGAAATGTCATTGTTATGCTGAAGTAAGACATATGACAAGATAATATCTATAGCTTAAGGATATGAAAATCTACCACTGTAGGGAAATGGGCTACATAATTAAATAATGCAAGTAATTTTGAAGCAGGAAATTTTAATTTTGTAAACACCTAGGTTATGAGGTACACAAGTGTCAAACCTTGGCTTAAGCATAGTAGGTATCTCACGAAGAAAAAGTAATATGTAAGTAAAGTTTGTAATAAGTCAAACAGTAGCTAAGTTTGATACATACTTAAGCTTGAGGGACTTAATATGTTGTAAGAAGTATCATAAATGGCTTTTGTGTAAATGTGATTATTAAAGGTATAGCTTTAAGTTGAGTTGATAATTGTGATTTAATGTGAAAATATGAGTTGTTTAGTGAAAGCATAGCGGTTTTAGGTCATTGACTCTTAAAAGTGGTAAGCACTTACATATAGCTAAATGACTGTGATGCTTTACTCTTGATTAGTCTACACGATAGTTATGTTATTAGAACTAATAGAAATCTTTGTTGAATAAATAGAAGTTACCATAAAATACTCATAATTTACCATAAGATAGATTGAATCTTGCAATCTTTAGGATATTGTTATGTTATGTGTGTTTAGCTTCTTTATTGATTATGTATATGTTGTACTTGCTTGGATTTTTAAAGTTAAGTGGGTAGATTGTAATACCTATATTTCAAGCCACTAATATAAGGGTAGATAGCTTCAGGTTTAAACTTAAAGGTAGTTGTGGAGATAAAATTTACGTTCATGAGCGTTATCATCGGTGACTTAATTAATAGGTTTTGATATGTAGTGGGATATAGAGATAGATTAGTTAAAATATCAAATCGATAATTATAAGATAAGATATAATTATAGAATGCAATATCTATGCATGTGCATATTAAACATGATATACATGTACATGAAGAGCAGGTTATCTAAATATATATATATATAAAAATGAATATACCCACAAAATAGGAAAATAAAGCACAAATAATAGGCATAAGTACCTATGTTAAATTAATAATAATAGAATATGTAATTACATTTGTAAACTATACATTTAAGTAATATGTGTAAAATAAGACTTTGCAAGTTGGACACATGCTTAGAGGCAATACCGAATCTAATCCACCTTTGAATAGAAAGAAATCATTAAGCTAGTCTTCAGGTCTCTTAATCTAATCTACCTTTGAAATAATTAAAAAAAAGGAGTTACTCTTAAAATCTTAAGGAAAAATTCAACATCATCAACAACAGATTTCTAAGTAGATAACAATCTCATCTAGTAGATTTAGAGTCAACATGGTAGATAATATAAGTAATTAAGAATAGTTAGCAAAATATAGAAATATCTCGCTAAAACTCTAATCATGTAGGATTTATGGGTCAAACAAAAGTTTGGGAGCAAACTACTGAGGAGTTTGAAAGCGGTGGTAGCGACAGGCTTTTCCGATAAGGCGCATGGTATATGTGGCTGCCAAATAACTAGACGTCACCAAGGCTCTTTTTCCATCTGATTTTACAATTTTTTTTTCTTTTTAAATAGGAAACTGACTTATATAATTATAGAAATGATATTTTGGGATAATTTTTAAACTTAGATTCATGTGTTAAATTTGTATGCATGAAATTTGAATGATATATTGTGGGTCCCTATAAATTGCTTAGTTTGGAACCAAATAACTTAATATTCAGAATGCTTAACAACTTAATTAGGCGGTTGAGTTGTAAGCCCCCATTACGTCGCTTGTATGTCCTTTTGTTGTGCATGACATTGTCATTATTGTCTCACATTAATATGTGCATGATAGGCATTTTTAATTATGTTCAAGAGAGTAATGATGAGAAGTTTTGAGTACTACAAAAGTCACCCAAATAAATCAAGTTCGAATCACTTTTAGTAAGTTTGTGGTATGATATTTGAATTAATGAAGCTAGTTTGTGCTTAACAACAAATGACCTTTGGTCTCTTAGCTATTGTTTATGGTGGTGTAAGGTGCACATAATTATCTTTTTACAATAGCCAACAATTTGAAAAGGAGCAAAATTTGCAAAAAATAAGCTAATCAGTTGTTTAATGCCTTCGAAGATCAAGATTTACGAAAGTATAAGCTATTGAGTTGCTCCATAATGTTGTCACATATGGAACAACAAGGTATAGATTCAAACATGAGATTTTAAGGTGCCTTAGTAAGGATTCCCAAGGAAAAATGACATAAGCATATAATTTAGATAATATTTCATGTTTTGGTACATATTTTAGAGTAAAAGTGTATTATTATTTTACTTTTCCATTCATTTTAGTTTTGTGTACTCACTTTGCTCTATGAGGAGTTAAAAGGTTGGTGTTTTACTAACCTCTAGTATAGGTGAAGATCTATGATGTAGCTAACTGTAGAGTTTTGGAAGACTTTAAGAGCACTAGACACCTATGTTCATTTGTAAATATTAATATTTTAATGTGTAAATTTTAAATGCTATAAGCACTAAAATTATGTCTCTTATTCAATTATGTAACGTTATATTGTAAGTTCTTTAAAGTAAGTGCAAGTAACCACAGGCTTGTTTATGTAGGTTTGAAACCATGGTACCTCAACCTTATGAGTAGATTTTACTGAGATAAGGCTATGATCCTTAAGTGGGTTTAAAGTTAAAGACATATAGGTGTAATATAGGTTCAAGGTCTCACCGGAGTCTACGGATGGAGTAAACATCTTAAATTGATTATGTTTAAGTGAAAGTATGTTGATGGATTTCTAAAAGTTTAGTACTTTATAAGATTCAAAAGATTAATCATATAAACTTAGAAGGTCTATAATGAAGAGTAGAAAGTTAAGTATATTATCCTAAGTAAGTTGGAATGATACACAAGAAAGTTAGGCAAAATGTAAATTAGCGAACTAAGAAAGTTCAAAGGTTAAGTTTTTATAGGATAAGCAGAATGATGAACTTATTACTTTAGATAAATTAGAACTTTATAGTGAAAACTTAAGGCTATGTTTCATTATTTATCTTGATGACAATTTCAAAAGTTGAAGGTTAGCTTTTGAGGTCAAAGAGGTGTGACTCAAACTTAGAAGGTTAAAAATCATTCTCAAAAGGTAGAATTGAATAAGTCGAAGTTTGAAATCAAGATCCAAATCAAAAGGTCCTAACTATGATTTTAAAAGCGAAGAACTTAGCATACATGTGAACTACGAGTTCAAAGTCTCAAATGGTAAGTTTTAAGCTACTTTTGGCCTTGGCGATGGTATATATCACAGTGTGTCTCTTAGTCAAACTTCAAATGGCCTAATAGTCATGGATGAGGATAAACATGCAAAAAATCCCCTTAACCTGAAGATCTTACACTTATAACATAGAGGTGTTGGTTTATATATACACGTGACATAAGAGGATTAGTCAATGTAGAATCTGAAGTGATGTTATCAATACTTGATGGGATAACTTCCATTCTACCAATTGATAGCCACTTGGGAGATGGGCTTATCCCATCGATGATAGGTGACCATCCTAGTTTGGTGGATAAACTATAGGTCGTGCAGTAGGTAGTCATTTAGCATTTAGTGAGGAGAGAGAAAGTAGACAATGGATGAGGGAAGCTCTCTTCTCAGAGTTTAACAGGGCCCTCAGCAAAGGTCTTCGAAAAAGAAGGAGATGAGCTTCCTTTTTACGGGTACCCTTACAAAGAGCTCCCTTAAGCAACTTGAGATCTATTTTGGTAAAAGGAGGGAGCTCCGAGTTCGTTCTAGGCAATTGTTCAAATTAGATATCTTAACAGGTTTGCAAGATTAAGGGAGGCCCAAGGCAGGTGCTCGAATCGAGCACCTTAATAAGCTTAAGCCTTGAATTCTTCTTGTTAGGAGAGAATCTTCAATAAGTCTTATCCTTACTTTAAGGATAAAAGTAATAACCTTTCTTTAAGTATTCAATTTTGGAATACGTAGGGTAATCAAATACCCGAAGGCAGGGCATTACAATTGTGTTGATATGCCCATAGTGATGCTTAGATGGTGTTCTTCATATTATTACATTTCCAATTAAATGTTCAATAAATCTTCAATTACTCACTTATATAATCTTAAAATTTATATTACTGCATTATTAATTTGTTTATGATTGTTATTTGATAATTTTTGTGGTATTTTAAAGATTCATTGATTGTAATTTAAAATAAGTTTTATACAATTTTTATAAAAAATTTCGAAAACACCATACTTTATTGCTATTATAAGTGATAGCATGTTGGTTTTTTGATAATTAGCAATATTTATAGGCAATTCATTGATGAAATAATAATTTTGAGGATCAGATTTGAGTAATGACATTTACTTTTATGTAATTAACTATATGTAGAATCAAAATCATTTATACATTATAGTTGTATTAGGATCCTTCAAATCATGAATCCAAAACATTAAAAGAAAAACAGCTCCTTATTCAAGAACACTTCATTGGATGGATACAGGTAAGGCGTATATATAATGCAAATGTTGTCGGTTTTTTACTTGGAGCTTAAGCTCAAACAAGGTGGCATGTAGGGTGGGCGTGGAAGAATCTTCTCATTCTCATTCGGTCCATCTTTAACAATAAGAACAGTACCCATGCCTTGAGTAGCATGACGCTCAAGATGACAATGCATGAACCATACTCCTGAAAATTTTATATTAATTATGTTAGCAGGAAGTTTTGGTTATAAAAGAAAAAAAGAAAATAGTATATTTGAGAAGTTTTTTAGATGAAAAAAATATTTTCGAACATAAAACTTGAAATACTAAGAAGTGAATAAAAAATATAAAATCATTCGTTCTCAATATAAGAATATGTTAAAAAGAACATAACTTTTTATTGGCATGAGTACTATATCCATTACTTCCATATGTTAAATTTTATTATTAACTATTATACGATGTCCTTTTATAAATGTTCTATAAATCCACACATAATTAAATTTTTGTGATACACATTAACTTTTTAAATCTGATGATGCATTTTCAACTTGTTATCCCATTGTAAGAAAGGCCACACGATGAGCACAACATAAAGAAGAATCAAAAGAGAGCTCAAGAAAACGAATTTTAGGAGTGAAGTTTCATTTTTAAAAATATATCGATTGTGTGTTTTTAACAAAAAGAGAGTAAATATCAAATATAAAATTCATCCTGAGCATGTCAAAAGATTTTATCTCTTCTCATATTAAAAAAAAAAAAGACCCTTCTTGTGATTGAAATGCCATTATATAAAAGTTAATAAAGAATGTAAGACATTACATTTTAAAATTACATTATATAATTACCATGAAAAACCACATGTTTTTTTTTTTTTTTTGGGCCCAGAAAAGATAAAAAAAAAAAAAAAAAAAAGACACACACACACACATGTTTAAGATGAAAAAATCATTCAATATATGTAGTGTTATTATACATATGTAAAAGAACATACCTGGATTATTAGCGATGAATCTTATAGTCGTCCACCCATTCTTTGGAAGTGCAAAGGTGTTAAGGTACGGTGGATCCCTCAAGTTATAGTTTTTATTAGGGGTGTTCTCGAAATTCCCCAGTCCCATTCCCAAAACATAAAAGCTGTATCCATGTAAATGCATAGGATGACTTTCTGCAGCACCCATGTTCGTTCCTTGAAAAATCATTTCAACAGCATCACCATACTCTAGTGTTAGAACAGCTGTTTCCTGCTTTGTTAAGATTTCCGTATCATTGAAATCCCCGGTATAGTTATAAGCTTCATATGGTTTGTCGGGAAATGTTTCATTGTAGACATCCAATAAGTCCCTAAATAAAATTGAAAAAAAAAATAAATAATAATGTTTGTTAAATATCCAAATAGCCACATGATGGAGCTTATGAATATTTCTATAATTGTATACTCCTGTCATGTTTATTATTTAGCGCTACAACTTTAAATATAATTAATAAGATATATTTTTTATGTCTTAGTCTTACGAATAAATTTAAATCATTTTCATGATTAAATATCTTAATTAAAATGCTAATAGAAGAGAGATATATTATGAAACAATTATAATGGAGTATACTGACCAATGCAAATTGTGTGTGGATAAATGTTATAATGTATATACATAAAGTATGTTTGTCCTTAGAGCAAATAAAGGATAATGTAATAAAACACATGATGATGTATATAGAGGCGGTATGTTTATCCTTATTTAAAGAGTAAACATCATACATATGTGCTTAAAAATGAGCGTATGTCGTTCATGTTATTATTTCAATATTTTAGGAGCACATGTTTGGTTTAGGCATTCATTTATATCATATTCTATAAAACACAGTAGTTAATTTGTGTGTGTATGGATTTAATTGTGCTAGCATGATAATTTCTCTGAATCTTGAAATGTAATTATCATTTATATTGGAATAAATGAATTATTACCAGTAATACGCTTGTAGTATGTCCACAGTTGGTGATGCAAAACTTATATTAGTTAAACTTGCAGATGCGCTTTCTTCACCACTGCCATTAGGACAATAAAGTTGATTGACGGAAACCGTCATGAAGATGCGCCTTTTGATCTTCCGAGGAACATTAACAGGATATAAACTTCTGAGGCTCAATGAAAAATTCAGTGCAGCATCACTGTCGTTGTAAGCAGGAAGTGATGGCAAAGAAGGAGAGTCACTAGCAGTGTAATTTCCATTATAGTGGAAGAGGGCTGTTGTTATATTATCTGTGTTTTCGGGAGCAATTGTATCAGAGAAAGGTGATCCCTCGATGTAATAGTCATCCGGATCTTGGTTAGCGGTAACTAAGACATCCATTGTCTGTCCTGGAGTTATCACTACAAAATCTCTAGTTATCTGTTTGATGTAAGCACCGTCCATTCCAACAACAGTAAGACTGTGATTTGCTATCCCAAAGAACATTTGTTCGTTCATAATAGCATTTATGATCCGAAGAAGGTATGTCTTTCCGCTAGTCACGTTTAGTTGATACATTCCTTCTGCAGTACATAAGTTGGACAAAAATCATTGCATTTCCTTTTTGTTTAGTGATATAGTTGGGAAAATTATATATATATATATATATATATATATAAAATAAAGGGCACAAGGAGTATTTTACTTGATATATTATGTACTATATCCTAGATATGAATAGAACTAATCCGACATTGTATATTTATGGATTAGTATATATTTTGGTATTTACGAAATCAACACCAAAAAATATTCTTAATAGAAAATTCTATCGTGACTTTCATGGATCATAATTAGATTAGGGTTTATTTAAATATTAAATTTTGTATTTTAAGGAAGGATATTTTTCAGATAAAAGCTTTAGAAACATATCAAAAAAGTTACGAATACATACCATCAGAGCAATTGTATGTATCCCCAGGTTGTCCATTAATAGTATAAGCATCCGAATCAAGTAAACCGGTACAGTTATTTGCTAGATATGTTGCTACAGCCTCGTGCTCATCATCATCATACCATTCACCTGCCATTAGAGTTAAATAAGATTATTATTCATAGCAAGATAAATTCTTTGTTACATAGTTGCTTAACTTGAAAGTTCAAGTTACAAACGAACGTACAATATGTTTTTAAATTCGAAATATAAGATTTCAGAAAAAGGATAACCCACCAAGTATAATGGTTTCTTCTTCATCAGGCTTTGGAAACGGATATGGAAATCCTAAAGGTGGTAAAATGATAATGGGGCCATGAACTGTAGAACGAGTCCAATCACTATGTGCATGCCACCAAAGTGTTCCTTCCTCATCAGATAAAATAAGTTCTTGAGTAAAGCTTGTTTGCGGTGGTATTGGACATTGTGTAACATACTCAGGTCCATCTGACCATGGATTTCGAGGTTGTTTCACCCCATGCCTACAAAATTAGCAGTTTTTTATATAATTATGTCTAGTCATAGATGTAATACTAGTCATACATTTATGTCCTTTTTTATGTTTTAGATGACTAGCCATTTAAATTAACCACTCTCAAAACCATATTGTTATATTTAGTTTTGAAGTAATGATAAAATTTAGAGGAGCTATTATATGTATTTTCCTTTTATATAGGGAGTAGCCATTTCCACTAACACATAGATATAGATATAGATATATCTTATTGTTTAAAACGGGATAAATTACATAATACATCCTCCAATAATTTCATAATGATAAACACATCTTAACACTTGATCCGATCCGATACATTGTAATTTCATATAGCAATAAGATATATAAATTTTAAAATACCTAAGAGTAGATACATATGATGCTATTTTTGCAATTTGAACATGTGATAATGGTAAAAGAAGCCAAAGTGGCATAAATAGAATGCATTTGAATATTGTTGTTATGCATAAATAATATTTTTAAGAAAGGATGACCAAAAATTAAAAAGTTGATTGAAAAAAAAAAAAAAAAAAAAGGGAAAAGCGAAACCGAGTACTAGGTCGAAAAACGAAATAAGATTTACTAACAAATATGGAATTTGATACATAGCAATAAGCAATAATGAAGATAAAAAGAGAGACAATACCAATGAATGGTGACACCATATGTTCCATTGTTATAGATGTTTACAAACACCCTGTCTCCTCTGCGAGCTCGGAGTTCGGGTCCAGGATACTCTCCATTCACGGTCAAAATGGTCTTATTGTTGCAGAGCCTTGTTACATTCTTCTCTTGCAGCTGCAGAGTGTTATATATGTTATATAAATCGTATAAAATTTAGCTTTGGCGATCGGTAATGGTAACGTACATAATGACGTGCTCATGTATATTGTGCCGCATCTTCTTGTTTGAGTAGTACGAGAATACTTTCTAGAACGTAATACGGATATATATTAACGACGTGTATATAACTCCATCAAAAAGTCAACTTGCATGCATGGCGTTGGATTGAAGAAAAGGGTAACCATACATTCCACAGCTAATTTTGAGGCCAAAACATTATTAATCATTAGATTTACAGAAACAAAACAACACAAATACTCTAATGGCACCTTAAATCTTAATTTATTTGCATATATGCTATGCAAATTGGTTACCTCAGAACGTCTAATACATGAAAGATTTTATAGAGAAATGAAAATCCATCAAGCACTATCTGTCTTTTTGGGATAATCACATTACAGGAGATGCATGTTTGGGACCATGGATGGCTGGATAAATGGTGTACTCATGTATATATCGGACTTTGAAAAGAAGTTGAATGTTGTTTTTTTTTAGATCGATAGAATCTTCAAAGAGTAGAAGCAAGTAATCTTTCTTATATCAATTACGGTTTTACTTGAGTTTTCAAGAGAAGGTGCGGTAGCTACACCGTTTTCATACAGGAGTACTAATGCATACCGATCTTGACATACAAATCATACAGTTTACAATTTTTTAAAAACTACTTACAATGACTATCATACATTAGAACCAGTGAACTTTTTTCAAAGAATAGGTAGTAACGTCCTATCTTTATTAGGAAGGAGTTACCGTGTATGTATTGTGTTAGTTGAAAAGAGGTGATTAAATGAATTAAAAAACCCATAAGCAATAGGGACTTACCACAAAATCATAGTAATGAACTTGACCTTGCGCTATACAGAGCAGCAGAAGGTCAGAAAATAGAAATCCTACTAAGGGAAGGATCAAATCGCTCTTGGACCACATCTTATCGACTATGTTTTCTATTTTACTTGTGCTTGTATTGCAACAATGAGCATGAAAGCTGAGCTCTATTTATAGGAAATAGAAAAAAAAAAAAAAAAAAAAAAAAAAAAGGAAGATCCATCAGAATCTTTATCGCTAATTTCGTCACGCAAGCTAGAAAAAGTTTGTGTAATGTTTAGACAAGAGACTTTGCATGTGTACATGTGACAGCAACGAGATACGAGCATCTATTTTTTCAACGCACAACACCTTTAATATACAATCAAAACGAAGCTTCTTTCTGAAGAACATAATAATCTAACTGGTATGCTTTGTTAACCACACATTTTCAATATGCTATGTAGCCATTAATTTAAGAAGGCACGATGCCTCCAAGAAGTTAAGAGCATTAAGCATTCTTGGATGCCTACATAAATTAATTTTTTTATTCATATTATTAGTACTAACAAACAATTAATATATATATATATATATATAAGACAATAAAAAGTTAATCTAAAACATGTATTTATGATGTTATTTAAAACCTATGATGAATCTAGGCACAAAGTCAGCTTTGCACAACAAGATAAAGATATGCCCTTTAGTGGATTTTAGGATCTAAAACAAGGAAAAGAAATATTTTGTGGGTTTTACTGTATTTATGAAGATCCAAAAGTAAAAAGGATATGGATAAATCGATTTAGTTGATAAGTCCGCGAATACCACAATCAACTAAAGTAAGGTTTTTGTTTAATCAAATGGATAAATTATTGGACACCACGTTTTGGTGAAACAAAAGGAGTCTAGTCAATCCCATGATGATGTTATGCAAGATGGAAAATTAATCATGAAAATATTACCATCATTATCTAAATATAAATTGATAAGACGAGGGAAATCATGAGAAATTCTCATTAACAAAAAAGTTTTATATTGATAAAAGACTAAACTCCTTACAAAATAAAACCGAATGTCTTTATAGACTTTTACAAAGAAAAGCCTAACGTAATAGCAAAATTGCAATTAAGATAAACATTAAATAAAATAAAATACAATGTAACAAAGAAATAACCATGTATACGCAGTTATAAAAAGGGGCATGTACTTGCAACTAATGGCTATATACTTATACATGGTTAGGTATACGAGCGTATATGCTCCCATATATCACTTAAGTCTCTTCCTCCTCATCAATGTGAGCATGTTCTTCTTGGTATAGCACGTATTATTCAACCATCTACTTCTCTAAGCTTCTTTTTCCTTAGGGTCCATATACAAAATGAATTTGCTTATTGGAGCTTATTTACACAATTCAATGCCTTCATTGTACCTTCTAGCTTAGGGAAGATTCAACCCAAATCGTAGATCTTGATATCGCTCTATCATGGATCAAAATTAACCTGGAGAAACCAAGATGAAAGAAAGCTTAACAACTTAAATGAACGAGGAATGCCCATCTTCTAGAAACAATCTTTCCATTTGTCTTGTGCTATGTCAATAAGAACCACAAAATCCATATGGTAACGAACAATCTGTGCTAGCTCGGGTTCTATAGTGCATCCCATAATTAGAAGCAACTAAAATCTTAGTGCTCTTTCAAATAAAGAATGATTAGGTGTCACGTCCCCAAACAACAAAGTCGTAACAGTTCCGCCGTGTAAACCATCTTAAGATAAAAATTGGCAATACAACCGCTATCTTAGACCTGACCTACATAATACATCCACGGTTAACCCACTTTAAAGTAAACAGTTTGTAATTTAAATTAATTATTTACTTAAGAAAGTAAGAAAATATATATATATATATATATACTATAATTCAGTTATTGCAATTAAAGTTTATAATAATTCTCCATAATATATTTCCTAGTTATTATATTATTCAGAAATGAAAAGTAATAAAATATGTGTTGATTCTTCAATGTTTTTCCTCACTCCCTAGGATCCAGCAGTTGCTAGTTTTAGAGTAGTTGTTTGCCGCTTCTTAGCCAACACCTGCACAACGTCTATAAGGATATGAGCAACCACAGCTTAGTAAGTTAGGATGAAAAACTTAAAATTATACCATAAACACAATAAGGTTTTTAATCAACTTATTAGGTGTAATGCATGTGCAAGCAAATGCCAATGCATGTGCAAGCAAATGCCATCGCATGACGTTGTCCGATCCGTTGTGAGATTAGAGAAATTGCGCCCGCTCTAATCCGTATTGAGGAGTTTCCATTAATGTAACAGCTCACAACCAAACCCAAGCTTGTGCAATGGAGACCTCACTCCTCCCGCGACTACCTTCGAACCATTGACTTCACCCTCGCCGCGACCTCCTCTCCTGCCACTGAGTTCGACAAAGGATGAAGAAGGATTAATTGCAATCTTGCGCTATCCCTTTCGAAGGGGTCGGTATTTGGCCAGAGAGTCTTAAGTTCCCCTAATGGATTGCCATGTAAGTCCTATTATGATTATAGGTCGTATATTTGATTAAGTCTAGTTTAGGGTGATCAATCATTTCATACAAACCATACAATACAAGCTAGAACAATAGACAGAATCATAGCATCACTCATAATCAAACACATGCACACATTCAACTATCTAACAAGCACAACCAAGCATAATCTTAAGCCTCCAAAATACAGCATCGTATTAATCTCAACTTATCTCGACTCCTCTTTCACTCACTCGAGGTCCGACTTGCTCAAGCCATCGCCGATTATCCCTATAACACAAACGTGGTTTCAATTTTTCATATAACTGTTATAGGTTCGTTTCATCCTATAACGCATATTGTTATGTGTTGTTTAGGGTTTAGTATACTTAATTATCTAGGTCTTAAGTCTTTTACAATTATTTTAGGTTTGGGGTTAGGTTCGGGTTCGATTTCCATATCGATTTCTAAATTAGGTTGTAGTTCGATTTCTAAGTAGTGTTTTATACTTCAACCCTAGTAATTCGTTTCAACCCATAATGTGAAATTAATCACATTACTTCCCGATCTCTTAAATATCATCATTATTCCTAGTCAGTATTTTATTTCACCCGGTGCACTTAAATCCGTATTAGTGTACCGAATTCACTCCTAATGTGAGAAATTTTTTACATTTTTCATATAATTACATAAATTCAAGTTTCTTATTAGATTTATTGTATAGTTTTATTCTTATCATAATATCAATTTTTATTCTAATATTTTCTATTTATTATATTTCTAATAATTATGTATTATGTGTTATTACCTATTATGTACATAATACGCATCTAATATTTTTATTACTCTGATTACTATCTCCCAACATCAATTATCATTTCAAAATGTCTAAATTCATCCTAAATCAGATTTTACACCTAATTATCCTAATTTACAAAATTAACTTAAAATGTACTATTTTTCCATATTACTTATTTACTACATAATTAACCTAATAATTACATCTAACACCTTAAATGCTACAAGTATCATACTCCATCAAATTTCAACATCCCAAAACACATACTTATTCACTAAATCAGTAATTAACCATTTAATTACTTAATTAACCCTAAATTACCCATTTTATACCTCATTTTAGAGTCTATAATTTAAAATTTTTGAAAACGGGCTTCGTAGCACTGTTATATATCATCTAAATAATCTATACAAAAATTTTGGATACAAAACTACACTCCTAAGGTCATTTATTTCTAAACCGAAACATACTCGATTTTGCACGATTTCTTAAGGACCCTATATCACGAGACATATTTTCATCAAAATAATATTTTTCCTAAAAACTACATACAAAAATATTTCAGAATAACAAAATTCATAATTTTCTAATAATATTTACTATTTTTTTCAAAATTACACAAAATCGGGCTTAAAATCGAACTCATCGATTTGGGTAGCTCTGGCCACTGTCGGTGGCCATGGGTCTGTTGGCCCACTTAGGCATTGCCACCATCGTATTGTGGTGGTGGTCGTCCACTCTTAGCTGCCCGTCGGGTCTGAATTCTCTTTTGTGACCCTAACTGCACAGTTTTCCTTTTCTTTTTTTTTTCTTTGGTTTTTCTCTCAATTTTTGCCTCTCCCCTATTTATAGACGATTTCGGTAATTAATATGCATTAATTAGACATGACTTTACCCAATTTCCTTTATTTTTGGCTTTTGTATTGTCTAATTCTAATTGGTTAATTTTTAT
Source organism: Lumnitzera racemosa (assembly GCA_024138005.1). Lineage (NCBI taxonomy): Eukaryota > Viridiplantae > Streptophyta > Magnoliopsida > Myrtales > Combretaceae > Lumnitzera > Lumnitzera racemosa. The sequence continues at coordinate 115,707,470 of JAMXBC010000002.1, forward strand.
TTTGCAGATTCTGACCTGTCACGATCAAATTTGGATCATTCTATCCTCTTCTGATTTTTTCATGATTAATTTATAATTTTCTTTAATTATTTACTTAATTTTTTTGCCAATTTAGGTAATTTTACGTATTTTTATCTACACGTAAATACATGTGGGGTACATGTGAACATTCCTAATTATTATTTTGGCCATTCTAAAATTTTTAGTATACATATAATTTATCTCTAGTAATTTATTAGTTATTAGATTACACTTTTCGCTTTTTCGGTAATTAGTACTTATTATGCTTAAAATTTGAAAATTTTATAGTTTCCTATTTTATTATTTATTTTCTTAAATTCAAGTTTACGGGGTCATTTTTACTAATATTTCTACCTTTACTTTATAATTTAGGTTCAATCGAGTTTTTCAACTGATCGAAATCTCGAATGGTTAGTTGTGGGGCTTACATTAGGTTCATAGGTGCACTTCTTGATGATATCTACTTCAATCAACTAGGGAGTTTATTTTATCCCAATTCTATTCTCAACCTCATTTTATGTTAGAAGATTCAAATAATTTCTTTACAAGCTTGGATTTCAACCTTCCATCTTTGAGTAATTCTCTTAACCTTTCCTAAATCTTCTTCGACTTTTTCTACAGCTAAGGAATGCAATAAAACTTGTCTTTCCATAGATTAGCAATACATGTTATTAGACAATTGTACCATGCGTTATAATGTGATTATTAAGGCTCCTCTCAACATACGTGGCAACTATCAATATCAGCAATTTCATAAATAACTTCATCCCAACATCCATTGTTGATAGAAAAGGCTATCTTAGTCAACCTCATTACCTAAATTAACTTATTTTCATAAATGTAGTCGTATGCATGCAGTTGTTTGATGATCCCTAACCTAATTTATTAACCACAGCTTTAGAAATTGTATTAGCAAGACAATCATTGATTTGAAATAATAATAAACCCTATTCAACCTTACTACCAATACAAAATACCCTTCCATCATATCATAAATTAATCCTAAAGATCACTAAGAATTTCTTCCCAGCAATCACAAAACACTTTAAGCAACAATTGTAATGAATCACAATTAATTTAAAGAACAAACTCAAATCCTCTACAAACTCCTCCTATCACAATTTTTTGTTTTTATAATATCGCAAACCTTAATCTCCAAAAACATAAAAAATATTAAAAGAGTGAAATCATAACTTACTTAATAAAAACATTACATTACAGCTTTAATACCAATTATGATGTGACTTAGACCCTATGATGAATCCAGGCATAAATTCAGCATTGTACAACAAGATATACATCTAAGATTTTGTGGATTATAGGATTCAAAACAAGGAAAAGAAATATTTTTGAGTTTTTTTCTGTATTTATGAGAATAAAAAAATAAAAGAGATATGGACAAATTGATTCATTTAACAAGTCAATAGACATTACAATCAATTGAACAGGGTCCTTGTTTAATCAAATTGATAAGTTAATGGATGCTACAATTTGATGAAGTAAGAGGATTTTAATTAATCTCACAACTACAAGAGAAGAACTATCGACATTAAAAAATATAGCCCAATGGTCTTCCTCCAAAGTTTTTACAAAAGTAAAATAGAAAAGAAAGTAAAAATCTAAATTATATAAGGAACTAAAAATATAAAAAACAACTAACAAGAAGAAAAATAAATTTTTTGATTCTTTTTAAATGGTGACTAATTTATAAATAGTCCTTAAAACTGAAATTAGCAACAAACATTTTGAAACAACGATACCAAAAATTTGACTCACTTTTTAAACACTTGAAAAGTAAATACCGTAAATCAAGGTTTTGAAAATCTCTTTTGATAGCAAGTTTAACGGCAAATACTTTGGGTTATGATTATAATATAGCAAGGGTCAGCCAAGGTCATATCGATAAGAAATGACGTACTAGCTTTTAGCTAGATTAGTTCCATTCATACCTAAGCAAGCTAATAGAGATGCAAAGTTTACCTAACTACAACTAACAAATAATCTAATTACAACTAAACATGGAATTTCAACACTCAAAATGAATATGATTATGAACTAATCACTTGAATCACCAAATGGCAACTAGTTGTGCTATTTTCTTAATATGTATTGTAAATGAATTGTTAGTTGGCTATTAAAAAGAACCCCAATTGAATTAGAAAGCATTAAGTCCTAATTTGCATTAACTAGTTAGAATAATGATTAGAATCCAAGCTTTAAGACATAATCCTAATCTATAAGCATTTATCAACTCTTGAAATAATTGTTCAATAATTAAAATTAACAATCCATCAACAAAACATTAAACTACACAACCACTAAGAGTCAAATTAAGAAAATGGTGTCTAATGGTTTATAAGCAACAAAACATTGTTTTTTAGATCAGAAGCCTACGGATTGATGAGTAGCAAGTCTAAAAATCGATTGATAGACACATGTCAATTCTAGTGTGGTTACTCCTTAAACAAAATGAACCTTAGCCATGGCTTTTGGATTACCAATCAATCAATGTAAGGGCTATCAATCAATTGGTATGAGAAGAACCCTTCTAACCATTCCATAAGCATCCCCGTTTTCACATAGCAACCAATGAATAGAGGTATTGGTAGTCCTCTAATGCTTAAAGGTATATTGGTTGATTAGTAGCTCGGCTACTGATTGATCGTTATGCTAAATTTCTTTGTTCCTTTAATCTTTTGAGCTTCAATTCAATGATAGGGGCTACTGGGTGCATGGTAGCCTCTATGCACTTGTATTAATCACTTAAATTAATAAAATTTAAGTAAAGATTCTATTTTTTTAATTAAATTTTATATTTAAGTGCAGTTGGCCAATTTTGTGCACAAATCTCATTTTAATATAACAATTGATCATTTTCTACTCCACTTTATGCACGACTATAATTTGTAAGTTGGGAAAAAAAATGTGAATTTTTATACATTATCAATGGTTGACTAAAGGTGTTAAACCAGTTGATTGGCCCTCAACAATAGCTAGAGAAGCTCTAATTGCTTAGGGTTAGGCTACAATTTATCATACATCTTGTTTAATCCTCCCCAACTTCGAGTATTGGCCATAAATAAACTTTAATTCCAATTTTCCTTCTAATTCGATCCTTAGATTCAATTCAATTCATCTTCATCATGGCTCCATGAACCATCAATTCATCGTAACTCATTTCAATTTATATAAATTTGCAAATTTAAATCCATTATTAATCGACACTTTACTTTCTTCAATAATTTGATGCCTATTTGCTAGACTATAATAGATCCTTAGTCCTAACTTAATTCTTGTTAGATATGGCAAGATAAGCAATACTAAACAAGAAAAGGTGAAAGAATGGAAGAGTATTTGGGAACTCTTAAATGTTGATACTTACTAATGTTTCAAGAAATGGTCCTTTTAGTCCACTTTTTTCTCATTGCACTGATTATGTTGCTTAAGGCTTAACCCACTTAGCTCTTAATAATTAAAAATAGCTTCATATGGCTACCTACCACATGAACGGGAAGTGCTTAACTCTAGATGATTGAAAGCAAGGTGACTTGATAGATCAAAAGAGATGAAGAAAGGATATCATCATTTACTTTTTAGCTACTTTTCAAAGGAAATAAAATAGGATATGGTTTATTGAAGAAGCGTGGTTCGGCTTTGGAGCCAAATCTACAAAAATAAAAAACTTTGGTTAACTAATTCAAGAAGAGGATAGGAAAAGAAAAGTAGCTAAAATGACCATATTTTGAAGATATATATTATATATTAATTTATAAGAGAATGTGATGTAGCTGTTTTACGGCAATCTTATTAATGTGTTTTTAGTGCAAAAAATAAATATAAGCATTAAAAGACACTTCTTCATGCATTTGAAGGTACATGTATAAATTCAAAGTTCTCTTCCTAGTTTAAGAAAAGAAAAGAAAAAAAAAAGAAAGCAACCTCAGTTTTTATATGCTTCATATTTGCATACCTTGATTTTTACGTTACTTTTAGCAAGTGCCCATAATCCATTAATAGCAATGATCAGTGTATAGATATTTAGGTTATTTCAACTTGTTTCATTTTTTTTTTCCTTTTCCATCCTCTTCTTCTTTTTTCTTTTTTCTTTTTATATTTATAATGGCGTCTATGAGAAGCAATATAGAAGTGAAAATTACCATTTTTATCACCCTACAAGTACTTGTATCCTAAAACAAATACCAAAAATGCAATATTGCATTTAGTAAGCCTTTACAGTGTGATTATCTCCAAAAATAATAATGTAACTTTAGTGAAAAAAATTTAATGATATTGATATATCATGTGTATAGATGAATAGTATATAAATATTAATAATATATAATTTATCCAAAAGTTACGATTTATATTTTTATATATTAAAATTTTATTAATATTTATATATTAATAATTTATCCAGATGTATATTAATACCACTTAACATTTTCTTTATAACTAGGTAGAAAGGCAAATTGGTTTCTTAAAATGTTATATATTTATTTATTGATGGATGAAGAGCATGAGCTTGAGCCTGAATAAGTATGTCATTTGACGAGTCATTTTATGATATCTAATCTTTTAAACTCATTAGTACTTAATAAAAAATAATAAATTAATAATATAATACGAATTAAAATTTCTAATACTTAAAATAGATAAAAATAGAAATGATAGTAACTTTGATCATATTTATTATTTTATATTAGTATTTATGGATATCTATCTCTATATGAGTTTTTTTTTAAGAGAATGTAATTTTGTATTTACTATATATAGTAGAGAGAAATAGTTAAGTATATAATAAATTTTATGCAAACATTAATTATATATTTAAAATCAAAACGTATAAAAAAGTTAATATAGAATATACATACATCATCAAACTTATTGTATAACTATATTTATTGTTGTTTAACCCATATCGTGATAAGATAGATATGATAAAAAGGGTATAACAAATGATAGTTTTATTCCTTATCCTATAAATAATGCAAACAAATTTTTTATATGATTAATGACGGAAAAAATAATCATTTGGCAAAAAAAAAAAAAATTATAAATGGGAACGTGCGTACTTTATTCGGATGGTCGAGCAAGTTTTAGATATAAGATTAAGGGACGTGTTTGAAAACCAATTAATGTAGAGAAATCTGGTGTGCGTTTTTGTGACTCGTTACAGATCCGTCCCCTTGATTTCCCAAAGCCGGATGAGTGAACTTGGAAGTTGAGTACACGTTCAATGAGCTACCATTTTAGAAATAAATAAATAAATAAATTAAACTCCAGCTTTCTACTCTCTCCCTAACAAATCAATTTGTCGAGGCTAACCCCCCAGACACCCAAACATTGGGAAACCGCGTAAGGGCATCTGCGGTCATTTTAGCAGCCACCATGCCAGAATCCTTTTTGTTCGTCCATAGTTTTCAAACTTCTCTCCTTCCTCTGCCATTTTTTGTTTCTTTTAGTATATATATTTTCCCAACTGGAATCGAGCCAATCAATCGGACGTCATTCAAGGATTATTATATTATTAATTTAGAGCTTAATTGGAGGAATCTGCAAAATCGGATATAAAAAATTTCCCGACTTCTTCTCTCTCTCTTTTTACTTGCTCATATAATTAGAAATTTCAACCACAATTCACATGTTCTGCGTTGTACAGATCTTGATGAAAGGTCGGCATTGTTACTTAAGTCTTTGAATTTCATTATTGGGTGTGTAAATTCTTCATTATTGAATTCTTACCTATGAATTTAAAGTTCCAAGTTCAATATTTAAGAAATTAGAGCGCTTTCTTTATACGGTGTATGAGGTTGATTTTCATGATTATAATTTGAATTAGTGTCAGCTTGTTAATGAAGTGATTAATTTTTTTTTTCTCCCTTTTATGCATGTCTTTTAAGGGTATTGAATGAAGTATCTGTGCTGCTCTGTTTTTCCTAGGTGGAAGGTTTGTGTTAAGGTGGTCAAGGAAGAAGCTTTAGTGCAGACAATTATAAGACTAGGATTCGGTATTCTTCCTGAAAGTAATGTTTTTGGGTTACAAATGGAACTCTTGGTCTCTGGTGGCAACCATTGCTTCTATTGTGGCATTGATTTCTGTTGTGCACCTGTTTCTATTTCCGGTGGTGCCTTACTTGGACTTTAAGGGCGTAAGTATAGGGCAAAACTCATGTGTCCCGATTAACGGATCCAGTGATGGAAGGAGTGGAAATGGTGTAGAAATTAAGTCAAATATTGATTTGACTAAGCAATTTCCATCCGACACACATAATGCTGTTGTTTATCGTGGGGCACCTTGGAAGTCGAGCATAGGGCAGTGGCTTTCAGGTTGTGATGCTGTGGTTGAGGAAGTCAAGATAAGTGAGGTATCGGAACTAGGGCATATAATTTTACTCCGTCCTTATTATTGTTCTGATTTGCTGATGGTTATTGTATATTTATTTTCACTAAGTGGATTATGTAGTTCTCAGCAAGTAAGGGAGATCATTTTGATTGTTTTCACCATCTTTTGAAATTTCAACCATCACATTTTACAGTTTACAGAGTCTCATGCAGCCTTAGCAAGCACAGGCTGACGTCAACTTAATGTTTTTTATTCAGCTGAATGTTCACCTTGGCAGGTCATAGGAGCTCGGAGCTGCAAAAATAATTGTAGTGGTCGTGGTGTTTGTAACCATGAATTGGGACAGTGCCGCTGCTTTCATGGATACAGCGGTCAGTGTCATGTCTGCCTATTTTGTATTCTGTTTCAGCAAAATCTGAAGTAAGATGCCATCATTCTGAGAGTGAAGATAAATACATCTGTTCTCTACCGTTATAAGTTTCGTAATATGTCAATATGTGATGCTATGGCTTATTCAGCTAGATGCAAAGAGGCATGGTTCTCTCCAGATGATTTTTAAGAATATATTTGTTTAGATGCTGAAGTTAAGATCAGCAGCATTACAAATAATAGATGCTTAAAGTTCCTTCTTTTCCTTAAAGGTTTTAGCAGTGTGCAACACAGAAGAAGTGAACTGCTAGCGAGCTTTTTATTTTACTTTGTGTAACTTGATATATAGCATGCTGTCAAAATGAATAGGATCAGTGTGATGTCAATCTAATTGGGACAACTTGATCCAAAGCCTGTAAGATGGGCTCATGGCTTTTATGATTTCATTGGACCAGACAGACCATTTCTTTCAGTCCATCTTCATAAAAACTTTAGCTTTTCAAGCTGATACAGTGGAAGAGATTGTTTAGTTTTGTTTTCAATTCAATCATGATGATGGATGGTATATGAATATTGTGATTATTATTAACATTAATCTTATCACACTAGGATATATACATGCTTATGCTTTTGCAGATAATCAAATGACATTATCATTTTAGTTGATAGGTAGCTCAAACTTGATATTTGAATACGGTTTTCTCTAATTAACGCTCCTCCATTTTGTCTGATATTTATGGTGAATGGTTGTGGAAATGGACATGCTTAGATGATAAAATGATTGGGGTGTCTTTACCCAATAAGAGAGAGTTGCCGTTTAGTCCCCCTGCCAAATTTTTATCTTCTTTCATAACATCATAATCAGGAGTTTGGAATACCTTTCTCACTTGCATCACATATCATCTTAACATTCCCATGTTCCAGATGTGCAAGAATGTTTCATGGCCATCAAAGCACCTTTTCCTATTATTAGCTAAATATTTATCGTTAGCTAATCTAGTCTTTACTTGTTCCTGTTGAAATGCATGATGAGTGTTACTGGGTTTCATTTCCCCGGTTTTAAAAATCAGAAGCTCATTTCTTCCAATATCTCAATCTAGTTGGTTTATTATATTTTCCACTGGTGAAACAGGGGATGGATGCTCCGAGGCACTGCATCTAGATTGCAATCACCTGGCCTCACCTGAACTGCCATATGGACGATGGGTGGTATCAATTTGCCCTGCACATTGTGACAACACTAGAGCGATGTGCTTCTGTGGAGAAGGCACAAAGTATCCAAACCGTCCAGTGGCTGAGTCATGTGGGTTTCATATGAAGTAAGAGAGTCGCATCTATTATAGGCTACTCTATTTCCTGTAAAAATAGTTGATTGATGGGTGAAATTATTCCAGATCACCTACTGAACCTGGTGCTCCAAAGCAAGTAGACTGGGCAACAGCTGATCTTGATAATATATTCACAACAAATGGTAGTAAACCAGGATGGTGTAATGTAGATCCTTCAGATGCATATACTGGTAAAGTGAATTTTAAAGAGGAATGCGACTGCAAGTATGATGGCCTCTGGGGACGGTTTTGTGAAGTGCCAGTGCTCAGCACATGTATCAATCAATGCTCTGGACATGGGCATTGCAGGGGTGGTTTTTGCCAGGTACAATACCCTCTGATTTATTGTTGTTTGCTTGATGCAAGAAAAGTACTTGTTTGACTCCTCTTTATATTGTTCCGTGTCTACTCACTTTTCATTTGTTTTGACAATAATTTTTTCAATCTTGCTGATTCCCGTGCATTCTCTATCCAAGGAGCAGTATGTTTTTAGGTGTCATGTTTGAGATCACTATCTTTTTGGTCATAAATCCTTGATATGGATTCTTGTAATTCTGGCCTGAACTTCTTGTTCCCTTTTCCCTCTCCTTAAGTGAGGTGTTTAGAACAGTTATCTAGTTGATGTTAGGAAATTAAATTATTAATAAATTGATAGTCTGCATTGTGGATGCTGCAGTTTATATCTCTTAGTAAAGCAATTATTAAGAGGAGACGAGGGACGTTTTGTGGAAATTCATCTTCCCAATAGAATCGGTTCTGAATTATTTTATTTATTTATTTTTTTGAAAAAAGCTGTCCATTTTTCAGCCAATCACAGTGACTTCTGTCTTGATTTCCATGGTTTAGCATGCTAAAATCTGTTCACTGTTCAGAATGGCACAGTTCATTATGGTAGAGAATTTTACTAAATTTAGATTCACAACTAATTGGGATTTTAGCTCATGCCCTCCAGCTTGGATACCATATTAAGTTTTTATTGAACTGACTTATCTTAAAGTTTAAAGTGATAATTACTATGATTTAATATGTATTCCGTTATACAATTATTTGGCAAATCAAGGAAGGAGAGTTTCGCTGATTGAGCAATCTCCATAAACATTGTTGTGCACTAAATTTTGGAAGCATAACCTTTAAAAAAGCTGTGATAACTTACCCCAAACAAAGAGTCATGTTTGTTACTTCTTTAGTCCTGAATGGAACCACCCGGTTATGGAATTGAATGGCTCCACACTGCTTTTGCTTTCGTCTATGAGGACAGCAAATTATTTTGTGAAATTTCTGTACAATTTACAAAGATGATACTATTTCAATAAAACATTCTTTTTGTTCCTAGTGTTAGTATAAAACTATTAGTGAAGTTTGACAATCGCATTGAGACCAATCCAAAGCTACTCACTAGAATTTATACAAAGTTACGGAGATAACCTAACTCTCTCAATGAACTCCAAGAGTTAATCACAAATTCACACTAGCAAACCACCAAACGCTCTTGGCAAGAGCCACTAAACACTCTTGTGGGAGAGAGCCAATTCTAACTAGATACTAGGCATCTGTCCTTAACTGGAATAGGAACAAGTCAGTAGAATAGGCAACATTATATGTAATAAGACAAATAGGAAGTTGGGGATACGCATTTGCAAGCCTCGATCAATTACCACCATAGACTAATGGACCATTGGTTGAATAATGGTTGATCAGCCCCGCTCAGAAACAGCCAATCATCCTTCTTTTTGTCCTGAAATTACATCAAATTGTTCCTATGTTGCAGTGGATTGCACCAATGTCCAAGAATTTGAGCCATACACAACACTATCTCTACAATTCAGAGAAATCTCAGGTTTGCGAAACTAAACAGATGATGGAGATTCTCCACTGTTTTAATAGATCCTCTTTTCAAAATTCTTTCCGTGCAGATTTCTTTTACCAAAGTTAACATGTGGAAATTTGTAAATCTCTTGTTTTTGGTGCTTAGAATAAATTTTTACTCAAAAATGAATCCTCTATATCTTTCCTGTCAATGTGCCCTGCTGATATATTGGAACTGTCATCTTAATTTATGAACTTGATATTTCAGTGTGACAACGGCTGGTATGGAACAGATTGCAGTATCCCATCAGTGCTATCATCTCTCATGGAATGGCCTAGGTGGTTATGTCCAGCTCAGCTTGAGGTGCCCAATGACCCACATTCAACCTACTTCAATGCTTCTGTGAAAAGGAAAAGGCCCCTGATATATGTTTATGATTTGCCTCCAGAATTTAACAGTCTACTTCTTGAGGTCAGGCGAGAGTTCTCATTTTCTCATGTAGCCTAGTGTGATATATTTTTACTGATAATCTGACCTCTATAGGGGCGGCACTTCAAGCTTGAGTGTGTAAACAGAATTTATGATGAAAGGAATGCTACGCTGTGGACGGATCAATTATATGGCTCTCAGGTATTGCGTACTGTAGTTTCATTAGAACTCAGACAGCAAAAGCATTTTGAACTCGTAATTGGTCTGACAGTGACTACAATTTCAGATGGCACTCTATGAAAGTATCTTGGCCAGTCCTCATCGGACGTTGAATGGAGAAGAAGCAGATTTTTTCTTCGTTCCTGTTTTTGACTCATGCATTATCACCCGTGCAGACGATGCACCTCACTTGAGTATGCGGGTATATTTTCTTTTGCCATGTCAAGATATAATGAAGAGTTTGAATTGCCAACTGTATGTACAATATGTTATTGCCACAACAATGTGAACGCTTGCTCCCGACTTTGCTGAGCTTTTGGATTATTATATAATCATTGGGCTAGCATGAGACATTTGAAGCATTGCTGTTAATACTATGTCAAATGTTACTTGATTTTGGTTATTTCTACAGGACCATAGGGGCTTAAGGAGTTCTTTCACCTTGGAGTTTTACAAGAAGGCATATCATCATATAGTGGCACAATATCCTTACTGGAATCGTTCATCAGGGAGGGACCATATCTGGGTAGGGTAACATCTGAGCTACGTGATCTATTACTCAGGAAAAGTTAACAAAACTACACTATATCATAATTAAATGCTTCAAGTGTAAAATAGTGAGAATTGAGTAACAAAATTCAACTGATCAGTCTTTGGTCTCGACCAAGCTAAATTGTAACCTTAGGCTTCAATCAGCTAAGGGTCTATAGGCCTATCTATGAAACCCTAGTCTATGCTAATCAATTCAATTTTTTATATCTTCTTGAGGCAGTTCTTTTCCTGGGATGAAGGTGCTTGCTATGCCCCAAAAGAGATATGGAACAGCATGATGTTGGTTCACTGGGGCAACACCAATTCGAAGCACAATCATTCAACCACAGCATACTGGGCTGACGACTGGGATACTATTTCTCCTGACAGGAGGGGGTTCCATCCATGCTATGATCCTGGCAAAGATCTTGTGCTTCCTGCTTGGAAACAGCCTGATGCAAATGCTCTAAGCTTGAAACTTTGGGACAGGTCAATTCTACATTGATTCCACTGATAACTTGCATATAGTAATCTTTCTTTAGTTGAACCAGATTGAAGCATTTACCTCTCTTGAAGCAAATGAATTGTCTCTGTTCAGGCCATATGAGAAGCGGAAAACTCTATTTTACTTTAATGGAAATCTGGGTCCAGCATATGCAGAAGGAAGGCCAGAAGACTCGTAAGAAACTTAAAAGTCTTATTCAACATACAGATTGATATAAAGACTCTGTTTTGATCAGTTCTGCCCCTTGTAATGTATTATCAGGAAAAAAGAGGTAGTTAAAGCAAATCGATCCACTCTTTGGTAGCCAAAATGAAAGTTGAATTGACTGGGAAAAAGAGAATTAGATTTTGTTTAGTTGGGCATAATTGGAGGAATTCAACATCATTGAGAGTTTATATATAATAGTTCTTAGAATTTAAACCAATGAGGTATTTCGAACTTTTAACTCTCAGTTTCTGCTTCTTCTTCTCTCTCTCTCTCTTTTTTTTCTTTTTATTATTATTAAAAGAAAGCCAGTAGAACTTTAAAGTGAGATTAAAATTCTCTTATTCTTGCTTCTCGTTCCCTTCCATCTTAGATTGTAAAATACATGGTTGGAACCCCATAGCATCAGTTTGAGCTAATTGCCTTGCTTCTCTTTTTATCCGAAAAGCCCCCATTTTCTACTGTCTGCCATTGATCTTTTTCCATTTTTTATTCTGTAATTGTAAGAAACTATGGTTTTTTAACTAATCTGGTGTTTGGAATCACTTGAAACAAAGATTTGTGAATGGCTTGAATCTGCACGAAAAATATTCATATAATCCTTAGTGCACACAGCATATCTGTTGCTATCAACAATATTCAACATGCTCACAAAACGAATAAGATGCCACTTTTCTGTTGCACATCCATGCAAAAGTTTCTCACACCAGCTTCCCACAATAAAGATGAATTGTTATTTAACAAGAAATCTCACATCAGCTTAAAATGCAGTTATAGCATGGGAATCAGACAAAAGCTGGCACAAGAATTTGGATCAAGCCCTAACAAGGAAGGAAAGCTTGGGAAGCAGCATGCAGATGATGTGACGGTTACACCGGTTCGCTCAGAGAACTATCACGAGGGTCTTGCCAATTCTATTTTTTGTGGCGTGTTGCCTGGAGATGGATGGAGTGGTCGAATGGAAGATAGCATTCTGCAAGGCTGTATTCCAGTGATCATTCAGGTAATTATGATCTTACTCTGCTAAATGAGAAACAGATGATATGCTCCTTCCTGCATGGGCTTTGGCATTGTCTAACTAAGATCGAATTCTTTCCTCAGATTGTCATTAGTATGCATGTCAAAGTAGCCTCTAGCATCTCTATACAAATGTCTATAAAAAGTGGCATAACACTATTTATTAATGCAAGTGGATGGTTATTCTTCTGAATTATTGTTTCTGATTCCCTTGCTTACTCACAGGATGGGATATTCTTGCCATATGAAAACATTCTCAATTATGAAAGTTTTGCTGTACGTGTAGACGAAGATGAAATTCCTAACTTGATAAAGATTCTTCGGGTAATTATTTCAACCATTTTGGAGACTATCTAATTGGACCAGAATTAAAATTTGCAACTGACAAAAGGCAACAATGTGTTCATGGCATATAGGGATTTGATGAGACAGAAGTGAAGTTCAAGCTTGCAAGTTTACGGAGGATTTGGCAAAGGTTTTTGTACCGGGATTCTATTTTGCTAGAGGCTGAGAGGCAGAAAGCTACATATGGTCATGTTGAAGATTGGGCTGCATCTTTTTTGCAACTTAAAGAAGATGATGTGTTTGCAACATTTCTTCAGGTAAGCTTCCTGCTATGTTAGTCAGTGTACTGTATGCCTGCTTTTCTCATCCTGCTTGGCAACATCATTTCTTTGTTGCTTCAGTCTACGATTAAATGTTATTTCAGTCATATTGGGTTGATGATGTTATAACTTTTTTCATCAGTATGCTAGGAAACATTCCCTAAAACTTGTAATGCCTTCGAGTTCCTGCCTGAATTTATTGTGAGTTAAATGTCCATACAGATGTGCGCTAAGTTTTGCAGTTATAATAGACAACGTCTTTCAGGTGTAATACAGATCAAATATGTTATTGACTAAAATATACTCCCGCTTATTTAAACTGTCATATCTGCTCAACAATTGTATGGTGGTTGGTTGGCCTGCACCTTAAAGAAAGGCTATCCCACTTTATTTTTTATTTTGGAATCTTATAAAAGGTGTTGTAAAGTGCTGCAGAGATACTCGGGTTGTCTGGAGGGGCAAACCTTCCTTGACCACATTATGTCTATCGATTCATATTTTTATGACTAAATGAGGTTGCATTACATGTTTTTGACAACCCTCAGCTAACCTCTGTTTAATATATTTATTTTTCTGGGGTGGCAAGGTTTTGCACTACAAGTTACACAATGACCCATGGAGGCAACAAGTCAACAATCAGAAAAAGGGCTTTGGACTACCAAAGGAGTGTTTGAAGAGAAACGGCTGAATATTTATTGAGCTCTGCACTAAGCCAACAAGTGTATTGCTCCGACAGTTTGTACATCAACTATGAACATCCATACTGCTGCACCTTCCTTTCATATAAAACTTTGGAATCTCCATCACCAGCAACATAGGAAAAACTATGAGACACGAGCCAGTGATATGTAGGCTGGAAGTGGGTTTGCATGATGCTGGTCTCAATCTTTGGCCCGTTCTCATCAGACAGAGAAATATTAAGACTTCTTTTACTCCATACACACGAAATGTATACCTTCTTAGCCTGGGATTATTAGTCACAGTAAATAGAGGGAAAAGGGTCTTTTCTTTTATCTGATTCATATTTTTTTATTCATTTTGTAGTCGGCAGACTTGAATTATGCAGTTGCTGTCATGGAAGCACGACCCATATTTGTACCACGAAATCTGAGCAGATGTGCCACGAACCAAACTGACCCATTCTTGTTGTGCAAAGATTAAAAGTGCATATCAGTTGTCCAAAAGAGTGCCAAAAGTGAGTTTGTCAAAATGTGCTTTTCTATTTGGTCCATGATACGATTTCATATAGACCATCGAACCAATTGAGTTAGTATTAGTGCCATTGTCTAAATTTTAGGTACTTTCAAGTTCACAGCTCCAACTGGAGGTCATTAAACATCATACTTACCTAAGTTTCTACTGTTATTGCATGTATACTTTTAGATCAATAAGCATTGGTTGTAGTTAAAGATTTAACAATCACACAACACTTGATACATAATATTGCATCTCCACAATTTGAAAGGTTGTAGCACTTCTGAAATTGCGTGTAATTTACACACATGTCAAAAGGCAAAAACAAATAGTTATACAAACTAGTTGCGGTATATTCATTTATATAATTAAATATGAGAGAGGGAACATCATCTTTAAAAGATTTTATGAGTATACACTGATTAATATGTTAATCGTAATTATTATTATTATTTCTGTTAATGATGTTTTAAAAACAGTATTCTTCCTATATTCAAAACAATTTAAGAATATAAAATATTAATTGTAATCTATTACTATTATTAAGTGGGTGAAAAACCATTCTGACTTCACACATTTTAAATATATGCTTATATTGTATTTATGATGTACTCGTGCTTCCCTGTAAAAGAAGAATCCGATTCGCTGTATGTATGTGAAGAATCAAACCCATACCAGAGAATATTTAGTCAATGATGCAGGTGTTTCTAACCATAACCAAAGGGTAAATCAAACATTTCAATAGTATCCTGACTCTCCAGTTTTTTCCTCCTTTTAATTGATTTTTAGTGAATTTTTTCTATGGGAATGTGTTAGTTTTATTTAGTTTATTTGTCTTTAGGATTTTCTCAAAACCTATCATTGACGGGTGATTTTTGAAGCATTGGATAATTGTGGACCTTTCTTGGAGTATGAAAATTTTTTGGTAGCATTCATCTTCCAATTATGCTTTTGTACAAAATAGAACCAAATTAGTGCGATTGGAGAGAGTTTTAATACAATCACTCTAATATTTAAGTTAATAAAGTATTCAAAATCGAAAGCTCTTATTGAAAGCTAGCGAAGGAGAGTGGGAGAGAGAGTGCCCTCCCTTTACTTGGAGCCTCATCTCCTATTTATAGGCGATGAGGTTGTGATTGTCTAAGAAAGACATGAGGGACACACACATACACTTTCATTGGCAAGGAGTTAGTAAGGGAAGTAAATATGTAAATGAGCCCTAGACTCCAAGTCAAGTTGTTGCCTAATGAATGCAAGTTGTTGCCTAATAAGCCTGAGCTTTGACTTGATCGGAGTGACGGAGCAAGCAGGTAACACAAAAAAGTCATATCTAAGCTAAGCAAGCAAAGTCCTAAGCTCAAGGACCTAAAGTAAGCTAGAGGTTATCTTGAGCTCGACGACCTGAAGCATAAACCAAGTATGGTTAACAGTGTGTTTTGACACAATGTCTTGGTTGCTTGCTAGGTAAGAGCTTCGACATGACATCTTAAGCGTAATCTAAGCAAGTGGCTTAGTGTAATAACCTGATGTAGGCTTAGGGTAGCGCCTTAGTATAATGACCTAGGTGCAAACCAGGCTAGCACTTTTGGTACAACAACTTAGACATGAATGAAGGTAATGCCTTTTCAAGTCGGCTTGCATGCTAAGATAGTGCTTTTATGCTTTAGGAGTTGTTTAGTGAAATGAGGAGAGTTGATTAATGGGGTGGTGAAAACCACTTCATTTAGGGTAATGCCTTAGAGCTGAAGAATCATAAGAGAACCTTGAAGGTTGGGACATTCCTATAAATCGCCTTATGAAGATAAGGGAAGTGATTTGAGTGCACTTTGGGAGTTGTATTATGAAAACAAGGGGACTTGATGACAAAGTAGTAAAGACCAATTCATATAGGATATGTCTCCAAGTTGAAGAGCCATGAGGGGACCCTCAGGGTTAGGATATCGCCTTCCTTCCTTTATGTTAGGAGTTATCAGGTGAAAATGAGGGGATCTGGTGACGAGTTGGTGACGACTACTTCATTTAGCATATGGCTCAAAGCTGAAGAGCCATGAGGGACCCCAAGGGTTGTGATTTCGCCCTCCCTTCTTTAAGTTAGGAGTTGGAGATTGATTCGCCGAGCCTAGAGAAGCACGTCAATGGTGTTTTACTGTATATTAGCTTAACAATGGCAAATAGTGAAATATTGAGCTCAAGGAAGGATAGTGAAAACTTACCATTTAGCTTTTGCTCTCCCTTACCATTTTCTTCTTACTCTTTACCACTCGTTAATATAGTAAGCTTAACACTTCTGAAAAGGTAATGCAAGATTAGATCCAACTGAACTTCACCTCCTTCTCCTTGATACTTGACCCACAGGGGATGATACAAACTGTGACTAAGAACAAATAAGACTAGTTGCTGAATTGGTCTAAGTTTATAGAAAGCTCGAAAGAGTTAATGGGGAAAGTGCGGAAGGCAAAATGACAAATGAAACAGTAAGCAAAACCTACAAATAGCTCTAGAGGATATGATGCACTAATGAAACTTTCGAAGACTCACGGCATAATTCAATATGACACATGAATTGGTCTAATAAGGTTATTGGTCATCCAGCCTTACTTAAGGGTTACGATAAAAGTAATGCCAAGAGTAAACAAGCAGTATTTATGTAAGGAAGAAGTATTCAAAAGCGTATCGATGATAATCTGAATTTTGATAAGTATATCTACAAGCACATGAGTATTTATATCCATAAGTTAGGGTAACTTGTGCCAAAGGAGGAAAGACAAAAAAATAGTATTTCCTAGAAAGTAATGTATAAGATATAAGAGGATAAAAATGAATATACAAGGAAAACAATTATTGGTACAACGGATTCTACACACGATATTGTATACGTGACAATACTTAATTGGTGAGGTCGTTGGAAGATATGAACAAAAAGTACGGTTAGCTGGCTTGTCCGAGCAAGGGTAGCCTCGTCAGTCCAGAGTATCTCTCTCGGCATATCAATAAGGATGATGCCGAGTGAGTAATTGATTAGGTATGAGTAAAGGTTAGCTATTGTCTCGGCCTTTTGCTTTTCAGCATTCTATCTACAAGAAATAGAGAGTTATTCGACTCGTCATATAGAATAGGTCAGCAAGGAGATATTTGGCTTCTGTAGGAGTCGGCTGGAATAAGAGAATCCACCATGCCAGTCTATCCAATCCTCAAGCTTAGCTTCGGGTCAATGGTCCATAGTTCAATCCCCATCATTCCTTCTAGGTTGATTTAAATTTGGGATCAAATCCGAATGATCTCCGGTCAGCTCTCCGCTAGGATAATATGGACTTAAGTTGGAAATATTAAAGGTATTAGAAACCTTAAAGTATTCTGGTAACTTCAATCTGTAGGCGTTATCATTGATCTTCTAGAAGATTCTGAAAGGTCATTCAGCCTTTGGGAATACTTTGTTCCTTCTCTTACTCTGAAACCGTTCCTCACTAAGGTATAGCCATACCAAGTCTCCTTGTTAGAATTGTTTAGCCGTCCTACCCTTAGTCTTCTCTCGCAAATATGCTGAGTAACTTTGTCATAAATATGCTGAAAGGATCGCACTCTAGCCAAGACGTCATAGTCTTCTAACGTAGGTACAGGTGTAGGGGTGTAATTAAGGGATAACTCGGGATTGAAACTATAAACCACTTCGAAGAGAGTCTATTTAGTGGTGTTATGTACTATCCAGTTGTAAGCAAACTCAACTACTGGTAAGCAGACGTCCCCGGTCAGCCAAGTTCTTGCTTATTGCAGTTCGAAGCAATGATCTCAAAGTGCAATTAACCACTTCTATTTAGCCGTTAGTTTGAAGGTAACAAGAAGTGTTAAACAGTAGTTTGGTCCTCATCTAACACCATAAGGTCCTTTAAAAACGGCTTAAGAACTTTAGGTTTCTGTTAGAGACTACACTTCTCGGCAAACCGTGTATCCACGCAATCTCCTGTGGGAAAAAAGAAGTAATAACCGAAGCATCTTTAATTTTAGAGTAAGGTACGAAATGTGTCATTTGTTGAACCGATCCACGACTACCATTATAAAGTCTTTGTCTCGGATAGTTCGAGAACAAAGTTCATACTCAATTCAGTCCATGGCTTCATCAGGATAGGCAAAGGCATTACTTTTCTTTGCTTGACTCGACATTTGGCTTTCTTGTACACAGTGCAGCTTTTAACAACTCGATGCACATCTCTCCTCATTCTCTTCGAAGGGAATATCGCAACTTCATCACCTCTTACCAAGGCCAAGGACTAAGTGATATCTATATTTACATTCAACTAAATTCAATATGATTGTAATATTGCGACCTCTTCACATATTACTTAGTTTGACTAAAAATAGAAAAATAATCATTTCAGCTATCTTCTTTAAGGGGAGTTGGTATTTGGCTTAACACTCCTAATTGTTCCCCTAATAATTATTATGTATGTCCAGTTAAGTTAGTAGTCCTATCGTTTTTAATTACATTTAAAAGTAACCAAATAAGTTTATAGTAAAACCAAAAAGAAATAATCATGTAAAGTAGTATGCTAAAGAGCTTAACTCCTATCATAAACAGAATACCAACTACACATATGGTATGCACATGTAAGTCCTAAAGTTAAGTTAAGTGGCCATAGAATTGAACTCGGTATACAAAGTTTACGGCGATCGGTTAAAGGATCTAATCAAATCTAAATTATAAATTATAGATAGAAATATTAGTAAAATGACCTCGTAAACTTGAATTTAAGAAAATAAGTAATAAAATACGAGACTATAAATTTTTCAAATTTTAAGTATAATACTTATTAATTATCGAAAAGGCGAAAAGGGCGATTTAATAATTAATAAATTACTAGAGATAGATTATATGTATACTAAAACTTATAGAATGACCTAAATAATAATTAGAAATGTTTATTTATACCTCATATGTATTTATGTGTAGATAAAATTACACGAAATTATTTAAATTAACTAGAAACTTATTAAATAATTAAGAAAAAATCAAAGGAATAGGGAATGACTTAGATTTGGTCGTAGCAGATCAGGAATTGAAGAAAAAAATTAGCCAATAAAAAAAGAGCAACAAAAAAGGCAAAATTGAAGAGATTTGAGCAATGTCATGTCCAATTAAATGTATAATAATTACTACAAAGCTCTATAAATAGCAAGAAAAATTAAAGAACTTATTTGCACAATTAAAAGTTAGAAAAATTGGGAGCACCGAAATTTGGAGAAAAAAAATTAAGGTTTACAAAATTTTTAAGCAAATCTGTGCAATAGGAGATTGTAAATCGAACCTACACACCACCACCATCACCCAACTTTAGACCCATTGCCTGGATCAACCAACACACCTGAACTGGTGTTGGAGGCCCAAAAACCATCAGACCGAGTGAGTCTCACATTTGCTCCGATTTTGTATAATTTCTTTAAATTATTTATTTTACTTAGAAAATTATGAAATTTATTATTCTACGGTTTTATTGTATGTAGATTTAGGAAAAAATAGTGATTAAATTTAATCACATCTGTAAATATAGGGTTCTTAAGAAATTAAGTAAAACCGAACATAATTAAAACTAGAAATAAATAGGCTTAGGAGTGTAGTTTAGAGCTCAAATTTTTTTTATAGAATGCTTAAGTAATATAGAACAGTGCTATGAAGCCATTTTTTTAAATTTAATTTTTGAAAATTTTAAGTAATTTTCTAGCCCTAAAATGATAGAAAAATCGGGTAATTTTGGGTTAATTAAGTGATTAATTACTGATTTAGATGGTAATTAGATGTTTAAGGATGTTAATCTCTTATATGAAAACATAATCTTAGTATTTGAAGTGTTAAATGTAATTAATATAAGAATTATGTAGTAATTGTAGGAAATTAGGAATATGTAAAATTGAAAATTTAATAAATATGAAAAATTAGGTTTATTTGGATAATATGATAATAAAAATCAGTACTTAATAAATTTAAAACAAAATTTAATTTTAAGTAATTAAATAAAAAAATATAAGATTTTATCACATCGGGAGTAAATCCGGTACCCTAATTAGAATTAAAGTATATCGAATAGTTTAAAACATTAAATTAAGACCCAATGTGATATTAAAATACTCGAGCTTAATGCGATTAATTTCACATTAGGATTCGAGCATATTTAGGATTTCTTGTAGTCAGAGACAATGTAGAATTAAAACTAGAATCTAATTTAGAAACCGAACTCAAAATAAGGTAAAATGAATTATTAGTAAATAATAGGTATACATGGAGAAATGAGTTAAATTATAACTTAGAATATGAATCATTCAAGTACAAGTATTAAAAAGACGTATTTGTATTATAGGATACCTAAAAACGAACTGACTTGCAATTAAGTGATTGGACGACCGAGAATTCTAAGTAAGTTGGGTTATTACTTACTATATTAGAGTACTATTTTATGGTACTCGGAGACTTAGGATTGTATATAATTGTGATTGTAAGTAGTTTATGCATGTATTTAAGTATCTGAATTCGTCTTAAAATTTGTATTGTGATTGATTTTTCGTTATGACTGGATTGGTGCGAAATTGCTTGAACACTCTAAATGAAATTTAATTTTATTCGACATTAATAACCTAAATTGCCATGCATTGTAACCCTTTAGGGGATCATTAGGATTCTCCAACTAAACACCGACACCTTTGATAAAGATAACACTGAATAGCAAATTAGTCTTTTCCTCATCCTTAGCTAAACTAAGTGACAAGAGAGGAGGTCGCGATAAGGATGAAAACATTGGTTCGAAGAATAGTCTTAGGAGGAATAGTGTCTTCATTACACAAACCTGGGTT
This sequence comes from Lumnitzera racemosa, assembly GCA_024138005.1. NCBI lineage: Eukaryota > Viridiplantae > Streptophyta > Magnoliopsida > Myrtales > Combretaceae > Lumnitzera > Lumnitzera racemosa. The sequence goes on from JAMXBC010000002.1 coordinate 115,728,879, forward strand.
TGGTTATAAGCTGTTACATAACATGAAAACTCTTTAACTCGGATTAGAGCAAGTGAAATTTTTCTGATTTTGTGACAGACCAGACTACGTTGTGTGATATCACTTGCTTATCGCATTGCATGAAAATAATTACTTGATAATCTTGTTTGTGTTTGTATACATTCATAGGTCTCCAATTCACTTACTGAGCTGTAATTGCTCATACCCATATGGATTCTTTCGCAGATCTTGATTTCTGAATACTCTGAGTATTATGTCGCCCTACAACTACACAAAGGTTAACTCTTTTGAAGGTTGGGATATGAGGATCAATTTAACTAGTAGTTGATGTATAGCTAGAATCTCTTTAGTAGCTTAAAAATGAAAGACTAATAGTTGTTATGTAAATTAATGAACTTTTATGTTAATGTAGAATTTTTTGGGAAGTTTTGTGGAATGTATATGTAATTATGTATGTTGACCTAAAATTCTTGATAATTACTGTAACTTTAGTTAAATATTTAATTGAACTGTTTACTTCAAAGCGAGGAGTCTTCGATGTTTTATGTAAATTATGTCTATGGTAGGTACTATAAGACTAGTTACTATTATAGAATGATTTATACGGCGGGACTGTTGCGACTTTGTGATTTCGAGGCGTAACAGCACATAAATAACTAATTTACAACTACATTCGAAAGTACTCTTAAACTTCTAAATACTTTAACATAGTATTTCAATAAGCGGTAAAGTCACGATCTTAACTTACCTATCTAGAAGCTCACTATGGAAGACTTATGTCTTCAAAGTTTTGTTCACTTAGAGACCTTATATATATGCAAAACAGTTATATATTTGTATTCTACTAAACGCTTATATATATTTATATATCTAAAGTTTATTATTAGTCTCTTTATATAATAAAATATAGTTTTATTATATAAGTTAAGTTATTAGGTATCGATAATATACGTAGTTATACTATTTTATATAATATATTATTTCGATCGCATCGAAACGTATTTTTAATCAATTAAATTACGTTTCAATTAAGATAAGTTTATTGCAGTATGTAAATTCTTGTAATATTATAGAGATATAGTTTCTATTACCTAAGATTGTTCGGTTTTAGTAAAAATAGCGTCATTGAGTTTGTATACACATAATAATACATATTACGAGTTCTATTTCGAAAATGATTTCTAAAGGGTATTTTGAGTTTCTAATATACCTATATATGCCTATAATAAGTATTATTATATTATACTCATTTTACGCAATTGAACTGTATTTTATATAATTTGCCAATATAACTTAATAATATAGGTATTATTTGACCTTAATATATATATATATATTATAACTCGATCGTAAAATTATTATTAAATATATTAAAATTTATCTTTTACTAAATTTGATCAACATGTATATGTATAGTTTTTATTTCAATAATTATCATATTTTAACCTAACTTTACTAAAAACGTATTCTGATTAGTAATTAAGACTATTCTACTACTAAAATTTACAATAATTAGCTCAAGTAATTAAATAATTCCTTGAAAATTTTTATAAACTCCTAAAAATATGAGGAATTCAGTCGGTACATGGTTCCATACTATCGGGTTTATTGCTTATATGCTCTAAATTACAATTTTACTCTTAAATTACATTTAATTACACAAATGTTATCCTTTTTGTACAATATTAATTTTAATATATCCTAACATCATTATAAATCACCAGAAATTAGTAGACATCCATTGCATCAATTAATTTCGTAAAAACTTACTTGTTTTATCATTTTACTCTATTTTTAGCTATTTTAAAGGTCAAAAAATACATTAAACATAAAAAATATGTAAATTAAAAATTTGACTACATAGTAATTAAATACATATCATATGTATTCTATACAAAAAATTTGAGTTAGAAACTATATCATTTGATATATTTATTTTAAAAGTCAAAAATTAAATAAATAGTGACTTTCTTAAGTAAATACATAACTGAAAGGTTGGAAGAAGAAGTATTATAAGCTTTGAATGGAAGTCCCGATAAACAGCGACAATAACTCTATCTGTTCTAAGGTAGTAAAATTCTTTATCACATAAGTAGTGACCTACATGAATGGTGTAACAACTACCTCACTTTCTTTGACATTGACTCGTTGAAAATAAATTCTCTATGAAGGTACAAAGTACCAACGACCAATAGCTCGCACAACAGGTGCACAATCGACTTTGTATGCTCCATCCTTCGTCCTTTTGCCTATCGACATAGCAAGCAAACTACTTTTAGCCTTAATTTTACAAAAATAAAATCACTATATGAAAATATATCTAAAATAACGTAAATACAAAATTTTTCATAACTTTTTTACTTAATTTAATATCTTTAGAAAATTACGTAAAAACACAACAGAAATTTAACTGACCTGTTTGTTGGTGCTCCGATAATTGGAATTGGAAGGGGAGTTTTGAATGTCTTGAGCATTGGATGGACTAGCAATGGTTGGTAGGGTTCTATAACAAACACTCAATTAGATTGAGTTCCAACGCAATCCGATAGCTTATTTGTTTTATTATTATTTTTTTTTAAATTTTCTTCTAATTCTCTAAAATTTTCTATCACTCCCTTAGGTTTTCAATTGCTAAATGGAGCATGTCTAGAGTCATTTGCACTTTTATAGCAATTGTGTCAACCAAAGTTTTTTTTTCTTTTTATTTTCCCACTTTTTGCAAAGTAGGAGGTGTCCATCAATTGGTATTCTAACCTGTGAGTCATGTTATCTTAGTTTGATGGACTACTACGGAGGTTCTCCAACCAATTCTAGATTGACTTGAACCATTTGGATAATTTTTAGTTGGTTTTTGATTTAACCATTAGTATTATATATTATGTTAATATTTTGTATATTTGTTAATATATGTATATATATCCTAAATAGGTATCTTGTGTGATATGAAATTGTACTCATATAATTATGTTTCCCGCATATAATTTCTTTTAAGGTATATTTTCTATTTGTTTTTATTAGTTTAGCACATATTATATATAATTATATAATTTTCAGTTAATTTACGAGTATAATTATTATATATATCGGGTATACTTATAAAAATATGCCTATTCTTGTATAGTAATTGTAATATATTATTTTTTTTTATAACCTACTTAACTTATCTTTAAATTCTTATTGTATTCCAAACTCAGTTTTAGGCTACATTAAATAATCATATTTTTAAGACTAAAATTAAGATTTTGGGTTATTATTTTTTAAATATAACTTTACTGGATCATTTCGATTAACTTTTGTATTATAGTTATAAAATTTGAGTTCAATTAGATAATTTTTTTTATAAAAACAAACTCTAAATCCAGGTTTAGTTACCCTAAATACGATTTCAAGAGCTTACATTTTGTGTCCTAAGCACAAGATCAAGAATCAAGAATTAAATAAGAATAATCCAAACCTCTAATCATATTATAATAAAACCATAAGAATAGTTAGTAATTAGGTTTCGTCAATTTATGGTGCAATGTTTGATATAAAGAAATACGCAATAAAAATAAAAATATGCTATGAAATATGTCATTATTGAAAAGTGAATGTTTCTAAAATAAAGTACGCACTAAAAAAAAAAAAAAAAGGAAAAAGATGACTTATCGAAAATCCGGGTATAACAATCCCATGTTCGTCTTTGTCTTGCAACTTACAATCGTGTGCGGCATCCAGTCATCTCCTTTTGTGGCTGTGTTATGAATTTTCTCTTCGTCAATCTCTTCGTGCGGCTGGTTGTTATTATTATTATTATTTATTATTATTTTTTTCTCAATAAAACCCTTCGGCACTCAATTAATGTGAAATTGCCTTCCCCTAAATATCATGTGGGCCTTGTGCCTTTTAATTGTATGGCGGCTTCAAATTTCATTTCATGGGCTAATGAGGTATTCCAATTCAATGGATTTTATGTGTGAGAAATCGATGGGCCACATTGCTGGACATGTGTGCTCGCATGCGGGATGGCTCTCCAATTTCTTCATAATGGCTGGAAATTTTCTTAACGTTCTTCACAATGATTAGACCCACCATGGAATTGTATAGATAAATTATTTGAACTAATTGCTGGACCTTGAATTGTGCATGGACTGTTCAACAACATGGAGGCTCCTTGAACATGGATGGAAGTCGATGGATGGATTTCAATTTAAATTCCACGTTTGTGTCTTTCGATTCTTGTTTTTGTTTTATTGTATATTTTTACATTTATAATAGAATGTACATACATTTTTGTACTTTTTTATCGAAAATATAAATACATATATAAGTGTAGTATAAATTTGGGTAAATATTATGTAAAATTACAATTTATCAACTACATTGGCAAGATGAGAAGGATGTTATTTAAGTGATCAAGTAAGTGAAGATTCCCTTATCCATTGGTAACAAGTATCCAAATGAGATCCTCTGTGATGTCATCTTCATGTGTATCGCACATCTTACTCAAAAACCCATGGTTGTTCAAATGACATGACACTTATAATTGGTATAAGAGTACTTATGCTTTTCTAAAGGATGAATGGAAGGTTGTGTTTCAACCCCCGATACCTCGATAGGTCAGTTAAACTTAGCTATAGCATACTTGAACTTAGAAAAAGAAGTCCTTAATTTATCCTAAAGAGAGCTAGTTTAGATTTTGAAGTCAGATAAGCGTATGTTTTTATTGATCAAGCAAATACTGAAAGTTAGAAACTAGGCCCACCACCAAAAGAAGTCTAAAGGATGATTGAAAAGTTCAAAGATTTATTTCTTAGAGGAATTACCAAAGGGGTTAATCCTAATTAGAAATATTGAATATTGCACAAACTTACAACTCAACATTACCTTGCCAAACTGTGCTACTTATAAATAAACCTTGAGTAGGCAATCGAGTTGAAGAAGTAAGTAAATGAGTTGATAGATCGTAGATATGTAAGAGAAAATATGAACTCATGTGTAGTACCAACTTTGCTCATCCCGAAAAAAGATAGTTCATGGTATATGTGTATTAGCAATTAAATAATCAATAGAATCACCATCAAGTATTAGTACCCGATACTACGGTTTAGTGACATGTTTAATGAACTCTATGGTACCAATATATTTTTGAATATTAATATAAGAAGTGGCTATCTCCAAATTCGAATGACATTTGAAGATGAGTGGAAGAGTACTTTTAAGACCATACTTAACCTTTACGAATAATTAGCTATGCCCTACATTGAGTACGTTCATGCAATTGGTTAACCACACGATGCAATATTAACCTATATTTGTTATGTACTTTGATGAGATTTTAGTATACAGTACCAACCTTTACTATAGTGAAATTGAATTTTTGGTATACGTAGTATCGTGAGGAAGAATATGAGTTAATGAGAAGAAGATTCAAGCTGTTTTGGAATGGTTGACCCCAAAGAATACTTTAAATGTGAGGAGTTTCTTATTCTAGCTTCATTTTATAGAAGGTTTATCTGCAACTTCAATATTATTGTAGCTCCTCTTGTTAAGTTGACTAAGAAGAATGTTAGATTTTAGTAAAATGAGTATGTTGAGAAGTGCTTTCAAGAGATTAAAGAGAAGTTGGCAATATCATTAGTGTTGGCCCTACTTAATTTCTACAAGCCATTTGAGCTCAAGTATGATGCTTGTAGGTTAGGATTGCAACCATATTGATGTAAGAGAGAAAGGCCATAGCACATCATAATGAAAAGTTGAGTAGTGTTGTACCAAATTACTCCATATATGAAAAAGAGCTCTATTCATTTTTTCGAGCTCTTGCAATATAGCAACACTACGTCCTACTCTAAGAGTTTGTTATTTATATGGACTATGAGTCCTTAAAGCATTAAACTGTCTGCAAAAAACTCTCAAGGAAGCAAGTTGAACGGTTAGAGTTCATATAAAGATTTTCTTATGTCATTTGGCATAAGAATAGAGGTGCTAACATTGTAGCTAATGCCTTATGGCAATGCACGTGTTACTCAGTATCCTTTAGATTAAACTAGTTGGATTTCACTCATTATCTATCAATATGCTCAAGGAACATAGTTCGGTCTTATTGTAAATAAGTGAAAGGATGGGAGTTTAGTGGATAGTTATCATACAGTGGATAGATACTTGTTCCTAAGCAAGCAAATATGTATTCCGAGCTCTTTTATAAGAAACCTACTAGTTAAGGAGGCTCATAGTGGAGCTTTATCTGTAAATTTTGGTACTAGTTAAGGACGCCTATAGTGGAGCCCTACTTGGACATTTTGGGCAGGACAAGACAACTAAGCTATTAAAGGAGAGATTCTATTGGCCAAAGGTGTTCATAAAGCAGTTGAGAGTCGTAAATTTTGTTAGAAGGCAAAAGGAAGGGAGCCTATGGAGAATATATGCCACTGTTTGTTTCAAATTTAACCTTAGGAAGACTTCGGTATGGATTCTGCTTTAGGATTACCTTAAACACCTCGCAGGAAGGACTCAATCTTAGTCATTGTCAATTATTTTAGTAAAATGACATACTTTATACCATGCAATAAGATTTATGATGCACTTTACATCGTTGATATTTTCTTGTTGGAAGTCATCTGGCTACATAAAAGCTTTATAGAGTATTGTTTTAGATCAAGATATTAAATTCTTGAGCTTCTTTTAGAAGACATTATGGAAGAGACTTGACATTAAACTAATGTTTAGTTATAGTAGCTACCGTTAGGTAGTTAGATAGATCAAGGTGGTTAATTAGACCTCGGGTGGTATTTGTCCAAGCTACTATTAGAAACAATCTCATTAATTAAGAATTGTGTTTGCCTATTGTGGAGTTCTCTTACAATCGAACCGTCCGTAATAACATTGGAAAGTTTCCCTTTGAAATTATGTATGGTTTCAATCCAACAATTTCGGTAGATCTTTTATCAGTCCCAACCACCACCTAAGAAAGTTTTGGTGGTGTTGACCACACTAGAGAATAGTAAAAGCTACATCAAATGAGAGGTCAATGTTATAGTAAGTTATTAAAATAAAATATCAATGTTATAACATCGTTAACTATATTTAATGTGGTAGTTATCCACTATGCAGCACTAACGTGGGATATATGTAAAACTTACATAGATAATTAAATCATTGATAAATAAAAAAAAATAATATAAAATTACCAAAAATATGAAGAAAATTAAAAAAAATTAAGAAATTAAAAGAATTTTTTTTTTAATTTTTTCACATTTTCTTTGTTTTTACATATTTTTATTTTTCTTAATTTTATGATTAATTATATTATTATACATATGTTGTTAGTTTTTTTTTGTGTTTTTTTTTATTTTTCAATTCACTTATTATTAAATTATCCACATGGTCCTTATGTGGCAAATAACTGTCACATTAACTAGAATTAATAGTGCTATAATAACGATTTCCAATTTTAATCATTTAATGAGACGTTAATTGCTTGTTTAAACTTTTTAATACGTTGATCATTTATTTGAACTGATTCTTTCTTATCAAAGTGTTGGTTTTAAATTTTTATATGATCCATAATTGTGGAGTTGTAGAGAAAGGAGTTTTTTTTTTTCCTTTAATTAAGTATTTTCTAATTTTATCAATTCAATTGTTAAACAACCAATTTAATGTTAACTTCGAAAATGAATCCTCCCTTTGACTCTAAACATACTATGTTCTTTCATTCGTCTCATCATGCAACTTTTGACTTACTTTTGTTTTCCATACTCATTGTTGACAAACCTGTGAGGTTTTGATTTTCCACCTCCTTTATTTTATGCTACCATTAACAAAGCTAAATTCAGGTCTGTTTTCTCCTATTTACATCAACAGGAGTATTTCGGACATAAGGTTTCTTATAAATTTTTAACTATATGATATTATCATATTGAACATATTTATATATATATATATATTATACAAACATTTGATGTAGGGGTGGACCTTGAAATGGAATTTAGATTTATGATTTGATTTCCTTTTCTATATTTGTAAGCATTTTGAAAAGGTAGAATCATAATTCAGTAAAATAGATAATTTTACTTTTAAGAGGGAATTCGATTTGAAAGCTAGAATCATGATTTCATTCTATCTTATTAATTATAATTAATTAAAAATTATTTATTTAACGTTTAATTTAATTATAACATTAAATAATTAATAGTGTTTTCAATAAATACTATCATATATACTTTTCCCTTCATTCTATTATATGGATATTTTCAAATTGAGAAATATTTAAAATTTTATTTTCATTCTATTTTAGACCATTCTCATATAAAAAAATATGAGATAGGTCTATGTATATATATAATGTATATCATTATCATGTAATATTTTGCATATATATTATTAAGGTATATAGATTGTATATATATATATATATATATATATAAACTCATAACATTAAACGGGCACATTTCTATGTATATATCATTACAAATATTATTATCATATATTAAATATAAATACCTTGGTATTTTATTATGTTATGTTTGTTATTTAAATATTATATGACAATATAACAATATATATTTACTAAATATATATCAACGCATGCATAATACGAGATACTATATAGTATATATATGCATATTATATTACTATAAAATATAAATAAGTATACGCATACATAGATTATAACTTTATACATACATATATATATATATGTATATTATATCGACAACGTATTACATACCCGACCCGATTCCCTTTCCCTTTTGCTTGCTTCTATTCTCTCAAAACCCTCAGCATACTCCTTATTCCTTTTCCTTTGCCTTTCTACTCCCCTTTACTCCCTTCCTTTTCCCTTTTGAGCCTCCATCATGAGTATAGCGTCCATAACCCTCGACTCCAATCCTTTGACCACCTCACATCGAAAAACTTTCAAACCTGTCACCCTCCCTCGCCGCCCCAACTACGTAATCTGCTTGGCTGCCAAGCTCTCTGCCCCCGCCGTCTCGGCTGAGTCACTAGCGAGCGACAAACTTAGTCTCATCAATTCTCTGAGCCAAGTTTCGGGCGTTTTGGGATGCCAGTGGGGTGATGAAGGCAAAGGGAAGCTCGTCGACGTCTTGGCTCAGCATTTTGACATCGTCGCTCGGTGTCAGGTATACTCAAATTCTGTTATGAAGATATTAAACATTATTTTTTCTTTCATTGGGAGCTAATAAATGAATCGTCTTTACATTATGTTGGGTTCAAATGAATTCATTTGTTGTCTTCTTTTCCTTTCGTTTCTTTAATCGATTTTGTTAATACTTCTTATTAATAAAGTATAGATTTTTTATGTTTAGAACTTAAATCTGAGTAAATATATTGTGGAAAATTGGTCGAAAAGAGTTATCTTTACAATTCTATTTGAGTTCGTGTTTCGTTTGGGTGGAAGTTTTTATACTTAGATTATATAAAGGACAAAATTAATGTGTCTTTTTTCCAGTTACTTTTGTCCTTTTTGACTGTAGTCTGTACTTCATTGATGCGAATCTCACTCAGACACTGCAATAAATATCTACTGTATTGTTTGTGGGCTTTGTATCATTCACAAAAGCGATACTTGCTTGTTTAGGTGCAAATTCGACTACTCAGTTCTTGTAAATGGAGGTGGAGATCGTAGGCTGTATTATATGGACTTTCATTGAATCCTACTTCTTTCATCCATTATTTTCAATGTGTAAATATGTCTAAACGTGATTTTCTGTAGAGTTCGACAGAAAGATGAGAATACTTGAAAGTGACAACTTCCTTGTTAGTTTGGTCTGTTGGTTATTTGTAATTTAAAGAAATTGGGATTCCATTGAATTTCATATTGTGAATTCCCAATCCTATAGTATAACTAATTACTCACTATACATAATGTAAAATGAGTTGCAAGTAACAATGGGAATTCATAAAATCAATAAAAACATGGACTTTAGGTGATTGAAAGAAGCAGGGTATAAAATTGGAGAGTTAACTTTCCCCTTTGAGAGTATAATATCAAAGTAGAATTAGCTGGTGCTTGAGTTTGATTTGGCAGATCTCCCACTGTGGTCCAATAACTTTTATTAAAAATGTACTTTTGGTGTAAAAATCTCTGGGCCATCAATGTGAATTCTCTCTCTGTTTTGGCCATGGGGAGGGGTTGGGAATTGGACCATGGTTGGGAATATTTAAATGGTCTTGCAACTTAGTGTGCTAGTACTTCTTTTTTCAGTTTTTGGAATTGATTATGCTGCAGGTCTTCTTTTAAACATATATCTGTTTTTTAATCTATACTAGGAAATTTGGTTGCTTTTCCTTTATGAAATCAGTATCTCCACCAAATTTGTGGGCCCCAATTCTCATTATAATTTTGTTTTGGCTTGTGCCTTCAACATGAAAAGTTAAACATTATTTTACATCTCAGGGTGGAGCTAATGCTGGGCATACAATATATAATGCAGAGGGAAAGAAATTTGCTCTTCACCTTGTTCCATCAGGAATTCTGAACGAGGAAACCCTTTGTGTTATAGGTAACGGTGTTGTGGTGCATCTTCCAGGTTTATTCAAAGAAATAGATGGGTTGGAGGCGAATGGTGTTGCATGCAAGGGAAGGATCTTGGTATCTGATCGGGCTCATCTTTTGTTTGATTTCCATCAGGTAGTGGATGGTCTTCGAGAAGCAGAACTCGCCAAGTCTTTTATTGGAACAACTAAAAGAGGAATCGGTCCCTGTTACTCCAGTAAAATGATCCGAAATGGTATCCGAGTGGGTGATCTTAGGCATATGGATACCTTTCCTCAGAAGCTTGAGCTCTTATTGGCAGACGCAGCTTCAAGATTTCCAAGTTTCAAATATGAGCCCAGCATGCTCAAAGAAGAAGTGGAAACGTACAAGAGATTTGCTGAAAGGTTGGAACCTTTCATTGCTGATACTGTGCATTTTATGAATGAATCAGTTAGGCAGAAGAAAAAAATTCTGGTAGAAGGTGGTCAAGCAACCATGTTGGACCTTGATTTTGGTACCTATCCCTTTGTCACTTCCTCTAGTCCCTCTGCTGGTGGCATTTGCACAGGCCTTGGCATTGCACCAAGACTTGTTGGTGATCTAATAGGAGTTGTAAGTGAATCTCTCCTCTTCTCCAATGCTAGATGAAGTAAAATCTATTATCTTTATCTGCTTCTTCTTCTTCTTCTTCTTCATGTTCTTCTTCTTTTTTTCCTCTCCCCAGTAGTCATAGCTTTGTGATTCATATTTGTTAATTGAGTATATTCTATTGGTGCTGTGGTTGCTTATGTCACAATTAGAAAATACAGAGAAGGCCATTTTGAAGAGGATATATTATGCCTGTTTGATGAACTTTATACCATTTCAAGAGATGGTGATTGCTGAGAAGAGTTGGATGCGTGTTCATGAATAGACATCAGTATTTATTAGAAAATTACCTGCTAGGGTGGCCCTATGATTTTATATTATGATTCACTGTCATATAGATTTAAGGTGCATCGACCTCTGCTCCTGTCCTTGTAACTAGGTTTAAATTCTCTTATATAGGTCAAAGCATATACAACACGAGTTGGTTCTGGTCCTTTCCCAACAGAAATACTAGGGAAAGGGGGTGATATACTTAGATTTGCTGGGCAAGAATTTGGCACAACTACAGGCCGACCTCGGCGTTGTGGCTGGCTGGATATAGTTGCACTGAGGTATGCTTGCCAGATCAATGGATTTTCTTCTCTAAATCTCACAAAACTCGATGTTCTGTCAGATCTTGCTGAGATCCAGCTAGGGGTTGCATATAAACACACTGATGGAACCCCGATTCAGTCATTTCCTGGAGACCTTTGCCTTTTGGAGCAACTGATGGTAAGTTCACTCTGTTGACAAGCTCAGTAGTGAAAAACTTTTGGTTTGATCAGTCGATCACAAACCCTACACATTGCCCTAGTTACATGTAATAAAATTGGTTTCTCTCTTCAGAGAATCATACCGGTAGGTGGATTCATAACATAGGCTTTGGCTTTTATTTATGACATTCTACAAGAATAAGATTGTTTCTATTTCTATTATCAGTGCCCCTCTTACCTCTCAAAAAGCAAAAGAAGAAACAATCTGTTAAATTGAAACATAAGGAGCTGTTATTTAGTTACACTCGCATATAGAGGACTACGCATCTTTTATGCTAAATAGCCATTTTTCTTAATATATATTTATGAATGTTCAGGTGGAGTATGAAGTCTTACCTGGCTGGAAGTGTGATATTTCCTCAGTTAGAAGCTACTCTGACCTTCCAAAGGCTGCAAAGCAATATGTAGAAAGAATCGAAGAGCTGGTGGGCATACCAATTAATTACATTGGTGTTGGACCAGGGAGGGATGCACTTATATTTAAGTAAAATTGTGATTCTTATGGGTCACAAGGGGCCCTTATGGTTGGAATAACAGCACGTGACCCCCCCGATTAACGAGATCTTAGGACTCGGATATTCTTTTCAGCGAAACAGAAGTTTTCCGACTTGGTTAACTAAATTTAATGAGAGAATCAGATGTGCTCTATGTATTTATTAGATTGTTTCCTAGATCCATAAATATTGGTCTTGGAACGGCTTGTAACTCATATTGTATCCGTAAAGAAGACAGTTTGGGGTCTGACCAAATAGATTTTCATGTGTGTAGTGTAGCCCCAAAAAATTTCATATTTTTCATCTGACAGACTCTTGTTTTCAGGAGGTTTTCGCAATTATTCGTTTGGGGCGTTGCTAACTAGGTGCTGGGTTTTGTTGTTGTAGTGTGCGTGCATGCAATAGACTAGCTTATGTGCTTGCCTTTTTGATTGGGCCTCTTAGAAGAGAAATAGGACGTGAATTTTGCGTACATATGCTTGCTCTATGTTGGCTCTTGGCTGGAGCCTCAGCTCAGGCTAGTACCCACGAAGGAGAGATTTCCGTGTAAATGACATGCATGATTCTTGGAGGGTAAGAATTCTGTATTAGATTGGTAGTTCCAATTATGGTGGTCAAAATCGCAACTTAACTCATATCGTATTACAAATTGGACCTAAAATCGTTTAGGTATAAATTACTCATTTAAGTATTTGATTTTATATAATTTTACTGACTTTACATCCTCCATTGTTATATATAATGACTGACTATCTGAGAATTTGACAAGAGGCAGTATGAGGTTGTGGCTTTGTTGGCTTTTTATTTTTGTTTATTTGAATTTTTGTGTTTGATAAGAATAAAATATTAAAAAGATGAAAACATATTTTTTAAAAAATATCAATTAAATAATTATTTTTAATATATAAAATATATTTTTTCAAAAATTTTCTCTTAGAAGTATGTGGATTTTTACTTTTTAATTTTGATATTTCAATCACAATCTTTATTATAATTATAAAATAGAAATAAATAATTTTTCTTAAACATTAAATTTCAAATAAAATAAATGTAGATTAGACGTAGATGAAAAAAAAAATACAACTCAAATAGATTTTATATGAGACCTACATATGTAATGGGGCAATGATAAAACAATTCAGTATTTGTTTACAAAGTGCTTTTAAAATTTAATTGGCCAAATTCACAAAATAGACTAGACATTCTTAGCAGATTTGAGATTCTTATTGCAATGTGCTGGGATAGAATAGCTCTCACAACCTATTTCATATTGAACGGAATGAGGAATGAAAATAATTAAAATTCTTCAAAAATATAATAAAAATGTAATATTTATAATTTTGTTTAGTTAAATTAATAAACAATTTATGAATATATATGTAATAGAATTTTAATGATTAAATTATCTTTTATTTTTTTTTTTTAAATAATTTTAAAGTAATAGATGATGATGGTGAAGATCGACTGTGGAAACGGAGGAGGTAATAATGGTTGACAACGATTGCGAGTGGTAGTGATGGCGATGGTGGTTGTAGCGATGGCGATTGTAGCGATGGCGATGGCGATGGCGGTTGTGGTGACATAACCGGAGTAGTAGCTTTGGGGGAGGGGGAGAGGGGTGGGTAGGGGTAGCAGCAGCAGTGTAATGGTAAGAGTATTGATGGTGATAACGGTAGTAGTGGTGACGATAGTGACGGTGATGGTAGGTGGTGATAGTAGTGGTGACTGTAGATAGTGGTAGTCGATTGTTTATAGTAATAGTGATGTTAGTATTTGCGGCGGCGATGGCGGTGATAATTATAGTAGCTGTAGCGATAGTGACAGCGACATTGATGGTTATGATAGTGAGTTGGTGGTAATAATAATGGTCAGTAGTAGCGATGATAATGGTGCTGGTGGTGATCATATTAAATTGATATTAGGTTATTTTTCGAAAAAATTTAAAATTTTGTAAGGAATTATTATTCTTTGGTTGGATTAAGGAATTATTATTATTTAATTTAATGTAATAAGGATTTTTAAAAAATTGGGATTCAAAGATAAAAAATTAAGTAAACATTATAATAAAGAATAAGAAAAGAATTAAATTCTAACTACTATCAAGTGAAGCATGGATTCTCTTGAAATTAGACTTATTTATGGATGGATTAGATAGTTGGGTGGCATTATCGGTTTAGAAAGTTAGTTCGAGCGAATCTGCAATTGTTTGATGTCATTACATTACTGTGCTCCACTTTAAAATCGAAATCTAATATTATTAAAAGATTTGACGATAAAGATCCCATTCAAATGGTTTTTTCCTAGAACTTGTTTTGAAATTTCAAGTTTAATGTTGGTAAAAATTTTTGTCCTCCTCTCGCGTTTACCTTTAACAAAATTCCCTAGTTCGAGATCAGATGAATGTGATTAATAAGTACTCCCGTTGCTATTGATGTGCTTATTAGAATTCGTTCGATTCTAGATGTATATAACTTATACATACATACAGTTGAATTTATATCATATTACAATCATATTATGCATTATTTAGGGAAGAAATTGTAAAAAACTTTGGATGATTGTATAACTCAAATTCTCAACATAGGTGACCTAATGGTTGCCACTTAACTAAACTTCCAACTAGTTTGTTAATTGTTAACGTTAATAAGGGGATATGTATAACCTTATGAGTGATCCAAAAGTATTTAATATATAAAATAATATTATTAAATATATATTAATTAGTGTAATTAAATAAAAAAATATAGAAAATAAATAAACAAAACACACATAAAAATAAAAGAAAAGAATAATTAGATAACAATGAAACTGTAACCTCCAAGATCATTCTTTACCTTAGCTGGTCACCAACCTCGCAATTGGCACGACCTCCATGGTATTGGTAATGGTCGATCACTATCGTGACTTAAGTAGCCATTAGGAGTTTTAGGTTTACATGGAGGTTATTCTTTTTTTTTTTTTTTCTTTTGTATTTTTTCTTTTTAATTTTTAATTATTGTTATTATGTTAATTAATTAAATATATTCATGTATATTATTTTATTGAATTAATTATCTAGACTAATTAGAAAGTAAGATAAATGCCATTTTTGTTACCTAAATTTTACCCATTTTTGTAATCCATCTTAATTTTAAAAATATCTATTTATTACTTACAAACTTCTCAAGATCCTATGTAATATCCATATAAGGTAAGTAATCACGTTACGATATATAGTTTTTACAATTTTTTAAAATCATTTTTTACGATATTATTAATGTATTTTCATTATTTTTTTAATTATATTTAATAGAATTTCAGAATCATTTACCTTTTATATTCTATTGTAGTGAATTGATATTTAATAATTCATTTCAAATCATTCTTTATATGCAAATTGCATATCATATTATAATATGTTATAACATTCATTAGTAAATAAATTAAATATTTTATCCTATAATATTTTTTAGATAATACATAAATCATTAAACTGTCTTTACATTTATTCTTTTAAAAAATAAAAATCTACAATCATAATTCATACTTTTATTGGTGGCTCTTAACTAGTTATACATATGAGCAAAGTTCATTTTCAAAAATTGTGTAAAGTTTGTATAGTTAATTGTAGAAATTTATAATGTTTAGTATCAAATGGGGATTTAAAAATATAATAAAGAAGTTAATTGTAGAAAAGTTTACGTATCATTTCTAACGTCTTTTTTATTTACAATATTTTTTAATTTTCCAAAATTTAAACGATCTCTTCTAGTATTTAAAAGGGTAAGTACAGTTCCTACTTTGAGTTCCAGTAGCGGCTGACCAGCAATTGCTGTAATTCCATGTGAGGGAAGCCCTTCACAACCACCCACCCACCCACACACACACACACACACTCTCTCTCTCTCTCGGTCTTGTCTCAGTTCAAGAATCCGTCGAAATGGATAGAGAAAAATCAAAGAAGAAAGCAAGCAGTAGCATGACGCTGGAGCAGTTCGTCTCAAAAATGACCCCTTTGATCGACTTAGAGAAGGTATTTCGCTTCTCTCTCTCTTTCTCACGTCTTTTGTTTTGTTTATGGATGTCCTCTCTCGATATACTCAACCGGTTTTTACGTATAGGAAGCAGAGATATCAGCATCTATCATGTCAGGCGCCACCAGAGACTTAGATGCAGCCCAAAAGAGAGGCTCTACATTGCTCAACTTGACCTGCGTCGACGCTCAGGTACATATTTTTGTAAGTTTTGAAATTCATATCTGATGATATGCAGTGGAATGTCATTACTAATAAATGCAATAACAGACAGGTCTGATGGGGAAAACTCTTTTGGAATTCCAATCCACAAAGGGTGATGTTCTTCCTGCTCACAAGGTTAGTTGCACTTACCCCCTGCAACATGTCTTTAACCCTAATTCACTTGTTTAATTTGTTGTAATTGCATAACCGACCACACTGTTGCTTCATTTCGAAAACCTTAAGGCAAATTTTGTCGATTGTGTTCCGTTTGTCTTTGACAATTTTAATTAACATATAATTCTGGTGATTCATGCTGCACCCTGAATATTTCTCTGTTAAATGATTAGTGACACTTTTTCTTTCTTTAACTAACTTATGGTCCGTGCTTGCTAAACGGCTATGGAATACATTACTAGAATGAGATTTCAAGTTTGGATGCCATGGAATTGAACAAATTGCCAAATTGCTTATTTGTTAGTTCTTATCTATTTATTTATTTATTTTTTCTTTTCCTTTCTTTTTATACTTGTTCTTGTTAAACAGCCACAGACTGTGATGTTAGAATGAGATTTCAAGTTTGGACTCATGGAAATAAACAAACTTGCCAAATTGCTTATTCATGAATCATTATCTGTTTCGAGATTGATTTTGGAAAAAAAAAAAAAAAAAAAAAAACACGGTTGTACCTTAAGGGAATTAATACCTTTCTCAGCCTTTTGGCCGAGATCTTATATCTTAAGGAAATTACTTCTTCTAGGTGGAGGAAAGATTTCAGCTATCTTCTTCAATTTTCTTTTCTGGAGAATCCTTGTTTTTGTACATATAACATATGCATTGGACTTATAAAAAATTTTAACTTGGATGATAAAATAATATATGCATTGGTTTTTCACAGCCACCTAATTGCTAGCAGTTTCTTTCCTCAGATTTTTCCCTTTACATCTCAAATCTATTGGCCTATTAAAGGATATCTGCTATCTTGATTGCAGTTTGGGACTCATGATGTTGTTATACTAAAGCCTAACAAGGCAGACTTAGGATCTCCTGTGCTTGGGCAAGGTGTTGTTTATCGGTTGAAGGTGATTCCAGATTCTATGCTGAAACAATTGCTATGACATTTTGCTTTCTTGTTTTTTATTTGTATTCCTTTCCCCTTACCTAATTTTCCCAACACACTGCTGCTTCATGTTACAGGATTCATCGATAACTGTTGCCTTTGATGATGTCCCAGAAGAGGGTTTAAATAGCACTTTGAGATTGGAAAAGGTGGCCAATGAGGTATGGTTTTTTACACTTAGATTACAACAGTCGTGTCACTAATCTACTTCATACAAGCTTGTGAGAGGACATTTTGTAATTTGAGTGTTCAGAAAATGTACACCAAAGCATGAGTTTGTGTGCGAAAACTCAATATAGCTTCCACAATTAAAAGAATCTGGTGTTGGAAGAAACATTCACACTTTTATTCACTTCTGGATTTCACAATCTAACTCTATTAGTTATCATCTAAAAGCTTTCTGCCTTTAATGACTGATACAGGTAACTTACCGTAGGATGAAGGATGCCTTAATACAATTGAGTAAAGGTGTACAGAGAGGCGCAGCAGCTGATTTGGTCCCTGTTTTATTTGGAGAAAGAGCTCCTGCACTCTCAAAGAAAGATTCCATGTTCCACCCCTTTAACCCTTACCTCGATCATTCACAGGTATACCAATCCATATCTGATGTTTCAGGAAGACTGGAAAATTACTTGGGAATCAGAAATCAATTTCAATTTAATGATTGCGCTTGACTCTTGCTAGGTTTAGTTAATGCCTGTTCTATTGACATTTTGCTGTTTCGTGTATATCTCAGTATTGGCAACCATGTTAGTTCATGTGATGTATTTTGCTTGAGATATTTTATGCTTGTTCCATTAACTAATTATGTTTTCATCTCCTACTACCAAGAAAGATGCAATATTGAAGGCCCTATCATCAAAAAATGTATTTTTGTTGCATGGGCCTCCTGGGACTGGGAAAACCACTACTGTTGTAGAAATTATCCTGCAAGAAGTGAAACGTGGATCTAAAATTCTTGCATGTGCCGCTTCGAATATTGCGGTTGATAACATTGTTGAGCGCCTAGCTTCTCACAGGTATTTCAGTTCCTATATCTGGAGTAAATGCTGTTTATATTTTAACCACTCATGGACTGAGTTCAATTCTGATTTGCTGAAGTGGTGATCACAAGTATTTGAAAAAGGGCATGTGCCGCATCTCTCTCTCCCCTCTCCTGGTGTGCACTTGCACTGCCATCAACATACTTTTTTTTTCTTTTTGTTGCTCAACTTGTCATTCCTTTGCAAAATTGCAACTGTGTAGAGAGGCTTCATTTAGAAAGTAACAAGAGATTCATAAGTTATTTTTATCTTTGAGACATGATAAATTTCTAAAACAATATGCATTAACAAGTTCATCACCATTTGGATGTTCTGAAAGCCAGCTTTCTGGACTGTGACAAAGCAGGATTTTCCATCTATCATCCTTCCCTTTATTTCCATTAGCAATCTACTTTTTATATCATGCAGAGTATTAGGCAATTATATATTTAATCTCAAGTGCAGCATGCAAATGAGAAAAATCATTGTCTCATCCCTATGCCCTTTATTTTTGTTAACTTGTATGCATTACATTAAACTTGTAAACATTGAAACCAAGATTGTTTCAACAGAATACATCGTGCATTAAGTGTATCAAATAAGCCCTGTATTGACCTTCTAATCTTAATTCGTGGATGTGTCTAGACATCACGTATAGATCATACATTTGCATATTCCAGCTATTAGGGGGTGCATGAGAATGCCCAAACTATAAGGCACTAAACAAAAAATCTGTCCTATCTCATAACAGTCATCATCCTAATAAAATATTATTAAGTTAAATACTACAACCATCTAATTTAAAAGTTTAATCTTTTGGATTTAGTACTAACTTTTTCTTATTATTTGACATTTTCCCTTACTTATAAGCTAGAACTTCGATTAAAGCCCATTAGGTGGTCTATTTAATTAGCTAGGGATTGAATGATGGTGCCTTGGTTCAAACCGATGACTTAGTGTTCCAATACCATGTTAAGTCAGCATTACTAAAACTGTCTAATTTAAAAATTTAAGCTACAAATTTTGTACGGGCTTATATTTATTTCTTGACAAATATAATTATCATAGCATATAGCAAAATGCTGATGTTCTCCATAATAGTCCATTGGGCTATCCTTTTTCAATACCTTTTTCGACAAACTAAATAGATTGCTTTTGCTTGGAAATTTTCATTTAAGCTTCGCATCACTTCTTGAGTGAGCTAGCAGCCAACCAATTCATATTGAATCCCAATCCACAAAATGTCCTAGGCAACCACCTCCATGGCAGAAGTTTCTAGATTTGACTTGATACTGGATATTGGAAAAATAGGTGCATGTTCCTCTAAATAATTTCTCTGCATAAAAAGGTAGTAGCTCAATTTGCTAAACCCCCTTGCGTACATAAGTTTATCAAGGGCTTACACTTTTTGATGAATGGCCAGCTATTGAATTGAAGAGTGCCTTGAATTGCATTAAATGACCAAGAAACTTTGGCCCATAGCTTTTTCAATTATTGTTCTTGATATTCTAGGCCATTCTAGTTGTAAAATTTCCACCTAGTGTAGGATTCCATACGGTTGTATAAGGTTTAGATTCATCTTTCAAAGTAAAGGCCACCCTCTAACTTGGTCCCTTAGCTCTCCTTCAGGTAAAGTCCAATTTTCTTCCTCTAATGATAGAGCGCATTGTGATTCTCTCGTAACAATTCATAATTCTTTTGATGCACTATTATGTAACCATCTGCCATACCACTATGAAATGAAGTTTCCTTGAACAATGTGCCACTGAGCCAAATGTTGTGCCAGACCCACAAACATTGTCTACGTATCTTCAGCTGCTATTATCTCTCTCAATGGATAAAGAGTAAAGTTAAGATGGCCAATGTCTAGTTTCTGTTGCAAACAAGACTCTACAAGTCCTTAACTAGTGCTACTTTATTCATAGTCATATTAAGCATATCCACCCCTGCTGCTCCAGTAGACACACCTGGGTGCAATAAATTTTGGCTTTGAAACTAACATCCTCCTTTTCGTTTAAAAGTTCTTTGTTCTACTTTACATTGACTTCATTACTTGGGAAGTGTGAAAGCCCTAGTTGAGAGGGCTTGTACTGCATAGGACCTATTTTGTTAAGCCATAGCTGCTTCTGTGAGACAAATATCTATTTGCTTGATGGGTTCATGCGATATGTGAGCATATTATCTAGGGTTATTGAAAGTTCTATGGGTTTAACCAATGTACTTTATCTATTTCTATAATGCCCCTTTCGTTCAGATTGAAATTTCCTATTTGTTTGTCATTAGAGTGAAGTTGGTGAGATTGGGACACCCTGCCCGTTTACTCCCACAAGTGTTGGATAGTGCTCTGGATGCACAGGTACGTGCTTTTATCTATATTTATCCAAAAAATTCACGAGAAATTGTTATTTTAAATGTAGGTCTCAATTATTGAATGCACTGTACTTTTAAAAATATATTAAATTGTTCTATGAATTGTAGTTTTGTTGCTTGTCTTACAAAAACTATACTTGCAATCTATATTTAGTACAAATATCTTGAACAGAGTTTAGTTTCCATTAGAATATAGGATTGTGGTAG
The DNA here is from genome assembly GCA_024138005.1 of Lumnitzera racemosa. Classification (NCBI taxonomy): domain Eukaryota; kingdom Viridiplantae; phylum Streptophyta; class Magnoliopsida; order Myrtales; family Combretaceae; genus Lumnitzera; species Lumnitzera racemosa. Next base: position 115,750,180 of record JAMXBC010000002.1, read on the forward strand.
ATACTTAATTTGGATCTCTTTACCTTCAGACAATAGCTTTATTTATGATCTCTTTACATTTAGACAATAACTTTCTTTATTTGAGACACCTTTTTTCTATTTTCTTTTAAAGATTTATGAAATGTTCTTGTCCTGGGAATATTATAATTGTTTGTATCGATATTTTCTTCTTAAAGTCCATTTTTTTTCTTCTCTTTTATTTTTTGATAATATTCATAAAAAACAATAATTTTCAAGTTTAAATCTATAACCAAGTTGAAAGCCTAAAGCTTTTATGCTGGCATGGGATTTTATAGCCAATCTATAACCAATCTAAAACAGTTAGATGAAGGGCAGTGGATGGGATAAGAAAGTAGGCAGTTGGCCAAGCATGGCCAGTCAAAGAAGGCTTCTGTGCTTGGGAAAGCAAGAAGCCTTCCAGACTCCCTACAATGTCCCTGGTTCTAGTGTGCTGAACGATCTTCTGAGACTGAGCATGAATCTCCTTGTGCATGAGTGATTTCTTGGTGCTCTGATTAGCTCAATACAATTAATAGAGATGCTATATTAGGCAAGTCCTGATTCCCCTTATTCATTCATTGTCGTTGACAAGTAATGGATTTTCTTCTTCTATTTTAGCAACTCTGGCAGTATGGATCTGCATAGGAAACGTCTACTTGTCAATCTACCTTAAAAGTAATTCTCACTTATAGTTCAATCAATTTGAGCATAAGAAGTGGGACAATCGAATAGGGTTGAGATGATACTAGCCAAGATTTAAAGTCAAGGCTTTCTTCTTTGGCACCCTTTGTGATTTAAGATGTACAACCAACTGTACTTAGCGATAATAGATCTTTGTGAACATGTCACCTTCCTTTGCTCTTGTAAATTTCCATTCATTTAACCTACCATATAATCCTTTTTAGATCAGCTATTGCTATAATTACATGAATAAAGTCCTTTGTTTTCAGGTTCTTCGTGCAGATAACAGTTCACTTGCAAATGACATACACAAAGAAATGAAGGTATTGTCTCCTACACGAGTTAATTTTTTGTTATGCATGTGCTTGGTTAGCCTAAGATATCTCTTTATCTTGGGAGGATATCAAATTTGGCATCTAAATTTTGCCTATTTCTGCAGTTAATTATATGAAGTTTAAGAGTGTCAATTTATTATCCAATCTAACTTTTCAAAGTTATCTATACTACCTAGATTAACTTTGTTTACTTCTGTTATCATATGTGGAATTTTTGACCAATTTCAACATGCCATGTATCACATATCATTAATTTAATTCCCATATTCCACCTAGATGTCCATGTGGCTATCTATGTAGTAAAAATGATAACTCCAAAACTGCAAGCAAGATTGCTGTATTAGATATTTACAACTAAGATGAAAAGACATCTTCAAGCTCCTGAATTTCCACTTTTTTTTTCCAAACTTCAAAATTTTAAAAAGCTGCATATGACAATAATCATATGCTTTGAATCACTATAAGAACACTCTTTATCATTACCTATCGCAACTAAAGCAGATGAACATTGAATATGTCCATGAATAACAATTGCTGAATCCATTGAACACAGCCTACCAAAAATATGTTCCAAAACTATACTAAATGAAAGAGCAACCGTAAGTATAAGAACCATGTCTATCATCTAGGATTAAAAGAACGCCATGTTCAGTATTTAATAGTTGAACAAGGAATGTCTCACCTGACACACCCTTTTCACAACACCAACCCCAACTTCCAATCACAAATCCACATTTACTCCCCCACCGGGATCATGTTTTGATCACCTGGGTTCTTCAACTTAAGGTCTGAATAACTCAAGCTTTCAAAGAAAAGGTCATAAAATTTTTGACTTATTTTTCTTGAATTTCAATGGGGAAGAGACAGTAGAGGTGTTCAATTTGGTTGATGTCTCTCAGCAAAATAATTTTAAGGATTGTTGTCTTGTGATTGAAGGCAAGGTCATGCTGAAAAAGTGGTCTTTTTCTCAACTTTTTATACAATTTATAGTTTGTATTAGTGAAATTTGTCCTTAGATTGATGCTTTCATTAATGGGTATGCTTGATTTGTCATATTGAATCTCTTGTGATTTCCAAGATAGAGTTTTTTTCTTTTCCTTTTAAGTTATATTTGAAGTTTGTTTTGGTTAGATCCATAGATGGCAGATCTTGCATGTAGAAGAAGAGATTATTTTTGGATTTTTTTAAAGATTGTGTTGATAAAAAGTTTCGATTTTTAGTCTCTATAGTCTATGTTTTTTTTCTTTAAATTTTAAATCAATATATATTTATTTAATTTTCATTTGGGGTCGTGTTAACTTAGGGCTTTTATTTTATTTTTTTTTCCAGTTTTACTTTGATCCTTAGTGCCACTTGTAGTAGTTTCTTTTGGGAGTTTGAGAAAGATTGAAATGCATGAGCTTGAAGGAGATGGTTTTTCATTTTGATTTTAAAAAAAATTGATGTGTCGAGCATATTACAGTTTTGGAGTTGTCAAGTTAGTCCACCTGGATGTCCTACATAGCTTTTATTTTGTTAAATTAATTATATTTGACATGTGGCATGTTGTGATTGCTTGAACAATCCATGAATGCATGCTAACTAAAGTAAACGGGGTTTAGGTTATAGATGAATTCAAAAAGTAAGATTGGTAGTAAATTAAAGCTTTTAAATTTTAAGGTAATTACAAAATTGGGGAAAGTTTATGTACCGTATTTGATATTTTCCCCTCTATCTTTACATGGATGTATATGTTTTTTGGGCATGAAGATCCTTTTTTCCAACTTATGGATAAGCAAATATGGGCATAAAACCAGAAAGACTATAAATAGTAAAGCTGTTATTTAACATTATCTTTTAAATGTATGATGTGTAAGCTAGAACAAATGATGGCAGTATATAGCTGCTGCTAAGCTATGATGTGTGGGATTGCTTTCATAATAACATACTCAATTTGCTGCCATAACTACGTGTAACTTTCAATGGAGCCTCTGTGTTATTTCAAAATGTTTCCCTAAGGAAATAAAAATAGAAAATAGACAACTTATGTCGTGTTTTTATGAAATTTGATTGACATTTTCAATTTGTTGCTGGGGAAGACCTTTTTTCTTTTCAAGTGAAATGCTAATTTTTTGGATGAAAAACACTGGCAGGTACTCATTCATTTAGAAAATGAAAGCCATCTGAACTACTAATGCATTTCTAACAAGGTCTTAAAATCCATGGATTTGATAGCAAAATAAAATCAACGAAACAAAAGCCAATGCTATCCTAATAGAGTAGTGTTTTCTTAGAGGGTATATCCTTTCAACTTTTTTGCTTGGTTCAATCAGGTATTGAATGGAAAATTGTTGAAAACCAGAGACAAAAACACGAGAAGAGATATCCAAAGAGAGCTTAGATCTCTCTCCAAGGAAGAGCGTAAAAGGCAGCAGCTAGCTGTCACAGATGTTATAAAAAGCACAGATGTTGTTTTGACAACATTGACTGGTGCTGCTTCCCGCAAATTGGAGAATTCTTCTTTTGATTTGGTTATCATTGATGAAGCTGCGCAGGCTCTTGAGATAGCTTGTTGGATTGCTATATTGAAGGTAAAAGTCATGTGTTGTGGAACATGCATGTGCATTTAATCAGGAATAGATCAATTTGTTCTTGTAACGGTCTATCCTTTTAATGGACTGTATTCATTAGAAACTTCTGCTCCATAATGTCTGCTGTCAAGAAGAAGAATTCATTGGAATCCCCAAAAAAAATATAAAAGAAAGGAAAAAAGAAAAAAGAGAAAAAGGAATAGGAAAAGAATGAAAAGAAAGAAGAAAGGAGGAAAAAAGAATAAAGATCAGCAGCAGCTTTGCTGTTTGCTTGTGTAGAGAAATATAAGTATAGAAAAAATATAATATAATTGGATATTGATGTGTATTTTTCTGTACATATAAGGAATGATATATATAGACAATGTGGTCCTAATAATTGTTGTACCAACCCTTACCTGATATTGCATTAATTATACTGTCTAGTAAATGTAATATTGTTTAAAGGCTTATTTCATGACAGCTTGATTATGAAATTATGATGTTATAACTTCAAATTTCAAGCGGAGACTACCTATTGGGTTTTTAGTAAATATAAATTCAATTTTTGGCTGTAAGATTGCAATAGAAAGGTTTCAGCAACTTAGACACCATTTATTAGTTTGTTCTGGGACCATTCTCACATTGGACCTCGTCATTCAGGGCTCAAGATGTATACTAGCTGGAGATCATCTTCAGCTTCCTCCAACCATCCAGAGTATTGAGGCTGAGAAGAAAGGTCTAGGAAAAACCCTCTTTGAACGCCTAGCAAACTTGTATGGAGATGAAGTAACAGGAATGCTTACCGTGCAGTATCGCATGCATGAGCTTATTATGAACTGGTCATCGAAAGAGCTTTACAACAATAAGGTTTTCTGATCATTTATCATATATTAGATACTACTGAAAAGGAGCATCATTTGAATAATATGGCATGTGATGTGGCCACCCTTTCTTTGGAGCTCATATTTGCAAGATCATTTATTACACAGATTGAAGCGCATTCAAGTGTGGCTGCACACATGCTCTTTGATCTCGAGGATGTAAAGAAGTCGACTTCGACAGAAGCAACTCTTCTTCTCATAGATATTGCTGGGTAGGTTTTGTTGTCTACTGATTTATCATTGTTCTCAATAGAGATTCTTATACAAACTGATTATTACATAGAATAGGGAAGTTCTTGAAATGAGCAATATTCTAAATAGGAATATTAAGAAATGAATTGCTATACAAAAACAAACGGTGTTCCTTTCACTCGTTTCTTAGAAAACTATTTATCTCTTAAGGGTCCGCAATGAATGAAGAGAATTAAAGCTTATTGCTTGCTGGAAGTTGTTACACTGAGATTAGAGGAATCCATTCAAAATGGTATGAACATGTGAAACATAAATGTGATGACATTGCAATTTGGGAGTGTAATTGCTTGGAAATTATACTAGGAGTAACGGCTCAAGAGGGCAACTATACGTAATTTTTATGTATGCGATCTTTATTTGGGTCCTCAGCATAATGGTCATTGTACCATATGAGAAAGGAAAACCCCTTTCAGAAATCTGTTTAGGGGACAAGCCCTGATTATCCATTGGTCGAATTCAGAAAGAAAGAAGGGCAATATGTGACTGGAAATAAAATGTGGGGAGTAGATCTTGATTATCAGTTGCCGTTACATCAATAAATTTGTCGTAACTTTTACACCCCAAAAAAGAATTTGTTGTAATGTAATGTAATTTTCCTCCCAAGGATTGATAATGTCAATTTTTAGGTGTGACATGGAGGAAAAGAAGGATGAAGAAGGCAGCACAATGAATGAGGGCGAAGCCGAGGTTTCTGTAGCCCATGCCAAACGGCTTGTCAACTCTGGAGTTCGGGCATCAGATATTGGAATCATTACCCCCTATGCTGCACAGGCATGTTGACTTTTCTCTTTTTGATCACCGTCTTCCTGTGGAATTCATATGAGAGAACTATTGCAGCGATTTCTGTCGCTGTATGCACTTGTGATTCATATTGCCCTTGGTGTTGCAGGTTGTCTTATTGAAGATGCTGAGGAGCAAAGAAGACAAACTTAAAGATTTGGAAATATCAACAGTGGATGGTTTTCAAGGTCGAGAAAAAGAAGCAATCATTATTTCGATGGTCCGTTCAAACTCAAAGAAGGAGGTATGCTTTGTCTCTTAAATTTGTTTGCAGCGTGTATGTTGTTCAACACAAGACTCGAGAGTCATAGATGATACCAGAAATTGAGTCTTTCCACGTTCTTAGGTGGGTTTTCTCAGCGATAAAAGACGAATGAATGTCGCAGTGACTCGGGCGAGACGGCAATGCTGTCTTATTTGCGACACTGAAACGGTTACAGGTGATGGGTTCTTGAAACGATTAATTGAGTACTTCGAGGAGCATGGCGAGTACTTGAGTGCATCAGAGTATAGCAATGAGTGAAGAAGCTCTTTAGTTAAGAGCGTGTCTCACTGCTCTCTCCTGTGAAGAAGAGCTGGAGAATTGCTATGACTCCACGGACTTATCATTCCCATACAATTATGCACAACTATTTGCTGTTAAACTTGATCCCACTTACACTAAATGGCTGCTTAATTGGATCTGGTTGCTGTAGTGGGGAAAGGGAAAGAAAAAAGAAGAAGAAGAAGTCTTTCTCTAGATCATTTTTAGCAATGTTACAATGTCAGCATGTAGCTCGCTCAGTTATATGTACTTCGTATCAGAAAAAGATGTTAAGCTTTAAACGGTACAACTCCGAGCTTTCACCAAAGGTAAATGTTAGAATTTATAGGTTGAAACTGGTTGATGGTCTTCAAAATTCTTCAATTCTGGAAATGGAAGATCAATGCAAGGACATAGGTTCTCTGTTTCTGTCTTCTCTCTTTTGTAATTTGTACACAACGTGTTAAGATATTTTTGTTATATTTATGAATTTTATTTATGAAAAGTAAATATATATTATATTTATATACTTTTTTATTTATATATATTTTATAATGAAATTCCAAAAATAATTAGAGTATTCATGATATTGTATTATTTAAAAGTTATTCTTGATAGGATAAATATTTAGAAGAGATGGAGATATTTAGATCAATATATTGTATAATTAAGGTCATTCTTGCTAAAGTAAGAGAAAGATATTGGATATGTATGAATGGATACTTAAAGTTAAGTTGGTACATCGGATAGGATATATTGATAAAGGACATCGCTTGTTTAATGTTATTAGTTCCTCTTCTATATGAATGAGCGTGAATGATTTTTAATCATATATAAGGAATGGTTTTTTTTTTTTTTTTTTTTTTTAATGTTATTGAACGCAATTTTTATTTAGATTATAAATAATATGGTTGTTGAGTAAGATGAAATATAGAGATGATAGTAATAAATCAAGATATAATTCATTACTCATTTAGATTAAGAGAATGATATCTAAAGTCGCTTGGCTAAGATAATAGCAAATTGTAAGTTCATGGCATGGCAAGTTTTATTGAATTTATTTTATATTAGAAATCAAGTAAAATGATTAAAATATTAATGACATGTCATGGAATGGTTTAATTGGGATATTATCTAATAAAGAGATTTAATTACGGAGTAATTGATTTATAGCGATTTTTCATTTACAACCTTTTTATTATATTATATGACTAATAATTGTTACTAGATGATTATTTTGGTTTGTGTTTAAATAAACATTATATTTGTATACAGATACTTAAAGGATCGTATATTATAATAAGATTAATGGAACAAAATAATTGATTAGTAATTTCAATGGATATTAAAATAATGTCAATATTTAGAAGTTATAATAAATTGGTTTGAAATAATAAATTGAAAGTAATTTATATTAATATTTATTTTTCTATATATAATATATTTATGGTTGATTACCTTTTTAAAGGCTATGTATTTTTTCATTATTGCTTTCTGGTATAAAAGTACAAAAAATTCGTTAATTCCATATTCAACTGTGTTTTCATTATTGCTTTCTGGCATAAAAGTACAAAAAATTCGTCTGTGTTTTCATTATTGCTTTCTAGCATAAAAGTATATGAAATTTGTTAATTCCATATTCAACTGTTACACAATTGAAATATTATGGCAGTTGAAAAGTTGTTAGCTATTAATTCGATATTCAATTATTATGTAAGTGAAAAAATTGTGGCAATTTTAGTGTTTAGGAAATGAAAAGTATCTTCCATTAATTTTGGTTAATGTAATATTGTGCTTTAAAAGAGATAAGGACAAATAAAAGAGTATTTTGATTTTCTATTTTGAAATGCACCAATGAAAAAGTAATAAAGAGTATATAACATTTCCCTTCCAAGAATTCTAATTTTAGTCCAAGTTATCTAATAATTTAAAGGTTTAGAATCTTTTTAACGTGTGTGTGAATATCGTTAGAGGGACTAAATTTGGTGTACTTGTGACAAACACATTTGAAAATAATAAATCGATATTTAAATTGCAATTAAGCTTAATCTCTAAGAAGAGACAATATTTTCATCAAAAGAAAAGGTGATTCTATAATCTTTAGTTGACATATAATTTTATTTTACACGTTATATGTGGATCACATGATAGATTTTATAGTAATATATATATATATTGTTATGTTCTTTCTGATTTATAAAATTTAACATAGTATTATTGCAACTTGTGTAACATATAAAACATATGTTAATATTAGCTTAGATTTGATTTATAAAATAATTGTTATAATTTTGATGGGATTAATTTAATTATGTTTACATTATGGATTTGATGTGAAATATGGGATAATTTTTTATTTTATTTATTTTTGAATTGGGAGCATTATATATCAGTTCTTGTAATGCCATTTTGTAAGTTTTACATTTAGTGGCTAACTTTTGACCCGAGATATATGAATTTTTATTTTTTAATGTACATAGCATTTTATGAAATGAAAATCCATACCTTTTGTAAGTATAGATTGTTATTTGAAAAATGATAGTATTTTTCGATCCACGAGTCAAGAAATTTTATAAATAAAAGTTTTTAAGATTTATTTGTGAGAATTTGGTCATGGTATTCTAAGTGTATATATCTGGTTATAATAATTATTTTAAATCAATTGGTTAATATGGTTTATGTAATTTATAGAGTTTTTTTGCTTTTGCATGATTATGGGTTGTAAGTTCCACAACTAGCTATTTGGAGTTCTGATCGGTTAAATGATCCGATCGAGTCGAAATTATAAAGTAAAGGTAGAAGTATTAGTAAATATAATTCCGTAAGTTTGAATTTAGAAAAATAAGTAATAAAATAAAAGGATATAAAATTTTCAAATTTTAAGTATGTTACTCGTTATTTATCGAAAATGCGTAAAATATATTTCGATAACTAATGAATCACTAGAGATAAATTATATGTATACTAAAAATCATAGAATGACCTAAATAATATTTATGAATATTTATTTGTACTATACATGAATTTAAATATAGATAAAAATACGCGTAATTACTTAGAATACGTGAAATGTGCTAAAATAATGCTAAATAATTAAAGAAAATTCATAATTAATTAAGAAAAAATAAAGAAAAATCAGAAAAAATAAGGAATGATCCAAATTTAGGTTATGGTAGTTGGGGAAAGAAGAAACAAATTCAGCTAATTAAATTAAAACAACAAAGAAGATAAATTAAAAGAAGATAAGGCAATTATTTAATCAAATTAATGCATAATAATTCCTCAAAACTTTTATAAATATCCTAATTTTTTCAAAAGCTAATTTTTGATGTTTGGAATTGTAGAAAATTGGAGAGGGATGAAATTGAGAGAAAATTAGAGTTTTACAAAAACTTACAAAAAAAACTGTGCAATTAGGGTTTATAAGGAGAACTCAGACTTGGCGAGCAACTAGGAGTGAACGGCTATTACCACTACATGGTGGTGGCAGCGCTAGATGGGTCGGTGGTCGGAGTTACAAGTTCTAGTGAGTTTCGATTTCTATCCTGATTTTTTTTTAAATTATTAAAAATATCAAAATTAGTTGAAAATTTATGAAACTTGTTATTCAGAAATATTTTTGTATTTATTTTTTATGAAAAATGTTATTTTGATGAAAATATGTCCCACGATACATGATTCTTACGAAATTGAATAAAACCTAACATGTTTAGAATTAGAAATAAATAGGCTTAAGAGTGTAGTTTTGAACTCAAAATTTTTGTGTAGACTACTTAGGTGATATAGAACAGTGCCATGAAGCCCTTTTTCAAAAATGAAATTTCGAAAATTTTAGATAATTTTAGGCCTTAAAATGAGGCATAAAATTGGTTAATTAGGTAATTAAATAGATAATTACTTATTTAGTATATAATTATATGTTTTAGGTTATTGAAATTTGATGAAGTATGATACTTGTAGCATTTAGGGTATTAGATGTAATTATCAGGATAATTATATGTAATTATCAGGATAATTATATAGTAAATAAGTAATAGAAAAAAATAGTAAATTTTAAGTTAATTTTGTAAATTAGGGTAATTAGCTGTAAAATTTGATTTAAGGTGAATTTAGACATTTTAAAATGTTAATTGATGTTGGGAGACGATAATTAGAGTGATAGAAATATTAGATGTGTAATATGCACATAATAAGTGATAATACATAATATGTAATTATTGGAAATATAATAAATAAATGATATTAGAATAAAAATTGATATTATATAAATAATAGGAATATATAATAAATCTGATAGAAAAATTAAATTTAGGTAATCATATACAAAATATAAAAATTTCTCATAACAAGAATAAATTTGGTATATTAATAAAAATTTAAGTGTACTAAGTGAAGTAAAATACTGACAGGGGTAATTATAGCATTTAGTATACCCGAAAATAATATGATTAATTTCACATTATGGTTTGAAACAAGTTTTTAGGATTCGTGCATAAAACTGTATTTAGAAACTGAACTATAATTTAAAAATCAATGCAAAAACTAAACCAGAACTTAGCTCTAAATCGAGAATAATTGTAAAAGATTTGAGAATCTAGATAATTGGATATATTAAACCTTAAACCAAAGATAACAATAAGTGTTATAGGATAAAACAAACCTATAATAATTATATAAAAATTGAGATAACGTTGGTATTACAGGGATCATTGGCGATACACTAAATGAGTCCCACCTCAAGTGAGTAAGAGAGGAGTTGAGGTAAGTTGAGATTAATACGTTTTGTATTTTGGAGGCTTGAGGATTATACTCGGTTGTACTTATTAGATAGTTGGCTATGTATATGTGCTTGATTATGAGTGATGCTATGATTTTGTTGTTGTTCTGGCTTGTATTGTATGAAATGATTAATCACCTTAAACTGAACTTAACAAATATATGACTTGTAACCATAAATTGGACTTGCATAGTAACCCATTAGGAGAAACTTAGGATTCTCTAGTTAAATACCGACTCCTTCAAAAGGGATAGTGCTGGATAGCATAATTGGTTCTTTCTTCATCCTTAGTTGAATTAAGTAATAGGTGAGGAGGTCGCGGTAAGGATGAAGTCAGTGGTTCAAAGGTAGTTGTAGGAGGAGCGGTGTTTTCATTGCATAAGCTTAGGTTTGATTGTGAGTTGCTGCATTAATGGCAACTTCTTAACCTGGATTAGAGTGAACGAAATTTTTTTAATCTCATGACGGGTTGAACAACATCGTACGATGACATTTACTTGAACATGCATTGCATCTAATAATTTAGTTGATAACCTTATTTATGTTTGTAGTATAGTTTTGAGTTTCTATTCTAACTTACTAAGCTATGGTTGTTCACATCCCTATGGCTGTGATTGCAGGTGCTAGCACGGTAGTGGCTTATATTTATCTTAAAGCTAATAACTGTTAGATCTTGGAGAGTGAGGAAAAATATCTGAAGAATAAATTATATCTTTAAGGTCTTAGCTTTTATTTATAATATTTGATTTTTAATTAATCTATTAATTTTGAAATTTAGGACAACAAAACCCTATAAATATTAATTGTAATATTTGAAATCTAGTATATGTACATATTTCCGTACTTTCTTAAGTAAATAACTTATTTAATTTATAAACCGTTTACTTCAAAGTGAGTTAGTCATAGATGCCTTGTGTAAATCGGGTTTGAGATAGCGACTGTAGGGTTAGTTTCTATCTTAAAATGGTTTACATGGCAAGATTATTACGACTCTGCTGTTTTGGAGTGTGATATGAGCCTAGGCACGAATGAATTTTGTGTGAATATTTTTTACATTCATTAAAATGGGGTCTACATGTCTTGTAGATTGGTTGAGTTCAAAAAATTAATATAATTTTATTTTATTTGAGTCTACATATCCATAGATAAAATGTAAATTAAGTGTATGTACATCTGTGAACCCAAATTTAAATTCCATTTGCACTTTGCTTTTCAAATAGATGTTTTAGAAAATTTGTTTTAGCACTATAAATTGAAGATTGGAGGTCTATATTTATTCAAGACACAAAGAAATTCAGAAGGCTAAAAAGAAGTTGCATTTGAGTTAATGAATTTTGATCCAGTGATCCTTAAGTGTAGGTCTAATCTCAACCTATACCTTTTAGCTGATCTATAATCATTACATTATTATTTTATTATAGTTGATTTATTTATTTTATGTATGCAAGTATTGTTAATGATGGACAATAGTATATACGATGTGACATAATATGAAATCCCTTAAATATATTAAGTCAAGATAAAATAATATTACCCTTTGATTATAAATTATAAAATAGTCAGGATTTTATCTGAGTTAGTATAACTCAATTGTTGGCTCATATTAAATTACTATAATTTATTATTAGGTTAACTTAAATTAAATTGTTGATTTGTTGGCTGGGTTAAGGTTGACAATTTAATGGATGAGTGTTGGGTTTTAAAGTTATACTTTAAAAAGTAGTTAGCTTAATATAAAATCTAAAAATCGTATAAATTTACAATTGGTGAGTTAATTAAGGCCTATCTAAAGTAATATAACATGTAAGTATAGCCTAGTTGTGTACGTATTAATTTTGTTTGAGGTTTTGTATCCACTAGAAAACTTTGCAACAAGGTTTTTCGAATTTAATAGAGAGAGCTATTAGATTTGATAAAATAGTGGGAGCTAATTTAAAAGTCCTTTTATAAAATAAATTCATAAACACTAAATTCTACATTTATCTTGTAAATCTAAAATGGTAAATAGCAACAATAACCTTTTGTTGCAATCTATTCTTGACAAAGATAATATCTTCGTTGGGCCAATTTCTCTTGACTAGTTGAGAAAATTGAAAATTGTCCTTTGGTATGAAAAGAAATTATATGTCATAGAAAAGGAAGAAATTAAAGAATCGAGTGAGGTTGCTACCATAGAAGAATATGAGTAATATTAGAAGTACCAAGAAGACTTTGATTTCTAATATTTCATATTGTTTGCAATGTCATATGAATCACAGAACTAGTACGATAATATGTTTACAAGAGGGATATATGCTTACTTGTAGAAGCTTCTTGTAGGAGCTGCTCTAAGAGAGTGCTAAGATCAAGCAGTATAATATGTTTTGAGCCTTATTGAACTATATAACGAATGAAGGGAGCCAAGTTAGGCCTCATGTACTTAAGATGATAAGGTATATAAAGAGGCTTAAGAGTTTGGGCTCCAAGTTAGATGATAACCTGACCATTGATATGATATTGGCTCCTCTACCAGATTCCTTCTCCCAGTTTGTCATGAACTATAACATGATTAGAATGGAAAGATCGTTAATAGATTTGTTTGCTATGTTGGGGACAGTTGAAAGGAACTTGAAGTCCAAGTCAAAGATGCCTCAAGAGGTTCTCTTTATTGGTAAGTCCAAAAAGAGGTAGGTTAAGGAACTAACAATTCTAAGGCCAAGCAAGTAAAGAGAGGTGAGCAATCTAAACTCAAGAAGGGGGAACGAAAGCCTACTTTTTATCAAAAGGAAGTAATATGTTTCCATTGTGGCAAGAAGGGCCATTGGAAGAGGAATTGTATTCAGTTTAAGAAGAAGATGTCGAGTGAAGGTAATACCTTAAGGATCTTTATGATCGAATGCAATCTTTTTGTTTCTTTTGCATGGGTCATAGATATAGGATATGGTTCTCACATCTATACAGATTTGCGAGGTCTAAGTGAGAGTAGGAAGTTGTCTAAAGAGAAATGGACCTACAACTAGCTAATGAAGCAAGAGTCGCTGTTTTGGCTATAGGAACCTATACCATTTCTTTATCTAGTAGACTTATATTATAATTTGAGAATTGCTATTATGTTCCTAGTTTCACTAAAAACATTATTTCGGTATCATAATTAGATACCAAAGGGTTTGTTTTGGAGTTTAAGAACAAAAGTTGTTAAGTTTATTTGAATGAAATGTTTTATGGTGATAATGATCTCTATATTTTTAACGTTACTAAACTTGTTCATTGCATTGAGACTATGAAACAAAAACCACATGATCCATATCTAACTTATTTATGGCATTGCAAGCTTGGCTATGTGAACGAGAAACCCTTAGCTAAACTTCATTCTGAAAGGTATATGGATTCATTTGATTTTGAATCCATAGATACTTACAAAGCATGTTTACAAGGAAAAATGACTAAGAAACCTTTTAATAAGAAAGATGAAAGGGCAAAAGAGTTGTTAGAGCTCATACATAGTAATGTGTGTAGCCCGTTATCAACTTAAGCCAGAGGTGAATTTTCTTACTTCGTATTTTTTATTGATGATTTGAGTAGATATGGATATATCTACTGGATGAGGCATAAGTTAGAAACTTTTGAGAAATTCAATGAAAGTAAAGTATAAAATCAACTTGACAAGAAAATAAAAACACTTCGTAGCAATAGAGGTAAAGAATATCTTAACCAAGAGTTCATTAACTGCCTGAAGGAGTATGGAATTATTTCACAATTCACCTTTTGTAACATCAGAGTGGAGTAGTGCTTTAGAAAGGAGGAATTACACTCTAATGGATATGGTTAGTTCAATGATGAGTTGTATGAGTCTTCCTTTAACCTTTTGGGGTTATGCAATGGAAACAACAACATATATACTTAATCGTGTTCCAACTAAGGTAATGGATAAGACAACGTATGAATTATGATTTGTGAAGATACCTAATTTGTCTTATCTTAATGTTTAGGGTAGTGATACTTACATGAAGAGTGGATTCTTTAATAAGTTTACAGTAAAATCTATTAAATATACATTTAGAAAATATCTCAAAGAAATTAGAGATACTACTTTTTACCTTCTAAGTGAGCATAAAGTGTTTATTGCTCAATAAGCTATGCTCTTAGAGAGAGAGTTTATCTCTGAAGAAGTAGTGAGAGTAGAGTAGATAGTGAAGAAATTTAATATTCCACAAATGAGTTGGATCATGAGCAATTGGATGTGGAACAAACTCAACAAGTTCCTATGGTGCCACAACCAAAGATTGCTCTTGAAACACAAAAACTACGTAGGTCAACAAGAGTATGTCGAGAACCTAAAAGGTTAAATCTATTTATGACACATTAAGAAGATGTTCTTCTTGTTGAGAATGACAAATTGTTGACTTATGATGAAACAATTATTCACCAGGCTTTGAGAGATGGTTGGAAGCCACGAGGTTGGAGATGGACTCTATGTATACCAACTAATTATGGGATTTGGTAGATGCACCAATTGGGGTAAAACCTATAAAGAACAAGTGGGTCTTTAAAAAGAAGATTGATATGGATGGGAATGTAAGTACCTATAAAGTTAGGCCAGTAGTGAAAGGTTTCACTTAGCATCATGGAATTGATTATGATAAAACTTTTTTGCCAGTAATAATGCTTAAGTCAATTCGAATTTTTCTTATGATAGTAGTTTACAATGATTATGAGATTTGATAAATAGATGTTAAAATAGTTTTTCTAAATGAAAAGTTAAAGGAGCAAGTATACATGGTACAACCTTTTAATTTGTAGCACCTAAGAATGCTAATAAAATTTGTAAGTTGAAGAGGACCATTTATGAACCGAATCAAGCTTCTCGGAGCTAGAACTTGAGATTCAATGAGATAGTTAAGGAATTTGGCTATCTTTTGAATCTAGAAGAACCTCATGTTGACAAGAAGCTCGTAGTTTTCTATGTTAATGATACTCTTCTAATTGGAAACGATATATTTATCTTAGAATCTACTAAGGCTTGGTTAGGTAGGTGTTTCTTCATGAAAGACCTATGAGAAGCAACCTATATCTTAGGAATTAAGATATATTGAGATAGGTTTAGGATGTTGCTTATACTAAGTCAAAGTACGTACATTAACTAAGTATTAAATAGATTTAACATGCAAAATTCCAAAAGAATATTTTTGCTTATGTCACATAGTGTATATCTCTCTAAGGTAATGTGTCTAAAAACATAAGTAGAGAAGGATAAATGGGCAGAGTATCATATGCATCGGCAATTGGGTCTATAATGTGTGCCATGATATGTATGTGGCTAGATATTGCTTATGTTGTAACCATGGTGAGTAAATATCAGGTTAACCCAATTAAGGGTCATTAGGCTATTATTAAGACCATTTCAAGTAGTTGAGGAGAACAAAGGATTTATTCTTGGTTTATGGAGGGGACGGGGAACTACTTGTTAAAGGATATACTAATGCTAGTTTCCTAACAAAATAGGATAATCTAAAATTGTAGTAAGGTTATGTGTTTTTCTTAAATCATAAAGTTGTTTGTTAGAGAAGTTACAAACAAGAGATAGTGGCAGATTCTATAGTAGAGTTCGAGTATATTATAGCTTCTAAAGCTACTAAAGAAGCTATTTGAATAAGAAATTTTCTCCTTGAGTTAGGAGTGGTTATATGCATTGTAGATCTTGTTACATGGTATTGTGATTACAATGTAGTTATAGCTTAGGTTAAGAAACCAAGGTTTCACTACAGGTCTAAACATGTGCTTTAGAAGTTTCACATCTTTAGAGGGATAGTTCAGAGGAGTGATGCATTGATTCATAAAGTAGCAATAGATAAAAATGTTGTTAATTTACTCATAAAGACCTTACCTTGACAAAAATGTGAGACCCATGTGAAGAGCCTAGGACTTAGAGTCTATAATGCTTGGCAATAGTGTAAGTAAGAGTGTCGTAATTTATGCACAGTATATTAAGACACTTTTAATATATTTATGCATATTATTTATTAAAGGTAAGTATTTATTGTATTTATATACTTTTATGCTTGTATTTATTTTATAATAAAGTCTAATAGATAATTAAAGTTTGTAAGGAATTATAATAAAGATGTATCATCAATGGGATTCTATGATATCGTATTATTTGAAAGTTGTTCTTGGTTAGATAAATATATAGAGGAGATATAGATATTTAGACTAGCCTGTTGTACAACTAAGATTATTCTCAATGGACTGATGGAAAGATATTCTAGTTATATAAGTAGTTACCTTAAGTTAAGTGAATATACCGGATACGATTCACTAATAAAGGACATTACATGTTTAATGTAATTGATTCCTCTTGTATATAAACTAGTGTAAATGATTCATAAACTTGTAACCTTTATATATTTTACATATAAAATGTTGTGCTTTGATGCTACTGGACATACTTTTTATATATATTGTAATTGATACGGTTATTGGATATAACATGAAATATAAAGAGAAATTGATAAATTTTATCTTGACTCATCACTCTCTTAGATTAGGGAATTGATATCAAGGGCCGCTTGGTTAAGATAACAATAATTTATAAGCTAATGGTCATGGCAACACTACTTTTGTGTATAGAAATTTAAAGGGTCATACCCTATAGCATGATTAATGAAACAAAATAATTGATTATACTTATTATGACTGAAGAGTTATACTTTTAGCGCTTTCCTAATAATTTAGAGAATGCCCCTTTCCCTGATCGCGTTGAAACCACAATAAGGTAGTGTTCTTCGCTCGATATGATTCATTACACACAAGAAAGAGTATAAGTTGCAGTTTACGATCTCTCCACCGCCAGTTGGATATCAAATATCACTTATACCATGGAGTGAGAAGTGAATGGACTCAAATACAGTTGTTAGGATGGGCTCCAGCTTCTAAGGAATGAGAATTGGAATTCGAATTAGTCAAGCTCAAAAAGAGTCGCTTATGCTTCAGTGTCAATTCCTTCCATCAAGCGATGATCACATGATATCAACGCTTGATTAAGATAACAGTAATTTATAGGCTAATGGTCATGACAATACTACCTTTGTGTATAGAAATTTAGAGGATCGTACTATATAGAACTATTAATGAAACAAAATAATTGATTAGTAATTTTAGTGGATATTGAAATAATATCAATATTTCAAGGCTAGAATAAATTGGTCTAAAATAATAATAAAAAAGTAAATTGTATTAACATTTATTTTTCTCTATAGAATATATTTGTGATCACTTACCCTTTTAATGGCCATGTGTTTTTCTATTTTTGCTTTTTCGTTTAAAAGTGTATGAAATTTGTTAATTTCATATTTAATTATCATGCAATTGAAAGTTGGTTGCCATTAATTCCATGTTTAATTATCATGCAATGGAAATGTTGTGGCAATTGAAAGATTCATAGAGTGAAACGTTTCTTTTATCAATTTTAGTTAATGTAATATAGTGTTTTAAAAAGGATGAGGATAGATAAAAGAGTTCTATGATTTTCTATTCAGAAATACACCAACAAAAAAAGTAATAAAGGGAATATGATGTTTTGCTTCTAAGAATTCTAATATAAGTTATGTAACAGTATAAATGTTTAGAATTTGTTCTTATTAATATGTGTATAAATACCGCTAGAAGGACTACATTTGGAGTTTTTATGATGAACATATTTAAAAAAAGCAAATCAATATTCAAATTACAATCGAACTCCATTCCCCAAGAGAAGGAGATGATATTTTCATCATAAGAAAAGGTAATTTTATAATTTCTTGTTAAGGATTTACACATGGATCGTAGATTAGGTATTAAAATAATATGTATATATATTTTTCCTATATTTCTTTTTAATCTATAAAACCTAACACTCTCAATTCAAAATTCTATGCATCTAAAGAAAATGTATGTTTCTGTGTCTCTGTTTTCTGTCTCTATCTCTGAACTGAATGTTTTTGTGCCCTCGACCTATGTCTATGAAGCATGGAGCTCACACCCCTACCAAATGATCCTACAAAGAATAACCTTAGTGACAGACAAGGGCTCTCTGCGACTGTACATGTATAACCCGTCACAATTAGCCCTTAGATGTTCCAGATCGTGGCAGACTGTGTCGTATCCTCTGTAAAGTCATAAAACTGGGAACCACTGCTTTCTGCTTCCTGGCTGCTTGTGAATCCATACATATCAAGAAGTGACTCCCAATTGAAGCTCTTGTCATCCAAGGTGGAAAGCTGCGCAAAATCATTCTGAAAAGACTCTGGTTGTGCGCTGCTCTCAGTGGCATTAATATCCTCAGGCCCCGGTTGTTCATGTTTCTCTAGAATGCCCAGTTGCTGAAGAAACTCATTGAGATCGATCTGCGGTTTTTCTTCCTCCAGGCACATGGTTTTCTTAGATGAAGCATCGATTTCTGTCTCCTTGCATTCGCTGGACTCCACAGGTGGTGTTGCCGCCTTCTGAAGAGCATTCTTCTTGTTAGTAGAATTAGAATATGCGGGGAGGGTGCTGAGGACTCCATTTTTCTGGAGTTCCTGGAGCCTCTGATGAATGAAACGAACATTAGGCTGTGTATTCAGGTTCAGGTTCAGGTTCAACAAACCACGAGAAGAGTTGTTGGAAGGAATAGGAAACCACTTGAATTTATGATGGGACGACCTGTTGGGATGGGCCTGAAGGTGGGGTAAATTCAGGTAAGCATCAGGACCATACAATCGCCGAGCAGCCTCATCATAAGCCATGGCAGCTTCTTCGGCTGTTGGGAAAGAACCCAACCAGAGTCGGGTTCTCTTTTTGGGCTCTCTAATTTCGGCAACCCATTTGCCCCATGTCCTCTGCCTCACACCTCTATAAGAACAGAAAGCATTTAGGGGACCACCTTTGCCTCTGGCAGGGCCTTTCTTCCAGGGTTTCAGTGGGGAGCTTTTAAATTTGTCCATGATTTTTGGCAGTAAGTGAAAGAAAGAGTGTAATAGCTCGGGGAAGAGTGAATTGTGAAGCATTTTGTTCTGAAATATGTAGTTGGTGAAGGAAAGCTCGTCCCTGTATTAATGTTTTTCACGTTTAGGAAAAAACTTCCAACTCGTACAGGAGTGTGTGTGAGACCGTTAGTGAGATTATGCTTTGGGACGAATACGAATTTTCAAAAACTTGGTTTCCAGTTTCCCTTCTATTTTTGCCATTTAATTTATTCTAATCGTGGTCGCTAATTTGCACTGTTCATAAAGTCCACTCACATGCAGGGGATACAAAATTAATGGCGAGTAAGAGTTCTTTTCAAGATGCTATTTCACACTCAGTGTGCACTGTACCGGAAAATAAATAACGGAAAAATATGCCGGAAGATTTACATTTCTGAAGTTTCTTTTCTTTTCTCTTTAAAAAAAAAAAAAATTAAAATTTCGGTTTCTAAGTTTTAAATCCAGAACTTACTCTATAATACCTAAAAATCACCTCAAAACTTATATCTTATCATTATAGATAATATCTATGTTTTCAACATTTGGTGAATGGTATCTTAATTTTTTAACTTTTTGTTAAATTGTGTCATTGTTACTAATGACATCAATCATAATACTTAATCATCCTTATATTTTTAGAGGATTGGGTTTTAGTTCTACATAACTTTTATATCAATATTCGATTTTTACAAACTTGGTCGAATTAGAAGCTTAAGATGCATATTATATTTTAAAATTTAAATCATATAAATAAATGCTCATAATATAATTTTATATCTGTGGGCAGAGCCAGTAGTACTAGTTTTCCATTTGTGAAGCGAGTATACTCTGAATACAAAAAAAAAAAAAAAAAAAAAAGAGAGGCTGCGGTTAGAAATTAGAACACGTGATTTCAAAAGATGATTCTTTACGACCAAACTTTAGCTATCAGAAAATTCGTTGCAAGCCTAGCCTATATACATATCTCAAAGGGCCAAAAAAAAAATAAATAAATAAATAAATAAATAAAAGAAAAAAAAAAGTATTCATATTGCCATAACTAGTGATTCAAATACATAAGTGGATTAATGCTAATCGTTTTGCGACTTAATACATTTTATTTTATATTTAAGTTCAGAAGAATAGTCTTTAAACTGCACTATGATTTCAAATAATGGGCAATTTAATCTTTTACTGAGCCATGGCAATTATAGATACATTCTTTTTTTTTTTTTTTTTTTTCATTTCCTACTATAAGTATATAAATGTATATAACATATAGTATGCCAAAATATGATCTTGTATGAAAAAGTTATACGTAGTTATGAGAAATTAAAAATAGTACAAATGAATACTATGTATTTGCACGGATTGGATTTTTCTCATTTTTAAAAGCTTTAAATTCACTATCTAAATAAATTTAATAATCTATATATTTTTGGCTAGTACCACCGTAAAAATGCGAATAGTTGGATATCAAATTTTAACGTAACCAGATCATTCTCCTAAGTTCTCCAATAGTTGTAATTTCGTAGGCATACTGTGCCGGCTCTATAACCTGTAGTGAGAAATCTGGGACTAGAAGCATTTGCAAGATACAGATTATAATTCAAAGCATATAATAATACATATCATTTTACTTTCGAATAAACTTACTCATCGCTCATTATAATCTAGTAGTATCCCGTTAAAATAGATCATCATCGGAATCTTCTTTCCCAAAGTTGTAACATAGATTGAAAAGAAAAAAAATAAAAAAGGAAAAACCCATCTCAAGAATTTATATTATATGCAGGAATCATGCACATCTAAACTTTAATAAAATGTAAAATCATTATAAATTTGTATATATATTAGTTTAACCATAACTATTTCATCATATTGTTGAACTAGTCTATAGACAATGACACTTTTTCTAGAATTTGTTAGGTTGGAAATCAAAAGGTAGATTGAGTTTAACTTTGAATCGAGTTGAATTTTAGGTTTTTAAATGATTGATTTAATTTAATTTTAGCATAACCATATAGGAATTTCATTATATTTATCCCCGATCGAAATACATTGTAACTTCAAACGGTTTGATTTAACGATTGATTATGTATACATTGTCAGTTTTGGTCTAAACTAGCTAGTTGGACACATGGTTTAGAAATGATATGAAATGGAGATAATTTAGGTCTTGTTTGAATTATATATATATATTTTGTATTTCATATGTATCTTATTTATATCTAATTTATATTTTTTTGAAATTTGATATTTAGAAAACTATTTTATTTATATTTTATCTATTTCTGTTTCATAATTATAATATTAAAGTGGTGATTGGACTATGAAAATTGAGAAGTAAGAGCTCACACTCACATATTTAAGAAAAAAAGATTTTATAATATATATTTTATACATTGTGAAATGATATTTGAATCGGTAAAAATGAATAAGATAAAGATTGATAAATTAGAATTTATAAGGATTTATTAGATATTTAATTTTTAGAATAAGGATACATGTGTAATTATATTTCTATCTTTTTTATTTTGTATATTATTCTTATATAACGTGAGATTCTTTTATATATATATATATGTTAAAAAGCTACCAAAAGGATAAAAAAAAAAAAAAAAAATAGACCCCTTTTATTAGCTTGATGTCTCATCTTGGGAAGATATTATATCTGGACAGATTTTTTTTTTTTATGTTTTATTTTTTGAGGGGTTAAATGTGGAACAGAATATATGGTGTTCGTAGTACAAATGAATATAAAATGAAGAAAGTATACTTGTTTCTAGGAATATTCTTTGGGAGTAGGAGCGGATATTGTGCATGATGAGTTGAAATTATATGAAAGGGAGGGAGGATTTGATCGCCGCCTCAACATTTCCTAATTTCACGAGCTCCAAATCACAAGTTTCTTTGTAATTCACCGCTTGACTCCCGGGACTCCCTCCACTTTTATATTTCTCATGCACATCGTGCATATCTAGCGCTCTCTCTCTCTCTCTCTCTCTCTCTCTCTCCTGGATATTAATATTATATAATGAAATACAAAAAAGGCATCGAGGGCTGTATCCCAAGTATTAGCGCATGAATTTTACCGTCAGAAATCAAGCTTTGTTATAATAAACTCGTACTAAATTATACCCGATTTTACTATATCGTACTATAAACAATAAAATAAAAATTATCAATATATATATATATATTTTACTATTAATAAGCATGATTTATTAAAATAAAATTATCGACAGTGTTTATTTTATCCTTTACTATATAATTTACTGAAATTAGATGTGCCCATAAATCAATTAATCCATCGTATGCTAGAAAGTAACTTAGTCCAGTAATGGAAAAAGGGATCTCTCTCTCTCCATTTGGATTAGGATACTGATATTGATAAAAAAAAAATTAAATAGATAGTACATTAGTAATTATATTTATATACGTGATAAAATATATAGGAATTTTATAAATAACCATCTACTATCGATCTATATGTTTACATTCAATTAATAGTTATATACTAATATATTTTTATGTGATATATTGTACTTATCAAATCCTTTCTCACTGATATCGGAAACATAAACCAATGGAAAAAGAACACGAGAGAGGTTCAAAACGAGTCTACACTTGTACAAACAAAAATCATACGTGTCTTTTTCTTAAAAGATGTAATAAAAACACCGGTGGTAACAAAAAATAACAATTCTTCGTCTTCCACCCTTTTGCAATCTTACCCATTAATCCAGTGCTACCACGTTGATTTTCCTTGGAACAAATTTAATTCTATACTTCAACAAGTGGGATAATTTTTCCCTACATGCCGTTATTAGAACATTATGAAATCTGGATTTACAGTAAATGATTCGTATTAACAACGTTACCACTACAATTTAATCAAAATTAATTTCAACTTTTTGCAAACCTTCTTCCAAACAAATTGGACCTTCAATAAACTCTCCAAAGTTCAGTGGTGAGAACATCAACTGAAATACTCTAAATCCATACTCTAATTTATTTTGTTTTATACCATAAAATTAGTATAATTATTTAATTTTTATAATAGAGGTTTTTAATTTAACTTTTATAAACCTTGTTTTTCTAAATATTGGTAGTTTTCTAATATTCTTCAAACCATCGTAAAAATTATTTAACTTAGGGAATTATAATAATAATAATAATAATTGGCTAATCTAAAGTCCCTGCCTTTGTTTAAACTCACGTTCCATCTATCTCTCATTTTCTTCTCTTTCTTTTTCTTCCCTTCCTCACAGCTTCCCTCCTCTCAATGTAGATTCTTCTTTTCCTCTCCATATATAAATAAGGAAAAAAAAAATTATGTTTTACGAAGATTATTACAATAGTTACTGTAAGCTGACAAGCTGATCAGAGGTAAGTGGTAAGAGATAGATAAAATAAATCTATAAAAAGGTATGAACCATTCATTAGATTAGACTAGTGAAACATCCTAATTAGTTTGTATTTTATTTAAATTCTAAACTCTTTAAGTTAGCATCTCAATAACCGAAATTAAAGTCTCAATTTAATTATTTTTAAGATCCTTATTTCACGTATATATTAAGTACATTAAATTTTATATTTCACGTATAGACTATTACGTCTCGAATAGGAAGAGTCAAAATAGTTTTACCGTGTAAACTAATTTAAGATAGAAACTGACCTCACAGCCATTATCGTAGATACAATTTACATAATGCACATAAGGTACATAACTCAACCAACTTAAAACGTCTGTTCTGATATCTATTAATAACCAAACCTATGGTTGAGATTTTACAAAATATTTGTTCTATACAACCCATTGTCGAATATCACAACAATATTTATGCAAACTTTTTACATTTAAAGGTAAAGTTTACGATCAGAGTTTATTAAAAACTACAGGTTTTACAGTCTATATACAAAAAATTAGGAAACTAGTAGGCTCCTAAGGAATTCCCCATTAGTTTCCTAAAAAACTTAAAGATAAAATCAAAGGCCCAAGTTTAGTTGATTCCTTGATCCTCACTTTCCCAAACAGTAGCACATTAACCTGAAATGGCGGTATCTAAACATCCTGACGTCACTCAGCACCTGCAAAAAAGTCTATAGGAATTCTTAATTAGTTTCCTCAAAAACAAAGTCAAAAGCCTAAGTTCAGTTGATTCTTTTATCTTTACTTTTCCAAACGACAGTACACTAACTTGGGAATGGTGGTATTTGAACATCCTGACTTCACTCAACACCTGCAAATGAGTTTATAGGTATGTGAACACAACTAGCTCAGTAAGTGGAACGGAGTCAAAAGAGTATTGTATAAACACGAATAAGGTTAATAATTATGATGAAATGCAATGTAATCAAAAAAATGAAATATTGCACAATGTTATTCGATCCACTATGAGGTTAGAGAAATTACATTTGCTTCAATCCGGATTGAGGAGTTTCATCGCTACTCAAGTCAAACTAAACCCAGGCTTGTACAATGGAGAACACCTTCCTCCCATGACCGCCTTCAAACCACGGCCCTTAACCTTGCCACAACCTCCTCTCTTGTTACTTAGTTCAGCTAAGGATGAGGAAAGGACCATTTCAGCTATCTTTATCGAAGGAAGTCGGTATTTAGCCTGATACTTTTAATTGTTTTCCTTAATGGGTGTTATGCATGTCAATTTCATTTTAGTTGAATAAATGTTAGTTTTAATTAGGGATAGCCAACAAGTTCACACGATACAAAATTCATGCAAACATGCAGAACAGTATACTAAGGAGTTAAACTCTTGTCACAATCGAGTATCATCCACACTTAAAGCATGCGCACAATCAACTAACTATAAACACAACTAGAAATATTTTTGGGTCTCTAGATACTTTAAACAGTATCCAAATAAGCGGTGAAGCCATAATCCCAACTTACTTGTTTAGATGTTTGCTATTGCTGACTTGAATCGTTAATCATCTTTGTATTGGAAGATCTTATTTACACAAAAGACCCAAATTCAGTTTTCGCAATAATTACGAAAACATTAGGGTTTAATTTAAAATGGTTATATATATATATTATTTCCATTATATATATTATTCATATTATCACTACATATCGAATTAAGTTATTAATTGTTGATACTATACATCATATATACTATTATGTATTATATATCATTTTGATCGTATCGAAAATTTATTAATTCACGTTTTAATTTCGATAAGGTTACCAAAATACGTACATTCTTAAATATGATAAAGTTATACATTAAATTACTTAAGATTGTTCGATTTTAACAAAATTAGTGTCGTTGAGTTCGTATAGACCTAACGACACGTTTTACAAGTCCTATTTCTAGAGACGACTTTTAATAAGTAGTTCAAGTTTTTAATATAGTTATACGTAATTATATAAATATGATTGTATTATACGTAATTTACGTTATTAAACTGTATTTTACCTAATTTTTTCATATATCGTTACAATATAAGTATTATCCAATTTTAATATACCTAAAGTGTATTCTGATCAGAAAATATTAATAAATATAATAAAAATATTCATTTAATCCAATCTAATCAACAATCCTATATATATTTTTTATTTAACTATTTAATTCATTTTAGTTTATTAATATTAAAAATACACCCTGACTTGTAAATTAAGCAATTTTACTTAGTAAATTCGTAATAAATAGTTTGGGTAATCAAATAATTCCCTAAAAATTTCTATAGACTCTTAAAAATATGGAGATTTCAGTTATCACTTCGTTTCAAGTTTTCGACTTATTGCCTATATATTCGTATTGACGATTTTGCCCCTAAATTATTATAAATTATCTAATTATTATTCTTTTTACACTAAATTAATTTCAATCTGACTCAATATTGTTATTATTTATTATAGATCAGTACATGTCCATTTCATCAATTAATTTTATAATTTCCTATTTAATTCATAATTTCAGTCTATTTTTGAACTATTCTTAGGCCAAAAAATGCAATAAATATTAAAAATATTCAAATAAAAGTTTGGGTTACATAACAATTATCTATATATCGTACACATCTTATACAAAAATTTTCAGCTAGAAACAATATAATTTAGTACATTTATTTTACAAATCTAAATTCGGATGAATAGTAGATTTCTTAAGAAAATATATCAAATATTATGAATTTTTCAAAAATAAAAATATCACGTGAAAGCATGTTCAAAATAACCTAAGTACAATTTTTTTTTTCATAATTTTCTAAGTGGATTTACTAATTTTTGAAAATTATTGAAAAATATGGCAGAAAATTGATCTTGGTATTCTTGGGTGCTTTGGTGCTCGACGGCGGTTGAGTGGTTGTTGAACGGCCTATGCGGTAGGTGGACCATGTGGTGTTGGCTAGGTTTTACAGTAGAATTAGTTTAGTTTAAGGTTTTGTCCTAGCACAAATTTCCTCTGTTTTTTGTACATTTATTTCTAAAGTGTTTTTATTTCCCTAATTTTTCCTCTGATTTTCTTCTGATGTCTAGGGTCCTAATGTGTTTAATTTCTATCCTATGTTTGCTTTTACACTGGTGCAAAAAAAAAAAAAAATCTAAAGTTTTCTCTCCATAAATGCATGGTTATCCAATTTTTTTTCTTAGCATGTGGTGTCCAATTCTTAAAGAGTCAGCTTTTGATTCATCACAATCTGAATTCCATAGCATGCCACGACAAATCTGTAAGCCCTAAAATTAAGTCAAATGACCGTAGGATTGAACTTAGTACATAAAGTTTAGAGCGATCGATTAAAGGATTTGATCAAACCTAAATTATAAACTATAGATAGAAATATTAGTAAAAATGATCCCATAAATTTAAATTTAAGAAAATAAGTAATAAAATAAGAAATTATAAAATTTTTAAATTTTAAATATAATATTTATTAATTATCGAAAAGGTGAAAAGTATAATCTAATAACTAATAAATTACTAGAGATAGATTATATGCATACTAAAAATCATAGAATGACCTAAATAATAATGAGGAATATTCACATGTGCCCCATATGTATTTATGTGTAGATAAAAATACGTGAAATTACTTGAATTAACTGGAAACTTATTAAATAATTAAATAAAATTATTAAATAATTAAGAAAAAAAAACAGAAAAATATCATGGGAATAGGAAATGACTTAGATTTGGTTGTGGCAGGCTAGGAAGTGAAGAAGAAAAATTAACCAATAAAAAACAAGCAACACAAAAGGAAAAATTGAAAAGATGTGAGCAATGTCTTGTCCAATTAAATACATAATAATTACTACAAAGCTCTATAAATAATAAGAAAAATTATAGAACTCATTTAGATAGTTAAAAGTTATAAAAAATTGAGAGCACCGAAATTTGAAGAGGAAAATTAGGGGTTAGGAAATTATTAAGCAAATCTGTGCAGTAGGGGCTAATGAACTGAACTGAACTCACACATCACCAGTACCTGGAATCGAGCCACCACCACCACCTCACTCCAGACCCACCGCTTAGATTGGCCGACACACTTAGATCTATGTTGGAAGCCCAAACACCATCGAATCGGGTGAGTTTCACATTTGCTTTAATTTTATACAATTTCTTAAAATTATTTATTTTGCTTAGAAAATTATGAAATTTATTATTCTAAGGTTTTATTATATGTAGATTTAGGAAAAAATAGTGATTAAGTTAAATCATGTTTGTAAATATAGGGTTTTTAAGAAATTAAGCAAAACCGAGCATGATTAGAACTAAAAATAAATAGGCTTAGGAGTGTAGTTTGGAGCTCAATTTTTTTTTGTAGAATGCTTAAGTGATATAGAACAGTGCTATGAAGCTATTTTTTTAAATATAATTTTCAAAATTTTTAAGTAAATTTTTAGCCTAAAATGATGAAAAAATTAGGTAATTTTGGATTAAACAGGTGATTAAGTGATTAATTACTGATTTAGATGGTAATTAGATGTTTAAGGATGTTGATCTCTAATATGGAAACCTAATCTTAGTCTTTGGAGTATTAAGTATAAGTAATATAGAAATTATGTAGTAATTGTAGGAAATTAGAAATATGTGGAATTGAAAATTTAATAAATATAAAAAAATAGGTTTATTTAGATAATATAATAATAAAAAGAATTACATAATAAATCTAAAACAAAATTTAATTTTAGGTAATTGTACAAAAAATATAAGATTTTCTCACATCAGGAGTAAATCCAGTACCCCAATTAGGATTAGAGTATATCAAATAATTTAGAACACTAAATTAAGACCCAATGTGATATTACAATACTCGAGCTTAATACGATTAATTTCACATTAGGATTCGAGTATATTTAGGATTCCTCGTAGTTTGAGACAATATAGAATCAAAATTGGAATCTAATTTAGAAACCGAATCCTAAAATAAGGTAGAATAAATCATTAGTAAATAATAGGTATACTTGGGGAAATGAGTTAAATTATAACTTAAAATATGAATCATTAAAGTATAAGTACTAAAAAGACGTATTTGTATTATAGGATACCTGGAGACGAATTGACTTGTAATTAAGTGATTGGCCGATTAAGAATTCCAAGTAAGTTGAGTTATTACTTACTGTATTGGAGTACTATTTTACGATACTCGGAGACTTAGGATTGTGTATAATTGTGATTGTAAGTAGTTTATGCATGTGTTTGAGTATTTGAATTCGTGTTAAAATTTGTGTTGTGATTGATTTTGTATTATGACTAGATTGGTGTGAAATTATTTGAACACCTTAAATGGAATTTAATCTTATTCGACTCTAATGACCTAAATCATCATGCATTGTAACCGTTTAGGGGATTATTAGGATTCTCCAACCAAATACCGTCACCTTCAATAAAGATAGCGTTGAATAGTAAATTGGTCTTTTCCTCATCCTTAGTCGAACTAAGTAACAGGAGAAGAGGTCGTGATGAGGATGAATGTATTGGTTTGAAGGATAGTCTTAGGAGAAGCAGTGTCTCCATTATACAAATTTAGATTTGATTGTGAGCTGTTACATAATATGAAAACTTCTTAACCAGGATTAGAGCAGGTGAAATTTCTCTAATTTCGCAATGGACTGGACTATGTTGTGTGATGACACTTATTTGTTGCATTGCATGAAAATAATTGCTTGATAATTTTGTTTGTATTTGTATACATTCATAAGTCTCCAATTCAATTTACTGAGCTATAGTTGCTTATACCTGTATAGATCCTTTTGTAGGTCCTGATTTCTGAATACTCCGAGTATTATGCCGCCCTACAACTATCCAGAGGTTAATTCTTTTGAAGCCTAGGGTGTGGGATCAATTTGCCTAGTAGTGGATGTATAGTTAAAGTCTCCTTAATAGCTTAAGAATGAAAAACTGATAGTTATTATATAAATTAGTGGACTGTTATGTTAATGTAAAATTTCTTGGGAAATATTGTGGAATGTACATGTAATTATGTATGTTAACCTAAAATTCTTGATAGTTACTGTAACTTTAGATAAACTTTTAATTAAACTGTTTATTTTAAAGCGATGAGTCGTTGATATCTTGTGGAGACCACGTCTTTGGTAGGTACTGTGGGGCTAGTTACTATCATATAATGGTTTATACGGTAAGACTGTTGCAACTTTGTGACTTTAGGGCGTAATAAAATCCAGTAGCTTTCCAATCGATTCCAGCAAGTTTTTATTCATTTGGATAAGTTTTGTTGATTATTTGCTTAAATATGGATATTATATATTAGGATTTAGTTATTTAATTAGTATATAAATATATAAGTATATACCCTATGTAAATAACACGTGAAAAATATATAACTTTACTCGTATAATTAAGTTTTTCTTTGATTTTTAGGATATGTTCTCTTAGATTTTTAGGATATGTTCTCTTAATTAATTTTATGATTTCAGCGAAATATATATATAATTACGTAATTTAGGGATAATTTATGGGTATAATTATTGTTTATACTAGGTATACTCATAAAAATACGTGTATTTTTATATACTAAATTATATTATATTATCTCATCTTATAGCCCAATTAATTTATCTCTAAGTTCTTGTCGTAATTTGAGTTCGATTTTAGGAATTCTGAACATTTTAGTGCTATATTGAGTATTCCTACTTCTAAAGGCAAAATTAGTATTTTGGGTTATTATTTCTAAAATCTAGCTTCACTTTGTCACTTTATCTAACTTTTCTATCTTAATCGTAAAGTTTGGGCTCAATTGAATAAGTTTTCCTAAAAGTCCTAAATTTAGGCTTGATTGTCCTAAACTCAATTTTGGAAACTTACATAGATTATAACAATTTTATTAATGCTTTACATTGCAATATTTTTTTAAAAGAGTTATTACTCTAATTATAGTATATATACTTATTTTAATTAATCTCATATTCTTTTTTTTTAAGCACTATGCTATATTCTAGAATCTACCTTAAAAACCTTACCCTAAACACATATAGCCACAATTTTTTTTGCTCTCTCTCACTTCTCTCGTTTCGTTCATCGCTCTCCTGACCTCTATCTCTCTCTTGACTACCTTTCTCTCCTCTTACCTTCTCTCCCATCATCATTGCCGGACCTTACCCAGCTGCAAATTCCGTCTGTCTTGTCTCTCCTTTCCCCTCGTTAACTGATTGGAACCCATCCTTGTTGCTGCCTCCATATCCTTCTCTTCATTAATTCCTTTTCCCATCATCAACACTTGGTCCCATCCTCATTCCTTCAGTCTCATGCAAATTTCGATGTCACTTATCTATTTTTTTTTTCCTTTTCCTCTTCACTTCCCATTTCCTTGACTTGTTTGTTAGTTCTTCTTGGCTAATTGCATTATTTTCCTCTCTATGCTGGAAATCTCACTATCCTTGTCCATTCTGGAATGCGAGCTTCAATTGAGGATCTTTTTTCTTTCTTTTTTTTTTCCTATTTGAAGCTTTAGCAACATCCAAGTTCCTTTAGTTAGACCTACGGTTAGACAAATTTAATTCTATATCTCATATTCCAATTTAGTTGTTAACTATTAATAATTAATTATTTGAGTATATAATTTTACAGATTATAATTTTTTTATGTTATTGTTTATGATAGATTCTCGTTCATTGTCATTCGGTGTTTTCATCTCAATTGCCTTCATGAGCCATTCTAAGTCATATTCGGTACAGTACTTTTTGTGTATTATTTTATTATTATTTCTGTTTTCAGTGTGGATTTAGGTAATTGTAATATTCATTTAGTACTAATAAATCATTTGTTAATATTGTTATATAGAATTATCTTACATAAAGGTTACCGCTATTATTAAATATATGTTATCGTATCTTGGAATATTAGTTATAGACATATATATACATTGAGGCTAAGTTTTTGTTTATTTATATAGTATGGTAATGATTGTATTTTATATAGATTCCTAATGTTGATTTAGTAGACCACAAATTCCTTGTATTATTATTATTATGATTTAATATTATTATTATCGATATTTTCGTAATCTAATTATCTTATCACATTAATATTACGTATATTTTTGGCATATCATATATTATGTAATATGTCCATTTTATTACTTTGTCTTTTCTTACGAGTTCTTACTAATAATATTATTTTTCTAGTAAGTACATATTGCTTATTTACTTTATTGATTCGATAACTTATATTATTCGATATCCTAGTTAAGTGTCCTATTTATACCTTCTTATATATATATATATATATATATATATATATATATATATATATAGATACGTTATATATATTATGTACTTTACAAGTTTCTATAAAAAGTGATCTTGTATATATAGTTATGTCACTTTTTAGCTTAATCTTATTATGTTACTATTATTTGACTTAACGATTTCTTTCAAGACCTTAATTGAATAGATCATAAGCTTTTAGAGAACTCGCAAGTAGGACTTAATCTTAAAATGGAAGGTTAACATGCTACTTTTTTTTCTTTTAGATTCATGGTATTCAGCTTCCTTTGTTGAGGTCTGACTTTTGTTCGGGTTTGAGACCAAAGTATTGTATTCAATATTTGAGCGATTTCGGGTATGTGGTGTTGGCTGTGTGCTTGTGATTGCTAGGTTAGAAATGACCTAACCGGATTAATATATATTCGACTTAATTGATCTTGGATGTTGATTGTACTTAACTCGCTCGCTCTAGAGGCCCGTAGTGGTAGACCCCTAGAGGGGCAATTGTTAATCATGTGCAAGGTTTCCTTAGTAGATTTTTATATGTGACAATGCAGTTAGAATATTAGGTTTTGGACTCTGATTTCTAAGCATAAAGGACTTAAAGAAAAAGTGTATAATTATATTTACCTATGCATGTGGGCAAAGACTAAGTGTGGTGGGATTTAAATACCCTTTTATTGTTCTGTGGGCCTAAATTGAGATAATTAGATTAGTGATCGTTTTATCTACTATTGATTGCATATTTGTATGTGAATGATCTGTCTTGCATATGTATGTGTTTGTACACTTGTACTGAGCCTCAGCTCATTCTTTTCTCTTTTGGGTGCTGAATCTGAGGACTTTCTTATTTATAAGGAAATATTTATCGACGACATCTAAGAGGATGATGGAGTCGAGTATTTATATTTATATGATGACTAGATAAGGTAATATCTAAGTTATTGATGGTTTATATTTTGTTGGAGATCTTGTATTTTGAGGAGATAGGCTCCTTTTGATATCTGATAATTTTAGTTATTTAACATATTTTATGTTTTTGTTGTAAGTTGGGACGCTTTCGAACTTTTGAATGTTGTAGGTTTGTATGAGTTTTTAAGTGGATACAGTTTTTCACTCTTTTGTGGATATTTATATATTATGTAATGTGATTCTTTATGTTTCGATTGTGGATTTAGGAAGTCCTATATTTTTCGAACTAGTCGGGATATGTGGCAGATTATAGTACCCATCTAGAATCTAGAGGCATTACAACTAGAATCTAAAATGAATGGTGGGAAAAGGAGCTCTGTTATCTGGGTAAAAGAAAAAACAATAGATATATGAACCTAGGAGAGGAAATATGGATCTTGATAGAGAATATAGACAACTTTGAAGGATAATATCTAAAGAAATCAAACTATGAGAATGTTAAAAGGTAAGGCTTAAATAGCATCTTGGATAAAAGGTTCGATGTAGGTGGTTTTTTTTTTTTTAATGCAAAGCCAATTATAAGTTAGGTGGAGAAATTAGACAGAATTTTAAGGGAAATAAGTCTATTTATAATATCTAGCTTGAATGAGCACCAAGAGGGAAGTTGATTTCGAGTTTTGTTAGGCCTATAGATCTTAGAAAAGGTTTTTGCTTAAAGTAATGTTGTCGCACCAAGTTGGAGGTTGTACGTGATGATATCTAAGTATATATATTAAGGAAGTTTGTGTTAAGTTGGTTCAAGTAAATGCACCTGAGACCTTGAATGAATCGCTGAACATTGTCAAATTAAAACAACCTTTTTAGGATATTATATGTCAAGGAGCATGTCTCGGGAAGGAGAATGAACAGGTTTGTGCTTTGATCGCATAGATTCCATTAGTTTTTTTTTTTTTTTTTTTTTTTTAAATTAAACGAGTTTTTTAGAATTTTCTATGTTTGTTTGCTATCTTAGAGATATTCATAAAATTTAATTTATAGGATTCTTTGTTGTGAATTTATAATTAAAGAACCGTTTCCGAATTTATAGGAAGTTATGTTATTGCATCTGTATGCAAAATATATAGACTACTGCTGTTGGATACTATATATAATACGAGGGGTTGTTGATATATTATTTTTAGGTTTAGTTTTCATGAGAATTGTTTTCTACTATTTACTGGATATATGGTGGAAGAGACCGGCACTCTATGTAATTTGTATTTGATTTTAGAAAATTTCGTATATCAATTGTGATAAGTGACATAATTTTCGTTTATCTCATGTGCTGGATTGGCTCTTAGCATATCATCATTATTTAAATGTATTTTTTCGGAAAGGAATTTACTTTTCGATCTTGATTTGTTGTTAAGGAAAATTCTTCACGAGTTGTGTGTGTCTATATCTACATACATACATACATATATATTAAACAAAGGAGGTGGGTGTTGATGTAATTCCAATAATTTCATAATGGTATAAAACTATGAATACAGAATATTAATGTTGATATTATGTTAGTGTTGTATGTATTATAAAAGAAAATTCATTGTAAATAAAAGTAGGACTCTCTTGGAATGATTTTTAGGTGCTTCAAGTCCAATTTTAAAGGCAAAATGTCTTCCAACTTCCTTCAATAAATTTTTCTACATTATTTCAATAACAAATTGGTCTTTATTTTATTTTTCAGTGAATATTGACATCGGTTGTTATTTTGATTGACAGTGGGATAGCATGAGATTATTTCACAAATTTTGTTGTCCGCCATTAGTAGGTTTGGGTGCCTCTACATACGTATATCATATTTCAATTTCACTTTCTCATATATATATATTTAAATATGTTTTAATATAGCTCATATAATCTCTTATAGTTTCTCTTCTTTTGTTCCCTTCGATGGTATTATTGTTCATCGAATTGCAGACGTGTTATTACTTCCAAGTGGGAATTGGTTGAATGCTGTGGTTTTCAAGATCATTCACCATATTATTCCACTTGAACTTACAACGCATGATAAGGAACGAATGCCTAAAACTAAAATGGTGGAGCATAGTGCTGAATCTCAAGGCCCTTACTTTAGTTTACAACAATATCCAACTTCAAGCAATTATTCACGAAAATAATTCATTGTTAAGATGGGTGTAGAACCACTTTATTTTCTTAATAGAATAAAACTTTGAACAATTATTTAATGGCATGAGAGGATGTTACTGTAAAAAGTTTTTATTTTTTTTTAATTTTCTTTATAATACCATTTTATTTAATTTTTATACACAAAGACAGATTCTCGATTACTAGTATATATATATATATATATATATATATATTTATGTATGTATTATTCTCGTCTAGTAGGCGGTGTTTAGGTAAAGGTGAACTTTTAGTTTGATAAGGATTGCAAGACATTGCATCAAAATTCTAAAACATTCCAATTCTAAAACATTCCAAAGCCGAACCCATGATGTGTTTGGTCAATCACAATCCATAGCTGGGACTGGTTATCAGAAGTAGACACAACCACCGTTCAATTTTTAATTTTTAAGTACAAGGTAGGAGGCCACGCCCCATTGATTCATTTCATATCGACAAATTTGCCAGAAAGCAACCGACAATCTTAGCTTATCCCCTGAACCACCCTCAACCACCTGTCCTATTTTATACATACATGAGAAGCTCTCTTCCTACAATTAAAAAAAAAAAAAAAAAGAAAACACAAAAAAACCACCGTCTTGTACACGTTCGTATATGATCTTACAATTTGTATACATTTCCCACGTTTTGATTGGCAAAAATTCCTATCTTACTGCCCCTATAATGGATGGAAAAGTTACCATTTGTCTATAATTTAAAATTTGGAAAAAAAAAATTTTAAATACGAGAAACTAAATATCTAACATTCACCAACATTTCATATAGATACATTATAATATTTAGGCATTCATATCACGAGTGAAGATACACAAGTGTAAATTAAACCTAAACCAGATGAGAAATATTAAAAAAATGAGTTTTTAAACAACGTAATTCACGTTATAAGCAAGGTGAAACAAAGCAAGGTGAAACATTCACAGTACAGACAAATACTAAACCTGGATAGGGATGATGAATGCGCCCGGAAATAACGTCGGCAGAAAACCATATTTAGAAAAGGTCAGGTCTTGTTCCACATTTGTTATTTTCTCTTTCCAAATTTTAGTCTGTAAGCCACCACCTTAATGTTGACTTAATTAATGTTAGTATATATTTTTCCTCTATACAGGATGTGGACAATGTACAGCGTACGCATCGAACAACAGCTGCACACAGGGTGTCAATGAATCATTGGATGGCTCAGAGTGAAAGCTTCCCCCAATTGTTATTGTTAAATTACATTAGAGAGATTTTGATGATAAACAAACCTGTCCAAACAGTAACCTCAATCTATGTGAAAAGTTATTGACACTATATGTAATTTTTTTTTTTTTTTTTGTTAAGAAGAATATAAAAAAGTTTTTAATATTTTACGTTTTTATGAATTAATCCTTAATATTTTATCTAATTTATTTTAATTCTTAACATTTTCAAATTATATCAAATAAAATTTTTCATTAAATTTTAGTAAATTTCTTTTATTGTAGATATGTATTAATATAAAATTAATTTACTTAAAGAATAAAAAAATTCATAACATTTATTTATATATACGAATTTGTTAATCCATTTTAATCCTTAATGTATCGACACATATAAAAAAAACTAACGGTAAAACTTTTTTATAAATTTATTAAATCCATAAGAACTAAAATAAATAAAATGAAAAATGAAAAATTAACTTATATATATAGGTAAATATTATGGATTTTTTTATAAATATATATTTTTTTGGGTGTAATCATATGTATTCTAATTAAAGTTATCGATACAATAATCTATATATTATATTAAAACCTGGATATTTATGTACACTTTGGTTACATAAACGTGCACCAAATTTATATACAGTATTAAAATGTGTTTATATGTAGCGTAATTTCGTACCATAACTTCACGTAAAGTCGCTAATAGACACTTAATACAAGCGCGTGAGGTAACAACCAACTCATGACAAATAGTGAGAAGATTGAAGATAAGAGCTAATTGTCCAGCACATTGAAGCGTCATATCATACACAGTAAATAAGGCAACAAAAGATTCACCAAGGGAAAGCCAAATTTTGATTCAACATTTAATCTTACTAAAGAAATCGTTCACACGGAGATCTGAGTCGTGATCGGTAATTTTTTTCCGAGTTTTAACAAATGTCCCCTCTCAGGTTTTCCTAAAATTTCTAGGAGCAGTTCTTTTCAATTTTTTCTGCTCTCCTAAACAGTCGTTGATGATTATAGCACTAGACCGTCTTGATTGTTTACGTTTTGCATTCTATTTTCGCACTCATTTGAAATCTTCTTAATTAAAACAGCGGTTTGCCATCTTCAACGAAATCAGTCTGAATAAGAAAACCGAATCCAACCCAACATTCATACTCTTAAACCCATAACCGATAACGTTAACACCCACCATCAACATCACAAACAATCCCACCTATAAAAGAAACAAAAAAAAAAAAAAAAAGGGAAAAAATCTAACCTTAAAATGATATATCGAATCGATCAAGCTTGCCCAAAAATCTATTAAGTACACCAAACCGCACATCCATGTACATTATGACAATCCAAACCCCACTTATTTTCCCTTTCCTTCAGTATCAATCGAATAGGAAATATAACACAAATAAATACAATTATTTTATTTATTAAAAAAAAAAACCCAAATTCCCAATAAACTCTTCAAGGAGAAGTTACGGTACTACCTTGTGAGACGAACTAGTGCGTTGAAGATTCGAGACCAAGCAAGGCGTATACGGGGATAAGCCCTAATTGTGTAGACAGTGGTCTGCCGGAGCAAATCTTCAAGGGTTTCAACGAACAAATTGAGGCTTCTGATTGGCGGTACGTACAGAGTCAAAGGTACCGCAGAGAAAGCCACAGCAAAAAATAGTTGCAGCATAATTGCTTTGTCAACACCAGGTTTTGCTTCGGACGCACCGCCACTTGTATCGAAATTGATGAATTTGATTCTGAAACGGAGAGATTTGGGGAGAGAGAGAGAGAGAGAGAGAGAGAGAGAGAGAGAGAGAGAGAGAGAGAGAGAGATCAGATGAATGGGTATTGGCTATGGGACACGGAAGAGAGCGTTGAAATGAATAGTGATCGATGACATTTGTTTATTAAAAAAAAGAAAAGAAAAAAGAATTACGAGGAAAGTAAGTATAGAAAAGGGTTTGGTTTCCGTCCTTTCTAATTTTTTTAATTTATAAATTAATATTTAAAAATATTTAAAATATTAGATAATTTTATTATAATATCATCATATTTTTATTATAATTTTAATAATTAATTATATATAATAAATTTTGAAATAAATAAATTAATTAAGAAAAGTACATAAAAATTATCCCTTGAAAAAAAAAAACGAAAGAGAAAGGTTTGTTTTTGTTATGGCTAAGGATGGATATATATTAATGAGCGAAAAAAAATAAAAACAAGAGATAACATATGTCTATATATTTTACCTTTAGCAGGAAGATGGAATATTTAATTGAATTAGATGATTCTTGGATATTTTTATCTATGAGATGGATCAAGTCCATGCCAATGGAAGGTTTCTCCGCTAACAACCATATATATATATATTTAATGTATATCCACTCACAACTTAAGTATTATTGCTTAATTTAGATTCGATACCATGACAAATTGTCCTTGGATGAAGCCACTCGATAAATTCGCTGTTTATTTATTTATACGGATAAAGTCGTTAGAAATATTTAAATTATATATATTTATTTTCGTAGTTAAATTTCTTAAATGGAATAAATTATAAATATATATTATAACAGTTGTTATAAATAATATCTATTTGTTTTACTTTAAAAAATTGAAGTATTAAAATAAAATTGAAACACTAAAATAAAAATAAAATAAAAGTTGATATTCTTATATTATTACTGTAAGCATAACGAAGATATCAATTTATTTTATTTAAAAAATTAAAATATTAAAATAAATAAATTTAAAGTTTAAATATTAAAATACAAAAAATTATAAAAATTAAGTACTTAGCACAGATTTTATCTCTTTATTTGTAAGGTTTTCTTAATACCATTGTCGAGGAAGCTTTTCCTCCCGATTTAGATGAGCTCGAGGTCTGTCATTTCGCGTGACATACTTGTGGGTTTTTTTTTTTTTTTTTTTTCCTCCCGCTTCCTTTTCCTTCGAAAATAAAATGATGGGCAATTTATAGCCTATATATTCAAACCTTACAACATAAGAATCTTCGGGAGATTAACGCTGCATGACATTTACAGTATACAAGTGGTATAAAAGGGTGTGTGAATATATCAATGGAGGACCAAAAAGGATCATATCCTCCACATCCCCACTTCACGTCCTTGATGCTAGTAAGTTAATAATAACATTGATTTTCCTATATACAAAGAATAGGCGAATAGCTTTGTTAGTGTTCTATTCTTGCTGGAAGGTTCGTTGGGCCGACCCCTCAAGGGTTCCTTCATTGGTAAAGTTGGATTGGACTTGCACAAGTTATATAAAAGTGTTGGAGGTTACGTTGTTGTAACCACTCCAATACTTAATTAGTTTAGAAAAATTATGATACGAAGGTTATTCTGATATAACCACTCCAATATTTAATTAGTTTAGAGAAAATATGATACCAGCTTTTAAAAGAAAGGAGACTTAGGATATTATAAATCCCTTTTTTAATCCATTTTACCTATCTTGGAGATCTTTGATGGTTTAAATACAAAAGACAAAAGGGTTGAGATTGGTGCCCCCTTACTCTTTGTCGGTTCCTCTTAAGTGATTGAGGTGATGGGAGTAAGTGTAAGGTCGGGGCGCAAATTGATTGCTAATTAAAATTAAAACTTTTTTTATTTTAAGTCTTCTCGATCGAAAATTTTCAATAAATACCTCTCAAATAATGCTAATCACTCATAAATATAAAAAGCAATAATAAAGGAGAAAGGGTTAGAGAAAGCTTAAACACAAGAATTTAAAGTGGTTTGGTATTATGCTTACATCCACTCTATTACTTAGGATCCAATCTACACCGAATGTATAATACTTCAAGTCAAAAGCAGTGAATAGTCAAGTCAAGTTAGGCCAGGTTAAGCCAAGCCAACAAACATTAATAGATCTATTTCAATCACTTGCCCTAAAAGTTTCATGTTTGTATTGATAAGATGTTTACAACCATAGTTTTCTATATTAGTGCCACAACTTTCTGCAATCTATATGGGATACTTAACCATGAGGTCTTATAATCTCCCCATCTTTAAACATGCAACATTTTTATCGCGAAACCTTACAATTGGGTTTAGATCTCCCCCCTTTTTCGGTGTACAATTTGAACTAGTCACTACGTATAGGTCATTTTAGAAATATGTAAGGAGTCATACCTTAGTAAAAGTCCTCACCTTCCTTAGACCTCTTCTCTAAATTGGAGCTAGAACCGAATTATTCACCTATTAATAAGAAGTTCGTTTTGATATCATTTGTAACACCCTATGCCAACAACAGTGAATAACCAAACCAACAAACATTAATGGGCCTATTTTAACTACTTAACCTAAAAGTTTCAAGTTTGTATTGATAAAATATTCACAATCATGATCTTATGAACTAATATCACAACCTCCCATAATTCGTGTGAGATACTTAACCACGAGATCTCACAAAATGTTCCACTAAATTCAAAATAAGAAATTATAATTGTACTATATAAGCTTCAATCATACTACTCTATCTTTAAGCATATTACAAGCTGTATGAATCTACGATGATCTGCTCTCTTAGATAATGCAAAAATTGTATCAACTTGATGTGGAAATACAATAATGAAATCTTGTAAGTTTTGTTCAACTAATCAACAAAATACAATAAACTTATATCGATTTTGAGTAGAGAAAAATGTAAGATGTTTCTTTTGTAATCTTTCCGATTGATCTCTCCTGTATTCTTTTCTGAAGACTTCTTGAAATTTTTTAAATATCTCAACTACAACGGCTAGTAAGATAGTCATTAGAATATACTTAACTGATTCAAATCTCCTCGAAGTTTATTTGAGTTGTTAGTTGTTAAAATATGATAATGATCTCTCACAAAATCTGACCTCTTTGAATTTCAAATCTCCCAATATTTCTAGAAAGGCTATCATTAATAAAACTAGTCATTAATGAAGATAAACATGGACTTTGGTTGGTTTCACAAAATCCGACCTCCTTTTAAAATATCTTCTAATTTCAGCTCTAAAAAATTTTAACCATCTCACTTAGTGGAACAAAACAGTGTATTACCCAAATATGTGTCTAATGGAACTGGACCTTGATTTGCAAGAAAAAGAAACATAATCTCCATAATTTGATAAGTTCAAGGTCAATCTGTAGGTCTTCTGAGATAGCTTATAAGTCAACTTATATGTCTTGTTCTTCTTCTTTTTTGTATTGTAAAATACCTTTTAAGTCTACTTCTAAGTACCTTTATCTTTCTTAGCTCTCAAACTTTATTTTACTTAAGCTTCTAAATAACCTTCTAAGTTATTAGAATCATCCTTTGTAGCTTCAAATGATTCCTTATAAGAATGCTTCTAGCTTATATCTTCAAATTAAGATTAGCTTCTAAGTTTCCTTCTAACTAATGTCAATAACTTGTAATAGCTTCTAAATTTCCTTCTAACTTTTATTAATAAAGCAACCTTGAAATCATTTAACTTAGAAAACTTGATTAGATAGCTTTAATATATGTTATCATTAAAATATGTCGCTTAAGAGAACTAAATAATCCTAATCAACTGGCCCCTTGCATTCGGTAGCATAGCCAATGATGGGTCTTTTTAAGGTGAGATAACTAGGTGGGTTTTCTTTCCGTATGTCGCTTGGCTGTCCTTATCTTCTTATGTAAGGGGTAAGATGCACCCATAAGCTAGTTTTGGGAGTAGTGAGAGCCCATAACCTAAGTAGACTAATGGGAATCAAGCTATTGACCTTTTAACCAGCTGTCGAGCCCAAGGATTGGAAGGCTTGACGAGACGTATTCTTATACTTCAGCTAACTCTTGCCAAGGTTGAGTACTTCCTTGCCGAGTTACTCCTTAAGCAATATTGAATAACCACCGATATCTTGCAAATAAAATGTCGAGAAATGAATGGCCAAGATAACATCCAATCCTCCCTTATGCCTGACCACTTACTAGGCATCACTCTTGTCATCATGTTGAAAGGGAGACCCTAAACTACATAATCTATCCCTACTCAAGCAAGCCAGTCGGTCATATTGTTTTGTCTGTATCTTCTAACAACCTCACCAATGCAATATCCCTACGTATACAGGATCACATGTAGAATCCCACCCCCACCATGCACATACCCCCATCTAATTATTGCTTCTGTGAATATTTATTTTTACCATTTTGTATTGTTGTATATTATTACTTTAGGATAACCCCTGTTTTGTCTTTTCACTTTTAGGTAAGTTGCCTTAAATTCTTAGGTATAAATACCCTTTGTATTTATAAGCCGCATATAAACAGATCATCATTAATACACTTGAGTACTTTTCTTTCTTGGTGTAAACACTTTGTTTTTTTACACCTAGCATCACTTTTATCCTTTTCCTTAAGTAAGGTTAGGTGGAGAGTAACCTTATCGGACTAATTTGTGTGTTATATTGAATTGTGCCATGAGTCTTCGAAAGTTCTATTGGTACGTTATATCTTTTGGAGGTGTTCATAGGTTTTGCTTACTTTTCATTTGTCATTTATTCCTTTTGCGCATTTCCCCTATTAACTCTTTCCAACTTTCTACAAGATTGGACTCATCCAACGACCAGCCTTGTCAGTTCTTAGGTACGGTTCGCAATATCTAAGTATCGGAGTGGAGGTTTTATTCGAGTTGACGTATGTTTTCGAAGTTCTGTTGTACTTTGTTTTGCATGTGTAAAACAGAGCAAGTTACTGTATTTCATTTAAGTGCTGTGTTGTAAATTGTTAATTTCTTAAAGTGTTTGTTGGAGTTTGAATTTGTGAGGAAGAATGATTGACCCGAATATAATGTTGGTATTGGCGATGATAGTGGATTTATCCACTATGGACGAAAATCTTAGAGAACTCCTAAAAGCACTGATGAAAGACTTTATAAGGTAGCTAACCTTTTGGTGGATTTAACCCTAGCTGTTCATGCATTGTTTTGTTGACCCACTAAGGTTATACAAAACAAGCCACAGGTTGCTTAGCCCGTTAGAGGTCAGAACCCAGTTTAACTCATTCGAGTTGGAGGATTAGGTGAACAAGTGAGGAGAAGGATTGATTTGGCAGATATGGGAGATGAGGAAAAAGAGTATTTTGAAGAAGAACGTGTACGAATCCTTAGAGCATCCGACCATGTGAAGCTTTAGATTTTGAGTTTTATTAGATTTAGGAATGCTAATGAATATCTGGAGCAGGAAGAGAAGGTGTTGCGTATGTTTGATTACTATTAGTATGAGGACTATGAGAAAGCGAGAATTGCTGCTATTGAGTTTTTTGGATATGTTGCCATATAGTGGAAGAATTTTCAGATGATGAGGAGACGAGAGGGCTACCGAGAGATTAAAACTTAGCATGAGTTGAAGAGAATACTCAGAAATAGATTTTTGCCGAAAACTTATCTTCAAGA
The DNA here is from genome assembly GCA_024138005.1 of Lumnitzera racemosa. Classification (NCBI taxonomy): domain Eukaryota; kingdom Viridiplantae; phylum Streptophyta; class Magnoliopsida; order Myrtales; family Combretaceae; genus Lumnitzera; species Lumnitzera racemosa. Next base: position 115,794,291 of record JAMXBC010000002.1, read on the forward strand.
TACTTTTACTCGGCTTCAGAAGTTGAGACAAGGTGGTCGGACTATTGACAAGTATGTTCAAGAGTTTTAAATGCTTATGATCCGTTAGAGGAACCATTAGTGTGAATTATGTCAAGATTTGTTACTGGACTGAGAGGTGATATTCGAGACATTATAGAGCTTCAATGATTCACCATAATGGATAAAATTGTTAGGATCGCCCAACAAATGGAAAGGTAGAGAAAAGGTCGAGTGCTAACTAGAATTCCAACTAACTGACCTAGATAGGGAAGTTACCAAATTCTACCGATTACCGAACCGAGAAAAAAGGTTGATGTCCAAGCTGAGCAAAAAGACCGATTTGACAATGAAGTGTTAACCCGAACTTATGAGAAAGGGTAGGGGTCTAGAAGGAAGATGAGCCAGATCAAATGTTTCAAGTGTCAAGGGTTTGGACATATGGTTGCTTAGTGCTCGAACTGAAGAATGATAGTCATTAAGGGAGAAGTCCTGAAGCTAGAAGTAGAAAGTACAAATGAGGAACTTGAGGAGGAAGAGGTTTTAGTCGAGAAAGAAAATGTTGACAAAGAGCTGATTAAGGAAGACGCGTTTACTGAAGATTTAGATAAGTTACTTATGGTTGTCTGACGTACTATGAACGTAGAACCCTCACGAGAGAAAGAGTAAAGAGAGAGAACTGCTTCCATACCAATTGTAAAGTGAACGATCAGGTGTATGCCCTCATTGTAGATAGTAGAAGCTACACCAATGTGGCATTAGCTGATCTTATTTCAAAACTAAAATTGCCAACTGTTGTATATCCAAAGCTATATAAGTTTCTCTGGTTAAGTGAGAAGGGAGTACTACATGTCACCCGGTAAAGACTGTTACTGATCACTATTGGGAATTACTTTGACCAGATTCTCTGCGACGTACTACCCATGTGTGCTTTCCATATGTTGCTAGGTAGACCATGGTTCTTTGATAAGAGAGTCATTTACGGCAGCTACAGGAATACGTATATGTTTGAGAAGGATGATCGAAAGATTACATTGAATCTGATGCCGCTAAGAGAAGTTAATAAGTTCAAACAAAACTTGCTCACGGATCGAAGAAGGCTCTGGTGATGAGTAAAGTTGAGCTCTTAGAGGCCATCAATGCTAATAAGTCGACCCTCTTATTGGTCAAGTGAATGTTGGAAATGAAGGAGCGAGGTGAGCTACCTTAGGAAATCAAGGAGTTGCTAGATGAATATGACGACCTATTTCCAGAATAGTTACCTGAGGAGTTGCTCCCAACATTAGGCATAGAGTACTGCATTGACTTAGTACCTAGCGTTGTATTGCCAAATAAAGCCAGCATATTGGATGAATCCTAAACAAGCTTCTATGCTCTAATGCTAAGTCAATGAGTTGCTTAAAAGAGGATACGTCAAAGAAAGTCTCAGCCCTTATCCTATGCCTGGGATTCTAGTGCTGAAGAAGGATAGAACTTGGCGAATGTGTATAGATAGTCAGGTCGTAAATAAGATCACTATCAAAAACAGGTTCCGATCTCAAGGTTAGATTGGATGAACTGAGTGGAGCCAAGATTTCCAGCAAGATTAATCTTTAATCTGGTTACCATCAGGCCAGGCAATGAGTGGAAGACTGTGTTCAAGACTCAACATGGATTTTACGTGTGAATGATCATACCCTTTGACTTGTCAAATGCCCTGAGCACTTTCATGAGACTAATGAATCATGTGCTGAGACATCTCATAGGGAAGTGTGTTATGGTGTACTTTGACGACATCTTAGTTTACAGTGCTGACATGCCAAGTCATTGTGAACGTCTAAGAGTAGTCCTGAATATTCTCCATGCCGAGAGACTATTCAGCAATCTAAACAAATGTTGCTTTTGCCAAGAGGAGGTGGTATTCTTGGGCTATGTAGTCAGTAGAGGAGGCTTGCGAGTTGATAATGAGAAGATCCGAGCAATTGTTGAGTAGTCGACTCCTACTACTTGTGCGAATATGAGAACTTTCCATATACTAGCTTCGTTTTATAGAAGATTCATCAAGAATTTTAGCACCCTCACTATGCCATTTACTGAACTAACAAAGAAAAATACAAACTTCCGATGGGGAGAAAAGGAGGAGAGGAGCTTTGTTGAGATTAAAAAAGATTGACTTCTACCCCAGTATTAGTTCTACCTAACTTTGAGAAAATCTTTAAGCTGGAATGTGACGCATCAAATGTTAAAATAGACACTATCCTAATGCAAGAAGGCTAGCTAATTACCTTTTATAATGAGAAGCTCCGAGGACAGTAGTTGAATTACTCCATATACGACAAAGAACTTTTGGCATTGATCCGAGTACTGCAAGTATGACAGCACTATTTAGTGCTAAGAGAATTTGTCATATATATTGACCACGAATCACTGAAGTACCTCCGAAGTCAGACCAAGTTGTTGAAGCGATAAGCAAGTGGGTTGAATCCCTTGAAGGATTCAATTTTGTAATAAAATACAAGTAAGGTAAGAGCAGTGTAGTTGCATATGCTCTTTCGAGAAGGCATGCGCTTTTATCTAAATTGCAGACCTAACTGTTTAGGTTCACAAGTATAAAGAACATTAATCTGAGGATCTATACTTTAGACCCATACTTGTACAGTGTATTGATGGAAGAATAATGGATAAGTATCACATGGAGAATGGCTACTTGTTCTGAAATGGGAAACTGTGCATACTAACTTATTCCCTAAGGGAGTTGCTGATTTAGGAAGCTCACAATGGAGGACTCTTCAAACATTTTAGAGAAAGGAAGACCTGTGAACTATTGAATAGTTGATTCTTTTGGCCGAGGATGAGGAGAGATATGTATCGAGTTTTTAAAAGTTGTGCTGCGTGCAAGAAGGCCAAGTACCGAGTTGAGCAAGGAAGAACAATGCCCTTATCTATCTCAACGAGGCTGTGGATTGAATTGAGCATGGACTTTGTTCTTGGACTACCACGAACTGCTCGAGACAAAGATTCTGTAATGATCATTGTAGATTGGTTCAGCAAGATGGCATACTTCTGCCTTACACTAAAACTAATGACACTTTGGCTATTGCTTCTCTTTTCTTCCAAGAGATTATACGGATATACGGCATGTCAAGAAGTGTAATCTCCAATAGAGACCTGAAGTTCTTACGCCATTTCTAGAAAACCTTATGGCATTAGCTAGGGATCAAATTACTCTTCAGTACCTTATGTTACCCCTAAACTGACGGCCAAATAAAGGTGATTAATCTTACTTTGGGATCATCGTTCCAAGCTACAGTAAGCAATAACTTAGTTGATTAGGACGTCTGCTTACCAGTAGTCAAGTTCGCCTAAAACCAAATAGTGCATGACACCACTAAGTATATACCACTAAGCAGACTCCTTTTGAGGTTGCCTATGGATTCAATCCCAAGTTGCCCCTTGACCATGCTCCCATATCAATACTTACGTAAGAGGACCCTAACACCTTGGCTACAGCACAATCTTTTCAGCACATATACGATAAGGTCACTGAGCACATCAACTAAGCTGTTAGAAGAATGCGAGAGAAAACTAAGGGTAAGATGGCTAAGCAATTCTAGTCAAGAGACTTGGTATGGCTACACCTCAATAAGGAACGGTTCCCGGGGAAGAGGAAAAACAAATTATTTGTACGGGCTAAGGGACCCTTTAGAATCTTTCAAAACATCAATGACAACGCCTACAAGTTGGAACTACCAAAGGATTACGGGGTTTCTGACACCTTCAATATTGCCGACTTTAGTCCACATCACGTTGACAGAGAATTGATCGAAGACCACCCGGATTTGATCCTAAATCCAAATCAACTCAAAGGGAGTGATGGGAATCGAGCTACTGGCCTTTTAGCCCGTAGCTAAACTTGAGGATTGGAAGGCTTGACGAGACATATTCTTATACTCCAGTCGATTCCTACCAAAGCCGAGTACTTCCTTGCCGAGTCACTCCTTAAACCGTGCCGAATGATTGCCAATCTCTCGCATATTGAATGCAAAGAAACGAATGACCGAGACAACATCCAGTCTTCCCTCATGCCTAACCACTTACTTGGCATCACCCTTGCCGTCATGCTGAGAGGGAGACCCCAGAGTACATAATCCATCCTTACTTGGGCAAGCCAGTTGATCATACTGTTTTGTCTGCATCTTCTAACAACCTCACCAATATAGCATCCCCACATGTAGAATCCCCCTCACTAATTATTGCTTCTGTGAATATTCTTTTTTACCATTTTGTATTGTTACAAATTACTACTTTAGGGTAACCCTCATTTTGTCTTTTCCCTTTTAGACCAATTGCCTTAAATTCTTAGGTATAAATACCCTTTGTATTTGTAAGCCGCATATAGATAGATCATCGTTAATACATTTGAGTACTTTTCTTTCCTAGTGTAAACACTCTACTGTTTTACACCTAACATCATTCTTATCTTTTTCCTTAAACAAGGTCAGGTGGCAAGTAATCTCATCGGACCAATTCGTGCATCATATCAAATTATGCCGTGAGTTTTTGGAATTTTCATTGGTGCATTATATCCTTTAAAGTTGTTTGTAGGTTTTGCTTACTTTTCATTCGTCGTTCATTTGTTTCGCACATTTCCTCCATTAACTCTTTCGAGCTTTCTGTAAGCTTATACCCATCCAGCGACCGGTCTTATCAATTCTCGGTCATGGTTTGCAACATAGACCATCAACACTTACCCCTCATTCTCATTGGTTGCATGGTAGCAAAAACAAGCCATTTTGTTGCACTTAGTGCCTAGGGTCGAATTGTAGTGTTGATGATAGTTATATTTGTTGGGGCATCAACGGGAGAATTACAATGAAGGGAATCAACATTTAGGGGTAAGTTCGAATATGGATCAATATTTTACAAAGTTTAAATAAATGATTAATATTTCATAAAGTAGTTCAAATAAGGAATAAACATTTCGAAAAATTAAAATAAGAGATCAATATTTTATAAAGTGGTTCAAATAATTTTATGGATTAGCTATTATAAATCCCCCATTTAAACTACTTTGTGAAATGTTAATCCCTTGTTTAAACTTTTCAAAATGTTTATCCCTTATTTAAACTACTTTATAAAATGTTAATCCTTTATTTAAATTTTTTAAATCATTGATCTCTTATTTGAACTTATTCCTAAATGTTGATTCCCTCTATTGTAATTCTCCCATTGATGCCCCAACAAACAAAATCATCATTAATACTATAATTCGACCTTAGGCACTAGGAGCACCAAAGTGGCTTGTTTTTGCTACCATGCCACCAATGAGAGTGAAGGGTAAGTGTTGATGGTCTATGTTGCTAACTGTGACTAAGAACTGATAAGGGTAAAATGTTGATCCATTATTTGAACTTTTTGAAACGTTTATCCCTTATTTGAACTTACCCATAAATATTAATCTCGTCTGTTATAATTTTCCCGAGCATCAATACAAATTCTACATTAATGATGTGAGTAGAAATATGATGAATAAGCTTTATAAAGCCCACACGAAGAGGTTCCTAAGCTAAAGATTGGGTATTGGGATAAGTAAACTATGTAAGGTCTTTGTTCAATTGATACTGAGTTGAAGGTCAGGTATTTAAGCGAGTTAGATGTGCATAGAGTCTTCGCCAAACTGCTTCCGAGTTGATGGTTAGGTATTAAGGCAAGTTAGATTGTGTAAGGCCTTTGTTCGGCTAATCCTAAGTTGAAGGTTAGGTACTGAGGGAAAATAAACCATGTAAGGTGTTCATTAGGTTAATCTAAAATTGAAGGTTGAGTGTTAGGGCAAGTTACATCGTGTAGGATCTGCCTTCGTATATGAGTTGGTCAGTGAAGTGTATCCCTTACATTTCCATTTGGTGGTTATGCTTCTTCTAACATATGTCTTCTTCATTTTAAAATGTCGATCACCTTCTCTAACTTTAAGAGATATGACTGTGCACATGTCTTAAAGTAATAATTTCCCTTAAATGCATATCGTTTATGGCTAGGCTTGCATGATTGTGGGTATGAACTCACGGAAAGGTGATTTGGTCAATTTATTTCTACATCTTGATACATGGATGGTTTGGAAAAGGGGCATGTCCATAAGGGGTCATGTCATATGCTATTGCATCATTTTAACTCCATAGTTCTCCTTTCTACATAAGGGGGCATAGGCCTTCTATGCACCTCCTTTTATACTTTCTTATTCCTCAATGAGAAAAAGGAAAGGAGAATTTATTTGCTCCTATCCTTTTTCCTACCATCCTTTTTTTCTAAATTCCATATATATGGCTTCTTCATTAGGCTCTTCCACTTTACCTATAATGTTATACAAAGGATACAAAACATCACCTCCAAGGGGAATTCTCTAACCCCACTCTCCTTCCCTTAGCAATGGTAATGGGCCATCATCATCGACATTAGTTGATTTTGAAATAGTGTTGGCTGTAGGGTAGAATGAGCAGCTAGGTTGGGCTATGTTTGAGGTTGAAGAGTTAGTAATGAGAGATTATTTTTCCAGAGGTTTCAATAGAGAGGTAGGTTGAAGTGTGGAAGCTAATAACAACATCCTTATCATCCCTACTTTTGGCGAGGTGAAGTATTGAAGAGATTCCTTAGATCTTATGTATATTTTTTTATGAATTCTTTCTCTATATGAATTCTTTGTCTTGATCTTATGTATATTCTTTCCTTTCTGAGCATTGAATCTAATTTCCAAACTGATTACGTGCAGCTGAGCTAGAGGACTCTAAGAAGTCATACGAAGAATATTAGCTTGAAGTCCCATCTAAGATAAGAATTCCTATCTTAACCTCCATGTTTTACTCTACTGTCGACTTGAAAACCAAGCTTTTACATACGTTAGTATAGTTCCTAAAGCTACCAAGCAAATGGGCTAACCTGCTAACCTTCTTTTATTTTCTTTCAATCCTCTTTGTTGTGGTGCTTCTCTGTATGTGTGATCTCGAAGATACATAAGTGAGGTTTTTGCCTTTCTTTGCTATTATTAAGTTTTTGATTTGCATGATCTTAATGGACTTTTCGTCAAGTATCTCTAATAATGTCGGAAAGAACATTGACTCTCTCAATCGGCTCTAAAGTTTCCCTTTTTAATGTTTTGTTCCATGTTTTAAGATAACCATCCGTTTCCTTTTCTCTTATGAGTTGGGAATTTTCTTCCAATAGTTTTTTGTTAGAATTTCTCAACTCCTCATTTTCTTGTTTCAGCAATTTGTTTTCATTGATCAATCTTTGGGTCTTAATATTTGCTTTCAATAATGTACTTTGCAATTTTTCAATTTCTATGTAGACATTGTCTGACACATTTCCACTGTCAATATCTCAATCTCTTTTAAGATCTATTTTTGAATTTGTTATCAATTAGATTTCTAATGAGCTTTCTTTCAACTTGCCAAACTTTTATGGAAAATCGATGCACATATGCCTTGGTTTCTGACTATCAAAACAAAGTATTTTGAACTTCCTTTTTATTTGTCCATTTCCTGCAATTGTATTTTTAGTTCTAGTGTGCAAATCCTTTTCTACTAAACTACTTCAAAAAATGTTGTAGCAATTTTAAGTATCAGACTTAATAAAGGTTATTTATTTTTTTTACCTCTCTAAATGAAAGACAATACATGTTAGTATTTTTTATTCAACTAACTTGTTTTTGAAATCACATCAAGAAATATTGCTAAGCTTATCTTTAAAGACACCAAGCTTTAAGACCAAATGTTGGTCCCAACGAATTTTAACTTCTATATTAATTCCCACTTCTTAATATTGAAGATTTACCATATAAGTTAAACTTGTTATGCCTTTGTAACATATAGAAATATGATAAATTTAGATCAAAGATTTGTGTATGGAAGTTTAATCTTAAGTTTTACTGTAATCTTTTATTCTTTTCTTAATCTTAGTTTCAACTAAGCTTTAATCCTTCTAGTAATTAATATCCTTCTAATTATTTGTGAATATAAATAGAAGCAATATAAAGTAACATATTAAAAATAAATAGTTAAGGGATAAAAAAATTAGGCAATTGATATATAGTGATTTTGCCTTATACGTTAGTTCACTCTTCCAATACTTAATGCTAAGAATTAGGTCCTTTATTCCTAAATATCCACTATTTGAAAAAATTACAATAAGGTATATATTTCCCATGACTTTACCTTGATTCCTAATCTATACCAAAGAGTTACACAAGTAGACAAAGTCTCCCTCATTATTTTCTCAAATATACTCCACTAAATTAAAAGAATTTAGTTGCTCCTCACATTTTAGCCCAATTTCTCACTCTCTCACAATGTACTTGATGCTTTAATTGATATAACATTCACACAAAGACTATGCTTAAGATCACAAAAACCACTAAGTTGAGCTTGTTTTGTTTTGTTTTTCTCTTTCATATATTCTTTGCCATATCTCTATTTTTTGTTTTCTCGAGTCTTCAATCCTTTAAATAAACGTTCATTCCGTCCAATTGTGGTATCTTTGGCAACAAGTCATTGTATTGCCTTTGTCTTCAAACTCTTTGTAATTATTCAATTTATTCTATCATCAAATTTGTTCTAACTGTCAAAAATATATGTTATCTATACCTTCCTTTTTTCCTATCTTCTAGAAAGCATTCTTTCTTTTCTTCCAATAATTATTTGATTTATTTTGTCCTTTAATATTTGAATTTTATTTAGATATCCATGGATGATTAGATATATTACCCAAATATATATTCTCCTAAATGTAGGGTCTTGACCTGTAATTGCACAATGTCGTCTTTTGTTAGTAGCTTCTGCTTCGAGTAAATATAGTTTTTGACTGTATTCATCTTTTGAACTTTTTGCAGCATCTTGTGTAGCTTCTGTGCTTTTCTTGTTTCTGAAATTTCTTTACCTTTCTCTGTCTTTAACTTATCATGTAGTTGAAGTTTCTAGTTCAATTAGTTGTAGCATTGCTTTTGAAATTTCCACAGCTTCTGACACTTTCAACTTGTTGGTTTGTTTAGACTTTTCTTTCTTTTTTTTTTTTTTGACTTCATCTATTTGTTCTGGTTCTACTTCTATATAAAGTCTTACCTTTTGATATTTGTTCTACTTTTAGGTTCTAGTAGATACTTGTTCTTCAACTTACTCTCATTAGTTCTAATTTGCTTATTTGAGTTTCATAAGATTTGTGTTTTTTTTTTTTTTTTCACACTCAATAAATTGATTAATAACATTAAGTATATATGTTTTGTTATGGAGGTTCTGACAACTCTAGCCAAATCACCACAATTAACCAACAAAATCAATCCAAAAGTACATAACTTTTGATCTTATGCCTATATTTCTTTTATCCAGAAGTCCAAAAGGAGAGCCTTTAAAAAACATCGGACTGCCTTTTTCTAAAGGTTTACGAAAGAAGACACACAGAGTCGCTCCTTTTGAAATATAGGTTCCTTCTTTAATGATAAACAATAGAAAGCTAAATTCACCATGATGATTACCATAAAATTACAAGAAGTGCACGAGAGAGAAGGAAGAGACTAGCCTGGGTGGCTGTTTTAGAGCACACATGGTGCTAAGGCAAAATCCGTGTGACTATATGGTTGATATATATATATATATATATATATATATATAAAGTGAGCAACTAGTGGTATCTACTAGTAGTAAGAATTTAGTTACAGTATTTGTAAATGCCTAACATTAATAAAAGGGTTGGCTAAGGCGATAATCAAAAGGAATGCAAGTTTTTATTATTATTATTAAAGAAACATTAATAGTTTAGTTCAATTAAAACATACTATAAACCGATATAATATGACCGCATCAAACCGTGAATCTACGCAAACTCTTGGTTGGGCTTGGTGGTCTACCACTAGTTAGTTAACAACAACATAAGTATCTTGTCGATTTTTGAACAAGTTGAAACTGTATATAGTTTTTAAAACTTTTAGGAATAATTCGTATACATTTACTCAATTGGCAAACTAGTATTCATATTTTGATACATTATTTTACTAGTAATTGCGTACTATTATTCCATTCATATTGCATGTTAATATTTTACTACATAACTGAAAATGTCAACCAAAACCTATAAAAATAAAAATCTGATATATTATACACGTAGTTAACTGCAGCAATTTTTCCTTTTTGTTTCACTAAATTTATTTATTATTTATAGCATCATTGTTGTATGATGATCTATCTATAAAAAAATATATGATAATTGTAAAAATATCAAGACAATGAGGGTCGCGATAGTTATAAAAACAAATTAAAGAACTAACGTGGAAGGAAGATCTAAAAGAAGATTTCTGTTTTTCCTTTTTTAAAATAGGTGTCGAAGACCGAAGCCTCAACTCAGTTGAGGTGAGTTCTACACGTATTCCACTTGCATGTAAAATTGTTTCGAGCGTACTCGTAAACAGAAGACACCTCACTCGTCTTCAGATTGATTGCATGTGCATGATCATCATCCATTTTCCCAACAAAAAGCGCCAAAAACGATTTTTATTACAAAACAAAAAGAAAAAAAAAAGTCGAATTATTTACTTTTATATATATATATATATATAAACCTTAAAACTGTGCTAAACTTTTAGTTTAAATCCTTTATAAATTGATGGAGCATCCATTTACGGATACTTCTGATATTTAGAATGTACACGAAGAGAAGAAGTGGAGAATTGAGAAGATGAAGTAACAATGGACAATATCTCATCATGTTCATCACCTTTTATACAACATGCTGTTAATGAGACGATACTTACTTGAAAAGGTCGAGGGAATATATATATATATATATATATAAATCGTATAAGCATATAATAAACAGATTGACCTTATATATATATATATTTATTTATCGGCAACCCTACATGAAAATATACATATTTAAATTATTATCAACTGAAATTAACATAAATAAAAATTAATTAAGAGTGAGTAGTCTAAAGATTTACTGTGCAGCCGGGCGATGCAAGTAATGGAACTTGACCACCGTAATAAGTACCTTTCTTCAACCCTAACAAAACATCACACTTGACACTGACACCGTAATGTCCCGTCCTAATTGCACCAGCCTTCCACCTCAACCTCCCCAACACCACAACCCTCAAACCCACCACCCCATATGCTTCATCCACCGCCAATCCATTCCCAACCTCCGCCGACACCGCCACTGGCCCTCCCCCGATCACTGGGGACATTGCCACCGTGCTTCGCTTCCCCTGGTAAAGCGGAGGCAGGGATACCGGAGCCGTTATCGCTTGGTTGTGATACGACACAAATGCTGTGAGCCTGTCGTAGTAAATCGAGACTCTCTTGTTAGGGTTTCGAGCCACTATGGTGAACTGCATGGTGGTGGATATGAGTGGAGGGGAGGTGGTGTTGACGTCGTATATGGCAGCGCCTACAACAGAGAAGCGGGGCTTCTCGGGTCGATAAACCAGCCAAACCACGAGTGCTGTGACGCCTGCTAATAGGAGGAGGATGGCTATGGCAGCGCATATTGGACGCATAAGGTTTCCGGATCGATCTTCATCGTCATAGTGAGTGTGAGAGCAAGTGCGAGGGTGAGGGGGAGAGCAAGTGAGAGGTTGACGGGGCTTCCCATCAGCCATTTTGGGGTGGGGTTGATGCTGTTCTACTGGTATTTGTTCTTCTTCCATGTGGAGAGTTCGTAGGAATATTAACTCGTGCGTTGAGAGAGAGAGAGAGAGAGAGAGAGAGAGGGGTCGTGTCAATGGAAAGCGAGAGGAAAGTGGAAGGTGGAAGAAGAATATGTCATTGTAACCAATGCCAATGGAACCTAAGAAAGAGAATAAGGAATTTGGAACTTGAAACCAAAGTGGTACGGCGTTTTTATCAACTTGCTATGGAATAAGGATTTCTTGGTTTTTTAATCTCATCCCTTAAAACCTTTTTGTTTTTGTTTTTTTTTTCTTTTTCTCCTTTTGGCCAACAACGTATTAAAATTTGGGAAAAAAAAAATTATACTCTATATATTTTGTTTGGAATTTGGAATCGATATTTATGTTACTGAATTACCATAACCTTATTCATCTCTTAAATGATTAACCTTTTTTTTTTTTAAATTGCATTATGTCTATACCCATGTTTAAATGATTGCTTTTTTATAATTAATTTGGTGATAAAATTGTTTTATAAGGGGAAAGTTACCTTATTATCTTTGTACTAACAAAAAGTAAATGGAGATTAGAGGAAAGAAACCGATTCCCCCGGGATTTCAAAGGGAAAGGAATAAAGGCAAACTGAGAATAAAGGGGTTTTAATCACCATTCTTGTTCCTTTTTCTTCTTTTTTTTTTTTTTTTTGTGTCTAGAATATATATTGCTACAATTCATACACTATATGTAGCCTTTATTGATTCTTTATTGGTTGAGATGCTTTCAATTTTACCATTATTAAGTTTTTCATCAATGGTGTGTCGGGGAAGCAAACTTCCTCCAATAACTTCAAAACCTTAAATGAAAAAAAAAAAAAAAAGAAAGAAAGAAAGAAAAAGGAAGAAGATAAGGAGAAACGTTGATGAAATCAATCATAACAATGTAAAGAAGACCGAAATTAACCCCCCGTCACAGAAAAACCAAATCTTTGATTATATTTAGGGTTTTACCGATCTAACAATAATCTCATTGTTTAGATGATATTAATAGCATTTTTGACGTGGAACCCAGAAAGGGAAAAAAAAAAAAAAAATTCAAGAACATCAAGAGTCGACTTAAAGATGTCTATTTATTCCCAACCACAACCAGCTATTCCATAAGTCCGTTCCGGAGTAGATTTTGAACAAACCAAGTAGAGATTAACAATACATGCAGGACGTTAAAACAAGACAATAATATGAGCCAATATGATGTATAACTCGTCCAAAAGGCATTCAAATCACACAAGAAGCCTAATATGAGGGATCATGTCTACACCTCCATAACCTAATATAAACAAAGTCTCTTTAATCAAATTCACACATTTCATCAAACTTTATTAGAACAAAGACTCGAAATGTTCATAGAAATCCTTGAGCTTGTATAACATCCCACGCTCAGGATGCCACAATTCGCCCGTATGCAACTAACTAATGGCATGTTGAGACTCTAATTATCATTTTACAATCTCCAAAATCATCTACATTAACAAGTAATAATATTGAAATAACCAGACCTTCAAATTCATTAATATAATCGAACGACTAATAGGGGAGTAATTCCAGCCACAATCCCAATAAAGAAAATAATAATATAACTCCTAAAATGATTGAATCTATCAAATCATAACCTTAGGTTTGCAACAACAGCTCTCATCCTAGGAATCTTGGAGTCGATGGTGACAGTTTCCAAGTATATTGTAAGCCTCGAAATTAGATGTTTAAGGTTTGATACGTAAAGTTAGAATAATTGAATAAATTGTCTAATTGAGTTAAAATTTTACGATGAAATTAGGAATAATAATAAAAGTAATGATATGAGTTTGGATTTAGGAAAATAAATAATTAAATATTATAATATCAAGTTATATATATATTACTCGTTATTTATTGGAAATGTATAAAACAAGTTTCAATAGTTAACGAATTGTTAAATATAAATTATATGTACAGTAAAAATCATAAAATAACTTAAATAATATTTATAAGTATTTATTTATACTTTATATATAGGTAAAAATACTTAAAATATCTAATATTTGTTAAAATAATCGTAAATTAATTAATGAAAATTAATAAAAAATCAAGAAAACTTTTGGAGAGTGTAACAATGTCTAGATTAAGTGTGGCAAGCCAAGAATAAAAGAGGGAAAATTCAACAAATAGGAATTGGTAAATAGAAAGTGAAAAAGAAAAGAAAAGGAGACACTTGATCACAAATAATTCAAGATAAAACCCTAACCAAAAGAAAAGGAGACACTTGATCACAAATAATTCAAGATAAAACCCTAACCACCTTTATAAATTCAAAAATCCCAACTAAAACTTGTTTTGGATAGTTAAGAGCTTTGAAAAAATTAAGAAGAGGTAAGAAGGGGAGATAAAGTAATTTTACCAAAAATAGACAAAACATAATATAATTAGGGGCATTAAAGGAGTACATGCATCCAACCAACACCTGAGAAGGAATGGCACCCACCACCTAATAGTAGGACCATTGCCAGGGGTTGTCGACATAAGGGGAGCCACCGTTGGTGGCAGGAGGCAATTCAACTATTGAGTTTCTTTTTCTACCTTATTTTGTGTAAATTCTTAAAAATATCAAATTCTTATAAAAATTATGAAAATTAGTATTCTAGGATATTTTTGTATGTAAATTTAGGAAAAAGTATCAATTTGATAAAATTAAGTGCTAGGATATGTTATCTTCAAGAAATCACTAAACTCGAGCTAATTTTTGCTTTTATTTTAAATAGCCTTATTGATGTAGTTTTGAACCTAAAATTTTTATATAGACTATCTAAGATATATATCATATTGTAATGAAGATTTTTTCTTAAAATTAATTTTCTAAAATTTTACTTAATTTTTTAGGCCTTAAAATCATAAATAAAAGGAAAATTCTTAAGTTCATTTTATGATTTAATGTTAATTTGATGTAAATACTAATTTAATGTATAATTAGAAATTTTGAGATGTTAGTTGATGGAGAGATGGTATTTGTGGTGTTAGGAAGGCTAGATGAGTATAATATGTAATAGTACAAAATATGTGAAAATAGGAAAACAAGCAAATGAAATATATTAAAATAAATTGATAATATTATTATAATAATATAATATAATATAAATCTAGTTGAGAAAATAAATTTAGGAAAGTTATGTTAAAAATGTAGGTTATTCTCAATCAGAAGCAAATTTGGTAATTATATTAGGACTAAAGTGCACTGTATAAACCAGAATACTAATCAGGAGTTAAAAAGGAGATTTAGGGTATCTAAATATAATTAGATGAATTATACATATTGGATCGAAAAGAATTCTTAAGGTTTATCTATAAAAAACTGTAATTAGAAGCTAATTTAAAGCAAAGGTGAATATTAACAGATTGGGAAGTTGATCAAAAACTAATCAAACATTATATTTATTAAAATTGAAGTTAGTTAAACCCCATGAAATAGGTTAGAAGGCATTTTTGAGATTTAAGTGTAAAATGAAACTAAGAGCCAAATCAAAAGATCGATCAAAATTTAGGTGTATATAGTGAATAGGAATAGGATTAGTGTATAATTTAGAAACACTTATACATGTAACGTGGTTGGAGAAGCTCAAAGAATGGATTAATGGATGGTTTAAGGCTTATAAATAAAACTATAATCAGAAACTAGATCAGAAGTTGAATCAAAACCTAGCTTAAAATGAGGATAATTGTAAGAAACTTAAAAACCTAAATAATTAAATATAGTAAAACCCTCAACTAAAGATAATAATCTTAATTATGGAATAAAGTCCATGTATAAATAATAGTTGCATGAACACTAAAAAATAATATTAGTATTACGGGGACCATTGATGAAAGCCTGTAGCAAATCTAAACTTAAGTAAGCAAGTGAGAAGCATCGATAAGTTTGAGATCAATACGTTATTGTATTTTGGAATACTGTATTATAGTACTTGGAGGCTTAAGATTATACTTAGTTGTATTTGTTAGATAGCTTGATTGTGCATATGCTCATATGTGTATGTTTTTAGGTTTGATTGTATGATTCTGGTTTGATACTCTGGACTGTAATTGTTTGTGTTATGTAAAATGATTGAACATCTTAAATTGGACTTAATTAAATATAAAACTTGTATATCTAAATTGGACATGCATTGTAACCCATTAAGAGAAACACTAAGGATTCTCTCACCAAATATTGATGCCTTCAAAAGGGATGGTGTTAGAGTATAATTGTCACTTTTTTATCCTTAGTTGAACTAAGTGACATGAGAGGACGTTGCAACAAGGGTGGAGGTAATAGTTTGAAGGTAGTTGTGGGAGGAGCAATGATGTGCATAGTGTAAGCCCTAAAGCTAAGCCAAGTAACTGTAGGCTTGAACTTAGAACCCAAGGTTTAGGGCGATCGATTAGTGGATCCGATTAAACCCAAATTACAAACTAATAAGAGAAATATTAGTAAAGCTGACCCCGTAAACTTGAATTTAAGAAAATAAGTAATAAAATAGGAGACTATAAAATTTTCAAATTTTAACATAATAAGTACTAATTACCGAAAATGCGAAAAGTATAATCAAATAACTAATAAATTACTAAAGATAGATTATATGTATACTAAAAATTTTAGAATGACCAAAATAATAATTAGGAATGTTCACATGTACCCCATATGTATTTAAGTGTAGATAAAAATACGCGAAATTACCTAAATTGGCCAAAAACTAAGTAAATAATTAAGGAAAATTATAAATTAATTATAAAAAAATCAGAGGAACCTAGAATAATCCAAATCAGGTCATGGAAAGTCAAACTCTGTAAAAGAAAAATCAACCAATTAAAATTAGACAACATAAAAGCCAAAAATTAAGGAAATGAGGCAAAGTCTTATCTAATTAATGCATAATAATTACAAAAATCGTCTATAAATAGGGGAAAAATTTCCAAAAATCATTTGGACAGTTTAGAATTTGGGAAAAATAAGAAAACTGAAAAATCGAGAGAAAATCCAGAAAAAGGAAAATAGAAAAGAAAACTGTACAAATTCGTGTAGGGAGAGAAACCCATACCTCACCACCACCTGGGACCAAGCTGCCACCACCACATCACTCTAGCCCCACCGTCTAGGCCGGCCGACAGCCTTGGATTGGGTTTGGACGGCTAGAAAGCTTTGGACCGGTTAGTATCTTAAATTTCCTGATTTTGAATAATTTTGTAAAATTAGTTATTTTGCCCAGAAAATTATGAAACTTGTTATTCTGAGGTTTTATTGTATTTAGATTTAGGAAAAAATATTGATTTAGTTTAATTACTTCTGCAATTATAGGGTTCTTAACAAATTGCTCAAAACCGAGCATGATTAGAACGGAAAATAAATAGGCTTAGGAGTGTAGTTTGGAGCTCATTTTTTTTTCTGTAGGATACTCATATGATATAAAACAGTGCTATGAAACCATTTTTTTAAAATTAATTTTCAAAATTTTTAAGTTAATTTTTAGCCCTAAAATGATGGAAAAATTGGGTGATTTGGGGTTAATTAGGTGATTAAGATATTAATTAGATGATTAAGATGTTAATTACTGATTTAGATATTAATTAGATGTTTAGGGATGTTAATCTCTGATGTGGAACCCTAATCCTAGCCTTTGGAGTATTAAGTATGGTTAATTTAGGAAATTAGGTAATTAATGTAAGAATTTAGTAATTTGTGAAATTGTAAATTAATAAATCTAAAAAAATAGGGTTATTTAGATAATATTATAATAGAAATAAGAAAAATAATAAATCTAAAAATAACATTTAATCTTAAGTAAAAGTCTCAAAATGTAAGATTTTTACACATTAGGAATAAATCCGATATCGCAATTAGGATTAGTGTGTACTGAATAGTTTAGGATACCAAATTACGATCCAATAGGATATTTGGACACTCGAGCTTAATGTGATTAATTTCACATTAGGATTCGAGCATATTTAAGGCTTAGAAATCAAAGTTTAAAATCTCATTTAGAATTTGAACACCGAAATAGAGTACAACGAATCATTAGAATGTAATGGGTATACATAAAAAAAAATGAATTAAAATGTAACTTAGAATATGAAACCATAAATTCTAAGTACTAAAAAGACCTATTTGTATTATAGGACGCCTAGAGACAAATCATCTTGCGATTAAGGGATTGAACGATCGAGCAAATCCAAGTAAGTTGGGTTATTGCTTATTATAATAGAGTACTAGTTTTGTAGTACTCGGAGACTTAGGCTTGTATATGATTGTGATTGTAAGTAGTTTACGCATGTGTTTGATGTATCTGAATTCGTGTTGAATTTATATTGTGAGTGATTTTGTTACTGATTGAATTAGTATGAAATTGTTTGAACATCCTAAACGGAATTTAATCTTAGTCGACCCTAATAACAAAAAATGTCATGCATTGCAACTCGTTAGGGGATCATAGGATTCTCTAACCAAATACCGACCTCTTCGAAAGGGATAGTGCAGGATTGCAAAATGGTCCCTTCTTCATCCTTAGTCGAACTAAGTGACAGGAGAGGAGGTCGCGGCAAGGGTGAAGTCAATGGTTTGAAGGTAGTCGCGGGAGGAGCAAGGTCTCCATTACACAAGCTTGGGTTTGGTTGTGAGCTGCTACATAACATGGAAACTCCTCAACCCGGATTAGAGCGGGTGAAATTTCTCTGATTTCACAACGGAATGGATTACATTGTGCAATGACACTTGATTGTTGCATTGCATGAAAATAAATGTTTGATAACCCTGTTTGTGCTTGTATGCATTTGTGAGTCTCCAATTCAACTTAATGAGCTGTAGTTGCTCATACCCTTATAGATCCTTTTGCAGGTTCTGATTTCTGAACACTTCAAGTACTATGCCGCCCTACAATTACCCAGAGGTTAGTCTGTTGGAAGCTAGGGGTGTGAGGATCAAGTTACTTAGTATAATGTGTAACTAGAGTGACCATGTAATTAGGGATGAAAGATTGATATTTATTATGTAATCTAGTG
Source organism: Lumnitzera racemosa (assembly GCA_024138005.1). NCBI lineage: Eukaryota > Viridiplantae > Streptophyta > Magnoliopsida > Myrtales > Combretaceae > Lumnitzera > Lumnitzera racemosa. The sequence continues at coordinate 115,812,972 of JAMXBC010000002.1, forward strand.
AACTGTTATGTTTATGTAAAACTTCCTAGGAAACTCTGTGGACTTATATATATAATATTGTACATGTTATTAGAAATTTGCACTATTTATCATAATTGTAGTTTAATTGTTAATTGGACTGTTTACTTCAAAGCGAGGAGTTATCGACGCCTTGTGTAGGTCATGTCTATGGTAAGCACTATGAGGCCAGTTACTATCATAGAATGGTTTACATGGCGGGACTGTTGCGACTCTGCGACTTCGGGGCGTAACAGTTTTCGGTTGGTATTAGAGAGTAGTTTTAGTAAATTCGCTTTAAAGAGTCATACTTTAAAAGAAATAGATATTATAGGAATAGTGAGAGTGGGTAATATTAAGTAGGCGCTAAAAAATTATATAATATAAGTAACCATAATCTTTAACATAAGAGATATTAATTGGTTTAAATATAATTACAGGGTTGAAAGGGAGAACTAATACATAGTTGGATACAGTTTGGATGGAATGGAGACATATCCCCTATTGATTATAGGGTTAGATTACAGCGATTATTGATGGAATTAGCTGATTGGAACATCTTTAGGACAGTTGATGAGATCATTGATAAGTTTCATGATCAAATGTGCTATAGTTGGAAGGATAAGTGGGCATGGATGGAGATGAGTTTAGGACCTCAGTATAATAGATATACTGCTATACCAGCTTTTGAGCAAAGGTGGTTGGAGACAGATGGAATTATAACTTTGATAATGCCCTTACGATATTTCCCCGTTAGGTCAGACGATGTGAGACCATACCTAGCTGATATTGCACACATCCCTGTTGACATTCCATACATTCCCAGACAGTACCCACCAGGGATTATTGATTGGTTTCCTCAATTTCCAGAGCCTGTTGGGGATGGTATAGAGATACCATTGAACCTTAGTCCTGAACCTGAACTTGAGATACCAGAACCACCACCAGAAAACCCACCTCCAGTTGAACCCCAAGAGGATGGAGTTCATATAGAGGATGACCCTGAGGAGGACCCACAAGAAGAAGAAGATCCGGAAGAAGACCTTGAGGAGGAGCAAGAGAACGAGGATGAACCTGATGTAGACTTACATGCCTTAATCATGCAGGTGATTGCAAACACCGGGATAGCTGGAGTAGGAGCTGGTGACCCAGTTGAGTCGAATGATGATGATGATGATGTGCAGGAGGTGATTGTGATCCCTGAGACTCCAGAGATAGTATATATAGACTCTGCATCAGATAGTGAGCATGAGGATCATTCGATAGGAGGCCATATGGGTCATGATCCCTTTGATGGAGTAGCTGCCACGGATTCAGAGGAGGACTAGCTTAGTTAGATGACTGACTTATTGGTTAGGTAGATTTTTAGATGTGATCCAGTAGCGATTTTGATGAAAACTGATGTATTTTAGAATCTTTTAATGTATTTTGACTTTTGATGTATTTTTTTTTTAACTTTTGATATAATTTTTAGCTTCTAGATCAAGTTAGATGTATACTGTAAATAAGTTTGATCTAACCAGTTGATGTAATCTTTTGTCTTGTACAGTTGTAAAGATCGAGTCTGTACTAGATTATTTAAGGAATGATGTAATCGAGTTGTAAATTTGATGTATGTATTTGAAAGTTATCGAGTTGTATCTTTTGTTTTGAAGTTGTAATAGTAATGATGTAAGGTTGAATGAAATATATAGTGGAAGTTAGATTTCTAAGTACATTGACTTCAATACTATTGTCATTACTATTTGATATGAGTACATATTGCAAGCATTTATTAATTTATAAACAATCTCTAAACAAAAGTAGGGATAACTTATAGATAGATATGAATGCAAGATTATAAGTTAAACCATTAAGCGATTATGGCTGAAGCTGGAAACGGGAGTAGTCAAGGGGGAACTGAAGGAAATCAAAACCCTCCACCACAAGCACCATCACCACCAAGAGAACAACATAGACAAGATTTACCCCCGCCGCCTCCACAAGAAAATATGCCTATTGGACAAATACTTGCCAGTATGCATACGATGATGAGACAACAAGGAATGTTGATTCAACATCTTATGACTGGTGGTAATGTGGGAAACAGAAGACCCTAAGAAGTTGAACAACGAATGGAGCGACCTCAAGAGGTAAATAAACTTCTTGAGTTTATAAAAGCCAACTGTTATTTTGAAGCGGAAATGGGTAGGCTAGATGTAGTTGATGACTGGTTAGCCCAAGTTGAACGGAGTTTTGAGGTTTTTAGAGTCCCTGAATCCCAAAAGTTATCTTATGGTACATTTATGTTAAAGTTAGTTGTGAGAGTATTGCGGGACTCGAGAGCAAGGCAACTTAGAAATAACATTGATTGGCAACAATTTAAGGAGGAATTCAGGAAGGAGTATTTTCCTCATAGTGTTCAAAACAGAATAGTGCGAGATTTGTTTGAACTGAAGAATGGAGGTATAAGTGTAACCCAGTATGAGACTGAGTTTAACAGATTGTTACAATATGTACCTGGCTCATACCTAGATAATATTGAGTTGAAGAAAGATTTGTTCCTTACCGGATTTGACCCCATAATGTGTTGTAAGTTGTTGGATTATGGTTTCACCACTTACAATGAAGTGGTAGATAAGGTAAGACAACTGAAAGATAATCGTGTAAGGATGCAAGTAATATGGAGTCAAAAGATCAATAGAGGATATCGACCAGGTCCATCATTTAGGAGATCATATCTTGGTGCCTCTAGTAGCAGTTCTGGGCAAAAGAGAAGGAGACCAGTAACTCTGGCTAGTAACCCAGCGTAGTCAATACTTAGTTTGAGCTTTTATGACAAAGATGGTAATGTCAAATGCTGGAAATGTGGTGCAAATCATTTTTCGAGGAGTTGTGCTCAGCTTAAGGGGAAATGTTTTATATGTGGATGTAAGGTACATGATGATGTTTTCGGCTACAAAGAAAATGGTTTGTTTATAGTAAGTTCCTATGATAATAAGGAAACTTAAGTGATTATAATTAAAGAGTATTACAAAAATACTATCATAGTACATTACCAAAAGGATAAAATGGATAAATAGAATAAAGAAATATAGTATAGAAAAAAGAATGATAGGTGGTACACTATGGTTGGGTATACGTCTTAGAGTCTTAAGATGTTGGGTTTGACCTATGTTGATGTTGGGGATGCTGTTGATGAGGGGTACTTGAAGTTACCAAGGCGAAAAGAAGATTTTGCAGCTCAGTAGATCGAGTAAGTAGGATTCGACATTTAGGGACTTAGCCTCGGCACTTGTCATGTTAGCTTCGACAATGGACAATTTAGTACATGGAAAGAAAGAGTTCGGCATGTAGGTGCCATGGCTTCGACATTCAACAAATCGGCTTTAGTAGTTAACAAGTTGTAGATTGGGTAGGGGTCAAAGCAGAGTAGTATGCATCCAAACTAAGACTTTAGAGAGTTTGCCTACTGTTCCTCCATATACTAGTACTCATCCTAGGTAGGTCGGTAAGAAAGAATTCTTCAAGAGAGTGATTGTAAGCCTCAAAGATAGGTACGAGTGAAGGTCTAGAGGTTGATAGCCCATCATATTTGATAATCCATTTCGAGTATTTTTGAACATCAATAAAAATGCTTATCAATTGTTGAATGGATTTGGAGGATTATTGCTACATTTACTGTTGCATATTTGTTAGCTTATGTGCTAAAGCAGGATGAGCGCTAAGGCAAAGAAACATTAAATTTAAGGGCAAAGCTTCATCAACTCTACAGAAATGATGGGAATTAAGTTCTAAATTAAAGTATTAACTTAAGAGGACCTATGATTAGGCTAAGGATTGAGGAATTAAATAATCTAGTGGATAAGATTTTGAAGACGACGATTTTAGAAGAGGAGCATAAGTACATGGAAGGCCACATTGTTAATAATGTTAACTTGGGAAAAAGTATGATTAAGATAGAAGTGGAGGAAGGTTCTAAATGTAGCTCTAGTAATAAGGACATAGGAGATTCTAATACAATTGTTGGTTCTAATGGAACATTAGTTTTAGAACGAGGTTGACATTTTGATTTATCTGAAGAAGGTACTAGATTATAAATCTAAAAAGGAGAATATTCCTTCAACTAGCCATAAAAGTTACTTTTGTTACAACTAGGAACTAGTTTAGAGACTAAAAGTAACATCATCTCATCATTGGAGGTCTGGCCATCATTGGTCAGAGAGGGTTAATCGATCGGGTTATACTTGATGTCAAACTTTAACCACTAAAATGATGCCATGTCAAGTTGTTGTTTGCTATAAGAGCTGTAATTCACCTAAAATTTCCAATATTTCCCCCTGTTTTTTTTTTCTAATTTTTATAATTCCCTAAACTAAATTCAATTAAGAGTGTTTTGTTAACCTTAATCTATCTAAATGACTAAGAATTCATCCTACATCAGATTATAGAATGGTTTAGGCAGTAGGGTTTTATTTTATATATTTTTTTATCCTTTCTAAGTGTTATTTTATATTTTTTTATCCTTTTTAAGTGTCATTTTGATGTTGTATCGATCGTAATATAATGTATTTAGGCCATATCACTAAGTGACAACTCAATTGGACCTTCCCTTATTGGTTTACTCTTATGCCACGCCTAGTTCCATAAGTTACAAGTAGATTTTTTTTTTAATAATTTCTAAATAATTAAATACATATTTTATCTATAATTTAGTATAATATACTAACATATATGCATATTGAATATATAAAGTGTATATATTATAAATATATAATCACTCTATATGCTATTTGACACCAAAATATTATTTTTATAAGTCAAATAATTTATCTCTAAGGTCTTATTATGTTTTGGAGCTCAAATTTTGAGTTTTTGATGCTTATCAAATAATCCTGATAAAATATGTTTTATTAAAATTAAATATTCTATATATTTTATTTTGGAAAATTAATCTTACTAGAACTCTTATTCTAACTTCTGTAACCTCATTGAAATTTGACTCAATTTAAACAAAATTTTCCAAAAACCTTAAATTGTACCAAACGCCTTAACTTGTATCAATATCGAGCAACTAGGGACTTATCACACAACTAAACTTGTTTCTCGAGCTTCTTTTAATAAGTTTACTCCAACTATACTTTTTGAGTTTCATGTGTGATAAAAGTAACCCACTATTCCAGGTTCATAGTAATAGGTTAAAAACCCAGGTTTCATAGATAACAAATCTTGAATAATCAAACAAAGAAATCAAACTACAAATAGTTCAATTTTTGCTAAAATTTCACACGTTGAAAGTCTTTCTATCTGCTAATACCTAAAATCATTATAAAAAGGAAAAAAAAAAAAGAAACTAAAACAATAATGAAAATAATAAAAATTCATAAGTTTAAATTCATTTTACATTATATTTGATTAAAAAAACCTTAAGTTTCTCAATTTTTAACATAAAATTGGAAAAAAAAGGAAGAAAGGAAATGCAAATTTCATCCGAAACAAAAGTAAAATGTTTACATTATTAGGAAAAAAAATGAAAAATGAAGAGAAATTCATATGAATAAAATGATATTAAAATTGAGAAGTTTTAGCTTTGGCACAAAATTCACCTCAAATGATAGACAGCTTGTAGATTTCATCCTTGACAAAACACATGAATCAAAAAGCATGACCTCTAGATTAAGGTATCATTTTAGCATTATTTCAATAAAGCATGATCATTGTGAAAGAAAGTGAGATGAGAGTGCTTGTAGAAGAGGTGAAGAGTAGTTATTGTGCAATTAATAGAAAATGGAAGAGAGAGAGAGAGAGAGAGAGAGAGTGATTGAAAAAGTAGATTAATTGAATAAAAAGGGCAATTACTATATTGTGTAATTAATAATACCATGGGAAAATTGACAAAATAGAGCAAGTTGTAATATGTAATGTATTAGTGTTTATGAAGTTAAATAATTCTTATTCTTTTAATAGCAATAGATAGATAGTTATAGATAATAGAAATAATGAAAATTAAATATGAACAAACATTATGATTTGATAGAATTAAACCAATGATAGCATAAAAATATTAGATGTAAAAATGGAAAGTGCTTTCTAAACTATATATCATAATATGATTTGAGGGTAATTATAAAAAAAAATACTCGAAAATATTTAAAAAAAAATTAGCATAATTTATTTACTTTCTAATTATTAGTTATTAATTTTAGCAATTATGATATGGTTTCTTATTTAGTTATTTCCTTTATTTGTAACTACTAGATTATAATATTGGTTATAGCCTACAAGTAGAGGGAACATAATATTATACCCTTTTCCCCTATTGTATGAGATAAGAATTATAGAGCTAATCTTTTGTTTTATTAATTGATTTGCTAGAGATTCCATGACAATGACTACATAAATGATTTTAAGACTTGTTAATTAGTTAGTTGCTTTATTTTATTCTATTTTTATTTTATTTTACTTTCATGAATATTAATTTAGATTTATTTTTAGGAGAGTTAATTAGACAATTAAAATTTAAGTTTTTATTATTTTATTGGTCCTCACCTATTTTCTCCTTAGGGTTATTAAGGGTTCTAGATAAATACTCTCTTGTAACTCTTTTTTTCATTAAGTTACTGAGTTTTACTAATTTAATGAAAAACCCTAAGAATTTATTTTCATATTTTTGTCTTACAATTCTTCTTAATTGCTGCAACAAAACTTTTCTCGATCTATTCAATTGTGTGTCATGCTAAATGAATAATTCAAAACCTTATATAATTCTTAGTTATGTGTTGCATTAATTAAGCATTAAACAAAGCTAGTTCAATTTGTGAATAGGTGTGTCATATCCAATTTAGAAATTGTTCATGTCCTTTTAATTCCTTGTTTTTGCTCTTTTTCAATACAAAAAACAAATAAAAAATAACAAAATCCCCTAAACATAAAAGATTTAATTTTTATTACCTTTTAAATTTAGATCTTTCATGCGTTCCACTAAAATACAATCCCATGTCATATCATTATGAGTTTCAAATCATTTAATATATTTTCTACTCTTATCAGTTTTCTTCTTGTGAGAGATTATAGTGAGCAAAACCATACAAGTTACTTGTAAGACGTATCAAGTGATATGTGTATGATTCAATCTTCCCCTGATGAGTCATTTCTATTCGAGGAGTTGTCCATATCCATTTAATTAATTTTTCATTGCATCATATTTCTACAAATTCCATAAACATACGTTTACTTTAATCTAGTGGTTGGATTATTCCTAAATCTTACTTTGATCTCTTATTCATGACTTGCTTAGTAATTGAATAAGTCTTAAGCATTTTGAAGGTAGGGTCTAATCATGTTTGGATCCCAATTCTTTAGATTTATGCACATAAGAGTTTAACTGAAAAAACTCGCTGCCTTAGAGGAATGCTCGCTCTAAACCAACAACCAACAAGTACAAGTTGATTGTAATGCAATTCCCTCCATCTTTTCATTATTGTGCCATCTTTATAAGGTAAGGCAATGCAGGTCCTGCCTCAATTCAACTCTTAACCTCTATCTTGACACAAAGAATCGGTTGCTTCATGTTGCAAAATATGCTAAAAGATTGTAGCTAAGCACTCTAAGGCTTAATCCAAAAACTCCTCTATAAAACTCAACATCAATGAGATTAATGGCATGCTTAGAGTCACAGATGTTAGGGAGTCAAAATAATAAAGTGGCCTTTGACATTGTTTTCCATTAGATGTTCCAATTTTGTCCAGGCTTTTATACGATGGATGGGAATCCAACCTATTTTACTGCCGACCTCCTCATTAACTTAACTAACCTTCAATCAAACATTGCTGAATAAATGGGTAAATGGCTAAGGACGAGCTAGGTTATTCTTGAAGCTTCCTCTTACATCACTTGTTGAGTTATTTCACCATTATACAAGCTATTAAGCCCATGTTAGGAATTCTTCATAACCTATTAGGAGTTCTAGGATAACTTGAGTCCTCCTGCCCTTCTTTTGCCCATCTTACATCCATGCTACCTAATGCCCTTACCGACCTAATTAAGGATTCATGCTTAGCCATTTCAAAACACGAAAGTTGTACTTCTTTGTTTACTTCTGCTAAGCACCCCCATGAATTCCAAAGACCACGTGTTCTAATAGAATGATCAAGGACATTCTCCAATGAAGATTCTTCTCTTGTTATTCCTTTTATGCCCAAATTATACATGTACATTTTGAAAGGTTTTAAGGATTCAAGAATTCAAATCAAGAATTTTGCATAATGGAATTTCAAAATCCTATTATCCTTAAACATCCTAACATCTAAGTGTTTCAATGATTTTTTATAGATGGGTAGTCATTCGGCTCAACATGCAAAGTTGATCGATAGAGAGATATTCGGCTTCGGTAAGAGTTGATTGGAGGAAGAGAATTTTCCTTACCAATCCCTCTAATCCTCAGGCTCGGCTACAAGTCAATAGTCCAATAGCTTGATTCCCATAATTCCTTTTGGGTTGATTTGGATTTGGGATCAAATCTAAACATTCTTCGATCAACCCTCAGTCAGGGCGATATGGACTGAGGTTAGCAACATTAAAGGTTTTAGATACCCTATAATTCGTGGGCAGCTCTAATCTATAGGCATTGTCATTGATCTTTTAGAGGATTCTGAAAGGTCCGTCAACTTTTGGGGATAGTTTGTTCCTCCTTTTGCTTGAAAACCTCTCTTTACTTAAGTGCAGCTACACCATGTCCCCTAACTGAAAATGTTTGGTTGTCCTACTCTTAGTCTTCTCTCGCATACGTCTAATAATTTAGTTAATGTGCTAAGTGATTTTATCGTAGAAGTGTTGAAGAGATTGTGCTCTAGCTCTTATGTCAGGGTCCTATTATACGGGCACAGGTATAGGGGTGTGATCGAGGGGCAACTTAAGATTAAAACTATAGACTACTTTGAAGGGGGTCTGCTTAGTGGCATCATGTACTGTTCGGTTGTAAGAGAATTAGGCCATTGGCAAGCAGACATCCCAGTTAGCCAAGTTCTTACCCACTATAACTCGGAGCAGTGATCTTAAAGTACGATTAATCATCTCTGTTTGGCCGTCAGTTTGGGGGTGATAAAAAGAACCGAATAATAACGTAGTCCCCATTCGACGCCATAAGATCCTCAAGAAATGACTCAAGAATTTTAGGTCTCTATTGGAGACTACACATCTCGGTACTCCATGTAGCTGTACAATCTCCTGCAAGAAAAGAGAACCAATAGTCAAAGCGTCGTTTGTTTTGGAATAAGGTATGAAGTGTGCCATCTTGCTAAACTTATCTACAATAACCATTACAGAATCTTTGCCTTGGACAGTTTTTAGTAGTCCGAGAACAAGGTCCATGCTCAATTCAATCCATGGCTTCGTTGGAACAGGTAAAAGCTATAAGTCCCTAAAATTAAGTTTAGGACAACAGAGCTTACATTTAGAAAAGTTAGAAGAAGTGACACGGTGAAGTTATATTTTGGAATAATGACCCAAAATCTCAATTTTACCCTTAGAAGTAGGATTATTTAATATAGTACTAAAATGTTCGGAACTCTTAAAATCGACCTCGAATTACGATGAGAACTTAAAGATAAATTAATTAAGCTATAAAATGAGATAATATAGTATAATTTACTATATGAATATACGCATATTTTTATGAGTATACCCGGTATAAATAATAATTATACCTGTAAATTAATCCAAATTTATGTAATTATATATATAATGTATTGAATTCATGCGAATAATTAAGAGAACATATCCTAAAAATAATAGATATATTAGAAACTTAATTATATGAGTATAGTTATATATTACGCGTGATATATACAAGAGATATATACTTGTATATTAATAAATAACTAAGTATTAATAAAATATACTCAAAATACCTAAATAATTGCAAATCTCATCCAAAAAGCCTTCAAAATTACTGATTCAAGTCTAGAAACTGCTGGGAATCACCAAAGCTAGACAATTGCTGAGTCAAAAAGCAAATTAGCAAATTCAACAATCAAAGGACACCTCTTACTTGCATTTATGAGAAAAAGTAAGGAAAAAATTAAAAAGAAAAATAAAAAGAGCAACAACTGACTCCAACAAGCATAAATAGGCATCATCACATTAATTCACAACTTTATAAACCAGAAACAATAGAAAGAAAAAATCGTAGAAAATAGAAAGAAAATTAAAAAAAACAGAGCAATTACTGTGGTTTGCTAGTTCCTAAGGCTCCCAATGTTCTACCGTTGAGCGATTTCACTACGAAGGAGCACCCCCAGTCTAAGGCTTTTGACACACTCTCACCACCCTACAGCCGTTAGAGCCACCAAGAATAGCCAGGTCAAAATTATGCCTTGTTTTTCAAGAATTTATAAAAAATACCTAAACCACCAGAAAATTATGAAAAAACTTGTACTTAGGTTATTTTGAATATGATTTCATGTGATATTTTCATTTTTGAAAAATTCGTTACATTTTATACACTTTTTAATAAATATACTGTTCATTCGAAATTATAATTGTAAAATAAATATACTAAATGATATTATTTCTATTTGAAAATTTTTGTGTAGGATGTGTATGATATATAGATAATTGATATATAGCCCGAATTTTGATTTGAATATTTTTAATATTTATTGCATTTTTTACCTAAAAATAGCTCAAAAATTGGCTGAAATTGTGAATTAAATAGGAAATTATGAAATTAATTGTTAAAATGGACATGAACTGATCTCTAGTGAATAATAACAATGTTGGGTTAGATAGAAATTAATTTGGTTTAAAAAAAATCATAATTGAGTAATTTAGGATAATTTAGGAGTAAAATCGTAAATACAAATATATAAACGATAGGTCGAAAACTTAAAATCAAGTGATAAATGAATTCCCCATATTTTTTAGGAGTTTATGGAAATTTTCAGGAGAATTATTTGGTGACATGAACTATTTATTTTGAATTTACCTAATAAAATAGCTTAAATTACAAGTCAAGACATATTTTTAGTAATAATAAGTTAAAATAAATTAAATAGTTAAATAAAAACTATGTAGGAGATTGTTGATCAGATTGGTCTAAAAATTATATATTTAATATATTTACTGATATTTTCTGATCGAGATACACTATAAGTATATTAGGGTTAGATAATACTCATATTATAACGTCATGTAGATAAATTAAGTAAGATACAATTTAATAAAGCAAATTACGTATAATATGATAATATTTATATAGATATGTATAGCTATATTAAAAACTTAAATTACCTATTAAAAATCATCTCTAAGAACAGGACTCGTAAAACGTATTCTTGGTTTGTACGAACCCAACAACACTAATATTATTAAAATTGGATAATCTTAGGCAATATAACCTAAAACTCTATCATATTCTAGAATATACGTATTTCAACAACCCTATAAGAATTAAAACATGATTTAATAAATTGAAAGTACGTTTTAATGCGATCGAAACAATATATAATACATAATAGTATAGATGATGTAAAGTATCAATAATTAACAACTTAACTCAATATATAATAATAATACGACTATATATTATAGAAATAATATATATATAACCGTTTTAGATCAAACCCTAATATTTTTATAATTATTATGAAGATTGAATTTTGGTCTTTTGTGTAAATAGGATCTTTCAGTGAAAAGACGGTCGACGACTCGAGTCAGCAGTAGTGAGCGTCTAAACAAGTAAATTAGGATTATGGCTTCATCGCCTATTGAGATGCTATATTAACGTATCTGGAGACTAAGAGTACTTTTGACTGTGTTTGTAGTTGGTTGACTGTACGCATGCTATGTGTCATGCTCTGAAGCGGCAGAGTCATAATAACCCCGCCATATAAACCATCCTAAGATAGTAGTTTGCCTTACAACTGCTATCCTAAACCTGATCTACATAAAGCGTCTACAATTAACCCGTTTTGAAGTAAATAGTTTGTAATTTAAATAAATCATTTACCTAAGAAAGCGAGAATATATATATATACTAAAATTCAGTTATTACAATTAAAATATATGTTTGTTCTTTAAATGTTTTTCCTTACTCCTTAAGATCTAGCAGTTGGTAGCTTCAGAATAGTTGTATGCCGCTTCTTAGCCACCACCTACACGACGTCTGTAGGGATGTGAGCAACCACAGCTCAGTTAGTTAGGATGGAGGACTTACAACTATACCATAACATAAGAAGGTTATCAATCAACTTATTAGGTGCTATCCCTTTCGAAGGGGTCGGTGTTTAGCCAGAAAATCTTAAGTTTCCCCTAATGGGTTGCCATACAAGTCCAATTATGATTATGAGTCATATATTTGATTTGGTCCAGTTTAGGGTGATCAATCATTTCATACAAATCATACAATACAGGTCAAACAACAAACAAAATCATAGCATCACTCATAATTAAGCATATGCACACAACCAACTATCTAACAAATACAACCAAACATAATCTGAATCATCTAAAATACAGCAACGTATTAATCCCAACTTACTTGGACTCTTCGCTTGCTCACTTGAGGTCTAACTCGCTGAGGCCATTGCCGATCATCCCTATAACACAAACGTGGTTTCAGTTTTTCATATAACTATTATAAGTTGGTTTTATCCTATAACGCTTATTGTTATATTTTGTTTAGGGTTTAATATATCCAGTTATCTAGGTTCTCAAATCTTTTACAGTTATTCTAGGTTTGGGGTTAGGTTCGGATTCAGTTTCTACATCGATTTGTAAATACTGTTTTATATCCAAACTCTAGAAATTCGTTTAAACTTATAATGTGAAATTAATCACATTACTTCCAGATATCCTAAATACCATCATTACCCCTAGTCAGTATTTTATTCCACTCGGTACACTTAAATCTTTATTAGTATACCAAATTTATTCGTAATGTGAGAAATTTTTACATTTTTCATATAATTACATAAATTTAAGTTTTCTATCAGATTTATTATATATCCTTATTATTTTTATAATATCAATTTTTATTCTAATGTCTTCTATTTATTATATTTCTAATAATTGTGTATTATGTACTATTACTTATTATGTACATAATACATGTCTAATATTTTTATCATTCTAATTACCATCTCCCAACATCAATTATTATTTCAAAATTTCTAAATTCATCCTAAATTAGATTTTACACCTAATTACCCTAATTTACAAAATTAACTTAAAATTTATTATTTTTCCTATTACTTATTTACTACGTAATTAATCTAATAATTACATCTAACACCCTAAATGATACAAGTATTATACTTCATCAAATTTCAACATCCTAAAACATATAATTATTTACTAAATCAGTAATTAACTATTTAATTACTTCATTAACCCTAAATAACCCATTTTATGCCTTATTTTAAAGCCTAAAAATTATCTAAAAATTTTGAAAATTAATTTTTGAAAATGGGCTTCATAATACTGTTATATATCATCTAATTAGTCTACACAAAAATTTTAGGCTCAAAACTATATTCTTAAAGTAATTTATTTCTAAACCGAAACATGCTCGGTTTTGCATAATTTCTTAAAGACCATATATCATAGGACATATTTTCATCAAAATAATATTTTTTCTAAAAACTACATACAAAAATATTCTAGAATAAAAAAATTCATAATTTTCTAAGAATATTTACTATTTTTAAAAAATTACATAAAAACATACTAGAAATTGAACTCACCGATTTAGGTGGCCATAAGTATGTCGGCCCACCTGGGTGCTGCCACCACTATGTGGTGGTGGTGGCCGTCTACTCCGATCTGCTCGTTGGGTTTGTGTTCTCCTTACAAGCTCTAATTGCACAATTTTCTTATATTTTTTCCTAACCCTAATTTTTCTTTCAATTTCGCCTCTCTCCTTTTTTCTCACTCTCCAAATTGACCAAATGAACTTTTGAAAAATTTGGAGTATTTATAGAGTTTTAGGAAAATTATTGTGTATTAATGAGACAAGACAATTGCCTTATCTCTTTTTTTTTCCACTTTCTATTTGTTGCATTTTAATTAGTTGATTTTTTTCTTCAATTTCAGATTTCCACACCCCACTTCTGGATTTTTCCTCATTTTTCTATGTTTTTATTGATTTTTCCTTAATTAATTATGAATTTTATTTAATTATTTATTATTATTTTGGCATATTTTGCGTATTTTAAGTAATTACGCGTATTTCTACATACATCTAAATTCATATATAGTACAAATAAATATTCCTAAATATTATTTAAGTTATTTTATGATTCTTAATATACATATAATTTATCTCTAGTGATTCCTTAATTATCGAATTATATTTTACGTATTTTCGATAAATAACGAGTTATATACTTAAAATTTGGAATTTTTATATTCTTTTATTTTATTGCTTATTTTCTTAAATTCAAACTTATGTAATCATTTTACTATTATTTCTAGCTTTACTTATAATTTAGGCTCGATCGGATATGTCAATCAATCAAAACCCTAAGTGACTAATTGTAGGGCTTATACTATGCATGTATGTGATACTTAGTTGTAACAGGAGTTGAACTCCTTAGTATGTTACTTTGCATATTCGCATTATTTCTGTATCGTATGAACTTGTTTGGCCAGTACTAATTAAAAACTAACGTCTATTCAACTAAGACAAAACTGGACATGCATAACACTCATTAGGAGAAACAATTAAGAGTGTTAAGCCAAATACTAACTTCTTTCGATGAGGATAACTGAAATGATCATTTCCTCATCTTTAGTTGAACTAAGTGACAGGCGATGAGATCGCAATAAAGGTGGGGACTATGGTTCAAAGGTAATCATAGGAGAAGAGTATTCTCCATTGCACAAGTCCGGATTTGGTCTGATTTGAGTCGTAATAAAACTCTTGAATCTAGGTTGGAGTGGATGTAATTTCTCTAACCTTATAATGGACTAGATAACATTGTGCAATGTTTTATTTGATTGATTGTATTGCATTTCATTATAATTAATAACCTTACTTGTGATTATATGATATTCTTTTGACTACATCTCACTTATTGAGCTAGTTATGGTCGCATCCCCATAAAATCTTTTGCAGGTGCTAAGTGAGGATCAAGATGTTCTGATACCACCGCCTCCAAGTTAGTGTGCTGTTGTTTGGGAAAGTAAGTAACGAGAAATCAACTAAACCTAAGCTTTTGACTTTTCTTTAGTTTTGAGGAAACTAATTGGAAATTTCTTATGATGCCTGCTAATTTCCTAACTTATTGTATATAGACTACAAAACCTGTGGTGTTTAATAAACTCCGATTGTAAACTTTAACTTTAGATGTGGAACATTTGTATAAATATTGTTGTGGTATGAGATGACAAGTTGTATAGAATAGGTATTTTGTAAAGCTTTACCATAGGTTTGGTTATTAACAGGTATCATAATGAACGTTTTAAGTTGGTTGAGTTGTGTACGCCTTGTATGAACTATATATACGACAGCAACTGTGAGATTAGCTTCTATCTTAAGATAATTTACACGATGGGACTATTATAACTCTTCCTATTCAAGGTGTAACAAAGGCATTGCTTTTTCTTGTTCGGCTTGGCACTTAGTCCTTTTGCATACGGCACAGCTTTCAACAACTCAGTACACATCTTACCTTACTCTTAGCTAAGTGAATCGACCACTGATAACTCGGATTTTAAACATATTTCATAGGATGATTTTATAGTATTTTCTTCACATTTTTTTGTTTTCTTTAAAGAAATTGATACTTAATTGAGTAAAATTTTGATTTCTAGGTTTAAACGCGTTCTAGGATCGAAAATGAAGAAAAGGAATCAAATTTCACTAAAATCGGAGTTCAAATGAAGAAGTTATGAAATTTTGAAGTTGTGCAGAAAATTTTGCCTTAGTGCAGAAAGTTACACGACTTGGGGACACGGTCATGTCCCAGGTCGTGTCTAGTGACGAAAACAGAATCCTTTTGATACACTATAAAAGGACATATTAGGGTTTTAAAAGACATGAGAGACATTACAGAAACGAAGAGACAGAAGAAACAAGAAGAGACTTAAGGAGAACATCAATCAAGAAAGAGGCGAGAACAACATTGATTTCAAGATTAGAGAGATTGTTCATCAAATCAAAAGGGGTTTCTATGTTTTATTTTATATTATTGATGAAACTCGTTTTTAGATTCATTATGATAGCTTAGAATTCGAGTATTTAGGATTGTGGAGCCTAGGGTTTCATGTGATTCTTGGATTGATTTAGAAATTTCAATAAAGTTTCTATCTTTACTTGATTCAATTATGTCGTTAATTATTGATTGATATTTCTAGAATATCAATATATGATATTTCTAGAATATCAATATATGATATTATGCATGTTGATTGAGAAATTGCATGTGTAATTAGATCTTTACATAATTGAAGAGGATTACATGTATACTTAGAGATAAGATATATGTTTCTTCCGGAAAGTTAATTAATTGTGTGGGAATTCATTATACATTAATGCAATTCTAAATTATATTACTAAGTGAAGAGATTCCGGTGAATAATTTAGGATTAGGGTTAATATGCTTGAGAAAGGTATTAACTTTAGTTGTGAATCCCTCCGGTCAAGAAATATAGAAACCGAATTGAATATATTTTAAGTGATCACATGATTAACTCTAGGGGAAATAATTCTTAAATACGTTATTACTTTCTTGAAGTCGTTCTTGATTTTATCGCTTTTTCAATTGCTTAATTAAGTCTTATAATTAAGTTAATTTTTTAATTTTAGTATTTTTAATTAATTCAAACTTTCATAATTTTTCGGTTAGATAATAAAGCTAAGGTTAATATTAGTACTCGAAGTCTCTGAGGGATCAACTCGGACTCACATCCGCTATATTAAAACTGATAGGTGCACTTGCCTCATATCAAGTTTTTGGCGCCGCTGCCGGGGATTTTCGATATTAAGAACACTAGTTGCTTTATTACTTTAACCATTTTTTTTTCTTTTGTTTTCATTATTTATTTTCATTAGCTAGAGCTGCAATTGATTCTATATTTCTTACCCTTGCAGTGTATGACTCGAAGTAACCCGGAAGATTTGGTAGAACTTGATCCTGAAATTGAGAGAACTGCCCTTCAAAATTTGAAATCACGACCTAGACAAATTGCGGCGACCATTGACGACGAGTCAATCGTTGAAATCAAGGAAGAAGGTGAAGAGACCAACACTCAATTCATCGAGTAGGAAGATCCACCACACATGGCTAACAATGGGAATGAAGCAAATCGGACCATGTCCGATTATTCAAGGCCTACACTTATTAGAGCTGACTCTAGTATTGTAAGGTCAACCGTCGCAGCTAATAACTTCCAAATTGCACCTAACATCATACAAATGGTGCAACAATATGTTCAGTTTGACAGTCTCTAAGATGAAGATCCCAATGTCCACATCTCTAGCTTTCTAGAGATTTGTGATACTTTTAAAATCAACGGAGTTACGGATGATGCCATCCGACTGCGGCTATTTCCTTTCTCCTTGAGGGGTAGAGCAAAACAATGGTTGAACTCTCTACCACAAAATTCAATAACGACTTGGAATGAATTGGTAGAGAAATTTTTGGAGAAGTATTTCCCACCTACAAAGACCGCTAAACTTCGGAATGATATTTCTTATTTTGCTCAATTGGAAGCGAAGACTCTATATGATACTTGAGAGCGATTTAAGGACTTGCTCAGGAGGTGCCCACATCATGGCCTTCCATTATGGATGCAAATCCAGACCTTCTATAATGGTCTTAATTTATCTACGAGACAGATGATTGATGCATCCACAGGAGGTACTTTGAACACAAAAACACCTAAGCAAGCACAAAACCTGATTGAAGGAATAACGATGAACAATTATCAGTGGGAAAGCACTAAAGCCAAACAAAAGGCTATGGGAATTTATGATGTGGACTTGACCACTGCTTTGGCAGCCAAGGTGGACTTATTAAGTAAAAAGATTAATGCACTCTCAGTTGGCCCTCAACAAGTGCAATCAGATGTAAGTGATTTTGGTATGCAGGGGTATGGAGTACCTGAACAATTGGAACAGGTTGATTATCTAGGAAATCCACCCAAGCAACAAAATAACCCCTACAGCAACACTTATAATCCAGGATGGAGGAATCACCCCAATTTCTCATGGGGAAATCAAAACCAAGGCCAGCCGAAGACCAACTTTGGCCCACCTGGATTTCATAGACCATTCCCACCTCCTCTTCTTCAAGAAAAGAAGTCCAATGTGGAAAAATCAAATTGGTCAACTTGCAAAAATGATCTTTGAGAAGCAACAAGGGACACTCCCAGGGAATACCGAGGTCAATCCTATGAAACATGTTAATGCTGTGACCTTGAGAAGTGGTAGAAAACTACAAGTGGAGAAGAAGGATGGTGAGAAAGTAGTTAAGAAAGAAGTGGAAGTCAACCGTAAGGAAGATGCAAAGCCACTAAAATCAAAAGAAAGTATGGAATCACCAAAAGTGAAGGAGTATAAGCCTCCCATCCCTTACCCGCAACGCCTTAAGCAAAGTTACACTGATCAAAATAAGGAATTCGGTAAATTGCTCGATCTTTTTAAGCAATTACACATTAACTTACCTCTTGTTGATGTCATCTTGTAGATGCCAAAGTATGCGAAATTTCTAAAAGATCTTCTATTGAACAAGAGAAAGTTGGAGGAGCTTACAACCGTCACATTAAATGAGGAATGGTCGGCACTTCTCTATAAAAAGCTGCTACAAAATTAAAAGATCCAGGGAGTTTCACTATTCCTTGTATGCTTGACAATTTGTTGGTAGATAATGCTTTGGCAGACTTAAATTTGATGCCGTATAAATTGTTCAAAAAGCTAGGGTTAGGAGAACCTAAATTAACGCGCATGAGCCTTCAATTAGCCAATAGGTCTATCACATACCCTAGAGGTATCATAGAGGATGTTTTAGTGCAAGTAGACAAATTCATCTTTCCCGTGGATTTTGTTATACTTGATATAGATGAAGATATTGAGGTGCCAGTCATTTTAGGTCGACCCTTCCTAGCCACTGCTAAGGCTGTTTTTGATGTTAGTGAGCATAAGTTGATATTACAGGTCGGGGATGATGAAATAGTTTTTAAAACTCCAGAGGCAACGAACAAATTTCTTGACTCAGAGGACATAAGTCACAATGTTAATGCCACTAATGTCATTACATCTACATGTATGCAGGAAACGCTTGCCAAAGATTCCTCAAGTTATTGCTTGCAAAAGGGAGATGAATATTTGGTGACTAAGCCCAATTGTGCAGAAGTGGCAGCTCAAATAAAAATTCATTAATCCAGTATGGACAAGAAGGGAATTGATCCACCCCACAAGCCAAAGGATCGTGCGTTAAAATCTTTCAAAGAGAAGCCACCAATTTTGGAACCAAAACTGTCAAGAAATCATTTGGAACATGTCTTTGCGGTGAAAAGTTCAAAACCTCCAATGACAACCACATCTAAGCTAAAAGCAAACAAAACGAAAAAGTTTAGGCTACATGAATTTGATAAGTGGCATGATAAGGAGAGAAACTATGGAAGTTATGCATCAATGAAATGGAATTGGCAAGATTGATGGCTGAAGGGTAAATCTACACTTGTATGGAGAGTTCGAAAGCGAGATACAGGATGAGTTTTATTTCCACCTGGATGAAGAATCATGAATTACAAGACGTATCTCGTCGAGCTATCGACGTTAACTATAGCGCTTCTTGGGAGGCAACCCATGTCTAACTTTGCTTACACTTTAGTTCTTTAAGTTTTCTTCATTTTATTTTCCGTTTTATCTAACTTTGCTTTGCTTCGTAGATTTTCTTTCAATTTTTTGTCATAGTTCTTTCTCTTTTAGCTTTATTTTTGCTTTTTCTCTTTAGTTTTATTATTCCTAAGTTTCCTTTATCTTTAAATTTAATTAAAAAAAAATTACATAGGACAAGGGACACGGTCGTGTCTCAGCCCATATCGACTCAAACTCACACTTTTTTTGCACACGACCGTTTTATTTAAATTACATACACTCTCTCTTACACACCTCCATACATCAACACATATTTCTTTTCTCTTATCTTCTTCTTTTCCTCACAATTTACTTTTCATCAACACATTTCTTCGTTAAATCCAACCCGATTTAATGTTTCTTCTCAGGTCGTCAATGGAAAATCGTGAAAAGTAGATTGTTTAAAAGGAGGTCCACATTTGTTACATCATGTTCTAATCATGAGGGCACTATTATCGAGCTACTAGCCACTCTTTCTCCACTAGAGTATCTTATGCCTCAAGGCAGGGAAGTATTAGTTTCTTTTTCAATACATATTTTCCTTTTTCAATACATATTTTCCTTTTTCAATACATATTTTCCTTTTTCAATACATATTTTCCTTTTTCCCTATGATGTTTTTCCTTGTTTGATATCTTACTATTGTGCTTTCTTAGTCGTACATTGAGGACAATGTACATTATTAAGTGTGGGGAAAGGATATATATGAATTTATTACTGTTTAGGATACCAATTATTCACATTTGACCCAATTAATTTTTAAGTTAACTTGCAATAGGTGATTAACAAGTGTTGAGCCAAATTAACTGTTTCATCTTGATTATTATTGATCTTATGATACTTTACTAGAATTGATTAGTCAAATTTGTGAAGGGCAAAGTTACGAATTATTTAGCTTAGGATTTTAAGACTTGAGATTAGAGTAACATCACTAGTTGAGAGTTAGTCATGGTTATTTTTAAATTTACTTTTATGTATACCCTTCTCTTAGAAATTTTTAAGAGTCCTATAATTTTTAGCAAACAAATAAATGAAATTATTCTTTTGAAAAACCCCTGAAAAATCACAATGATTGGAGGTCAAAAGCAATAACAAGTGTAAGAATAGAAAAAATTGGTAAGAATTCGTCTTGGTCCGTTAAAAGAGCGAGATTGAGTCCTAATGCCAATTCAAATGAAAAAAAAATTTGATATAGATCGGCCTTGGTCCGTCAGAAGAGCAAGGTTCTTTCCCGCTATCAATATAAGGAATAAGTTAGTATAGATCGGTCTTGGTCCGTCAGAAGAGCGAGATTCTTTCCCGCTACCAACGCAATTGTGCTTAAATAAGGTAAATTTAAAAGACTTCTCAACAAAAGCATAAACTAGGGGAATGATCAGAGGAAGAGTGGATGTAAAATGTGTTTGTTTTAGATTATGGTGCTTGGTGAGATGAAAAAGAGAATTGTATACACTTTAGTCAAATGGACAAAATTTTTATGACTCTTTCTCGGTTGGCGAGATGTTAAATCCAATTTTTAGTTTAAGAATCCTTGGTTAAATGACTTGGGTAAACTTTGATTTTCATAAATTAACTAGTGAACTCTAGTATTAAGTATTGTTGGAGCATTCGAATATGGTCAGATGAAATTGGTTGACTTTATTATTGCAAGTTAGTTAAGAATGATTTTCTTACTTTTCTTCGGGTCAAGTGTATTCGTTCACAGGTTTCCTAAATAGTGATAAATTTTGTTTAGTGTTTCTTGTCTTGAAAGTTTTGTTTTGATTTATTTGCTTGAAGACAAGCAAATGCTCAAGTGTGGGGAAATTTGATAACTCGGATTTTAAACATATTTCATAGGATGATTTTATAGTATTTTCCTCACTTTTTTTGTTTTCTTTAAAGAAATTGATACTTAATTGAGTAAAATTTTGATTTCTAGGTTTGAACACGTTCTAGGATCGAAAATGAAGAAAAGGAATCAAATTTCACTAAAATTGGAGTTCAAATGAAGAAGTTATGAAATTTTGAAGTTGTGCAGAAAATTTTGCCTTAATGCAGAAAGTTACACGACCTGGGGACACGGTCATGTCCCAGGTCGTGTCTAGTGACGAAAATAGTACCTTTTGATACACTATAAAAGGACATATTAGGGTTTTAAAAGACATGAGAGACATTACAGAAACGAAGAGACAGAAGAGACAAGAAGAGACTTAAGGAGAACATCAATCAAGAAAGAGGCGAGAACAACATCGATTTCAAGATTAGAGAGATTGTTCATCAAATCAAAAGGGGTTTCTATGTTTTATTTTATATTATTGATAAAACTCGTTTTTAGATTCATTATGATAGCTTAGAATTCGAGTATTTAGGATTGTGAAGCCTAGGGTTTCATGTGATTCTTGGATTGATTTAGAAATTTCAATAAAGTTTCTATCTTTACTTGATTCAATTATGTCGTTAATTATTGATTGATATTTCTAGAATATCAATATATGATATTATGCATGTTGATTGAGAAATTGCATGTATAATTAGATCTTTACATAATTGAAGAGGATTACATATATACTTAGAGATAAGATACATGTTTCTTCCGGAAAGTTAATTAATTGTGTGGGAATTCTTTATACATTAATGCAATTCTAAATTATATTACTAAGTGAAGAGATTCCGGTGAATAATTTAGGATTAGGGTTAATATGCTTAAGAAAGGTATTAACTTTAGTTGTGAATCCCTCCGGTCAAGAATAATAGAAACCGAATTGAATATATTTTAAGCGATCACATGATTAACTCTAAGGGAAATAATTCCTAAATATGTTATTACTTTCTTGAAGTCGTTCTTGATTTTATCGCTTTTTCAATTGCTTAATCAAGTCTTATAAATAAGTTAGTTTGTTAATTTTAGTATTTTTAATTAATTCAACTTTCATAATTTTTCGGTTAGATAATAAAGCTAAGGTTAATATTAGTACTCGAAGTCTCTGAGGGATCGACTCGGACTCACATCCGATATATTAAAACTGATAGGTGCACTTGCCTCATATCAACCACTTAACAAGTCATATGTTCTTTTCGCCCCAAAATGTTCGGATAATCCTCTACTGTAGGCTTCCCAAATCAGCAGCTCCCGAAGTAAACAAGTCGACACATACAATTTCCCTCATCGGAATAAGTATCCTTCCCCTACGTGATACTCATGTACTATCCTTACATTGGCATAACGCATAAATATGGGTTTAAATTATGGATTCTCGGAGTACTACTCCTTAATGCTGGCAAACCCAAATAATCCGGTCTACAGTTCAGTCAGGAGTGCATGTATCCTCGAAAGAGCATCTGTAACTATATTGCTTTTTTCTTATTTGTATTTTATTACAAAATTGAACTCTGTAAGGAACTCAACCCATCTCGCCTGCTATTTTGACAACTTGATCTGACTTCGAAGGTACCTCAAGGACTCGTAGTCAGTATCGATGAAAAATTCTCTCGACAATAGATAATGCTACCATATTTGCAGTGCTTAAATCAGCACCAAGAGTTCTTTGTCATACACAGAGTAGTTTAGTTAAGGTCCTCTGAGCTTCTCAATATGGAAGGCAATTGCTCGACCCTCTTACATTAGGACAATGCCTATCTTAATGCCCGACGCGTCACACTTTAGCTCAAATATTTTCTCGAAGTCAAGCAAAACTAATACAGGAGCGGAGGTCAACCTTTCCTTTATCTTGACAAAACTCTTCTCCTCTATTTCTCCCCATTTGAAGTTGGTGTTCTTCTTTATTAGCATAGCAAATGGTGTAGCAAAGGTACTGAAATTTTTGACAAATCTTCTATAGAATTAAGCCAGTCCATAGAAACTTCTCACGTTGGCACAAATAGTAAGAATCAACCACTTGACGATTGCTCAAATATTCTCGTTGTCCACTTGTAAGCCTCCTCTACTTACCACGTAGCTCAAGAATACCACTTCCTCCTGACAAAAGCAACACTTCTTGAGATTGCTGAATAATCTCTTAGCACGGAAGACGTTCAATATGGCGTGAAGATGCTCATAATTAATTGGTATGTTGGCATTATAAACTAAGATGTCGTCAAAGTACATCACGATACACTTCCCTATTGATGTTTTAGCACATGATTCATCAATCTCATGAAAATACTTGGGGCATTCGATAAGCCAAAGGTATGACCATCCATTCGATAAGTCCATGTCGCGTCTTGAACGTAGTTTTCCACTCATCTCCTAGCCTCAAGCAAATTTGATAATAGCCGAACTTCAAATCAATCTTGTTGAAGACCTTAGCTCCACTCAGCTCATCTAACATATCTTCTAATCTTAGAATAGGATACATGTACTTGATCATAATCTTATACACATCTACCAGGTTCCATCCTTTTTTGACACTAGAAACACTGGCATAGCATAAGGGCTAAAACTTTTCCTAACCTCATTGACTTGATGTTGGAGTTCAAAAGACTGTTCATGAGTCATTTGATAAGCAAGCTTATTCGGCAAAGCAACGCCAAGTATTAAGTCAATGCGGTATTCTATGCCTCGTATGGGAGTAACCCCTCAAGTAACTCTTCTGGGAATATATCGACATATTCGTCCAGTAGTGCTCTCACTTCTTGAGGTAGTTCTTCCCACTCCCTTATCTCTAGTAAGTGCCTAACCAACATAAGGGTCGACTTGTTAGCATTGTTAGCCTCTCAAAGTTTAGCTTTACTTATCACCAGAGCCTTCTTTGATCTACGAGCAAGTTTAGTTTGTAATTTGTTAACTTCTCTCGACGGCATCGGGTTCAATGTAGTCTTTTAGCTACCCTTCTCAATCATATATATATTTTTGTACCTATCATGGATAACCCTCCTATGAAACATCCATGGTTGACCAAGCAGCATATGTGAAGCATACATAAGCAACACGTCATACAGAATTTCATCGAAGTAATGTCCGATAGTGAGCGGCAATAGTACTTACTGGGTAACATGTAGTATCCCTTTCTTATCAGCCAATATAACTTGTACGACCTCGAATATGTAATAGTCAGTACTTTTAACCTTATGACCAGATCGGTTGATGCTACATTGGTACAACTTTTATTGTCAACAATTAATGTGCTCACTGATTATTCACTCTACAAGTGGTATGAAACAAGTTCTTCCTCTCTTCCTTCTCTCACGAGGATTTGATATTCATTGCGCATTGGACAACTAAGGCCAACTGGTCTAATTCCTCGACAAACACATCTTCTTCAGTTGGTTCTTTCTCGATAGCTTCTTTCTCAACATTGCTCTCCTTTTCCTCAGGCTCCTCATCAATACTTTCTACCTCTAATTTCAAGACATTTCCCTTGATGACCATTGTCCTTTGGTTCGAGCACTAAGCAGCCATATGTCTGAACCTTTAGCACTTAAAGTACTTGATCTAGCTTATCTTCCTACTAGATCCTTGTCCCTTCTCATAAGTTTGGGGCAGCACGTCACTGTCAAGTAAGCTTTTCTATACAGCTTAAACATCTACCTTTCGGATCAGCTCAGTATTTGACTAAGCTTAGTGACTTCCCTGTCCTAGTCAGCTAGTCGGCTGGTCAATGGCATTCTGGTTAGTACTTGGCTTCTTCTCTATTTCTCTACTTGTTGGGCTATTCTAATGGCTTCATCCATTGCGGTAAACCGTTAAAGTTCCACAATGTCTTGAATGTCACCTCGCAACTTAGTAAAGAACCTAGATATTGTTCACGCTGGTGGTTACTTCACTTCACCTCGGATTATGAGCATTTGGAATTCCTAAACATATTCGTAAACTATTCGGCCTCTTTGTCTCAGCTCCTAAAGCCAAGTAAAGGTTCTTGTAGATAAGTATTCAGTACGAATCTGTTTCTAAGTATTCTTTTTATTTCCAGCCAAGTATTAATCTCTCAGTAGCCTTCTTATCTTCTCATAGCTTGAAAATTCTTCCACTACATGAAGGCATATCCGAAGAACTCAATAGCAGTAGTTCTCACTTTCTCGTAATCCTTGTACTAACAATAATAAAAAGCATGCTCTACTTTCTCTTCCCACTCTAAATATTTGTCAGTATTCTCAGATCCATTGAAGTTGGGAATCCGAATCTTCATATAGTCAGATACTCTGGGAACTTGGGCTCACTCTTCTTTAAAATACTCTTCCTTGTCCTCTTCATCCAGTTCCCTTAGGTTTATCCTTCATCTTACTCATTTGCTTACTCATCTGCCTACTCCTCTACCTCAAACCTGTTAAGCTAGGTTCTGACCTCTAATAGGTTGAGCAACTTATGGAGTGTATTGCGCTGCCTCAGTCAATCAGTAAGCCAATGCGTGAACAATTCAGTTCAAATCTACTCAGAGGTTAGCCACCTCGTTAAGTCTCTCATTAGTGCTCTTAGGGGTTCCCTAAGACTGTTGGCCATGGTAGACAACTCCACTGTTAGCATCTCCAACACCAACTTTACACTTAGATCTATCATTTCTCCAAACCAAAAACTAAACAACCAGTAAATACAGCAACTAAGATGAACACAATAACTTGCTCTATTTCATACACGCAAAATAGAATATAAACAAAACTTCGGAAACAAACTATAACGAAAACAAAATCTCCACTCTGATACCAAGATAATGCGAATCGTAACAAAAAACAAGTAAGTCCAGTCGCTGAATGGGTCTAAACTTGCTGAAAACTTGAAAAATGAAGTAATGAGGAATGTGTGAAAGAACAAAAATGAATGAAAAGTAAGCAAAAACCCGCGAACAGCTCCAATGGATATGATGCACTTGTAGAACTTTTGAAGACTTATGGTACAACTCAATATAATGCGCGAAATAGTCCAATGAAATTACTCACTACCTAGCCTTATTTAAGGGTTAGGATAAGAGTAAAATGAATGTAAACAAAGTAGTGTTTACGAGAGGAAAATATCAAGTGTATTAATGTTCAATCTGATGTTTACAGCTACAAATACAAAAGGTATTTATACCCAAGAATTTAAGAGCAACTTTCCTAAAAAGGAAAAGACAAAAAGGGTATAGTCTTAAAAAAGCAGTATACGAGGTATACAGGGGGTAAAAAAGGAATATTCACAAAAGAAGCAATGATTGCAATAGTAGATACTATGAGTAGTCTTAGATACATAACAGCAATGCATTTGTGGTGCTGTTAGAGGATATATACAAAGCAGTATGGCTTAGTTGGGTAATCGAGTAGGAGTTCCAAGCAGTTATAGGTTCATCCAAGCAGGGGTGGCTAAAGATTCGTGCAGGATTGGACTCTTGGCCTCTTGGCAATAATAATGTTGAGCAATTAGTCAAGTTAGACAGGTTTGAGCTGGTGCGTAGAGTATAGCTATTGTCAGGGCATTCTACTACTTAATACATAATTTTCGGTAGATGGGTAATCATTCGGTTCAACATACAAATTTAATCTGTAGAGAAATACTCAACTTCGACAGCAGTTGGTTCAAGTAGAAGGATTTGCCTTACTAATTCCTCTAGTCCTTGAGCTCGGCTGTAGGTCAATGGTCAAGTAACCTGATTCCCATCATTGAGGCTTTATGCCGAGATGGTTTTTGAGCTTTGAGATACAAATGAGATGAATTAAGTGATTAGATGGAGCTTGGGACGAAAGACACAAGAGATTAAGTGCTTTAAGTGCCTTAGTTTTGGCCATATCGCATCTCGATCTCTAAACAAGAGAGTGATGGTAACCAAGGGAGATGAATTGGAGAGTGCAAACAAAGAAGAGTAAGTAGAAGAAAAGGTTGCAGAGAAAGAAAGAAGGAGAGATTGAAGGGATCCTTGAGGAATTTTATGAAGATGAATAGGAAATCAAGCCCATGGGTATTGAAAGAGGCAAATCCATGAATATAGCTAGAAAACTTTATCTCGGGCTTCATATAAGGCTCAAGTTAGTAGGGCTAACTATATAATTGAGAAATTTTCCAATAGCTACACCAAATATATTCTTTTGGGGGATTAACTTCATGTTATAATATCTAAGTGTTTGGAAAGTCTCATCCATGTCAGTCGAACGTTGGTTAAGTAGCTTACTTTTGATTATCACATCATCAACTTACACTTTGACATTCTGTTTAATCTAAGGTTTGAATATTTTGATGATCATATAATCAACATACGCTTTGCCTATTCACATTGTGCCTACGTGGATCTAACTACATTAGTGCAACTTCTCATTTAGCTTACGTGTTTTATTTTATAAGCCTTTTATAAAGCCTAAGATAAACATTCAAACCTAAAGGAATCTTTAACCATCAATACCTCTATTAGATATCTCTCATGGATTTTAATGATAAAAAGAACACTAATGAATTAACAAGTGTACAGACATTCAAAAGGATTCTTAGAAAGTTTAATTTTGCAAAACTAAGTTATATTTAGAAGCTTATTCAGAAAGCATAACTTGGCTAAAAAAAGGAATATTCTGAAATTCTTTTAGAAAGTATTTCAAAAGCTTTTATAAGAAAAATTAGTAGAGTACTTCGAAAGCTTATTCAGAAACTTCAGAAACAAAAGGCTAATATTCTTCAAAAGTTTGTTCAGAAAGTAAGTTTGAAAGTATAACGTTGAAAATAGCTTTAAGTCAAATTCAAATTAATCATGGCTTAACTTCACCAGATTGAGTGTATTAGGAAAATATATGTAATCTCGTTTCACTCAAAATGGAATTAAGATCCATAGGGATTTATTTTTTAAGTGAAAATATATTTGGATAAATTAAGATATGTACAATAATTGATAAAGATAAAGTTGATTCGAATTTTGTGAAATTTCAAATTTTTTAACATGAGACTTATCCGAAAGTTGCTAACAAAAGCAAATCTTTTTAAATTCAAACCAAAAGCTTATCTGATAGTTACAGATTATTGTGTATCTGATCTAAATAAGATAAGGAGAGTTGTTTCTTAATTTCAAATTACCAAGATTTTCTCAAAATATCCAATGAATTATCTTTAATAACTAATGATTAGATAATTACAAAGTGAAAAATAATCTTCAATTTTTAGCCGTTAGAAGATTTCTATATAAAGAGAAAGGATTCAAAACATTGGAGAACAACTCTGGAAAAATCTCACAAAAAACAAAATATCAAGATTAGATTATATCTTCTAAAAAGTCACGGAAAGAACTTTAGATAGTACTTTAGAAACTTCCACTGAAGCAAATCATTCAACATTACTCATTTCTCTCTTAAGCGAAATTATTTGAGATTTATATTTTTGTTCTCATGTGTAATTTGTAATTCCTATTTGTTATTTAAGTATTTAAATAAGTACTTTTGTACTCTATAGATCTATATTAGCCTAGATTGTTGAGAGGCTAAATAAGTAGAGTAAAAGGTTGTAAAGTTCATAGGTGACAAATATTTGTAATTTTTTATAATTTGATTTTGTAGATCAAGTGGAACAGTATCAATGAAATAGATCGAGTCTCCGGCAATGAAGCTAAAAGAGAGCAGTAGGTAAAAGGTTGAAGCTCTATAAAATTTATACCCGATATTTTCCTTCCTTACTCTTTTAATTTGTATTATTTAACTGTTGTTTAATTGTGTGTTAGATTATTAAATTATCACTATTCACCATTATAAGTTGTTAAGAGAGGTAATTTTATTATATTGAAAATGTTTTCAAAAGATTAAAGATATTAATTTACCACACATACCCCCTCTTGATATCTTATATGAGACCAACAACCTCTCTTAATCCTTAGCATCTATAACTTAATTTATTCGAATTTCCCTTCTTTATTTAATTTCTTAATTCCCCTTTTTATTTCCTCCTTCAATTTGGGAATGGAACTTGTGAGAAATAAAGAGGGGGAATTTTGAGAGGAAGGGTATTTATGTTAGAAAAGTGCCTATATGAGTAAGGTTAAGAGCGGGTAATAAAGTTTGATCTTCAATTAGTGAAAGAGAGCATTCAGGGGCAATATGTGAGAGCGTATGAAAGATTTTATTTCGGAAAGTGAGACCTCTGTGCTAAGCATGCATAAGGGAGTATAATATAGAGTGCTATGTGTGAGTAAGAGTAGGCACTCGAGAGAGACATGAGATCACACAAGTAAGGCTATAGGTCGTAGGGAGAAAAGTTAAGGAGAGAGAAAGAGAAGGTTTATAGGTTTATCTATTTATTATTGTTATTGTTGGTAGTATTATTATTGTTGCTATTACTATCATCATCTTGTTCTACCATAAAAAAAAAATACTATATATTATTTCTGTTTTCTTATTTAATATTTCATATTTCAAATTAAACTAATAAGAGTAATAACCATCAATGTACTAATAACAAAAGCCTAATTCCATAGCTAATCCCTATTGCTAAATCGCAAAGGCTTGATACTATCAATTAACTAATCTACCCTTAAAAGTATGAATGTAAGGTCAATATTGTAAATTACTAATTATCTCACTTGAGCTTTATCCTTGAAAACTTAGATATACTAAATTCCAAATTACATTTCTTGTCTTATTTCCTTATGTTGCGTTTTATTATTTGATTATCTTTTCACTTAATTTGGGGAATTTCCGTAGCAATTATAAACCTTATGTTCTTACCTTATATATGAACATGTGGCAAGTTAGCCATGTCTTTTGATTTTTAGGTTAAGCACTTTATATGCCCCATATATTGTGATATTTATCCATAGTTTACACCAACTAAAGCATTTATATCCTTTATTTGCACTCGAAGATAAACATACATCTTTTTAATATTTATGAAAATTCTTTATTTTGATTTATAAGTAATATTTGAAATGAACAAAAGAAGTGGATTCCCCCTATACGATATAATCAATTGAAACTTCAAGTAATTTTCACATTAACCTTCTTAAAAGTGTATTTACAAAGATCCTTTTAAAAATGTGGATATGGCCTTACAACTTTTAAAAATTTACATCAAGTTTATATTTGAATCTTCTCCTCCTTAAAAAATAAAATAATAATAAATAAAATATGGTAAGAAAAGGAAAACCAAAATGTCACGAGCCATAGCACCTTCCATAGAGACCAATAGATGTTAAGGAGTAGGTATGTTTATTTATTTGTAAATTTTTTTTCCCCAAATTACCAAAAAAAAAAAAGATATTGTTTTCCCTAACATTTCAAAGCAAGTTCATTTATGGTCTAGCGAGATACTAACTTGCCAAATAAGGGTCTAGTAACACCAAAGGTGAGTAGATACAAATGAATGGAGTATAAGACCTTACTTGTACCCTACTTAGGCTCCCAAATCTTTAGAATCAAACTTATCCTATAGCACCATATAGAATAACCTAAACTTATAGATTATAAATCATATAGAGTACAAAGTATAGAGTATCCTATGAAACTTTTATTTTAAAAAAAAATTACATAAATTTCAACTTCACATATTCTTTGATGGTAAATTTTAATTATATTTTGACTTTTCTATGCCAAAAAATAGGTTACCAAATATTACATGGAATCCCAATATCAAATTACATGCATTATAAGTAAAATAATTAATTAGCAAATGCAGGAGTACATAGACAAAGAAAAGAAGATATAAGTTCTTTGAAACTAATAGGAAGTACTTCCTCTTAAAGCTTAAAGTTATTTTCTTTTTAATATCAATATAATATTATTTTTATTCCTTTAGCTTTATTGATAGAAGAAAATCTAAGCTTTTTCCTTTTGTTAATATATATTATATTATTCAATAAATTTTATAAGGTAGATAAAGAGTACCCTAAAACTTATATCATGTATACCTTAGAATACAAGTTCTAAGTAATGTGAGCATAGAATATAAATATATTATATTTATACCATACCTTGTAAAAGTAGCTTCGTGAAAATTATTACTTGAAACATATCTGTGTGATTCTTAATACCCATTAAGAGTCTATCCAATTGAGTAGAATATACGTGGATATCCTATACAATACATACTTATCCTTACGTGATGCAATTTCCAAAATCAACGGGGGCAATCAGATGCTTTCAAATTAAATGGAGCAAAGTGCATGAAGCCAGAAGTCAAAGTGCAATTTAACTTTATCCGTACGGATTCACTTTGGAACACGTTAGGAATTTAGTTAATAAGAGTAGTTGGATATTATAACTAGTAAAAGAAATAGTCAGGGAAAATAATAAATAATTTGTTGTAGAAGACTAAAGCATCCAATGAAAAATGAAAGCAATCAAAATTAGTCTCTAGTGTTTCCTATTCCCTTTTTGCTATCGATTTCTCTATGACTGTGAACCACCATTCTCGGAGATTTTCTCATCTCAAGTCTGAGAAAACATTATTTATGTTACCGCCGCTCTAATAATTGCTAGCTGCTCTCGTTTATTGAGTCGAATTCGTGGAGGAGATCTTAATGGATGATCAATTGAAAGAGCAGGAAAAAATAGTCTCGTTTAATAGAAATGCATCTCATTTAAGCAAAACTTTAAAATTCAAGTGTCGTCCATTCATGGTTGGTTGGATGAAATCGGAAGGAACCAAACTGCAGCTGTCAGATGACAAACATGCCAACTTTATATGGAAATAAAAGAGATGGCCATAGTTTTGAATTCATCTCTACGCTTGATAACGAGGAACATTCTCAAAGATCTCCTTATCTCGAATGGAGGCAATGTTAATTAGGGTATGACCACTCTAACACTGTGTTTGGACACGTAGAAATCAGTGGAAATCTAAAGAGACCCGTGGAAGATGTATGTTTGGCTATTCCAATAGAGGATAGAAATCAGATAAACAGAGTGGAAATTTGTGGACTTGTTTCCACCCAAGAGCTCTGATTTTTTCTCTCCGAATTTGAAGAAAAACCAAGTAGAAAAGAGTATAAATGTTTTGAAGTTATAGAATTACCCCCCCCCCCCCCCCAGAAAAAGATGCTATTTTTATCGCTCTACCGTTTCAGCTTCTTCTTCTTCTTCTTCTCATAAAAATCATATCAAGCTCTCACATCTCAACAACAGAGTAACAGTAACTTCCTATTACAGATCTAAAGTTGTTCTTCGCATAATACCACCTGAATCGCAGCCACTCTCAGAAATCCCACGTTCTTTAATTTATGATTAGTTTCTAGTTTAGTCTAAACCCTTACAAATCAGAAATTAAAAACAGAGAGATAGTGAAAAGTTAAAGGATAAGGTTAATATAGTCCATCTATTATTTTTATTTCTTTATATCTTCACTCAGTTTCCTTATTTTCCTACTCTATAACCAAATGAAAATAAAAATTATATTTCCTTTCCTTTCCTTTCCATTATTTTCTTTTCCTTTCCACTTCTACTTATCTTTTAATTAGCCAAACATAGCATAACAAACTTTCAAGTAGGTGAAAGAACCATAATAGATTAGTCACATATTCCTTGGTTTCGCTTTACGATTCACGTCTATACGTGTCCAACTGCAATAAAAATACACCTTGATCTGCAATATCGAAAAGTAACATGTCTTAGAAGTAAGGATCGGACCAACTCGATACGTCACTAAATCAAATGGATAAAGCTTAAGCTAGCAACTATATATAAAAGAAATAGGAGTTAGAACTGATCTCCAGCAAACCCCAAAATGACATATTTCGAGACTTCCTTCAGTAGAATTTTTACTTGCCGGAGGGAGGGCTAACCGTGCCCATCCATAAAATCCTCCAGTACAATTTACTATATACCACACAATGGCAACAAAAACGCTGCTCAACATCTCTTAACCTCAGACGATGTATCATCTTACGTAATAAAGCTCGGAGGCTTCAATTTTAGAAGGCACATGCAAGTTTGCCACGAGAAGCCACAAGCATCGCCCTTTCGTCAAGGTATTTTTGTTTTCTTCCCAGTACACATTCGTCAAATGTTTTCCAGGTACTCAGCCTTTTTTAAGCATGCTTAGTTCAAGTAAGAACCTGAGTCGTTGATCATCATCACGAGGAAAAGAAAATACTTACATACTAGATAGTCATACGAGATTAAAATTGATTTATATACTAGATTGTCTCGGCATTACTGTAAGCCTCACTAAAAAACCATGGTCCCTAAAAGTTACCATATTCGTTAGTGGGCAGCAGAACCCCTCCTAAAGAGATTTAACTGATTATATTGATGAAAACAGAACAACATTCAAGCAAAAAATTCAAACAAAAGGGTGAGAAGATGTATTGAAGCGGGAAAAAAAAAAAAAAAAAATTAATAAAAAGGAGAATATACTTGATTGGCCTGGATACATGACAGAAAGGGTTTCACAGGCATCTCCCACTTCCCACGCAAAGCATGCTCGCTCACGGTTTTAGGCAGAAACTACACACATTCTTCAGCATCATTCTCTGGCTCGTCATCATCACTTGCGATGTGATCATGGGAAGACTGGAACTGATTGCTCATGCGTCTCGGTATGAACACATTGTAATAATAACTCAAGATGCTTTTCCTACATTTCCTAGGTAGATGCTTTACTGCACGGTCCCAGAAGTTTGCTGCACTTGCCGGTGGATACCCATTTATCAAAGTTTCAAAACGTTCCTCTTCTTTTAGTGTCCATGTACTTGAGACTTCTTGTCCAATTTCATCGAATTTCCACGTTAAGAAAGCGGGACCGAGATCAGAAGCTAGGACTTCTCTTGCTTCAGCAATATGCTGTTTAATGCAATTAGGAGATCCTGGCAACTCACATGGGCAATAGTCTAGTCTGCCTTTTCCAATCACCTTCGGGTACTTCTCAGTACAACCACCTTCTGTGGGCCACACTTGAGAGCCTAACCACCTTGCATTCCCAAATGCGTCCTCTCTTATGTAATTGTTTCTTGCAATCAAGTATGGAATTTCAGCCTGAAAACTTGGACTAACAGGAACTTCAGGCTTTGGAAGATATTCCCCTTTAAACAGCAGAAGTGAGAATGCTGGTCGCCTTGTACCTTTTGGTTCTTCAGAGCTCGATAATTCACTGTCTTCCGAGTCAGTAATACTCGCTGAATTCATATTTTCAGCTTCTAGAGCTTCTAGACGGTCTTGGTCGGATACATGTTCTTTTTCATCTGTGCTAATTATGGACCCAATACCATCACTTGATACAGAAGGGTTTTCATTGTTATTTCTGTTACTAAAGTTGGAAATTTCCAGCTTTTCTTGATAGCTGTTTAATCCAATTGATGAACTGCTTGAATTGCTTGAGTTGCAAGCATGTTGCATACTCAAACTTTTTGTGGTGACAGTTAAATTTGTCAGACATGAAGCGGCATCAGATTGCTCCATAGCCAATTTTTTTACGGTGTGGATATCATATTCTCTGAATTCCAAAGCAGAAGCTGTCAAATTATCACCTCTAGCATACTGTTCTAGTTTCCGTTTTTTCTGGAGAAAGATAGAGGGAGAAGTCTTATTTATTAAAACATAGAAGCAAAGAGAGATTCGTTCAGATTAGGGACAGGGGTGCTTGAAGTCATAAATAGACTTGAAAGGAACATTGAGAAAGCATTAAAGAATTGAGGATGATTTAGAGTACATTAAAGCAATTTTATTAACGTTCAAGTTGACGGTAGGACTAGCTCATGTTAACACGTTATAAAAAGAAACATCATAATTTCTGATGCTCCGGTCTTCTTTTTTTTTGTGAAATGTGTAATCACTTTCTCACTTTTCCTCAACTTTTTAAACATAGCTAGTGCACTTAGGACACTCAAAAATAGAAATCACCGTAGTTTGGTTCAGTGTATGGACGCTCAAAATTAAATACGATTCACATATTATTATTGCAACATTTTCTTAGCAGCAATGGGTTAAGAATTTCTTGAACCGGAGCAATGAGTTGGAAGAAAATGGATGGTAATGGTTTTGTTTTACCTCTGTGTATTTTTCGTTTCCACAGAACTGATTCCTCCTCATTTTTAGAGCCTGCTTAAACTGTTTTTCAACCAAATCTCGGCATTTTGCTGCATCGTGGGCACCCAATGCCTGTCTTTTCCACCAGGCCAATAATTCCGGGCAATAATATGAGCCATTAACAGATCTTCTTGTGCAAAGGATGTCTCCATTAATAAAGGAAGGAGAAAAACCCATCTGCTTCTGCTTAAAGCTTTTCTGACCTCCGTTAACTGCCATTTTATTTATTGAATGTTATTCCTGGAACATAATGAGTATCCACATTGTTTAGTCACTCCTGAACAGGGATGATTAGATGTGCATCGGAAAGAAAGTTGCTCTGTCTGCTTCAAACTAACTTGACTGTGGTTCAGTTATTTAAGACACAAATGGGAAAAGATCAAACAAAATATTTTCAGCACAAGCAAATTGATATGGAGAGGCTTTGATCCATGCAACACTTAAAGACAATGTTGATAAAAAATATTTTCTAGACAAGACTTGGGTCTCAGGGGTTCCACTCGTGGGGTATGGTGTGAGTGTATCGTTTCGCTAGATTACAGAAAACCACGTGATGGTATTCACTCATGGAGTGTACAAAGAAGCTCCAAAAGGCTAGTGCAATGGTCTCAAGTTTAGACTTGAAAATGAATACATTTGAAAATCGAAAGCAAAAGATATATGCAAATCTTTTCGCTCCAGTGTTTTGAGCTCAGTGCGTGATGAAGTATCAATTGATGTTTGCTTCAGAAAAGAAGATGTACTACAGGACCACGACCCAGCCTAATCCTTTACTACTGAATAGAATAGTATTAAATTTTGATAGCCCAAATGCTTTTTAAGTAGTCAACTGTAGGGTATTTTGTGCGGTTATGCCGCTGAGCATTTTAATTCTTAGACCATATAAAATGAGTAATCTTTTGTATCTTGAGGTAAAATCACTAAAGATGTTTGTGTCAATGATGGCCGTTGGCTGTTGTCTAAATAGGCATGTTCTTTTAGTTCCCTTTTTGGTGAGTTTTACAGGATTCGATTTGCAAGTCACAGACAACTGGAGTTTGAAGGCAATCCAAAGAAAGACAACCTGAACAGGTAGGATAAGGTACAAGTACTTGTTGCTAGATTCATTTGGTATTTTTATTTGCGAGGGAACAATGCTTGTTCGATGTCATCGATTCTGTTTTTGTAGTTGCTTTGACTTCTTTTTTTTTTTTTTTTTCTTTTCAAAATGTAGCTCCAATGGGTTTGACAAAAGATGGTTAATGTTATTAGTGTACGAAGCTCCCATCACTTGGTGTTATAATGGCAGCTTAAATATAATTTTTTCCTATTGATAGATGGTCAATCACCATTGAATGTCTGTCTTTCCACGATCCTATACTACTATGAATCCATGCCCATAACATGTAAAGTGTTTAGACTACTAACTCTCACTTAAAGCCTTTAGACTCTTTTAGGACTTAAAGAGAGAGCTAAGTTAGTCTTCGTTACTCAAACAACTTTAAACTCTAGAACTATTTAAAAAAAAAATCTTAGAAAGAGAAATTCTAAAAACTCAATGTATTATAAATGGCATCTTCTAAGGAATGACCAAGATCCATTTGATCTAATGGTCTCTATTGTATTTACAAAAATGATATTGCCTACCTTTCACCTACTAAGGTACAGTAAACCAGGACTTTTTGAAAATTTCTAGAATAATCTAGGTTTTAGAAGCTTTGTGGGACCTAGGCCTTAGAGCCCCTTAGTGGGGCCTAAGGAACCTCATGAGTACCTTGAAAGTTTATGACATCCTCCTCACATGAATTTGGCAATGCCTTACCCTCATCTCAACTTACAGTACTTGTTGATTAAAGCCTCGAACAGCTATAACAACTTTGCTATTTTTCAACTATGCTCACTTTCTAATTTGTCTCTTCCACTTTAAGAAGTATTCTACATGGTTAGGGTTACCTATCATAATTTAGTCTTTCAATACTTCTTTCACCTCATTTTCAAAGGAATTTTGAACCCTTATTTAAGCCCTTATAGCCTTCATCAGTTTTGGATGGACCTCACAATAAGACTTTATCATGCTAACATTGAATACTAGGTGGACCTTCTTGATAGTAGCTACAATTTATTAGGCTACCTTCCTCACTTTCTTCAATAGTTTATATGGCCCCTTTAGCATCCTCATCAATCCTTTATGTAAGGTTCCCTTAGTTCACTACAATAAGTGTAACCGAACAAAATAAGGTCTCTTACTTGATACTAAAAAAACCTTCTCTTTTGGTCAACAAAATTCTTCATATTTTTGGCCACTTTATGGAGAAAAGCAAGAGCTAAGACTATCTCCTTTAGCCAGTTTAAGATAAAGCTTTATGCCTTTAGGCTACTACCCCTATATCCAATTGCAATAGTATTTGGTGTCACTAGTTGAAACCCAATACCTCCTTTACCAATAGCATCACTATAGTGCAAAATAAATCAAAATTGAGCAATTTGCATTCACATAATGCCTTAAGTAGTACTCTAACAAAGTGTTCTTTCTCTCAATTAGCTTATTTGTCTATGGATGTAAAACAACAAAGAAGTTCAAGTCAAAACCCATGACTTAAACAATTTTGACCAAAATCTCCAATAGACCATCCATCTTAATCACTGACAATTGATGTAGGCACTTCTTAGTGCTTCTCCATATACTTCATGAAGAGTCAAGCAGCTTCCTCTACGAAGCATTACCTTGTCATTGGAATGAAAGCGGCATATATAGAAAATTTGTTTACAACCTTATATAATAGTTTGATAGTCTTCCTACTTCAACAAATAATAACGAAGTCTAGAAACACTTTCCCATGGTCTCTCAACTATAGGAAGAGGCTGAAGGAATCCTATTGAATCTTCATATTCTATATTATCTTATTGTTGAACCAAACATATCTTCACATAGGCCTCCACATCATCCCTTGCGTTGGGCTAATAATACCTATCTCCACTAATGCACTCTTACATGTCCTACCCATTATGAATCGTGACATTCCTTTGGCATTTTCCCACCTAAGGCTCATATGCCAAGGCACATACAAGTAAAGCCCTTCTTGGTGTAATGATCCATTTTCTACCTAAAACTTTTGAGTTCTCCCTTTAGCAATGCTCTTCCTATTAATGTATTTACCTAAGGGTCATAGGGCAAGCCCTATTTGATCTTCTCCACTATATCTCTCATTTGCCTACTAATAAGGGAGGACAATTATGCCTTTCAATTTGAGGATATTTGCTACTACATTAGCATTCCCAAACCTATATTCAAGTACATACTTGAACTTAGTAAAGAAGGTCTACCACCTAGATTACTTAGGGGAGAGCTTCTTCAGAGTTTAAAAATAGTTAAGTGATCACACTGTCTTCAATAGAATTTGGCTTCTAAGAAATAGTATGTCTAAATCTTAAGGGAATAGATTATGGCAGTCATCTCTTTCTCATAAATTGTTCCTTTTGTTTTGTTTAGCTTCCAACTTTCTTAAGCTATGGGATGAACCCCCTTCATAAGAACACTATCAATCGTAGAATCACTTGCATTAATATTTACCTCATATGGTTTGGAGAAATTTAGCAATGTTAAGACCAATTCCTCTATGACCGCCTTCTTTAATCTATCAAAAACTCTAAGCATTTCCTATTATAATCCCACTCAATGTTCTTATTAATAGTATCTATTAAAAAGCTCTACAAATAGACCAATGATAGATTTTGGCTAATCTTAGAAAGGATCTCAACACAATAAGTCTAATAAGGTTTACCCATTCTTAAATGTCCTATACCTTTGCCTTATCCATCTTAATCATTCCCCTCCTAACACATGATATAAGAAAGTTACCTCCCATTTGAAGAACAAACATTTCTCAAGTTTTACATATACTTGATTTTCCTTTAAAGTTGAGAAACCAACCTCAAGTGTTGCATACAATCCTTTATTGATTTGCTTGTAAACCATGATATCATCAAAGTATATCACTAAAGTTCAATCTAAGAATTGAGCTAAAACACAGTTTATAAGGGTATAAAAAGTCATAAGAGCACTAGTTAAGCTAAAAGGCATAATTAAGAATCCAAAGACTCCAAACCTAGTAACATAAGCCATCTTTGACTCATGCCTCTCTATAATTCTAACTTAGAGAAATACTTTTCTCTACTCAATTGGTTAAACGGGTTGAACACCATTAGGCATGCGCATGACAATGCTAAACTCCCTCAAAATTTTCCTCTATACTTTTAGGTACCTTTTTATTAGGATCCCATCCTCCATCTTCACAACAAACAAGAAATTAGATTCATGCCTTTTCACCCCCTTATAGAGTTGTATAATCAACATCTTGGTGGCTAAGCCCAAACTGCAACTTACAAGGCCTAAGTCACCACATTGTTGGCACCTTATATGTGCCTTCCAAACTCTTCAGCCACCACAGTATAGCATTGTCATCAAGGAACATAGGAGTGAACTGAAGCCTTGAGGCTTTCTCTAAGGTTAATCACTAACTATTTTATGGTTTATAAATAAAGGGAATCCCCTTATAATGGCATACTACAAAAATTATGTTACCAATCCTTCACCTACTATGGTATATTGAATCAAGACTTTTCCATGTTCACCTACTATGGTATATTGAATCAAGACTTTTCCATGATCCTTTAAAACATTCTAGATTAGCTTTTTGGGACCTAAGCTTTAGGTGTCCCACTTAATAAGCCTTGCAAAACCTCATGGTTCTTGGCTTACCTTAGAAGTTTGGGAGATACATGCCTGAACTACCACAAGTACACATTGAGACCACCATGAGTGCACATCTAGAGCACCAAGAGAATACGCCTTGACATCCTCAAGTTATTCCCCATAACACCATAAGCTTATGCTTGGAGCATCATAAACCTATGCTTACACCACTATCAACCTAAAAATCTAAACTACTACTTTGATGAGTTTAAGAGCCTTGATTACTAACACCACAACTCACAAGCCTAAGCTACTACCTTTGAGAAGGCCATGAACATAGAAAGCAAAAACAAAACCTAGATATTCATAATTTCTTCACCTAAAATTTTGTTGATTACTCAAGCTACTATTCAAATTATCATTTCTTGACTCCTGGTTAAGCAATGATTACTCAACAAACAGGAAATAATCTATCCTTTGTTATTAGTTAAGGGACACATGTAAGCTTTCTAACTGGTCTAAAATAATTGATTTAACAAAAAAAAATTCTATTTTATTAGTTAAGACACTTAGCTAGCCACCTGAAGGCTTGGGAGTGGTTAGTCACCATCATAGAAGGGTTTACATGTATCATGCCTTAAGTGCATTTATAATTTATGTTTTGTTTTTCCTTACCATCTTACCTTTGAGTTAAATATATAGTAAGCTTTTTATTCAATTCAATGTTAAAAACAATTTTCCAAAATCAACGTTTAGCGAGTTAATTGTTTCATAGGATAACAATTGATAAAGATAGAACTTGCATCACCACATCTCAACTTATGTTATGGTTTAGATTTGGAGCTTCTTTCTTTGATTTGTAGAATTGGAAGAGAAATGGGAGAAAGATGGGAACTTTCACTCAAACACATTTAACTAACTAATAATTGTATGACGGACTTAGACAAGTATCTAAAATGTAAAAAATGAAGACTATACAAGGTAAAAAAAAATATGGAAAAAAAAAAGAAAAAGATCAAAACACAATTTTGCAGAGGGTAATATCCAACATAATATGAAAATCAAATTTCAATTTACATTTAATCCCATCTTATTTCTCTTTTAACCCTGTTATTATGGTAGCAATTCCTAAAATAAGCATTTAAAAAAAAAATTCTCCCCATCTCTTTCCCCCTCACTCCTTACCCTTTTTTAACAAACATAAATAATTTCTAAAATAACAACTTAAGTTCTCTAATAACATTATTATCATTGTTGTCAAACTCGACTAATTGGTTGACTCAGACATATAAGGGGATAAAAAATTAAGAAGAAAATCGGATTCAATTAGAAATTGAATTGATATCAATCTGAATTTAACAATACTGATTATCACTTTACTCTCTCTCTCTCTCTCTCTCTCTCTCTCTCTCTCTCTCTCTCTCTCTCTCTCTCTCTCTCTCTCTCTCTCTCTCTCTCTCTCTCTCTCTCTCTCTAATAAAGATTACTTTTTCACAATCAACTAACTCTTTTTTTCTTTTCACAAAACTTAAAATAACAAATTGTACAAAGAATAACAATGCTTTTGATCATACTTTAAATCCCTATCCTATCTATAACCCTAAATAAAGACGCCCCAAATTGCATTGAAAGAAAAAGATTTGATGTTCATTGGTTTAGGTTTTTGCAATTTGTCTGCATGATTTGTGAATTTTTCTAAGGCCACATTCATATTATGTATGATTTTGATTGAACCCTTGATGATTGCATAGTAGGGAAAACACAAATCATGTATTTGTTAAAAGATGTGCGAAACTTAAAACATAGATCATGTTCTTGTAATTTTCCCTTCTTAAATTTATTGAATAATAGATTGTTCATCAATTTCCTATATTTAGATTTGAAGGATGAACCTTAGAGGATTAGAATATTTCTTACCGATCTTGTCACCTGTTTCAGATTTGATTCTAGTTGATTTTTTCTTTCTAGATCATCTCACACTTCTCCTTCTTCACCTTATTTCATCATACATAAGCTTCAAAACTTTGTCAACCGCTTCTCTCTCTCTAGCCTTGTATATCTCTACTTTTATTTTTATGTGCATACTGTAGTGGATTTGAGATTTATGTCAAATCTATTTATAGAGGGAGTTTAGGGTTTTCAAGGTTTCTTTTCAAACAAGAAGACTATTATACCCTTGCTTATTATATACATTTATTAACAATTATATTAATAACTAGCTATAAACCCACACTATAGGCACCTATTAGTTTAAAATATACTTATTAGTAGTCATATAAATTTATTAACAATTATATTATATACATTTATTAACAAAAAGACTATTACATCCTTGCCTATTGTATACATTTATTCAATGTAGAATATGTGTGCATAAAAAGCTAAAAAAGAAAAAAAGAAGAAAACTTTATGTTTCACTATCTATAAATAGGAAATAATATTGAATTCAAAAAGACAAATGAATTGTCACTTTTACAATTACATTAAATAAAACTAGCAGATGATGCATTTGCAATGTGTATATAAATTTAAAAACATCAAATTTATGAAATATCTAATTGCAAACTAATACACAATTAATTAGGTCTATTAGTAAAGATTAGAGAAATATGGTAAAATTTAAACATAGTACTAATTCAAAAAAAAAAAAAGCATTGAAGAGGAGACAACAAAGGAATAATGTTCATTCAAAGAAAAATGTTAACTTTATGTTGATTTGAAAAAAAAAAAAAAACAGTGAAAAAAATATAAGTAAAATCGTTGGTACTACTTACTACAATATTACAACTTCTCTTTTATAGCATATCTTAAATTCTTTCATGAAAATCATGAATTGAAAAATAATTATGTCAATTATTTATTATTTTTGGATTAGTGGTTTTATTTAAAAATATTTTTTATGATTAGATTTGGCATGTCTCAACAAAATATTTTTGAAGTAAAAATAAATAAATAAAACTTGAAAAAGTCAATATACACCTTTATATATTTAATGACCAATTTGTAAAATAATATTAGTATCTTAAAACACTAAAATATAAAGAAATTTAACAACAAAAAAGCATATCAAAAGAGAACAAATATTGAAGTGGTACGCTAAATGATACATAGTTTTCTTGTCTTGAAATGAGATCATTATATTATAGAGATAAAACTGTGAGAGTGATAAACTTCTTCTTTTTTTTTCTTTTCTTTCTTTTCTTTTCTTTTGGCAAATGGATTTTATTCAAAAGTCTTGTTGATAATATAACAAAGTAGTTTCACAATGATCATCATAAAAATTGTAACTAACCTAAAAGGTAAAATTGAGATGCAATTACCATATAAGGTTAAGTTTTCATGATTATCTTTTTTAATTATGATTTAAATAAGAAATCAAGATGCAAGGTTTTTTTTATTAAAATTTAGTATTAGAAAAATTCTTACTAACATGGTCTCATTCAATATTGTTAGTTTTATATGTTAATTAAATTGCCTTTAATACCCCTTTATATATTGAAACTTACTATTCAAGTTTTCAATAAATAGAGTTGTTCTTTATGTTGATAACAAAATTAATTCATTTATGTTTATAATTTTACAAAAACAAACTTTACAAGTTCGCTTTGATTGACTTTTGTAGCAACGTCATAAAGTTTTGTCCAAAAT
Organism: Lumnitzera racemosa; assembly: GCA_024138005.1. NCBI lineage: Eukaryota > Viridiplantae > Streptophyta > Magnoliopsida > Myrtales > Combretaceae > Lumnitzera > Lumnitzera racemosa. Next base: position 115,856,999 of record JAMXBC010000002.1, read on the forward strand.
GGAGAACATCAACCTAAATCTTAAATCGCTAGCTCAAAAATATAAGATGTTACCAGGGTTGGAAATTTGGGACCGAAACACTATGGACTCAAACACAACACAACACAATATAAATGGGTTAGTGTATGGAAAAATTTAACATAAGACACAAACGAGTCAAACCTATTTAAACACCGTTAAGTTTGTATCTAAGTTTAAGTCAAGCTTCTTAACCCAGACTTGAGATAAGAGATATGTTATATATTTTTCTGTATTAGCATTTTGTTATACAAATAATTTCTTTCTAAGTCAAAAATCTCAATTAAAAATATAAAATATTTTTAGCTATATATTTTTCTTATCATACCATAGTTTAATTAAGAAATTTACATATTTACATATTTATATAAATATAAATGACATAAATAATATTACTAAAATATCAGCCCTATCTCGCATCTCAAAGATGCAACATAAATAATTGTATATATATGGTATCTTCAAGATATGATACAGGGACAAAAACAAAAACACTAAATCACATATATAAGATGCGAGACATTTACTAAAATGGTTATCGCATTTTCCAAATGCCATTTAGCCTCAATATTTTGATAATTATTTTCATGTAATTCACATTTGTATAATTATGTTTTTAAAGTTTAGAAAACACGTATTATACCATAGTTTTTTTTTTTTTTTGCTGATGTATTGGACCTTAGTTTAAATGGGCAAACGGAGAATTACATTGAAGGGTATCAAAATTTGAAGATAAGTTCAAATAGAGGATTAGCATTTGAAAAAATTAAAATAAATGATTAACATTTTATTAGGTAATTAAAATAAGGAATCACCATTATAACGATATTAACTTTAAGTGATGTGGCAATTATCTTCCATGAAGCGCACACATGGATCTACATAGCACTTATATGTAAATTAAATACCAATAAATAAATAAAAAATCTTTAAAAAACACATCAAAATTATTTTAAAAAATATTTGAAAAAAATTTAAAAATAATATAACTATTTAAAAAATGCAAGTATACTATTATTTATTATCCATTAAAATTGGAACTTTATTGATTGTGAATATTTGGAATCAATCCATATGCAAAAATCATTGTTTTGTCCCTAAAGACACTAATGGCGAAGAACAGATTCATATGCAAGATATGCAACAAAGGGTTCGAGAAAGACTAGAACTTACAGCTTCAGAGAAGAGGCCACAACTTTCATGGAAGCTCTAGCAATGGATGGACAAAGAGGTTATGCGTTAAAAGGAGTATATATACACATCACAATTCTTCACGAGCCTTTGGCAATCTAACTAGAATTAAGAAACATTTTAGCTAGAAACACGAGGAGAAGAAATTATAATGCTAGAAGTGTTCAAAGAAGTATGCTATACAATTAGATTGGAAAGCTCATTCAAAGAGTTGTGTGACCTACCAATCAATTCAAGGCTGAATTGGCCACCCCAAGGCTAAGAGGTAGCCAGCCTAAGGTGGCTGGCAGCCACTCAAGTAAGTATCGAGCCTTATTTTGATATTTTTTAATTTAACCTATATTAAATTAAATACGTTTAATACAGATTACTTGACATAAAATTAAAGAAAAATATTTTTTCTTTAATTTTTTTAAAAAAAAAATTAGAGTCACCAACCAGTAAAACTGGTAAAAAGTGAAATTAAGATTTTTAAGTATGAAAACCTTAATTTAACCACTAATTTGCAAATATTTTAAAAAATAATTTAAAAAATTAAAGTAGAAAAAATAAGTTGAAAGGTTAACCTATTAAAGTTAAGTTATCATGTAAAAAAAATAAAAAAATTAATGGACTTTAAGTCATCATGTAAAAAAAATAAAAAAATTAATGGACTTTTATTTTTTATGATTTTTCTAAAAATGCTAAGATATGTATAGATATACCAAAAATGTAAGTAAAATAAATTTTTTATGATTTTTAATTACGAATTTTAAGAAAAAGAAAAAGAATTATTTTTTATATAGTTGCCCTGGAGGTACTTATATATCTGCTGATTAAAATCAAATCAACGTAATTCTCTTTTTTAGAAAAGATTTAGTAAGTAGATCTCTTTTAGAAAAATCGAGTCAAGTTTACATTAGTTATCAAATCATTATTTTAAAAAAAAACTAAAAAGATCTAATTTTGAAAATCTATTTTTTTAAAAAAAAACTAACTAACTAAATCATTTTTAAAACTTTGATTAAGATTTTTTTGTTTTATTAAAAAAATCTGTGTTAAAATTGATCTTTTTTAAATCCTATATGCAATATATACTAAAATATGTATTTTGGATACATATCTTCTCCAAAGATACGAATCTCGTAGAAAAAATATACAACTTTTCAAAAAATGCAATTTTGGTTAAAATATTAAAAAAATGAAATTTATCAACTTATCTAAAAAAATTGCAAAACTACATTAACCTATAATCTATTAAAATTTATTTTAAAAAAACTTACACTAAAAAATAAGTTAAAAAATAAATTGCTTAACTAAAAATAAATAAATAACTAAATAAAAAACTATTCAATTACCGAAACAAATTGAATCATGTGTAATTGAATGTATGTGTTGTGAACTGATCATATACTAATCATGAACAGCATTCGTATGCGTAAGTGTGGAATTGATCGTGTATGCTTATTCTAGTCGTGTACATGTGTAAAATCTAGATGTGTATGTACGTGAAATCCGATCGTATGTGTTGACTATGTGTACGTATGTCAACATGCGTAGACTTATCGTGTTCAATAGTATAGCATACGTAGATGTGTCGTGTTCAATAGTGCAGCATTTAATCAGATATAGCAATGAAGGAAGTGCAAGCATGTGATCGTGTTCAGATTATAGGTCGTTTTGCTCGGACATAGATAGTGTGAAGTGTCATGGGTGCTCGTGCGTCGGATAGGATGTTATGTCCTGAAGATGTGTGAAGTGGATCATGTGGGGGCGTGTGTGTGGACATGAAAAGTGTGATTGAGCTATGTGTGTAGGTTATAGACTTGTGAAGTGCAAGTCGTGAAGTGGAGTGATACGTACATGCAAAATTTGGTGTATGTGTGAATTATGTTTGAGCGTCGACAGTGAGTGAGGATAGACATGAATAGTGGACTATAGACGAAGAGTACTACTGTATAGAGTTTGTGAATTTTGTGCGATGTGTATTTTTTAGCCCAATGTCTACTATTTATAGATCATAAACTTAAATCTTTTCTATCTTTTTATTGTGAAAATTTGATCTTAACAAATCCAATATTCATAAGATACAATAATACACAATTTGGATTTATCAATTTTATTCGAGATTAAATCAAATACATGATCAAGTTTCTAGAAACCCCACATTTATTTAACCTTTCTATCTTGGACGAGACTCAATCTTACTTAATTAATCACAGGCCATAATCCATTTAATAAATTCTGAGTCTCTTTTAGCCCAGTTAAAATATTCAAAATCATACCAAGGTTCACATTTTTTAGTTCAAATATGACTAGACTTTCTTAAATAGCATTTTTTCTAATAAAACACAAAGACTCTAAATTCACTAAATCGCATGTATATATTTAATTGTAATTTAACTTGATCTTAAATGATTAACTAATTTGACTAGGACACTTTATATGTTTTTTATTTTTCAATTTTTTATTTTTTTATATTTTTTCAAGTTTATATATATATATATATATATATATATTGTAAACTTGGCCCAAAAGTGAAAAGAGATTGAAATTAAAATAAAAGATAGTAAAAAAGAGGTGTCTACAGGTCATAAGTCGGCCTTTTTTATTGTATTTTTCTTTTAAAATTTTATTTTCTTTTAAGTTAATTATATTTATATTTAGGAAAATTGATTATATTTGTATAAATATAATATTTAATTATATTATAAAGTTTTGTTAATAGTTATATATTTTTTAATTTTTCAAATACATTTTTTTTTTACATTTTAATAATTTTTTGGGGATTTTTTTGTAGTTATTAGTATTTATATATTCATGTAAATGCTACGTGAGGCCCCACGTTACATCTACTCAAAGTTAACATCATTATAACGACAATCCCTTATTTTAACCATCTAATAAAGCATTCATTCTTATTTTAACTTTTCCAAACGTTGATATTTTATATGAACTTATCTCAAAATAACAGTACCATCCTACATAATTCGCCCAATAGGCAAAAGATTACAAACTCAAATTCATCGACTGTCTTCCTTGAAAATCTAAGAAATAATGTGATAATTTAGAAATCAACACTTATAATAATATTAACATTCATTTACTTTAATATCGTTATATAACTTAAATTTTCGAATTTTATATATTTGATAAGAATTTGTTTTGCTAAAAACTTTTATTTGGGATATAATTTTTTATTAAATATAAAGATACTATATCGCTTGTCTTTATAAAATTTAATTATTGTTATTATTCTTTTTTTTGTATCTATATATATTTTATGGATTTAATTATGACATTTTCATCAATAAACGATATCAAACTTAAGATAAACAGAATACGATATTATAGCACAAATTGTCAGCCATAATATAAAAGGGCCCAACACGGACATGAAACAAGCTAGGTTATGGGTAATTAATAAACAGATAATATCGCGGGTTTAAATTTTTCAAATACAAACCCATTTAAATATAAAATGAGATACAATACGATAATACGAATTACTAACTCTAATTATCACAAAGGGCAAGAGAAATTATTAAAGTAAAATTGAGCAAAAAAGTGATGGTTATACATGTCTAGTGGAAATAGTAGGAAGGCAAAAAAATTCTAAAACCATTGAATAAATAAGTGGAGTTGAATAAACCAATTATCTCTTAAGAGCTCCATTGGTTTATCTTTTTTATATCTACTTGAATATTGTATTTCATAATGAAAAAGAAAAAACCAAAAAGAAAAAAATATAATTTCAAATATGAGCTTTCTAAAATTGAATATCCAAAAAATCCCTATAAAATTAAATTTATCTACTCTTTATTTTTAAATAATCATCTCCAATACATAAAATATACCTTGTAAAATCTTTTTTCATAAAAGTATGTGGTTTTTTATTTCTCAATTCTTACACTTTACCTTCATTATAATTATGAAACAAAATAAATTATACGAGATAAAATAGTTTTTTAAACACCAAATTGCAAATAGATATAAATGTACTACAGTACAAGTACAAATAAGATACAAATAAAATAGATAATTCAAACAAGATAAGATAAATAATTTATAGAATAAGTATATATTGGCTTAATATAATAGAAGATAGAAGAAAAATACGTAGAATATATTTTTCAAGCCTATAAATACATTGAGTAAATAATATAGAAATAGAGAATTTGGGAGGGAGAAAAACAAATGGGGTTGGTAAAGTTGTAAAGTATATAAGAGATGTAGAGTCAAATATAACATAATAATGTAAATAAATTATTGGCTTAATATAACAAAAGAAGATAGGTAGATATATATAATAGAAGATATCATGGTTGTCAATATCGCAATTCGACCTATATGATTTTATAAGTTTATGATTTTATGAAGGTCTTTTGAGTTAACTTAGGCATAAAATCATTTTCACGTAAATTAGTAGAATCACGAGTTTACTATAAATGGGATAAAAAATAAAAAAGACAATTAAGCTTTTACGAGCCCATCAACTATCATAACACTACATCATATTCCCTATGTAGTCCAATTTAGCTATAATACCCCAAAACCCGATGGTACCACCACCCATCACAAATCCGTACCAATCAAGAATACGTTAAGGTTCTAAAATCCGTTACAGTCTCCAAAATCACTTATAATAATTCATTATCATATATAAAACAATAATTCTTTAAATACATCAATTCGAGTGACTCACAAGCGAGTCACTTTAGCTACAAATATACAAAATAACTAGATCTTAATCTTCTATAATATATAAAACTAATCGCCTCTTTTTCTCAACCTGATGATAGTTATTTTCATAGTTATCGTAACTTATTTAATTAATCTGCAACTGTAAAAATAGAAAAATGAGCCAAAACCCAATATAGGTGCACAAACACACACGGATACCAAGCCCAAAACATTCACATGCATATAAGATAGTCATAATAGAATATAAGTATACAATAGTTTAATCACCTTTAATTTAAGCTAGAACTCATCAAAGGGGTACTCATAATTCTACCACACCATGATCTTTATTCACATACATAAGTGATTATAATATAAATGTTCATTTAAGTCTTTTATGCCTAAAGTTCAGAGTCTAGAGACTAAAAACCTAAAATTCTAACTATATCATTCCATATACGAGTCTACTAAGGAAACCTTATATATGATTAGCGATTGCTCCTTTAGGGAGTTGCTACTATGGACCCCTAGAGAGAGCGAATCAAGTACAACCAACAAACCATGCTTTTAGGTTGAATATAGATTAATCTGGTTAGATCCCTTCAACCTAATAAGTACAACCATATAAACAAACACCACGTACCTAAAATCGCTCCATAGCAGCTAAAAAAACTCTAACTTATAAATCCCAAATCAGCAACTCAAACCTCAATAAGGAAGGAATCCGATAACCACTATCAATATATTTGAAAGCAAGCATATATGTTAACCCTTAGATACCTGATAATTAAGTTTTTAACTAAAGTTACCTATGAAATTATAAATTATCCAATTAAAGGTTCCAAAAGAAAATAATCAAATCCAATCTTAAATTAAGAATAGAAATTGAAGATAATGTAAATACGTAATACAATAAAACCAAAAGTTAACAAATTTATATAATATTATATAATTAATCAAAACGTAAGATACGATATATATATAAAGGAAAATATAAACTGGATACATAATGATTGAGTCAAAATATGCAGTATTACTGATTGTTATAATAATAAAAGAATACGTATTTAATCTAATAATATTATAGCTCATAGAAATATGTAAGTAAAGATATATTGATAATAGGAAACTAAATCGTACATACTTTACGACTAATATCATACACTACATAATCATAATAGTAATGAAATAGAAATAATATAAAAACAATATTATCATCAACAATAATAATAATAATAAGTTAAGGTCATAATCATAATAAAATAAAATTATTGTAATCAAATCGATATTTGAAATCATACATATATAACACGAGTATTACTACAACTCCACACCCAGAAAATAGTGACCTAGCTCCAAATATAACAAGAAATAGAAATTCAACCCCATACATGCACATATACCTATTACTCCAACATACGACACAATATATTACAGTAGCTTTCATGTAAAATAATCCTATATAATACAACAAATAAATAAATTTATAGTAGGGCTCGAATACTAAAAAAAAAATAACTTCTTTTGACAATAATAACAGAAAAAATAAAAATAATATACTACAAACATGATACTGAAAAAGGAAATCGAATTGACTCCCAAAATAAAGTCAAGACAAAAACACCTTATGGACGCAAAATGATATCGAATAGTAACCTATTATAAACAAAAATACAAGAATTATATTTCGTATAATAATATTCTCAAATAATTAACTGATAAATTTATTGAACTAACTTGAAACACGTATGAACAGGAATAAAAAACAAACACAACAAGGAGGTCGAGAGCTTGGAATGGAAAAGCGATGAGAAGGAGAAGAATTGGGGGTCCATGTGTAGAGAAAGATTAAAGGAGTAGGTCCAGCACTAGTCAGATAAGGGAGAGAAATTAAGGGGAGAGTGAGGTTTGAAAACGAACAGTAGGGTAGGGTACGAGTGAATAGGAAAGGGTCGGGTCAGGGTGGGGTAAGAAACGAAGGGATTGAGGAAGTGAAGGAAGCATACAGGGGATTGGGGAAGTGAAGGAAGCATACATGGGATTGGGGAAAAGGAAGTGGGGTCTGATGTTAGGAAAATTTGGGGCAAGTTGGAGATTTAGGTGAGAGAGAGAGAGGGGATTGAAATGGAGTGGGCTTGATAGAAAAGATAAAAGGAAAAGAATCAGATGGAGCTGAGAGTGAGCAAGAGAATTCGGGCAATTAGGGTTAGGTTTAGGGTAGGTTTTAGATATAGTCTAGATTATTCTAGAATTTTTTAGAATATAAGGTGTGTATATGATTAAAATAGAAAAATAAAAAAAATTAATTAAAATGAGAACAAAAAGTACTAGAAAAGTAGATCATCTATTAAAATACCGTAAAATATATAATGCTAATGAAAATATATATACGTTATTTGTAAAATAAACTTAATCGAGTTAATACATACATAAAATATGTGTTTTAGAAAAATTTCATCAAAACCTTGATTTAGACATATAATCTATAGGATATACTTTAGAATAAATCTAGAATTACTTGAAAATTAATAGATTGAGAAATTTTCTATTATGATGCAGTTTTTAACAACACAATCTAAAAGAATTCTTACTACTTAAATAAATTACTATATTATCCTGACTGGAGTATTTCATTCTCTCTCTCTCTCTTATTTAATGTTTATAGTCCTTAATACGTATATATAAGACGGTAATAGGCAAGTATACCTGTCAAGTAATAATATAATGTTCAAAGAGTCCAAGGTTATCGATCCTTTAAGAACTATACGGTTATTCATTCACACTCAATTATTCTACTAGAGAGGAAATATCGAATGCAATGATAAAATAAATGGACTAAGTTTCAATTAAAAAGAAATAAAATCAAATAACAATCAATAATAAATAATAAGAACAAGCTAAAAACCCTAAATAACTATAAGGACATTTAAACTCTGGTCACCAAAAGATTAACATGTAAAGATTTTTTATTTATTCCCCCTTCTTATTAGTTGGAGGAATTCAACTAATGAACTAATAGAAATCGTTTCACTATTAATTTCTAATCTTAACTACACTTTATCCAAATCGCTTTTACAATAGAATAAGTTAAAATACCATGAAGAATAGGAATTCCTTAAATATTTAATATAGTAAATTAATTCTAGAAGAAGTATATAACTTATTGTTAAGATTATAGTAATTCCCTTCAACTGTAGTAGATCTATTCATGTATAGAGCCTTACAACCTCAATACACAAAATCAAATAATTAGTTGAAACCGTAGAAATAAAAATTCAATCAATATAAAACATGCTATTGAATTAATAAGAAGTAAGGAATATTATTAGAGTAAATAAAACAAGTGCACTACATGTTAATTTAAGTTTCATAGGCCTAGATATCTAAAGATTTGCTCTAAAAACATAATGAAGATGAAAACTTGCATAAAGAAAATGAAAATAAATCCCTAGAAATGCTATTGAGCACTTCTTATTCTCTTCCTGTACCCTCCTCTTATTTTTACTAAAGCTATGCAAACAGGGCAGGTTATACAGATTGAATTACGTAACTTGCAAAAAAATACTAATCAAGCTAAAAATTTTTGATCCACTTAAATGCGAGCTTTTTTTAGCCCTACCTGCTTAACTCATGGGTTAAAGCGAGCCAACTCATTACTGGCCGAGTTGGCCTACCAACTCGTAAAAAAAAAAATGTATATTATATATATTATATCTTGAAGTTTCATATGTAGCACATCCTTATCATGTTATTATGTTATAAGATCATCATGAATAACTGAAATTTTTTTTTATTTTTTTGGTTTTTATATAACCATTATGATTCAAGTGGAAAATCTATCAGTATGATGACTGTGAAAATGTTATAGTTTATTTTGTTATAAATGTATCTATGCATTTGTATTGTTGGTTGTAGGATTTTTTTCCTTTTCCATGTTGATGCAAATGTGTATATATACATTTATGAAAATATATATAATGTATATATTTTTATAGAAAGATTGAAACTTTATTTTTCTAAAACAAAATAAAAACTAAATTTTGTAGTAAATAGAAATTAAATATGTACGTTGGAATTGGTAAGATTGTGAGTTATGATTTGGAAATATTCTATACAATATATTCATAAGAAATTAATGATAGTACAATTCGTGAGCTGGCTCATTTAACTTACCAACCTATAGTGGGATAGATTAGGTTAGAAATTCTAGCCCACATTTACAAACGGCCCAACCCGCTTAACCCACGGGCTCATGCAAGGTTGGACAAGTTGGTCCACTTAGCCTACTTACACAACTCTAGTTTTTGCACATATCTAGCTTCTCTTTATATGGATCTAGCAAACAACTCTTGAGGATCATAGTTGTGGACTTAGGGCATTGACCTCGAGATGAATTCTTCAAAAATTCAATTAAATTCTTTTATGAGGGAATCATGGCCTGAGAACACGGCCATGGACTTTACTCATGGTTCTTTCTAGACTTTGATTCTTAATAAAATTCTCTTCCTACACTTGCTAACATTAAGTCGTTCTTCAAATTCAGTGACATTCTTCTCAAAAAGCATATAATTTTCATTCTTTTCACTTCATTGCTTAATTAATGCTTCTAAAATCAACAAATGACTTGATTAAGTATGAAAATCATAAAAAATCATGATAAATTAAATCAAAATGACCATAAAAATATAATAAGAAATATATGCAAGATCAAACTTAGTAGTTTTCATTCAAATTCAAATTCTAGCTGCAAAGTTTACAAAGAAATCTATTTATTTTAGCTTATATCATCAATAACTCAAAATAGGTTGAAAGGTTTGATTTTCTTCAATTTATCTCGATTTTCTTCAATTTATCTCTTTTTTCAAACAAAAAAATAGAAAAAGATTTTAGTTTTGACTTTGCTTGGTCTTCTTCTATACATATTAGGTTATATATTAAGAATTTTTTATAGGAAAAAAAGCTTTATTTCTTTATTCCCATCATATATATCAAGTTTTTTTATATTAACTGTAAGCATATCTACAACTTTTGAAAGCTAATTTACATATGTTTTAGAAACTTATATTTCTATATTTCGATTCTATATAAACCCTATGATAATTTTAGATGTTTTAGGAAACTTATTAATACATAGGGTAAATGATGCAGAGAGAGAATGTTAAGGAGGGAGAGAGATAAATAGGATTTGAAAATTTATTTTAAACTATATATTTAGAGTGTCAAGTCAAATAATGACCTAGTGGTTTAATAGATACTAATAGATGTTGCATCGATGATGTATTTGCAAATTTAAGAATATTAAGCACATGATATACTAATTATGAAATAACTTTGTAATCAATTGCTCAAAGTATGGAAAAAGTTCAGCATAAAAGTCCTTGAAAAATGTTGAAAATGCAAAATTGTATATATATTTGACTTTAGTATAAGATATCAATATAGCTTATTTTCATTGAATAACTTACTATAAATTAAATTGAATTACTTTATTGAGAAACTCATTATAGAGTTCAAGCTTATACCGTCTTCTATGCTCATAAAGTAGCAACACCAAGTATATGTCACATGTGTTAGGTTTTAGGTTAGAATCCAAGTAAAATCAAATTTGTGTTTTGTTTTCGTCCATCCCTACATCGCAGTTATTACATACAATATTAATACACGATTAATGTCGCATATAATAAATGCAACATTAATATAAGATAAAAATCTAATTTATTAAATGTCATTTTGCCATGTTATTTATGTAATTAATTTAATATAATTAGTGTTTATGTAATATTTATTAATTTTTACAGTAAACACATAAATTTCTCATTAAAACATACTAAAAGCTATTGGACCAAAATTAACTAAAAATGCAACTTAGGTATTAAATTGAATTAAGCCAAATAATTTACAAAATTGCATCTATTGCATATATTTTATTAACTTGAAACTTAAAATAAAAACCCAATTCGATAAAACCCCGAGTTTTGATCCATAGAAAGCTCAACTAGTTTAAAACTTGTATATCTTAGCCAATTTAAGTCCAAAGGAAGCCTTACTTAATTTGCAATTTACTAAAATTATCCTCTTTTACACTCTTAAAATCAATAGAATCGAGCTTAAACTAAAAATTTTATTATTTTATAAAATGAAGTTATTGTTTATTAAAAGCTCGAATTTGTCAAATCCATACATATATTAGGCTTAAAAATGCATTTTAGCCTAGTAAAGCTATAATATTTATTTTATTTCAAATTTCCTTATTTTTATGTATTCATGATTTTTCATTTTTTAAAGGATTTTCTTGCTTTTACATTTATTTTGTATTTTTAATATTATACATTTTTTATTTTATGTTATTTTTCTTTGTTTTTTTGTCTTTTTCACTAGTTTCCATTTTTAGGATTTTCTTTATTTTTTATAGTTTTTTTTATTTCTTTTATTCTCAATTTTTGTATTTTCTAGAGCTTTTCAATTATTGCAAACTTTAAGTATTTTTTATACTTTTTTAAAAATTAATTGGTATTTTCCATAAAGGGGGTAAAATAGGGGGTCAATACAACTCTATCTCTTCATGTAATGAAGAAGTTCTCAATATTCTTAGAACCAAGTTAATTAAACTTTTAGTCCTTGACTAAGTCATGGACTCATATAGTCTCAATTTTGACTCTACTTTTGATTCCTAACTTACTATCACACGAGCTCTTGATCCCATCATTTTCCCCAGGCTAATTAAGATTTTCCCTCAAATCTTTGCTAACCTCTTCTTTTCCTTTCTTATCATTAGCAGATAAATCTAATATGTTGAAAGTAGCCAATACTCCATAGCCACTTAGCAAGTCTATTTTGTGGGCATTATTATTAATCTTTTTAACAATGGTCCATTGGCTCTATGGGTTAACTTTTGAAACTTCTTTCCTAAGAACCTCTCTTTACTTTAGTGTACTAAAACTAAATCTCCCTCTTGAAAAGTTCTGCTCTTCCGTCCCATACTATCATACTATTTTAGTCTCTTAACTGTCTTCTTAAGTTTATTATAAACCTTTTGATGCAACTTCTAAATCTCCTTAGCGTTATCAACTCCCTTAAGGATCTCACTCTTAGCTGTTGGACGGGACAATAGCTATAATGGCCCAGTAGCCATTGAACTGTATGTAGACCTATTATAAGCAAATTCAATAAGTGGCAAATATAAATCCCAATCAACAAGGTTCTTCGTTATTGTAGCTTTTAATAAAGTACCCAAAGTTCGATTCACCAATTCAATCTATCCATCTATCTATTGATAACTAGTAGTAATCTCAAGAGTTTTCTAAAAGAAACTCCACATCCCTATCAAAAACTATACTCTTCAATATCGCATGAAGTTTCATAGTTTTCTACATAATCAGATTAGCAATCTACATAAAATCAACTATCTTTATGGCATGGACTAAAATGTACCATCATACTATACCTATACACAACCACCATTATAGAATCTTTATCCTTGATAGTTCTAGGTAAACCTAAAACAAAGTCCATATTAATGTTTCTCCATAGTTTTGATGATACTATCAATGGCATATAGGCAACATAAGCCTTCTTCCTTTTTACATTATGCATACCTCTCTATTACCTTAAGTGCATCCTTTATAATTCTTAACCAATAGAATTGCCCCTTTAGCAACTCATTGGCTTACTTTCATCAAAATGTCCAGACAATCCTTCAAAATGAGCCTCTTTTATAAGTGATTCCTTAATAAAACCTGAGGGCATACATAATTTCCCCTTCTTCAAAAAATAGCCATCATTCAAATAATGTTCTTCCATCAACATATTTTACTACAACATGACCAAAGTATTTGCCTCTCGGATACTAATCACTAAATCTAAGCAAGTTAATCTATGAAAGTACTAACAAAAACATATCTCCATAACAAAGCATTTGCAATGACATTCATGCCCCCTTATTTGTACTTAATCACATAAGTAAAACTTTACTCTCAAGAAATTCAATCCATTTAGCTTGCCTTTTGGATAACTTCTGTTATCCTTTTAAGTACTTAAGGGATTGACGATTTGTATAGATAATGAACTCTTTTAGCAACAAACATGGTTGCCATACTGTCGATGCTTAGATAAAAAAATACAATTCTTTGTCATAGATAGAATAATTTATAGTTACGTCACTAAGTTTCTCACTAAAATACGCATCATCCTTCCTTCCTACATCAAAATAGCTCTAATCCCTATTTATGAAGCACCATACTCAAACTCAAAAATCTTCTAAAGATGTAATATTAGCACAATAGTAATTTTCTCCTTGATATCTTTAAACTCTTATGTACCTTCTCACTTTACTTAAATCTTGCACTCTTCTTGGTAAGCTTAATTAAATGAGCAACAATATGGCTAAAATTCTTCACAAATCTCCTATAGAAAGATGTCAAACCATGAAGACTATGAATATTAGTTGCCAATCAAGATACTAGACATTCTACAATATCTTTAATCTTCTTTAGATTAGCCCTAACTACTCCTCTAGAAATAACAAACCCTAAGAGCATCGCTTCTAATTGACAAAATAAGCATTTCCTAAGATTTCCATACAACTTCTCAAGCCTTAGTACTTTAAGTATCTCCTTTAGATGCTTTTGATGACATTCTAAGTTCCTACTATATACCAAAATATCATCAATGTACACAACAATGAACCTACTAAGGAAATCCTTTAGGACATTATTCATCAACCTCACAATAGTACTTGACTCATTTGCTAAACTAAGGGCATGAACATCTACTCATACAACTCATGCTTAGAGTTGTGCAAACAAGCTAAGTGAACCAACCCAACTTGCCCTATACTATCTCGAGGGGTTGAGTAAGCTGGCCCGCTTGTAAATGCAGGTTGAAATTTCTAACCTAACCCGCTTTATTGCGGGTTACAGGTTAAGCGAGCCAACTCATGAATTGGATATTTGGAAGGATGCTTATTGACTTTAGTTTCTTATTTCCTTATTTGCATGTTAATTAATCAATTAATAAATCTTTAGGATTTCTATGTAAGTTTCAAGGTGTTTATTGTATATTACATACAAGATTTTAATAAGAAAATATTCAATATTTAAAATGAAACATCAAATAAATAAAGTAAAAAAATTTACATCCATCAACATAGAATTGAACACCAAGGACATTCCACATAATTAAGTACATCAACTTTCTATTTAGTTATAATATTCTTTTTATTAATATCTTGTAACCTTTGTGAAATTGAAAAGTCAAATTGAAAAATAAAACCTCACATCATGTACTTTTTACAAGTAATTTATGTTGATTGTCTTATTGCTAACGCTATGTCTATGCATAATGCATTTTTTCTTTTTCCTTTTGTTTTTAGGGGGGGGGGGTGGTGGTGGTGGGGTAGGTGGGGGTAAGGGGGTAGGTTAGCAAGCCAGCCCACCCTTCAATTAGTTGGCTCGCAAGTCAAGCGAGCTAAGCTAAAAATTCTCTAGCCCAACCTACATTTTTTTGCAAGTTATGCGACTAGCCCGCATAACCCGTCCCACTTATACAACTCTACTCATGCTTCATTTTGAAAACAATATTCTATTAATCACCTAACCTTACGCAAATTCAACGATAGCCACTCTTCATATTAATCTTGAAAATGATCTTTGCACCATGCATCTCATCAAGTTTATCATTTAAACGCATAATGAGATATTTATATTTGATAGTAATCTTGTTGATAACCTTACTGTTAATATACGTTTCCTAAGAGCCATCTTTCTTTGGTACCAAAAGTATATGAGAAGCACTCATGAGTATCAAGTCAACATTACCTCATATTGATTCTTTTTACTAACAGCTAATGGAACAGTAGCTAGTTGGGTTCCTTCCCTATTCAATCAATGAAGCTTATAAGAGCACATACCTAACCTTTTAGTATGCAATCTATATGGAATAGGCTCTCCTTTTATCCAATTTCTTCTCCAAGTGTAATGTTCAATGATCTTTAAAAAATAATATTGAAATATCCCTTCTACATATGCCTTAACCTTCTTATTTACATATAAAGCTTTTAAAGCTATCTTTAAGTCCTTTAATTCCTTTTCAAGCTCATCTTCCTCAATATAAACTTCAAATTCTAGAATGTCTCCCCTAGTTATCATAGTACACTTACTTGGACATTGAGAAGCAATATGCCCAAATCTAAAGCATTCAAAACAATTCATTTGGCTTGCCTTCTTACCAAAACTACTTATAGATCCTTGTGTTTCCACTCTTCTCTATTTAGAAACTCAAGGACCTTTACCCTTCTAATCTCCTATCTAATTAGCTCTTTCCAGCATCACCAGGTTCTAATCTTTCTATTGTAGACAATTTTCCTTTCTAACTTCCTTCCTTTTATATTAGTCTTCAAAGGAGTCACCTGCCTAATCACGAGACTTCTATAGTATGCATTACACATTTAGCACTCAACTTTTATAGCTTATTGGATTACCGTATCCAAAGTTTCAAACTTCGGCAATTTCACTACGTTAGTAATCTCATATTTAAAACTAGATATGAACCTTGCAATAGTTCATTGCACCTCTAGAACTCAACTTTTACAGCTATTGGATTATCATATCCAAAGTTTCAAACTTCGTCAATTTCATTACATTAGTAATCTCATATTTAAGACTAGATGTGAACCTTGCAATAGTTCATTCTACTAGTTATAACACACTACTTCTAATCATCAACATCTCAAACTCCTCAACATAATCACCACCCATGCCTTCTTAACTCAATGATTGTAACTTCTAATAGGTTTCTTGAAGGTAATAATTAGTGACTAATCTCTTTCACATAAGGTCCTTAATCTCTCTCCACAACATGAATTCTCCCAATCCCATCCTACACTTATCGATCATGACATTCTTTTACCATGAGGTTACATACTTAGTAAACTCTAATGTAGCTAATCAGACCTTTGTGACATCATCATAATCATGACACTCAAACCACTTATTTCCCTTCTCCTCCTAAGGAAGGTAGAATTTTCAACTCCATTGCATCCAATCTCCTCGCTCGAACCTCACTTCTCATAACATGATCATGAATATCTTCTTCTACAATTGGCATACGATTTATCGATTTACAAGTCATCTAGGATGTCTTACATCTAATCCCTATTGATAGAGTGTAATTATAACTATTTTATAAGGTTATATTTGTAGTGCTTTTATAGAATTTATAAACTATTTTTAGTGTAATTCGATACTTAATTTATTAATATTTTATTTCGACTTTTTATTACACTAATGTGTATGTTTTTTTATATTTTTGACAGAAAAAATATGCGAATTCAAGAAATATACACAAAGGTTTATTTGGGGATAAGAATTGTATGGCAACCAAGTTAAACAATTGCAGTCCACTTCATGAAGGCCCATCGTGTCCAACGAAAATCACGTTCCAGCAATTTGCCAAATAGTTGAAGTTAATTTTCAGCTATGTTTCTTCAATTGATCAAATGCCCGTCTGCAAAGTCTAGCCTGCGTATTCAATTCACAAGTCCATGACATGCTAAAGCAATGATGGAGTCCACAGGTTTGAAGCATCCAACGTCTAGGTACACGTGCGCCTGGAGCAATACGCGGTGTTGAATTGGAATATGGAAACTATGCTGTTTTGCATGGGAGGTCCAAACCGTGCTGATTTGCACGGGCAAACTCCACGCTGTGCTCAATTGTTTTGCGACGATTGAAGATTACATCCGTAGAAACTTAAGCGAGCTAGTTCACGTAGCCATGTCCAATATGACGTTATTAATGTAACCCTAGGCAACATTTCATGTAACCATGAATAGAAAAGGCCTTATAAAAACATGACACTTTACACACATTCTACTCATCATTCATCTTTAGGACATTAGAGCTAAAGTTCCTATATCTTCTTTTCTTTTGAGGTGTATTAATTTATTTAGATTAGATACTAAGAAACCCTAGAATTATGTAGTAGATTCTTATTTTCTTTTTTATTAGTCAATGAGTTTTAGATTATTGCAATCCAATTATATTTTTCTTGTTATTTTTTGAATCGGTGTTGCCGACCGTCAATTCGGATATTTGATCTTATGCATAAGATTGAGAGATGTTTGTATAAAAAGATCACATGTAATTGAAAAGAATTAATTTAACCTCGAAGATAGGCATCATAAATTCTTCAGGATTAGGGTAATCTAATAGTAGAATTCACATATCTTAATACAATTTTTGAATTTCTAATCAAAAAGAGATTTCAATTAAATCTTTAGAATTAGGGCTAGCAATCTTAAGAAGATGTTAGTTTGAATTACAAATTCTCACCATCCAATAAATGTGAAAGGAGACTAATCAACTATACAACTTCTTAGGGTGAATCAATATCTGATTATGTGATTTTCCTACATTCTTGATTTATTTATTTATTTAGTTCTTGTTTATTAGGCAATTTAGTTATTTAAATTTGGTTTTATTAGTTTTTAGTCTAAATTTATTATTTCTCGAATTGAATTTATTATGTTAGATATTAGGGAATGGGTAAGTACTAGTAATCACATATGGTCCTTGCGGGATCAACAATTAGCCTCAATTCCGTTATACCATTAAAACTAATAGATGCACTTGCTTATGTCACCTACCCACCATTCTATGGAAATTTTCCCTATTTCCTTATGCTAGCTACTACATAATTACACTCAAATTAGCAACCATAGCTTTGAATTGCTACATTTGCTACTCTAAGTTGTTCTACTTTTGTACGTTATCTCCTCTATGAGTGTCATTAGCCAACATATTGAACTCCTTTTCACACATCCCCCGTTGAATCTATGCTCTAATACTGGAAAGATGATATGCCTAAATCTCTAAAACAAGATCCAATCACAACCTAATCTTTCTAAGGAAAAGGCTTTAGATGATTTTAATCCCTAAGCAATAAGAACAAGAGATTATATAGTCAAATCTAAGGAGTTAATAACCACTAAACAATCGAATAACAACAAAACGATGGGTATATGGATGACGATCTCTCTTAGATATGAATCACCAAGAAAAACCTTAAACTATGTTTAGCCTATTTAATATGATTAGTAGACAAAGTAAACAATTTTGCTTACTACAATCAAGAAAGATTGATAAGAATAAGGGATTTGAAAGAGACAAACTAATTTGCCTGAAAGCTAAGTTATCATTAGGTCTTATCATAAGGGCAATCAAGTGAATCCTTCAAGATATTAAAGAATAGGTAAATGAATAAGTCGACAATTCCAATAGCTATGTGAAGCTGCTCATAGCATATGATGCACCCACGAGCATCACAAAACTTAACCTTTACTCGATATTATGCATGAGTTTAAGCTAAGGTCCACCCACTACTAATCTTGAGCTAGTAGCAAAATTAGTATATAGTATGAGTTTGTAACTTGAGAAGGCTACTTGCAAGACAAAAAAGAGAATATTCATTAGCTGACTAAGGATGTAAGATGATTCCAGCTACAATAATACAAAACTATTTATGGTAGGTCTCTTTAAGCAATAAGACAATATATGAAATTACATAAAAGGTAATACAAAGCAAAGAAATTAGTATACTACTAAAGTGGGCAAATGAGACAAACAAAACAAAAAGAATATAGTACAATGTCAAAAAGAGTAAGAAAGGTGGTAGTTTGTCATTACATCTGTATCCTAAGGTCTTAAGGTGTTGCGGCCGAGCTGATCTAATGTTGTAGCTAGTCAACAAAATGGAATTCAACAAGCCGATAAGATAGGGCTCAAAGGTAAGAGTTAAGGACCTCATCCTCGATACTCTATAAGTTAGCCATGATGGGTTAGGTTATGGGCTTGACATCTATGCAAGCAGTTGAAGAGAGAAAAGCACATTCGAGCTGACTTTATAAGGAGTTTAACATCATGCCTTCCAGGTATTAAAGCTCATCTTTAGCAAGCTGAGAAGACCGGATCCTTCTAGCAAGCTAAGAAGATCGGATCCTTCTGGCAAGAGCTTATAGACCTCGGAGGCGAGCTTAGGTAAATGGTCCTAAGGTTGGCAATCCATCATAAACTTAATGAAAGAAATTGTATTCAATAGTCAATATTCAATATTAATTCCCATAAGGCTACATGAAAGTATTTAAAAGCAAACTTAATGCAAGTACTTATAAGCAAGCTTTAGTAATATTCCAGGAAATTTAAAAAGAAAGAAAGAGAGTAATTGACAGTGCTTATTAGTACCGATTTTTATATGTGATTATTATGATGTTCTTATATATTTTGTGGGTATATTGAGAGAGTTCAAAAGTTAATTGATTTCTATCTTGATTTCAAGCTTCGATGATTATTTTAGATAAGTTACAAGTTATTTGAAGCTAATTTAAAGAAGTTATGAAGTTTGAAAGAAGATTGCATGTAAGATCACCACTCATAAACATCAACGGCAAATCAAAGGAGAAGAAATATTAGAGATCAAAGTAGATGACAATGCAAGATCACCAACTGTGATCTTTGCCTATAACCAGGAGCACTACTTAGATTTGGCTTTATAAAGTAGAGTAAAAATTAGGCTAAATTCATGTGGTGTAAACATTCCCTATACCCACCCCACCCCTAGGAAAATACCTAACCAACTTGGTGAATTTTCCTATTTTGAGGAGATTTGAAGCCCTCAAAAATTTCATACAATACATATAGACATTCATTCATTTAGGCGAAGGTTTTTTAGAAACTCCTTTTCCTTTTTCCTTTCTTCTTTTCTTGTTAATTTCTTAGGTTAGTCTTTTTAGTTTTCAATTATCATTAACCCTAATTTTCTATATATTAGTTCTTCTTTCTTTTTATTATCATCTATGGTTTCTAGTTTATGTGATCTAATCACATATTCTTCTATTATTTTGAATTAATATTGCTAGTTTATTAATTTAATTTATCTGATTTCATATAGAGACCGAGAGATTGTATATTTGAATAGATCTAACATAGTTACAAGGAGCTAAATGAAATCTTAGAGACAGGATGTCATAATTTCTTTATATTAGGGTGAAACTTGATAGCAGGACTCACGTATCTTAATACATTTTAAGGATTTAAATAGAAAGTGATTTCAATAATAATACTAAGGTTTGGAGTTAATAGTCTTGAGGAAGATATTAACTTAATTAAGGAATCCTCACAGTTCATTTAATCAAGATGAGATTGATAGATTACATAGATATTCTAAGGGGATTAATGTTTCAATACTAATACAATACATTTAATTAATTTTAGTTATCTTTTATTCTTTTAGTTAATTTAATTAGTTTTTAATAAACACGCTTTAATTGATTGGTTAGAGAGTAGAAATTGGGGGAAGTATTAGTAGTTAATAATTTAGTAGTTTTCATAAGATCGACATCTATACTCAAACTGCTATAAAACTCATAAGCAATTTGCTTTTATCAAGTTTTTTGCACCATTGCTCTGAACTAAGCCTTAATATTAAGAAAACCCTAAGAGCCCTTAATTTAGCTTTTTTTCTTCTTTTTTTTTTTGTGATTGGTCTTCTTTCCTTTGCAGTATGCTTACTTTATTTTGCTTTATTTTTAATTTTATAGATTCTAAAAAATTGCAAATAAAAAAAAAATCTTTCTTTTTATTTTGGTTTGCTTTAGCATATACATTTGTTAGTCTTGTTTATTTTCTGATTTTACATTTTAGATTGTGTTTTCTTTAATTTGGTTGTTTTAGTTTATTAATTTTGAAGTTTGGGGTTAATGTAATATCTCTTAAATAGAAGGTGATGGAATTTTAATTATTGAGGAGCTTTTTCGTATAGCAACTTCGATTTCATTGGAACTCCGAAGTTAAGTATACTTAAGTTAAAGGAAATCTAAGATGAGTAGCTCCCTAGGAAATAACTACACTAAAGGATAAAACCATGCAGTATACTACGCCAAAAGCAGATAATAACCTAGTGAGAGGAGTTTTGGATAGGGGATTAGTATAGCAGCTTGAAGTTTACTAGAACTCTGAAAAGCATACCCAAGCTAAAGTAATTCTAAGATGAGTAACCTACTGGAAAGCAACTGGCATTAAGATAAAATTATGTAATGTCTGATGCTAAAGTAGACAATACTTTAATGAGAGAAGTTCTCGGATTGCTACAGTTAAGATTACTGAGATTACAAATTTTAATTGTATTAGCCATGAGATTGAATGGAGCATGGTTGGTGAAGTAAAAAAGATTGCTATTTGAATGCTCCTAATAGTAGATAGGAGGAATTAATACCCATTAGTTTTGAGAATGTATGTATTGTTTCCCCAATTGTATGGTCTATCAATTTGGTAGGTACCAACTACCTCCACAAGACATTGAATCCAGCAATCACCTCCACTAGATCGACTCACGAAGTATTATCAATGTAGACTAGCTTCAAAGGAATGACCATTAAATATGCCTATGCACTTAACCATTACATACACTTATGGATCAATCGCTTCCTTTACCTAATTCAAGCTTAGGGTCTGAGTGGAATCAACCCCAGTTACTAGCCTTAGTATAAGGAGATCGTGTGCCGGAATATAACCCATTAGGAAACTATCATAAGACAATTGGTAAATACTACCCACCCACTAACCACCCCACCAAACCAACTTAATTTGAATTGTATATGTATATACATCATATATTGACCGATACCTTCTCTGTTCAATTCAGGTCAACTCACTTCGTGATGTGTAGTTACCAAGAGATTATCAATTTGTACTCACTATTGTAGGTGGAGCTTTATAGTTTGCTAAGGAGCAAAGCACACTAATATTATATACCCAATATGTGCAAGACTGATAGCACCACTCGAAGGTACCGAAAAACAAAATCAAGGAGCACTTAGCCTCAACCCTGTTTCACTCCCTCGCCCTCCATCTAAAGGTAAAGCCAAAGTTCAAGAAGGAGCTATTAGGCAGAGACATTGTTGTGGTAGCCAAGACATGTTGTCATGAGGGTGCCATTCCATCAACTTGGGCCATATAAGTTCCATCTTCAAAGTTGTTCCCAATTGTGAAGTTGGTTCCAACTCTTAAATGACGCCAAAGTTCCAATATCAAATAGAACTCTTGACTCCCTAAGCTCCTCAAAAGCGGTGTTCAAATTACTCACTATCATCTATGGAAGAGAGTGTAACGCAGCTTCAACCTTACTAAGATAGAGGCAACCCATGTTATCTCAAACATACAAAGTATTACAACGGCATAACAAAAACTAAAAATATAATATTTGTAATTATTTATATGAGTTCAAACAAAGGGATACGGTATGCATCGTCCAATCATTTCTTACGTTTTTAGTGAATATCAATATGTATTGCACATTTTTTCTCTTATAATATACTACAAACTATTAATTTTTGTTATGAATTGGAGTGTGAGCTAATTGTTAGTAGTGTTAAAACTTGTGTTGATGACTTTTGGCAAGTGGAATTCATCCGGTGGATAGGAGAGTCAAGAGTTTGCGTTGGCTGTATGAATATTTTGTAGGCAAAGTTATATTTTGTGTTAAATGTTTTTTCCATTTTGTGCAAGCATGGTTGTAAAGAGGGCGTAGGCCTTAGTGGCAACTTGATTGTATTTTTTCATTAACTAAAGGTGCTACTTGGACATGCGCCTTCAACATAAATATAGTTTATACCGAAGGCACACGTTTAACATGCGCCTCCCTCCCATGTAATCCAAGGTGGTTAGATTTTGCATGACTTCCACTCCCCTATGGTCATATTATTTTTTGGCCAGGGTCCTTTCTCATAATATTTTTTATAATCATATGAAACTCCCTCTTTTCCATAGTGAAATCGACAAGAACTTTCACCCGTGTTTGGAGAACCCAACAAGCCACTGCCAATGGAATTTGCTGCATCAGCTCCTCCCATTAAAAACAAGATTGATGCAAGTGAATAGTTTTGAATTTAATCAAATAACAACATTCAAGTAAAAGCTAGTTAGGAAGTCGTGAAACACATCAGCAGCTCTTTGCATACTCGTCTTAGATCCGGTGAAGGATCCGTGTTTAGTATATCTATAAGAAGAGATTTTGCTTCAAGTAGCCCACCGGATATCGACATCAAGATCAGATCTTCACTGGCCATAAGAGATGCTAATAGCTTTGCACCAGCCATCCTTTCCTGATACATTTAAAAAAAAAAAAAAAAAAAAAGGGATAAAATTCAAACGGAATTTAAGAAAACCACAAATGATTGCCATCTGAAGAAGATGCACAACAAAACCAATATAAGACATGCTTTGAAATGGCACTAAGTACCACATTTTCCGGGGAAAACCAAAAGGCTTGAAATATGGCAAAATTTTCACCACTAATGATCAGTTCCATAGAACAAAGACTAGTGGCTATTAAAATCCTCTCTACAACATCTAAAGGTTTACCATTGAAAGAAAAATGAATAATGAAAGAAAATGCAGGAACAAGAAAAATTCTAATACCTTCTCTGTTCTCACTTTAAGAAATCTTAAAGAGAGCTTAAGAAGATCAAACGAGTAAGGTTGCACAGCAGCTTTTAGATGGTAAACTGCTGAGAACAGAACCTGAAGGCAAGCAACTTTGATCTCCGGTTCCACTTTGACCTAAAATAACCACATAAAGTTAGAATGAAGAGCTGGGGAAAATTTTGATCTTAGACACCGACTGTGAAAAGCCAACACCATCCAAACTCATGCCAACAAAAGTGATTACCTCAACAGTATTAATAAGAGTTGGAATCACTTTCTGAGCAAAAGATTTTTTTCCAGAATCCACTATCTTCTGGCAAGCACTAATCAAAACATTAGCCATACACAAGCGGAATGGTAGAGGGCCAAGTGCCTCCACGGTACCCTTGGCCCTTGTAGCAGAACTTGAGGCATCCTCATCATGGGTAATTAGTTGATGAATCACACAATTAACAACAGAATCTGAGCTTGCTCTCCCTGCATTTGAGCAACTAAGATGATGACAAAAGGTGTGAAAATTTGAAGATACAGAGAATGAAAACGCAGTATCAACTCCTCACCCACCAATAGTGATTTTCTTCACAGAGGAACTCTCCACTGATGCTGGAGACTCTAGTTCAGCACATATCATAAGAGCAAGACAATCAATGCACCCGTGTTGTGCCTTCAAAACTAAAGCAAGTCCAATTTCAAAAATATCAGAGTGGCATAACAAGGAGGAGAAATGAAAAATAGAATTCTGTGTAGCAAGGCACCATCATCTCCATCAAGAGAAGGCCACAGCAACATTACTTCCAGCAATTTTACTATCTTGAGCATTACAGGATGCAAAGTTATACCTCTACCCCTGACCTAGATATAAAAAGTACTTGTGAGGCCAAAAGAATACACACCACCACAAATCTCCAACTGAATCACGAAGAGTCAACTTCTGAAATTCAACAACTGTATAATAGGAAATAATGGATGACTAAACATCATTAAATTTGTTCCAATCTGATGAAAAAAATTACCACAATGGACGTGCAAATAGAGAACAAGCAAGCCTTTATGTTAGGCACATCCCGATGAAATGCAGCACGTTCTAATTGCATGCAGATGGTTGGTAAAAGCACCTGCAGGATTTAAAAGAAAGGTTTGGAGATTATAGCAGGAATCTTATGATAACATACAGCTCACCATTATCTGTTGGGTAGTGCTATATATTTCAATCATGACACAGAAAAAGAACTAGAAAACAAAGATAGTTTCTAAGTCATCCCACGAGGCATCTCTCATGATTCCCCCTGATGTTAACTCATCCCAAGAAACAATACCAGGATATGAACAGCAGCAAAAGGGAAGATGTTCCAGATTAATGAACTATAGCATGAAGAGTCAAGCTAATTAAGACAGAAGCTATATAAGAATATAGAAATAACAAGCCAGTTCAAATTGAGATGTAAGTAAAACTACTCTCCTTCAGAAACTTGAAATCACAACCTCAAAATGATGGATTTTCAAACAAGATGGGCCTATTCAATTACAAAAGAGAAAGGAAGTGCAAACAATGGGCATTATCAGATGGTATCATCCCTTCAGACCAGAAGTGTTCAAACAAAATGCTGTATGAAAAATTTTAAACAGGCAGGTGCATTCTAAAGAGGGCAACATGGTCTGAACCAATTCTGGGCAGGTGTTTATCAGGGAAAATAGTACTCTAGAAGTGATGAAGTAAGCCTTTAGCTAATATTTCTGGAGAAATCTTTCATCTTTTCTGTTGTTACAAGTAAACAAAGGGACTACACATCCCTAATCTCTTAAATCCAATGACCAATTCAGAGAATTCAGCTGTTGCTTTCCAGGTTGGACATGGAACTCCCTTTTCTTTTCCCCAGCAATTATGCAAAGTTGCCATTACCTTGGGATGTATACGCCCACAAAGTTCAGCTGCAAGTTTTTTAACATCTTCAAATTCAGACATGGAAAGTGCCCTGCAAATTGAAATGATCGGCCAACCATAGATATTAGTTATTATTATAGAATTCATACATAACCACAACTTGATCAGGGAAACAACCTCTTCAAAAGGAGAGCAGCAACACATTCATCTTTACTGATATCCATTGCAATTTCACCTGGAATTGCCACATTCAAAGTGAAAAATGAAAAGATGAACCAAGCACCTTATAAATTCTTTCAAGCATTAATGACAAAAGCAATGCACCTCTTTCCTGCCCATAATACAGCTCAAATTCTCAAATAGGCATATTCTATGATAAGAAAAATAAATGACCATGGTGCAATGCATCTAAACACCATGTTTCTTTCTGGTATATCATGTTAAAAAGTGCTTCGAGCATGACATTTAGTGAGAATGCTGGCTACCTCTCCTGCACTGTCTTACAACAGCTGAAGCAACACATTAAACCTGGTAAAAATGCAGATATAGAGGCTGAAGCAATAACCTCTTCTGACTTTTCAAAGCAACTCATTGGTGCACAAGACAACCCCATACACTTTTCTTTAGCACCTTTAACTTTGTTGAAAATTTCACTGTTACACCATAACCTTTTTACATAGAGAGATTTTGGGCATACAGATAGGCATCAGGTCCCCAAAAAAATTCCAACAATCAACAGATAGAGTAAGAACTAGAAGCAGCTTGGGCATTCAAACAAATTCCCTATTTGCCAATAACATTTTCAGCTACTAGGGAACTTCATTGAGACATTTGAACAAGTCCCATAAATAAGAACATTGCATCTTTTATTTGTTTTATTTAATTATCTTATTTATTAATATTTTATCCTTAATGATCCCAGTGTAGTGTTATCAAATAGGTGTTCTGGTTGTATCTACAAGCACTTTTTGAGTTAGTATCCAATTGTGATCCTAACAAAGAATTTTGTTAGTCTCCGATTGTGAACCCAGAAAAGATTTGTCCCTTTGACTTGTTCTTATTAGTCTTCATAGATTATGGAAACACAGATTATTAAAAACCCATGCATCACATTGTATTTCCTTTAATCTTCAATTATCTCAAGGATTGTGACCGTATCAGTCTTTTATATAATCCTTAGTTTGATTTTTAGGATTGGTGTATCTGTCTCATCAACATGCTGAACACTATAAACTCCATATATCATTGTCAAAGCTTACACGAGATGTCACATCCAACACCAGAAATTGTTCCTGCCTCCCAAGCACATCATGCATACAATTGAATCCCATAAATAGTTAGATAAGGACTAAATAAAATTAAGATAATGGTATTAAGACCTTGATATGCCTAAAGGTTATAGTAAGTGCATAAGTTTACTAATCCTGCAGTATCTTGTTCTACACGAGATCTATGATATCCCTCAAACATGTGATAGAACTCTATATATCAAGGCATCCTTTGGTGTAACAACTAGAGTTTATTAGAATTCCAAGATTAAGCGTGCTAGTGGAAAACACTTCATTTCACAGGATAGACCACCTCCAAAGAAGCAGTTGCATTAATGAGAAAATCATGAGCAGCATTAATGCCAAAGCAAATAATATCTCGATATGCAAACTTCCAGTTATTAGAAATGGTAAAAAGCCATTTATTAGCTGGTGGAGGAGCCAAGTGCCTCATTCTAAAAGCTACCTCTTGAACCCATTTGAGGCAAAGTGGTACATAGTCGGGCACCACCCCTTGATCCTATGAAGACCACCTCTGGAGTCATCCTTACCTAGTCTAACTATGGACGCATAACAAAACTAATAAAGATGTCAATATTATAAGTAGAAAAGGTTATAATATCCCTCAAACAGAATGATGGAACTCTTACATGTTGAAATACCGGTTTGTGTAATGCCATAGGATTTATTAAAACTACAAAGTTTGGCATCTTTTGTAGCCTGCAATCATAGGATAGGTAATCTACTAAAAGGAAGCTACACAAGGACAAACCATGAAGTGTGTTATGCGAAAGCAACCAATAACTTAATGTGCAAAATCCTAGTTGTCTATAAGATCATCCATGAGCTCTACAATACTTTTATTCCCTTGAAGTTTGGAATAACTTATAATACTTGGTTCCTGAGAAATGTTTGAATCTAAGCACATAGAAATCCCAAACTAATCATGACTCTAATTCTTAGTTATTCCAGTTTAATTCGCATAACAAAGCATGATAATTAGCTTATGACAATTCATCCAGCAATTATGCATGATTTCTCAAAGTTAAAAGTTGTTTAAAACTGTAAACATAAGCAAGCAGCAAATTGTGAGTTTTTATAAAAGCAATAAAACACATCATTACTCACCCCACCAAAAAATAAATGACATCACTAATGAGAAGGAACTGAAGAATGAAAAGAGCGCTGAATCAAGAACTTGGACATTTTTACTACATATTACTCCAAAAATATCACTAAACAAGCATAGAATTCATATTTAGATTCTGGTTCAATATGCACCTATTCCAGAAAATTACATGATTTCTCATGAAAAAAGAAATGCCGTGTTTATAAACATTGCCATTGACAAAGATTAACTTATAAGAGATGTGCCGTATACCATGACTGCTTTGGTATATACATTGGCCATACATCAGAGATGAATCAAGGTCGTCAAAAATTCTCAGAGGAAGAAGCCTTATAAGGAGTAATGGGCAAAGTCGCTCAAATAGAGGCTTCCCTGTCCTTACAGATTCGTCATCTGTGGAAGTTGTTCTCATCCACTTAGCAAGCAGGTCTTGATCTACACTGCCAAAGAAAATTACCAAAGCATATGACTAGATGAATTGATAAGGCTGGATAATTATTTTCCATGGTCAACCAAACAAAGGAATTTCCATGAGTGCATGATGATGTTTTTTGTCAGTAAACAACAGAGCATGTTTTGCCTTTAGGAAATGGAGAATTACGATTAAAGTTTTGGAGAGATCTGCAAGGAGACGCTCTTGACAATCTTAGAATGTCAAAATAAGCAAAGCCAAAGATGAACCTACACTTCATTGTTCTGTATTTTAGAGGAAAAAATAAGTTTGTACTGTAGAGATATAACTGCTCCTAGATTTCAAGAAGTTGCTCAAAAACCACAGCTTTTGCAGAATGAATTTGCACATCATTAGTTACATCAAAAAGATAGAGCACATTTCTTTCTGCAGCCCAAAAGGTATGCAGCATAGTAATGCATATAGTTTGTCAAGAATTGATTGACTTACTCTCCTTGTTCCTGCATGTGTTGAAGAATCTGATAGAGGACCATATCCCCCATATTTGCCAAATGTTCACTTATGTAACTTAAAAACCTGACAATAACTGCATTTGATGGCTCCTGGAACATTTTGCCAACCAAGGGTCCAACGAATACTTTCCAATCTTGAACCTACAATATTCCAGAAAATAGAGCGAGTAAAAATTTATTACCAGTGAAAATTCGAAAAAGACTATTAAGAAAGGGATGATGCTCCTTCAATTATTTTTAAAATTAAATATTTTTTGTAGCAGAAGACAAAAGTCCTCGAGGCAATGAACATAAACCATGTTTTTGGATGCTAATGCTATGTATCAAGGCCTGAGAGTTTGGAGTTGATTGGGAGCAGTAAAGTTTACAACGTAACGAGTTTGTTTAAGAGATGGGTATAATGGCCTCTTATGAACACACTAATCAATGTTAATGATGCTCTTCTGATGAAGCCAAAACAGGTCAAAACCAGTCAGATAAGTTGAACCTCCTAAACATATATAGGGTTGTGACAAAGCTAGATGGCTTTCTTAGAGGAAATAATAGACTCTAGCGTGCCATCTAGAGTCTGACTAAGAATTGGAAGCCAAGAGATGGTCGAGTACGGGGAGGGAGAGGGAGGTTTATGGGTGGGTTTTTTTTGGTGGGGGTAGGGGGGTGGGGTGGGGTTTGTAAGCAGCTTCAATGGAACAACATCAAAGTGTGGTGGGACTCAGAAGGGCTGATGTTAACCAACATAAACAACCAATGGATAGAGGCAGCCTGCATTTTTGGATTATCAAGATCATCGTGAATATATTGGAGCAGATAGAGGTGATGAAGGTGGGGAGGTCCAGATGAATTCGTTATTGCAAAGATAGAGTTACGTATTGCATAACAAAAGGAATGGGCAACATTGAGAGTGATTACTATATCTATGAATTTTATGATACTTAAAAGTTCTCTTTTATTCTACAATGAAGATAAAAGAAAATTGTACTTTTTCTTGTGTTCTGTTTTAATTTATTCTCTACTATATTACATCTCTATGAGAACACATTTTGAAGAGACGTTTCACCATAAAATGTTTTTTGATAGGAATTTTCCTACTAGGTCCACAGGAGACTACTCCAGAAAGTCCTCCATTGCAGGGATCTCAAACCTCATCTGCCCTTGTACTGACTAATTGTTGAAATGGGGCTTTTAATTTGATAACATATAAAAGGGAAGACAAAGTGAACTGCCTTAGGAATAGAAGTGATGCAGAATGGGAAATTCAAAAACCAAGGATATAACCTCTATTCCATGAATCAAACAAAAAATGCATCTAAAAGCAAGTTTTTGCACGAGTATTATGGAAAATGATCTCAGCCATATCAGTTTTTTAGAACCTTTTTTACAAAGTCACTGATTCTGTGGTATTCCAACTGATAAGGTTATCTAGCTATACATACTGTAAGGAACAAAAAGCATTATCTGCAGGAACAAGAATTACAGACCACTTGAATTTATAGCACTGGCATTAGCCAGTGGATACATATGGTTACTCAAGTGCAAAATGGCATGATTTATTGAGAATGACACCTCATGAAGATAAACAATGTTACCATTATTGTATGCTTGGCAAAACACGATAAATATATCATATGCTCTTTATTAACTGAGTTGAAGAATAACAACAACAGTAATAATAAACAACAGAGAGGAAAATGTATGTGATAGAAAGCAGCAATTATATCTCAAGTGCTAAGATCAGGTTTTAGTTTCCATGTCCCCAATGGTCTCACTGTCCGTTTCCCTCCAAAAACATATGGACACGTGAAGAATCTTTAATGTATATCTCAATTTTTGCCTGTTAGTTGTGCATGGTAATATGTAACTGAAGGAGACATGAATGAGAATATTTAAGAACAGAAAACTTAATCCCTAATACCTAATAACACTCCTTCCTAGGATTTGACATTTGAGATAATGCTATATAGTCTCCTCACCTCTCCATATACATTTGCATTTTCCTCCACTCTAATGTCCTAGAGCTCACATTCTAAAGACTCTTCAGCTACATTCAGCATACTTTACCAAATATAGCCATTTTCATCAAATAATACTCTAGTGTATTCTATTAAAGCAGAAATGGATAAGAATACTTACACATATTTAAACTTTTACATAGTTTGGTTGTAGTATAAAATTTGACATAACATTAGAGTGAGAGAATTTTCTACAAATACGAAACTCTTTTTGAAAAATATTTCAGAAACAGGCCCCTGACGATAAATACTACACACACATGCACCTTCACTCGCCCTGATTTTGAGCAAAAGTGGAATAACAAAGACACATACAAAGAATGCACCTTCTTAGTATTTTAAAATACAAAAGTGCACCTTCGCTGTATTAATAATATACTGAAAGTACACGCATTGCCTATGCCTTCGATTTAATAAAAAATACATTGAAGGCATAGACCCATGCCCCATTTAAAACAGCAAAATAGCTAATGCAACATCAGATTACCTCATTTCTACAAACATAACACTCTAAATACGCACTAGGAACATGTGGCAACTAGGAATTTCAATCTCCTTTCAAATATTTTGCTTACCAATCATCTCGAAAAAGGTAACAATATCCATATTAGTTAATTTTTTCCCAAAAATTTATAATTTCTTCTACATATCGTGCCCACATGAATGAACCCAAGATTTTGAAATTTCTTCAAGAATGCTACCAAATTTGTTAGAACAATTGTAGATTGTCTCGATTTGCTAGTGAGGTAGTTAGATTGTATTGATTTTACTGCAAAACTGTTAGTGTAGATTTTGGAATTATATTATAAAATACATGCATGCAATGTGTTCGACAAAAGTCCTTAGAAAAGTTATTGTGCAACAGTTAATGAATCTAATGAGTTGGTGACATGCAAATTACTACACTGACATTTGGCATGTGGGAATTTGGTTTTTTATGTGCACTAATTTTTGGTTGATAGTGATATTATCACGATGAAATTGGCAAATTATGTCAAAATTATCATGAATGCTAATGGAAACATTATGACTAACAACTCGGAACCCGAGTATGATTGGACACTAGTTAAGAAATTGAAAATGAGAAAGAATGCAAACTTCTTCCACTTCTTTTAGAAGATTTATGGAAGTGCTAGAATTAACCCAACTGCTATCGAAATCGTACAATGCCATCTGTTTTTCTATGACAGGAGAGTTGCTTATAAGTTAATGGCCATTGGAGACGATGAAAATGTCGAAAGTTTCATTAAGATGGTCGAATCATTTGGAAACATGGCATTCAGAAGGTATAACATTCAAGAGGTATACATTAAGCACTATGGGAAGTCAAGTGCTTGGGCAAAGCAAAATATGTTTTATGCAAACAATTAGACTTTTCCAACACCCCAAGTACAGTCAACAATGACTAATATGGAGTAGTCATATTTGAATAAGTCACATGAACCATGGATTTCATCGAGCTCAAACATGTTGACATTACAAAAAAGCAACTTAAATCTAATATAAAGTGTCTTATAATCTATATAGAGAGAGTGAATGCACATGAATAGAAATGCCAATAATGATAAAGATGAGATGCTAGTTGGACATGATAATGGAAAAGATGTTGGACTCAATGATGATGATGGCGAGGATGGAGAGGATTTGAGAAAACTTAAGATGAGTTCAGAATTTCTAACTAACAATGTACTAGCTAGGCCTACTTGCAAGATGCCTAACGGCCTCGTCACCCTCCTTAGGTAACAATGCGCACCACATAAATTCAAAAGCTTCCACAACAAAATGAGTCGATAGACAAGATCGTCAGAAATCCTATTCCATTCCACAATAGTAAGTATAACAGTAGTGGATTCAAGATATTTGAGCAAGATGCCAATGGAATATGCGGTACATCAGCATGAGTGATGACTTAAGTATAAGCATCCAATTTAACAACAAAAAAGATCTTATGGATGACGTGAAGTAGTTCTACAAAAAGAATCACTGCAATTTTCATATCAACATTTCGAACAAGACAATCTATGCAATCTATTACAGAAAGAAGGAAAAAAGTCAAAAGTAAAGTTTACAGACATACTTGAAGAAGTGAGGGAGACATTTCAAAATCACCATTCTAGAAGGATTGCACACTTGTATGAACCCAATGATAAACCAAGACCATCCTTAAATTGACTATATCATCATGGCAAAAAGTTTCATCAATAGTGTACAAATTAACCCTAATATAGAGATACCTAATCTTGTAACAAATATACAAAACATGTATTGATATACTATAACCAATAGGAGGGTTTTCAAAGCCAAAAGGAAAGCTATTGAGATGGTTTATGGTAATAAAGAGAAGTCCTACAATGAGCCTCCAAGGCTAGTGAATACAATTAAGATAAGTAAACCAGGAACACAAGTGGATTAGAGGTAGAGCACATCACCGAAACTAAGTGAATCTTAGTTTAAGCGAGTTTTCTAAAACTTCGAGCCATATGCGAAGGCTTTCAAATGCTGCTGACTTTAGTATGCATTGATGGTACTTTCTCATACAACAAGTATGGTCACAAGTTGCTAATTGATAGTTGCATGGACAAAAACAATTCCATGGTTCCGTTGGCCTTTGCACTTATGGATAAGGAATCAGTGGAAACATAAGGAGGTTTCCTTCAAAAACTTAAGCGGTACATGGTTAGCTAGAAGGGGGAATCCTTTTGCCTTATTTCTTATAAACAATCTAGCATCGATTCTGCAAATAAAGAACCATTGAATGGGTAGCAACGTTTATTATTTAGAGATATTGTCTAAAACACATTGCAAAGAATTTCAACATAGTTCACAAAAATCAAGTATGTAAGAATGAGGTTTACATGGATTTAGGCCTAGGAGAGGAAATTCAAAAGCTTCATGGAACAGTTAGAGCAAGTTAGGGAAGACGCCTTGGAGTAGTTTGTCGGCGTAGACTTGGATAGATGGACATTGGCATATGATAGATATTATCAATTTGGGTACATGGCATCAAATATTGTTGATGAATTGTTTGAGATTTTAACTAGAAGCTACATGATGAAGACCGGCCTAAAAGGAGGAGGGATGACGCATACAGTTGATGTCAAAAATCACATATGCATGTGTTAAAAATAGTAAATATATAGGATCCCTTATTCTCACTTATTTTCACGCATGTGTATCATCCCACTCAGTTGATATGGTTTCTCAATTGTTGCGAGGAGGCTATTTGCAACCAAATGGAGAGTCATATGAGATACCACCCAACATGCCAGCATATCATGAATGCGTAACGCACCTCTTTTGAACTACAAATAGTATAACAAGTGTGATACACTGCTCTTCTTATACTTGCTTATGTTATCACACCTCAATCCCAACTCTCATATCTATTTTTTATTACTAAGGAGTCCAAAAGCCATACTCTAAGGAGTTACTACAGTTGCTACCCTAATTATGCAATGTTGAGTGATACATTTGGACAACTCGACAGTTCATTGAGTAACATTTCATTGACCGTATCGTTCGACAGTTCCATAGGTACTAATTCCCATCACAAGATGTGGACACTAGCAATCACCTCCACCGGATTAACCTCTATGGTAGGATCAATGAAGACTTTCTCCTGTCCATAACCACTACATCCAACTATGGGGCAACAAGCACAGTTACCTAATGCAAATCCAAAGTCCTAGTAGAGTTCACCCTAGCTACTACCTATAACACCATCAAATTACTCACCGTTATATCACACACTAAGGAGTGTGTAGACCGGTTGGTAAGTACTATTCCATTCATGAATTGTATTTTATGCGCGTGCATATCTTACGTTATGTATACTGACATCCATATTAGTTTTTTTCAAATTAACTCACTTCGAAATGTGTGAAGGCATCACTTAAGTAGATCTAGCTCCTCCTATCAGCCCAATGCCTCCCCGTGATTTGGACAAGACACTACCAAAGCCTTCACAACCTCCAAATAGCCAAACACATTCCCTTCTGTCCCAAGCCGTCAAGACTTTCACCCATCGTACGAAAGAATAGATGGACATGCAAATTATCATTGTTGTTTGTATAGATATAGATAACTATTATATATATATACTTTTATTTGAATATAAGTTTATTTTTTATTGAATGTTAAAATGTGTTGGAAGCTTTTGATTTCAATGAAATATGTTGCACGATTTCTAGCTTTGTCTCTCTCTTACGCAAAGTGGATGTTTATCATGTATACTGACTCTTATTCTTATACCTTTCACCAACTAAAGTTGGTTTATTGGAGGGAGAGAGCTTGAATGTCTATAGCTTGAGTTTGTATTTGTAGGAAATAATATATTTCAAGTTTAACTTAGATACTTGATGTGATTTGCAGGTGGGTATAAAAAAAGGCACATGCCACAAGTGCCCTTAAGTTTCCACAATTTGTAGAGGTTTTTTATACAATGTACAACTCAGGGGGTCGAGGCACAGCCTTCACATGCGCCTTTACTATACTATTTTCATAATATTTATCGTTAAGGGCCTTTTTCCATATTGCATTTTGGTGAAGCACATGTCAAACAATGTTTTTTTAAAATTATATAAATATGAATTAAATGAAAAATATTATATAAATACAAACCTTAGACTGTATTTGAAAATGCAATATTAAAAATAACAAAAGTGTTGTATTTATGAAAAGCGATTTAATGTTTAGATTACGGTAACTATCTCACATTTAAGAAATGCAACATCAATTAATTATATATATGTCACATCTTTTAAATATAAATATGACATAAATACATATATTTAAGAGATGCGATATTAATGTAAATATATCACATATTTAAAACATGACACAAGTACATAGGCTCATTGAGGAGAAAATTTTTAAAAATATACATGAAGTGGAAGGTTACAATCACTCATAAAAAGAGGTTTAAAATCAGACACTCCATGTTTTAAAAATGTCCCTTTCTTTGTGGGGGGTGGGAATTTTTTTTTTGTTGTTGGGGGGGGGGGGGGGGGGGGGGGGGGGGGGAGGGGTTAATGTAGTGGGAGAGGGTAATTAACAAATTTATTGTTAATGTTGGAGTGCAATGTAATAATTCATCATATTAAGCAAAAGTAATGCTAAACTTTAAACATCTTACATGTTGACCACTTGGCAGTCAGCTGAAGGACCTGGTCAGCATCAACCCTTTGACCTGCCATAGTTAAAAAAGAACAAAACTATGTAGTCGATGCCCTTTAATGAAATAACACGGCTGTCTTGCATAACTTGCAATACTTCTAGCTTCCCTTAAGTTTCTAGAATAAAAATAATTTAAAAAGAAAGAAAGAAAGAAAGAAAGAAAGAAGAAAAAAATAATTGTACTAATATTGGTTTGCAAGTTTATCTAATATCTTGAATTTCTTTTCAAATATATCCATTCTTTGCATATGTTATTTTGATATGCAAGCAGACAATTGATTTGAAATGGGATACAAAATATAATTCAATAGTTTGGGCATTAAAGTGATATAATAGAAGGAGAACATGGATTTGAAAGGAAACCTAAAGTATAAGCCTTCTCTTTAAGTTGATATCATGGATTTTAGGAATTAAAATGATAAAGACAATAGTGTAGGATGGATTGGAAAAAAGTCATGAATGATTTAAACATATCAAAATGGTCAAGGAATGATGAAACATGAATCTCCATCCAAGTTGAAACCTGAACAGTGCAGTTGCAGCACCTGCCTGTTAGCAATCAAAAGATTGATACATGAGCCAGTTAAAAGAGCTTCCAAGACACTGAATGGTAGAGAGCTAACATGTTCGTTTCTTCTTTGAATCAACATACCACAATTTCTTCAGTCTACATTAGCTTCTTGTTGACACGTAGTAATAGTGGACAACTAAAAACATCCATAATCAATTTTCAACTTTGATAAAATGACAATCAATATTTACATTTTTCATCATATTATGTTGAAAAGGATTTTTAACTATGCTAACTGCCAATTAGCTGTCACTATACACTTGGATGTCTTGAGAATAATTCATTTTCAAATCTGCCATTAATCTTTGCACCCGATTAACTCCACCAATTCCCCGTGAAGAAGTTCCAAAATTCAGCTTTAGCACTATTTTTTGCTTCCATATTCTGCTTTTTACTTCTCCAAGTCATCACCTTTGTAGAGTCGGCCAATTTAGAGTTGTAATCCAACAGATCTACAACCGAATCCAAGTCAACGAACTCCTCTATGCTTCGTATGTCCTTAAACCACTGACCATTACCTTGAAATCCTTTCAATATTGGACTCTATGGTTCATAGCATCTAAATGATGCTTGCTAGGCACATGCATGACCTGCCTTACAACACTAATGGCATAGGTCACTTCAGGTTGAGTCGGTGACAAATTGATTAGTCTCCCCGCTAACTTCTAAAGCTACTCCTTATCAACTGAAGGATCATCAGCCTTGCTACAACTTGCTCCAGACTGTTCCAGCAGATGCAAATATGAGCTTACATCCCAAATTTCAAATTTCCCTCAAAAGATCCACAATAT
Source organism: Lumnitzera racemosa (assembly GCA_024138005.1). Taxonomy (NCBI): domain Eukaryota; kingdom Viridiplantae; phylum Streptophyta; class Magnoliopsida; order Myrtales; family Combretaceae; genus Lumnitzera; species Lumnitzera racemosa. The sequence continues at coordinate 115,895,095 of JAMXBC010000002.1, forward strand.
TTCATGCCCTCTCTGTTCACTGGACAAATTTTAGTTCTCATATCTCCATTGTAAACTAAAATTTGATCTTCTTTGGATTTTCTACCTCGAGAGAGGCATCTCCAGAAATCATGATATCATCAATATGCAATTAAAATGGACTTCTTCCCATGTTCAGTCATTGTCATGAATAAAGCATGATAAAATTGTTCTTGGATATATCTATTTCTGATTAGTGTGCAGCTGCATTTTTTGAATTAAACTCTAGGTGACTATTTTAGCATATTTAATGATTTCCTCTACAGATAAACCCTCTCATCATGCTTCTCCATCAAACCCTCTCATCATGCTTCTCCATCTTAACATGGGGTGGGATTCACATGCATATTTCCTTCTTAGGTTCCCAACTAAGCAATCATTCTTTACATATAATCAATGGAGTTGCCAATCTAGATTTGTGGCCAGGTAGGAGAATGAGCTTCGCCATAGGTGCAAACATTTCTTAGTAGTCAATTCAATAAGTTTGTTTGTACTTGTTCCATCAACCTAGCCTCAAACCTCTCTATATTTCCATCAGTCTTATGGTTTACATTGAAGACCCATTTGCTTCCAGCAACCCTGTTCTCCGTTGGCAACTCAATAATATCCCAAGTTATATTCTTATGCAAAGCATTTATCCATTTCATAACTGCTTCTTTCAAGTTAGAGCTCCCATCACCTCGTAAACAATCCTCGTTATTCTATGATCAACCTTATTCAAGAATGGCATATATTAGGAATTATTATGTTGTATGCTAAATAATTCAAAGTAGGGTACTCAGCACATCAACTCTTCCCTTTTCTTAGCTCAATAGGCAAGTCTTCCAACTCAATCTACTCATGCTCAACTTCTTTACCACACACACATCCATCAAACATCCCTTAGGGAAAGAACTAAGCTTCTTCACTATGATCTTCAACATTGTTCTTCTTGTCTAATGACACACATGCTAAAGCACTTTCATGCCTTCTAGTGCAAAATTTAACCACAAAATTCACGTTCCTAATCAAACAAGAAGCAAACTTAAGGCTTAGATGGAGACTGAGACATAGAAGGGAGTGGACATAAGTGAATGAAGCATTAGTTTGACACAACACTAGAGGAAAGACTAAGACTTGTGGAAGATTGACAAGGAGGAGCAGCAGCTATATCACCAAGAGGTCATGGAATGAATAGCTCTAACTGATTCTCTTCATTAAAGTTCTCCCACTAAAGAGACATCCCATGGAACTCAAGATCTTCAAGGAAAAAAACATCAAAAGCGCATGGAATATTTTCGTAGAGGGTTGGTGGATTTTATATCCATGTTAGGTAGGTGAATATCCCAAAGGACTCACTTTAGAGCTTTAGAACAAGTGAGGCTCTACTTGGTTGGCAATTTGGAATGAAATTGGCACACTCAAACACTTAGCGACAAGCGATCCCAATCTCAATCGAAAAATAGGAGCCAGTAAGGTAACCTGCTGTAAGGAAAGGAAAGTCTAACATAGAGCATGAAGTTTTGATCTCATTTTAGGCAATATGGTGTATTGGAACAGATTCTCTTCTACAAGCTAGTCAAAGATGGTTCACCAGGAACCAGCATCCTACAAAGTATTAAATGAAGGAACCCAAGCACTGAATGACATATGAACAGAGACATATGTTGAACCTAAGGGTTCAATTAGGGTTTTGATGAGTTAGCTCAAATTATGTATTTATGTTTTTCAATTCAACCGTTAAAGAATTCTACTAGTACACAAGACTCCATTCAGAGCATGTTGTATGAGTTTCAGATGAAGCCTAGCCAAGAGCAAGCCTTACAGGGTTGAAGGCTTCATCTAGACAAAGAATAAGCTATAAACTATGTCTAGGCAATAAACTACCTGTTTCAACAATTAACAAAAGCAACAGTTGAGAGAGAAAAGTGGCCAACGTGCAAATTTCATAAGGATCTATGAATACATCACTTGGGCAAATATTTAAATAGTAATGAAGAGAGAAAAATAGTTGTCAATCCCAGTCTTACTTTGTTCATTTATTTATCTCGTGTAGATTTGCAGCTCTTTTAAGAAAAAAAGACCAGCACTTTAGAGAGTTCGTTTTTAGGTATTCAAAAAGGATGGACTGAATACTCTTGCATGCTTGTAAGTTGTGAATCTAATCTTTAAAGAGATGGTGAAATCCTCTTTAGTAAGTGAGTTGTCATAATTGAGAGTAGGAGACAGTCCAAATTACACGATAAACTAAGCTTGATTTATCTATTACTTTCTCTATATATTTTCCCCTACATTCATTCATATTAGTGCTCATACTTATTCATTTGCATTAAGTTTCAAGTGTTTCAATTGGTACCAACATCTGGACTTTAGTTTTCCTGAAGATTATGGCTTTAAAAGGCTGAAGATTAAAATGAAACATGCTATAAATAGACTTGGTCTACGTTGGTTCTAATTACACAATTTGGAAATGTAGAACGGAAGCATTTATTAGAGCTAAAAATAGAAATTTTTCAAATATTATTGAAGAATGACCATTTTTAATTCAGCCTAAAAATCAAGATGAGTGTACCAAATAAGAAATTGAAGCTTTAAACTTCAATGAAAATGCATTTGATATTTTACATTCGAGCTTGTGTAAAAATAATTTTAATGGAATTTGTACATACACAAGTACCAAATAGATTTGGGATGATTTAAAAATTAGTTACAATTGTCAACCTCCCTACACCCTAAGCTATATAAGTTGCACTAGTTGAATGAAAAGGATCCATTGCATGTCTCACGGCAAATATTATTACTTATCTCAGTTGGGAGTTACAAGGATGAAGTCTTGTGTTATGTATTGTAAATGTACACTTCACACATCTCACTAGTCCAACCTTAGCTTTTTGATAAAAAGGTTATGCATAATGGATTTAAAAACAACCATACATTCGAGAAAAATGGCCAAAAGATTACTCTTAATGCAATGACTCATAGCCAGGTCAGCAATATGCAATCTAAGCTGAGCCGATAAATTAAGAAGACCTTGGTGCTGAGCCAATCTAAATTAAGGGAAATCATAAAGTTTGATGAGCTTTTCTGTTGATTCAAAAACTATTGAAATTAAGGGAACAAAGTGGCATGCTCAAATAGGTCAGAAGGCTAATAGCGGAGTTCACTGACCTGTTTCCCAAGGAATTGCCTAATGGCTTATCCCTATTATGTGTGATTAAGCACTATATTAATTTACAGTTTGACACCACCTTGCCAAATTAATCAACCTATAGAATGAATTCTAAATACGTTGCCAAATTGTAGAGTAAATGAACTCCTTACAAGAGGTTACGTAAGAGAAAGTCTAAACCTGTATGTTGTGCTTGTACTATTAGTATCAAAGAATGGAACATTGCGAATGTATATAGACAACCAAACTGTTAATAAAATTACTATTAAGTACAGATACTCGATTCCTAGATTAGATAACTTGTTAGATAAGCTACATGGAGCTAAGCTATTTTAAATATTGATCTTGAATCTGGATACATCAGATCCATACAAGTCTAGGCAATAAATGAAAAACTACCTTCAAGACAAGGCATAGGTTATGTGAATGGTTAGTCATGCCTTTTGATTTATAAAACACACCTAATACATTTATGAGGTTAATAAATCACATGCTAAAGAATCAAATTGGAAAGTTTGTTATGGTCTATTTTCATGATAATCTAGTATACAGTCTCAATCAAGTAAGCCACATAAATCACATCCAAATTGTTTTTGAGGTGCTACATCTTTTGGCAAACTAAAGAAGTGTTGCCTTTGTCAATAAGTGATAGTATTCTTAGATTATATTGTCAGTAAAAGAGGCCTAAGGGTGGATGAAGAGAAAATTCAAGGTATTGTAAAATGGTCTATCCTGACCTCATGTCGATGTAAGGAGTTCCCATAGCTTAGCATCCATTAACTAAACGTTTATTTAGAACTTCAATTCTGCTACACTAACTCTAATAGAACTAACCAAGAAAAACATAGAATTCCATGGAGAGACAAGGAGGGGGGAGAGTTTTGCTAAGCTAAAGAGAGTTAACTTCGGCCCAATTCTAGCCTTACACTATTTTGATAAGGTTTTTAAGTTAAAGTATAACGTTCTAGCATTAGCATAAGAATGTCCGCCTGTTACCTATTTTAATGTGAAACTTCAGGAAGCCACCTTAAATTACTCTATGCACAAGAAAGAATTGTACGCACCAATCCAAGCTATACAAACATGACAACATTATCTATTACCCAAGGAATTCATTGTGTATACTAATTATCAGACGCTTAAGTATTTGAGGAACCAACTAAAAAATGTCCAAAGGACTAGTCAAATGGATTGAATTTTATGAAGATTTTTCATTTGTAATCAAGTAGAAGAGAGAAAAAACCAATGTCCTACTGATGCCCTATGTAAGTGATGTTGCTTTCCAACCTACAGATAAGGTTGGCGTGATTCGCTAGTGTAAAGGAGCAATACTCTCAAGACCTACACTTTGGTCCGATCTTATACCTAATATGTTGAAAGAAGAACAATGAATGACTATAGAAGATGGATATCTATTCTAAGCTAGAAAGTTATGAGTGCTAACCTATTCTATCCAAGATTCACTTGTGAAGGAAGCCCATTGTAGAGGGTTATGAAGTCATTTTGGAGAAAAAAGGATATATGAACTATTAAAATCCAGGTCTTATTGGCTTAAGATGCCAAAGGAAATCCATTAAATTGTGGAAAAATGTGTGATTGCAAGAGGCAAAGAGCTAAGCTGTATAAGGAAAGGCTATACCTCTACCTATTATGACCAAACCTTAGATTGAATTAAGTATGAATTTTGTTCTCAACTTACCTAAAACAGTCCGTAGGAAAAATTCCATTATAGTGGTCATCGACAAATTCTGCAAAATAGCTTCTTTTATACCTTGCAACATAGTTAGTGATACTTCGACTATGTCCTTTTTTTTTTTTCTTTTTTCTTGTAGAAAATCATGAAACTCTATGGAGTACTCTACAGTATCATTTTCAATAAAGAACCAAAATTCTTAAGCTATTTTTGAAAGATCATGTGACAATGCCTAGAAACCAAACTACTTTTCAGTACATCATACCACCCATAAATAGATGGATAGATAGAGGACGTCAACAAAACCTTAGGTTCGTTACTCCGAGATGCTACTAGAAGAAATTTATTCGATTGAGATATTGCCTACCTATAGTGAAATTTTCCTACAACCAATTTATTCACAGTTCCACAAGCAAGACACCATTTGAATTGTTTATAGCTTCAATCTGAAGCTACCTCTTGACCAAACACCAATATCGAAGTCCGAGCAAAGTGATCCCCACTATTGAAAACCCAAGCCAAAACTCTGCAACAAATCTACTAGAGAGTAACTGAACGACTGATACAAGCCACCGAGAGATTGGGACAAGGAAGTCAAGGATGAGGAAGAAAAGGTTGTTTCAACCTAAAGATCTCATATGGTTACACCTTAGCAAGGAAAAATTTCAGAGCAAGAGGAAGAACAAGCAATTATCCCCAGCTGAAGAACCATTTAGGGTGCTTCAGAAGACAATAACAACGAATATAAGCTTAAGTTGCTTGAAGGATATGGAGTCTCTATCATTGGCAATCTGAGTACATACCTACCTAAGAAATAGAAAACTCTATAGATTTGATTCCAAATTCAAAACCCAAAGGGAATGATAAGAATTAATTCTAAGGACCCCCACTCACTTCCAAGCTAAAGGATTAATCAACAAGGTCCCATAGCCCAAGTCTAAAAGAATCCAACCTAATTTACCAAGCTAGTAAAATTGCATATTCGAGCTACAGCAAGTTAAATGCCATGCTTATACAAGGGCAACATCAATCTAAGCTATCAAACAGTTCACCGAAGGCCTTGTCCAAAACGTCCGACCTGTTCTAGGTTCCCCAGCCTATGCTACTAACCTATCCTAAAGGCCTTACTCTACAAGCCTAGAACTATCAAGGTATGAATACCGAGCTATTTGAAATCCTAATTGCTGCCAACTTTATCCCCAATAAATCAGAGGCCATTATGTAACAAATCATCCAACCTTTACCCAAGTTACACATGTCCAACCACTTAGTCCGTCCACTTTGACGCTGGGATATTCTTTTGCGAATTGATTACGAATTTGCCCCTTTCTTTTGTGACATAGTTGGATGTGATAATTCACCCATTTTAGTAAATGCCATTACTGTAATGTATCCCTAGCAATGTGTGTGTAAATACCTCATTCTATAGACATCATAATCATCATTGTCATCATCTTACTTAATGAAACATTTAATTTTACTTTTCCCATTTTGAATACCTCTCCTCTATGAGAAAACCTCTTAAATCTTATCAATCTCTTAAGCAAGGATTATGGTGAGCACTCCCTTGACTTGGACCAATGCATCACATCAAGTGAGTTGCTAGCCATCCTGTGTTTGAATGGTGTGTCACATCCATTCAAGCAGTTCACAAATTGCTTAAACCTCTACCTTAAAGAAAACCCATCTAAGCCCATTTTACACTTTCTTTGATAGATTCAAAACACCCATCCATATTACAGTAAAACCTATCATAGGCACATTATCAACCTCCAAATTTAGCATCTACTAACTAGCTGCACACTTTTAAGGCATTAAGAAATGTTTTCAAAATCTAAATAAATATCTTGAACCATGTGCCAAATCTCCTTCACTATTCCAGAGAAGAAGTAAGCTCACTCAATACGTAGCTCCATTGTTTTAATTAGCCATGATGACCAATGAATTCTTTGCTTCTAAGTTGCGTAGTCCTTAGCCATGGTCAAAGGGGCTTGTGTAGAACCATAAGATACCTAAGCTTTCCTCTATCATGAATAAACAACTTAGCATATGGAAATTAGTCATTGAAATTTAATTCCATTTAACTCATGTCAAGTAATTAGTAAAGAGTGATGATCTCTTAGATTCAAATATGGGTTAGCAACAAATTGCAATTGGATCAAGACATTTTGAGTCAATAGAAAGAAGACTTAAATTTGGCCAATTAACCTAGGGCCAGTGGTCAGCTTTTATTACCATGTAAGGAAATTTAGCCATTCTTTGTTGATTTTATTTTTGCCCACGCAACCACCACCTCCCCCCCCCCCCAAACAAAAAAAAAAAAGAAAAGAAAACTACATTACAACTGAAAGTAGAAAAACCAATATTTATGCTATTAGGTTACAAGGAAATTGGCATACTTCATTGATTGATCAAACTGTAAATATTATACATGATGAAAGTAGAGGACTTTAAATAATGAGAAATCTGAAATCTCCATAAAACTAGCTAGACATCAAAAAAATAATTCACAACCATTGAACATCAATCCAAAAGTATATCCACACAAAAATCTAACATATTTGATAATAGATAAATAGATAATTTCAAACCATAACCAACTAGTCTAGAAAATAAAACTTAGTGGATCAGTATATGCTTTTTATGCATATATAACTTTATATTTCGACAACAGTGAGGGATTGAGAGGTGCATATTGCTCTTCGAAAGTGGGGAAAAAGCACTGAATAAACCATGGAGATGAACAGAAACCATCCCATTCATCAATAGTAAAAATTAAGTTCTGATAATAAAAATGAGGAAGAAGACATCAGCTTGAAGAGAAAAACGACAATTTGAAAACTCGCCTTCAAATGTATCTCCTTTGACCTTTTTGTCCATGCAACTACCCAGGTTGCTGCAACCGATACAGAAACAAATAACCTCAGATAGATGGCATCAGAAAATTCTTCAAATGCATAAGCAATAAAATTATAAAACAAGTCATTAAAAGGATCAATTAGTTGCGCCTTGAATATATGAATAACAAGTTAAGTGCATGTAGAAAACTCATGGGTGCAGCATGTCTGAAAAAGGAACTCTATTGTTCATAGAGAGGGAGAGAGAGAGACCTAAGACAGTCAAGCAGCATGCATATTACTTCAGGTTTTTGGCAGTGATGTTTGAGCACTCTGATATAAGTATCCCTTGCCAATGTCTGTAATTCTACATCCGAAGAATAAAGCAGACGAACTAGTTCAGGCAACACTAGAGAAGGCTCTGCATAAAGAGAAAAATCATAGACAGCATGTTATGAGAAAAAAAGATCCTTTCTAACAACAGAACAATGTGCAATGCACAATTTATTCAAAATCATTTGATGATGTAGTTGCACAATATGACTCCTTGGAGGAAAGATAGAATACAAGGAATGGAGCTCCACTTTGAGTTTCTATGAGCTACCATAGACCCCTCATTTTCTAGCTGATATCTCAACAAAATGTAAAGTCTCAGCTCCAAGCTCATCCCAAAAAGGAAACGTCTCAACCACAAGAAGAGAAGTAAAAGAAAAATGAAACTTGAGAAAAGAAAAAATTTACCATATGGGTTGCATTTGTAAACCAAAAGAAAAGAAAATACAAGCAGAGAGATCATCCCAATCCTTTAATTGAAAAGAACTATGTCTCAAGAGCCTAACAATCTCATGCATATTTCTCTCACAGTTCACAATAGATTTTTCTCCAATTGATAATAAAGCAAACAAACACCCCATCAACAGAAAATTCCGATACAAACTAGCCTCTCTAAAACAATGACCAACTGCTTGTTAAATTGAGAATGATTCAGTTTTACTACTTTGTTGGACAATCAAAACAAGTCTCTCATATAGGGAAACTGCTGAAGTATTTAAAACAAATCTTAGGTCCATCTTCCACATGATTTTGGAATCACACTGCAGAGATCTCACATTAACCTCAAAGCTACACTTAAAACATAGTGAGGGAAAAAAAAATGATGAACTAAAATGAATTTGTGGCTCAAACAAGGATTTCATAGCTCAGACATAGCATTCATATGGCATGCTCTAATTTGCTTTAATCATTTTTTCTACATTTTGTTTCTGACATTTTTTCCATTATCATTTGAATCCTACCACTAGAAAACTCCAGCTAAAATACATACACAAGGGATACAAAATAGCCAAGCAACAAATGTACACTTCACTGCTTATATGACATTGAAAGTAACCTTAAAGCAAAAAAAGAAAAGCCATACCAAAACTGCGCAAAAAGACAGAAAAAGAGAGATGGTTAAAAGAAGAAGCTATTCAAAGCTAGGAAATATTTCTATCAGATAAAGGGAAAACTTTCATTGAGCTTTAGGCATATGAGAAAAATGCAGGACCATCACATACAGTAGAACAGCATGCAGCTCTAAACAAAAATGTCAATTTATCTAGTGAACGAGAAATCAAGCCAAAAATGCCCCAGACCAAAAGACTTGTTTAGATCATCAAAAAGACAATATGATGTGGGACTTACCAATAATGACGAGAATATCAGATGATGCTTTACTAATTGCATTGTCTTTATCACCAAGACACCCTAGCAGGTGATTTGAAATATCTTGCCTGCAGAGATTTGTTTTCAGGAACATATCAATAACAAATTTAATTGCATGCATAATGTAAAAATCAAAATCAGATTTATTTGCAAGCATAATATGGAAAACTTTAAACAGAAATCATGAAGGGGGGAAAAAACCAAAGAGCAGAAAGTCAGTCTTAAAAAGCCTCATACCATGCAGAATGATTTAGGACATTCCCAGTAATTGACAGCTTGCTGGTAAGTTCAGATATAACATCAATGGAATTTCTTTTCTGCAGATTATTCCCCGAAGCTAGGCGCTTCAGTACCTCCTTAAGGCATCTATTGTCTGAGCTACTGCATTGAGAATTGTACATCAGCAAAAAACATAGTTTCTTCGGAAATTTATTTTCTCTGAAATTCACTCAAAAAAATAGATATATACATGGAGCAATACTCCGCTATCAGTAATACGACAGCTCTAGCTGCTCCATCCCTCTCATCTAGAAGCTGGAGCAGTAGGGGAAGCATACTGTCCATTTGTTCTGCAGCAACAAGACTGCTACCTGACCAGTGACTTGGCCTTAAAATGGTCTCCCTAAAGATGGAAAGAACTACATCTACCACATCATCATCTGCAGAGTTGAGCTTCAAAGAGAGAGAGAGAGAAGCTTAGTAATTGGCAGACAACCACAAAGTGCTCCTATGCACTAACAAATGTCAAGGAATTATTGAAAGACATTCAATACCTATTTTTTCGCAATCAATTTTGTTTCATTTTCATTTGGTACAAAGTATGTAACAGACACCACAAAGGTAACCAAATAAAACACCACAGATGATTAACAGTTCTCTGGTAAAAAAAATTATTATCTAATGCTAATAGCAACATTATTCCATGGTGGTTATACAATGGCTTCCCGAGAAATGCTGTAAGAATCCACTGCATATGAATGATAGCCAAATGGATCTATAAAGGAAAGCTATTCTTGCATTACAGGGAACAAAAATGGAGACTCGAAGCACCACAAATACATGTCAAACAGCACTTCCAGCTGCTAAATACAGATGGAAACTAAATCCATCCAACAGCATCATTGAAAATATGTTCCCCGTCTTGTATTGCATTGTCTTCAGTTAAAGAGTAATTACTGACTCAAAAAAACTACCAGAGAACGCTGTATTTATATTATTTCAGATAATATGATTTACACAAACCTAAATATTTGGAAAAGAAAGCCAATAGTTAATACATCACTGGTGCAGGGAAAAAAATGTTCCAGCTATTTCCTCTCGCCTCGTTTTCTGAATCATTGCAACCAAATCAAACATCTACAAACAGATTAAATTACTCACCTTTGCGAAAAGATGAGCAACTGGAACGTCTTCTGAAGAAAGCCATTGATAGAGCTGTGGGTTCGAAAGTATTAAGAAATTGTTGAATTAAAAGAAACATATGGTGAAATGGTCCCCAAGAGAATCTCTGAGATGGAAGACAACAGAGAAATAGACCTCCACTATGGAAATTTCTCTGCTAGGGCACAAACTCACTTCTTTAACTAATTTTCTCACTAACTTTCTTTCTCTTCCTACCTTCTTATTTATATCAATATCACTTCCCACCATTTACAAATATACCATCACTATATACACCACTGATTGCATACATGCCATCACATTACATGTTACAATACATATCTCATGCCACAACAATTATACAAAACAAGTTCCCAGTCCAGTCACTCAAAGCCGAGCACATAGGCTTCAGAACCTTGTACATCGAATTCTGGCCAATCAGCCAGCTAAGAATGACATTCCTTTCCTTTCTTATGGCCTAATCACTTTCCTGAGCATGACCAGCTATCCATCATCATAGCTGAGGCACCTGCCAACCTGGTCTTCAGCTAGTCAACCTGTTGCTAGCTCTGCCGACTTGTTTTCATTTTACCTGACTTAGAATAACTTGGCCCACCGAATCTGCTAATTGTTGGCCTCTCAGTGACCATGCAAACAACTCTCCAGGCTGTTTTCACAAGAATCAACCTATGTGACCACCACACCTAGAATCAGCTCTTTTATCCCGTTTGCTAGAATAGTGCCCAGTATTACACTGTCACGTGCCACTGACACTTTCATTTTGTGTGTGCCTTTTCAGAAGATATTCTATCACTGCTTTGTCCATGTTACCCTTTTTGTACAAAATCTAGAATGTTTATTCACGCTCTTTTGGCACTATCCTTTTTAGACAATTCCCTTTTCTATTTTACCTTAGAGGACCACACTATAAATAGCCCTTTACTTGCAAAAACAAAAAACAGCTATTTCACATTATTCAAGCAACTAATCTTGTTTATTGCAAGTAACCCTACAAAGACTCATTAACTCTTATCAATTCACTTTAACAGGAATTATGGTGAGTGAGCCGAATCATCCAATTGTACATCATATTGAGTAGGAGTTAGGTCGTTTTGGGCTTATTAGGCTTGTAATATCCAAGCAAGTAGTTCACAGTTGGCTAAACCCTCACTTCAATCGTTTTAGTTTTCTTATATAGTTAGAAGGACCTAAACCATGTTGCACTTGGATTGATATCATCGTGGTTGTGTTTCCCAAGGCATATCAAACATACACATGCATATCAGCACATACACAACACAAAACACAACAAAACACACACTCAATACACTTGAATACTCTAAAGGGGTCATATCAACATCCCTTCCCCTCAGCATTGTCCTTGTCCCTAAGGACAAAAAGAGAGGAGAATTTCATCAGTCATGGTCATTAAATTCATGCACATGCCGGTCAATAAGGTGATCCTCAACTTCTACCCATCCATCATCCATTTCTTCTTCAAGAATCATAACCCATAGCAATTTATTAGGACATTTGTTCCCCAGTTGAAAAGGCTAAAAGCAATAAAAACATAAGCCTTTATTCTTTTTTAACCATAAACTCCACATGTTATATTACACAGCCGACTCACATTCAAACTCTACTGCCCTGCACCAATTCCCATCAAAATAGGACCCTCCCTTTTCCTTCATGTTTGCCCCAGATTTAATTCCACCAGGAAGTGAGGATTGAGAATTAGCCTGAAATTCGGTTGTCCATGGCTGAGTTGAATTATTAACAGCAGAAATCATATTTTTCAAGCCATCAGGAGCACATGTCAAAGTGTATCTAGCAATAGTGCCTTCATATCAACTTTCCCTGTAGCCATCTTCAATTTGTCAACTCAAATGTGCTACATACAATCCACATTCAAACTCTTGCTCCACATACAAGGCAATTTCCATAGCTTTAGCTAGTGATATTGGCCTCATAGTCCCCACCCTATGTCTAATATCATTATGCAATCCACCAAGAAATAGTCAAGAAGCTGTAATTCATTCACTTCCAGGAAATAAAGAAGACAAAGCTTCAAAATCTTCAATATGAGTACAACTCAATTAGACTGCCTAAGTGTAGATAAACACTCATACTGGTTACTCGCGGCTTGTCCTCCATACCTAAGAAAAAGTTATTGCTTAAATGTCTCCCAATCACAATGTGGAAGGCAGCGTCAAAGCATTTTGAACCAATATACGAACATTCCTTGCACCATCATAACTGCTACAGGTACTTTCCGAATTTCACCAATGGGATGTATCTCAGAATATTTTTGGTTAGAATTAACCAATGCAATGGATCTATACCTTCGGAAAAGAGGCAGTATTAGATTGTTTGCATTCAATTGGTAATCCACATCATCTATAAAATTGAAGTCATCGTTTTCCTCTTTCTCAATCTGACCTTCATTAATTTCTATTTTTCGATTAACGACCCTTGATCGCGTACCCTCGATTACCAACCTCCAATTATCTACATCAACTCGTTAGCCATCCAACTTGACTTGCCAACGGACATTCCTTGCACCATCATAACTGCTACGGGTACTTTCCAAATTTCACCAATGGGATGTATCTCAAAATATTTTTGGTTAGAACTAACCAATGCAATGGATATATACCTTCGGAAAAGAGGCAATATTAGATTGTTTGCATTCAATTGGTAATCCACATCATCTATAAAATTGAAGTCATCGTTTTCCTCTTTCTCAATCTGACCTTCATTAATTTCTATTTTTCGATTAACGACCCTTGATCGCCTACCCTCGATTACCAACCTCCAATTATCTACATCAACTCGTTAGCCATCCAACTCGACTTGCCAACGGACATTCCTTGCATCATCATAACTGCTACGGGTACTTTCCGAATTTCACCAATGGGATGTATCTCAAAATATTTTTGGTTAGAACTAACCAATGCAATGGATATATACCTTCGTAAAAGAGGCAGTATTAGATTGTTTGCATTCAATTGGTAATCCACATCATCTATAAAATTGAAGTCATTGTTTTCATCTTTCTCAATCTGGCCTTCATTAATTTCTATTTTTCGATTAAGAACCCTTGATCACCTACCCTCGATTACCAATCTCCAATTATCTACATCAACTCGTTAGCCGTCCAACTTGACTTGCCGGCCTCCTAAGAGCCTCCTTGACTGAACAACACTCATGTTGGCAGCCTCTATCAGTTCTCCACCATTGGATCAGTCCTCACCACTTGCTGATCACCCCCTGATAGGCACACATCATTCTCTACATCTAGTCCTCAACATTTATCTTCCAATTCCAAATTAGAAATTTCCAGTCACCAACTATCAACCGAGTTCCTCAGCCAAATTCCTCCATCATCCGGCCTTCCTTGACCGTACTCCCCAAGTCAATCATTATTCCACCTCTTACCTCCATTCAACACCTCAAATCCAACATTGTTCCCAAATCTGTCCTTCAATCCTAGTTTTCCCTCGTTCACGACTTGTGCCTCTAAAATTTTCACCTTCAAAGTCAAAGTTCTTGACCTTTTCTTTCAATAGATCTCTTTGTTTTTGTTCACTCCACATCATTTGTAGCATATTTTGAATTACAACTAATAATTTCTCCAAATTTGATGTGCTAGCCTTCGATTGGGAATGATAATGTTGCAGATCAGCCAAGCTCTCCCTCATCTCTTCTCTTGTGCCACTCATATTCTTATCCATCTTTGCCATTCTCTGATTCAATGATTCCATCTTCTGATCTAGGGTTTCAACCTTCTGATTCAACAATTCAACCTTACTCTCCAATAATTGGACCATCTTCAATTTTTCAACATGTTGCTCCATTATAGTCATTTCTTTGATTGAATTTCCCTGCTCTGCTACCAACTACTAGAGCTGTGAATTCAAAAGTGTCAAGAAATTGTTGAATTAAAAGAAACAAGCAGTGAAATAATCGTTAGGAGAATCTTCGAGATGGAATGAAATAGAGAAATTAAAAATTTCTCTTCTATGGCACAAACTCTCAATTTTCTAACTCCCTCCCTCTCTCCTGCTACCTTCCTATTTATATCAATCACTTCCCACTATTTACAAATATGTCATCACTTAACACATTTATTACACACATGCCATCATGTGACACATTTCAACACCACATATCTCACGTCACAACACACACACACATCAGCACATACACAACACAGAACACACACTCAATCCACTTGAATACTCTAGGGGGTCATATCAGCCATTAAAAAATTTTTACATACTAACAAAATTTTCCAAAAACAATATCTTGTTGGTTTCCAAGTTTTTAAGGAACTGAATCAGCATGGAGGCATCAGCAAGACTGCAGTATGCAGAAAAGATCCTTTATATCAGTTACCTGAGGTAAAAGCATCTGTGAGATGCGCATCCCATATTCACATAATGTGCTTTCCAGTCTCTTCCCAACTAGGCGGCCCAGTAATAGACATAGGCAATTAAGAAAAAAGTTCCTCATCTCTGCATCAGCATCCTTGTTCTGAAAATGGCTCTGAGATCTCTGGGCAATTAACTGAAGAATGCATATTTCAGAAACTATGTAAGCTTTATGAACAGTGATGTTGAAAAAACATAAGAAACAGTGATGTGATATGCATATTCTTTATTAAGGGAATATCTGCTCATATCAATTAGGCCCAGTTCTTTCTGATAAAATAAATGCATCAATCTTAATCAATTTGTCTCCATGCAAAAAACCTTTCTCATGCAGGTCTCTAATGAACTCATGGAAGAGAATTGTTCCTAGCTCTCTCAAGGACTATGGTTAGGTCAAATTGAGCGATTTTATGGACATTCACAGTATTTTCTTATTCTTTTTTTTTCTCTCTGATAATTTAGTAATTTCATAATTTTCATAGTAATGCATATTACAAGGGAAAGAGAGAGAGCCACTGCAGTGAGTATTGAATAATGCAAAGCGAAACCTTGCATGATCTAAAACCCTCACATCCAATGGGCTAAGGAAAGCACAAGTAGAAATAGTAATTCATGCTAGCATAAATCAGTACAATATAGATTGGGGAAAATCCTTCTAGCTAAGGTAAACTTTCTTGTTGGGTGACTGACCACATCTGTCTATGAAGAATAAGTGCTCATGAGATTCCATGCTAGCTGTAAACAAGAAGCGACAGTTCACCAAAATAATCCTCACCAGATAAGTTTGTCCATTGTCGATATTCTTTATTGAACTGCTAGTTACAAATTAAACCAGTGTTGGGAATGGGTTTTATGAACCAAGTACATTTCCCAACTTACCTTGAACTTAGGCTCCCTCAAAGCCTCATAAGCAAGTTTCAAAGATAAACCCTGTGCTGCGTTTGGTCTTTATAGGAGGCCATCTTGCTGTGAGGATCCAGTGAGGGGAGGAGCAGCTGAACCAATATCTTCCCACATGCTACCACTCAGCCATTCTGATACAACTCCTAAACCCTCTAAACCTTTGTTACAAGTATATAAGAGGTGTTAGTGGAGTGTGTGTTGTGTGTGTATTGTGTGCTGTAGTGTGAGTGGTAGACTGGAGTCTGTGTCTGTGTCGTGTTTATGTGTTCTGTTTTGCATGTTGTAGTGGCAATTCAGTGTGCTGTAATAATGCATAGTGTGTGATGTTCGATGCAGTGTGTTGAAGTGGCAGTTTGGTAATATTAGAAGGGCAGAATAATAATTGTTTCTAAGTGTGTGTTATAAATAGTAAGCTAAGGTGGAGTAAAAGTTAGTTAGGGAGTTAGTTACCTCTGGAAATCAAAAATTTGAGCAAGAAGGATTCTACTCCTTGTACTCTGCTGCAAGAGGCTTATGGAGTTACCTACGAGTGTTTGACTTCACAAGATTTCTATCGAAGAACAAGTAAGTGCATTGATTTGATCAATGATTGTTTAACATCATATTATTGTAAAACCTAAGTTGCATCAATTAGCGTTGTCAATGGGAAATCTTAATCCCCAGTTATTAGAGATGATTAGAATGGAGTCCAAGGTTAATAATTTGGGAAAAAACCTAATTCATTAGATCACAATGTTAGGTTGAGAAAGGATGACTTGAATGGATGTATACACAAGTTGCAACATCAAAATTGCAACAGCGGACAAGAATGCAACAGCGAATATAACTTCAATGAAGGCTTTAATCACTGGAATGGAGGCGACTTTGGCTTCAATATAGTCGTCTTTACAAGATATTAGTCGAAGGCAAAGTGCAGGCGCCAAATTGAAATTAAAAGAGGATTCTACCTCTAGGAAGTTGAGGATCTAAATTTTGTAGATTCGGAAGAGGAGCTACAACTTAGGTTTTCGAACGCAACCATAATTCCAATATTCGAAGGGGAGGATCCTATGCATCAACTGATGTTGATGAAACAACACTTTGAGGTACGCAATGTACAAGAGGACAAAAGGTCGCTATTATGACTTTAGGATTGAGAGGAAGAACAGTATACTAGTATAAAATGTTAAAGAAAAGAGTTCTATGCCTTGATTGGGAATTACTTCAACAAGAATTCTTCACACGTCATATTGGACTATCAATTGAAAATCCTTTGGTCACTATATCTACACTTCAACAAACATCAACCGATAAAGCATTCTTAGACTCTTGAATCCTTGACGAAACAAATCCAAAACATAATGGAAATGCAGATGTTGGGATATTTCTTGAATGATTTAGGAGAAGATATTAGGCTAAGAGTACAAACGTTGCAACCGTCATCATTGGCCGACATTATTGAACTTGCAATGAGTGTTGAGGAGGAGTTCCAACAAGGCATTTTTTTTTTTTTCCTCCGAGAGCAACATTACCACTACTCAAATGGTCTCATATCCTACACGGTCTACTGTATATTCTCAGTCTACAAGTGATTTGTATTCCAACTAGGTTTGGAAACCACTAGTGAGTACATTAGGAGTTGCTGAATCTACATCTCAAAAGCGACCATCAGCTTATTCTAAGGATCCAATTTCTATTACATCTCCTAGTTCTTCAACTAGTGGTAGTAGTGTGAGACGATCTCAATAGCCTAAGGGGCCAAAACAAATGACTTATGCGGAGTATTTAGATAGAAAGAATAAAGGCTTGTGCTTTCGATGTGAACAACCCTCTCAACTAGGACAGAAATGTCTAAACAAAACCTTACAAGTGTTGATTCTTGAGGAAGATGATCAAATGGAGAAACATTGGATTGAGCTACAAGAACCGCAACCAACTGGAAAAGATAAAAAAAAATTGCAAGCTGATTCCAAGTTATCACTGTTAGCACTCAATGGATTTAATGGGCGACGAACACTCAAATTTCGTGGAATGACAAAGGGTCATCCTCTTTCTATTTTGGTAAATAATGGAGCTAGTCACAATTTTGTCTCCTCAAATGTGGTGAACTAGTTGAAGTTGAAAGCGGATCCAACTATATCTTTTATCATGAAGTTAGGAGATGGACAAGTTGTAAATTCTCGTGGAGTATATCCAAAATTAAAGATGCATGTTAGGTCTTTTGCTATGGTAGTAGATTGTTATATTTTTTACTGGGGTACTATAGATGTGATTCTTAGAGTAGCTTGGCTTCAAGCGCTTGGAGAAATTGAAGTAGATTGGAGTAAGATGTGTTTGAAAATATTTCAGGATGAGCATGAACATGTATTGATGGGAGATCCTTCTTTATCTAAATCTGAAGTAGCTTTTCGAAAATTGAAATACAAGGATGATTAGGATTATTGCATCCTATTAGTGCAAGTTGCTAGTTGGAATTTTGGTACTAAGATATGTGAGCAGCATGGCTAATTGAATCAATTGTTGGAGGAATTTGCTAATATCTTTGCTGAAATTAAGGAATTGCCTCCTAATCAAGTCACCGATCATAGGATTCCATTAAAAGGAGTTAGTGCTATCAATGCGAGGTCACATCATTGTGTGCAAGTACAAAAGGATGAAATTAAAAAAATGGTATCCGATATGTTGGAAGTAAGCATTATCAGACCAAGTATGAGCCCATTTTCTAGTCTAATCATCCTAGTGAAGAAGAAGAATGGATCGTAGCGATTTTGTATTGATTATCGTATAGTGTGACTATACTAAATAAGTATCCAATAACCATTATTGATAAGCTTTTAGATGAACTGTTTGGTGCATCTATGTTTCCT
Source organism: Lumnitzera racemosa (assembly GCA_024138005.1). Classification (NCBI taxonomy): domain Eukaryota; kingdom Viridiplantae; phylum Streptophyta; class Magnoliopsida; order Myrtales; family Combretaceae; genus Lumnitzera; species Lumnitzera racemosa. The sequence goes on from JAMXBC010000002.1 coordinate 115,914,057, forward strand.
AAGATCGACCTTCATTCTAGTTATCATCAAATTTGTATGCATGATGATGATATTCCCAAAATCGCTTTTAGAGCTCATCAAGGTCGTTATGAGTTTTTGGTGATGCCTTTTAAGTTCACTAATGCATCAGCTACTTTTCAATCTACTATGAATGAAGTATTTCGACTATACTTGTGCAAGTCTGTTCTTATGTTCTTTGATGATATCCTTATTTATAGTCATGATATGAATAAGCATATGGATTATCTTCGTATTATGTTGAATTTATTGAAGACTAATCATTTTTCAACCAATAAAAAGAAATGTGTTTTTGAAAAAACCTACCTCGAATATTTGGGACATTATTTCAGTTGATGGCGTGGCTATGGATCTGTCTAAAGTTCAAAGTGTGTTGGGTTAACCTCTCCCTGTCTAGGTATTATTGGAAGTTCATCAAGAACTATGGTAAGATAGTTAGGTCTCTCACTAATCTCTTAAAAAATGACTCCTTTAAGTAGAACGAGGATGCTACTTTGGCTTTTAAACAACTACAACAAACTTCGAAGCAAGCTCCCATACTTACTATGCCCAACTTTCAAGAGGCATTTGTTATCAAGTGTGATGCATCCAATCTTAGTCTCGGTACTATTTTAATGCAAGATGCAAAGCCTATCACATATTTTAGCAAGGCCCTCTCTTCCAAGACCTTATCTAAATCGGTTTATGAGAAATAGTTAATGGCTTTAGTGTTTACCTACTTGGTTGAAAGTTTATTGTGCCAAAGGACCAAAAGAGTTTGCGTCATCTGTTGCATCAACGAATAATTACTCCAAATCAACAGCATTGGCTTGCTAAACTTTTAGGATATGACTTCGATCTCAATATAAAGCTAGAAGTGACAATAAGGCTGCTGATGCTCTCTCTCAGCTTGATGAAGAGGCTAATTTGATGAGTATCTCTGGTCCCATTTGGACCGATATTGCTGCCATAAAGCGAGATGTTCTCCAAGATTCATTCTTGGCTGCTAAGATTCAGTTGCTCAAGGACAAGAAGGACATTGTTGTTGGGTATGAGTTGATAAATGATACTCTAAACTAGAAAGGTCATTTGGTTGTACCTACAAAGTCCTCTTGGAATCAACTGTTCTTGCATGAGTTTCATGCTTCCGTGGTTAGGTGACATGCTGGTTATGTCCAGACATATAGAAGGCTTGCTGGTTATCTATATTGGGTTGGAATGAAAGGTGATGTTGCCGCCTTTGTCACTTCTTATGCAGTCTGCCAATGTAATAAAGCTCAAAATTTGTCTCCTACTATTCTCCTTAATCCACTGCCCATTCCTCAAGTTGTTTGAGAAGATATTTCTTTAGATTTTATTATAGAGTTGCTTAAATCCAAACGTTTTGATACCATTTTGGTTGTGGTTGATCGATTTTCTAAATATGCTCATTTTCTACTCTTGAAACATCCATTTACTGCATGAAGAGTAGCTAAAGTGTTCATGCGCGAAATTGTACAATTTCATGGTTTTCCCCCTACAATTATTTTGGATAGAAATCTTTTATTTGTCAACTCATTTTGAAAGGAGTTGTTTATCTTGCAAGGGACTCATTTAAATTTTAATACAACTTATCATCCAAAAACGGATGGACAAACTGAAGTCTTAAATCAAAGCTTAGAATGCTACTTTCATTACTTTGCTTCAGAATGCCACTTGCATTACTTTGCTTCAGAATGCCCTAATGCTTAAGTGACATGGATTTCTTAGGCCAAATTCTCCTATAACACTAGTTATCATTTGTCAACTAATATGACACCATTTGAGATAGTCTATGAGTGTCCTCCTCCTCCTATTCCTATTTACTTATCAGGTGAAGTTAAAAACACTATTGTACTAGCGACTTTAGCTTCTCATGATGAGGTTTTAAGGCATTTGCACAGCAATTTAGAGAAGGCCCAATTGCATAATTGTAATCTAACTAATAGACATCGTCATGATGTTTAATATGCGGTTGGAGATTGGTTATTCTTATGACTTCGATCAGCTTTCAATTCTAAGTTAAGTATTAAGACTTCTACTAAACTCACCCCACGATTTTTTGGACCGTTTCAGATTTTGGCTAGAATAGGGCCAGTTGCTTACCTATTAGAACTTCCCTTACGGTGTCATATTCATTTGGTTTTCCATGTGTCTCTCTTAAAAAAGTCACATGGCTCATTTCCTGTTTCTTCAGATTTGCCAGAGGAATTGTCCTCCAAAGATTTGGATAATTGGCCCTGTCTACAACATCCACAACAAATTTTGAGTGAACGTTTTGAAGTCCAAAATGGTTTACAAATACCACAAATTTTGGTGCGTTGGTAAGGACAAATGGTACACAATGCCACTTGAATGGATGTTGCTGATTTTAAGGACCAGTTTCTTGATTTTGTCCTTGGGGACAAAGAAACTTTTCTGAGGGAAGTATTGATACAACTCCTAAACCCTATAAACCTTTGTTACAAGTATACAAGAGACATTACTAGAGCGTATGGTTTATGTTGTAGTGTGTATGTGTTGTATAGTGGTGTGAGTGGTAAATTGTGGAGTGTGTGTTGTGTTGGCAATTCGATGTGCTATAATAATGTATAATGTGTGCATGTTTGGTGTAGTGCGTTGCAATGGCAGTTTGGTGATATTAGAAGGGTAAAATAGTAATTGTATCCAAATGTATGTTACAAATAATAATCTAAGATAGAGTAAGAGAGAGTTGGTGAGTTAGTTACTTCTGGAAATCAGAAACGAACGATTCTACTCCTTATACTCTGCTGCAAGTGGCTTATGGAGTTACCTACAGGTGTCTAACTTCACAAGATTTCTATCAAAGAACAAGTAAGTGTATCGATTTGATTAGTAATTGTTGAATATCATATTGTTGTGAACCGTAAGTTGCATCACATTCCTACCCATACTTCCGATAAAAGAACAAAGCCATGCATGTAAAGATAGGCCTATCCATGTCCCTACCACTAAATCACTCATTTAGAGAGCTCCAAAGGTGCCAATCATTAAACCAACAAGATATTGACTTCCCATTGTTTATCATTCATGGAGTGAAAGGATAGAAACTTCTTCTAAGTCCAAGAACAAAGAATACGAGGCTTTACGTTCTATAAGAATCTTTCTTTACAGAGATTAGACTGCACCCAGCTGGGTAATGAACCTTCATTAAATGTGCTATAGAAGTGCATCACATGCTTGGCAAGAACTCTATTTCAAATGTGTAATCCAAATTTCCCAAGAGAACACAGATTTGCTCTACCCAACTTTGTCTTTTATTCTACCATCTAAATTATTCCGCTCAAAAGGAACTTCTTCATGATGGCAAATATAATTTTCAAAATGAACTTGGGTAAAGATGAAAGTTGAGGACCTATATACTCACATTGAGAGAGCACTTGACTTACTCAATTGAATTCACCAAGCTATACAATCCACCAATTCTATAGAATTAGTCGTGCAAAGTTTAGATGAGATGCATAGCACCAACAAATAATGCACAGGCAAGATTGAAAGGCCAAAATCTAAGTGTGAGGCATCTACTTTCCAGAACAGACAAGCCACTTAGAAGAACCAACCTTTAAGATGGGTAGGCTTAAAAACCCAAGAACTGGCCAAATTCCACTAAAGCTTCTCTAACCTACTTGATCCGATGCATGAGATGCACCAAAAAAACACCCATAGGTTATCTGCATAACATAAGTTGGGAAGCCCAAGATTGGATCTAAGCCCACCAAGGTAAGGCACTCATATATGAAAGGAAAACACCTAAGAAGAAGTTATCCTACTTTATACGCATTGAGAGCCATAAGGCTAAAGATTGTACAACCTGAAGCAAGCTAATGACTACTGTAGCAGTGGCAAAAGAGGAAGAGGCCCAAGAAGGAGCTAGATAGGGTCTAGAAGCCCGATGTTTGTGGAAGCTTTCCTCACAAACCAAACCATTAACACCTTAGTGAATAAAGGAGCCTCAGATCAGTTTATCTCCAACAAGGAAGTAGATAAATTGGGCATCAAGATTGAAAAGAGCAATTGGACCGTGAATGCCCATATTGTTCCATCAACAAACTGCACATTGCACAATAATCACGGATGAGAAGGGACAGTGTATGATATTGGTCAACTGTAACCTGGTTGGGGGCCCAACTCTTAATGTTTATTGCTGGTTGCTGGGGAACAAGATCGAAGAAACCCACTATGCAAACATTGAAGGGAATGGACTTGAAGGCATAAGGGGTAAGGAAAAGGAGGAGAAGGCTTACATAGAGGTGCCCAAAACCTAAAACACTAGAGAAGCAATGATCTGGAGTGATGAAGAGCCTGATCAAAAGCGAGTGCTTGAGACCCAGAGGCACTGCACCAAAAACTTGACAAACTTCTAGAGTAGATTTAGGTGGGTTAACCCAAAATCCTCATACCAAATTAGTGCTATATCATAGAGGCTAGACCAAAAGGTATTAGAAGGAGGATTGCCTACTCCATAAAAAGGTCCAACAGATATAAGTTCAAAGTCATTAAAATTTTCGAAGGAAGATCCTATAGTAATATCACGATTTGAGGGAGTAAAATACATATTCATCTTATTAATTTCTAATTTATGATGCATTTTAGAAGATACTATTAGATATATCATTTTCTTTTATTTAGCGAAAATATTATCAAAAAGCTTGTAAAAACAAGTGGTTTTACCATATTAATAAACAAGCAAAAAAATTTATTATCATTTAACATAAATTAGTCCTTACAATAGTTGTAACTTTATGAGATTGGAGGTTTCTCATTATCAAACCCTTAAACCTGACCTCGTCATAGATTCTAGTGCAAGAGGCCAAAATACTAACAAGGTCAAACTGATTATAATTGACAATTTGTTTGAACACTAACCCATGACTAGATACCAAACCTAGCCCAGTAATAGACACCATTAAAAGTATTACACCTACCCCCTTACACATATCAAGTTTATATCATAAAGGCTATACCAATATCCATTAGCATTTTTACATCTAATGAATACTTAAAAATTAAGCTTAGAAACTCCATGCAATTAATTCGGTTCCACATTAAAATCAAGCCCCATTACTGTAGTTCCGTCTATCTTTTCTTTGATTTGTATTGGATGTATCATTAGGTTGTGCAGAGACAAATCTGCTCCCTTTTTTCCAACTGCAGAGAAGAGATCCCTTCCCCTGCTTCAAAAAATTTTGAATATGAAGTTGCTAGTATCAAATTGGATTCTAAGAACAGTTCAACAATCATGCTCAACACAACCATAAGACTTGTAAGATATATACCAAGAATGTCTTTGGTAATGGAAGCAACTCCTTACTACTTTAGAGATATCCTCAGCAATACACATCATCAAAATATAAAACACAAAAACGGATGTATGTATTTAGTAAATCTCCATGTTGAGTGGTTGTAAATCAAATGCATCATGGCATTGATGTTTAAGGTCCCTATTCTCCACCACATCATTCAGCTACTAATTTAGTTAATTTCAGGCTATGGGCTTTAGTTAATGTGCTCACATGTGAGACATTGTTTGAACGATGAAAATCACACATACCAATTAGGGTTTAAATTTATATGGCTTGGTTGTAGTAACCAATTACATCAAATGCACCACTAGGAAATTCCTCATAGAAAAGAAAGCAATATACCATAAGTTACAGGATGGATCAAATTAATGTAGAGATGTACGAGCTGAGGTATGCAGTTTCTGTAACTAACAACATTCAATATAGTGCCAGAAAAATTTCAGTAGTTCCACTGATTAAAAAGTAACAGAATAAAAGCTCCATAACCTGGATGCCAGTGAGATATTCTTCCAAACATTCTTTATGAGACCCCAAAAAACGGTGATCTTCTAGGAGTAAGAGTACACCAAAATGTTTCCAGCAAGAAGAAAATAAAAGTTCTCTATTCCTGGCAATACTTGAATCTGTTCTCCATGTGACAACAAAATAATCACTACTTGTGCAAATGAGATATCATTATAACAATCACGACAGCATTAAAAGAAGGAAAGGTGTATAGGACCAGCCTCGTCTTGCAAGAAACCGAAGTTTTCTTTTACATCCATCAACCATTTGAGCACTCCTTCCGATCCTCTAGCATGCAAAGGTCGACTTTTCCTGTTCCACTGAAACAGTAAATCTCTTAGATATCACCAACCTAAACCAAGATATTGTTGAATTGTTCAATGGCTTGCATCTTCTCAGATAAGTGCAATAATTGTAAAAATATTCAATTGGCAGCTGTTGGGAGAATGCTGGAAAGGTTTGAGAAGAGGTAGATGTATATAACAATGGAAGAAGGCAAGAGGAAATTGGTTGATAAGGTTCCTCTCACCTTTATCGTGGATTAGTTGACAACATAGAGTCATAAGAGCTTTCTTTAGTTTATATTTCTCCACCTTTTATCTTTGAGTTCTTGACCCTCGTTGTTTAATTTTGGATAGCATCCCCCCCATGCTCATATTCTGAACTTTGTACTAATCAATATATTATGCCTAAGTTTGTTTTCACATCCTATATGTAAGTCAGTGGCTTTTTCCCAGTTTCATAAAAGGCCACCACTAAAAACACGTAAACCAAGGAGGGTCAGTACTCCATTACTTGAATCCACAAATGAGAAGAATCAGATACAGTTTCTTCAATTACCAAAGCCACAGTACAGTTGCGCATGTATGATAATGATAGGCACATCATATTCATCATATGAGATCATTATCTTTTGGTTTGCTAGCGCTCATAAAACATTTTTTCTTAAAGGTTAGGAAACTGGATGTTAAATATTTTTACATGCATTCTAGTTACTAACAAAGGCATCGTGAAAGAATTTCCCCCAACAAAAGTATATATGATTATGTCTCTATGCATATCTCAGGAATTTAAAATTGCTATATGCATATGGATAATTATTGAAATTCAGATAATTATCTTCCAATTGAAAGAAAAATTTCTTCCATTCCATGTTAAGAGCAAGAGATAAGAAAAATGAACATACAGTGGACAGTTTCTGCACAAGGTTGATGAGATCCTCTAATTGATCCCAGAGCAAACTCCCCATATCTACATTACAAAGATATTTTTTTATCATTTTCTTCCCATTAAGAGTCAGAGCAAGTTAAGTGCTTGCTTTGAAGAATGCAATTTAACATATTATTTTCTCCTGGTAGTGACTATTTCACCTTTTCTAGATAATGCTGCTGTAAGCGCCAATAAGCAATCTGCAGCAGAAACTGAAAGCCGAGTAGGTAGCTCATATCCATCTTGGGAAGTGCTGCACAATGAAAATATCTAACATCTTGAAATATGACGATAGCAAAATCAAATGAGAGCAAGTGATAAACAAAAAGTGCAGCACTATTTAACAAATATTTGAGAATTGGATGGTTCTACACATAATAATAGGGCCTTGTGCCATCAGAAATACAAAGGATATCAAAAAACTAACTGCCAATCTATATCACAATGGCAATATAGCTTTCAGAATTTCAAAATTATTTTCTTATTGATATCTTGCAACAGATAAATCTTTTTCTTTTTTTCCTCATAGAAAAATCTTGTGAGGAACATCTAAGCTTCAGAAATTAGTTTGTAGAAAATTCAAAACTATCGAAAAAGTCTTAAGACCAATCTTTTGATGAAAAAGTTATAACTGACCTATGACAACACTAAAATGACAAATAATCCCCCCAAGTTCTCCACTCCAACCGCCTCCAAAAAAAAAAAAAAGAAATAACAATAATAAATAAAATAATAAAACAAATTGGGTTGGTAGGAGAAAATTGGATACTAAACCTAGGAGCTATCAGAATACTTAGATTACTAGATAACTTACCTCCCTTTGCGTACAATAGAAGAAAGATCAGAAATACATGGACAGAGTATCTTCAGCATAGCATTGTAGTTGTCCCTTAGGCCTGAAATGAAGTGGAATGATTTTCTTCTGATAAATTTTTCAAATGGAAAAGGAACATTACTATCCTTAGAGAAATATTAGCAGAAAGTCAAGCATCAAATTAAGTCTCAAGAGGATTAGCTAGCACAACTACAGTCCTATTACCACTGAGAGGATATTCATTCTTTGCATTCTCATACTCCACAAGCTCTCGTACAAGCAAACACCAGCCAAGTGTCATATAGCAGTCTTCTTTTCGAGATATAATGTTCCTGAGATTCATGGCAAGAGAATGGAAAAGGCTTTCATCTTGAAAAAGCCAGTTGAGTATTATTAACACTTGAGAACATTGCCTCAAGTTTTTGCTCCTCAAGGACTGCACACAGAAAAAGAAACAATTACATAAATATATAACATATCTATGCATTTAATAAGTAGGGTAAATTATGCTAAGATTCATTGATCAAACATTTACAAATACAATTAGAAGTGTAAAGCCTAACAATACAGACTCAGCAAAAATACTAGTTGGAAAGAAATTAGTAAGATCCAAAGTGAAAGCTTGATCGAGAAAAAGCACATCCAATTATGAGAAACACCTTCAAAATGTATTCATATTTCAATGACCTTGGAATCCCTTATTTAATCCACAGAGTCCTTAAATCAAATCAGCTGAAATTTTCCCTTCTCATAGTTTTGCAATTTAAACTATGGAAATCTTAAATTCGTTTGCTCAAAGGTCACATAACAAGTACCTATTACACAATTCAAACCTGACCATCTTCATTATATTTATAATATTGAATGTCTTGAACAACAAAATTTATGATTAACAATATGGTTGTATTCTCGGTGCAGTGATAGATTGCAGCATTAGAGACATCATGGGTTCAGTGCATGCAAGCACCCTCTTTACAGAAGTGCAAGGGTTAGGCTATGTGTTCATATCCTCAATCCTACTTACACTAGCTCAAATCAACAGCAAAGTACATAACTCTACCTTATACATATTTGTTTTCCTTTTAACTAATGGAGGACACCTGTAATTGGACCAGCTATCTCCACCAACGAACTATGGAACAAGACATGTCCATCTCTCTTCTCGTTTTATTTCTTGAATAATAAAAACCAGTGAAATATTCAACCACTAAGTAGTTACCAGAATTAAGCTAAATTAGTAAGCATTTCAAATCAATAGGGAAAATAACACGTGAAACGATCAATGTATGGAGTTCAAAATTCAAATAGAGGATCAAATTTATAAGTGTATAAGGTAAAGATTAACATTATGTTAAGTGATTCAAATAGAGAATCAAGAAATTTCAAGTAGTTAAAATATAGAGAATTAATGTTATAATAAGTTATTCAAATAAAAATAAATAAATAAAAATATTGTACAATAAGATCAAGTTACTAATCCTCTATTTGAACCACTTATAATTACATGGATCCTTTGAAAGTTCGATTCTACTTTTACTACTTATTTGTAAGTTGATTTTCTATTTTAACTACTTTTCATAATATTAATCTTTTATTTTAATCACTTGAAAGTTTGATATCCTGTTTTTGCCACTTATTGTAGCATTGATTTTCTACTTTAACCACTTAAAACTTCAATCATTTATTTAAACTTGACATCAAACTTTAATCTTTTTATGTATAATTTTCCCAACTCCAATATTCAATGAAATATACGTGTTGAATCATCGGTATGAGACCTCATCCATATGCTCTTTTCTTTAAGCTGTATATGATCATAATTAAAAAATAAATACATTGGACTAATTTCTGTCCAATTAGCATTTTGCTGAATATGGATTTTTAGGCTTGGAGAAAGGAGCATACTCAAAGGTAATATAAAAAATGCAAATCAAACTATTCAAACCTGCACATCTTTATAATACTCTATCTCTGGTTTACCAATCAATGATCTGGACTAATATTTGAACAAAAAAATTTATGATTACCAATATAGTTGTATTGTCAGTGCAATCATTAAGCTGCTGCATTAGAGACTGAAAGAGTCTATACATGCATACATATAATATATATTTACTTTCAATCAACGGAGGACACCTGTAAGTTGGACGGGCTTCTCCACACATGAACCATGTAACAAGACACGTCCAACTCTCTTCTCATTTTATTTCTCGAATGATAAAAATCGGTGAAATATTCAATCACTAAGCAGTTACTACGTCAAGCTAAATTAATAAGCTTTTCACGTTCAAGACACAATCCCAATTTCAATGAAACATACATGTTGAATCATCGGAATGAGGGCCTCATCCATATGCTCCTTTTTTCGAGCTGCATCCGTAACGTACTTGTACAGGAACCACAGCGAATTTTCCAGAGTCTCAGAACCTACATACACACAAACAGACATACATACCTACATGGCATCGGTAAATGGATAAATATGAATTGAAGAATTAAAGGTGGAATGAGATTTGGGTTACCGAGCAAAGCGGGAGGGTTTGAGAGCTGGAAGCGAGAAATGGCACGGTGGAGGTGTTTGGTGCGAGCGGAGAGGAGCGTAGTCATGAGTTTGCCAAGTGTGAGTGACATCATTGAATCGGTGTCAGATAATGATGTCCATATCTGTAGTTGATTTTTGGATTCATCTTCTACTTCTTCCATGGGCGTTTTGAATTGAAGCTAGGGCAAAACAAGTGCGTTTTCTCGTACTCTGTTTTGGATGCACCCACTAGCTATTACCAAGGGACGGTAGAAAGAAAGGAACCGTCAAGTGCGCGCTCGTTTGTTTGTAACCTTTCTATTTCTTTTAATTTTTTGTGAATCTGACCCAAAAAAAATTATATTATTAACTTTTTCACTTTTCTATTAATTTTAACGCATGCAATCACTTGGAATATAAATTATGCTGCATCGTAGTTTTTATGAATTTTCAAAGTATTTATAGTTTTCATGTTGTTCCATATGTTGGCTCAATTTTTCCTTACTTATGCCCTATAAAATTTTTCAAAAATTAACTTTTAGTACATGAAAAAAACTAACAAAATTCCATGCTATCGAATGTATCCTATCATATTAGCTCAAAACTATAAGAACGTACGGCATGGAATATTAATTTATGTGACTTTATTATCATACATGTATAACATTATTGTATTTTAGCTCAAAACTATATAGACTTTTGTTATATCTATCGATTGAAAATACTAACTTATATACTTCAATTGTAATTTCAATTTCAATTCATTAGTAGTTGCATAAGTCAGTAATACCTATAACAATATTCATATAGAAGAAAAAAACATACAAATAATAAATGTAGAATGTCATGAAAATGATAATTTTATTCTCATCTTCAATATTTTTTTCCCACATAGTTCAATCCACATTACCAAAATCCTAACAATTTATCTTTCCCCATCTCTCTCTTCCATTTCTTCATGAATCTATTTATTTTATAACCAATAGCTAATTTAATATATTAAAATAGCTTTAATTATAACAATATAATATAACGTTAGTGTGTATTTAGATTGGAAAAATAATTAAGGTTGAAGGAGTAGTGAATTTAATTTCAACTTTCACTGTCCATCTCATCAAAGTAGATGATTTCATCATATTGCTAAAGGCTCAAATTTATTTTCTATTTTTGAAATTATTAAACACCAAAATGTCAAAATTAATTGAAATTAGATGAATATATAGTAGCCTTAATTCCAAGATTAGACGATAGTAGCAGAATTCAATGAACAGTGATAGTCAAAGTTAGTTAGGAGTTGCAATGGCAATGGTTAACAAGTGTACGCTATGATGGCTAGTGTTATGGGGGGTGGGGGTCGTGCATAGTGATTGCTCTTGCTATGGTGCATAGCAAAGCTAGTGTTGGTGCTTACATGGTGATAGATGGCAATATTAGTGCTAAGGTGTAGTGGCAATGTCGGTGCATAGGAGGGGCTAAAGTACATGGTAAAGGCTAGATTGCATGTATAGTGGTTGGTGTATGATGTACAATTCATGGAGATGAAGGGTAAAAAGAGTCTTTTTTTATTAAATTGGAATTCCTATAAAATTTTAATCACGAGTTAAAAAATGAAGTTTCATGAAGAGTAAGGACACGTAAAGTCACTATAAGATATCTATAGCAATAGGTGTTGTTACGGGATATATGCTTAGACCTTAGGCTTCCAATTATGTATTATGTTAGCATATAAAGAGGAGTTGTTAATTTTGAATCCACATACTTTAGTTTCTAACCTTATGGATAAAATAGTTTTAACTTTCCTAATTTTTCAAAAAAAAAGTATATCATAAATTACCTCACTTGATGGTATAATCTGTTATGTTGATGATTGAGAAAATGTTTCATGTTTAAATATAAACAAGTGGGAAAATGGTTAAGGTTAGAGCAATTTCCCATATCCGTGAAAATATTATGTTAAGAGAAGTTAGGTATGCTATAACAGACCCCCAACACTAATAGTTAGCCCCTTTATGATATAAATTATGAGCAACCGTTAAATATTACATACAGCTATCTTCGAATTAACATGATGATCCACTGGGTTGAGTTGATCCATAGGTGTCCCCTTATAGAAGGTAATGGGGATTGTTTATGTGCTATACTTGAGAATGATAATTATGATGTGAGGTAGATGTTGGCCTCCTTAAGGATATGGTAAGGTTTAGTGCTTTAGTGGAGTTATATATAGAAATATATGAAATCAAGATGTCTACTACACGTGAGTATGATTAAGGGTAAAGAAACTAATGTTGATGATTCATTTGATAGGAATCAAACCCAATTTTACAACACCTGTACCTAAGTTAAGGGACTTGAGAGCATGGCATATTGAACAATTTCCCTCCACCCAAGTCTAAAAGAGTCATCCCTACTAAATCAACCCAACTTGCTTTGTTTCCTAAGCTTCTACATGCCTTTCTCAATTCTCGTCACTGTAGCTTAAAGCTCTTAACTTAGGGACAACTCATCCAACCCAACCAATAGATTAGTCATCGAGTTTCCAAGCTTCTTATGCCATAAACTAACCTATTTAGATAGCTATCAACTTGCTTTCAAACTATCTAGTTTTCAAGCCACCTAAACCAAATCGGTTTGAACAACTATCGGCTTGCCTCTAAATCATCCAGAAGCCACTTCACTCTAATTAATTCCAATCTAAGCAACTAGTAACATATTGATAAGTGTCAAGCCTAATTTTTCAATTTCTATTTAAAATTGATTTCCCATTTCCGATTAATACTAAACCTTAACCCATTTAATATTAATCATTGACTAAAGAAATTGGGAAATTTCAATCTCTTATTTAGGAAAAAATTTTGGAGTCACCACGCGACAGAAGTTGGGAAAAGAAAAAGAAACCATAATCATTTAGGTAAATTAATTACGATTTGGCTACTAGTTTTTTATTTCAATTTGAATGAAGAATCAGAGGTTTCCAAGTTCGAAAGTTAACCTATTAAACCCTAACGAGTACCATTATCTATTTACTAAATTTATTATTATTCTTCTAAAAATAAATAAATCAAAAGAAAAAGAACCTAAGTTTATACAGATTTTATTGTCACTCGAAAGTGCCTACATACCTGCTAGCCGAAATCAGATGATTGTAGTTCCTTCCCAAAATTTTAGTGCATTGATTGATTTAAATTTTGAAATTGATCGGATTTACCTTTTTTAATCGATTTAATTTATTAAAAAAAAATCTAAATGGGCCCTAACTCTTATGTGTTTTTGTTTTATAAAGAAATACTCTAAAAATCCTATATATTTTTTTAAAAGGGTCCTTTATTAATTTTTATTTTTCAAAATAGTTTTTTATGTGATAAATCCTTAAAAAAAAATCTAATCCAAACAATCCCTAAAGTAATACATATATATATTTATATATATACTACTATTAAACAACACTTAAATCAATATAATGTACTTAATCTATATAATAAAGAAAACTAATACTAAAAGTACATACACACACGCATGTACACACACAAACCTAAGTCATTGTTCGCAACAGTGGCGATGGACAATGTCTTGCTTAGTGAGATCTGGTCGTATGATTAGAGGATGTGCATGGATGTGGCGTGCGTATGGAAGGTCGTTTTCGACCTCAACGACTAATGTTAGACTATCAGAGCATCAATGGAGAAGCAATAGTACTGCGATTGTAAGGCGGCGTCCCAGCAACAATGTCTAACAGCATGGGACAACAGCAAAGGACACTGCTTGTGATCGACAGTGAAAGACGGCTTGTGTGGAACTAGGACAATGTTACAACGAACCACTACTGCGTGTACCTAGTCATGCGCTGCATTGTGAATTGCTAGGGTTAACATAAACAGTGTATACATTACTAATTGATGTGGTGAAGTGTAGTGTGATAGTAAGAGTGGTCTATTAGTCGTGTATGGAGTGTCCAACAGTTCCATGGTGAGTCATGTGTTTAAAGTGTCGTGGATAGAGGCGTTGGTCAATGATCTATTAAACAAACTTGGATGTTATTCATGAGATATTCGGTGGAGTGTGGCGTGTATGCAATTGTTAGTCGCGTATACAACATCATAGATGGGGTTGCTGTAGTGATTATGTTCAATATTCTGCTATTAATGGAGTTTTGGGTCCTTCCTTTTTTATGCATGGGAGAAAATCGTATATCTATAGCTTTGAAATAAATCAATCTTAAATTATATCAAATCCTAATTTAATAGAGATTTAAAATCAACTTATATGTGATTTGATAGAAATCAAATGAAATTTGAATCTTTTATATCAATTCAAATCCAATTTGATAAAAATCAAAGTAAATATGAATCTCACCAATCTCTATTGCATTAGAAAAAAAATTGATTAGATTTAAAACTAAATTCAAATCCCGTAGGCTCAACTAATTTTTTTGTAAAAATAAAAAGATCGAAATAAAAGATACTAAGTATCTAATGAAATTCGAACCCAAAACCTCAAATTAAATTCAATCCAATACTTCAATATTTATCCGTTAAGCCATTAGGTCATGCCTTGATTTTTAGTACAATTGAATTGCACTTAATTCACGCGACTCCCTAAAATAATTATTTAAATAAAGCTAAAACTAAAATTATTTGTCTCTAATATAAGTTACTTCCTAAAAATCTACAAAATCTTTATAATATTTTCTTTTCTTTTTTTTCGTATTTTCATTATTTGTCAATTTTTATTATTTTTATCTTTGATTAATTTATTATTATTATTATTATTATTATTATTATTATTATTATTATTATTATTATTATTATTATTATTATTATTATTATTATTATTATTATTATTATTATTGAATTAAGACACTTTTTTAAAAAAATCAAAAATTAAGACTACGGAAGGGCAAAAATTAGGTGTCTACAATAAGCTTTTTCATAGTACACTATTTGCAGCATAATCCTTTTCTTTTTTCCTCCTTTTGACCCTTTTTCCTTTGTAAATTAAACTTAGGCTTTTCCTCTTGCGATAAATTACTCATTTTAGTAATTTATCTTTCATGTAAGTTGCCTTAATGTATAAATATCCCACTTATGTACAGCCTAAATCAACTAATCATCATCAATACACTTGAATCTTCAATTTATATCCTTCCATTGTTGTTGTCTAAGCTCAATAGCTATCGAGTTCAATATCTACTCTTATCAACCTCTTTAATAAAGATTATTGCAAACAAATTTTGCAACTGGCTTGTGAGTCATATTAAGCTTAGCTGCTAGGTTCATGTGTGGCTTAATGGTACATCATGTTCACTTGTCGCTTGATGGTGCATCATACCTATTGGTAAGTGTGCGAGATTGTGAAACCCTTGACTTTCACTTCCATTCAAGCCACAATTCTAGTTTTGACCTACCCATTCAATACCACTATACTTGTCAATCCTCATTGCAGCATATCGTCTTAGTATCAAAGCACATAGGTTATAAGTAAAGAAGAGTAGTTGTGTTTAATAAGGTATGTGTATTCTAAAGTTTTAGTGCTTCTATTGTAGTCTCTGTCATAGTGCAAGTGATTTGTGGCATATAGGTTTAAGCTTACTACTATCTCAAGGGTTTGGAGTAGTTATTGTTATGGCTTTGATTTGATGGGTGTTTAAAGTAGTATGGAAGTGGGTTCTATTGTTCAAGTGTTTTAAGTTGTTGGGTATCTTATGTTTACTGTTAAAAGTTGTTGTTCCTATGAGTTTTGTGAACATTTGCTAAGGAAATGACCAACTTGAGTTTCAACACTGTGGTAAGAGACAACTAGAGTGGTGTTTAATACCATAGCCAACAAGTCCCTACTAAAACTAGGTTTATAAACGAAAGAATTGATGAAATAGCCACCATGGTAACAAAGTTAACCCATACGGTACATTAGTTAGCTATTGGCCAATCGGTTGAAGTTGCCTCTAAAGTTTCCTAAACTAAGAGTGGTATTAGAGATACGATGTATGAAGCTTAGCATGCCTAACATAAAGGAGTTAACAGAAGAGCCCACAGGAGAATTGATTTAAAGGATGTTGAGAAAGAAGACGAGGAAAAAAAGTTTTATGAAACATAAGAGAGAAGAGCTTGAGCACCCCGAGTTGTTGATAGTGTTAAGCTGCAAATTCTAGCATTTAATTATAAACCCCAGAAATTTTACATTGTAGATTTAGAATCAAACTTGAAAATTGATGGATATTCCCTAAGCTTAACAAGATCGAAAAAATTAAACCAATAAATTTAAATCGAAACCTCAAAACAAACTTGAAAACCTTGATCGTATAAGCCCTAAATATATCATGCCCCAAACCAAGGAGTTGTAATAGTTCCGCCATATAAACCAATTTAAACTAAAAGCTAGTCATTTTAGCTGCTAACATAGGTGTAGCTTGTACTAATCCTTTATCACTCCATGGCTTTGAGTCATCTAATTGAATATCTATTAAGTATCAACCTGTAGTACAATTTTCTAAAATAACTTTTAGAAAGATTATGTAGTATAAAAGCTTGAGAAAAAAAACAAGTTTTATAGAAAACTGATATAATAAGGATTAATAAAAGTCCATGGGATTATAGAACATTAATATCGATAACAATAATTGAAAACTAGAGGGCCACTAGAAAAAACCCAATTAGTTTTTCTTAAGTTTAGCAAAGTTAATAAACAAAATAGAAATCTAGTCAATTGGTCTTATATCTCACTCCTCAAACCCATTCTCTGCGTTTTTAGAATTTAGAGTAATACTAGTGTATCTACTGAGAAACCTTTAAAACAACTATAAAAGAATTAGCAACAACTTACTCAATAAGTAAGACAGTGACAATAGCACATATCTAACCTTAAGCAACCAAGGTTTTCAAGTAAGGTTAATTAGATACAATGCATGTTCAAGTAAATACCATTGTACGACATTAACCAATCATCGTAAGATTAAAGATTAAAGAATAAAGAAATTGTCATCACTCTAATTCGAGTTTGAGAAGTTTCGCACTGCATACTTCGAAGATCAATCACCAAACTAAAGCTTATGCGATGGAGAAACACACTCCACCCAATACTACCTTTGAACCATAGTCCTCAACTTTATCGCAACCTTCTTACCTATCACTTATCTTAATTAAGGGTGAGGAAAAAACCATTTCTGCTATCATCATCGAAGGGTTCGAGTTTAGGCCAAACTTCATAGTCGTTTTCCCCTAGTGAATTGCAATGCATATCCAATTAGAAGTTAAGTTGAGTTTGAGTTAGTTTGTCTTTAAGGTAATCAAGCAATTTCAAACAACTCAATCCAATAACATCATAAAGCAACCAATATATAGAATCCAACACTCTATATAACAAAACATTATTCAAACACATACGTTATATACGAATAGGCAACTATCTTACAATCATAATCAAAACATATGCTAGGGTCTCTAAGTATTATTAAATAATACTTCGTAGTATGGTGAAACACTAATCCCAATTACCTAAACATATGATGCTCGATGATCCTGATTGTTGATATCGTTTGCTTTCATTGTTCTCCCTAAAATAATCAATATAATCATTTTAGTTTTACTAAACATAAAGTTGGATGAGTTCATTTTAATAATTTAAGTATGGTTATGACTTATCTCTAGCAAGGAGGTATAAGCTTTATATTAAGTTCTAACTTGCTGTTGAAGTCTTTAAACAAGGTTCTGAAAGCTCGCTTAATACCAAGTTTCAATCTCAAAACCTTCTGACTAAGTTTCTAAGATTATCTCATTTATATCCTTACTCCAATCAACCCTCCAAACAAGGCTTTGAAGTTATTTCCATTAATCATTTTACACTAACCAACCTATGAATCAAGTCCCGAAGCCATTCCTACTACATTTCCCTTACCAAATACTTCCCAAACAAGCCTATGATGGGAGTATGATTAAGTCACTTTTACTATTCAATTTTCTAATCAACTAGCTTAACTGGATAATAGGTTCCTTCTTTACAGACCAACCCTCTAAAGATGTTTCTAAAGTGATTTCATTTAAACCTTTTAAATCATCCAACCTTCTAGTCAAGTCTCTAAATTCAATACCCTTCTTTTACCAAAAAATTCCTTAAACAAAGCTCTTGTATGTTTAGAATTAAAGTCCTTTCATCCACCAACTTTTTGGTTAACTATTTAAGCAAAGAATTTAAGTCATTATTGTACCAGCTCAACCATCTAAACATATCTTTGAAGTCTATACAACTATACTTCGTTACCAATAGCTTCTTGAACAAGGCCCTGACAGGATTATAATTATAATCCTTTACCATCTATTCATTTGATCAAATATCTAAACCAAGAATTAAGTCCCCCTTCTACTAATTCAACCATCCGAAGAACTTTCTCAGCAAAATCAATTTATACAATTACTTTCAGCAACTTGCCCCAACATCCTATTCCAGTTTACAAGCACGATAAATCATGATCATGCAATAGGTTCTTCATACCCATAATTACCATATCACCCTATATTCCAAATCCTCTCATTATTACTTTAACACATGCATACCATAACAAGTGATTTGTGCATATTTTAAATCACATTCAATTCAACTGTTACGACCTAAAATTGCAGAGTCGTAACAGTCTCGCCGTATAAACTGACCTCACAATGCCTATCATATATATAATCTACACAAAATATCGACGACTCCTTACTTTGAAATAAACAGTTCGACTAAGATTTTTAGCTAAAATTTATAATATAAGTAAAATCTCAAGTCATATATATATATGATTACATTCACATTATTGTAGGATTCCCAAGAGATCTTATATGATACAGCAATTAACTAATATACATATCATATATCAATTTTTTTTCTTAAGGATACTAGCAAGACTTTAAATAAGACTTAATCTTTTGCCAATGGATCCTTACTCTCCATAACTTCAAAAGAAATCTAACCTCTAGGTAATTGTATTGCTACATCACAAATCAGAAGTTGGGACTTGCAAAAGAATCTAGGCGGGTATGGGCAACTATAGCTCAATAAGTTGAATTGGAGACTCGTGAATATATACAAACATAATCAAGGTTATCAAGCAATTATTTTCATAAAATGCAACAAACAAGTGCCATCACACAACTTAGTCCAGTCCGTTGTGAAATTAGAGTAATTTCACCTACTCTAATCCGAGTTGAGGAGTTTTCATACTATGCAACAGTTCACAACCAAACCTAAGTTTATACAATTGAGATACTACTCCTCCTAAGATTGTCCTTCGAACCAATGCCCTCATCTTTACTACGACCTCATTTTCTGTTATTTAGTTCGACTAAGGATGAGGAAAAAGCCAATTTGTTATCCAGCGCTACCTTCGTCAAAGGTATCGGTATTTGATTAGAGAATTCTAATGATCCCTTACAAGGTTGCAATGTATGTCTTTTTAGGGTATTTAAGTCGATCAGGTTTATATTCAGTTTAGGGTGACTAGATAATTCCACACTACTCCAATTACAACAGTTACCAAACATAACACAGATTTCAACACGAAATCACATGTACAAGCACATGCATAAGACTACTTACAATCGCAATCATACACAAACCTAAGTCTTTGAGTACTCTAAAATAGTACTTTAAAATACAATGAAGTATTAAACCTAACTTACTTGGAATCTTGAGTCGCTCAACCACTTATCGTAGGTAGACTCATCTCTATGTATCTTATAATATAAATACGCTTTTGAGTATTTATACTTAGATTATTCATATTCTAAGTTAAGATTTAACTCAATTCTCCTTATATACTTATCATTTATTAACGATTTATCTTATGTTAGTTCTTACATTAGTTCAAGGTTCAATTTTTGAATCTAATTCCAGTTTAGTTTCTAATTCGATTTCAACTACGAGTAATCCTAAATATGTTTTGAACCTTAATGTGAAATTAATCATATTAAGTTTGAGTATCCTAATATTATACTAAGTCTTAATTCAGTATTCTAACTCACTCTACGATTAGTGTACCGGATTTACTCTCGATGTGAAAAATTTTTACAATTTTTATATAATTACTTAAAATTAATTTTTGTACCAAATTTAATATGTACTGATATTATTATTATATTATCCAATTGACTTATTATTTTATATTTATTAAAATTCCAATTTCACATTTTACTAAATTACTCACATTTACTACATAATTCCTATATTAATTGCAACCAAAACTCTAAATGTTAGGATTATGTTTCCACATCAGAAATGAACATCCTTAAATATCTAATTACCCTCTAATAAGTAATTAATCATTTAATTACTTAATTAGTCCAAAATTACTCATTTTTCTTATCATTTTAGGGCTAAAAATTTTGAAAATTAATTTTAAAAAAATGGCTTTATAGCACTGTTCTATATTACTTAAGTATTTTATAGAAAAATTTTGAGATCCAAACTATACTCTTAAGTCTATTTATTTATAATTTTAAACATATTCGGTTTTGTTCAATTTATTACGAACCTTATATTTACAAACATGATTAAAATTAATTACTATTTTTCCCTAAATCTAAAAACAATAGAATATCATAATAACAAATTTCATAATTTTCTAGGCAAAATTAATAATTTTACTAAAATATGCAAAATCGGCTGAAAAATTAAACTTACCTGACTCTTAGGTTTCCAGCCACCAGCGATGGCCTAGGGGTGGTCGATTGGTCTAGACGCTGGGTTTAGAGTAGGGTGGTGGTGGTGGTTCGGTCCCTGGTGGTGGTGGTTCGGTCCCTGGTAGTGGTGACCCGTAGGTTCAGCTTAAATGTACTAAATGCATAATTTTATGAAGATTTTTGCTAAACCCTAATTTTCCTCTCAATTTTCGATTCTCCCAATTTTTTTAAGCTCCCAACTGACCAAATGAGCTCATAGAATTTCCTTACTATTTATAGATCTGTAAAGAGATTTTTGAGCATTAATTAGACATGAGTTTTTGCTTATCCTTTTCCATTTTTGCCTTTTAAGTGTTTGTTTTTTATTAGACAAAATTTTCCTTCTTTTCCCCTTGTTGCTACAATATGATCTGAATGATTCACTATCTTTCTATTTTTTTTTTTTACTTTTCATTAATATTTTTATAATTTTCTTTCATTATTTAACAAAGTTTTTGCTAATTTCAAGCAATTTAGGTAATGTCGCATATTTCTGCCTACATATAAATACATGTAGAGTGTAAGTAAACACTCTTAAATATTATTTAGGTCATTCTATGATTTTCAGTATACATATAATTTATCTCTAATAATTTGTTAGTTATCTGAATGCATTTTATGCATTTCCGATAAATAACTAATAATATACTTAGAATTTGAAAATTTTACATTCTTTTATTTTATTATTTATTTTTTTAAATTCAAACTTACGAGGTCATTTTTACTAATATTTCTAACTTTAATTTATAATTTAAGTTTAATCGAATCATTTAACTAATCACTCTAAACTTTATATACTAAGTTTAATCCTATGATTATTTAGCTTGTATTTATGGCTTATATCAACCAACTCTAGATCACTCTCTATAGTAATATGTTATTCAAACAATCCTCAAGACTGTTGCTTATTATTTTTCACACGATTAATTACACAAAAATTTTGAAAAAAATGGCATTTTTTCATCAATTTAAAGGGTAAAAAATTTTAAAAAATGAAAAAAAAATTGGTTAAAATTTTTTCATAAGATCTAAACATACAATATAAACAAGTTTAAAAAAAAATTTGGTTTTGAAATAACAATAATAGAGTCATTCAAATCAGCTTTGAAAATTAGTCTATTTCACTCGATTTCTTAAGAAAATACTAAATTCACTTAGAATTTTTACAAACTGATATTTTAATATTTTTAAGAAATATAGGAAAATCAAAGCTCACTAGAAAACCACCATTTGGCCATCACCACTCTGTCGAACCACCTAGGTGCTACTCCTACTGTTGGCTAGCGACGATGGTTTGATTCCAGGTAACCTTCGTACATGGGTTCCTTGAATTAGCTTTATTCGCGTAATCTCACTTCTTCGATTTTTCTAGAATTTCCTACTTGCTTCCAATTCTTCTTCCAATTTTTCCTAGAATCCCAACTCTCAAGAGAACCGCAGACAACATTTCTAAGAATTTCCTCAACCTGCATGTGGAAAAAAATGAATTATTCTCTCTCTTAAGGGCCTTTATACACCCATTTTACATGTTTAGGTGTCCTTTCGATAATATCCTTGAGCAGACCCCTATCCTTAAGCAAGCCATACTTAGATCCATGTAATCCAAGTGGTTTAAGATGTTTTTATTAATTTTTTTATATTTTCCTTATTAATCTTTAGTTAATTATACATATTTTCAGGTTTTTAATTTTGAGGTATATGTACTATTTTATATATTATTTTATATTACTCTATAATTTTAGTCTTCATTTCTAAGGTTCGATTAATTTTTATTACCTAAATTACACAGTTATAAGAGACATATTACAATATAATATAATTTAGTAAAATTATCTATTTTTAGCTATAATAATATATTTTATTATATTTTTATATGCCAGACTCACCAAGTATCATCATATAACTCTTAAGATTCACACATGAATATCGTCTCAATCAGCTTGTTTTCATATACACCCTAAATTACTAAATCAGAATACATATGTAAAATTATGCGTCTCACAAAATACACAAAATCATAAATTAAAACCCAAGATTGAATAAAAACCCTAGAATCACAAAACCCTAAATTAGTACATTTAACTCAAATTACGTAAAATCACGTAAAATTGATAACGATCAATTAGAGATATTTGTAAACAATAACAATTGATCAAATAAAGTCAATTAAAGTAATATATTAATGAAATTACTAATTTACCACTAATTACACATATGTAGCTCCATATATAAGCATATGTACATATATGTAGGATTTTAATCACATACATTAAATCATATGTTATACGATATATTTTACTAGTAATATGCATTAGATATATTGCAAGCGTAATACACTCCAGTGATTTGTTTTAATTAGTCATTTCTATCCTAATTATGCCTAATTAACAACCTAAGGTTACCTACATAATGGATGTGACTAAGTTAGCAAAATACCCCCATTTTTTCTCCTTAAAACAAAGGGAAACATGTAAACCTCACTAAATTTTTAAACCTGAAAGCAAGACAGGTAGTCAAAGCTTATATGAGCCCCTAAAATCTCATAAAGAGTAGACTAAATTAAAAATAAATGTTAAAATAGAAAACCCTAATGATACGATTAAAACCCTAAACATACCTTCAAAGCCCTAAAACCATAATTGAAACTCTAATGTATGAGAAAACTTAAACTAGCTCTAAAGCCTTAATTAAGTGTCAAATAAACTATAATCATATAACTAAACATTAATTGATTGCTAATAATTCGCTTAATTGTCATAAAACCTTAATTCACCTTCTAAATCGTAATTGAATAGTAATAGTCAATCTTAACACTTGGAAAACCCTAAATTAATTAGATCAAATGGTTTAATAAGCTTAATTAACTTGATTAAATATTAATAAACCCTGAACCGTGTTTAGTTTAAGGTCATATACACTAGTAAATTAGGGTACTAAGCTTAAATTGCATTATAGTCATTTATATGCATTCATACATCATGATTAGCTAGATAATAAGCATAATTAAACATTTAAGACAAAAGAGTTAATTAGTAGGAGACATGATTAAGGAGCATTCTTACTTTAAGGGCGTAAATCATTGCCATTTTTGACAAAGATCATAAAAAGCAATTGGTCATCACTTTGGTCATGTATAAGCTACACAAATGAATTAGTATTTTGCCTCCATCTCTCTCCTCTTTAAACTAGCTAAAGATACCCTAAATAACTCTAATTTTCTCATTTTTACATCTTCTAAATACTCTTAAAAACTCCTAAGAATAAAACCTAAAAAAAAAAAACAAAATGTAACATCTACTTGAACTTCTCTCGAAGCGGCTTGCGCACATCTGTGCCTGGAGCTACCCTCACACCACTCACTCTTACTCTATTATTTTACTTTCTGACAAATATTAATACTCAATAGCAACACGTAACAATAAAAACCTAACTAGTTAGCAACATAATAAATAAGCAAGAAACCTTAATTAATCATATGAATATCTAGACTTTACTTCATCAAGAAATCAACATGTAATAATTCAAAAGATTTATAATTCATTCCCTATTCTTATTAACCGGGTGAGTTCAATTAGTAAGTTAATAGGAATCACTTTACTTATCAACTCTTAACCCTAACTATACTCCATTTGAATCACTTTACAATAAAGTAAATTAAAATAGCATTAAGGATAGGAATTCCCTTAATAAATATTATATTAAATCCGAAAGAACCATATAACTTATTGCTAGGAACTTTAAGGAGAGTTGATTCTATTTTAGTAGTAGTTAATAGATTTTCTAAGATGGCTCATTTCATCCCTCATAGAAAGACCTTTGAAGTAGCTGGCATAGCCAAATTGTTCTCAAATAAGTTGTTAATTTACATAAGGTTTCTAACCGTTAAGGTTCCTTATAGAGGATGTTCAAATCTTCTTTGAATTTTAGCAATGTAGCTCATCCACAAACAGATGGTTAAATTGAAAATATCAAAAGAACTTTAAAAGTTCCATTCATAGCATGGAAATATGCCAAAATAGTGAGATATTGTATTAGTGTATGCTAAATTAACATATAATAATGTTGTTCATAGTGTTACTGGCATATCACCATTTTTTATTATGTATAACCTTAATATGTTCTTAGTTTAATTTAGTTACCTAAAGGAAAGGGAAATATTATTCAAGATAAGCATAGAGTTGAAGAAATTCTTAAAGTGCATAAAAAATTTAAGTAGACAATTGAAACTACAAATCAAAAGTATAAGTCTACCGTAAACAAACGCAAGAGACTTGAGGCTTTCTTTATGGATGATTAGGTAATGGTGTATTGTTGAAAGGAGAGGTTTCCTATGGGTACTTGTAACAAGTTGTAACCAAGGAAGTTTAGTTATACGATACTTAAGATTACAAATGACAATGCCTTTGAGCTTCCTAATAGCATTGGCATTTCTAAAATATTTAATATGGAGGATTTATCTTTATATCATGATTCTTCGACTCCTTTGTACCGAAACTCAAGATTAAGATTTCCCAAGAGAAGGAGAATGATGCACATGAACTTAACATTTATGAAGCATTTAGATTCGTATAATCAGAAATAATCAAAGGGATCAAAAGTGAGAGACTATTAGAAGCAAATGGGAACCTAAAGGTGATCAAAAGTGAGAGACTATTAGAAGCAAATGGGAACCTAAAGGTGATCAAAAGTTAATAGGTAGAATCAAAAGAGATCTAAGATTAGAATTTCATACTAGATTATCAGCTTAACTTTGAAGGATCATAGCTTTTCATATATGAGAAGTTACAAGACCCATAATATATCAATATAGTTGGTATAAATCTACTTAGCTTGGGGAAAAATCCTTTGCAATCTAGCATAATTTTCAAAGTCTAATTTTCACATCTTTTATAGATATTGAGTTATCAAAGATTCTTATCACAGTGTAGTGTAGACACCCCATTTTTTTTTCCCTTTTTTTAAAATAGAATAAATAGTCGTAATTTAGAAAAAAATATTTTAAAAAATAGAAAACTAAAAAAAATTAAGAAATTTAGGAAAAATACAAAACAATAGAAAATTAAAGAAAACTCAAAAAATAAGGAAAAAATGAATGAAATTTAGAAAAATATATAGAAAATTAAAAAGTTACAAAAAATTGAAAAAATAAAAGATTTAAGAAATTTAGAAAATAAAGAAAGAGTAGAGTTTTTAATTTAGATAAAAAATAATAATAAGGACCATTGGACTTAGACTTAGATTTGAATTTAACATAAGTTGACTTAGCCTATACATGTAATTTAATTGCACATTTAGATAAGGTATAGGCCAACGACCTAATGGTAATACATATGCATAAATAACAAGGAGATCGAAGTTTGAATCTTACTAAGTGCAAAGAGCCTTTTCCTTTAAGGCAATGCCCTGATTGGAGAACAGGGGTATGTCCAGTGCACCCCTTTTTACGTGACTCGTGCCCCCTTGCTCCTCGTTCTTTATAGTTTCAACTCTTTATTTCCTGCTTTTTCCTTCCCTGCATGCTCTGTTCAAGGCCATTTTTTTTTATCAATTTTATCACACAATTTCACTAAATTAATGTTGAAATCATGTAATAAGCATGGCCTACTTTAGAATTCATCCCAAAATCTATCCAAATTCAATCATTTATGTAATTAAAATCACGCTCAAAAACAGAAAAAAAAAATTCATTTTTCAAGCCAAAACCCATTGATGAATTTCAACAATTAAATTAGATCTTCCCAACTTTCTTAGCTTAAGCTTCGTGCCAACAGTATAAATAGGGGTTTATCTTTTACTTTCAATAGACACAAGCATAAGAATCACTCTAAGGAGCATACACACTATACTCTCTCTCTAGTACATTTCCTCTCTCTCTCTCTTTAAGATAGCTTCCTCTATAGTGGTTTTTCTCCATAATCAAATTCCTTACACCCAAAAACCTCAAGTTAGACTCTCCAATCTGACTCCTCGAGTCAATCCAAGTTAACTGAAGCCAATCATGAGTTGACTCAAGCCGATCGAGTCGACCTAAGCCAACTAAGCCAACTCGAGCTAATCTCAAGCCAACTTAAGTAGAACGGAGACAACTCGGTCTACACAATTTACTTATTTATTCATTTATTTGTTTACTTTTTTATTGTTTTCCATGGAAGTGTAATAATAATAATAAAAAAAGAAAAAGAAAAAAAAAAGAAAAGCAAGAAAAAAGAATAATCCATTTTTATTTTTTTAGAAATAGATAAAATAAAATAATATAAATAAATAATAAGTAAATAAATGAATAGGATAAAATTTTACCACCTAGAAAAATTAGTTTTTCTTTTAATAAATAAAATAAATGGACTTTTTTCAAAATTATGATCCTATTTAGAATTTTCAAAACTAAACTCTAATTAGGTCCTTTTAGAATGATTTCTGTAAATAAACTTAAAAGCGGATAAAAACGTAAACTCAATTGCTTTTTTAAAAGTTAAAATAAATCAACCTGCTAATATTTTCGAAAAAGAATCACGTACGTCTGATCTCAAATAGCGAATACGTAAACAACTACAAAGTGACGGTAAAAAACGAAAAACATATTTTTCCATTTTATAGATTACTTAAATTATTCGATTCACTTAACTAATAAATCGATTTTCGCTTGGTAGAATAGTCTTTTCCGAAAGGTGATTTTAAAATTAAGATTAAATTTGAAAAGTTAATAGTATCTATAAGGGTTTAAAAAACCTAAGCCCCGAATAATTTCTTTAGTCTCTAAAACCGTTTTATTAGTTTTATCATTAAACTAATAATTAAGTTATAATCAATCCACCCAATTGGTTATAACTTAACTTTTTTTGTCAACTCTATTCAATTGATAACTTTAAAGTGTTTTCAAAATATTAGACCTTAGTTGAGGATTACTATTAAACGAGTAGAGTTTAATATTGATCAGTTTAAAAAATACCTAATTTGTAAAAACTAAGAGGAAAAAACTAAGCTGGACATTTAAGAAAGTGTATTTTTGTTTATTTTATTTCTTGTATCTTTTCGTTCCAAATCTATTGTATTTGCTTAACAATTATAGGGTTTTAGGATTATAAAATACCTATAAAGAGCTATTTTTGCATCTCACCGATTAACACAAGTTTAATTCTTGCACGTTTATTGTTTCACGCTACATCATTCAATAGAAACAATCACCTATGCTTACTTAGAATAAGCATGCCACCTGTCCACCTTCAACAGTCATCTTATGCCATGTAGTCATCTTTACCGGTAGGAACTCCGTTAAGGTCCTTAGGGTATTAGCTTAGTATATCAAAGAACTCCCTTTAGGAGGTTTCAATTATATCGATGAATCTCTTAGTTTAAGGTTTTTAAAATTTATTTATATTATTTACAGGGTTCATAATATAAGAACTATATAAAACTAAGGCTAGAGAAAAAAAAATTGTGAAAAGCACGTTTGGGTCTAAAACTGAAGGACCCAGATTTATTAGTTAAGTAACCCACAAAAGTGATCCTTAACCTAGAGAACCAAAAGAACTCCCAATAAAAATATCCTGACCATAGTACTACTGTTCAGATTATTACCCGAATGTCTGATCATTGTACATAATAAATTACAAAGATATTACAAGAAATTAAAGGTCCGAGAGACAATGTTTTTCCCGTATCGTCAAATACCCCTAGATCATATACCTTCCGGTTTGGTTTTGTCCTAAGTTGTATCTTTATGACTCCTTCATGCTGAGGGAGCCCCCGGCACTTAACCAGAGTTGAAGCAAGCAAATGTGGATGACCTGTTCTTGTTATCCTACAATCTACAGTCCTAAGCAAACGAGAAGCTTGAAGCACACTTTCTAAGGCTAATCAGTCCGTGAATTTGTAGGAATGCTCATGTATCCCAACACAATCAGATCATAAATCAAGAGCCTCCTCCGTTTCTCAAAAGTACGGGCTTAACCGCAAAGCTTTCTTGTTTAATTTACTAATAGGATTCTCCTTTTGGCATTCTTCTATTCGATTATTGGATCTCTCTTAAAAATTCGTAGTAATGAAGGCAAAGCTTTTTATTTATTTTTTTTCCTTCTTCCCCAAGCTACAATGAGAGAGGAGAATTAGCATTTACACCGCTAAACTATAAAAAAGCTAGTGAACATTCCTTTTTTTCCCTTATAAGTACAGTCCATGTTGAACCACGATGTCACCAAAAGGACCAAACTTATAGTTTAGGAGAGTGGCCTTGGTTACTAAAATTTGAGATGCAGCGAAAGAAAAGAAGCTGCTTCCTTTACCGGTCTTTTCAGAGATTGAGGTCCTGACTCCGAACTTGACATATTGTGCAATGAATCTTGCACTAACACTATGATGGAAACTTTTTAAGAGGAATGGAAATTGAGAATAATGGAAAGGAATGTAAATATAATTTTTATTTATATTTGGATATCAATAATGGAAGGGAATGTGTCTCTTTTTTCTATGTTAAGTTAACGTAAAAGAAATTAAAAAAAAAAGGAGAAACAAAATAATGATTAATCTAGATTGCCCTTTAAAGGATGTTATGAGATTTTATTTTCTTCCCCATTTTAAGGATATTTTTATAGTTTTTTAATCTTCTATCCGTTTCATTTAATTTCTCTTCAAATTTGGAGTGTAACAAAATTGGCTCTAGAGTGGAAATAATTCCTTTCATTTCTATAAATATTCAATTTATATTCCTCATTAAAATAGTCAAAAACATAATATCCACCCATTTCCATTAATTTCCTTAGATTTCCACTATTTTTCACTTATCCAAACATAGTTTAAGTGTATAGTTGTTTCTTTTTTAAAAAAAGTTTTTTCAATTTTGTTTCAATATTTATTGGACTCAAAGATTTCTAGTTATTAAACAATATGGTGATAAGCTCACGAGGTCACGATTATCAGCATTCTAGCATGTTATGATGATAGAAGGTAACGGTAAGGATCAGTTACTAATGGTAATGATTAATAATTATGAAAAATTACTAATGAAGAATGAAGAAAATGATTTTCTCTTTTAAGAAAAGAAGATCATTTTCCTCTTATTATATATTTTTAATAATGGTTAGTTGTCATTACTAGCCATCGACTATGGGTTTTATCTCCTACCATTAAGCATGATTGACTTAAGTAGCAGTTATATGGAGCTAAACTTGTGCAAAGGTCGTTTTCAAACTATAAATCGATCAAGAACTGGCCCAGCTCGAATCATCCCTCGAAACGCCAGCCCTTTTGGGTATGCCAGTTCAAAAGGTCGAAACCGCCAAAATTAACCAAAAAAAAAATTAACACAACATTTCATAGTTCAAACATGACAGTTGCTTTTTCTTTTGGTCACAAGTCACATCATTAGTGGCACTTACTTTTTTTCCTCCATTCAAAGTTCTTTGGGAAAATTTTTTTATTTTTTTAGAAGTTCAAACATTATTTCCCAGCATTTATTCCTACATACATTTCCTCTATTGGTTGAATTTGCGAAAAGGTCAGTTGTAATTTTCAAAGTTAAATAGCGCGTGAAGTACTCAAACAATTTCAATGGTGTAGCATATTTTTCCTTGAAAAAAAAAATTTCCAATGTTGGTGCAATTGTACAAGTGGGGCATTTGATGAAATTTTGAGGATTCAAATATTACCACAGTATTAACGATTTCAATTAAAAATTTGAAAATATAAACGAGATACACAAACATTTCTCGTTGCTTATGAATTGGAGAGTATAGAAGTTATCACTCCTTCACAAAAACATTAAACTTTCTACTCCTCTTATTTTATCTTTGTATTTTGCAATTGTGAAACACTATTAGGTAAATATTTATATTAGTTACCACAAGACTTCGAGCATAATTTTTTATTCCACTTCATTGAACCATTTGTATTAACCAAATTACCAAAATATTTGTATATGTTTACTTGCTAAATAATTTTCGTTTTGCATTGTCTTGCAATTTCTTCCTGTTCTTCAATCGTAAATCTTTCTTATAGTAAATAAGAAAAGAAAAAAAAAACATTTACACCTATAGAACAATTCTTGCGCCATACTTTCTCCGGGAAGAAACATAATTCCTCATCTAGTGAGAAAAGTAAAGGTAAGGGTGTTGAAATTGGTATGTCATCTAAGCCATAACGGTTTGATGATATTCAGGTACACCTAAATTACGAGTATAACTTGAATGAGTAGAGGGCATACAAAGTGATGGAGAACGTCGAATAACGAGGTATAGCTTTAAGCTTAAACCTTAACGCATGAGTTACCGAAGAACACTACCTCTTGGATTCGAACCTCTACACAGAGTATTCTTGAACCTTCATACATGAGGTTAAATTCGAAACTCCCAGCATGAGTGTCCTTGTATGACCTACTGGATTTGAACTCTCATGGATGAGTTACCTCATAAGCATGTTTGAGGATAAGGAAGACGAGATAGAAATAATTTCCGAAATAGAGGAGCAATATATGGGACAATATTGATAATTCAAGGCCTTCAAGCTTAGGTAAGCCTCTTAAACCCAGTAAATCTAATATTTTTACTATGTATTTTCGTAAAGGCATAGATAAGACGGGGAACTTGATGGCATTCTACAACTATTGCAATGTGAGTTACTCTTGGAAAACGAACGAGGAATATGGTACCTTTAATAGACACTTGAGGTCAAACCATCTTGGGGAGGTAGGAATAAATAGTACCCAACAACAGATTACTCGAAGTGGTAATTTGTCTAAAAAATTACTGATGATGTACGATCAAGAGAGGCACAATTACAACCTGGTACAGTATCTGGCTAACATGCACCCGTCATTCAACACAGGTGCATCAAAGTAGTAGAGTTGCTACCAACAAGAGAAATTTAACCCCAGCTCGTAACATTTTAGCGGCATCATGTTAATTCGGGCCACACGGGAGCTCTACCACAAAGGCAAGAGAGAGTTTGTAAGTAAGTTCACTTTACTTAATACGTTTGTATCCATATATGCAGCTATATAGACGCTTTTCATAATAATTCTTATATGGGTGTTACTATTCGTTGGATAGATGATACCTGGTAACTTAGTAAACAACTATTAGCTCTAAGGGAATGTAACGAGTGCCACATAGTGCAAAATATTTATAAAACTATTAGAAAAATCCTAAATGAGTACAGATTAGTTAGAAAAAAATTTTCTGTTGGTTTTAACGATGCAAGTGCTAACACAGTCCAAATATCTTATTTGCAAAATCACTATCAACTTGTGTTAGGGGGGCGTTTTCCATATATGTTGTGCATGTCATATTCTTAACATACGTGTCAAGGATGACATTGCAACTTTGCAGGATAGTATAACTCCAACTAAGAACATGGTTAAAATGATAATGGAGATGCTATCCTTCCATAAAAAATAGATGAACTTTTGTAACTGAGCGCAGGAAGAGACCTCAAAAATTTAAATGGATGTGCAATATCGTTGAAACTCGACGTATAAGTTGTTGCATATCACCGCTCCTTAAAGCGAATTGTTGTATGACTTCATAATGTATAATATGCATGAGGTTGACATTTTTTCCAATAATTGGGATATATGTACTCAGTTGTTGATAGCAAGAAAAATATTGCTATTTTTAATACTTTTTATGTTTTTCATAATGCTACTAAGACTTTCTCATAGGTTTATAGACTTAGTGTACACTTATTCATTATGTTGACCATCAGTATACTTGGCTTGCTACTTTAGGCTTGTAAGGACTTGAACCTACACACATGCATATATGATATAACGTTGAAGTAGTTATTTTATTATAAAGGCATTCCTCGTTTTCATTTTGTAGCTACTATTCTAAATCCTCATTGTAAAGCAAAAGCATTACTGATATATTTAAAAACTTATTATGATTATATTAAAGATCTAGTAGATTCTCAGGATATGTATAGCTTAAAAGCACAATAAGAAGTGTCAAAGATATAGAGGAGAGACTCGACCACTACTAAAGTTAGTATGGTAGCCAATCATTAGTCTTTTCTTTGCCACTTACCAAGGAACGGTATTACCCATTTATAGGTAAGTAGTTGAGCAGTTGGTAGCGCAAAAATTGAAAAAGCAATGATCTGGTGGTTCATTGTCTGAGATGCAGCACTATACGAATACAAATTTCAAATTCTTTGAGAATATCTCAATTAAGGACTTCGCTATTTTAGAGTGGTGATAGAGGTACACAAAGGACTATCCATTCCTATCTCACATTACTTATAAAGTACTCATTACTCTAGCTTCAACGATCACTATTGAGTAAGCATTTAATGCAATAGGCCTCATCCTTGACAATCGGTTAGCCTCCTTATCTATTGCCAATATTGAGGTAAGTGCTTGTATAGAAGATTAGTACAGGGCAACCTATGAACAGCAAAAACCATGTAGGACATCAAGCGAAAAGGATAATTACTTCAGTAATTGGAACATATTTGAAAGAAGCTTAAGCTTGGCTGCACACCACCGATCACAAATGGCCGTCGCAAAGAGATATATAGTAAGTTTTTTTTTCCTTAAAAAAAAGTTTTGTCACATAGAAAAATATATATATATATTTTGCAATTACTCTAAAAAAACTAAATGACATGGTTTTCCTAAAAGTAATGAACCAGTCTTTAGATTTTTCAAATAATAATTGAGTGAAATTATTATTTTTTAGAAAATTTAAATTAGGTAATCATCTACACTTAAATTCTTTTTGCCAAACTTAAAATTGACTAACAGGCTAAAAGTTTTTTAAATATCCAAACCAAATTACGATGGTTTGATTTTACTAACGGACATATAGGCACCTTCAAGATGACCATAAAATCACCTAAAAATATCTCCCCCTAAAAAAAATTGAAATTCTTCAATACTAAATTTTTATAGTAATTATTTCAACTAGCAAAGATCATTAAAGGTAGATAGTATTTTATTTCATATTTATACTCGACTATTTTACTCTGATCAATCGAATAATTTTTCGTATTGTACTAGAACGATTTACAATTTAAAGTGGCATCGTATTTTGTTTATTTAATATAGTTTAATCGATCGGCTATATATTACATGTTATATTATATAAATGTATGCTTTAAGTTATACAATTATTTTTTGAATGAAATCCAAATACGGGAGAGGACCAACAATTATTTAGAAGAACCCATTCTTAAAATAAATAAGACTTTGTAAATTATTAATTTGGTCGATTTAAAAGGAGAGAATTGAAAAACAAAAAGAAAAAAGAAAAAACAAGATACCCAATTTAAGGGCTGGCGAACCGACTCGAAACTATGAACAAAGGCCGATCACAGTTCGGTCGGAGGCCGGGTCAACATGGAGCTGGAGTTGATTCTTAATAATCTTAAATTCGGTTTAATTGAACGTTTTTTCTTTAAGGAATAGATTGTCCTGTTTAAGCGCAATTCAGAATTAAGCTCAGCGTGGAGTGTACCATTTGGCCACGAAAATCCTTCAATCATCGCTTTTGTCCAGCTCAATCGAATGTTAGAGTAGTCCATGCACAGATTTGTTATTACCAGGTCGAATTTAAATATAAATCGAATAGAATAGTATGTGTAATCTTATTTGACTTAAGCCTTTAATTGATTTGTTTATATTGATTGCTCAATTTTCTAGACTTATTTTAATAAATGTTACTTTTGAAAAGTCAATACTAGTTAGAGGTTAATATGATATTAATTAGATACCATGTGTGCAAATTAATCATTAATTTCAGTGATAGTCGAAGATAATATAAAATTATTATAATAGCTAGCTACAGAATTACGATATAAATGAAGTTATTTTATATAAAGAATCTTTTGATGGGCAATTTACATCTATATTATTAAACCAATATTACTTATTGGATCCTATATTTCCTTAAAAATTATTGATAACAACTGAATTACCACTAAGTCTTTTTTATTTAAGTAAAACTATAATTTCAACTATTGAACATCTAATAACATAATCACCATAATCCCACAATTTATGAAGATTATAAAACTACCAAAATTAGCACTAAAAAGCCTTTACTAAACCGAACTCAAATGGTGCTTATTTAGGGGATCCACTTATGAAAAGATTTATTACTACCATTAACCATCCTTATAATCTAATAGATGAAGTTAATTCTTATATTCTATAAACACTAACGAGTCTCACACAAACGCTATTATGATGCTATCAAATTCACTCACTAAACAATCAAGTGCTTAATTATCTCAAGAGCATAACATTATTCATCATTGAGGTTTGATTCAATCAATCTCCCCCACTAATCACACTCTGCGTTTCTATGATCTTTTACTCTTTTTTCAAGTGTCATACATATGACTTCCTCTTAAGCCTTATGAAACAAGTGACGTACGCAACATGCATATGATTATCACATCTAGATTTATACACCAATATCTTATTTTTTCAATATACTCGAATGATTTGTAAAGTCGTCTTACTACCAAATATTCTAAGTTGAAATATATAATAGAGACATCTAATTCTAAAAGTGTATTTTTAAAAAAAAAATAAATACGATACTTAAAAACTTCTTTTGTTAGTGTCGTACTTTAAGATTATCTTCAAATATTCATTTCTACACACGCATGGCAACGCAATTTGCTAATATCCTTATAATTAATTTATGCTTTCTGAATTATAAGAAAAGAATGCACAATATTTTATTGATAGAACACTTTTTCGTAAAACAATCTCTCGCTTCCATGGGCGGGGAAAAACGACAAGGTAAAAGAGAATTTCACCCACTATTCCCTGTTGATTTATCTCCTCTGTCCAAATCGGTGCTTTTTACCTACAAAACAAAGCATATGGTGACACAAGTCGCAACAACATCTCAACATCGAAACGTCACGACCTAAACTAATAGCAAGGATGCCATGGATAAGCCACTACTTCGTAAAGTCCCACTATAAAAAGACAAGATCCATTGTTCTTTGGGAGTGGATGCACTTCTTTTACTTTTCATGGGTTCTTGAATTTTTTCTTCTTTTTTTTTTCCCACACTTCTCTAGTCTCCACCACATAGGGAGCATATCAAGGAACCGAAAGGTGGAAAAAAGAAAAAAGAAAAAAAAAATAAAAAAGCTATTCATCCTATTGAATTTACATCATTGTCCAATTCTATCCCACCTTTGCTACATTAAATTGAAAAAAAAGAAAAGAAAAGAAAAGAAAGGTTGATAGGAAAATCCAATCATCATGTGGATAGAAATAGGGGTCGATCCAGTTAAATAGGTTGGAGAACTCCAAATTTGATTTTACATTATAAAAGTTTGATTTCATTAGAATTCGATGAAGCCAAATTTAAAATTTTAAGCTTTAAAATTCTAAATAAAACTCATGTATTTTCATTTTATATAGTACAAAATAAGAAAAAAAATCATAACACAATTCTGTACATCAGAGGATTTGTGCCTCGTTTGGTTTGCAACAATAGACAGAAAATTGTTTCACGTAGCATTTATTTCTTAAAGTACTACACATGACAAAAAGAATATGATAAAAACATCATGTTTTATATTTAGTTCTATCAAAATCACCACAACCACTTAAATTAAAGCTTAATCCTCAGCCCGACCTAAACCGTCTACAATCTGCAGTTCTTGATTCTCTAAAATGGAGAATTGAATCGACTTCATATATATGGATGTATGGATTCTAAGATCTAAGGTTTCAACTAATTATATAAATTATAATAAACTTTCTTTATACTTCAATAAGATAATCCAAAATAATTGTTGTATATTTTTAATATTTTACACAATAAGTATGGCTTTTATTTTAGGCGGGGGATGTGTAAAAGAGGTCGACGATAATGGGATAAAAATTAAAGGAAATGGAGGAAAAAGAAGCAAAAAGGTATCTCTAATTAGTTCTGGATCTTAGATACATGTCCCCGTGCCGGATTAGTTGCCGATTCCGAGGATCTTGCATAAAATCTGTGTGTCTGAAGCCGGTTTCGATTCTATATTTTAGAGAACTAAGAATCGCCGGTTCTAGCCAGTTTAAGCCGGGCTGAGGATTGTACCCCGATTTAGGTGGTGCAAGTTTTAGTAGAACTAAATATAAAACGTGGAGTTTTCATCAAATTCTTGTTGTCACATATAATACTTTAACAAACAAATGCTACATGAAACACTTTTTTATGTCTACTGTTTCAAACCAAATGAGGCTCAAATCCATTTTTTTTGTCATGATTATTTTGTATTATGTAAAATGAAAACACGTGAGTTCTATTCAAAATTTAAAAGCTTAAGATTTGAATTTTGGCTTCATTGAGTTCTGGTGAATACGAATTGGTATAATGTAAAATCAAATTTGGAGTTCACAAACCCATTTAACCAGTTTAACCCATTCTGTAATCAACATGATGATTGGATTTTCATGTGAATTTTTTTTTTTTTTTCAACTTGAACTACTAAAGGCAAGATGGAAAGTGGACGAAGATGTAAATTCAAATAGGAGGATTTTTTTTTTTTTTTTTAAGCCAATCCACTAAAGCTTGACATGTTTTCATAGCTCTTATGCTATTCCTTAATGATCCTAACTTGTGCCTTGAGCTCTTACTACGACCATCAATGTTACATGATCATAATTAACACCATGATATTGGTGGTAGTGATGGTAATAGTGATAGTAATCGCACAATGTTGGTGTTGGATGGTAGTGGCAACAGTGATATCATGGTAATATTAATTATGGCAATAGTGATGCAAGATGGTGGTAGGAGTAGCGATGTTGTTGATGTAATGGTATTGCTATAGTGGTGATACATGGTGTAAGTGGTAGGTAGCAATGCCAGAGAGTTGATGGTATAGTAGTAGTAAGGTGATAAAACTTTCGTAGTGCTGATTAGAGTATATCTTAGAAGCGGTTGTCATTGTGGTTATAACAAGTAGTGGTGGCTTAATAGTAGCAGTAGTAATGAGAGAAAATGGAAGTGGTGGTGGGGGGTAAGCAATAGTGACAATAATAGTAGTAATACAAAGGTAGTTGAAAAGCAACAATTGTTACAGTGGTGATGCGTTAATGTTAATGGCAATGACAAATGTGACTCAATGGCAACGATGCATTGGTACATGTAGTCATTTAAGATTATTTTAGCATGTGACTCAATGGCAACAATGCATTGGTGCATGGAGTCATTTAAGATTATTTTAGCTTGTTTTACTTTTTCTATGCTATGAAATTCTTTTTACTCAAGATCTAAATTATTGACTGGTAACTCTGGACCACGAGCACCTAAGGCTCATTCTAACGCCTATGAACCATGGGCTACTTAACCCCGACCCATGATTGGTCTAAGATAACCCAAGTCTTAATCTAAGAAGATTGAGTATGATTGGGTCAACTTTGGCCAACCATAGACCTTAGATTGGTCAAGTTAAGACCTCAAGCCTCATACCACAACTAAACCCATGGTGTTCGTGCTATAAGAGATTACAAATCTCAATAGTCCACTTAATGGACTGGAGCCTCAACTACCGAAGAACACTACAACACCATCACTTTCCTGGTTAAGAGCATGTCTTTCTAAGAAGATATATTTACCTATTTGGGTGACATATCTATACAAGATTCTCTTTATGAAACTTATAAATAGGGACAAATTCAATAGGCAAAACACTTCATACTCACATACATAAGCATTCTCACTCTTGTTTCTTCATTAATCTCACATATTTATCGACTTAAGTATTGAAGTAACTACATTAAACAACTCTCGACGCTTACTGACCATATTTCCTTCTGCAGGACTAACCCCATCCCTCAAGCCTAAAACAAAATCTCTACTAGCAAAATTAAAACGACAACATAAACTTTTAAAGTAATATGTTTCAATATTATCCATAAAACTTTACCAAAAACCAAACTATTACAACCTAACAATATCAATACTAATCTAATTCCCCCTCTTCCTAATAGTCATATGTGGATTAATCAAAATATAAAAGCAAAACACATTCACACATACACAATAAGAGGTATAAGCGAAATAAATTACTCGAATCAAACTCAATATTTACTTGAGTTCAACTCAAGAAAAATTAAGTTGAGCTTGAACTTAAATTACTTGAGTAGTTAATTGAATTGAGTTGAGCTTGAGCTTCATAATACTTGACTCAACTAGTTTGCCCCTAATCGAGCTCGAATTGAATATAAAAAAAAGTTGAGTTTGAATATTAACATTATTATAATTATGTTTTTAAATAAAATCAAGCTTAAATAAACTTAATCAAGTCAAGTTCAAACTTAAAATTTTAAACTAAATTAGGCTTAAGTCAAGCTTAAGTTTTAAAATTTCAAGTTAAATTTAAGTTCAGGGTCAAGATTATATTGTTTTGATTTAACAAATTTAAAGTTTTACACATACTTTTTCTACCAAAGGATTGGCCCCATCTCAATTTTGAATATCATGTCTTTACAATTATACCCTCGGATCCAACTCCTAAAGCTAACAAATTTCTAGTAATCCTTCCATGTCTTTTTCTTTCTACGTCCACTTTGTCCTCTTAATACTGGCTTTTACACTAATGGAAAGCATGGGAAGATTTAACCAAAAGAATACATAGATTGCTTTTCCAAGTTAAATCTTACAACAAAACCAAGAAAGAAAAGTTTCCATTAAAACCAACTAAAACATAACACCTCATCGACTAACTCATCACTAATAAATTATAGCACTCACCATATATGTATGTGTGTATATATATATATTAAAGACAAATGATGTAAAAGAAACCAAAGTCCCCAGAATTATATTCCTTGTGCAACAAAACTGCCAACTTTTACTTCGTTTGATATCCACGTAATGATAGAACATAGAGCACCGCATCACGAATGAAATCCTTACCATATCACGAATAATATCCATGTAATCAAATCCACAAAGATAACATAAGCTACTGAATGTAAAGAAGCCTCCTTTATACTAACCCACATTTAATTATTCCACACAGATTTAGATCAGCACCACCGTAGGAGATTCCGAATGCACTCATCACAATACTCCAATCACATGCCGCATCAATTGTAAAACTGTACTGGGCCCGATGCTAATAATTTTAACTTTCTTTTTTTTTTCCCTCACAAACTCGATTGATGAAGAGGATACATTTCCCTAATCCCCTAATGATAAACGTTTTCTTAATATATAATTGAATTGCAAACTGGGAATTTGGTTGGCAAAACTAAATATCCAGACGTACATTTATACATGTAACATAATGACTTCTTCATAGGTCCTACATAGCGTAAGATCCTCAATCCACATTGATGTTCTTGTAAATGCATGTTTATTAATTTGGTTGAAGTGCGTCAAGTGATTTTCTTGTTAATAGTTCTAATTAACCGAAGATATTCAACTACATTAGAAAGGACAGCAGGCAAAAATTTAATGAATAAATACGAACAAGGAGCATATTGTAAAAAGAAAAAAATAATAATAAATTTAAGGAATTGAAATGGAATAGCAAGAGCAGTAATGTATACCGAACATGTTACATAAAAAGGATCATCAACTTCTCTACTCCCAGCAGTTGCTGGCATAGAATTATTGGTTCCATGATACAACAGAAAAACTTCTCTCTTTTCTGTCTTCCCCAGTTTCCTCGAAAGACAACCTCATTTTTCCCCCAAGGGTGTTAATGAATCAAATTGCAAAAAACAATGGAACACCACACACAAGTTTGTGGGAGGTACCATCTTAGTAGATCATTTTAAAATTAAAAAAAAAAAAAAAGGTAAAAAAAATAACAATAATAAGGATCTAAACTTAAGAATATATGGGGGAAGAAAAGGACACCTAGACTAGGTTTAACCCAGTGGTCCTTTTCCATCCTTTCCTTCTTTCTAACTTCTGTTGTAATAGCAATAGTAAAATGGTTAAAAATGAATTCTTTTTTCCCTTTTGGAGTAAACCACCTTTTCTCCTATTTCCTTCCATCTTAAGCCCAATCATCAAAAAAAACATAGTATTTACCAAAACCTTTTTTCTCCTATCTACTACCTCAGTCATGAGTAAAGAAAGACCATTTCTAGTTTTGTTGTGCCACGAGCTGATCAATCTGCATCTGCTCTAACCATCCTAAAACAACATGATCAACCGAATCCATTTGTGAGCTGATACCCATAACCTCACTGGCTGAAGAGGTGCCTGTAACAGCGGGATGGGATGAAGCAAGCTTGTCTTTGATCTCAGTTGGAGATTCTTTCACCAGTGATTGAACCCACGAGAGGTCAGGTTCCTCCCCATTATTCCCGAGCTCGAATGAATTTGACCTCCTCAACTTGCCTAGTTCATCTGAACTCACAGCCCAGTCAGGCTTGCCATTGGAGGCTGCTCCCCATTTTGACCAAGGATTCACATGGGAGCCCACAATGGCAGACGAGTTGGACCCAAGTTCACGAGAGCTGAGGCTGCGCAATTGCTGTTGCTGCTTCTCACGTTGAGCTAAAATGGATACCCGAGAACTCACTGGGGGTATAGGTTCCATGTTGCGTGGAGACATCCTTCCAGATGATGGAACGCCAAAAGATGCTTGCAGGAAGGGATGATCAACACTTTTAGGTGAAAACGATGTATTAATAGGGGACAACATGCTCTGTTGTTGCTGGAATTGGTTAATGACAGCGGATTTACGAGTTGGGGAGAAAACAGCAGAAGCTAGTGACTGATCAGCATAGCGAGGTGATGAGCTCTCAGCAGAGAAGAGCTCATCAAGATTAGAAGGGGTTAATTTCAACCGACCAGAGCGGTTCAAGGAATTTGTACCCATTGATTGTTGTTGAAGAACAGATAACTCGCTAAATAGCTGTTGCTGCTGCTGGACATCATAGTCCGGTATCATATCAAAGTCCTCAGCAGGAATATCCCTTGCATTCAAAGATGATCTTAGACGACTGGATTGAAGATTGCTACCGGGGAGATGCAAGGTTGGCACATTCTGTTGTGGCCAAGGAACAGATGCATGTGACATCCCATTAGCAGATGGAGACATGGGTGGCGTGAACGGAGATGGGGACATGACAGATACTGATGAAGGAGACCCAGGCAACAGGTTCATAGCTGCAGCAAAATCCATGGCCGCGGAGCTACTTGAGCGAGGAGATGGAACTGCAGAACCTGTGGAGACATACAATGGGCGGAGCTCCTGCTCCGTATGGGCAAAGAAACATACTCTCCTTGCACAACCAGTACCATCCTTGCATAATCGCGTTCGATACTGTGCAGGATGTAGCCAGCACTCAAAAACACCATGAGCATATTCGCACATATCACCTCGTCGACAAGCCCCCTTCCGGAAATCTGGACAAGGCACACAGCTGTAATGGAACTTTCTTGGATCCCTCCTACGGGCATTCTCACCAGGATGTACAAAAGGACACTCTGTCCAGTCATGGGAATAAGCTCGTGAACAAGGCCGCACTTTGAAAGAATACATTCGGAATTCATCGGTTGAGTAGATGCTGTTCTTGATATCTGGAAGAGATGGATCGATGGGATACTCCCTCTTCTCTGACCCTGCAGTTACAGGTAGATCAATCATCTTCGATTTCATAGGTGAATTATGGGCAGATTCAAGAGATCCATTCTCCGGGGATGATGAAAGAGGTGGAGAATTTGTATTAGTAGCAACCGTTGACACCCTCAGATCGCGATGAATAACAGAACCATCAACCACTAAGAGCTCCTCAAGAGAAATTTTCATATAGAGGAGCTTTGGTGGAACCACAATAACCTCAACTGGGCGATGACCGCTTGCATCTGCCACATTCGGGTCTGCACCAGAAGCCAGAAGCAATTTGACAGCATCAATAGCATTGACAGCTCCACCAGATGCAGCAGAATGAAGGGCTGTGCTTCTATCAGTGCCACAAGTCCTATTTACATCAGCATCAGAAAGAGAAAGGATAAGTTGCATGACATCAAGACTGCCATAAGTTGCAGCAACCATTAAAGGAGTTCTTTGCTCATTAACCATCTGCTTTGACCCCTTCTTACGACAATACCAAACTCCAATTTCATCAATACTTGAAGGGTCCTGATCAATGCATCGTTTGAAACCCTCAACATTATTGTCAGCAGCAAGCTCAAGCAAGCTTGAAAAAGCATCTTCTGTCTCAATTGTCAAGTGATTCATTGTGCTTGCAATTCCAGCTCAGAGAAAAACGAATCTATAAATGACGTAGAAAATATACAAGGATAACAGAACTTCCCACTGAAATCACTACTGCATGTCTGTGCCTGCTCAAAATAAAACGGGGAAGAGTCATGACTCCATAGTAAGAACACTAACAACTCAAAGTGTTGATATCGTTAAGCTAAGAATATATCAACTCCGAAAAGGAAATGAGAACCATCAGTAGCATAGCAAAAAGGATATTGACCGATATCATAAAAGATCAACAAGAGAAAAAAGAGTGCGAAACAATATTTTTCAGTAGAATGACAAGTAAATACCAGTATCACTGAATGATATACAAGAAGAAATGAAAGCTGAAGGTCTTCAAAAGGGGAGGATGATCCAATCATGAAAAATAATCAGTGGTCCACCGAACGAAAAAATAAAAGAGAAAAATTAGGTGTAACAAGGCGAAACGAAGACACTGCTTCCATGTTGTGCTTTTAAAAGAGACAGCAAAAACATCACTTAAAGACTAAGTACGAGGAAACATAAACACCTAGTTTCATGATCTGAAACATCGGTTCCTCCTCTTCCTTACATAGGACAAAAATGAGACGTCAACAAGTCAACTTTTTTGGTTTGGTTTTAAAACTTAAGATTCTTCACCATCAAGGAGGCTACATAGGCAACTTCATCATCCTTGCTAGAAAAATATATATATCAGCAAACCCTTATAGAGATAGATCTTTCGATTCAAAAAAGTAAAAAAGAGGGGACTTTTGATTTTTCATTGACTACACTCTCTACATAGCTATGCAGATACATCAACTCATTACAACACCATACACATATATGCCAAACCAAAGAAAATTACATTCTAAGAGGAAAATTAAAATTTCCAACATAAGCAAATGAATAAAAGATCAGCAACGACGATCTTGCAGAAAAATCTAATTAAAACTCGTTTTCTAAATCACATGAACTAAAAGTAGATTATGTTCATAGAATCGAAATTACATTCATATTACATTCATATGCAATAACAGATCAGTTTTTTTTTTCACGGTCATTTCTTTTTCCTATAACCAAAAAGAAAAACCCTTTATATATATTACTTCTAAACAAGCAGCAGATGGTAAAACAATAAATCAACAAAAAGAAGCAACCTTTGTCATTGCATGTGACTTAAACTTAAAAAAAAAAAAAAAACCATAAATCTAATTAACCCAAAAACTCAAAAAAAAAAAAAAAGTACAAAGAAAATAAGAAAAAGATCCCAGAAAACAGTTCCATGATGGCACCACATCTTACCTATTAAATCCAGCTATGGAACACAGGATTCCTCAAATGCAACAGACTTCACAGATCTATACTACTTCTAGTAAAAATATATCCAAAGCTTGACACTGAAAAATCTCTACTTTAACAAATATAGAAGGGATAGTGAGTGTGTGTGTATATGTTGGAACTAAAAGGAGAGAAATTTGGGATTACAGGGAATGGCAAGAGTAGGAGCTGTTTGGTTTTTGTTCTTCCATCTCTATTTCCTATGTTCTCTCTCTCCATCTGTGTTAGAAAAAGGAGGAGAGAAAAATAAAATAATAATAATAATAATAATAATAATGTCGAGAGGTTATTATTATTTAGCTTAATGCTATTTTAA
The DNA here is from genome assembly GCA_024138005.1 of Lumnitzera racemosa. Taxonomy (NCBI): domain Eukaryota; kingdom Viridiplantae; phylum Streptophyta; class Magnoliopsida; order Myrtales; family Combretaceae; genus Lumnitzera; species Lumnitzera racemosa. Next base: position 115,958,941 of record JAMXBC010000002.1, read on the forward strand.
TTCTTTTTTTTAATTAAATCTCCTATTTAATAGAAGCTAAAGAATATCAAAAAAATTACACTATGATATAAATAAATAAAGCAAGCCAGGCGCACTCGCAATTTTTTTATTTTATTTTTTATTGTGCGTTATGTCCACAGTTAGCTTTTCCATATAGCCTCGCCAATTGAGAATTTCTTTCTCTCTTTTAACCGATTAAGGATAAAATTGTCAAAGGGCAAAAATCCAGGGCTGTTTTAGTAATTTGCTTACTAGAACTTGCGAAAATTTCTGAGATGGCGGGATTTGATTGGTTGGTGGTTTATCGGAAGTATGTAAGTGTATAGATATTGGCGAAATCTTTGTACGAATTTACCTTCGCCTTTTGGTCAAATTCCTTGGAAATTCAACCTAAATTCACTCCACATGAAAGTTAAATTTTGATGGCGTGGTATACAATAGAACCGGGTTAGAGAATGCCACAATTAGGAATTTGCTTCATTATCCAGTAAGAGAGGTCTTATCCATTAGGTCAACGACACGTCATTGGCAATTGTGGTAATGTGATGCACTGAAGAAAACATCCAGTATGATACACAAAATGGAGGTTACTGGTAACCGGTTTGGAAGGTGGAAAGGTGTAAAGGAAAACTGGTTAGGTGGAGAAAGGGCGACCGGTTGAGGAGGTGAAAATGGGATTGGATTTAAGTGAATTTGAAGGTCGTGATGGAATCCACCAGTGGGAATGCGCGATAAGCGTGGTACCGAGCGTACTGGAACGGACTTGAAGTATGAGTCGATTCGAGTAAATTGTGAGGTCAAATCACACAAAAGGGAGGCAGAAAAAGCATGGAGCACCAACGACGCTAAGAAAACGTAGAAAGGCAACGAGAAAATGGTAAGGACGAAACGAATTAAGGAAGGAAATTTGATTAAATAAAAAAAAAAAAGACAGACACCTGATGTATTATTAATACAGTAGAGAGAGAGAGAGAGAGAGAATGGGTAAGGGTCGGTAATAATCAAAAGTTATGTTTTGCCATTGAAAGTAAAATTAGACTACACGTAGTGGGGAAAACAAAAAAAAAAAAAAAAAAAACCACTTTTGCCGCCGCCCAAGTGGACTCTGCAGACAAGTTGAAACTTGGGCTGAATATAAATTCAAAGTCATTTCCATTTAAATTCAAATGTTAATTCTTCCATCATAGGTGATTGTTGTTTATTTATTAATAAAAATTTCCAGAAGGACATAATGTGAAAAAAATGTTTATTCTTGAGCTCCTCTTAAAAATTCCATATAAAGTTGATCCTACTTATGTAAGTATATAATAGATAGATATAAAGTTATCTTTATAAGTAATTATTTTCAAGAATTTTTTGAGATGTCATATTAGTATTATAAATCAATAATAAATTTCCTTGACTTTCCTACTTTATTTGTACACTCCTAATAAATAGCTTCTTTAATAATTGTTTATAATTTTATAGGGCTACATCAAAAATCATATATATATATATATATTTCAAAGTTTTAAGCTCTTATGGTGTCTTTCATATATTAAAAAATATATTCAACATTTTATAGATAATTCTAATGTGATTTATCCATAATTTCATATTTCAATGACAAGTCCTCCTACCATCAGGGGTGAATCTAAGGGATAACTAATAGGGGACTCGATCCCCAAACTCCAAATATTTTTTTTTACTTTTTAAAAATAAAAAAATACATATACTAAATATATATTTTAAACAAATTACTACGTACTATATGAAAACTAAGAATCGACTCTCCTATCAATCATTAGTCTCTATACTATTGGTCAATAGTCTTTATAAGTTACATTAGACTTCCCATTTCTAAGCTATTCTCTTAATCGTATTAAGTTAATTGGAATTAGATATATAATTAAAAGTAAGAAGTTTCTATAACTATAACAAAATGAAGCTTTATACGGTTTAAGTCTGATATTATCAAAGACTCCAATCTTTCAATATTCTAAGTCCTATTAACATCAGCTAATAAAAGACAAAAAGCAACATAAATATAGGGGATTAAATTTGAAAATCCTACAATAAAGACATATCTATAGTGGTTCTCTCAACAAAAAAAAACAAAAGACAAATGCCTCCCAAGAGTTTTCAAAAGCTTGGCAGACCTTACCTCAAGCATACCCTTCACCAGAATGGCAAAGATATCTTGTATCAGCAACAAAAATCTTTAAAGGGATAAGTTAATAGCTTAGTAAGAAAGCTCAACCATGTCAGTAAGCAGTTATCAAAGAGTTTAAATAAACATATAAATACATGAGAAATCGATATGGCAAACAAATACATGTAGTTGCTTAAATATTGCATGCAACTTAGATTTTCGCCTTTCAAAGTCAAAATTAGAGAATTCTAGTCCAACAGATCTAAGTATTACATTTGAACTTGTCATGAGTGAGGACTCTACATTCTCACAAGATAAGAAAATAATTTCTTTTATATAAAGATTTTAAGTTCAAGTGTAGTATGCAAATAGAGCACAATAGTCCTTACTTATCCTTAAACAATGATCCTTAGCACATGATTGGCGTTTCTAACGTCTAGTGTAAACCCCATAACTAACCATTCGAGGTTTCAATCAGTTAAAAACTCAATCGAATTTAAATTATAAAGTAAAGTTAGAAATATTAGTAAAAATGACCCCGTAAACTTGAATTTAAAAAAATAAGTAATAAAATAGGAGACTATAAAATTTTCAAATTTTAAGTATAATAAGTACTAATTACCGAAAAAGCGAAAAGTGTAATCTAATAACTAATTAGGAATATTTACATGTACTAAAAATTTTAAAATGACCAAAATAATAATTAGGAATGTTCACATGTACCCCACATGTATTTACGTGTAGATAAAAATACGTGAAATTACCTAAATTGGCTAAAAATTAAGCAAATAATTAAAGAAAATTATAAATTAATCATGAAAAAATCAAAATAGGATAGAATGATCCAAATCTAGTCGTGGCAAGTCAAGATCTGCAAAATAAAAATTAACCAATTAAAATTAGACAACACAAAAGCCAAAAATTGAGGAAATTGGGCAAAGTCATGTCTAATTAATGCATATTAATTACCAAAATTGTCTATAAATAGGAAAAAAAATTTCAGAACTCATTTGGGCAGTGAGGAATCAGAGAAAAATCGAGAGATTAAAAAATTTAAGAGAAAATCTAGAAAACAAAAAAAGAAAAAAAAACTATACAATTAGGGTCTTTAAAGGGAACCCACACCAGACGAGAAACTGGGAGCGGACAGTCACCACCACCACACGGTGGTGGCAGCGCCCAGGCCGGTTGACAAGGCCACGGCGGCCGGCGGTAGCCGGAGCCACCCAGATCGGTGAGTCCGATTTCTGGCCCGATTTTATGTAATTTTGTTAAAAATAGTAAATATTCTTAGAAAATTATGAATTTTGCTATTATGAAATATTTTTGTATGTAGTTTTTAGGAAAAATATTATTTTAATGAAAATATGTCTCGTAATATATGATCCTTAAGAAATCGTATAAAACCAAACATGTTTCGGTTTAGAAATAAATGACCTTAGGAGTGTAGTTTCGAGCCCAAAATTTTTGTGTAGATTACTTAGATGATATAAAACAGTGCTATGAAGCCTATTTTCAAAAATCAAATTTTGAAAATTTTAGATAATTTTTAGGCCCTAAAATGAGGCATAAAATGGATAATTTAGGGTTAATTAAGTAATTAAATGGTTAATTACTGATTTAGTGAATAAGTATATGTTTTAAGATGTTGAAATCTAATGGAGTATGATACTTGTAGCATTTAGGGTGTTAGATGTAATTATTAAGTTAATTATGTAGTAAATGAGTAATATGGAAAAATAGTTAACTTTAAGTTAATTTTGTAAATTAGGGTAATTAGATATAAAATCTAATTTATGATGAATTTAGACATTTTGAAATGATAATTGATGTTGGGAGATAGTAATTAGAGCAATAAAAATATTAGATGTATATTATGTACATCATAAGTAATAGTACATGATACACAATTATTAGAAATATAATAAATAGAAAATATTATAATAAAAAAATTATAATATGATAATAATAAAAATATACAATAAATCTGATAAGAAACTTGAATTTATGTAATTATATGAAAAATGTAAAAATTTCTCACATTAGGAGTGAAGTCGGTACACTAATACGGATTTAAGTATATCGGGTAAAATAAAATACTAATTAGAGGTAATAATGGTATTTAGGAAATCGAGAAGTAACGTGATTAATTTCACATTATGAGTTGAAACGAATTTTTAGGGTTGGAGTATAAAACACTACTTATAAATCAAACTAGAACCAAATTTAGAAATCCATGCAGAAACTGAACCCGAACCTAACCCCAAACCTAGAATAATTATAAAAGACTTAAGGCCTAGATAATTATGCATATTAAACCCTAAACAACACATAACAATAAGCATTATAGGATAAAATGAACCTATAATAGTTATATGAAAAACTGAAACCACGTTTGTGCTATAGGGATGATTGGCAATGGCTTGAGCAAGTCGGACCTCGAGTGAGTGAGCGAGGAGTCGAGGTAAGTTGGGATTAATACAATGCTATATTTTGGAGGCTTAAGATTATGCTTGGTTGTGCTTGTTAGATAGTTGGATGTGTGCATATGCTTGATTATGGGTGATGCTATGATTCTGTCTATTATTCTAGCATGTATTGTATGATTTGTATGAAATGATTGATCACTTTAAACAGGACTTAATCAAATATACAACCAGTAATCATAATCGGATATGCATGGTAACCTGTTAAGGGAACTTAGGACTCTCCGGCAAATACCGATCCCTTCGAAAGGGATAGCACAGGATTGCATAATGGTCCCTTCTTCATCCTTAGCTGAACTAAATGACAGAAGAGGAGGTCGCGGCGAGGGTGAAGCCAGTGGTTCGAAGGTAGTCGTAGGAGAAGCGAGGTCTCCATTGCACAAGCCTGGGTTTGATCGTGAGCTGTTACATTAATGACAACTCCTCAACCCGGATTAGAGTGGGCGCAATTTCTCTAATCTCACGACAGGCCGAACAACGTTATGCGATGGTATTTGCTTGCACATACATTGCACCTAATAAGTTCATTGAAAACCTTGTTGTATTTATGATATAGTTTTAAGTCATCCGTCCTAACTTACTGAGTTGTGGTTGCTCACATCCCTATAGACGTTGTGCAGGTGCTGGCTAAGAAGCGGCAAACAACTACTTTGAAGCTAGCAACTGCTGGATCCTAGGGAATGAGGAAAAACATTGAAGAATCAACACATATTTTATTACTTTTCATTTCTGAATAATGTATAACTAAGAAATATGTTACAGAGAATTATTGTAAACTTTAATTGCAATAATTGAATTATAGTTTATATATATATTTCCTCACTTTCTTAGGTAAATGATTTATTTAAATTACAACCTGTTTACTTCAAAGCGGGTTAGTCGTGGATGCCTTGTATAGATCAGGTCTAAGATAGCGGTTGTAAGGCCAACTTCTATCTTAGGATGGTTTACACGGCGAGACTATTACAACTCTGCTACTTCGGGGCATGACATCTAGTAAGCTTGTAACCAAGATAAGGTTATATAGTATAAGTGTACTGTACAAATAACTCATATTTATAATAATAACAACTCTCACAAGATCTTTTTATTACCTCTGTGTGATGTGTTGGTCTGATTTATATATGCATATGCCATGATAATGCATGCTCCAAATTTTATGATTTTTAGATTAATACAATTATATTCATTATAAGGTGATCAATCAATGGCTTCAGACATTCTTTAATTTGTCTAAATGTAGACCTTATGGATGATGAAATATATAATTCGTTACTTTCATTTTACTCAATACAATATAATAACATATACAGACAATTTCCCAATTTTATCCCATACATCACCCATTTAATTTTTTAAAAAATAATACCATTAAATTATAAGCATACACAAGACATGGGATCATAAGAAACTCATTCAACCATATTTTATCACAAATCGTAATAATCTGTAGGCAGATCAAAGTCCTGATTAAATTCATCTTATAGAAAGAAAGACTTTTAATTATGATTATAGACACCTAATTTTTGCCCTTCCGTAGTTTTCATTTTTATTTTTTACAAAAAGGATCCTAATTCAAAGATAACAAAAAAATTAATAAAAAATAATAATAACAAAAATTAACAAATAATGAAAATACCAAAAAAATAAGAAAAGGAAAAATCATAAAGATTTCATAGATTTTTAGGAAGTAATTTATATTAGTAATAATTAGGTTTAGAGTAGTTAAATTTTTTTTAGAGAATTGGATAGTTTAAATATAATTTAATTGTAATGAATGTCAAGTCACATGCCAACAGCCTAACGGATAAGTAGCGGAGTGTTTAGGGTGGATTTAGTTGGAGGTCATGGGTATAGGATTTGATTTGAGACTTTATTAAAGAAAAGAACAACAACCTTGATGAGGGGGGTTGAAAAAAAAAACAAACAAAAAAAGAAACCCATAAGCCCTTGCAGAAACTAGCACACATATTGCTACAGACAACAACTCAGGCCATATAACAGTATTCTTCATTGTTGCTGAATGCTCGCCCGACAGATTAACAGCAGCAGCCCCAGATACACGAACCACTCACTGTCCCGCGTAAGTTCCTCGCCACTGTAACACCTCATACAGCGAACAGCAGCAGCGATCGCAGTCCTGCACACTCCTGATCCGAACAACCGCCGCACGCTCAAATCTGCCATCCTATACATTCCTAATCACTGGGCATCAACGCTGAAGTCACTGCATGGTTTCACCGAACGTGCCACGCTCACTAGCCACACTCCGTTGCAGTGCCTATACAACAGGTCAATACACGAACAACCTTCATGCTGAGCTATTGTCAATGATCTGCAGTACTGTACCGAGCAACTCCATCACTGCTGCACATGGCTCACACACTGTTACGTACAAATCTCACACACGCTGGGGCGCACAGAGCACTGCTCATCATTGAGTAATTCCTTCACCAGACAAACAATCAGAATTCATCATGTCATGCTTTACAAGACGGATGAGATTCTTACTGCTTTCCGTGAGTACGAAGCCTCAGAGACAGGTAAAAGGCTAATGCTACCGATGTCCATCCTCAATCAACCCGTTGCGCTCAGGGAATACGTAGATGGAATGCTCGCAGATATGAATGTAGACCCTGTGCCTATAATCTGGGAGTACATGGCGCGATCTGTGATCAAGGAAGCCCACGATTTCGTTCAAAACCATGGTTGCATGCACAGTCTAATTGTTAAAGCATGCATAGAAGTTCGTAGTGTAGAGGATATTTATTTAACTGATCCCTCGACATCGGAGTCTACACATCAAAGGCTAATGGAAATTGTTTTCAAGAAACAAAGTCACTCTCGAAGACGAGCGCAACCATGTTACACCGCCTATATGCACACAGACACAACACACCAACAAACATGAATACAACAATCACGAGCAATTGGATTAAAGCCATCACATCTCCACGCTTGACAAACCAACACCAATACTTCATCGAACAGACTTAGTCAGGTTCGGTTTTGGTTATTTTATTTTATTTATTTATTTGTCTCTTTATTTATCATTATAATCCTATTAGTTATTTAGTTAAGTTTATGACATGATAGGTAAATAGATATATGTGTATGTATTTATATGCTTAGGTATATTTTTAGCATTATGACTTTAGGATTTTCTCACTTAGAAAAATTTATTTTGTAAATAAATAAAAATAAAAAAATAGAAATCCCGTTTTTTTTAAAAAAAAATAGGACTTTTAGAGAGTTTTTATAAAATAAGAATAAAAGACTTAGTGAATTAGGGCTCTTTTAGAATTTTCTTTGAAAAACTAAATTAATAATAATGTAAACTCGATTGATTTTCAAAATTAAAATCAATCCACCCAATTGATTACGGTTTTTTTTTCTTTTTCCCGACTTCGGTTGAGTGGCGAATCGAAAAATTATTTTCAATAAAAAACTAGAATTTCTCAATTTCTTTAATCGAGAATTAATATTAAATGGGTTAGGGTTTAGTATTAATTAAGAAATGAGAAATCAATTTTAAACAAAAACAAAAAAATCAGACTCGACAGTGATTAAATAATAAGAGATAAGTGAAAGTATAAGTTATTCTTTACAATACTTTCTTCGTTATATTTTATAACATTTTTAATGTTATAAAAATTACAATTCTATAAATAAGTATTTTAAACTTTGTTATATTTTTAATTATGCCTTGCCTCGTGTGTGTACACATTTTGTCACTATTCTTAGCTTTGCCAGACATATTAAGTTCTACTATAATTTGCTAAGTCTTAATCATTAGCTAGAGTTATATAGATTCCTACTTTAGAAAGTGATAGTAATTGTTGTGTTTCTTGACTCAAAAGGAATTTGACTATGCTCTATTGAACAATCGTTTATGAAGACCTTAGGTAAGGGTGAGATCAAAGGCTATGAAGGTAGACTTACACAATAATAATTAAGCAACTTTGCAACACGACATGAAAAAGAGGGAGAGGGAAAAAGAATTTCAATTTTCAATTACCTTCGTATAGGAGCTATATTTTATAGGCAGTTGTAGCTCACTCAATACTTGTTTTACCAATACTAACATAGACACAAACTAAACTAACAACAACAACACTTTTCCTAACACACCTAACCTTATACACGTGGCAGCCCCTCTGTAGTTGTTTCGCCCCGAAGTCACAGAGTCACAATAATCCCGCCATGTAAACCATTCTATGATAGTAACTGGCCTCACAGTACCTACCATAGACATAATTTACATAAGGCGTTGACGACTCCTTACTTTGAAGTAAACAGTTCCATTTGAGTGTTTAACTATAAACATAGTAATTATCACAAATTTTTAATAAACATATATAATTATATATAAAGTTCACAGAACTTCTTAGGAAGATCTACTTAAACATAACGGTATACTAAGTTTACGTAACAACTACTAGTCTTTTAGTTTTAAACCACAAAGGACACAAAAACTACATATCCATTGCCAAGCCAATTGATCCTCACACCCCTGGCTTCAGAAGAACTAACCTCTGGATAATTGTATGGTAGCATAATACTTGCAGTAATCAGAAATCAGGACTTGCAAAACGATCTACAAGAGTATGAGCAACTATAGCTCAGTAAGTTGAATTGGAGACTCATGAGAGTATATAAACACAAATAAATGCAATGCAACAATTAAGTGTCATTGCACAACGTAGTCTGATCCGTTGCAAAATCAAAGAAATTCCACCCACTCTAATCCAAGTTGAGGAGTTTCCATGTTATGCAGCAGCTCACAACCAAACCCATGCTTGTGCAATGGAGACACTGCTCCTCCCGCGACTACCTTCGAACCATTGACTTCACCCTCGTCGCGACTTCATCTCTTGTCACTTGATTCAACTAAGGATGATGAAGGGACCATTATGGAATCCTGCGCTATTCCTTTCGAAGGGGTCCATATTTGGTTGGAGAATCCTATGACCCCCTAACTGGTTGGAGAATCCTATGATCCCCTAACAGGTTGCAATGCATGACATTTTTTTTTGTTATTAGAGTCAAATAAGATTAAATTTCATTTAGGGTGTTCAAACGATTTCATACTAATTCAATCAATCACATTACAAATTTCAACACGCATTCAGATACAGTAACCACATGCGTAGATTGCTTATAATCACAACCATATATAATCCTAAGTCTCCGAGTACCATAAAATAGTACTCTAATACAGTAAGTAATAACCCAACTTACTTGAAATTTCTTAGTCGCTCGATCATTCAATTGCAAGCCGATTCATCTTTGAGTATCCTATAATACAAATAGGTCTTTTTAGTTCTTATACTTTAATGATTCATATTATAAGTTATAATTTAGCTCCTTTTTTTTTCCATATATACCTATTATTTACTAATGATTCATTCTACCCTATTTCGAGATTTAGTTCCTAAATTAGATTCTAGTTTTGATTCTAGAATCTTAAATATGCTCGAATCTTAATGTAAAATTAATCACGTTAAGTTCGAGTATTCTAATATCCCATTGGATCTTAATTTAGTATTCTAAATTGTTCGATATACGCTAATCCTAATTGGGGTACCGAATTTATTCCCGATGTGAGAAAATTTTACATTTTTTTATACGATTACCTAAAATTAAATTTTGTTTCATATTTATTATATTTTGATTTTTATTATTATATTATCTAATTAAACCTGATTTTTATAATATTCCTAATTTTCTACAATTAGCACATAATTCCTTTATTAATTACACTTAACATTCCAAAGGCTAGGATTAGGTTTCCACATCAAAAATTAACATCCCTAACCCTCTAATTAATATCTAAATCAGTAATTAATGTCTTAATCACTTAATTAACCCAATGTTTCTATCATTTTAGGGCTAAAAATTTACCTAAAAATTTTGAAAATTAAATTTAAAAAATGGCTTTATAACATTGTTCTATATTACTTAAGCATTTTACAGAAAAAATTTGAGCTCCAAACTATACTCCTAAGCCTATTTATTTCTAATCCTAATTATGTTCGGTTTTGCTTAATTTCTTAAGAACTCTATATTTTTGCAAGTGATTATACTTAATCACTATTTTTTCCTAAATCTACATACAATAAAACCTTAAAATAATAAATTTCATAATTTTCTGGATAAAATATATAATTTTACAAAATTATACAAAATCGGAGCAGATAAGAGACTCACTCGGTCCGATGTCTTATGGCCTTCTAACATCGGTCCAAGTGTATCGGCCGGTCCAGGCGGTGGGTCTAGAGTGGGGTGGTGGTGGTGGCTCGTGGGTTTGACTCAATAGCCCTAACTACACCGGTTTCCTTTCTTTCTTTCTTTTTTTTTTAACTTTAGTTTTTCTCTTGAATTTCAATGCTTCCTATTGTTCTTTGATTTCTAATTGTCTAAAGGAGCTCTATACATTTTTTCCCTATTTATAGAACTTTGTGGTAATTAATATGCATTCAATTAGATAAAACATTGCCCAATTTTCTTAATTTTTGGCTTTTATGTTGCTTAATTTTGATTGGCTAATTTTTCTTCTTCAACTCCTAACTTGCCATGACCAAATCTACATCATTCCAAATTTCTCTGATTTTCCTTAATTAATTAATATTTTTTTAATTATTTAATAAGTTTTTAGCCACTTTAAGAAATTTCATGTATTTTTATCTACACGTAAATACATATGGGGTACATGTAAACATTCGTAATTATTATTTAGGTTGTTCTACGATTTTTAGTATACATATAATCTATCTCTAGTAATTTATTAGTTATTAGATTACACTTTTCACCTTTTCGATAATTAATAATTATTATACTTACAATTTGAAAATTTTATAGTCTTCTATTTTATTACTTATTTTTTTATATTCAAGTTTACGAGGTGATTTTTACTAATATTTCTATTCATAATTCATATTTTTGGTTTGATCAGATCCTTTAATCGATTGCCCTAAACTTTGTATTCTAAGTTCAATCCTACAGTCACGTAGCTTAACTTTAGGGCTTATAGTAGTAGCAACATAACTCAAATAGTTGTGGCTCACACAGTAGCTGCCATTCTTCAACAAGATTAATACTAAAATAGTAATATACCCTAAACTAACTGTAACCTTTTAACAGCAGCTATACAACTCAACAAACTCACTTTAGCAGCCACTTAATAGTTGTAGCTTAGTAGCTACACCACGACGACAAAGGTACACATACATTACTCCTATACGCATACTTCAACGACAAGACACTTGTACATACATGTGATAGAACATACATACACACAACATATCATATATATAGACATGAAACAACAAAAAAATATACATACAAGATAGCAGAACATAAGCATACATGCGATAGTAAGACATACATGCACGATAAAGCGTGCACACATGTAAGACAGCAGAACATACGTACATATGAGATGGCAGAACACACATGTATGCGATGTCAGTGTTTACAACTTCTTTTATACCTTAACTACTTCTTTTATGCCTTGAAAAAAAATAGTCGAACCAAGAGTTTTTGTTCTTTTTACTTCACTTTGTAGAATCAAAATGAAAGGAAACAAAACAAGAAAATTAGGAAATAAGGGAAGGGGTTCACGATTATGGAGGAGGGAAATATGTGTGTTTTACTTTATATTAATTAAATGAATTACAAAGGAAATGGAGTAGGCTTTTATTAGATCTACACTTTATCTTCTTCTTAGTTCTAAGCCACATGGTCTAATCACATAAATTGCTAACTTATTTTAGAAAGAAAAACATAGAATGAGAAAAAGATAAAGAAAAGAAAAAGAAAAAGAAAAAGAAAAAGGAAAAGAAAAAATTTAAAAGTATTAGATTGACTTTTGTAAATGTAAAATTATAAAATTAATAATAATTACGAAATAATATTTATAATTTTATTAATTAAATTGTTACTTGTTACGTTTATAATATTTGAGAGTTGTCTTTATCATTCGTTAATGATTTTATGCGATTACACGTATTAGTCGATAATTATATTCAATTAGGATTTTATTACTATTGGAATAAATTTATTTGTTTTATAAGCTTAGGGTTATAATTTTAGGGTTTTTTTAAGTTTGAATTTAATCTTTGGTATTTACACGTACGTAGAGTTTAAGGTTTTTGTATGCAATTAAGATTTTAAGATTTTTCTTCCTCATAAAATATTCAAATTTATAATTTAATAAAAATTTTAATTTATTTAGCCTTATCGACCTGTAAAGTCGTTTAGGGCACTTGTGTTCAATTTAGGGTTTAGATAAAAACTTTACAGAGTTTACAACTGCAATGTCAGATCCTAGCTAAAAAGAAGTACAACCTTCATGTGGATACACTCCATTGTTGGGGGTTTTAAAATAGAAAAGAATAGTGACTAGTCATATTTAGCATAAGAGGTTATGATCCCAAGTTAACTAAATAAGGTGGCGATAAAATAAAGTGTTGGTTGAGCATCTTAAAAAAGAAAAAAACAATCTCTTAAACATGAAGTAGCAATTTGATCTCTAGGGGAACAATTGGGAAAAGGGACCAAGTGTGTAATATACTAAAAGGGTTTAGTTGCCATAGGGAAGAAGTTGGGGATAGATAACAAAACTTGTGATGTGTTGGTTCCATACATGAAGTATAAGGATGTATACTTGTTTTTAATGGATAGAGAGATATGGTCGCTAAGTAATGATAGGGAGGTTTGAAATTGCACTTCCAAATGCTTACACGATGGAGCTAAAACTCAAGCTTAGGTGATATGGTTTAGATGCTTCAACAAATTATAATTCAAGTAGGGAGACCCAATTTTACTAAGAAGAAAATATTTAAGGTTTGAGGGTTTTAAATATTTTAGGGTGTAATATTTTTATATTTTTATTGTTTCTAAAAGTTATTAAAATAATTTTAAGGGTAACTTTTAAATTGATTTAATTTACCAATCTAAGAGATTTTGACAATGTTAAGGCATTTACTCTAATCCTAGCTTTTGGAAATTTTACAAGGCTATCGAGTTTTATTTTGGTTTTCCTTAATTTATTTTATAATAAGCCCAACCCACTTTACATAAATTACTTGACATTAAATTAAGGAAATAAATTGTTTTGAAAAAATATTTTTAAAAAAATTAGAGTTGCCAACCAGTTTTACTAGTAAAAAATGAAATTCGGGTTTTCGGTTTGGCTGTTGATTTGCGGATTTTCTTAAAAAATAATTTTAGAAAATTAACAAGAAAAATTAAGTTTAAAGGTTAACCTATTGAGACTCAGTCACTATGTAAAAATTAAAAAAATAACGGGCTTTATTTTTATTATTTGTTTAAAAATACTAAGATATGTGAAGATATACAAAATATAACTAAAATGAATTTATTATTATTTTTTATTACGAATTTTTTAGGAAAAGGAAAAAAATTAAATTTTTTTTTATATAGTTACCCTGAAAGTACCTATGTATCCACTAGTTAGAATCAAATCAATGTAGTTCTTTTTTAAAAAAGATTGAGCATGTAGATTTTTTTAAAATTTGAAAATCGAGTTAGATTTATGTTTATTTAACAATTTATTATTTAAAAAAATTTAATTTCACAAATTTAAAAAAAAACTTAACTAATTAAATCTTTTTTTTTAAACTCTAGTTAAGATTTTTTCTTATTTTATTTTTATAAAAAAGTCACTATGTGTCAAAATCAATCTTTTCTAAATCCTATATATAAGATACGTATCTTCTTCGAAGATACAGATCTCAAACAAATGATATGTGATTTTTTCTAAAAAATGTAATTTTACTAAAAATGCAATTTATCAAAAATTGAAATTATCTAACAAAATAACAAATGATATGACGATTATTTTTAAAATATATAATAAAAAAACCTGCACTAAAAATATAAAATTAGTAAAATAATTAATTTAACTAATTAAATAAAATAATAAATTAATTTTTTTCCTAAGCTGGTCGAATCACATATGATTAGCGTATTTGAACTAACTGTATCGTAACCGTCTGGATTACGTTCGTGTGTTTGGCGTGGAATCGATCGCAAGCATTGTAGTTTATTGTACGTACAATAGTAAATCGTGCACTTTTGTTCGGCATGTGAAATCAAGTGATCGTATTAGTGTGTATTGTGTTCAATGTGTGGCTATGTGAAATTGTGTGCATGTTATTGTGTGTTTGTATGTGTATAACAGTGTGTGTGTCAAGGTGTGTTTATGTGTGCGTGGTAGTATATGCAGTAAGGTAATGGCGTATGTGAGTGACATAAAAGCAATGTCATGTGATTAAAGCGAAGTGCATGTGAGTTAATGAAGTAGTATTAGTAAGTGATTGAAGTGACATGTATGTAGTGTGGCGTCTATGTGCATGTAGTGTATGCAGGACGGTATATGCAGGTAATATAGGTAATGTTGTGCTTATGGCATAGAGTATGTGTCAGGGGACGTGCAAGCGCTATATTTGTTGGCGTGTGTAGTGCAGTGGGTAGGGGGGTTGGGGGCGCTATCGTGTGTTTGGTTTGGACATGGAGCAATTTGCTGTATCGATCAGGCAACGAAGTGTTCATGTCATGTAATAGAGTGTTTAGGGAAGTATAGTGGAGATTGAGTGTTAGGTTGTGTAAAAAAAAAAAAACATTCTTAAGTCCATATTGAATTCTTATTTATAATATCTACAATTGAATCTTCTGTATCAAAAGATACAATAATAAACTTGGATATAGAAAATATGATTTATTCAACTTAACTTCTAGAAACCTTATTTTAATTTAGGCTTTCTATTTTTCGGGCTCAACTTAGTCCAACTTGATTTAGCCCAATAACCTACTTAATAAATCTTAAGTTTATTCTAACCCAATATAAATCAGATAAAAAATCCACTTTATAATGGACTAGATTAAAATATTTTAATGGAGCCAGATCTTTCAATGATTTAGAATTTACTAAATTAAAAATACACCATTATTTGACTTAACCCTAAACGACTTCATTTGACTCAATACGATATTTTATTTTTATTTTTCATTTTTTAATTTATTATTATTTTTATTTATATTTTTTTCTTATTTTTATTTTTATTATTTATGACTTAATAAAACTGCTAAAATAAAATGGAAAAATGAGATATTTACAAGGGTTTACACATTTATTGCTTAAATAACATTTGTCTTTTTGTATATATTAAACTTTTGTTTCTTACAACAACCAATAACTTTAAATTCACTAATTACAAATCATATATAACTAAGCAAATTATCTTAAATTACTATTTTTTATAAGCAATACCACAAAAATAATTACATTATTCATATTATAAGTATTACTATCTTATTATATGAAGTATTAATAATCAATACCAATTATATGACTTGATTTAGTAAATTTTTTTACAATTAATGTTAGAAAAATGATATGTATTATTGAATAATCGATTAATTAATAATTTATATTCAAATTGATATTCTTTTTTTAAAAGTATTACTAATGTAACAATTATATAAAGTTGGCATGAAAAAAAATAATATAATACTTATATTTATGTCAAGTTACTATTTCTGCTTTGCTTGTAATTTCTTATTTAATTATTTTTTTCAATCTATTTTTATCAAAAATAAAACTTACATAAGTTTTATATATTATTATAATTTTTTTAAATTAATAGTTAATTTCCTTTGAATATATATGCATAATAAAAGGTAAAAATTTAGTTTCTTGCTTTAACTTCTTATGAAGTGCATAGATCACTGTTAATAATTTTTTCAATGAATTTTTCAACCATATTAAGCTTTAGGTATTATTATTAGTCAAATCGTTAATAAGATATTTATATATATATATATATATATATATAAGATGCAAAATAATTACTATAATAAGTAAATATTTTCCTATTGATAATTTTAATATTGACTTAATAAAAGTAAGTGTGGTATTGATCTTGGGTTTATCCTTGCCCGTTACCTAAAACATTTGATAAAACAAGACTTATTCCCACTTTTTTCATTTATTTATCCTCGGTGCATGAAATAACCAACCGCTTACTTAGTTACTTTATATCTTACATTTATTAAATTAAACTAAAATAAGATGATTTTAACTTCCTATATAGTTGAAAATATTATACTATTTTAATAAATAAATTTATTTAATAAATAATAGTCATGCTTTCATTGAATAGAAGTGATAATTGGGATAAACGTTACAATCGTAGAGTAGGGAGAGAGAAGTAACACTACTATGGAAAAATTGGAGGAGTAGTTATCATATATTTTATATGCAGTCTAATGCATATGCATTGTTAGCTAATGTTTTTCTAACCCATTGCCTTGTAATGATGGGAAAAGATTGAACAAACTACAAAAGGCTTAGAAAACAAAAAATCGAGGTCTGAATCCTTTATAGAGCATTAGATTTTCACCAAGCAGCCTACTTTATTGGGACAATTTGGGGTGCTTCTATTTAAGTCACCCTAAATGCAAGTGTTTTAGGTAATTTAAAGTAATTTTTTTATAGAGTTTAGTTAACGAGGTTAAGTAACACTTAACCATATCCTATAAAAAATTCCACAATATTTTATGTGCATTATGCAAGATACATAGCTCATCAATAAATGAATATGAAAAATTCAAAATCTTTTTATTAAGTAAGGTTATCATTTTAAGAAGATTGTTTTGCTGTTAAGCTTTTCACAATGTTAATATCTATTTGCAAATTGAAATACTAAATTATATACATTCATATAGCAAAATATGCATTCTTTCGATTATATAGTTTTCCATTAAAACATATCCTCTTGATTCTAGATTCATTTACTATTAGATGGACATTTTAACCATAACATGTATGCTTAAAATTATAATAAAATAAACATAATATATGTTAAAAATAGAAATCATCATAAAACTTAGAAACTTTTTCGATATTTACATCTTGATTGGTTATAATTTAGTTCTTATTATATAAGGTGAAAGTGCAAATATACAACAATGTAATAATTATCAAAGTTTATAAAAATTATTAGCTTATTAGAATCAATAGGTGTAATTCATGTTTACTAAATCTAAAAAAAATATTTATATAGAAATATGAGTCATATGAAATTAATTAATTAAATATCAACACTAAATTGCACTTAGAAAACGCGACAATATAATTTACAAAAGTATCGTATCTACAAGATACAACTCAAAGAATTATGTATATAACATGTTATATGTAACATATATATAAACACTAATGACAAATGCTTTACATGCAGCACAAGTATAAGGTTAATATAATATTAATGTCGCATGTAGAACATGCAATATAGCTTTGATATTATTGCAATTTTTTAATATAATTATATAGTTAGTATTTATCCATTTCAATGGTAAATATGCATTCTCATAATCGACCTTCTATAACACATGCGATGAAAGATATACTTTTACTTGAAAGGCTGTAAATCTCGCAAATTTTAAGTTTTAGATATAAAATCAAACTTAAGTACAAATAGATATTCTGTAAGGCCTGCTAGACGAAGGAATTAAAACTTTTAATGAAACCTTAAAACGAACTTGAAATTTTCAATGTAAAATTAAAAATCCTTAATCACATAAGAAAATCATAAATTCTAAATTAAACCTTAAATATAAAGAAAATGCTAGAATGGTAAAATTAAACTTGAATTTCATCAAATTGAGAAAATTCTATATCAGACAATTAGAGATACTCTTGAATAATGACGATTAGTTAAATTAAGCCAATTAAAGTAATTAAATTAATAAAATTATGAATTTGCCCCTATGAGTATACCTCGTGCTATATTTGTATAATTTCCCTTTTACATACTGTTATTTATAAAACATACCACATTATATCAATTCGCACAATATTGAACTAATTAAAACACTAAATTAACTGTGGATATTTCTTTCACGTATGATATAACGTATAGTACCAATTGATTTAAACAGAACCAATTAAAGCATTTGATTAATAAAAATACATCCTTATACCCACGAGACTAATTGCACCATACATATATATGGGTATAAGATAATTTTATTCATGTATGTTAAAATGTACAAAACACCACATAACGTTTAATTGATTTAACTAAACTAATTAAAATACTAGATCAATGAAATTATAATTGTGCCTTACGCATATGAATTGCACCATATATATACATAAAAGTAACCTTATTTATGTGCAATAGAAGTTTAAGTTTGAAACCTTAAATAATGATTTGAAAATCCTAAATCGAGACCCTAAATGTAAAACTTCAAATTTGTGTTAAAACTCCAAATTGACTTAGAACCCCAAAATTTTCTCTAAACTAAACTGTTTGATATGAGAGAATTAAAGTAAAATACTAAATAATTACATTAAATTAACTAATGTCTAATTAAAATGCTTTCACAGAAAGAAAAAGAAAAAAAAAAAGATTTTAGCCCAAATTGTCCCCTACTCATAGCACCACCCCCATCCTTATTACATGCATGTGTTTAAAAATTTTCAGGCTTAAATTAAGGGAACTAAGCCAGTTAATCTAACTAAGACCCAACAAGTCCAATTCCTCTTTAACTAGATAGTTAGTGCATAATCTTAATGTGATGAGACTACACTCTACCCATTAATTTCCAAATTTAGGTAAGCATACTCTTGCTAATACAAGTCTAGAGTAGAATGTTGACATTTTTCCATCTTTCGAAGCTTTATGTATAGAATTTTTTTCTCTAATTCTCATCAACACACCTCTTTAAATATTTTCTCGTGTAACATATGTCGTATGATAAGTGACCAAGCTTTGCATACCCTTAGGAAGCAACTTTAACTTAAATTTTCAAGGTTATTTTTCTACATGAAAGGACCTTGTTTACTCAAAACGTTTACCATAAAAAAGGCTAAGATTACATCATCCTATAAACCCTTGTAAGGAGAAGTTTATAAGCTTCCATTTAAAGTAAGTTGATTAAGTGTAAGAAGGGGGCATGTCACATCATAGCACTTCCCAACCCTTTTCCCTTGCCTCCACTTAATCTTATTAGGCTAACTATGATGGAACTAACAACTTGAAATGTAACTAAAAGAGTTTAAGCTAATCTTTGTGTTAAAGTGACTTAACCTCACAATTATCTACACAAGTCTTACTATTTTTAGCAACTTGTCACAAGCCAACTTTTCCATCAACTAAAGAAGGAAAGTAGAAGACTTGAGTGAATTCACTTTCCAAGGCCCCATGCACCAATCCTCTTTCCCCATGTACAATCCTAATGTCCTATTATCACCTTTTTCATGAAAGGTTCAAAAGTCAAGTGAAAACTATCCTACAACCATTGAAACCCTATCAATACCATGCTCCCATGCACTTATCCAAGTCTCTATCTTATACTATAATATCCTTAAGTAAGGAACCCTCACCTACACTTTTCATTTACACTTACAAGTTCAAAATTCACTCTCACTCTCTGCTTCAAGTAGTGTCGATTATATACTCCTCCATACCTTCAATATTTTCTTTACTATTCCACTTCTTTATTGCTTAAAACCAAACACCATTAGTAACTACATAGGCTACCTCCTTTACTATCTTTCATCTATCCATATACTTTAAATTTTCAAGAATAAAATGTCACATTCCGAAGCGGCAGAGTTGTAACAGCCCCACTGTGTAAACTATTCTAAGATAAAAGTTGCCCTTACAACTGCTATCCTAGGCCTGATCTACACAAGACGTCCACGATTAACTCGCTTTGAAGTAAACAGTTTATAGTTTAAATAAATCATTTACCTAAGAAAGTGAGAAAATATATATAGACACTATAATTCAGTTATTACAATTAACGTTTACAATATTTTACCGTAATATATTTCCTAGTTATTATATTATTCAGAAATGAAAAATTCTAAAATAAAAGCTTAGACCTTAAAAATATATGGTTATTCTTCATATGTTTTTCCTTACTCCCTAGGATCTAGCAGAGTAGATGAAGAAGGGACCATTATGCAATCCTGCATTATCCCTTTCGAATGGATCGGTATTTGGCTAGAGAATCCTAGATTTCCCCTAATGGGTTGCCATGCAGGTCCGATTATGATTATAGGTCGTATATTTGTTTAGGTCTAGTTTAGTGTGATCAATCATTTCATACAAATCTTACAATGCAAGCCAGAATAACAAATAGAATCATAACATCACTTATAATCAAACATATGCACACAAACAACTATCTAACAAGCACAACCAAGCATAATCTCAAGCCTCCAAAATACAGCTACGTATTAGTCCCAACTTAGCTAGACTCTTCGCTCACTCACTCACTCGAGGTCTAACTCGTTCAGGTTATCGCTGATCATCCTTATAACACAAATGCGGTTTTAGTTTTTCATATAACTATTATAAGTTTGTTTTATTCTATAATGCTTATTGTTATGTTTTGTTTAGGGTTTAATATATTTAGTTATTTAGGTTCTCAAATCTTTTACAATTATTCTAGGTTTGGAGTTAGGTTTGGGTTTGGGTTTGGTTTCCGCATCGATTTTTAAATACTGTTTTATACCCAAACCCTATAAATTCGTTTCAGCTCATAATGTGAAATTAATCATATTACTTTCAAATATCCTAAATACCATCATTATCCCTAGTCAGTATTTTATTTCACCCGGTACACTTAAATCCATATTAGTGTACCGAATTTACTCTTGATATGAGAAATTTTTATATTTTTCATATAATTACATAAATTTAAATTTTCTATTAGATTTATTATATATCCTTATTATTTATATAATATCAATTTTTATCCTAATATTTTCTATTTATTATATTTCTAATAATTACATACTATGTATTATCACCTATTATGTATATAATACACATCTAATATTTCTAATACTCTAATTATAATTTCAAAATATCTAAATTCATCCTAAATAAGATTTTACACCTAATTACCCTAAATTACCAAATTAAATTAAAATGTACTATTTTTCCCTATTATTTATTTACTACATAATTAACCTAATAATTACATCTACCACCCTAAATACTACAAGTATCATACTTCATCAGATTTCAGCATCCTAAAACATATAATTATTCACTAAATTAGTAATTAACCATTTAATTACTTAATTGACCTTAAATTACCCATTTTATGCCTCATTTTAAGGCCTTGAAATTATTTAAAAATTTCAAAATTAATTTTTGAAAGTGGCCTTTATAACACCGTTCTATATCATTTAAGTAAAATTTTGAACTCAAAATTACACTCTTAAGGTCATTTATTTCTAAACCGAAACATGCTCAGTTTTGTATGATTTCTTAAGGACCATATATCACGGGACATATTTTTATCAAAATAATATTTTTCCTAAAAACTACATACAAAAATATTATAGAATAACAAGTTTCATAATTTTCTAAAAATATTTAATATTTTTACAAATTTACACAAAATTGGTTTGGAAATCAAACTCATCGATTTGGGTGGCTCCGTCCATCGTCGGTAGCCATGGGTGTGTCGACCCACCTAAGCGTTGTTACCACCATGTGGTGGTGGTGGTGACTGTCTACTCCTAGCTGCTCATCGGGTCTAGGTTGTCCTTTAAGGCCCTAATTGCACAATTTTCTTATTTTTTTTTCTTAACCTTAATTTTTCTCTCAATTTCGCCTCTCTATTTTTCTCACTCTCCAAACTGACCAAATGAGTTTCTAAAAAATTTGGAGTATTTATAGAGTTTTAGGGAAATTATTATGCATTAATGAGACAAGACAATTGCCTTATCTTTTCTTTTTTCCACTTTCTACTTGTTGCATTTTAATTGGTTTATTTTTTTTCTTCAATTTCAAATTGCCAAGCCCCACTTATGAACTTTTCCTCATTTTTATATATTTTTCTTCATTTTCCTTAATTACTTATGAATTTTCTTTAATTATTTATTATTATTTTAGCACATTTTGTGTATTTTAAGTAATTATGCGTATTTCTACATACATATAAATTCATATATAGTACAAATAAATATTCCTAAATATTATTTAGGTTATTTTATGATTTTTAATATACATATAATTTATCTTTAGTGATTTGTTAATTATCGGAATGCATTTTACGCATTTTCGATAAATAACAAGTTATATACTTAAAATTTTTTGAATTTTTATATTCCTTTATTTTATTTCTTATTTTCTTAAATTCAAACTTACGAGATCATTTTATTAATATTTTTAGCTTTACTTATAATTTAGGTTCAATCGGATTTTTCAACCGATCGAAACCCTGAGTAACTAGTTGTCAAGCTTACATAAAATAAGGATCGAGGAGCTTTAAGGAACCCTCAGAAGGAGTTAAGACAAGACCAAGAAAGCACCGCTACCTAGATGCCACTTATCTTTAAGTGTAGTAAAGTTTTTCCCTCTTCTCTTTAGTATAGTCTTAGAATATTCATATAATAGGGTCTTTTTTTTTCCCTTGTATTATTACTTGTAACTTAGAATCCTTACATGTTAAGAGAAAGTCCATGACTTTTCTTTAGGAAAGTTTTGTAAATAGGAGTTTTTAAGCGACTACAACATGTAATATAGCTAAGACCATGTATACAGTTAAGGATATATGGAGAGAATTTTGTAATCTTAAGAAAGGTACGGGATAAAACTTTGATGAACACTTGTATACAAGCTACGTGTGTAAGTTAGAAAAGGCCTTATAATGTATCTTAATTTATCTTTAACTATTCAAACCTAAAGATGCAGCTAGGTAGGCATATGATAAGTATAAGATATTGTATTAGAGAAAAAGGCGATCAAAACCTTGGAAAAACTCCTTAATAACAACTGCAAATTAAGTTCTAAATTGACCCTAAAAGTTTTTTACGATTAAGAAAAAAACAATTAGGAAGTAAAAACAAAGGATTAACATATGTTTAGTTCAGATACTAGTTGGTTTAAAGCCATTAGTGGATATTTGAGCTAGAATCACCAAAACCAACTTAGAAGTGGAATTTAAGACCTTAAACTCTAACATACCAAATTCGTAACAAGCAGGAAAAGCACCGTTAAAGACATGACTTGTTAAGTTTTTTGTCCCAAATACATCAATAGGATGTAGATAATAAGGCTTAGGAAAGCTTACATGGGCCAAGAGACACTATTTGGGCCCAAAACTACCTAACAAGCCTAAGGAAACCCCATAGCCAGTATTAAAGGATAATTAAAAAACTTAAGAAAAGCCAATTAAAGAACCCTTAAGCCTATTCAAACATTTAGTAAGCTCTTGCAGAAACCGAGTTCAAACATGACACCAAAACTCATTTGAAAGACTCTTACAATAAAAAGTTGGATTTGAGCCAAAGACAAACATGATTCTTAAATAACCAGGGCCATACATGAAAACACGGCTTAATAATAACTAAAGGCCTAAAACGAATTAAATTTACAAATAGGAAATCCTAATAACTCAAAATGAAACTAAGAGGAAGCAAATATTGTAAATTCGTAACTCTCCAGTCTAAGATCCAAAGATGTAAGCTCCACCTCTCAAAATCGATCCCACCATATGAAAGTACATCCAAACCGATAGGAAACGATGATAAGACGATAAAAATCAAACGTAAAACAAAAAAGTTATATACGATTGAAAAGTTAAGTGTAATTGAGAATTATATCAAATTTAGGAAATTTGATAGGTAGTTATCCAAGTTTTTATTCATACTCTCCTTTACTAATATTAGGTAGTATAGACCTTGACATAGACTTATCTTTGGATTGTTACGGCAATAGGATGATTTGACTAAGTGAGTATTTTCGATGATTCTATACTTATTTTATACTTATAGTTAATACACCTAAATTGTATGTATTAACAAATTGATGTTTGGAGTTCGAGATATGCATGTGGTTGATTATTGGTTATTTATTTTGCAAAATATTAGTAAATATAATAGCTAAAAAATTGATTGTATGATTGATTGTTGCATGATTGGATGGTTTACTAATATTGGTTGATTACCTAATAACTCAACTTAATCATATATGGCTTGCTTAAACTAAATGGTTCATGCACAAGCATAATATTGCATTCTTATACCAATTGACACCTCATGCAAAAGATAAGAAAGGGCTTACAAGAGCAAAGGCTCATGAAAGGATTATTTTAAGCATATTACATGTATCTTATTTATTAGGGCTCTATCCTCGCTTACTACTTACTAAGTGTGAGGAGATGTTAATCGTATGGCTTTACTTAAGGCGTGTGGACAATAGGGATCACCAAATCGCCAAACCTGTGATTTCATTATTATTGGTTTTTAAAAGGGAAAAAGTTGCTACGTTAGGGATTTTTTTTAAATGTGTGTACAAGTATACTGGTTTAGCTAAAAATCCAAGTGTTAGAACCTAATTAATGGTTTGTATCTGTTGACTCAGGTATTTATATGATTATTTAATTGTTTTATAAACTACTTGTCAGTATAATATGAGGGACATCTCACTAAACTTACATAGCATACTCTCCAATAGTTTTTCCCTTATAAGTTAATTAATAGCTAAGACTAAAATAGGAGTCGAGTGCAGAGTGTGGCCATTGAGTAGTATAATGAAAAGTTAGAATTTGAAAATGATTGTATAGTGAAAGTCTACTAGGAAAACCTCGCACATGATCTATAGTTGCCCTTCTAGAGATCTACTACTGTGGGCCCTTAAAGTAAGTGGGTCAAGCATAACTACCTGTTAAGGTCATTTAAGCCGAATATATATTAATTTGATTACATTCTAAGTCTTAACACAAATAACTATATAAGCAAACACCAGGTACTTGGAATCGCTTCATAATAAAAAATAGGACTCCAATCTCACAACCTAAACAAAGGCTCCAACCTCAATAAGAGAAACCGAACACTACCATGAATTTAAATGAAAAACAAGTAACACGTTAATTTTTAAGTACTCCATGACTAAGTCTATCTAAGAGTTATTTATGAACATATAATTTATCCAATCAAGGTCCCAAACGAAAATAGTCGAATCAAATAATAATTCCAAAATAAAAATAGAACGTAATATGATTAAGCTAAAAAGTCGATATAACTATATAAGATTACTTATTTAGTAAATCGTAAAGTACATTATATATATATATATAAGAAAATAATAAGTGGACACATGATTAGAGTGTCAAAATATATGGATTATTAATTGACATGGTAATAAAATAATACGTAATTAATCGAAAAATAGTATGATTCGTAGAATTTCGTAAGAAATGACATAATAATAATCAACATATGAAATAGATATACTGTGCATAATATATTATACTATATTATATATTCATAATACTATCATGATAAAAATATTTAGATTGTAATGCCATCTATATCAATAATAAGGCATACTAATAGTAAAATAATATCAAAGTGCACTAATTCGACATTCGAAACTTAGATATAAAATACGATCATTAACATAACTTTATAATTAAATAGAAAATAGTGACCCAACTTGAATACACAGAAAATAGAAATTTGCCCCCAATATATATATATCTATAACCAATATTCCGAATTACAATAAAATATATTTTATGATAACTTTTATATAAAATAATACTATATAACACGATAATCGAATAATTTATTAGCAGTAATCGAATGTTAACAAATATTTATTTCCATACTAATGGCGAAAAATAAAAAATATAATAATAATACCTTATGTATAAGATATCAAACAAGAAATCGGGATGACTTGCGGAATACAATTAAGATGAAAATACCAGATAACAACGAATGAAGAACTATCATAAACAACAATATAAAAATTATAATCTATAAAATAATATACTCAAATATTTAATTAATAACATTTATCGAATTAACTTGAACCACACAGAAATAGAGATAAACTAATCTAACTGTGCGAAAACCCAAAATGAATTCGAATGAGCTGATTAATCAATGAATTGCAATTGAAGAAGACTTCTGATGGGGCTTGGCTTCGGAAAAGAAATTGGGGCCGAAAATTGAGGGAGCGGGGTTTAGTTACTTGTAAAGAATTGGGAAAAGGAATGGGGACGGGAAATTACGAGAGAAGAAGGGATGGAATTAGATTAGGAAAGGGACAGGGGCTCTTGGAAATTGGGGAAGTAAGGTAGGGTTTAGCCAGTAATTTAGGGGGGTGGGGGGTGGCGTCGGGAGAGAAAGAGAGAGAGAGAGAGAGAGTAGTCTAGGCAAGAGAGAGCTCGGTGAGAATTATGAATATGCCAAGAGAGAGAAAAAATGCAACGATGAGGTGAGAGATAGAAAGTCGAGAGAGAACATGGGAAATGATGAGCTAAGAGAGAGAAGCAATTGTGGCTAGGAAAAAAAATATGAAATAGGGTTTAGGATAGGGTTTTAAGGTAGATTATTCTAGAACTTTCTAGAATGTAGAATGGTATTTATATAGAAAAAGGAAATAAAAAATTAATTAAAATAAGAATATGTAGATAATAACTCTTATATAAAAATATTGTAACGTAAAGTATTAATAAAATCCTTATACCTTGTACGTAAAATAAAATTTAATATATTTAATGTGTATGTAAAATAAGAATTTTAAAATAATTAAATCGAAACCTTAATTTATATTTATATACTAAAGAAAATGCTTAGAATGAAATTGGAATTGCTTGAAGTTTACTAGAATGAGTAATTAATTACCAAAAAAGGATTTCTGATGATACTAGTTTAATGGGTTTCATGATTTAGTTAAATTACTAATGTAATTGGAATGTTTCACTTTTAGTATTTCATTGTTTTATGTTACCATTAATGAACTTCTATAGTTACTTAAATTTGTATTAATGTATTATTCCATCCTTTTTTTTATTAGTACTATGGTGTCATTATTATTGTTATCATCAATTATTATAATTATGTTAATTTGTATTTTTTTTTACTTAATTTAGTACTATTGTCTATAAAAAGATGAACATGTAGAGAAATAAATGTCTATTTTCTTCCATTGAGAATTAGATCAGGATTATATTGTTATTTTCATGGGAGATATTAAGAACAACAGTTCTTATGGTAATTATTTTTTCTCCTTCTCACCATCTAGCTAAGTGATTAGATAACAAGTTGGAATAGATTCGATATTTGTTTTTGTGCATTACAGTCCTTTACTTTGTGCTACAGGTTTCTTTTATGCAAACCTTCTTACAAATCATCATTTAATATCCGATCTGAACTTCTACTAGTTTTGTTAATAATTTCACATAAAACTAGTAGTTTGGGGAAAAAGATAAAACTACAAAGAGATGGAGCAAATTCTTCATAAGTATATTAGACATGACATTAAATGTATTCTTTTATTACTAATTGAGAAAACACTAAGTGTGAGTTAGAGAATATATATGTATTCTTGTTTTTTTTTTTTAATTTTAATATGCAATAACTTATAAGTCAATTAAACTCATGATGTAACCTATATGAATTTGCATATGGTCAAATTAAAAAAGGTTTGTGTTTGAACCCATTTGGTATCATTGATTTGTCAATTGATAATTTAATAAGATTTTCTTTATTTTGTCTATTTACTATTAGATTAAAGCATAGATTATAATATAGTTTTTCTATTTGTTTTCCTTTTACAAGTAATATTGTTAGATAATTATAGTCTTTATCATATAAGCAACACACCAAATCTATTCTTTTAAAAGATGTAATATTGTAACACTTTGTCATATAAGCTATATGCTAAATTATAATAGATTTTCTATATTTCTTTTGCCTTCATAAGCAATATTGTGAGATAATTATGATATTTGTCATATCAGTTATATTCTTTTTTTTTTTTTAAAATGTAACATTCTAATTGAGAATACTAAAAAGATTTTGCATTTTTTTAGAGCATTTAAGATTTACTCACAAAATAATTATTCATTATACTAAAAAAAAAAAAGAGTTTATCACTAAAACTATAATCAATGTTTCCATAATGTAACAAAAGTTTCCTACAGTATGGTAGTTGTCAAATTAATCTCTAATTTTCCAAAGTTATCCTTTATATGCAATCTAATAAAACAATCATCACGTGATTCTCATTTCAATGTTCATATTGGAATATAAATGGTAAATTACCATATTGAAAATTTTTATTTAGGCAATTTTACAATAATATCATATTACCGTAATTTTATGGGAAGTCATACTCAATTGGTTTTTATTATTGATAGACATGATTTATTGAAACCCAGTAAAACAAGGTTCTCAATAGCTTTCATTTCACTATTTGAAATTGGATATGATTTATTATAACGTTATGATAGCGTGACGTTATTATAGAAAGCCCCTTTTATTTATATTTATTGTGGTGTAGTTTCATAATAGCTAATAAGATCAGTTGAATTCTAGATTATAGTAGATTTTTCCTTTTTCCTATTTCCCAACTCTTCACAAGCAATATTGCTATCTAATGACGATCTTTACAGTATAATTAAGTTATATGATGAATTTTTTTAAATGTAATATTCAAATTGAAAAAAAGATTTTATATTGAGCCTAAAGCTTTTAAGAATCAATCATACTTACAAAAAAATATAAGAAAACGTTTCTCATATATATTATTATCAATGTTTCCATATAGTAATAAAAGTATCTATAATATAATAATTAATAATAAATCTTTGAAGGTTATCTTTTATACGTAATTTGACAATACAATGTATAATAAGATTCTCATTTCAACATTGACATTAAAATATAAATGGAAAATTACTGTCTCAGAAATTTTTTTTCATTTATATTAAATTCTTATAGTTTCTTAATAGCTAATAAGATTTGTTTAATGTGTTATTGGGTTAAATTGAAATATTGATGGGGAGAAATCATCTTCACTAATAAATGTTTTTGTAGAATGTATATTAGTTTTGCTTTTATGTCAACTAGCAAATACGCGTATTGCATGTAAAATTAGATATAATTTCATATATATTAGCAAACCTCGCAACCATAATGAGTATACTAAAATAAATAAAGAAAGTCCTTCAAAACTTCTTTTATTTTTGCAATCACATCGTAAGTTTCAACATCAAGTTTTATAACACTTTAAAAATTTCCAATCATATAAAAATATTTTATCATAATAAATAATGCTAAAATTTAAAATATATACTTAATCGTAAATTATTTGTATTTTTAAATATTAGCATGATTTTTTAAGTAATTAAATGCACATGATACATCACATAAGAACCTCTTTGGAAGGAAAAAAATTGAAAAATTTGCTAGTCAACATTAAAATTCTGAATTTTAAGGTTAATCGATAATAAAAAATTGAAACATATTATTGATATCAAAAGGCAAAAAAAAAAAAGAAATTGTAAAATTGCATATATATATATATATATGATATTTATTAATGGTAATTGAAATCATTTTGAATTAAGACATATTATTACTAAATAGGTAATTTGTTAATGGTGATTGATATAAATAAGAAGTCAAACACATTATTAATGGTAAATAGGTTAATAATGTGAGTTGAGTTTATCTAAATCCAAACATTTTATTAATAACAAATAAAATGACTTTATAGATTAATGATTCAAAGTTTAAATTACTAATAATTTATGTCAATAAAAACTGAAATATATAATTAATTACATAGTAACAGAATTTTGGTTATTTATAAGTGGTAATTAATATCAAATTATTAGTGTTAAATATAATGTTAATATTAATTAATGATTTAAATTTTGAATTTTAGTGTGAACTGAAATTTCACTATATTTAATTGATTGTCATAAAGGATAATAAAAAATACTCTATTTAGAGGTAAACATTTAATTAATATCAATGAATTTTTGTTTTACTATATTAAAGGCCTTTATAAGAAGAATAATTAATGCACGTTGTATTATGGAATGATAGTAATAAGTATAATATTTTTCCCTTTCTATTTTTACTATTTTATTGTTATTATTTCAATTAACTTGTCATAATCATAATCATTATTATTATGTGAAACTATTAGTAAACAAAATACTTAAAAGTTAATGAGAAAATTTTTAAATTAAGGCTATTATAGCCTAATGTTATTACCACCGATGTTCTATTAGGATAAATTAACGTTTGAATCCCTCTTCTCTCATAGTTAGCAAAATAAAGAGAGATAGAAAATTTTAAGATATTGTCAACCAATATTAAGGGTTTTCATTACCTTAATAATGATTAATACTCGGTATTAAATGATCCAACCAATTAGTGTATAATTGAATGCACCCTTTAATATATAAAGACATTACATTATAGCAAAATAATCAAAGTTGCAATCCATTGTGCATTTTAACCATTGAATTAATATGCTAAAATTGAAAATTTATTTTTATACATATATTTATATTAAGATATTAGTATTTTTTCTATCTATAATCTTTTACCACTAAAAATGCCATACCATTAAAGTTTGCTTTTAAGATATCATGCCATTGGGATTATTAAATTTTTCAATATTAAAAAATTATATAAACTTTATAGTTTTTAATTTTGTAAATATTGTCAAGTTTAATACTGCTTATGAAAGTTAGTTCTTTTACATTCACATGAAATTGAATAATAAAAAAAATATGATGTTTATTAATTCAATGGTTAATTTTAATTATTCCTTTTACTAAGTTAATTTTTTCCCCTCTTGCACACATAGTGTAAGAAAACTACCAATTGAAAGGAAATTTGATTGACATTATCAATTACATTTATCGTTTATTTTTTGTAATTATTTATGTATTAATAAATTGCATTTCATCTATGGTCAAATGATAAAAAATTACATACTAAAGTAATTAGTCAAAGGATAGATAATTATTCACTAAGTGCACAACCACATATGCATATTTTATTTTAGTCAAAAGCCAAATAATTAATTACTAAAATAATTACTCAGAGAGTAAATAATTATCTATTATATACATAATTATATACGCATCTATATTTTAGGCAAAGGGCTAATGCTTATTTTTATTAATGAAATTTTATTGTGGTTAAAGGTTGATATTTAATCGCATGTTAATTGTAGTCAAAGGATTTGCATCGAGTTGGACATTTATACCCCATTTTTTACCCTTTTTTTTATAAATAAATTAACGATGTAAATGAAGAGAGAACATGGCATGCTTCTACTTTGACCTGTTAAGATAATATCAACATAGAAAAATGAATTAAATTTGGATTGAAATATGGAAAACCCCTCAAATGTGCCCATTCATGGCCAATCAAAATCATCAATTTAGATGAGCTTGCTACAAATTACTACAACTAAAAGATACAATTAAGCATTTTTTAAGGCAAAAAACTCATTTTATTGATTCAAACCAAATTAGGAAATTTGTGGTTAATTTGACCAATCAAATATTTATTTTAAAAAGACTCATTTTATAGACTTTTTTAAACACTAATTATAACACAAATATTTTGATCAATAAATAAAACATATATCTTAATGCATATGAATATTATAGCATAGCTAAGGAAGGTAGTATACGAATTGAAATAGTATTTAAATACACCATAGAAATTATGAATTACAAAGTTCTATTAATCTTTCTATTTATTGACCGCTTTCAAACCTAATAGGTAATATAGCATATAATATAATTTTAATTTAATACACACTTCATAATATATGATTTAATGTATTATTATATTTGTATAATCTATTATACATATAATATAGGAAATATTATCCAATATATATTATATATATATGCACATATTATGTAACTAGCAAAATTAAATTGTAATTATTACATGCCATTTATTAAATATAGAATATATGATACTATTTGTCATTTAGTGTAGAAAGAATATGATAGCATCAATATGTATAAGAAAAAGAATGCACATACACCTTTGCAAATTCTTACACTATATTTTGAGTTACAAAGATTAAAAGAAAAACTTATAAAGGTAATAAAATAAAAACATAAATCATATTATAATATATTAGCAAATCGTCACCTGTAATGCACTTGTAATGAATTTATTAATATTTTTTTAATTTATTTTATACCCTAATATTAGTATTTATTATTTCACATTAGAAGCCATTAATATCATTTTATTAAGTTACAAATGTATTTTCATTATTAATGACAATTATTGATATATTTACAATTATTACTATACAATGGTCAATCATTTATTTTATGGTCATAATTGGTATTTAATTTCTTTAATTATATAAAATTTGAAATAAGGAAAAATGAATTCCTTACGTGGAATGTGAGATTTATATACGTTATATTATTTATCCATGAAATATTAACCATCTTATATGATATTGCAATGCTATAAAAAAACTATTAATTTAGGTATCATCCACCGGATATATATTACGGATCAGCATACTATAATAACCTTGACATATTGAAAATATATTAAAAGCTATTAAGTATTTAGGGCTTTTTAGTAAAACTAAAAATCAAATAAGAGGGTGCTTCAACCATATTGAAAAAGATACCAAAGCATGGATGATTTTGCTTTAATAATAGAGTCCTGAAAAAGGAAAGGTTAAGTTTACTAAAATCAAAGAGAGAGAGAGAGAATGAAAATGGATGCAACTAATTTCATAATAAAAAATGTTGTATTATGGAAGTTGAAATTGTAAAAGGTAATTGCTTTTTTATGGAGGTTTTGAGAATTAATTGTAGATAAATATCATTTAGGTATATATAATTCTTTATCATAATATCCTTAACATATTGAAGATTTATTAAAAACTATAAAGCATTGATAGGCTCTTTTGGTATAACGAAAAATCAAATAAGATGACAATTTAGCTACATTAAAATAGACACCAAAAGATAGTCGGTTTCACTTTGATAATATAGATAATTTCAAAAGTTCTCTCTTTTTTGGTATTTATTCTTTTTTATCCCATCATTAACGTATTGCTATTTTTATTTTTCAAATTTTATATAATTGTAGAAACACTTGCCTATTATAATAAGTGAATAATTTAAGATAATATATTTTCATAATTTTGATTATATCATCATATTGTAAATAATTTTTATTATTTAATTTTTTTGTTAACAAATAATTAAACTAGCAAACCTTAATCTTGCATTACACATCATTATAAAACTACTTTATCCTCTTTAATATTTAATCATATAAAGAAATATATATATTTTTATTTGAGATCTTATGCAACTTTTAAATATACTTCATAATAAGAGCAAAATGACTATAATATAAAGTGTATATAAGAGAAATATTGAGTTCTTTTTTAAAATTTTTTTCTTAATACTCATATAGTCATTTTATATATTTTTCCCAATTAAATATTCAACAAATTGTATATAATGAGTCACTCATTTTTGGAATCTTATATTGTTTAGATAATTTTAATATTGTTTATGACACATAAAAATCGATTAAACCATATTTACATTTTTTTTGTTGCAAAAAAAATCATAATCGTTATTTAAATTTTTATTTGGGTTCTTTATCTAGTATACTTATATTGTTATAAGTACATCATATATATATATATATATATATAGTTTATGTGGCTTGGTGCATGTGTTATAAGCCGTAAAAGATAATAAGTGAGGATTTAGGAGAACCTTTAAATGCTAATATCATTTTAGTGAGATTACCTAGTTCCATTTAAGTTGGAACAAAAAAAGGAGGTGGCGAGGGTGCATGAAAATTAGAAAAGACTACAATTGGAATTAGACAAATATTTATATAGTTATAAGTGAAGTTGAGATGACCTTGAAGGATTTCAAAACACAATGAGTTGAATTAATCTCATGGAAGATATTATGTAATATTAAAAAAAATTAATAGAGTGAGTAAATAACAGGTACTTCTAGGTTATTAGAAAGGTAACTTCTTGATTATAATTTCACAAAGATTCTAGAGTAGCTAATAATAACAAGTTAAAATGCTCTAATGGAAAGAGTATAAGGAAATTTGAAACACCTAAACTAATATTCTGGCGTTTGATACAATGTTTTTAAAATATTCTATATATATATAAACAAGTATTGTATCTTGATTTGTTTTTAAATCTACGCTAATGAAGTATTTTTAAAGTTATATTCATATGTGTATTTACAAATAGACCTTATTTATATTATAACATATACCAATGTTAAATACACTTCAAATAATACCATTATATATACTAAAATAGGTATGTACCTATATTGAAAATACAACAAGAAGGAAGTCACATTATAAATATAATTGAATTTCACATATAGATTAACTTATTCATGTAACTTGTATATATGTATAGGCTACTGTATATCTTTTGAAATTGTATAAAGAATTAATACTAATATGTGATCTTTTAAATATGTGTATATGTTGATATTTGAATTTGGTGAAGTGGTTCAGGTTGGAGGTAACCTACAAGAAGGAGCAAATGTAAGCTATCACAATGCATGGTGAATGTTTAGAGAAATATAAAATGCATAATAGTGAGATAATGAGTGTCCTTTACCTATGAAGTTACTTGGTATTTATAAGCGTAGCTAATGAGCTAATTGAGGAAGGTGGGTTATAATCTCGAGATCTTTTCTTTGATTCTAGATCTTGTGGAGAAGATCTCGAGCCATGTGCATACCAATTGTAAACTTTCCTTATCTAATCTAGCTGTTCTAATCGATTCTCCTTATGGACCTATGAGTCAAACTTGCATCATAGGCTTGAGGGCCTAAGTTATAGGGAGTTGGACGGAGACAGGAGCTCAAGAGAATGGTTGGCCATACTCTAGGAAGCTCGATCCTAGTTCTAAAGAGGTCATATAAGATGTTAACAACTCAACCTAGATTATGATTAGGCCAATTGAGCTCATAGAGCTCAATTAGGGCTATAAGCAAGTCGGTCTTGAGGCTTTTAGGCTCGACATCAAATTCGGCTTGAAGGTCCATGTTTGCAATAGTTTATCAACACTTGCACCGTACTCTCATTGGTGATAGGTTGACAATGAGAGTAAGCTTCTAGTAAGGTCTCTAACGTCATAGATCAAGTTGTTAGATGAGCTAGGGTCTATAAGTGAGATAATCTGATGTACCATTGACTAAGCCCTTGCTGCCAATGGATTTAAGTATGATAGGTGGGGTGACTAAACAAATGGGTAAGTTCAAATTGAACTAGACCTATGTTGTGAAGTGAAGACCATAAGGGATTTTTACTCAATTGATGTTATAAGGGTATGCTACACAGCATAACATTTAAGATGGTTTAAGCTTTTGCCCCCAAGCCCAAGTTGTGGGGACTAAACTCTAAAGTTAGCTGAATTCATCAATCAAATCTTATTAATAGATTTTGAATCCGAGATATTGTGGCTTATTCTAAAGGCCTCAATCCAATTTGTCTTTACATGCATTTTTAGCTTGCATTATTAATAGGAACTGAATTCGAGATATTATGGCTTATTCTAAAGGCTTTAATCCAATTTGTCTTTACATGCATTATTCAGCTTGCACTAACCGTACGGGATACGTAGTGAGAAACCATTGGTCATGCTAATACAACATGAATCTTGCTTAGAAAATCTGAGTTATGTGTTACTTTGTGAGGCACATGGTGAAATCTGGTGAAGGCTTATCATGTCAATTAACTTCTTAAGAGATACCATTTGTTTTCCATATTTGCCTATAAATAAGCAAACCTTTACTACAAATTTACATTCATCATCTTCATAAAACTTAGGGTTTCTTCAAGGAATAAAAAATTTCTTTCAACTTTCCCTAAGTTTCCAACCTTCTTTGTCAAGTTTTCAATTATATTATAAGTCCTTATGATACGGCTTACGAGTAAGCACAACGGGACTTGAGTTGCGAATGGGTATTTGGGGTTTCGAAGGAAATGAGGAAAGGAATGTGAAGGGCATTTTGACAGTGAGTACATATGAATATCGTGCACTAAGACATAAACAATATCAGGGGTCGAGCTCAAAATAGAGTTCAATATGAGTTACGAATATTAAATGTCACTCGAGATTCAAATGAGAGTCAAATACAACTCACTAACTTGCTCAAATGAAGGGTTTACCACAATCTTAAGATTAAGATCAATAAGAATACAAGAAGAATTAAAGAGTTAACTAGCACTCAATAATCTGAAAAGGGAAAGCTTTATGAGCTTAGGAGCATCCTTACTCAAAAAGGAATGTTTAAGTATATTTACTGTCTGAATATTCTTCACTATCTCCTAAAATTCTGTCTACTAATTACAAACGTTGTTATTTATAGCAAATCCTAAAAACCATAGTGGCAAAACTGCAAATAATGTATAAGGCCTTGAACCCTAAAGAATGGGCTCATAATTAAAATAAAAGAAACATTCATAATAATACAAAACTGTGCATTTAATAGAAGAAGTCAACATGCAGTCATTTGGGTTATCGTAAAAGGAGTAGGATCCAAACTAGGCGAGGTTGACGACTGGATTCGGGTTTCTATAGGAGCCCTTAGACTCCTGCAGTGCTTGGCTAAGATACTTGAAAGGTCGACCCATAGTTTTCGAGTTCTACGATTAGCCGGTACTACTATCTTTATGCTGTGATGAGTGGATCTTTGGCTTCGAGGCTTTGACTTTGTGATCTTTTGGCTTCTTGGTAGACGATAGACTTAATGTTGAGTAGATCCTTTTCTTCCTCTCAACCTTCTAGTGTCAACTTGGCCTCAGCAAAAGCAGATGACCTCGACTTTGGATAGGTCAATGTTGGTTTGAAGATAGTCACAGGCTGATTCCTATTACCTTGATTCTCCAATCACTTAATAAGCATGAAAGGTAAAGGTATGGATGTAGTAGCTTATACGTCTTCCTATACCATTTTAGGTGTTGAAGTGGGGCGTGTCCCTAGGTTTACTTCCCCCCCCCCCTTCCTTTCTTCGATATGCAAGGATGTCTTGTTTGTTCTAGGCAAACTCAAGGTATAATAGTGTCGACGAGTAATGCTAATAATATGGTTGGTGATAAACTAGAAAAGATGATACTAAACTAGTTGTTTTGCTATTTATAAAGGTAAGGATGAGCAATGTGCCCAATGGTGCATAAAAACTTTGAAACGAACAATTCGACAACATCTATACTTATATTAACCCATTATGCCTATAAGGGGTATTGAAGAAGCTTAGGAGGAATATGCGAGTTGCACTAACTAGGGAAATACGTTTTACCTGTACTACAAGCACCTTAAATATGGGATTTGAGTTCCTTTTAGTGCCTTTCCAAATGCCTTTTTCAATTACCATGAAATAAGGCTAGGTCAGCTTATTTAGAATGCATATCGCATTCTAGTCATGTTTGAAAGCATGTAGGGTAATGCTCGAATTGTTTAGGTACTTTTATGGTATGAAACATTCGAAAGATGGTTGGTGGTATCTTACAAGTTTTCCTTGAGGAAAATTATTTGAAGAGTTACCTTTACCCATCCAAGGATGGAAGGAGAAGTTCGTAGTATTTAAGTTGAAAGTTGATGTCAACTTCTAAACAAACTGGGTCAAATCGATTAGATTGAACATTATAAACTTAATGGCCAATAATGGTGATGCCTACATATCTTTTAGACGAAAGAGAAGAAATGTCACATGTTTAATGCAGAGAAGGAAGTCTGTCACTTCCTTGTAGTAAGGGTTATTTTTTAGGAAAAAGACATTAAGAAAGATGATGGAAATACCATTGAGACTTCTACTGTACTAAGTAGGTCTTGCTATAAGGGAGCTATTTGTCTAATGAAGTTAAGGGAATGAGATCTCTTGAAGGCTTGTACTTGCTTTATAGGGGTAAGGGAATTCGACATTTTTGCTCTCAAGGCAACTAACATAGAGAGGTCAGTAAGGCTATAAGAAATAAAGATGTCTTAATAGGACTGGACAAAGGAGTTTTTAAGGGAGTTCCAATGGTCATTAATGAGCCTAAAAGGACTAAGCCTGCATGCTTTAATGAAGATTATTGCTCACAGCTAAAGTTAAAGCATAAATTGCTAATTACTACAAATGATGACTGGACAAAGAAGTGTCTACGGGAAGGCGTTATAAAGCAAGGCTCCAAAGTAAGCTGTTTGAATGAGATCGTAACCATAAGTAAGATAAACCTTTGAAAATGGAGGCTTTTAGGTAACTCATACATTAGAAGAAAGAGATACATAAGTTAACAAAGCTAAAGAGGAAGAGGCTTCTAAACCCCAACACTTTGAGGTCATTGTCCTATGTTCATACACTGAGGCTCAAGGATCAATTTATCATTCCAAGTGGGACATTTTTACAAATGATAGGGGGATCGATTGCCATAAAGTATGCTATAAGTTGTTTAAGGGGCTTAACCTACCAAGATAGAAGCTTACCCTTGAGAACACCTATAGGGACTAGACTCCCGAGAGGTTTGAAAACTCGATACGTAATGAGCTTTACAATGTATGTATCATTGTGTAATGAAGTAAACAACTAAGTTGTGATATTTTAGTGTTATTGACTCCAAACTACTTTTCTAAGCTAGCTTACATACTATTGAGATGTTCAATACATAGAGGGTTGATAGATAGGAGGTACACTGAGTTGCTTACACACTATTAAGATGTTCAATACATGGAGAGTCAATAAGTAAGAGGTACACTGAG
Source organism: Lumnitzera racemosa (assembly GCA_024138005.1). NCBI lineage: Eukaryota > Viridiplantae > Streptophyta > Magnoliopsida > Myrtales > Combretaceae > Lumnitzera > Lumnitzera racemosa. Next base: position 115,998,177 of record JAMXBC010000002.1, read on the forward strand.
TTGCTATTGATCATGACATTGTGGGTAGAAAGAATGATCAGTAGCATTTTAAAGTTAATAGTTTATTGTAGAGAGTATAGGATATGGTGAATAATTTGATGAAGTTAGAGATTAAGGCCCAATAGAAGGCTACAGAGGCCAACAACTAGCTAAAGAAGACCTAGGTCAATGCAAAGTACTTGTAAGAGCAAGTCGACTTGGGGGATAAGAGGATTATCATGCTTTAGAGTCAGTTTACAACTATCGTACAACACAATAAAGAGATAGACGAAAAGGTAGAGGGGCCTCAATCTAAGCTGTTGAGTGCAAATATTGAGCTGGTAGATGTGAAAGGAAAATTCACATTGATGGAGGTTATAAAGGAGCATTATGAGAAGGAGAGGAAGAGTGTAAGGCAAAGATCCATATACTTAAGGAAGGGTTGAGACACCATCTATAGTGGACAAGCAAGTCAACGGACAAATTTGGTGAGATCACTGAAGATACCTACAATAAGGCCTTAAAGAAGATTATGGACGGTTTAGAATGGTTTGATCTTCATGAAAAGATTTTCTTAAACGCTATAAAGGAGGCGATAAAGTAGGTAAGGAAGTGGTACCCCACATTAAACATTCACTTTTGAGATCATCTTGATGATATTTGGCGCACTCTGAAACTAGTCGGTAAAAAGGTGTTAATACAATGCCTTAAGTCGAGCCTATAGAATAGGAGATTAAGTTTAAATCAATCTTCTTGAGGAAACACCTCTAATGCTAAGTTGTGCTCCTTTTGAAGTGTCTAAACTCTCGGGATAGCCTGTCCTGCAAAGTTTAGCGGCAATCTCCACTATGTTTTTAGGGCTTAGGTACTATGAACTTTACATCCCCAAACCCTATTACCTAATATATGGAGGGCTTTGCATTTCCCTTTCTTTGTTTTTATGCTTTGCTTTTATTTTTCTTTCTTAGTTGATTGATTGCACAAAGGGATCGTGATTTTAACTGGATTTTTGTAAGTGATATTAGTCGTCAGTTAAATGAGGAGGAATTTCATCTAATACTTGTGCTTTGTACTAATGTTCCTTTCTTATGCTTACGTGAAGCTTGTCGAGCCTAAAATTTGGTTTTGTTTTTCTTAACTTGATTTGAAGTAAATTTTGTACCTATTTTACTTAAACCCTTAAGTTTAGAAAAATTGGTTTCTTTATGGTTTTGAAAAAAAAATTGAAGTCACCATCCAATATAATCGGGAAAATGCAAAGTAAATTATAATCAATTAGATAAATTGATTTTAATTAAGTTACTAGCTTGCGTTTTGAAAATGCTTTTTGAAAATTTTTAAAAGAAACTAAACTATCTAAGTTTAGGAGTTTACTTATTGAAATCTAAATTGTTACTGCATTAGAAAAGAAGGGAAAATAATTTTTTTCCTAATCTTAAGTCAAGGTGTAGGTGTTTTACATATCTTTTAGTAAGAATTAGACTTTCATAGTTCGTTTATGTAAAGTATTAGTGTTTTGATTTATGTTAATTTTGAAAACAAGTAGGGTTTACACCATCAAGTTGCTTTATTTGGAAAAAAAAAGGATACTCAGCAATTTGGTGGCCTTATTGGAGATTAGGAGGTGTTAGTCCTACTAGTCTAGTGTGATTAGCTCAAGAGAGCATTTATGGACTAGGTTAGCCTGGTGGAACATAACATGTGGATGATAACTAATACACCAATGTATGTTAATAAGAGGAACTACTTGGTAATTCTTGCAGGCTCTTACCATGGTGGAGATAGAGCACCACTTACCTAAAGTAGAGCATTGAAATTCTAGACTACCTTTACCCAACAATGAAGGGAAAGATCTCTTGGGAACTTGTCTTGAGTAGCAAAAGACTCAATTAAACTTATCTTTGAAGTAAGCTTAGCTAAAGTAAAGTCTAGCTTAAATCCTTTTAAATGGTTGGCAAACCAAATCATTAACAGGGCTATGTTGTTCTCTAGGTTGCCATACCTCTTCTTCTTCAGGTGGTTAAACAAACGTATCTATCTTAGCAAGAAGGGCATGAACATAGGACTTCCCTTGCAAATATTGTGTACACAATTCAATAACCTGAAGTATATATGATGGATGGCCATTAGGAATTATATAACCTCAAACATTACTAATATGAATGCATGGATGCGGTTTTGCCGATCAGTTTCATATCCCCCATAAGAAAGCTTGGGCTTGTGGACTAGATTATGGACCATTCCATTACGTCATACATTTTTGTATAAATTCCATTGCACCGAGCCAAGGCCCTATTAACTTCTATTTTTCAAATTCCTGATAGCATGTTGTCACGCCCCGAAGCGGCAGATTCGTAACAACCCCGCAGTATAAACCATTCTAAGATAAAAGTTGGCCTTATAACCGCTGTCTTAGACTTGATATACACAAGGCATCTACGACTAACTCGCTTTGAAGTAAACGGTTTGTAATTTAAATAAATCATTTACCTAAGAAAGTGAGGAAATATATATATACACTATAATTTAGTTATCACAATTAAAATTTACAAAATTTCTCTGTAATATATTTCCTAGTTATTACATTATTTAGAAATGAATAATTCTAAAGTAAAAGCTTAGACCTTAAAAATATGTGTTTATTCTTCAAATGTTTTTCCTTACTCCCCAGGATCCAGCAGTTGCTAGCTTCAAGGTAGTTATCAAATGAGCTCTATGATTTTTTTCCCTATTTATAGAGCTTTGTGGTAATTAATGTGCATTAAATTGGATAAGATATTGTCCAAATCCCTTAATTTTTTGCTTTTGTGTTACTCTAATTTAATTGGCTAATTTTTTTCTTATTTTCCCCAGCTGCCACGACCCAATTTTGGATCATTCCTTATTTTTTATAATTTTTATTTATTTTTTCTTAATTAATTATGAATTTTCTTTAATTATTTAGTATCTTTTTATCACATTATGCATATTTTAAGTAATTACGCTTATTTCTACCTACATGTAAATTCATCTATAGTACAAATAGATATTACTAAATATTATTTAGGTCATTCTATGATTTTTAGTATATATATAATTCATCTCTAGTGATTTGTTAATTATCGGAATGCATTTTTTACATTTTCAATAAATAACGAGTTATATACTTAAAATTTGAAATTTTTATATTCTTTTATTTTATTGCTTATTTTCTTAAATTCAAACTTACGGAATCATTTTACTAATATTTCTAACTTTATTTATAATTTAGGTCCAATCGGATCTTTCAGTAGATCGAAACCCTGAGTGACTGGTTGTGGGGTTTACACATGTTGAACATCATTATTGGGCTAGCTTCAAGATTAGCAATATAAATATTGTCTATATCGGATGGGGGCTTTTAGTAATGAGGTATACTCCTTGATAGTTGGCTTAGTTGGTGGGGCTCTAAACAAAAGGCTTCTGCTTCTAGACTCTAGAAATAAATGAGAACTTAAATCATGGTGAGGTTGGTTTTAACTAGAAGAAAGGACTAGATAGGCCCTAACTTGCTCTCGATGATCTCTTGCTAAATAGAATTATAAAACCAACACAACCTATCAAGTATCTTCCTACTATTCTTGGCCTCATTGTTATGCTCCGAAATCACGGAGTCGCAATAGTCCTGCCGTATAAATCATTCTATGATAGTAACTGGTTTTACAATACCTACCATAGACATAATCTACACAAGGCGTCGACGACTTCTCACTTTGAAGTAAACAGTCCCATTTAAGTGTTTAACCACAAATATAGTAATTATCACAAATTTTTAATAAACATACATAATTATATATAAAGTCCACAGAACTTCCCAGGAAGCTTTACTTAAACATAATGGTTTACTAATTTTATATAACAACTATCAGTCTTTCAGTTTTAAACTACAAAGGACACACTAACTACATATCCATTGCTAAGTAAATTGATCCTTACACCCCTGGCTTTAAAAGAACTAACCTCTAAATATTTGTATGGTGGCATAATACTTGCAGTAATAAGAAATCAGGACCTGCAAAAGGATCTATAAGGGTATGAGCAACTACAGCTCAGTAAGTTGAATTGGAGATTCATGAGAGTATACAAACATAAATAGGATTATCAAGCAATTATTTCTATACAATGTAACAATTCAAGTGTCATCACACAATGTAGTCCGGTTTGTTGCGAAATCAGAGAAATTCCACCTGCTCTAATCTGGGTTGAGGAGTTCTCATGTTATGCAGCAGCTCACAATCAAACTCAGGCTTGTGCAATGGAGACACTGCTCCTCCCGCGACTACCTTCGAACCATTGACTTCACCCTCTCTGCGACCTCCTCTCCTGTCACTTAGTTCGACTAAGGATGAAAAAAGGACCATTACGCAATCCTGCGCTATCCCTTTCAAAGGAGTCGGTATTTGGTTGAAGAATCCTATGATCCCCTAACGGGTTGCAATGCATGAAATTTTTTGTTATTAGAGTCGAATAAGATTAAATTTCATTTAGGGTGTTTAAACAATTTTACACTAATTCAATAAATCACAAAATCAATCACATTGCAAATTTCAACATGCATTCAGATACATCAAACACATACGTAAACTACTTACAATCATAACCATATATAATCCTAAGTGTTCGAGTACCATAAAATAACACTTCAATACAATAAGTAATAACTCAACTTACTAGGAATTTCTCAGTTGCCCGATCACTTAATTGCAAGCCAATTCGTCTCTAAGTATCCTATAATACAAATAGGTTTTTTTAGTACTTATACTTTAATGATTCATATTCTAAATTATAATTTAGCTTATTTTCCATGTATACCTATTATTTATCAATGATTCATTTTACCCTATTTCGGGGTTCGGTTCTTAAATTAGATTCTAGTTTTGATTCTAGAATCTTAAATATGCTCGAATCCTAATGTGAAATTAATCACATTAAGTTCGAGTTTTCTAATATCCTATTGGGTCTTAATTTAGTATTCTAAATTGTTTGGTACACTCTAATCCTAATTAGGGTACTGGATTTATTCCCGATGTGAGAAAATATTACATTTTTTATACAATTACCTAAAATTAAATTTTATTTTAGATTTATTATATTCTGATTTTTATTATTATATTTTCTAATTAAACCTAATTTTTCATATTTATTAATTTTCTACAATTACTACATAATTCCTTCATTAATTACACTTAACACTCCAAAGGTTAGGATTAGGTTTCCACATCAGAGATTAACATCCTTAACCCTCTGATTACTATCTAAATCAGTAATTAATATCTTAATTACCTAATTAACCCAAAATTACCCAATTTTTCTATTATTTTAGGGTTAAAAATTTATCTAAAAATTTAGAAAACTAAATTTAAAAAAATGGCTTTATAGCACTGTTCTATATCACTTAAGCATTCTACAAAAAAAAAAAAAAATTGAGCTCCAAACTACATTCCTAAGCCTATTTATTTCTAATCCTAATCTTGCTTGATTTTACTTAATTTCTTAAGAACCATATATTTTCAGACATGATTATACTTAATCACTATTTTTCCCTAAATCTACATACAAGAAAGCCTCAGAATAATAAATTTCATAATTATCTGGGTAAAATAAATAATTTTACGAAATTATACAAAATTGGAGCAGATGAGAGACTCATCTGGTCCGATGACTTTTAGCCTTCCAATACCGATCTAGGTGTATTAGCCGGTCTAGGCGGTGGGTCTGGAGTGGGGCAGTGGTGGTGGCTCGGTCCCAGGTGGTTGTGATGACTTGGTCCCAGGTGGTAGTGGTGTGTGGGTTTGACTCACTAGCCTTAACTACACAGGTTTCCTTTTTTTCTTTTTTTACTCTAGTTTTTCTCTTGAATTTCGATGCTCCCTATTTTTCTTTGATTGCTAACTGTCTAAAGGAGCTCTGTAAATTTTTTCCCTATTTATAGAGCTTTGTGGTAATTAATATGCATTAAAATTAGACAAGACATTGCCCAATTTCCTTTATTTTTGGTTTTTGTGTTGCTTGATTTTAATTGGCTAATTTTTCTTCTTCAACTCTTGACTTGCCATGACCAAATCTACATCATTTTAGATTTCTTTGATTTTTTTTCTTCTGATTTTTCATTAATTAATTAATAATTTTATTTAATTATTTAATAAGTTTTTAGCCACTTTAAGAAATTTCATGTATTTTTATCTACACGTAAATACATGTGGGGTACATGTGAACATTTCTAATTATTATTTAGGTCATTCTATGATTTTTCGTATACATATAATCTATCTCTAGTAATTTATTAGTTATTAGATTACATTTTTTGCCTTTTTGATAATTAATAATTATTATACTTAAAATTTGAAAAAAAATTTAGTCTCCTATTTTTTTACTTATTTTCTTAAATTCAAGTTTATAGGGTCATTTTTACTAATATTTCTATCCATAGTTTATAATTTGGGTTTGATCGGATCCTTTAACCGATTGCCCTATGTAGACACCTAATTTTTGCCCCTTCGTAATCCTAATTTCTTATTTTTTATTTTATTTTATTATTTATTTATTATTATTATATTTTATTTTTTACAAAAAGGGTTCTAATTCAAAAATAAAAAAATGAAAATGAAAGATAAAAATAAACATAAAAAATTTTGTAGATTTTTAGGAAGTAAATTATTTTAGAGTTATTCATTTTAGTTTAGCTTAGCTAAATAAAATAATTATTATAGAGAGTCACGTGATTTAAGCACAATTTGATTATATTGAATGTCAAGGCACAGGTTAATGACCTAACAGATAAGTATCGGAGTATTGAATTGGATTTAATTTGAGGTCGTAGGTTTGAGCCTCACTAGGCATCTATGTCTTTAATTTTCCTATTTTTTTACAAAAGTGAGAGAAATAAACAGGATTCATATCTAATTAAAATCATTTGTATCTAGTTTGATTTTATTAAATCGGATTTGAATTAATTTGGATTTAGTTTAATCATTATCAAATTAGATACAATAGATATAATTAGATATGATTTGATTTGGACCTTAAAAACACACATATACGTGCATAAAGAAAAAAAAAAAAAGGAGACACAGCAGAAAGAGACCACCTTGACACAACAATAATTCAGTGGCTAAACACAGTCCCATAAATAGCCCATTGTTATAACACCCTTCAAGACTGCGTACGTCCAATGGCTAAACACAGTCCCATCATGCTCTCTTGAGACTTATCTATCTGCTTAAAACAATGATAGTTGATTGTAGCATAGAAAGTTAGGTGATAACTCTGATTTTAAACATATTTCATATGGTAATTTTATAGTATTTTCCTCACATTTTTAGTTTTCTTTAAAGAAATTGATATTTAATTGAGTAAAATTTTGATTTCTAGGTTTGAACGCATTCTAGAATTGAAAACGAAGAAAATGAATCAAATTTCACTCAATTCGGAGTTCAAACGAAGAAGTTATGAAGATTTGAAGTTACACAGTCCATGCAGAAAAAATTGGCCAAGGGCAAAAAGTTACACGGGCAAGGGATACGGTCATGTCCCAGGTCGTATCAGGCAAAGAAAACGAAAACCTTTTGATACATTATAAAATGACATATTAGGGTTTCAAAAGAATAAGAGATATTAGAGAAGACAAGAGACTTGAGGAGAAGGAGAAGGAAAAAGGCGAGAACAACACCGACTTCAAGATTAGAGAGATTATTCATCAATTAAAGAGGTTTTCCATGTTTTATTTTACGTTTTTGATGGAACTAGTTTTTAGATTCATTATGATAGCTTAGAATTCGTGTATTTAGGATTATGGAACCAAGGGTTTCATGTGATTCTTAGATTGATTTAGAATTTTCAATAAAGTTTCTATCTTTGCTTGATTCAATTATGTCGTTTAATTGTTAATCGGTATTTCTAGAATATCAATTATGATATTATGCATGTTGATTGAGAAATTACATGTATAATTAGATCTTTACATAATTGGAGAGAATTACATGTATACTTAGAGATGAGATACATGTTTCTTTTGAAAAGTTAATTAATTGTGTGGAAATTCATTATACATTAATGCAATTCTAAGTTATATTACTAAGTGAAGAGATTCCAGTAAATAATTTAGGATTAGGGTTAATATGTTTGAGAAAGGTATTAACTTTAATTGTGAATCCCTCCGGTCAAGAATAATAGAAATTGAATTGAATATATTTTAAGCGGTCACATGTTAAACACTAGGGGAAATAATTCCTAAATACGTTATTACTTTCTTGAAATCGTTCTTAATTTTATCGCTTTTTCAATTGCTTAATTAAGTCTTATAAATAAGTTAGTTTGTTAATTTCAGTATTTTTAATTAATTCAAACTTTCATAATTTTCCGATTAGATAATAAAGCTAAGGTTAATATTAGTACTCGAAGTCTCTGAGGGATCGACTCGGACTTACATCCGCTATATTAAAACTGATAGGTGTACTTGCCTGATATCATTAGGACATACTAGTATGGATATCTTATCAAAACTAGATAAAAGAAATCTTGTTAAAGGATTACCTAAGATTAGTTTTGATAAAGATAGAACATGTCAATATGGTAAACAAATCAAGTCATCTTTCCAATGAAAAGAACCCATCTCAACTTTTAGGTTACTCCAATTACTACACATGGATTTATTTGTTCTAACCCAAACTTTAAGTTTGGGAGGGAAAAGATACACCTTAGTCATAGTTGATGATTTCACTAGATACATTTGGACCTTCTTCCTTGCTAACAAGGATAAAACTTATCATGTGTTCTTAAATTATAGCAAGAAGGTCCAAAATGAAAAAAGTTTTTCTATTGTCTTTATAAGAAGTGACCATAGGGAAGAATTTGAAAATCTTGATATAGAAGATTTTTGTAATAAAAATGGAATAGAACATACTTACTTGGCACCTAGAACTCCGCAACAAAATGGAGTTTCCAAAAGAAAAAATAGGACCCTTATAGAAATGGCTAAGACCATGCTTTGTGACAATAACCTACCTAAATATTTTTGGGCCGAAGCCGTTAATACGGCTTATTACAGATCAAATCGTGTTTTCATTAGACCAATTCTGAAGAAAATCCCTTATGAGATTTGGAAAGACAAAAGACTTAACATATCATATTTTATCCTTTTGGAATGAAATGTTACATTCTCAATAATGGAAAGGAACATTTAGGAAAATTTGATTCAGAGTTGAATGAAGGTGTTTTTCTTAGTTATTCTCTTACCAATAAAGCTTATACAATATATAACAAGAGAACACTTGTTGTAGAGGAGTCAATTCATGTTGCATTTGATGATACTTGTATATATAAAGAGTCTAATGATGAAATTGAAAACATTGGTGCTCATTTGGACAATCTTAATCTTAGCAAGAATCAATCTAACTCAATTGAAAAGGAACTCCCTAGGCAAGATGAAATTGTTAACAACTTTAACCTAGATTTACCTTAAGAATGAAAGTTTATGAAAAATCATTCCAAAGATTAAATAATAGGAGAACCATCTAATAGGGTTCAAATTAGAGCCTCACTTAAAAATCTAAGTAATGTAGTGTTCCTATCTCAACTTGAACAAAAAAATATAGATGAAGCTCTAAAAGATGAATTTTAGATTCAAGTTATGCAAGAAGAGTTAAATCAATTTATTAGAAATGAGGTATGGAACTTAGTATTTAAACCAAAAGATAGACTGGTTATTGGAACAAAATGGGTTTATAGAAACAAACTTGATGAAATTGGTATAGTAACTAGAAATAAGGCTAGGTTAGTTGCTGAAGGCTATAATCAAGAAGAGAGGATAGATTTTGATGAGACCTTTGCCTCGATTGCAAGACTAGAAGGCATTAGGATGCTTTCAGCATTTGCAGCTTACAAAGATTTCAAACTATATCAAATGGATGTTAAAAGTGCCTTTTTAAATGACTTCATCAAAGAAGAAGTATATGTAGAGCAACTACTAGGTTTTGAGGATAATGAATTCTCAAACCATGTATAGAAGCTCAATAAAGCCTTATATGGACTAAAGCAAGCTCTTAGAGCTTGGTATGAAAAATCGAGTAACTTTTTGATAAAGAATAAATTCATTAGAGGGAAACTTAACACAACTCTATTTATTAAACAACACAATGATCATATACTAATTGTTCAAATATATGTTGATGACATTGTGTTTGGTGCTACTCACATGGATTTAGTTAATGTATTTGTCCAATGTATGAAAAATGAATTTGAAATGAGTATGATGGGAGAACTCAACTATTTCTTAGGCCTTTAAGTCAAGCAAACCAAAGATGGAACCTTCATTAACCAAGGAAAATATACCAAAGAACTCTTAAAATTGTAAGACTAAGCCAACTCCAATGAGCACCACCCTAAAACTTGACAAAGATGAGAATGGAAAGAACATTTGTGAAAAGATGTATAGGGGTATGAGAGGAAGTCTTCTATATTTAATTGTATTTAGGCCGGTTATCATGTTTGCTGTGTATCTATTTGTACAATTTCAATCTTGCCCTAAAGAATTGCACTTGAATGCGGTTAAATGCATTTTCAAGTATCTTGTAAGTACTATTGAAATTAACTTGTGGTATCCTAAGTTTACCTCACTTAATCTTATTAGATATTTTGATTCTGACTTTGTCGATTGTAAAGTCGATTGAAAAAGCACAAGTGAAACATGTCATTTCCTTAATAATTCATTAGTATCATAGCACTCAAAAAAACAAAACTCTATAGCACTTTTTACCATTGAAGCTGAATATATAGCAGCCAGTAGTTGTTGTACTCAAGTTTTATGAATGAAGCAAACCTTACTTGATTATGGTTTGAAATTTGTCAATGTTTTAATAAGATGTGACAATACAAATGCTATCAACTTGACCAAAAATCCAATTCAACATTCTAAGACTAAGCATATAGAAATTAGACATCACTTTATTCATGATCATGTACAAAATGATGATATTTGCTTAGAATTTGTTGATATTAGCAATCAAATAGCCAATATCTTCATAAAGCCCTTGAGTGAGGAAAGATTTTGCACTCTAAGAAGATAATTAGGAATTATCTTGCAAGATGAGTCCTAGACACGTAAGAACCAATATGGCCTTTTTGAATAAAATTAACTTGCTAAGTAAGTTGATTGGAAAATACCATACTATAAAGTATAAGAAACATGATCATATGGCTTTTATGCATTAAATATCACATTTAACATGTTTTAGGCACACTTGAAGTCATTCATACTTATCCAAGTTTATATATGCATAAAATTATCATGCATTAGTTTCCGTATCCAAAATCGGGGCTTACTTGTCTATTTTCATCCCTAAATTATGTTTGAGTGGTCAAACTAGCTTAATTTGAATTTCATGCATATTTGACCTCTTTAGACCCTTTTTAGGTTCTAAGTACAAATGGAGCATTTCTTGCTTACATGGAGGTTGCTTAGCTTGATCATTTATCTTTTATGCCTCTCAATGTTTTTTAACATGTTTGAAGCATGAACTTCTCTTGAACATTGAGAAAGGATCTCTACTTACTCTTTATCCACTTGCATGATTAAGGAACTCAAGTAGTTATTTCACAATTTTTAGAGCCTTAAAGTTATATTTTATGCCTACTATGCTCAAACATAAATCTGAATTTTGCTTGAATTGTTGGTGTACAAAAACTCAATGCTTATACAAATAATTTGCTCATACATGGACACTTTCACTTTATCATGAATTACTTAGCTCTATGGATTTAATCAGGATAAATCTTAGCTATCTAGTTAAAAATTAAGTTTTTCAAGCCTTAATGGACTTAAATAAACTTGTTTGAAGTGTTAAGATATTCACTAAATCTCTACAAATCAAATTGGATTAGTAACTTTGCTTAAACAAGTGGTCTCTGCTGTTTTTTTTGCAAAATTATAGACAACCGGCTTGACGGTATATCTGCATATTTAACAACTTTTTTTTGCTTCTGTTCGATTAACTGGTAAGTTGGTTCACCTAAGTACTGGAAAGCCGGTATACTGCTCTATATTTTCATTTTTTTTCGGTTTTGTTTGATTAACCGGTAAGCTGGTTCATAGAAACATTGGCATGCCAGTATACTCCTCTAGTTAAAGCCTTCATCTCCAATCTGTTCGCATAGCTGGCATGCTGGCTCCCCACACTACCAACATGCCGATTCATCTGTTTCCAGGTGCAATTTAATTGGAGCCTAACCTTCTCTTTGCCTTTCTCTCCTTCCACAAAAAAAACCCTTTTCCCTTCTTCAAACCCTAACCCCTTTCTCTCTCTTCGATCCATCTCTTTTCCTCCATCAAAATTAAAAATTTCTTCTCTTAATCAACTCTCCTCTTTCTCTTTTTCTTCATCTTTCATCAAACTTCTCCTTCTTCTTCTTCCTCTCTTCACTTTCTCTTTCTACCCATACCCACCAACTGTTACACCGTCACACATTGTCCACATACTTCCATTGTCACGCTGGTTTCCCTTAACTCACTCTATTATCATATCTACTTTCCACCTTCTTCCTCATCCTCTTCACTGCAATCACCTATCTCCATTCACCTTTATAACACTTATGGCATCATGTATTGCTAGTGGTTTAGCACCCTCGGCCTATAATAACCACTTCTTTCCCTCTCGACAACCCTCTTAACGCTTTGAGAAATTTGTCAATCTAGAGGTCAATATCGGCATTGTTTATCCACCGGAGGTGCTCGAGGATTTTCGCATTGCTGCCTTTCCTGGGGTCATCACCAATCATGTCCTCGATATCCTTTAGCTTCTTAATGAGGTGCATGATGATGTTATTAAGTATTTTTATTGTAATATGTTGGATTCTTTAGATGATCAGGGTAGACCAAAACTAAAAATGAATCCGAGTGATGAGTTGTGTCGTAGTGTCCTTTATACTTATATTTATGGTACTTTAATTACTATTACACTTGAGGATATTTTTGGTCTTATTGGTGCTGCTGTGGGTAGGACGGGCGTAAATGTAAATTACTATAGGGCTAAATTCTATGAGAGAGTTTTTAGATTTAAAGGCATTGGAGCAAATTAGGGAAAAACAAAATATTTGGCTACCATCAGCCTTGACCTTAGGACAAAAATCCTTTACCATATTGTTATTCATAGCTATTGTCTTCTTTGAGGCTAGCAATCCAACGTCACCCTTTAGTACTTATGGATTTATATTATTTGATAATGAATAAACAGATTAATTTTTTTAGTGTTGTAGTCCAATGCTTTAAACATGTAACCAACAACCCATCTCAAGCTTTTCTTCGATTTGGGCGATTGGTTACGCAATTGCTTATAAGAAGGGGTGTTTAGTTTCCTTCCCTCCCACAAGTAGCTCGAGTGAAGCACCTAGAATTAATTGATGTTTGTAGGGGGATTTGGAAGAAATCAGGAAACAATTGAGTTAGGTGGAAAGACCTTCCTCCTCTTGATCTTGCCTCTATACGTGGTGCATAGGAGTCTATTACTTCTTTTAATGAGTCAGGCAGTCCTAGTACTCATACTTACTTTGGTGCAGGTCTAAGTCGTGTTACTACTCCTCTACCTGAGGGTTCTTCTCATTAGCCTCTACCTACTTTTAAGTTGTTGTCTTTTGATCCAGTTGCTCTTCTAGCCTCTCAACATCCTTTTTATTAGTATTCAGAGATGTGCTACAATTAGCTTTAAGAGGATATTTACTATCATTTACATTGTGGGTTTCAAGGGCTCTATAGTCATTTCCAGCTGAATTACCATTGGCCATCTTACCGTTTTCCTCCTCCAGCTCAGTATGACGATCCTCTTGTCGCCTAGTTATATTTTTCAGCTTCTATCTATGTTTACTTTTTTACTGTTTTGTTTAAGGACTCCGCCTATGGCTATATATATATATATATTGTATTGAGAACTTTGGTCCTTATTGGACCTACTTTTACCGTTGGATATTTGTAGCCTTTGTAATCTCTTTGCTAAACCTCTTGTGAACTCTTCTTATAAATGAACTTGCTTTGCTATATGTGGTTATCCATTACTGGCTGTTTTCATGCTCTTTTCAAGCTTTGTATGTTTCTTATCTTCTTCTTGTAGGGAGCACATTCTCCAGTATAAGCCAGAACTCTGTTGAATTTTTTACTTGAATTTTTGTCCCTCTTCATCACCTAGATCCTCCTCCTTTTGATAAGGCCAAATGAGGAGAATAATTCAAGTCATTCATTAGTTAATTCAAGTCGATAGTCTAAAATTTACAATTGCCTAAACTGGATATCTTTATTGATTAGTTTATTTATAAGTAAATTGGGTAATGGTCATTCCTTGTTAACTCCTAAACATATACATTATAGCTTTAGCAAATTTATTATATTGACTTATCATTAATTCTCACCTTTTTGCTTAATCTTATTCAATCATTGATTATCTTGAATTCCCATGATAAATTGAGGGGGAGTATTGAATTAAGGGAGAGCATTAGATTGAAGGGGAGCTCTTAAAAGAGTTTTGTCCTCATTAAAAAAGGGGAGATTATTGAACTTAGGGTTTATTATTTGATTTTGATGAGAATAAAACAAAAAATGTATATCTAAATATGTTTTTAAAGAGAACAAAACGAGAGGATGATTAAACTAAGTGTTGTTTGATTATATTGAGATAATTGAATAAGATTAATTAGCTTGCTTAATGGTTAATTATATCAATTATCTCTACAAGAAATTTAATCTTTTGAGTGATGATCAAATGATCTTCAAGTTAGAATGCAAAGAGTATTTGTTTATTATATATAAAAAGAATTTTCAGGTGATATTTAGCCTACCGGTATTGATGGCTCAAGGTAGAATCGGGCTAACAGTATAAAGCCCTGAAAAGCACAAAGAAAAGCTCACTGGCTTAGAGAAACCGGCTTGCTGGTAAGTTAGTTTCAAGTAGTCGTTGGAGCATTTAATGTGCAGTAACGGGAAGAATTTAACGAGTTGTTATAAAATCTCAACAAGCTAACCAAAGGCTTAGAAGATTTGATATTCTACTGTAGTTTTAAAGACATTCTCTTACATTCTTGAGCTTATTCTACTTCTCTTTGGTCTCTTGTACACCTATTTGCTATCAAACAAAAAGACATAGTTGTGGTGTTTAAAAGTTCTTGCATTTGTAATCTTGAGTGAAGAAAGAGAGACATTTGAGTTAGTTACGAGTAAAAAAGATTGTGTAAACTTGTGTAGCTCTTGAAGCAATTGAGTTATGAAATCAATAAAGAGAAAGTGAAGTCCTCAGTTAGAGGCATTATGCGTCCATGGAGACTAGGGGGCGATTCAAACTCTATATTAAATCCGAGCTTAATCTTCTTTATCCATATCTCTTTAATTTTTGCATTTATTGTTGCTTTGATTACTTTTATTATTGCATTTAGTCGTTTATATTGAAAAGAATTAAAATTTGTCCTTAAACTCAATTCACCTCCCCTCTCGAGTTTAGCCTAGTGTTCTTTAGTACTATAGTCTCTAGACAAACAATTAGATTTGTGGAATAGTGGGGGTTCACTTAATTCACTCTTATTGCTTGTGTTGTATCTTCTGACTCATCCTTACAAAATTGCTCATAAGCTGTTCTCGTGGATAGTTCACTGAGATTTGAAAGGGCTTTGCTTTTATGTCTTAATTGTCTACCAAACTAAAGTATCCTAGTTTAGCTTGGATGTTATTATAAATGGGATATCCGATAATGCTCTCATTCCATTCTCCTATACTTATCCAAGCTTACTGCACCATGATCAATTCATCATACTTATTAAGGGGTCCATAAAGCCATTCAGACACTTTTCCATGTTTTGTCCATCAATTACACCAAAATTTTGCTATTTTTCCATTCTTAATCTTAATTATTCTCTTTTCATCAACTTAATCCATTACTCTTTTAAGTTCCTTGTAAAAGCTAGTGCCTTTTATGTGGTAGCTACCTTCAATTCCATTATTATATCCTTGTCTTATTATCTTTGTCCAGAAAAGCTCCTTTTTGCCCATCCATGCTAATTTGGCAAAGTTAACTCTATTTCTGAGCCTTATGTCAAACATATCTGGCCTTCCTATCTTCTTTAGAGCCATTACCTTTCCCTATGTAGGCTAACTGGTCTTTTTTGCTTCATTTGTTGATCCCTAAAGGAAGTCCCTGTGGATCTTGTCTACCCTGTAGATCTTGTCTACTTCATCCAATATCCACTTAAGAATTGAAATGGCTTAAGAGTAGTAATTTGATATTCTCTCAAGTATTATTGAAGTCAGTAACTTCTTACCTGTCATGCTTAAGAGCTGACTTCCACCCATAAGTTTTTACCTCGCTTTCTCTAAGATGAAATTTAAGTCACTTCCATTTAGACGACCTCTTTCCTTAACTAGGATTCTGAGATATTTTCCCATGTCCATGTTTTATCTTATGCCAAATCGATGACAAATTTTCTTCTAATTTTGACTTATGTTCCTTAAGAAGATAATACAAGACTTTTGATAGTTGACCTTTTGTCTGGAGAGCTTTCCAACATTAGTCATTGCTTCCATAATCTTCTTGGCATTCTCCTCTAAAACTTTACACAACAACACAAGGTCATAAGCAAAAAAAAAAAAAAAAGGAAAAGAAAAGAAAAGAAAATATGGGAAATTTGAAGTTGCATACCTCAAATTTAAAGGTGTCCAGGTTCCTTCTTCAACCATGACATGAATTAAATGGCTCAACATTCCCATACCAATAATAAATAGGTAAGAGGACAAGGGGTCTCCTTATCAAAGCCCTCTATTGGATGTGAATTCTTTTATCATGGCTCCATTTAGCATTATTTGATACTTTAGCTATGTAAGATAGGATCCAATTATATTTATGCAATCTTTAGGGAAATTTAGACTTAATAAAGCCAATCTTACAAAGTCCCATTCCATGTGTTTGTAAGCCTTTTCTAAGTCTAACCTCATAACCATCGAACACTTTTTTCCCTTTCTTTTCTATAGGGCATGCATTATTTCTTAGAAGACAATGATAATGTCTCTAACGAATCTTCTAAAGTACGAAACTAGCTTGCTCCAAGCTAATAAGTTGATTGAGATATGGACAAATTTTGTTTACAAGTAATTTGCTAATAATTTTGTATATCGTAGTAAAAAGGATTATCGACCTGAAATCTTTCACCTTATTTATGCTTATCATTTTTGGATTGAGAACAATTAATGTCTTATTAATATCCTCCAACACTACCCCTATATTTGGAATTTCTTTAATTGTTTGGCACATTGTTCCTCCTATCATGTCCTAGCATCTTTTAAATAACTCAGTGTGATATCTATCTACTTCAAGTGATTTATTATTGCCTATGCTCCACAAGGCTTTCTTGATATCCTCATTTGTCCATGGTTTCCTTAAGTTCTCCTTTTCTTCCATTGTTAGCGTCTTCCTCCCATCCATGTTGGAGTATGATGGTTGATAAGGATCCTTTCAGTAGAAAACAAATTCTCAAAAAAGCTCTTAGAATAGAGATTTTATCCTATCTAGATGTTCTATCTAATGTCCAATAGAGTTCAAGAGCCCAACAATGGACTTAAACCTCCTTGTCATTACAATGGCATAAAAGAAATAGAGTTCAACTTATAGAAGGTATTCTTTATCTAGTAGTTCTTGGGAAAGACTTGAGTAGAGTTTACGTCTTACTTCTTCTAAATTTTTCAAGATACATCTCTTCCTCTATGGGTTAATCCCTAAATCTTCTTTATTCCATTTTTAATGGAGTTAGTGAAATTTTCAAGATCATCTAGAAATTTGAAAAGAGGCCAGCACCAATTTCTCTAATGAAGCACATGCCTACTATTCTTTTTTTTTTTAGAAAAATTAATTAAGTATGAATTAAATAAAAAATATTACATAGATGTAGATCTTAAATCGCATTTAAAAAATGTGATTTTGAAAATAACAAAAGTATCGCATTTATGAAATGCAATTTAATGTTTGAGATACAGTAGCTATCTTGCATTTAAAAGATGCAACAAATATTAATTGTATGTATGTATTACGTTTTGAAGCGACAGAATTGTAATTGTTAAATCATTCTAAGACAGAAGCTTATCTTTCAGTTGTTATCTTAAAGTTGATTTACACAAGGTACCCACGATTAACCTACTTAAAAAAAAAAACAGTTTATAAATTAAATGTGTTATTTGCATGTGGAAGTATAAAAACATTCACTAGGATTATAATATTCTAAGTAATATATACATAATTTACTAATCTATCCTTACTTATGTTATACACGATTGAATATAAAAAGATTCAAAAATAAGAGCTAAACCTTAGGAATGCATCTGATTATCAATTTTATTTCTTCACTCCCCCAGGATCTAGCAGTAGAGTAGATAGCTTTGGAGAAGTTATGTTACCGCTTCCTAATTAGCAACTGCAATATCATCTATAAGGATATAAACAACTAACTGCTCAGTAAATTAGGATAAAGACTTAAAACTATACATCAAGCACAAACAGAGTTATCAACTAATTATTTTAATGCAATGTAACAAGCAAATGCTATTACACGACATTTTCCAGTCTATCGTGAGATTAGAGAAATTACATACTCTCTAATCCGAGTTGAAGAGTTTAACATACATTTCAACAACTTACAACTTCTCTTGTGACTACCTTCACTTTTGTCACGACCTTCACTTTTGTCACGACCTTCTTTTTTGTCACTTAATTTGACTAAGGATGAAAAAGGGACTAATTATACTATCTAATACTATCCCTTTCGAAGGAGTCGGTATTTATCCGAAGAACACTAAACATCTCCTCTAATAGGTTGAAATGCTTGACTGATTAATTTTACAAGCCATATATTATTAAGTCCAGTTAAGGTGATGAGTCCATATTACATAGTACAAAACAATTGTAAATTAGTATAGCAAGTATATAATATACAGTACATTCAAGAATATGCATACATAGGCATCGTACAGTCAGGTTCTCTATAGAAAAAAACAAGTATAATCTTAAGCCTTCGAGTACTATGAAATAATACTTCGAAATACAATTAAGTATAGATCCCAATTTACATAAACTTCCCGCTTACTCACTTAAGGTATGACTCGCATAAGTCATTGCCGATAATCCTTATAATACAAATGTTGTTTTAGTTTCCACATAACTACTATAGATAGATTTTATTCTATAAGTTAGATTACTATATTTAGTTTAATTTTTTTTTTCTTCATTTTGTTATTTAGGTCAAAGTCTATTGCAATTATCCTTATTTTGCATTAGGTTTTGTTTCAGCTTCTAATTTAGTTTCTATCCAGCTTCTTATTATAGTTTATTCACCAACCTTAAACCTAACATTACTTCGTCCTTTGAACTTATTTAACCATGTTATAGGCATAGAAGTTTCTGAATTATACATTAATTCTATTCCTATTCACTCTATATAACCTACCTTAGATTGATCTTTTGATTTGGCTCTTGGTTTCATTTTACACTTAATTCTCAAGAATGTCTTCTAACCTATTCCATAGGGTTTAACTATCTTTAATTCGAGTTAATATAGTGTTTGATTAGTTTCTAATTAACTTCTAATTTGCTAGTTCTTCCCTTGGTTTTGATTTAGGTTCTAAATTAGCTTTTAATCCAGCTTTTGATGCGGTTTTTTATATGTAAACCTTAGAACTCCTTATTATCCAATACGTGAAATCCATTCATTAATATTTGGATATCCTAAATTTCCTATTTAACTCCTAATCGGTATTCTGGTTTGCACGATACACTATATTTTTAATTTAACTACTAAATTAGCTCCTGATACGAGAATAACTTACATTTTTAATATAATTACCTAAATTTATATTTCGTATCAAATTTATACTGTATTATTGTTATGATATTATCAATTTTAACCTATTATTTTCCACTAATTAATTTCTTGTATATACATATTATGCATTATTACATAACCTACCCTTAAAAACTTATTTAACATTTCCAAAACTATAAATGTAATCCTTTATTATCTAATAACATATCAAGATGTCTGATTATATCATAAATAAGAATTTGTACCTAATTAACCTTAAATTACGAAATTAACTCAAATATACCAATTTTATCTTTTATTCATTTTCACATATCTACCAAATAATACACATAGTACTTACCTCTACTGCCTCAAACATCACAATTATCATCTTACATCAACAAATGACATCTTAAAATACCCAATTACATGCTAAATCATTATTTATATCAAATTAATATTAAATAAATAAATTAAGCCATAAATTGTCTTTTATGCATAATTGTAGGGCATAAAAATTAAGTAAAATTTAAAAAATAAATTTTTGAAAAATTTCTTCATAGCACTATGATATATATCTTAAATAGTCTACACAAAAATTTTGAGTTCAAAATTACATTATTAAGGTTATTTAAATTAAAATCGAAAACTAGCTTACATTTAGTCTTTTATTAAGAGTAGTATATCTCAAGACCTAAATTTTTAAATTGACATTTTTTCATTAAATCTACATACTAAAATATTTTAGAATACCAAATTTCACAATCTTTTACAAATATTTGATATTTTTAATAAATTAAACAAATTTGGAAGAGACATAAGAATTTACCGATTAAAGGGCTTCCAATTACCAGCGAGTGTGAATTTTTAGTCAAGTTTTGGTGGCCGTCCCTCTCCAAGTATTCATCAGGTGTGTGTTCTCCTTTAATGCTTTAATTACACTATATTTTGTCTATTTTTCAAAAAATTACTTTCTTTTCTTTTCTCTCCTCTCCATAATCTTTCCAGAGCTCTCAATTGACCAAAATGACGTTTGGATGGCTTGTTTTGAATTTATATTATAGCTTGGGGTTTTATTTTAATTTTCTTTATGCCAAGTATCCTTATCTTTTCTCTTTTTCACTTTCTAACTGTCTTAATATTATTGATTGATTTTATTTCTTTAAATCTCAGCATGCCACGACTATTTCCAGACCATTATAGACTTCCCTAGAATTTTTATTTATTTATTTTTATGAATTTTCCTTAATTAATTAATATTATTTTAGTATATTATAAGTAGTTTAAGTAATTTCATGTATTTTTACCTACATGTAAAACATATATATATGTATATAGTATAAAAAAATACTCCTAAATATTATTTAAGTTATTTTATGAAATTTAGTATGCATATAATTTATCTCTATCAATTTGTTAATTATCAAAATTCGTTTTACATGTTTCTAATAAATAACGAGTAATATATGTGTAACTTAATATTGTATTATTTAATTATTTTTTTCCTAAATTCAAACTTATGGTATCACTTTTACTAATATTCCTAACTTCGTCGTAAAATTTGAGCTTTAAATTTTACGTATTGAACTTTGAACACTTGATTGCGGGGTTGCTTATGTCGTGTCTCTTAAATACGATATAGATATATGTATTTATATCACATTTGAAAGATGCAGTATTAATATAATTAAATTAATGTTATATCTTTAAAATGCGATAGATGTACAAATATCTATATTGCATTTAAGAGATACGAATATGCCTGGTAAATTAGTAATATTTATCATATAATTGATAAATACGTAATATTTATTATATTTAATAGTAAACAAGTAAAATTCTCTTAATTTCTCTTAACAAAGTCCTTAAAGTTTGGGTGGTCCAACCATATGGGTTGAAAACGAAACGGTCTCATTTCCTTTGGGTTACCTCTCTTAGCAGGCCAAACATTTAGAAGAATGGATAACTGATTAGAGGGCGAGGAGGGTATGTGATATAACTTTACCTTTTGGAACAAACTTCTCCTTTCATAGTTTTTCCAAGCTCTATTGAGTCTCATCTAAATTAGATCATAGAGATTTTTTTTTTTATCTCTTAGACCATGTATATTTAAGCCCACTAGACTCCAAATCAATCATATTACATTCATTCATACAATTCTAGTGTTTATCAACCCTTGACTACTCATAGATGCCCACTTTACCCCACTTTTCACTTCTAGACAAGATATCATTGAAGTTGCCAATCATTGCCTAAGGGCCATTAACTCGATTTGACCATTCTATTAACTCATTCCATAAGGACATTGCATATCTAGTCTAATACTAGCATAAATAGCAGAAAGATGCCAACGTAAATCAAATTTACATACCTTAATTTCCATCAAGATCTACTGTTGAGAGATGTATCTCTTTCTAATCACTACATCATCATCATTCCATAAGACAATAATTCCTCCTTCAAGCTCTTCAACCTTTGTAAATAACATTTGGTTAAAGTGCAAAAAACCCTGCAAATCTTTTACTGCAGGTCTCTTCATCTTTTTTTTAGTAATAATGACCATTTGAGGGTCATATTGCTAGACTAAGTTCTTGATATCTTTGCGCTTACCCTTTGATTTGTGCCCCTTTTTGTACCTTGAAAGGATTTGGTTGTATGTTTGAGGAGAAAGTGTCAAATATATATGGGTTCATCATAAGAAAGGAGAGTTTGTACCATTTGTCATCTACAACATATTGTTGGATCAACTTAATGTCTACTCTTCACTAAAATGGCCAGAAGGCCTTTTGGACCTTTAACATCTGCATTTTTGTTACGAGGTACAGGAGATGGTTCCTCTAGTCTTCCATCATATGTAGAGTGAAAGACACTCTTTGTACTTCTACAAGAAACATAATCCCCACCATGATACTCTCTACTATTGTTTTGCATGTCTACTCTAGGATTTCTAAAATTGTCTCTCTTATCAGGTCTCACCAAGTCATAGGCATCTTCACTAACAAGTGCACTTCCATCATTGTTTGAAATACCCTTTACCCTTGATGATGTAAATGCCCCCCCAGTGATCTTGGTCAGAAGATAATCTTTGAAACTCTAGTCTTCTTCCACTTTATTTGGGATATGATGATTCCTAACACTTCCATTGCTACCCGCCTTGAAAATAATCCCCCTTGAACTTTTTTTTTTTGTTTGGATGTATATCAGACATTGGGGATTTTCGATGCAAAACTTGAAGAAGCAAATCCACTTCCAGCATGGATATTGTTTTTCCTTGCAATTTTTTTGATAGAGTATAGATTTTGATATTTTTTTTCCCTTTATAAGAGTTGTATTAAAAAAGGAAGGAAGATGGTTCTCCTTTCCTCTCTCCTCTATTATGGCTAGATTAATCTCTTTTCGATTTTCGATCACCACATTGGTTTTTCCCTTCACAAGATACTTTATATCAAGTCAAGAACAAAAAAATACAGATATAGTCAGAATGGTAAAATTTCTTTTTGCCACACTTATTCCTATTCCTTCCATAGTGTTGACATTTAAATCTATGTCATTACTTTCTCATAAAACCGCCCTTAAGCTTTTTGATACTTGTTCCTTCCCTTTTGAATTTTTCCCTCTACCTTTATGGCCTAATTGTCTCATATTTTTCCTTTGCTAAGATCTCTTATTTTGCACCTTAATCCACTTACAAAATAATTTCCTCTTTCTTTTTTCGTTAGACTACGAATTGATTTTACTTTGACTTAAATTACCCACATTCATTATGTCCTCTATCTCCCCTTTATTTTTCCCTTCCTTTTCACCATTTGATCTTATAGGGTTTTAAGTTACATCGATCAACTCTCAGTTAGTATGCGTTTCCTCTCTTGTGTTCTTATCTTGCTCATTACCATCATTCATTTTTCTAACTTTGAATGGACATCTGAATTTATTGTAGCTGATTTTTTTTTATTTATTTATTTTTTTTTGCAAATTTCACATTGATTCGGTAGCCCCTCATATTGAATGTTATAACTCAACTTATTAATCACTACCGTGTGAATCAACAGAGTTTCCATGTTCATTTGTATACATATCATCGCAAAATATCCCCTTTGAGGCTAACTATATAGGAACACAATATTGGGCCAATTTTTTCTCCTATTTGTTGAATTGCCAGTGGCAAGAAATAGTCAATTGGAAGACTGGTAATCTTTACTCATATTGCTATTGAATCAAATCCCACATTTTTTTTCTAATATTCGGTTCCCATTTCATTAGCGTTAACTGGAATCTATTGGTGAACTAGGGTTCATTTTTCATTACCATCGAAAATCATTTAGATTGTTTAATGATACTAGATAGAACTACGACCCCACATATATTAATTAAGAGATTACGTATTAACGTTTGAAGGTAAGTTCAAATATGAGATCAATATTTTAGTGAGAAGTTAAAATAAGAGATCACCGTTCCATTTCCATAACTTTATTTGATGTGGCCATTAAATGACATGTGATGCTCATGTAGCATGTACATAACGTGTATGTAGAACTAACTTGTGTATTTAAATAATAAATAAATAGCAAAATTTTAAAATATATAAAAAATAAAAAGAATTAAGAAAAATTTGAAGAATAAAAAAAATAAATTAAAATAATAAAATAATTAGAAAGATAAAAAAACTAAATATTATGATTTAAGTATAATATAAATAATAATATAATTGAATTAATAAAAAATAAAAAAAAAGAGTTAAAAAAAATAAAAGAAAGGGACCATCCCTTGTCCTTAGGTGGTCGGATTAGCTTACAAGTCCATAGTGTATTGTGATACACTTAAAAAAGTGGGTTGTTGATTCACTAAATAGCGTAGACCCCTCCTTGGTGGTGGTACCTGCTCCACCTTGATATTAAGGAAAAAAGAAAAAAAAAAAATAGAGGTGAAAACCCCAATTAAGTTGAGACCACCTACTTTTGGTGGTGGTGGTTACCCCTTCGCTAATTAGTGGATCAATGACCTACTATGGATTTATAAGCTAATTTTGTTACCTCAAGGGTAAGGGTAGTTATCTTTATTTTTTTTCTTAATCTTTTGAACTTTTTCCTTTTTTATTTATGATTTTTATTAATTTACTTTTAATTATATTATACTTAGATTATAGCATTTAGTTATTATTTTATTTTTTTTCCTAAATTTTCTTAATTTTTAGTACTTTTACATTTTTTAAGTTTTTATTTATTATTTAAATATACATGTAAATACTACGTACACGTCATGCGTCCATCATGTATCACTTAACGACTATATGGCAATAAAGATATAATGGCAATCCTCTATTTTAGTTTCTCATTGAAACATTGACTCCTTATTGAAATGTTAATTCCCTATTTGAACATATTGAAATGTTAATTTCCTATTTTAACTTACTTTCAAATATTGAGACCCTTTGATGTAATTCTCCCTGTATTAATTTGAAATCGGTTAATGATCTCCACATTTTTTTTAATCTCTCCCACATAGATTTATAGCTAGGATTTCGTCTCATAACCTTAGCTATGAAAGTATGTTTCTAAGGTGCATTAACAATATCCCTGTTGTGTTTTGAAAAGTTGACATAACTTATGAGAATTATTGTCAAATATGAGTCCATGTCCTCATTCCCCTCTTTTTCTTTGAAACAATATTTCTCATAAGCTTTGGGAATATTGATAAATATACCATATCCCTAACAGGTAGTTATTTCGTGTGTTCTCTTACGAAGGTAAATCTTCACATTCTTAAGGAATTGGAGATTGATCTAGATGATCTCTAGTGAATTGTTTTTTGCTTCACCATTGAAAATCACTAACATCTTCCTTTATAGTTTGGTCACTCTTGCTAGGGCTTTTTAGAGTCTCTCTAACTAAACACGTAAGTTGAATAAATTGTATGGTACAATGTTGTAGACAATTATTAGTTATACAAACAATATTTCACAAGATGATTATGTATAATTGCATTAAGCACGACATACAATACAAATAATGCATGAAAATAAAGGGAATAGGAGGCTTACCTTGTGCACTACAAACTGATGGCGGTTTATCGAGTTTTTGGCTGATTCTCAATGTAAGGGCAACAGATCCTAACTGTTAGGATACTACTCTTTCGAACCCCTCAAATAATTTGCAAAAATCTCCAGCCTAAGATGTCTTTTTATCCATAAACTTAAATTCGTTTAAGAATAAACCTTAGATTACCCTTTTTTGATTCAATCCTAAATTAACATCGTAAGAGACTTTGTTGCACAAAATTGACTAATAGGTTTTGTTCTATAAAGTGTAGGAATTATCCTAGGATGTTTGGTTTGCTTCAACTTACTCTTGGGAGATATAAATCGAAGAAAGAAGTGGGTGGTCATGCGATTGAAGTTCTTAGAGTGAGAAAGTTGATAATTCTCACATTCTACTCAATGGCTATTTGTTTATATGTGTTGGAATAAATGCTAAGAAGTCTTATTTATAATGTCGAATTAGGATTGGGGCTCAAGAAACATCTTTATTTGATAAAAATGAATCTTCTTCTTTTTGTTTTTTTATGATTATCTCATGATCTATACTTTTCTTTCTTTTTTTTTTTTAATTAGATTTGAAGAATTTTTTTTTTTTAAATTGAATTCTTAGAAGTTAAAATGTAGAAGTATCCTAAGTGTCTTGTTACGTATTCTATATTATTATTTTGTGATGGGTTAGCAAAAACAAGATTTAATTTACAGAATTTCAATTAGATGCATATAATATAGATGTAAAACTACTTGTTTTTTTTTTCTTTGCATTTTTTTTTGATAAAAATTCAAAAATTTTGGAGCCCATAGATACTTTGTGCCCTTTTATTTCTGTATTTTTCAAAGATTTTTTTTCTTGGTCTAAAGAGAACTTTCATTCAAATAACAAAAGTACAATAGCACTAGCCTCAATAATCAAGAGGTCTAGATAAGTAATTTGAAAATAAAAGAGCAGCAAATTGAAATGGAGGTCGAGAAACCGAGAAACTAAATGATATCCTAAACTTTGCATGGGTTGGTGTAGGTACACCATTTTCGAGTCTCCATACATGCGCTTAGGTTTATTTTGCTGGAAACGTGGCAAGATACCACTGGGCTATAAGGCTAACGTGGCGCCATGTTTGTGCCACCATTATTTCTCTTTCCTTTTGTTTCTCACTTTTTCTCGCGCGTGTGCCACTTGCACCCTCTACTTTGCCTTGATTTTCCATTTGTTTTTCATGGCCTTCTACGCATTAAACCTAAAAAAGGATGGATTCATTCGTTTCAAGGATTAATTTGATCGAGAAAAACAAGGAAAAGCAAAAATCTGGATTTTGAATTCATAGTCGATTCGACCATTAAAGCTCATTTTCATCCTAATTTAAGCTAGAATTAGTATAAAAAGGACCCCTAAGCATCATTGCCAGCATCGTTTTCCGTTCAAATCACACAAAAAACACACACGTAGGTTTCTCTCTCTAGGCTATGACTTCTCTTTCTCTCTGTACAAATTATTTGTATTTAGCCACTTTTGAGCTAAGCCACTGCTTCTACAAGCACCCCCAGCCCAAGAGCTTTCCAACACTACATCCAGCTGCTCGAGCCGTGACCTCTACCACCTTCAACTACCGCCTATAACCCAAAACCTAAGCTCCTTCGACTACCATTACGAAACACCATTGCTGCTCCTCTCCACACGACACTACCACTACAGCCAGGCTCGTGGTGGCCTAAAGCCACCAAATAAGCACTCTTTACAAGCTCAGGACACCCCCATGTGCATTGCGCGATGCCCTCTCTCATCCACCGCCACCAGCCTAGTTTCAAACACCCAAAAACCACCGTTTCTCGTTGAGGCACTAATCCTAGAGCTACTGTCACCAATAAGTTTTTCATAAAAATGCCATTTCCCCATTTGAAATTGTCGGGGAAGGGAACCTGGAACACCCCCTCTCCACCACTGTCGCAACTTCTTCTTCTTATGATCCAAATCCGACCCAATCCTGACTCGGTTGACCCAAAACGAACCGCACTCCAAGTCCGGATCCTGACCCGCGCAATTACTCGGTTCAGCTCCTCTTGTATTTCTTGTTTGTTTGTTTATTTATTTATTTATTTTTCTAAAAAAAAAAAAAAACTTAAAAAATGGGTAATGATAAAAAGGTTACTTTAATTTATTTAAACTTTTCAATTCTTCTTTTCTTTTTTCTTAGTTTCTTCAAATGAATAAATAATAAATGAAGAAATGTAGAATACTTTGGCACTTAGTTCGTTCGTTTGTTTATTTATTGTTTTGTTATAAAATAAAAATAATAAACCTTCTTTGAGAATTAGGATTCCTTTGGATTTTTTTTCCTTAAATAAATAAACACTTAAAAAGATTAGGTTCTTTTTAGATTTTTTCATAAATAAAAATAAATTGATAAAAAATGTAAACTTAACCAATTTCCAATTAAAAGAAACTAACACATTTAAGTTTTAAAGAACCAAATTATGTATTAAAGGATACGTAGGTATCTATAGGATGACTTAACCTATAAATTAAGGAAAAAAATTTTATTTTTCTTTTTATAAAATATTTAATTTTGTTTAATATTTTTCTCTTTTGTGTAAATAAAAATCAATCTCTTTATTTATAAATTTAGAATTAATTCTTCTAGTTAAAAGGACATTTTGAAATTAAACAAAATTCAAAAGGTTAAGGTGGTATCATTTTGGTTTTAATAAATTAGTCCCGAGACTCAAAATCTCTGGTTTCATGGATCTTTTTTTTTTTCCTAAATTGATTTTATCGAAAATTAGTGATTAAGTTATAACTAATTTATTTAATTGGTTATAACTTAACTTTTTTCTAATTCCAATTGAATAACAAAGGTAAAATCTTTCTAAAATTAAAAGAAAACAAAGTTTTTCTTTAACTCTTAGTCAAGAGTTAACATTAAATGGATTATGATTAAATACTAATTGGGTTAACGAAAATAAAACCCAAAAATTCAGGTTTGATGGTTGCAACCTAATTTGTACATGCATTAGCGTCATGTTGAACAAAAGAAATAGAACAAGTAGTGAAAAACAACTTTAACCATATGATATCAGCAACCACAACAGAAAATCTTCATGGATGTTTGGAAGGATAGTTGATGACATCCACGACCGATTTGAGCTCCACCGATAACCATCCTCTATTTCTTGCCATTTACAGACCTTCTTTCACGGCCAATGCTTCATTTAATTCACTGTCAACACTCGGAACAGCAACCGTAGTTGCTTGTAGTAAATTTCCATTTTCATTTCGACAACCATAGATAATCCATCCAAGTTGTCATGTAAATTTACAGAGGCATCACAATTTATATTCGCTGTATTCCATATAGGTGGCCTCTAAGAAGCAATACCACGACTCCTTATGGGTGTCGATTGTGAAGCTGTTGACCGTGAAGCTGTTTTGAGTGTAGCAAAAATTCGACCGTGGCAATGACTATGAAGCTATTGTGATCCGATCGTAGCTGATTGGGGCCGTGACTGATGGCCGCAATACTCAGAGCAGTAATTTATAACAATTGAAGTTGGTTGACGCTGACGTGATCTAATCAAGGGTGTTGACAAAGCACTACCAGACGGTTGATCATGTTGAGGCCGTAAGGATGCATTTGCATCAGGCCGTGAAGATGCAGCAAGCCATGAATAATCCCAAACACCAATCTCTCGGATTATAGCTTCAGCAACCGCATCGGTTGAGGCTTGTCCTTACGAAAAACACAGAAATTTCTATGTTTCCAAATAAATAATAGATTTAGCGCTACATCCACTCACATGTCCAGAATTTGATCCTTCATCATTCCTTGAAGTCGGAGCAACTCCTCTAACCAAAGATGAATTTTTGTTGTAGTCATAAAGCTAACCTTGAAATCCAAAGCAGCATACCAAACGGCATGAGTCCATTCATAATTCAAAGATAGATGTTCAGGGGTGTCTGTCTCTCCACAAAAAATGCATGAAGGATTGTCAACAATGTTTCTGTAAAACAAATTGTGATAAGTAACCAGAGACTTAGTGCATAAATGCCACTCCATATAGTCTTTTAAATTTTACAACCAATTCCCAAGTTTAAATCTGCTCCAAAGAAATCATCTCTAAAGATTTAAAAATGCACAAAATCGAATCAAAGTAGGTACCCTTCATAGTATTCTTTTTCCAAGCCACCAGTGAGCCTTCGAAGCAAACAAAGAAAGAGAAGAGGGTTTGGGGGTGTAGGGCTTGGGCGCATCATGCGCACTAAGCGGCGTATCGCATCTAAAAAAATAAAGGGCATGTAAGCACTGCACTTTGGCCTAACCCTCCTTTTGTTTTCCTTTTTTATTTATTTTTATTTTGTGTTTCTGTTGCGCTACGTAGTGTAACAATACTCGACCATGTGGAGCCAGCCCACCACAAAACTGTTTGTTACTTGTACATGTGTATGGCTTGACACAGCGGCAGTTTCCTGCAGGAGCATTCTTATGATCCTTGTACGGTGTTATCCCTCATGGAGCGCACCTAGAAATGATCTACTGTAGATTTTGGGGAATAAAATCGTGAGATGGTAAACTCGCACTAGTTTAGGAAGGTGCAAAGATTGTGTGATAGTGAATGCAAACCTATAGACATGTGAGGAGGATAGTAAGGTACTTAAGACTGTTTTTTGGTGAACCCAATCCTTTAGAGTATGGGAAGGTGTCATGACCATGAGAGGTGCACTCGTAGTTTATGTATTTAAAATGGATTCTAGAACATTTTCTCTTTATTACTGGTTAAATTAAATATATGAAAAATAAATTGATCGTTACTTTATATGTATATTTACATATCATTGCATGTGAATTGTGTGTTTGCTGGGCATGAGTGTGTTTACATGGTTACTCACAGACGGGGTGTTAATTTATTCCTTACTTTTTTAGATGTAGGTAATCAGGTGGATTTATAGAGTTTGATGGATATGGTGTCGTCCATTACAGTGACCATAAATTGGATGAGAGAGCATTAGGTATATAATTATAAAACCGAAATTTGAGTTTGGAATTATTTTAAGATAGGATATAAATTGTTTCGACTACTGGTTAGCTTAAATGGTTAATGAGATTCCAATTAAAACTTTTAGATTGTTTATCATTTGGAACTTTCTCATAGATCTACGGGATTCCTTTATTGGCTATTTGGAAATTTGATTAGACGATTATTTTATGAAATTATTTGAACATAAATTTTATGTTTTTGAAGATTATAGATTTCAATTAAAGCTTTAGGATGTCATTATTTAGCAGTGACATGTGAGGATCTGAGTACAAATGTTCCACGAGTAGGAAAGGTCTATTCATATATTTGTATTTCTTTATAATTTTATAATTCTAAATGAATTGGATAAATTTGGAATAATCTCTTGTTAAGTTTTACTTTGTGGACTGTGACTTGGGCTTTTTTTTTTCTTTCTTTCTTTTTTAAGAAAAAAAATGGAAGTTTCTTTCTCACCTCAATAATACGATGGTACAATGGTTTACACAATCAATGGTATTTTCCTTTTCGTGACTTTAAAATAAGGATATTTTTCATGCGATTACAATCCACGTGATTTTTTGTTCCAATTAATTTAATTGTTGTGGGTTCAATTGTGAGAGTTACGTATGTATTGCGTGATAGATTGCGCTACATGTAAGTAAAGAAATGATTAGACTTATATATATAGGATGATCAAAAGAGATAGGATAGAAAAGAAGAGTAAACGATCTTGATAAGACTCTAACATATATGGTAATAGGTGGATGAGCAAAATATCATCAAACTCCATAATCGATAAAAAACGATGTAATGTACTTGAAATATTTAAATGTTTGATCTTTACGATAATGTTTCAGTAAAGTAATAGCGTTGATAAGGATTTTTCCCTCCTTCAAACGAGGAAGTGAAAGGAGTGTTTATAGAAGGTGACAATTGATCCCATTCGTCGGATTGTGATAGTGATCAATAGTTAGGATTGAAACATTTTATAAACAGATCTCAAGTAAACTTTTTTAATGGGTTTAGGCCTAGATAAAAAAGTTTTATTATTTTTTAGTATGACTCAAACCAAGAAAGCTTAGATTAGATGGATTGATCTAACGGGCCCTACTTTAAACCCACAATGTCAAATCTCCCTTAATTATCCCAAAAATATATACCCTTGATTCTCTGAGCACTATCATCTTAGCCTAAATAGTTCAATCCATTTTGATTATTAAGCTTAAGGCCTAGATTTAGATTTAGATTTAACTCTTTACATATGTTAAGAAAAGATTCTAACTTTCATGGTTAATCGAATCATTTATTTTCAATTTGTAAAAATATTTGAATCGAATAGATGAACCAAGATGGTTAGAAGGATTTTACAATGAAGTCACTCAAAATAACTATGTAATACGATCACTTCTGAGTTATGGTAAATTGCTTTAAATTGTAGTAAATAAGACTCACTAATAGTAAAAATAAAATTGTTGAGATCTTTGTAAGAGAAAACTACCCAAAGTTTCTTTTACCGTTGATGGATCTAATTTAAAATGATTCACTATAATTTAAAATAACTACACTACATAGTAACTTTTGAATGACTCACATTGTATGAGACTTAAATCTAGTAATGGACAATATGTTTAATAAAATTTAATGAACGCAAATCAAGTGCACCATGAGAAAGCAACTTTCTTGTATAAATCATGGACATGAGTGGCAATTCGTGTAAACTCGTCTTGTCATGTGTTTGTATTTAAATAAGTTTGTGTTTTAAAAAACTAACTATGTAACTCAATCTATTTAGTAGTCATATATAAAAATATAAACTTGTAACCTGACCTATTTAATAAGCATGTTTTGTATTCCATGTTTACATTGAACTTATTTGTTGTGTAAAATGTTATAACTAAATCTATAAGATAATTATAAACTTATAGGGAAAATTATTATAATAAAATTAACGTTTTACAAATAAAAATGATATAATCTTAAATGTGATATATTTTTTCTTTTAATTCAATTTTAATAATAAATAACCTTGAAATATATATAAAAATAATTTAGTTTATTATATTTTTCATAAAACTAATCCTTTATACGTAGTTTCTAACTTCAACGAGCTATTATATTGATTAAGAATTTAATGTGTACTAAATGTAGATTTTGAAGCTATTGTAAATTTTAATATGTTGAAGATATTATGTACCATTTATATAATTTGAGGATATTAAGATTGAATAGTATTCCAAAAACTAAAAATACCTAATTCAATTATTATATGCCGCTTGTCATATAGTTCAAATTTATTATCACCTTTAAGTATTTGCATCCTTCCAAGAGATTGAAATTTCTGGATAAAAAAAGATTATAAGCATAATAACAAATGAAATAAATCTAAATCTAGCATATATATTTGTAAAAGGTAAAATTACTTATAAATAATCTATCTATTCATTATAAATAGAATCATGAACCCTTGACCTACTATCACCGATATTTGGACTTGTACATGTGTTATTGTTCTTCGTATATTCGTGAAAAGAGAAAAAATAATATTCTTCTAATATTCAAAATATTAGTTATTTAAAAATTAAAGGGAATTCACAAATTGAAGTAAAGATGTATTTATTAGACTTATTTAATAAATGGGTTTATAAATAAACTCACAAATTGAATTTGTACCTCACCTTTAATTTTCTTGCGTTTCAACGAAATATGAATCATTTATATCTCGTGTTATCTTTTTCTGTACATAAATTCATGTATCATGTCGGGATTCCGGATGCAAAAATCATGTCCCGAATTTACTGCTCTAAATTCGTGGGCCATACGCTAAGATGTACTCCTGGAATACGGTCTTCGTATTAAATTGCTCTCTGTCATGGGAACCGGAGGAGGACCGGACCTCTAGATTAGCGACACGTGCAATTCTCTCATTGCATTGACGGCTTCAGTCTCAGTGCCGGTGGGAAGTTACTGTTTTATAAAATATATCTATATGTGTTGGATGTTATTGTGCGGACTCAATCTCTGTGACATTTACGCTGTGTTTGAAACGAGGGACAGAAATATGAAGAAAATAACGTAAAAAAAAAAAATGAAAATAAAGAGATGAAATTATATAAAATTTGATCCTTTTAATGTCTTTGAACAAAGGAAGGAAGAAAAGTACGAACAATATTAATGATTAATAAAACAAAATAAGGTAAAATGTAAAATTACTTTTTTTTCTTGTAAAATATAATACATCATGTTATCCTCTTTATATTATTTCTTTTATTATGTATTATATACATATACATATGCATATACATATAAATACATGTATTATGTAATGTACAAATATATTTAATATATATATTATATGTATATATACACACACATATATTTCTCTTTTTTTTTTCAATAGACATAACAAAAAAAAAAAGACAATAAAAACACAAAAGTTGAAGGTAGATACGTAATTACAAAGGTTTTTTCCTCTCTTCCTTCTATATTTGGAGTGATTGATACTTTGTAGAATTGAAGGAGTAAACTCCATTTGCTTTCCCTTCATTTTACAAACCATTCATCAAACAAATAAGGAAGTAGAATTGGTTCCTCCCTCGTTCCAAATACAATGTTGGATTTACTGAAATCTATCATTCGTAGGTTTTTGAAGAAAGCTATTACGGGGTGTTGGTGTTGGGTATAGATGTAAGTGTTATGCCCGCGCCGTGTGTGAAGGCATGATACACGTGATTAAGAAAATGATTTGAGTGACTTACACGGAATGATCAGGAGATAAGTATAGGAAGGAGGAGTAGGCGATCTTAATAAGGTTCTAATATGTATGGTGATAGGTGAAGGAGTGCAATGACATCAAACTCCAAGATTAATAAAGAACGAGGTGGTTTCTTGATGTATTTGAGTGTTTAATCTTCGAAGCAAAGTTTTAGCAGAGTAACGGTGTTAATGAAGGTTTTTCTTCTTATCCCAAATGAGGAAAAATGAATGGGGTATTTATAAGAGATGGTAGGTGAATTTGATACGTTGGATCGTGATATTGATCAATTGTTAGGATTGAAACTTTTTATATATGGGTATTAAATGGGATTTTTCTATGGGTTTAGGCCCAAATAAAATGCTTTATATTTTATTAGTGTGAGCTAAATCAAGAAAGATTGGATCAGATAAATAGATCTAACGAGCCTTAATCTAAGCCCACCATGCCAAATCTCCTTTGGTCATTACAATAATTTATGGGCTTGGCTCCTCGGGCCCTGTTATTTTAGACCGAGGAGTCAAATTCATTTGATCAATGGGCTTAAAGCCCAATATTAAATTTGGCCCTTTACGTTTTTCCCCTTGACTAAAGTCCTTCGAACAAAGTCAAACGGGCTTAGGCATCGAGTAACTCTTTTAGATGACTCAGGTGCATGCGTGCTGTTAAAAGGCTGTGTTGCTGCTAAATTAATTTGAGAATTGTCTTAGTACGCGAGCCTGCAGCACCTCTTGACCGTATGTCAAGCCTCAATTGGGTTATATTATATGTTTCCCCCAAGGCATCACCTTTAAATAAATATTCTTTGAGCTATCTTTTCTTGAGCTGATTTGTTTCTTTGATTTGATCCATATGACTTATCGACTCCCTTGAGTTGAATTTGTGTGCTAAGCTCACATTAGTAATCTCGTTGGGTTGATTACACATATCAATGTTATCTTGATCTTCTCCTCATACAAGGATATTCTTCTCGTAAGGTCTCCACATATCATGTAAACGCTTTGTATTAACTAAATCTTATTTGTTGCGCTACGACTGGTAGCACGGAAGTCCTGCTAGTCGGTTAGCAGTCAGGGGTCAAGGGGACAGTGTCCCCTATGGGGTTTTTGGAGCAGCGCCCCAGAAGCTCAACGAGTTTACAAATCTCCATTTTGAAAATTCCTTAAAAAAAAAAACAAATAAACACCTTAAGAAAGTATCCTTATCAACAACTGAGCTTCATATATTTCTCCTTTTGCACGTACTTTAATAATAAAAATCAGCATACCCCTTATCAAAAACTCATAAAGCCTATTCTCATTTTTTTTAGCATTCTAATGATAAAAATCAGCATAATCCTTATGTACATACTTTAGTAAAAGGTAGGAATTTCTCATTTTTCTCCTTTAAAAAAAAAAAAAAAACTTTTTTCACCCCTTAGGATTTCAACAACTACCCTATTACTTTTTCTTTTTCTTTTCTACAAGAAAGGATTCGAAACTGAATACAATGATCTCCCTTTTCTTTTCTTTTATCTTCATCATGCTTTTTGAAGTCAGACCAATGGGCATTTTTTGTGAACCAGTAGCTCATTCTTCGCTTTACCAAGGTGCATTTCTTTTCTTTTCTGTTTGGCTTTTGGTTCCTTCTTAGCATTAGAAGCTATAACTTTTATTTTTCCTTTCTTGTTTCCTATTCTATCACATAGGCTAGCGATGAGCACTTGGAGACCCGAAGGAAGTGGCTTGTTTGTGGACTAAATGCCATTCTTGAGGAAACTTAGAGACTGAAGGTTAGAGTATTAAAGCGAATTTGGCTTAGCTATAGTAATTGTTGTCATTTGTCTATCCGAAGAAGCTTGGAGTCAAAAGTTGCAGTTATAGCTAGGAGCTGTACATTAAAGACGAAGACTAAGCTTGAAAGACTTGTTACTAAACTGACTCACATTAGGTCCATACCTCTCCCTTTTTCTTTTTAATTTAAACTTCTATGAAACTATTTGGCAGTTCATTCTTTCCATTGTATACGAGGAGGTGGTAGTTTAGCTTGTAATTTATTGGGTGAGGTTGCGACAAACCCTTAATCCATCTTCTTAGAAAATCATCACCAAAAGGCCTTTGTTTAGGAAGAGCTCTGGCTTAGTTTAATAATGAACCAGAAAGAGGCACACCATAAACCTAACCTGCCTTACGCTTTTGTGTACGGGACTCATTAATGGCCCTAAGTCGCTTTTGTATAGCCTCTTTGCATGTTAGAACAGTAGCACTTAGAAAAGCCTGAACTTAAGTCAATGAGATTTCTCTCGCTTCCTTAAGTCCTTCAACTGTCTCCCTATTCCCTAATAAAAGTCTCTTCAAGGTAATCTGGAGTCTGCGAATGGTAATCAGGAGGATTAAGCCAGGAGTTTAAAGGTTCTTTTTCACACTTTAACTTGTAGGGTGTTAGTTGAGATGACCGCCTAGAATTGAGATAGCTTGCAAATAATGCCGACGATTTAGCATGGGCTATATCCCTTGCTGGTGCCCTATTAATGCTGCTATTACTTACTACACTGGTGCAGTTTCTAGCATGAACCCTTTACATCTCTCCCAATTGCAACCAGCATATTGTCGTGATCATCGAGTATAGAAATTTGTGGAAGCTAATCCTAACACATTGAATCTAACCCAAGAAATCACACTAAACCTCAAAAGTGCCCCCCTTAAAACCTAGAGTTTCAAACCAAGAATTGATTTGAAGAAAGTTTTAAGATGGTCAAAGTAATCGACTGTATACCTTGATATGTGCGCCCATTACTTTGACTACTTGACCTTTTAGTTTTCACTGATGTAGAATTGCTAACTCTACTTAGAAACCTGCTATGGGTGCTTCTTGACTGAAAAGCAATCATGCCTTGCTAAGAATTCGCGTTACGGTTGGGTAGTGTTCACTCAGAAATTTTCTTTCCCTTTGTTAAAGAACTAGATTCTCCTTTAATATGAACGTTCCCATCAAAATGTCTCTTAGTGAGGTTTGAATTTGAAGAAGGCCCGCTTGACAGGCTAGCATTAGAAACTGAATTATAATTCAGATTTCTTAAACCATACCAATTTATAGCTCGTGTTACCTGGCTGATGTTTCTTGATGCCATAGGAATAGAGGAATCTTTTAGGCTATATTTGCCATCTGAACCATACTTATAATACTTGTTATTCTATGATCTTGTATTTGCCATGTTAAGTTCGCTACTTCTAGAGCCAATACGAACTATCCTTGGGATCCTACCTAGTGGTGGACTTACTTCAGAAATTTCCATTTCATCCTGACAGTTGCTTGCTTTGGATGAATCACTATCTTCTTGAGAAATTTGTTCGATTTAAGGGTTAAGCATGGAACCTTTGGAGCTGCTTAATGAAAGGGTTATTTCTAAAGGAACTCCCAACCTTTTCCTTCCTACTAGTGCATGAGTGGAGGTGGGGCCTCGAATATC
Organism: Lumnitzera racemosa; assembly: GCA_024138005.1. Lineage (NCBI taxonomy): Eukaryota > Viridiplantae > Streptophyta > Magnoliopsida > Myrtales > Combretaceae > Lumnitzera > Lumnitzera racemosa. The sequence continues at coordinate 116,036,220 of JAMXBC010000002.1, forward strand.
TATAAGTAGTACTGCCATTTTGTTCACTTCTTATTAAGTTTAGCATACTGTTGCATCCTAGTTTGTCATAAAGCTGAGCTTTCCTGGCGTTACTACTTGTAGCATCCCTTATAAGAAGACTAGATCGTTTAGTAATGACAAGCTTATCAAGAATCCTTCTTCCAGAAAATTTATCCATTTAAAAGCATACAGCACTCAACACCTTAATGGTTCTATGGTAGCTTCTTCTTGTTTCTTCTCCTTTAGAGAGGAGAAGGGAAAACTTTAAAGCAAGAAAAGAAAGGTGTCTTTTTTTTATTTGTTTTTATTTAGTGATGAAACCCATGTTCATGTTCTATGTGCATGCCTTCTCTTGATCGTATTTCTAATTGACGATTACCCCTTCTGTTTTTCCCTATCTTTGCCAAGAATCGAAAGCTATAAATATGCTTTGGGTCCCTTCTTCATGATTCCAATGTGATTTGCTTATCCTTTTATTGTGCATTGTATTGAACTGGCCTTACGTATGTGCTAAATCTTAAAATTCATAATATCCTTTTGAGTTTTTATCTCGAATTTGGATTGATATTGTTTCTACTTCTCCTCCCCTCTTTCCTTCTCTTTAAATTTTGAAACTGACATTTCTTCATTGTCTATGCTTTGTAAGTAGCATAATCAACATTTGAGAATTGGCTTAAAGAAGATCTCTTCATCGCCTGAATTGTAGCCGCTTGCAGTTAAAGGTTAAAAACCTGCGATTGCAACCTAAGGACCACATCTCAAATTAGAAATAGTCAACAAATTAGTACTATTTAAAGAGGGTAGACTCTTTATCACCCAGACTATGACTGTTTGCCAACCGAGTGTCAAGATTTTGCGATCATAACTTAAGTATCGATCATCATCAACGGGTGATAGCAAAGAGGTATAACACTTAGGTCACATGTGGCCTCCTTTTGTAACCTCCATAAAGCCAATTGCAACTTAAAATGTGAATTGAATCATGAGTCTCAAATGGTAAGGACATGCATACACGAGTACATGAGAGTCGAATGTGAGTTGAGTTCGTACAATTTGAACACGAGTTTTAGACATGAGCATATGAGAGTAACACTCTTGAGTTGAACATAGCCTCCCTTTAACATAAGCATTCATGAGGTAATACATGAAATGAACTTCACTACCCCTCAATACAAACACTCATGGAATAATCATGTAAAAGAACTATGAGGCCTCCACATAACCATAAAATGTGAATTTGAACATAAACCTTGAACATGAGTGTATAAGAGTAGAGTGCAAGTTCGTGAACTCAACGTACATGAACGAGACATAGATCTTGCACTTGAACACATGAGGATTGAACACTTCAATTCAGCATAGTCTCTTTGGCATGACAATATGTATGCTTCTAACATGAGCACTATTAAACTTTCTATACAAATATGTGTGAGTTGAGTATGCAACTTGAGTATAGCACTTTTGGTATGTAAGCTGAACATGAGTCTTGTCATGTGCATCGAACATAAGCTTTGACACATGAGCTTTGATCATGAGTGAACATAAGGGTCGCATCTGAACCTTGAACATGATAGTGAATACGAGTCCTTGTACTTGAGGTCAACCTTAAACTTGACATAATCTAAAAACGTTACATGAGCCTTGAATGTAAAATAAGTCTTGAACACATCATGAGTCTTAAGCATGATACGACATGAGGTCTGAGCATGATATGAGACCTAAACATCACATACTCATGAATATGACGTCAGGTATGAATGTCACGCGAAGTGTGAACACCACTTAACTCATGAATACGATATGATGCTTGAGCATGACATAGGCCTTAACTCTAGAGCACTTGGTACATGAGCATTGAGCAAGTAGTCAAATTATAAGCTTTGTTAACATAAATGTGAAAAGACACCTTCTCATTGTATGAACTAAGCATGAGGCTTTGAATATTAATCTTCTAACACGAATACATGCTGGAAAACATCATTTAAACATCACCATAAGCATGTGAGCTGGGCGTAGTATCACTAATCTCATGTGTGAATTGCGTATTGTTATCATGTATTGCAAGAGTCCTTATGCATATATGTCTTCTTTAGTTTTCGTAATTGGATGTCATACTTTTTGAATGCACCTTACTTCTACTGACCCTCTTACTTGCCTTCATTTATAGGTGCTCGCTTTCTTTCACACTTGCATACAGACATCACTGCTACCTTTAGGGGTTATCAACTTGGGCAAAGAATTTGGGAAGAGCCGTTCTTGTAGCAACAATGTTGATAAGAACAATGAAATTTTGGCATATTCTAAGGATTACACTCTGGCAACCCCCTTACCTTAAGACAAGTGGGTAGACCCAATTATTGAAGGTGACTTCTTCTGGCGAGATATAAAGAGGTAGGATACACATCCATATCTACCTAAAGATGGCAAGCTGCATTTCAGAAGACAAGAACCTTTAGTAGATAAGAGGGTTGTGATAGAAGCAGATTCCATGCTGTGTTTTAGAAATGAGAAGAAAGAAATCCCTCTTTTAGATAGTAGTTTTGATAGCCTAAAGCACATAGTGAATGGTTGGTTGTCTTAGGTAATATACATTTTCAAGAATCCTGCATACACATCCATTTTGGAAGAAGTGGGGGTGTTTTACCCCATATAGGTGTCTCCCTATTTAACTTTGCACCGCTAGTAAGAAATAGAAACTTGGCGAGCTATCATGTCCCATTAGAGTACTCACTCACATACCTTTATGATAGCATAGGGTGAGATCACTCCAACATTAGAGGATGTTTCAATCCTTTTGAGCCTTCCTAATCTTGGATTGATCGACATCACCGCAACTTCAATCTCGAAAGATGATCGAGCATTGATTGAACTATTAGAAGTGGATAAAAGAGAAGCTTTAGATGCTCGTAGGCATGGTACGCTTAGTCCATGGATCAATTATTTCTTCAGGCCAGACAAGGGTGATAAGATGGGGCCTCGGTATCAGTATAAGTAAGTTCTTATATTTCAATATGGCATAGTCATTGTTTACCCTTTTTCCTATTGATGTTTACTTTATAACCCTAACCTGATTTGGCTTGTCTTACGTTTTAGGTATGAGTTAGAAGCTTTCATTACTTGTTGGTTGTCATTGTTTGTGTTCCCAGGGGGCCCTGAAAAAGGCGTTAGTCTTCAACTCTTTCACTTGGCTATTTGTATCTCACGAGGGGAACGTTTTGCTTTAGGGCCTTTCTACTTGGGTTCTTATATAGGCATTTGGACCTCTTTCATGAAGCTTTGATACGCTCGCAAAGGAGTTACGTCGTGGTGTCGTATGTAGACTTGGTGTTTCTTCATATGTTCTTCTATGAGCGTTACAGGAGATATTCAGGTCTTTCGCTTATACATTCTAATGTCGTTAGGCCCTGGGCTTGGGGATGGGTCAATAGAAAACTCCTAAGTACTCTGAAGAATGTCATTGATAACTGTCGCGAGTTCAGCTTTCGTCTATACACAAAGGAATTGCTTGAATATGAATGGTACTTAGAAATCTACCCTTCCGGCTCAAAAGACACGGTAAACTTGATACAGCTTCATGATGAGCTTTCTGATGTTGAGGTAGAGTTTATCTTATGGAGTACACCTGGGGGTCTTCCGTTACTTCATGATTGGGCCGATGCTTTTAATTGCTTCCTTGAATGTAGTGTCACAAAATATTCACCTAATCGGGTTGCATGATAATTGGGGTTTGATCAAGGAGTGCCTCGTGATTTAGTCATTAACCAAAGTTTTGATGAGTGTTACAAGACGTTTAGACTTGAGAGCTAGAAGAACATTCATGGGAGGATCAAGCAATTATTCTTTCCTTCTATGAGTTGTTCTAGGGTTGCTTTAAGTGGCTGGCTCACATATTGGAATAATTACTTAGATGGGTTTAAGAAGTATGTCTTGGAGACAGCTGAAGGCGATTTTCCTGAAATAGTCATTCGGAGATATGAATTTCACTTTCTACTCAAAGAAGACCCAAAATCATCTAATAATACGAAGTCAATTGATGATGTTCGGGGAAAATCACAAAGCGACATCATCAGACAACCTAAGCGTAGCTGCATCTATGAGGCAGTATTATCATTACATTCTTCTTCCTCCTTTTTTATACACTAATATTTTCTTGAAACTTACTCTTTTAAGTTTTCTCAATTTTATGTATGTCATAGGAGCAAAAGGGAAAGGAGAAGGATGCTACTTCTACTAAACAGAAAGTGATGAAGCATCATTTTGATGGAGCGAATGGTTGTGTCTCTAAAGGAACTTCTTTAAGTTAAAGTATCCTTCCTATTACTCGTCCTTTTCCAAGTTGCTACGGTATGGGAAAGGTGCTTCAAGCTAAAGATTTGCCTGTTGTTATCGAGATTGTGGACGATGGAGAAGATGACGTTGAGTTAGTTGATTATGGGGATTCTCTTAAACAAACAGATGATGATAGAGAAAATTTCACGATAGACATTGATGATGATTAAGAGGGAAAATTCAATGATAAAATAGACTCCATAAAATAGGTTGATGAAGATACCCATGATAATATTAGAATCCCCGATGTGTTCAATCTCATTAACAATTGTGATCCAGGCATTTATTGATGCTTTGATGGGTGCAGGGTTTCATAATGAAGTGATACATGCTGCTCCCAATGTTTCCATGGATGCTATTGTGGTTAGCAACGTTCTTACCCTTTGTAGTGACGCGACTTCGCCTGTTCCAAAGGATCCCACATCATCACTTCCCTTAGAGATTAGAACAATACATCATGGAGATAAAGGATCAGCAACCAAGATGGTAGCGAGTTCAGAAGATACTTCCTCCTTTCATGGCTTTACGATACCTTCTAACCTCCTAGCACTACTAGAGTGCTTATATAAGATAGAGGGGGATTTTTGGATAGGATTGGTTTGTTTGGGTTCTAACATCACTACTCATATCTTGGGCCTACTTGGGCAAGTTGTAAGGTTGTTTGATGAGGCTTGGTGCTTGTTATCCATAGAAAATCCCAAACTTTTGATTAGTGGTGTTACTACGACATGTACCTTCAGGTTCAAGCTCAATAAGATGGAAATCATTGCAGCTGAAGCTCAAAAGGTGTTGAGCAATCAAGACATTGAGGAAAGATGTGAGCTACTTAAAGTCGAACTTGCAAAGGTAAAACTTGAGAGAGAGGGGCATCTAGCAGGTACATATCTTGATTCTACCGTAGCATCTAGTGTTGAGTAATGATAGTATTATTTTTGTTCTCTTTGTATACCTCCCCTCTCCCCCCTCTTTTTTTAATGGAGTGTAAGAACTTCTTGAGCTTAGTATGTGTAGTTTTGCTTCTCACTTATTTGAGATCTATGCTTTTACATGGAACATCGTAAATTGACGTGAGTTGTTTGTTGATTTAGTAAGCTCTTGAAAGTTTACATCATTATGTGCTTAGAAAACACTGCATTTCCTTAGCAGCACTTTAAATGATAATTTACTTCATGGCTTGATAAATTTTCAAGAAAACCTTGTGTAGTGAAGTATATTCCATTTGTAAGCAAGGATTCGAATATATGATCCAACAGTATGGAGATATTGATTGAAACGAGGAATATTAGTTCCATTAGACAGTCATGTTGTGAGTTAAGGGGGTATTACCCATTACTTAACTATTTTTACATGCTCCACGAATATATACTCAAATAGTGCAAGTCATTGTTTTATTTGATAGAACATCATATAATGTGCCTGGGAGTCAAAACTTTAAACAGTTGACAACTCATATGATAGATGTATATTGCATACTCAAGAGACAAGTCTCTTACCAAGTAGCAGCATTACAAACACTAATACTTTGTTATTATTTATTTATTTTTAACCTAAGGTGCACAAAGGAGATAAAGTAGAAATAGATATGCAAAACAAGCTCTTATAGCTTGAGCTGTAAGTTTCATTCATTTAACTTTACCATAGTTTCCTTTTTATAAATGAAACTTTTTAATATATTGAAAATTGATAGGAACAATAATAGCATCCGTACTAGGATTCCTGAGTTTGCAATATCTACTTTCGTACACTTCTTCAACTACAAAAGGTCTTTCCCATTTTGGTGTAAGCTTGGGCGCTGGGCTACCTTGGCACATATGCTTGGCTGTACGAAGTACGACGTCGCCTTGTTGGAATGATTTCTTTCTCACCAGATGGTTATATGCCACTCTAAGCTTATGCTGATAATTGATGAGATTATGTTTAGCAATATCACGCCTTTCGTCTAATGCTTATAGATCTATCACTTGCAATGTGTCAGGTTCGAGCTCAACATTGATTACCAACCTAGTAGATGGGATTAAGACTTCTATAAGAACTATTGCCTCAACCCCATATACTAGAGAAAAAGGAGTTGCCTATGTTAGCCTTCGTTTAGATGTTTTATAGGCCTAAAGCGCTAATGGTAGCTTATCATGTCATTCCTTATGATTATCATCAACCATGCAACTAAGTATCTTCAACAAACTCTTAATAGTAGCCTCAACTTATCCATTTCCTTTTGGATAATAAGGCGTAGACTTTACATGATCAATGTTATAGGAAGCTAATAATTGGTAGACATGCAAATTGATAAAATGAGTGCTATTGTCAAATAAAATACGCTTCGGGATTCCAAACCTACATATAATATTCTCCTTCATGAAACCTGCAACTGCTGGTCCTGTTGCTTTCCTTAAAGGAGCTGCTTCTACCTACTTTGTAAAGCAATGATTCTACCAAAATCTAGATGCATCCTCTTGATGGTGGATGTATAGGTCTAATAAGGTCAAAAGCTTACGTGTGAAAAGGCCAAGGAGTTGTGATGCTATGGAGTGTGATCGCAGGAGCATGAATGGCATCGCCATGTTGTTGATATGCAACAAACTTTTTAGTGAAGTTAAAAGTGTCCACTTCCATTGTTAGCCAATAGTATCCTCTATCGAGTAGATAATAATATAGTTTCCTTCCTCCTTGATGCTCCCTGCATTCTCCAGGATGCACTTCAGTCAAAACCGTTTTTGTTTTAGGAGGAGCGATACACTTTAGGGGGTTTTCCCATAAACGATACTCTATAGAGCTCACCTTCGTACATAAGATACTTCTTAGCCTTTCGCTTTACAAGTTTGGTATTCGTACTATTCGTTGGTAACGCATTGTTCGCCAAGTAATCGATGTATGGGAGCCTCCAGTCTCCAGCACTAGATACAAAATTATACTCTCTCTAGTTAGAAAGCTCAGAACATTTAGGGTAATGTACTTGTCATTGATGCTTGTCTTTAGCCATTGATGGCTAATAATAGCCTACACATTGAATACAATGATATAGTGGTGGCCCTTTCTCCCCGCACTAAATTTGGTGATATTTGTATAACTTGAGACGAGCTTCCTTAGTACTAATACATCGAGATAGAACACCTTCTAGACTTTTATAATATAGCATTTCGTTGATTTTAACAAAATTCTTTAAAGCCAAAACAGAAGCTGCATTAGGGTACATTAACTGTTCCATGAATAGGCCATACAAATTGTCTTACATGTCTTCATCCTCATTAACAAAATTTAAAGCCGTACATGGGATAGATTTCTTGACTACTTGGATATTTACATTACCACTAGCATCTTGAATCGGCATTTTAGATGCTAGTATGGCCAATGCATCGGCATACTTATTCACTGATCGATTTACATGCTCATACCGTACAGAATTAAATTTTTTGACTGTAACCTGTACTGCAGCCCTATAAGGTGTAAGTGTAGTTTCCTTTAATCCAAACTTACCCATAGCATGTTTAATGATTAAATTTGAATCACCTCGAATACACAAATTATGCGCTTCAACTCCTCGTGCAGACAACAAACCAAGTAATAATGCTTCGTACTCGGCTTCATTATTGGTGCATCGAAAATTAAGTTTAAATGCTAAGGGTATTTCTTAACCCTCAGGTGATGTCAATATGATTCTTGCTCCCTAACCTCGATTTCCTACAGAACCATCAAATTGAAGTGTTCATTCACCATTCGCTTCGACCATCAGAGTATCTTCATGAAATTTAACTGGTATTATGCCTATAGTCAAGCCTTCTTGGGCATTTGGGAAGTATGCTACTAAATCGGCCAAGGCTTGTGACTTAATGGTCTTAGGGGATTTCATTGAGATGTCAAATTCTCCAAGAAGGAGTAACCACTCAGCAATCCATCCTGATAAAGCCAGTTGAGATAATAAATACTTGATTGGACTTGAATGAGTTACAAGATTGATCTTGTGTGCAAGGAACTAATGCCATAACTTCTGCATGGCAAATACCAGTGCAAGATAGTGTTTCTCGCAAGCCAGGTACTTGACCTTGCTACCTTGAAGGGTTCGGCTTAGATAGTATACAGGTCGCTCTCAACCATCAACTTCTTGCACACGTAGAGCTCCAAGGGACTTGTTGGTAGACGTAAGATATAAAATCAATGGTAATTCTTTGACGGGTATGGTCATGGTATGAGGAGAAGTCAAGATCATCTTAATCTTTTGAATTGCCTCCTTGTGAACTTATTCCCATTCAAATGAAATTCCTTTCTTCAAAAGTTGGTGTAATGGGTATGAAATATCAGCAAGTGCTGGTATAAACCTTCTGACATAAGAGATTTTTCCTACGAAAGTTTTTAGTTCCCTTAAAGTTGTAGGGGATGGAATTGCTCTTGTAGCTTGCACTTTCATAGGATTAACATCGATTCCTTTTTAGTGGACGAAAAACCCCAAAAACTTCCTTGAGGTTACTCTAAAAACACATTTAAGAGGATTCATGCGAAGTTTGTACAGTTGACATCATTCAAAAACCTTTTGTAGATGAACTATGTAATCATATGCCCTTTTAGAATTGATGATTATATTATCGACATAATCTTCCATAAAGTCATGCATTATGTCATGGAATATAGCAGTCATCACCCTTCGATAAGTGGTGCCTACATTCTTAAGTCTAAACGGCATGACGGTATAATAAAAATTTCCAACTGGTATCCGAAAGGCGGTACACTCCGCATCCCTAATTGCCATCTTAATTTGATTATAACCATTGAATCCATCTATAAATGAGAATAAATCATGTCCTGTAGTCACGTCTATCAGAGTATCAATGTTTAGTAGAGGAAATTCGTCTTTAGGACAAGCCTTGTTCAGATCCTGGAAGTCTACACATACTCTTATCCGTCCATTCTTGTTTCTTACAAGAGCAAAATTGGTAAGCTAAGTAGGATGTTGGATGGGCCTTATAAATCCACCTCGTAATAACTTTTCGCCTTCTTGCTTAATTTAGACTTCAATCTCAGGGCGAAAAACCCTTTGTCCTTGATTTATTAGTGTAACTCTTGGGGCAATGCTTAATTTGTGTACTATAAGACTAGGGTTCAATCTTGGCATCTCTTTGTAGGTCCATGCAAATACGTCTCTATATTTTCTTAGCAACTTGATAATATGAACTTTTATCTGTTGTAAGAGGCTCTTACTTATGAAGATTGGCTGTTGCGACTCTCCCGGTCGCGCTAGATCCAATTCTTCTATTTCCTCAGCCTATAGCTTCATTTAGTCTTGTAGTTGTTGTGAGGCGGGCTGGACTTCTTGTACTGGTATGAGATCTGAAGAGGAAAAATATATCTCTTCAAACCCCTGAGACCGTTATAAGCAGTATACCCTTCTTCTATCTTCTTGAACAAAGTTTTCAATTCCTTTAGGTTGCTTATTCTTTTTCTTTCCCTTATGACACCTACGCATCTTTCTTTTCTTTTGCTCACCATCTTGAATTTCTTCCTATGCAGGTAAAGGGATGCCAATCGGCTTAGTTATCGTAGTCTCGCCTTCTTTTGTAAATTCATCAGAGTAGGCCAACTCAGTAAAATATGATTCGTGTTGCTTGAAAGGATTCTTGGTAGCTGGAATAAATACATCCTTCCATTTCTAATGGCCCTTATAATACATTGATGTAGTGTAGATAGGACTAAGTTGTGATCATGTAGCCATTTCCTACTGATGAGTAGATGGTATTGGACTGGCATATCAATCACATGAAAGGTAGCAGTACCATGGGTAAGGCCAACCTTGAGATCAACATTAACATACCTAATAGAATTTGTAGGGGCATGGCTAAATCCATTTATTGATAGAGGTTGTTTAACCAATCGTCAGATATAAATTCTAGCAGCCTTAAAAGTACTCATTGGCATGATATTTAATGAAGAACCATTATCAATGAATGTTGTCTTAACCAGAGACTCGTTAAGCATACCTTTCACATATAAGGAGCGATTGTGATTGGAATTCTTTACACACATGTCTGCATCAGTAAATAGAATCGCATTTTCGTGTGCTGTGGCCATCTTCTTCACAGGTTATGCTGCACTACACTCTATGTATTGACTCCCAGAGATTTGTATGAGTGCAGTTGCTACCGTAAGTCGTGATCTCTCATTGAATCCCAAGAGATCAAAGAAATTCCTAAAGTTAGCTGCCTTTAATAATGCCATAACAACAGGTAGGTGTTCATCATCCCGAGCTTCAATTGACTTTCCTTTATCTTCATCATTTCTAGTAGTTTGGGCATCAATTATTTCAGTGGTGATGGAATCATGGCTAATGGCATTGATAGTAACCCCCCGGTTATTGTGGGTAGGAAGTGGATCGTTTTTAATATCATTGTTATCAATGATCAACTCACCACGTGCAACTTGATCGTTGAATATTTTCTTTAAACTGAAACAATCTTTAGTTGGGTGGCCGATAACTCGATGAAATCTATAATACTTAGGATCACTCTTTTCTTCATTTGTGGGGGAGGCAATCGACCTTAGGAAGCTTGATATTTCCATCACGAAGCCATTGGTTAAGCATTTGATGCACTTTGGCTATGGGACAAGGATATGTCAAAGATGGCCTAGAGTTAGTAGGCTTATCACCTCTTTGTTTCTTTGCTCCCCTTGGTGATTCACCTTGAGCTGCACTTACAGTCAAAGCATGCTTGTTGAATCTCCTAGCTTCACTTCTTTATTGTGCCATTAAATTATTAGTCCTTCGCATGTTCTCAACAAGCGTAGTAAAGGAGGCTAACAAAAGATTTTCAAGGTAGACCGTGTACTCAGGAAACATCCCTTGGATAAAGATCTTAACTAACTCTCTCTCATCACAAACATCTTGTATATCTAGTGAGTGCTCCCTAAAGCGTTCGATATAGTCCATAAGATCTTCTTTAGAATTTTGTCGGATCTTTCCCATGTCAATAAGGGTGACTTTCTCTTCTATGGAGAAGAACTTCTTCAAAAAAATCTTACATATACTATCGCACGAATCTACTGATCTTGGAAAGAGATTAACATATTAAGTGTATGCATTCTCAGTAAGTGACTTAGAAAATTCTTTCAATTTCAAATCATCATCTAAGCTATATACTTCCAATGTCTCGATAAATTTCAGCAAATATTCTTTAGCACTCCCCTTCTTGCCATTAAATAGTATGAACTTCAGATTGACATAATCCTTAAGATACAACTTCGCGCTAATACATTGGTGATATGGAAACTTCAATTCTAGTATCTCAACTGTAGATTCTGCTTATATCTCCTTTAAACATATATCCAAATCTTCTTTAGTTACAAATGAACCTCTTTGAGTAGATGCTTTGGCCTTTAGTGACATCGCAGGAGCAGGATGCATAGGTACTAGATTCATAGGTGTAGATCTTATAGACATGGGATTCATTGGTATTGGTTGAACATAGTCAATAATTGTGGCATGTGGCATAATACATGAGGACAATAAGCTCCTAATTTGAACTCCTTGATTCCTTAATTCAGGTAACGAATCTTGCATGGTTATAGGTTCTACAGTAAGAAGTTGTTCTCTAACCCTAGGAGTGACATGCTCGTTGACAGCCAGAGGGTTAGGTGGGGTATGTTGTTACATTACATTAGAAGGATTTGAGGAAGTTACTCCTTGTTGTGGAGCAGCAAAGGCAACCAAAGCAGGCGCACATTAAGAAAACATTGCCATAAGTTCACCTAGGTTCCGATTAGTCTCCTGCAGCTTATGCGTTAATTGCGTATTATCAAGGACATCTTCTTGTGTGTCGTTACCTTGATTAGTGTCTCCAGTTGGAGGTTAATTTTGATCATTGGTCACTGTATTAATATTTTTCTCTTGATTAGTTCCTCCAGTAGGGTCGGGTTGTCTTCGCCTTAGAGGTACCATAATGTGAGTATCAAGTCTTCCCTCCCCAGTAGAGTCACCAGAAAAATGTAGGGGTATTGGGTGTAATGCAAGTGTCACGTACGTGTCGTGTGTAAAGTCACGCTACACATGACTAGGGAAATGACTTGAGTAACTCGTACAAAATGATCAGGAGAGAAGTGTAGGGAGGAAGAGTAGGTGATCTTAGTAAGGCTCTAACACATATGGTGATAGGTAGAGGAGCGCAATGGCATCAAAATCTAAGATTAATGAAAAACGAGGTGGTGTTCTTGATGTGTTTGAGTGTTTAATCTTTAAGGCAAAGTTCGGAAGAGTAACGGTATTAATGGGGGTTTTTCTTCTCGTCTTAAATAAGGAAAAATGAATGGGGTATTTATAGGAGATGGTAGGTGAATTCGATATGTTGGATCGTGATGTTGATAAATGGTTAGAATTGAAGCTTTTATATATGGGTATTAAATAGGTGTTTTCCATGGGTTTAAGCCCAAATAAAATGCTTTAGATTTTATTAGTGTGAGCTAAACTAAGAAAAGTTAGATCGGACGAACCGATCCAATGGAGCCTACTTCAAGCCCACTATGCCAAATCTCCCTTGGTCATGTTGATAATTTATGGGCTTGGCTCCTCGGGCTTTATCACTTTAGCCCGAGGAAAGCCCGAGGAGTCAAATCCATTTGATCAATTGGCTTGAAGCCTAATATTAAATTTTTCTCTCTACAACTGTCACATTTTGAAGCAGCAGAGTCATAACAGCCCCGCCATATAAACCATCTTAAGATAGAAGTTGGCCTTACAACTGCTATCTTAGACCTGATCTACACAAGGCGTCCACGACTAACCCGCCCTCGTGTGGTGGTGGTGGCCGTCCACTCCCAGCTGCTTGTTGGGTCTGGGTTCTCCTTTGTGGCTTTAACTGCATAGTTTTCCTTTTTTTTTCTTTGGTTTTTCTCTCAATTTTCGCCTCTCCCTAATTTTTTCTTATTTCTAACTGTCCAAATGAGCTTCTGAATTTTTCTTGCTATTTATAGAGCTTTAGTGTAATTATTGTGCATTAATTAGACATGACTTTGCCCAATTTCCTTGATTTTTGGTTTTTGTATTGTCTAATTTTAATTGGTTAATTTTTATTTTGTGGATTCTGACCTACCACGACTTGATTTGGATCATTCTTGATTTTTCCTGATTTTTCTTGATTTTTTCTTGATTAATTATGAATTTTCTTTAAGTATTTAGTATTATTTTAGTACATTTCACGTATTTTAAGTAATTACGCGTATTTATACCTACATGTAAATTTATATATAGTACAAATAAATATTCTTAAATATTATTTAGGTTATTTTATAATTTTTAGTATACATATAATTTATCTCTAGCGATTTGTTAAGTATTTGAATATATTTTACACATTTTCGATAAATAATGAGGTATATACTTAAAATTTGAAAATTTTGTAATCTCCTATTTTATTACTTATTTTCTTAAATTCAAACTTACGGGATCAGTTTATATTTCAAGCTTTATTTTATAATTTAGACTCGATTGGGTTTTTCAACCGATCGAAACCTCGGATTGTTAGTTTTGGGGCTTACAACAACTATAAACATCAAGCAGGTGGCCATGTACAATTTCCTATTCACGGCAGTTCATGCACTCATAGGTCCAATCTAACTAAGAAAAATTCGAGGCAAACATTTATACACAATTGTCCCCTTTAGTCTATGACAGCGGGTTCATGAATTTGTGGGCCTTATTTAAAATCGATCGTGGCCAATATTTAACCATATGGAGTGATCTCATCTATTCAATATCATTTAAGTCATTGGCCCATGAAAGCTCTTCTTCCATTTTTCTTTTTTCTTTCTTTTTTTTTGGTTTACTTGTGACATGGAAAATTTTGGGGAAATTGATGACCATTAAGGCATTATGGATGGTTGTGTGTGTGCTTTTCTTTTTTCTTTTTTTTTTTTTCATTTATCATTTGTTTTAAGGAATATTATATATATATATATATATACAACAATAAATAGAGAAATTAAATTCGATGATTTTGATAAGTAATAGCTATGAACGTTCACTTAAATAGTTGTTTCGATAAAAAATAAAATAGAATAAAATGGTTGGTAAGAATATTTAATGATGCTTAAAACTACCATAAGATGGATACACACATTAAATCTATAGTAAAAATTATAGTATAACCTTAAGACATTTCTGGAAATTCACTCTATAAGAAATTGCTTGCTACAATACGAAGGACTAAAATTTTAAGATCACACTATTTACAACTAATCATTTTAAGGAAGCTCATGTATATAGAGAAGCTCTCCATAGGTCTAAACTTAACAGGAGCCTATGGAGGAATCACAATAGGAGGACTCATCTCAGCCATTGATTGTCAATACGATCCGATGGACATCATTGATGACTTAACTTTATAAATACCCTAGAGCTCTTCCTCATTTGACAAATTAAGAAATCATGAGAAACGTTGATGTATTATGAAATTGTTATTACAAAAGATCAAATAAAGCTTAAAGTGAAGAGCCTACCATCTCTAATTTAGATAGTGGGGTTGATACTTTATAACTTCTCCACCTATTGCACATACATTTAAAGCTTCTTGAGACTGCCTACTTTTCCTTCTTATTTCTTCTTTTCCAAGTCATTCCTTATGTAGCATTTTATGTTACTCCTTTGAGGCCATGCGTAGAGCGAGACTTACACTACACGTACGTAACAATTGCAATTGGATCCCCATATTTACATTTTAGCAACTCCATTGAGTATGGAGCGAGTTGATGGTATAACGATGACACCTACAAGGAAAAGGAACACCAGCCTTATTGACAACACTACTTAGGAGTAAGAAGTCAATCGTGAGGTGATTGAAGAAACAGTGGAAGCAACTAAAGTTAAAGTAAACGAAGATGATAATAGTGTCTCTACCTTATTGAAAACTTCTAATTTTAGGAATTTCTTTGATCTCTTTAGCTTTGATGAGGTGGTGTAGTTTGTGGTAGCAACTACACTCGTATAAATTACCCAAGGTCGATATATGGGATATAGTACAATATAACCTATGAAGGGATCGATCTCCCTAAATGATGATGCAATTACATTTATTAGCAGTGATATATGCGTAAAGAATCCTAATCATAGCCGCTTTTTATATGTTGAAAGCATGCTCAATTGTACCCCATTGAGAGACCATTCGTTGATAATGGATCATTACTGAATATTGTGCTAATTTTTACTTTCATTACTATAAAGATAGACATCCAACTCTTGATAAAGTAAGCCATCATATTGAACAGCTTTGCCAAGTCTCCTATGAAGACAATGGCGTGTGTCAAAGTAGATTTTGACATTTGCACTTGTATTGTACCACCTCTTCAAGGACATGGTTGGTGACTCCAATGTAGTACCCTCAACATGGCATCAATGTATGAAAGGTCACTAGAATGGAAATATTGTCTTTATTCCCGCAACAAAAAATCCATTCATGTCTAGCAAGCTTTACTTTGGTGAAGCAACCGTCTTTAATGGCCACTTAAATGAAGAGGAGATACCCTTAGTGGAACCTTTGAGATGTTGCCACCTATGTGGGAAGAAACCTAAATTCAAGAATCCAAAAAGAGAAAGATCTATAGTTGCCATGGAGGTGCAAAAAGACACAAAAGAACTAATGATGTTATGAAAGTGCAAAGCATGGCATAAACTGTAAAGGTACAAATTGCAACAAAAATGTACCCTATTTGGGTCTCCATTTTTCTCTTTATTTGTAAATAAAGCCATAAATGTTTCTATTAATGAAGAAAATATTTTTCCTTATCTTATTATGGGTATTGTCTCATTAAAATGTGATAATACATTCATCAATCATTTTATTGATTGTTGCTACAAAATAAGAGATAGTCTCCTTGGCTTGTAAAGCTAATTTCATTAAGAAAAAATAATAATAGTTGATATTTGAAGGGAAACTAAACCTTCTGATTAACTAAGAGAAAAATGATATCGAACATAAGACATAATCTTAGCATCGTTGTTGACTATAAAAACCTTAATTCCTAAGCGTAGAATGATAAGTTCAACTTGTATGTTATTGACTCGTAAAGACGTTACCTCCCAGGTGTATGGTAAGCCATGGTGGTTGAGTAAGAGTATCCTCTTCTTGAGTGCTGAAGCAAAATATAAAACCTCTTAAGATGGAGTTTCCCTTAGAAAGTCATGGAATGACTCTATTAA
This sequence comes from Lumnitzera racemosa, assembly GCA_024138005.1. NCBI lineage: Eukaryota > Viridiplantae > Streptophyta > Magnoliopsida > Myrtales > Combretaceae > Lumnitzera > Lumnitzera racemosa. The sequence continues at coordinate 116,052,718 of JAMXBC010000002.1, forward strand.
GCAATGGAGACAATCCCCTTGATAAGAACTCATAAGCCCAGGTAATATGCAATGCCTTCACATCCTAACTTTCATTCTTTAAGCCCAAACAATGCCCTAATATCTTAGCTTTTATGCTTTAAGTCTAGGCAATGCCCTAGCTTCACAGTAATTGCACTTTAATCCTAAGTCATACCTTAGTAAGTTAAGCTAAGTAGTCAATTGGTAGGAAATACCCCCTTGACTAACAAAAGGAATTTTCAATCTTAAGTAATGAACCCTACGATTGTTGTATATGCGCAATCAAGTACTTCGAAAGGGATTATTCAAACATCATCACTAACAAGGGCGCTTTGCTCTAATGCACGAGATGACCTCATAAGAGAGTCCTTAGATTACGGGTCTTAACTTCCATACTACAAGCCTAGGTAATACTTTAGCATCTAAGAATTTACACCTAAAGCCCAAGCAATGCCCTAACATCTTAGCTATTATGCCTCAAGCTTAGGCCATGCCTTAATAGTTGGGTTATCATGTGTTATGTTCCGAAGTCGTAGAGTTGCAACAATTTCACCGTGTAAACCAACCTATGATAGTAACTGCCCTTATCATAAATATAATCTACACAAGGCGTCGACAATTCTTCACTTTGAATTAAACAGTTCAATTAAGATTTAAACTAAAATTTACACAAAAAGTTATAACTATCATTTATATATATATATATAATTACATTCATATTATCATAGAATTCCTAGGATATTCTACATATTACAACAGTCTGCTAAATTACATATCATACATTAATTCATATACCTAAAGTACTGTTAAGACATTAAAAAGACTCAATCATATAGCAATTTAATCCTCACTCCCTATGGCTTAAAAAAAGAACTAACCTTCAGATAATTGTATCGTGGCATGGTAATCAGAAGTCAGAATTTGCTAAAGAATTTATATAGGTATGAGCAACTACAACTTAGTAAGTTGAATTGGAAACATATGAAAGCTTACAAACACAAACAGAGTTATCAAACAATTAATTATATGCAATGCAACAAACAAGTGTTATCACATAACATGGTCGGGTCTATTGTGAAATCGGAGTAATTTCATCTGCTCTAATCCAAGTTAAGGAGTTTCTGTTAATGCAACAGCTTACAACTAAACCCAGGTTTATACAATAGAGACACTTCTCCCCTCAAGACTATTCTTTGAACTAATACTCTCTTCCTCATTGTAACCTCCTCTCCTGTTACTTAGTTTGGTTAAGAATAAAGAAAAGACTCTTATGCTTTCTTACGCTATCTTTTTCGAAGGTGTAGGTGTTCGGTTGAAGAATCTTAATGATTCCCTAAAGGGTTACAGTGCATGTCGAATTAGGGTATTTAGGCCGGTTATGGTTAGATATAGTTTGGGGTGATCATACAATTTCACACTAGTCTATATACATCAATCACCAAACATAACATAGGATTCAGTATGAAATTAGATATTCAAGCACATGTGTACATAACTACTTACAAATAAAAACAAATATAATCCTAAGTCTTTGAGTACTCTAAAATATGACAAAGTATTAAACCCAATTTATTTGAAATCCTTGGTCGCTCACTTAACTAATCGCAAGTCGACTCGTCTCTATGTGTCCTATATTATAAATACGCTCTTTAGTATTTATATCTTGATGATATATGTATATTTTAGGTTATGATTTAACTTAATTCTTCATATATACATATTTGTTATTATTGATTCCTCTTAGATTAGTTTAGGATTCGGTTTCCAAATCCAATTCAAAGTTCTAAATTGGTTCCAACTACAAGTAAATCCTAAAAATTCCTTCCGAACCCTAATGTGAATTTAATCACATCAAGCTTAAGTATCCTAGATATCACACTTAATCTTAAATCAGTATTTAAGCTCACTCGGTATACTATAATCCTTATTAGTGTACTGAATTTACTCTCGATATAAAAAAAATTTATATTTTTTATATAATTATCTAAAATTAAGTTTTATACCAAATTTAATATGTATTCATATTATTATTATATTATCCAATTTGACCTATTATTTTATATCTATTATAATTACAACTTCACATATTCTTATAATTACATATATTTACTACATAATTTCCATAATTATTACATTTAATACTCCAAGTGCTATGATTATGTTACCACATCAGAGATTAACATCTCTAAACATCTAATTATATTATATTAGTAATTAATCATTTAATTACCTAATTAGTCTAAAATTACTTATTTTATTAATTATTTTAAGGCTTAAAAATTACTAAAAATTTTGAAAATTAATTTTAAAAAAATAGTTTCATAGCACTGTTAAAATTTGAGTCTAAAACTATATTCTTAAGCCTATTTATTTCGAATTTGAAACATGTTCGATTTAGTATGATTTTTAAGTACCCTATATTTATAGATGTAATTATCCCTAATTAATATTTTTCCTTAAATCTATATACAATAAAGCATCAAAATAATAAAATTCATAATTTTATGAGTACAATTAATAATTTTAATAAATTATACAAAATCACACTAAATTTGGGACTCACTTGTCTGTTGGATTTTTGGCCACTAGCAATGGCCTAGGGTATATCGGTCGGTCTAGGAGTGGGGTTTAGAGTGTGATAGTGGTGGTGGCGGGTTGTAGGTTCGATTCAAATGCCCCTATTACATAGATTTTTGTAATTTTTTTGAAAACCTTAATTTTTTCTTTGTTTTCAACTCTCTCTAATTTTTACACTTCACAAATTGTCCAAATGAACTTCAGTAAAAATTTGGCTATTTATAAAGCTTGTGGGAATTTTTGGTGTATTAATTAGATAAGACAATTACTTTATTTTCTTCCATTTTGCCTTTTAAGTGGGTAAATTTAATTGGTCCAATTTTTTTCCTTTATCCCCCAACTGCCATGACCTAAATCTGGATTGTTCTCTACTTCTTTGATTTTTTTTCTTATTTTTCCTTAATCTTTTCATAATTTTCTTTAATTATTTGGCAATTTTTAAGCATTTTAGATAATTTCATCTATTTTTACCTATGCATAAATACATATGGAGTATAAGTAAATACTTCTAAATATTATTTATGTTATTCTATTATTTTTAGTATACATATAATTTATCTTTAGCAATTTGTTAGTTATCGGAATGCATTTTTCGTATTTTTAATAAATAATGAGTAATATACTTAAAATTTGAAAATTTTATATTCTATCATTTTATTACTTATTTTTTTAAATTCAAACTTATGGGGTTACTTTTACTAATATTTATAGTTTTGTTTTATAATTTAGACTCGATCGGATTTTTTAACCGATTGCTTTAAACTCTACGTAATAAGTTCGCTACTACAATTACAGGGCTTATATTTAGGACTTACATCATGTCTTAAGTCTAAGTGATATCCTAGTGTCTTGGCTTTCATGCCTTAACATTAGGCTATTTCTTAGCAACTAGTTGTTATTGTAGCCTTATAGTATGCTCCTTAACAAGTGATTCCTACTTACATCTTTAAGTCAGCTCATGACCTAACATCCTAACCATCCACTTCTTAAGAGTAAAGGTTCCTTTTTAGAGAGTTCAATTGCTATTGCTTCTAAGTGCGTAGTGTTTTCAAAATAAAAAATAATACTTGTTTGTTCTCTCAAAGCACAACATGAAATAATTTTTTAGCTTGAAAGGTAATAGCTGACGTACTACAATGGAATGGTGGCAACAATATACCTTAGAGAAATAACTATTTCACAAAGGCAAGAAGACCTTATGTCCTTTACATGAATAGCATAATATTGCTTAATTACCAAATGAGCCAGGGTAACATAGTTCCTCCATGGAGTTGCTACACCTTCTTATCATGAAATATCAATAACTAAGGGAAGACGAGTATCGGTAGATGCAATGTATAAAAGGATACAAGTGAACTAGCAATCAATTTATCACTACGATCAAGGGGTAGTGCTTCATCTACCTGTGAGCATCTTAATGCAATGACACATGTCGAGCTGAAAATTGGTTCTCTTTGTTTTCTTAACTCGATTTATCTTAAGTTTGGCCTACTTAACATAAACCTCCTGACTAGGTTAAGAAAATGTTTTAATTTATGAAAATGGTTTTTTTGAAAAGGGGGTTGCCATCTAATTGAAATTGGGAAAAGAGAGAAATTAGGGTCTATAGATGGATAAACCCTAATTTCAACTACTGGTCTATGGGTTTTCTAAAGGTAGTTTAAAAATTAGAAAATAGAAACTAGAGATCGAATGGACTTAGAGGCTAACTTATTAAAACCTAAATGTTTCTATAAAAGAAGTTCATAAAATAATTAAGTGGCCTTTTAATTTTATTAAAAGGAAATCTAAGTGGAATGGGTTTCCATTTATTTGAAAAATGGAAAAGATTTAGAAAAAGGGGAAATTAGATTTTTTATTAGTTTAGCTTATCCGAAGTACTTATGTTGATATATAACCATGGATGAACATATAGTGTTGATATTACATACAACCAAGGGGGTAGGTCCAGAATGTAAGATGGTCTAAATAAATGGAAGTTGATGGTTTACTAAACCCATGCACTAACTCTATAGATATGGCATACTGTAGAACTATATACGAACCAACTAACTTACTAGATATGGCGTAATAGTCCAAGTTAGATGGATTGCTTGCCATAATCCTTACTAAAGGGTTTGATAAGAATGTGTAGAAAATAGCTTTCTAAGAAAAAAGATTTAAAGGGTTTTTCCATTAATATGCCAAATTTGTCTAAAACCCTACGTATATGAGCTATTTATACATTGTGGCAAACTTATAAATAAAATTACTAAAGGGATGCCCTAATGGTATTTCCGTAAATATTAAATAAACATAACAGTAATTTAGGAATAATACAAGAAATAGAAAGTCCAAATAATATAAGTAAAAATAGATAGTCAAATGAGCTATTTGGGTGATGAGTTGTTGGGGATCTTGAAGACCTATTCTGGATTGACTTGAAATTCTGGCTAATCTGATTGTGCCGACTTGACCTACCAATTGACGACCTCACTTAATCCAAGCTGAGCTAAGTTGTCTGTCCATATGAGCTTTAGACACAAAAAGCACTTCAAGAGGTCTTTGACACATTGAAAATGCATTTGCAGATCGCTAACATAGCTTGTAACTTGGCAATTGTTATCTTGGTCCCCTGTACCCTATCATACATACTTGTAAAGTGGGATCAAGCCTATGTAATTCTGAATTGATGAAATTTTAGTGTGTAGGTTTATTTTAATTTTGAAAACCCTTCCATTTTAAGTTATTCATTTTATTTATTTTGTAAAAGGTGATTTTTTATCTTCTTTTAGAAAAAACCTAAGGAAATCCCTAATTTTGCAAAAGAGCTAATTAAATTTTATTTACAAAAACCCATTTTATGTGTAAGAAAATCAATTTTGGAAAAAACCTTTTTACTTGCAATCTTTTATTCATGAAATTAAATGAACATGCATTATATTGATTGTAATACATAAGCAAATGTGATAAGGTATAGAAACAATACATGCAAATGAACCAATTATCATAAGCTAACCGTGATAGCATACAAAATTAACAAGTTGATGAATCAACACCTTCATTTTAATCTTGCAAACTATAAGTAATTAACTAATTACTTCCTAACCATGCAAACAGATTAATATTACCAATCATGCAAATTATAACTACATAACCATGACAAGTCAATTATTAAAACATGCTTAACATGCAAAAAAACATATTTATTCATATGAGCATATCAAATATTTTATTCAATCATACATACATACAATTAAATTATTTATTCATGCAAAAATATCTCTACATGCATAACTAACAAATTCTTACATTTATTTATTTTCATTATTTTCTATTCCTTTTTTATTTTTATTTTCAAAATGTAAAAGAAAAAGGGAAAAAGAAACTTTCCTTGCAGGCGTGCAATGAACCGAATGTTGGCTCAAGTTGTTTTAGGGTGGTTCTTGATGTGGGTTCAGTTGATTCAAACTCCTGGGATGGTGTTCTATAAAACCCTTAAGCCAATTTCTATTGAACTCGAGCTCACAACCTGTAATTTTAGTAAGAATTTCAAATTAGTTATGAATAAACCTAAAACCACCATTCTTGATTCAAATTCTAGTTGGCAAGAATCTTAGCCTTGTTAAATGAGATCAAGCACTTGGCTTTTATCTATGAAGAACAAGGAATCTCCTACTATTTTTACTTCTCTTTAATTTACTTTATAATGAGAGAAATTGAAGAGAGAGAGTGGTATTCTTGGTTTTGATCCTAGAGAAAGAAAGGGTGTGATTCTTGCAAATCAAAACCCGTTAATACTTTGTCTGTGTTGAATGAGAAGCCAATACCCTTATTTATAGTCTCCAAATTAGAGTAGTGCCCAAGAAATATCCATCTTTAAGGAAGATTACATCTTTGTTGATACGAAAGTGAATACTTGTTTTTCCATTTTTGCTCCAATTTGATTCGGTTTTTGTAGGAATTCAAGGAAATGAAATATTCATTGACACTCTAACAGATGTCCTTACACGTTTTTGATAAGTATTTTAATTATAATAGCAACAATATACCTTTATTTTCCAAATTAAAATTGGGTGCAAAAAGGTGCGCTTTTTTATTTTACTTAATTTTTCAATTTTTTGTGTATTGATTTCCTTTAGTAGAAGATTAAAATTTGAGATATTCTAATAATATGTCACATAATCTATTATTTTCCAAATTTTATTTGATTTTAGGAGTAAGAAAATCTATTGAAATCAAGTAGAAAAGATGTAGGAGCAATATGGAAAAAACGTGCCATTTTGAATTCTAGAAAAGCTTATAAGCTTTAAGCCAATAAGGAGCAGAGGGGCAAAGAAGGGGTCAGGGTTTGACCCCACTTGCCACGGGTTATGTGGCGAATGGCAATACGTGGCAACTGCAAAAGCTACTACGTGGTACCTGATTGTTGCCACGTAGAGGCCTCAGACTAGCGTCATGTTGCACTAAGTTTCGGGTGCCACGTAACATTATCCTGTTCTAATATGTATCGCCATCACTACATGACACATGTCACTTTTCATTTTTCTTTTCTATTTTCTCTTTTTTCTTTTCCTATCTTGATTCTTCTACTTTCATCATTTCTTCTTTTTTTAATTTTCTTTATTCAAGGGCATGCTAAAAAATCCAATTAATTACCTAAGTTCTTGAAAAAATTCACCTCCCTCTTTAACCCATCGAAAGCTTAATAATTATATGCGTAAAATATTTTTGAAAATTATCCAATTTAACCAAATTAGAAATTTAGTTCTTACCCGTGTTTAAAACTTCAAAAGGTAATAAAATGCTCATTTTAAATCTTATTGAGGTGCGGTTTTAGGCGATGATCTTCTTAAAAAGTGTACATTCAAAATATTTCAAAATGAGCAGTCTGAACAGGGTCAAAAAATTAATTACCAAAGAAAGTCAATTTTTATTCGAGATTTTTAATTTGATCAACTTGCATGTGCTTATTTTAACTCCAAAAGTTATTTTAGGTCTTAGAAAATTATTTCTACCACAAACCGACTCTAAGAGATCACCATGCGATACTTTTTATGATTTTTTTATTTTTTATTTTTTTGAGTTTTTGGAAATTTTTTTCTTTTTATTGATTTTTTTTGGATTTTTTTCTTAATTGTTTCATTTTTTTTTCCAAATTTTCAAAATTTCTATCTTTTTTTTCTACATTTTTTGGTTTTTCATTTATTATCCTTTTTCCTAAAATTGGGGTTTTGAATTAAAGATGAATTTAAGGCAAGGAAAAATGAAATATCTACAACGCATTAACAAAAATCACTCATGAATACAAAGAAAGAATACTCGATGATTCACCGTGATACTGACACCGTATGATGACTATTGAACGCTGTGTCTATACCCTTATGTGATGACTTGCAGCGCACGACAACTTACTGCATGATGCCTTATACACGCGTTGCTCACATCGTGTGATGCTTCATAGTCTAAGTTGCTTCATAGCGCATGACGCTTTGTAGTGATGCATGTCACATGTCTAATGACACACCAGTTACATGAATTAAATAACATCAACAAGGGACTCTTTACTATGTCGAGCTATTGTAATATAACGTCACATGACATTTGGAGTTATCACATTGTACCACCTTTTATCATATTATTATTAAGTGAGAATGACACTCTTTAAGCATATGATGACTGGATACATTTGTAAAAGCAAACAAGTACCTAGAAGTAAATGAATATAAAGTCGATAATAAATTTCGTCTTCAATGGATGATTAATATTTAACTACATCATAAACAAAGTTACAATCATGTGATCGTGAAAATCACCATAAGTGGTATAATTTGAAGTGATTAGTTATAAGTAAACATATACCATTAATAATTTAGCTTAACTACTCTTATGCAATTAATGTTCTATCTCCAAGATAAATCCATGTACTTCTCCAAGTTACTGCAGTTATCAAAGACTTATCGAGTTTATGACAACACTTGATTTCCAATTGTTGTATAATGGAGTGTGTGCAATATGTCTTGTTCCACTACTACACACTATCGATTGAGAGAGAAAGCTCCTTCCTCCTATTTCTATAATTTGAAGGCTTTTATTCTATGAAACATAGAATCCCATTAATAGGAGGAATTCTGTAGAGGCCACCTTTCTTTGTACTTTTGTTGAAAGAATCTTTCACAATGGTTATGTTAGACCATTTATCCTCAGGTAAAGACACCTTGACCATCTGATGAACTATGACATCCCCCAATTTGCTGGCAATGGTGTTATGAGGTAAAACCAATCTCAAGCCTCCAAGGTGGTGAGTAACAGCAAAATGCTCACATTACCACCTAAAGGAGATGAAAGAGATAGAGACCAACTGGAATTCAACAGTTTGATAGCTTGTACGTACTTGTTGAGTATAGGAAAAGTCAAGATAGTATTAGTACCAAGGATGCCTAGTTGGCAAATACTAACATGCACATATAGAAAGAAAATTTTAAAAAAAGAGAGAAAAAGAAAGAAAGGAAGATAGTTTGAATCGAAAGATGACAAGCCCATGAACATGGCTTGCTAAAATTTTGAAACAAACGTTATGAGGTAATGCAATGGCATGATCATACAATTGACATGAGATAACTCCACATGATATTTATCAGATGTAGATTCTACATAATTGAAACAATCAGTAAGAAAAGTCAATATTTGAAGTCATAGCGGGTGCAAGTAAGATAACCAACGAAGTGTAGTACACACTAACGAGAGAGAGTAGCATCAAATGTTATTTTTCTATTGACAATTGCTTCGTAATAATAAAAGAATTCAATGTACGAAGAATTTTAGAAAATTTGTGTAATCGGAAAACATTCACACGACTTACATGGGAAATGAAGCTTACAAGCCAAAGTAAAAAAAAAAAAAAAAGAAGACCACGTCTAGCAACTACAAATGAAGCCAATTTTGGTCCTTTTCAAGCTAAACTCCGTCGACACTCACATCAGTAACGTACTGGGCAGGAAGTGGTTGTTCAAAATCAAAGTAAGCGATCAATTCATGAGATGAGGCCCATCTCCTAAGCAAATTGTAGCTCGCACAATCTTAAAAAGTTCAAGCCCACTGCCAATTCGGGACAACCACATTGAGAAGCAATTTAACAGTTGTCCATCATCTGCATGCAACAGCACTATAAGAAGCAATACCAATAGAATGAGGCGGATACTACTGTGAAGAATAATCATGCAAATAAAATGAGACATACCACCGCGAATCCCATCAACAGTTCAATCGCACATGCCCCCCTATCCAAAGTAGGCAGAGGCCCTCTCTTCATTTTAATTTCCATGGCTAGACGCTCACACGAGGAGGATATTTATATTACTAATATCCAATATGTGCATGTCATGTTCCCGTTTAGACTGATTAACATGCAACATTCTCAATATGCAATTGTTATATATTAAAAGATTAATATATTTCTTAACTTCTTATAATATGTGATTATCACTCGTGAAATTTTTTTAAAATGGAAATTAGCTCTATACGGAAGAGATTTGTACTTGATGATGTTGAAAAGACAAATCACGGAATTATTCCGTTGTCACAATGGTAAAAGAAAAGGGTGTTGCAAGTCATAATCACATAAGAGTTTGTACGATAACAAGCTTAGTGCAACAACCACCGAATGCGGTTATCGATGCTTTTGTTTCACCATCACAACTATCCAACAAAATTTAAGCACTTGCGTAAAAGTTGAAGATGAGTTGAATAAGCGACAAGGGCAGAATGCAGCTACCGCGACTTACTTGATACTAAATGCAAAAGGCGAAGGTGAGTAAGATGAGCGATAATGGTAGAATGCGATTATTGTGACTCACTCGGTTGATGATACTAAATACTTGTGCAAAGGTTGAAGACGAGTTGGAAAAATGATAATGGCAGAATGCGACTATCACGAATCACTCAACTTATGATGTGGACCCAAGAATGTATCCACAAACTCTTCAAGAGTGGGGATGTGTTGATTTGTAAAGCAAGAAGTTGGAAGCCAAAAAGAGCAGTCCCATGTGTGTATTTCAGGAAAAATGTTGCGATATGCATATATAGATATTCAATTCCTTCTTTCTTGGTACGAGACATGTATAATTTAAGAATGAAGTGATTTTTTATATTGCAAGATGAGCTTTATCTGAAATAAAAAATAGTTGAGTCGTAATAGAAAATAATGTCATGTTTCGTACGTAGGAATGGACTACAATGGAATTGCAATTTTGAGTTTTATTCTTATTTCTCACGTTTAAAAACACATTTAAAAACTAAAGTAATTTGATTCTACCTTCTCAAAAAGACGGAATTAACTATTTCGTACCTCTCACATTCATTACTAATAATTAAACTACTTATTTAACTTTTAATTTAATTATAATATTCAATAATTAAGGATAATTTTAATAATTCTTACTATATATGCATTTAATTTTATTCCATTCTATTTATTTTCAAGAACAAAGGATTTGCCATTCTACTTCTAATTCTATTCATTTTCATTCCATTCCATTTATACATACAAAACATGATATAAGAGATATGAAAAGGAAAAAAAAAAAAAAAAAGAAGAGAGTTGGGATGATATCAATCAGAATTAGAAAATGAATACCCTTGACGAAGACAACTTCAGAAATATTCGTCTTTTTAAATATTTCACGCAATAATATTTTATTCCCGCCGATTACGAGATGTGGGTTATCTTTGATGATTTGATTCGTCCTAGGAGAGATTTCAATAAGGGGAGAAAAAAGAAAAAAAAAAAAAAAGAAGGGAATAGAAAGAACAAAAATATATACATATATAAAGAAGGGAATATTTGCCTTTCTAAATATTCCCACGGAATGGTATGGCAAGAATAAGAAGCAAAAAGAAAGCTAATATATTGCTAACTATTCAAGCCATCTTAGGATTTAGGGAAATTATGACCCATAGTCACATCTTCTTTTGGCTTTGAGAAAGCTTATAAGCGTAGTGTGAATACAAGATACATGTATGTGCTTTATAAAGAGAAAGAAATTATAGAGAAAAGTGCACGTACGCATTTGAAAAAAACATATATATATATATATATATATATATATACGTTTAAGAAAAGGAAATGTGCATATATGCGCTTAAGAAAAAAAGCAATGACATGATGAATTAATTTTATATACGTGATGAAGAGTTAAAAAAAAAAAATTCCAATACGGGATATTCATTTGCAGAGCATTTTGGACAAGGGAGTGAAAAAAAAGAAAAAAAGAAAAAACGAGGATGGCTCAGTTATGGAATACCCATTCACGAAGCATTTATTTGAAGTTGTAGAAAGAGCAAGAAGATTTTATTCAACAAGCAAATGCAGTATGGGGAAACCAAAAAAAAAAAAAAATTGAAGGAATTTTACATATTGCAAAAGAATTATTGGGATTTCAAAGTTATGGTTTCATGTTACGACAAAGTAAAATACATATTTACTGATTTGAAAAAAAAATAAATTATACAATTATAAATTATATATAAAAAACCAAAATATCATTGTGATATCACATCTCATTAATATTTATATTAAAATGTTCCATTTTAAAAAAATGTAACATTAATTTTTATGTATCGTGGCTGTGATGAATTTTTAAAATGTGACATAAATACAAATACATTAATTTCTTATCTTAAAGATGCAACATAAGTACATATGCACTAATATAGAAGCAATATAGGTATTTTACTAATATCGCATCTAATGTCGAATTTTGAAAATACGATATTTATATAAATAACTATATCTTATCTTAAGATGTGGTATAATAATGATATTTTTAAAATATTTTTTATCTAATATAAATTTATATAATATTTATTAATTTTAATGCTAAATACTTAAATTTCTCTGTTATAACATGCATGCTTGTGGAGAAATTTACCAAAATTATTGCCACCAGTATTTCCAAGGGATCAAGCACTATTTGATGAATATTTATTCCTCTTCGAATTTCAGCGAGTGAAGAAATTATAACGAAGCGTCAGTTTATTAGTAATGGCAATTATGGAAGAAAAATCTTTTATGAAGCTCAATAAATGCACTATTAAAGCTTGACGAAGCAAAGGGAAAAAAATAAAAAGCTTGACAAACTTATTGAAGGCTATAACGTTATGCAAATGAAAATATGAAAAAAAATATATTTACTCCCTTCGCAGGTCTCTACAAAATGGAGTCACGAAAGTTTTAAACTATTGACGTCAGCACCTCCATGCTCATATTTCAAGCCAACTTTTCTAAGGATGCAACAAGTCGAAATGAAATCAGACTCTGCGGTACATCCTCTATTGTTCATGAAGAAAGCTTTATATTCCTTCGTAAATAGTCATAAACAAAGAAGTTAATAAAATATCCAAACTATCAATATCATGTCACGTGTTGCATTTAAAAAAAGTGAAGTCATAATAGTTTTACCGTGTGAACCTTCTAAAAATAGAAACCGACCTTACACCCGCTATTATTGATCTAGTTATACCAAACGCATTTCACTCTATTGCTTTGAATCATCCGAATACCTACTTTATATAAACATATGGAAAAATTCTTTTGAAACAACTAATAAAACAAACTTGTAGATTTGACCTTTTAGAAGAGTACTGGTAAAATTTATAAATATACGTTATTTGGTATACAGACAAAAAAATAGAAAACTAGTGAGCCCCTTAAGAAGACTCGAGTGGTTTCCTTAGCATTTAGAAAAAGTCAATAATTTGAACGAAATTCAACTGAATTCTTCTCGATCATTACTCGTCAACCTTGTTTGCTAAAGTTCTAGTTTTGGGTACAATACTTGCAGTTCTATTCTAAACCTGCAAAACAGACTGTAAAAAAATGAGTAGCAACTTGTTTAATAAGTGAGATAGAGATAAAAGTATGTATTCAACATATTACAAACAGAGTTTTCAATTAAATTAGTTAGATGCAATGTATGTATATAGAAGTAAATGTCATCGGACAACGTTATCTGATCTTTTGTGAGATTAGAAAAATTGCGCTTTTTTTAATCCGGATTGAAGAGTTTGATGCCTCACAGTCATCAATTAGAACCAAACTAATGTTTGTGCACTGGAAAACACCCTTTTCCTATCACTATTCTAGTCTTAATCTCTAGTGGGTTATGATGCATGTTAAGTTAGATATTAACTTAAGTTTAAGTTAGATCATTTTTTAGGTGATCAAATAATTTCAGACTAACCAATCGAAGCAATTATCACAAAACAACATTATATTTAGCTAAATTCTTATAGTAGTAGACTATTATTTAAGCACATGCCTTGTATATGCACAAAGAACTAAATTACAATCACAATCTAAAAACATACCAAAGCCTCCAAATATTTTGAAATAATACTTCAAAATGCTGTAAAGTATTGATCCTACTTACTTAGCTTCCTAACTAGTTGTTTCCATAATCCTCTTATTATAGATTTGATTGGTTGATCCTCTTACTAAGTTTGGTAAAGAAAAGAAACCGTTTGCTGTACTTTTTAAAATTAAGGAATGATTACAAGTACTCATGCGATAGTTGTGGTGATTGGTTGATAATTGATGGTGGCTTCAACTTTGACATGGTGCCTTGAGATGAGGAGCAAATGATCATTACCATGGTAATGCAAAAGTGTTATATTTAAGTTTTGTTGATTTTTTTTTTCAATACTTATCTATATTTAAGGATAATTCTAAGCTATTTGTAGAATAAAATATTAATACGATATAGGTAGATTTATATACATCTGTCTCTCTCCTCTCAAGTTAAAACTTCAAATCTTCCTCTTCTTTATATAGGAAAGCATGGTGGTGGAAAATCCTTAACAGGATTTATTGATGGTTGTAACATAAATATTATTAAAAAGTAAAGAAGATATACATGTGAATAAGGTATGGGATATATCCTTAAGTTTACTACCAACTCGATTGCCTTGTAATCGCTCTTATTATTATTATTATTATTATTATTATTATTATTATTATTATCATTATTTTATATATTTCTTGATAGCTTCATAAGAAAGTATGAATGGTTATGGAAATATCATCTTAATGAATATATTCAAACTACCTCTACTTTAAATAATTATTCCAAATTGGTTTGATTTTGTAAGATTCTTCGGATGTAATTTCATCTTGATCTAAAATTTCCAAGAGTTTCACAATATATTTTAAAGGTAATATAACACCATATGATAAATCAAATCTCAATTCTCTTCTCCCAAGAAAATTAAGGTTTGACTCGATGAACTTTATTTTATAAATGATATTAGTTACATTTTAACTTATTTTCAAAATTCAATTTCACATAACAATTCCTTTTAACTTTTGGTTCTCATATTATCATTTAGTGTTATTCAAAACTATTTTTTTTTTTCATTGGTCTTAGACTCTGAGACAAACTTTTGCGTATGTAGATACTTAATTTTTGCCACTCTATAGTTCTAAATTTATTTTTACAAAAAGAGTCCTAATTCAAAAAAATAAGAAAAAAATTTTAAAAATATAATAAAAATTAACAAATAATGAAAATACTAAAAAAAAGAAGAAAAGGAAAAAATCATAAAAATTTTGTGGATTTTTAAAAAGTAATTTATATTAGAAACAATTAGTTTTAGTGTTAGTTTTAGTTTTAGTTTAGTTTAGTTAAAAATTTTATTTTAGGAAATCGGATAGTTTAAGTATAATTGAACTAAATGACAATGCACAGGCCAATGGCTTAACGGATAAGAATCGGAGTATTTGGGTTGAATTTAATTTGAGATCAGGGGTTCGAGTTTCGCCAGGCATCTATGTCTTCGATCCCTTTTCTCTAACCCCATAACAACCCAACCATCAACAGCAGCTGCAACAAGTAACTGAACGCGGCAGCCCCTCATTCTCCTCTTTACCCATGTTCCCTGCCACATACACCCTTCAACCTCACGTCCACCGTGTCCTAGCTCCTGCACACAGCTTCACCGTATTGTCGAACAGCAAGCCAAACCGAGTTCCAACATCCAGCCATACTCTTCACGCAACTGTTGTAAACATCCGATTGATCCAACGCTGCTCCGGACGACAATATACGCATGCCGTAGTTGGGCATCATTAGGTTCAGTTTCTATCTAAGTTTTTTCTTTATTATTACTATTTCTGATTTATTATTATCATACTATATTATTGCTTTTAAGATTTTTGTGGTTTAACATGCTGTCCTATATATATATATATGTATATATGTGTATTTCTTAGTTTAAGATATTTCTTTTAGCATTAGCTTTAATATGCGTTAGGTATATTATGATAATATAGAGATATATAAACCTTAGAAGATTTTTTTTTTAATTTTTATTATATGCCTTATTACATTATCTATTAGTGATATAATATATATATATATATATATATATATGTTAGTTTAGGAGTTTAGTATTAGTTCTTATACAAGTTTGTTATATAGAATTAATTTATTTTAATAGATAGTTATATATATTAGTTTAGTGGTTGTTAGAATTAGTCATATTTTAAGATTTGGTTTTATTTAAGGATTTATCACATAGAAGGTTGTTTTTCTTTAAATAAAAATTAATAAAAGACCCTTTTTAAAAATAGGATTGTTAGAGCAATTTTTTTTTTATAAAACAATAACATTTAAGAATTAGGAACCTTTTTTTGTAAATAAAAAAAAAGAACAATTACACATTTGTTAAAAACACGCTCGAACCCACTTTTCAGACCAATTCTATAGTTGTGCGTATGATAGGACTGGGGATCCAATCTGTTTCCTTTCATCAGCTTTGCGTGCTTTGCTTTGCAGGTACGTAATAGTTGTTTTTAATTATTATCTATAGGTTGTTTTATTTATTTATTTTTATCTCTCTTAGTATATGCATAGTTATTTTTGAGACTTGTATTAATTTTTTATTTTATTTTATTTTATTTTTATCACGTCTTTAATTGCTAGTAATTAGTTATAGCATTAGTGTCCAGTGAACATATGTTAAGTTAAGTTTTAGTTTATTTATTTTTTATTATTTTTCTTTTAGATTTCATATTTTCAAAATAATATTTTTATAAAATCTCATATTTTACAAAATCTTGTTCTTTGCATATTGTATTAATTTAGAAAAATTGCATTAGGCATGTTAGGGTTTTCTAGGTAAAAAAATAATTTTGATGTTCATAAAATAAAAAAATCTTTAATTGACTTCTTTTTTATGGCGAAACATCTTTTCCATAGTTTAGGCTTCTTTTTCATAGTTTAGATGTTTTTTTTTTATAATTTAGATGTCTTTTCTATAGTTTAAGTTTCTTTTTTATGATTCAGACATATTTTCTATGATTTGAACATCTTTTCTATAGTTTAGATTTTTTTTCTATGGTTTAAACATTTTTTTCATAATTTAAATTTCTTTTCTATGATTCAGATATCTTTTGTATAATTTAGATTTTTTCTATAGTTTAAACATCTTTTTCATAATTTAAATTTCTTTTCTATGATTTAGACATTTTTTCTATGGTTAGATATCTTGTCTATGGTTAGATATCTTTTCCATAATTTAGGCTTCTATTCTATAGTTTATATATCTTTTCCATTGTTTAAGTTTATTTTCTATGTTTAGACGTCTTTTTAATCATTTAGATTTTTTTTTTTATGATTTAAACATCTTTTTCATAATTTAGATCTCTTTTCTATGGTTTAGATATTTTTTCTATAATTTAAACATCTTTTCTATGGTTAGATATCTTTTCCATAATTTAGGTTTCTATTCTATAGTTTATATATCTTTTCCATTGTTTAAGTTTCTTTTCTATGATTTAGACGTCTTTTTAATCATTAGATTTTCTTTTTATGATTTAAACATCTTTTTCATAATTTAGATCTATTTTCTATGGTTTAAATATCTTTTCTATGGTTTAAATATCTTTTCTATGATTTAGGTATCTTTTCTATGATTAAGGCATCTTTTCTATGATTATGAAATCTTTCTTTCTTTCTTTCTTTCTTTATTTCTTTTTCATGTTTTAAGCATCTTTTCTATATAAAAGTTTCATCATGTAGAACATTGTATATTTTATAAAATCTTTAGGGTTTTTCTCGAAAATAAAAAAAATTATCACTTAGTTGTTTTTAAAATAAAAATCTTAATTTGGGATTTTTCAAAAATTAGGTTTTTAGCTTTTTTTTTTATATAATGTTAGGAATAAAAATTAGGCTTCTAAGGATTTTTCTTAATAAAAATAAAATGGTTAATAAAAACGTAAATTCAGCCAATCATTTTTTATAAAAAGAACCAATACATTAAAGTTTTCGAAAAGAACTACGATCGTTTGATCCCGGCTAGCGGATACGTAGGTACCTTTGGGACGACGATAAAATATGTAGAAACTTAGGTTCTTTTTTCTTTTGATTTTATTTATTTATTTATTTTTTAAATATTATAATTAGAAGAATAATCCTAATTTTGGTAAATAGATAGTGGTACCCGTTAAGGATTTAATAGGTTAGCCCTCGAACTTGGAACCCTCTGGTTATTCGTTTAAAATTGAAATCAAAGACCGGTAGCCAAATCGTAATCAATCCACTCAATTGATTACGGTTTCTTTTTCTTTTCCCGACTTTGGTTGAGTAGCGACTCCAAAAATTATTTTCAATAAAAAACCGAAAATTTTCAATTTCTTTAGTCGAAGATTAATATTAAATGGATTAAGATTTAGTATTAATCAAGAAATGAGAAATCAATTTTAAATAAAAGAAATCGAAAAATCAGACTCGACAATATACATGAAACGTTAAGATTTACAGGTTGCTTCACTCTACTTTTGTTATATCCCAAAAGTTACTAGTCTAAATAGTGAAGTATTTCTATGTAAGTGAAGTTTACTGACTTAATACTGTATTTGTAATTGAGAAATTGTGAAAACCATACATATTTGATGTTTCGATTAAAACTTTAATCGATATGCTTAGATTTAAATAAGTTTGATTTGATGATACCATTTTAACCTTTTCTTTTTAAATTCCCTAGAATGTTTTATAGTCTATTTTATTTTCTTCTCTCTGTTTTTTTTTTCCTATAAGATATTTAGTAAAATGAAGTTTTCCTTTATACTCAATAATTTAGTTTAACTAGTTGAAAGCCAGTATGTTGAGGTGGTAGGACATTACACCACATACCTTCAATAATGTATAAGGGATAATGAAACAACCACAAAAGTGAATCTAACACATTGAAAGAAAAAACCGTTTCAATAACACTTATGTTAAATCATTTTACAATGATTCATCAATAAGTAGGAAGCAACGGCCCCATAAACAAGCTTCATGTTAGAAGCAATTATTCAATGACTTACAACTATTCTACAACAAATGAAGAATTATCAAGGGGGCAATGTAATTTTAATGAGCCTAAGGTGGGAATGCGACTAAGTTGTGTTGAAAGTTCACACACTAAAAAAATTTTAAAACACTAGCGTTAGGCTTATATATCATGATTCACCAACAATGGCAAAATTTTCAAAAAGCTATGTAAGCGCACTTGACAGTTGTGTTGTTGTCTCGTAACATGCATTCATCAAGTAGCAACCTAGCTCTCTCATAACTTACCATTAATGCCCAAGCCTCTTTGACTTAGTGTGAAGGACTTTGCGTAGAGGAAAATATAGAGGACTAAAATGGATTTGGGTTTCAAGCCTTAGCTTGACTCTTTGTGATAAACTAACGAAGCTTAAGGAGTCAGGTCTATAATATTGGAATGATTTGGGGAGATTTGGTATATTGAACTTAGAGTAAGGAAGCTTATGTACATAGAGAGGTTCCTCATAGGCCTAAACTCAAATGGGCTCATGGGGGAATCCATCAATAAGAGGACTCATATAGTCGTCAATCAACAATGTGATTCGACTGATGTCGTTGACAATCTAATTCTATAAATATCTTAGAGCTCCTTTTCGTTTGATAGATTTAGAAATCGTGAGAAATGTCGATTTATTGTTAAAATATTGTCACAAAAGATCAAATGAAGCTCAAAGTAAAGAGTACACCATCTCTCATTTAGAATAGCGGGGTTAATGCTTTATAGCTTCCCTACTTGTCACAAGTGTGCTTGAAACTTCTAAAAATTGTCTATTCCTCCTCCCTATTCCTTTTTCTCTAAATCATTCCTTACATGTCATTTTATGTCATTTCTCTAAGGTCACGTGTAGTGCAAAATCACGCTCTTCACGTATGTACTTACTACAATTGGATCCCCCCATTTATAGGTGCTTTGTGTGGTTAATGAATTTCATTGAGTTTTAAGGTGAAGATTCATTTCTTTTCCTTCTATCCTTTTCGTTTTGTTTTGTTCAGAAATGATGAATTAAAAGGATCAGTAATAGATTAAGGGTTTAATCATATTCTTAAGCGAATAGGTGTTAGACCTTCTTGTTAATTAGTTGGTGAGTCGGAAATGTTTTCTAATAGTGGAATTTATGGATTATACTCTTGTTTCTTAATTTGTTGTATGTTTCGAGATTAAAGATACCAACTTAGATTTGTAGAAGTGTAGTGTTGGATTGGATTCTAAGTTGTAGTAATTTTATGTATATTTTAACCAACATTTTATTAGACTTATGTATGTTTAATTATATCCACTTGTAAATTATACACACACACACGATAATTTAGTGCAAGGATGGCATAAAATGGAATGGGAAATAAGGTCTGGGTCTAGCCCAAAGTGTCCAAGTGGAAGACAATTCCCATTTGCGCAGTTCGAGTTACCAGCAACAGCAAATTTCTTGGAAGTAACCCACGATGGACAATACTAGCCCATCATTATGATATCACATGACAAAGGCCATTCATTCTTTCAATTGAATGTAGGTTGTGGAAAGTCCTCGCCAGTAAATTGGTATGGCATGAAGGATTAACACCAAAACCAGCACACATGTTGTGATGCCGTCCAACGCCCTAGTCCAGTAATATGAACCTCCACGTTAATTGAAAGAAACAGCCTACCGTCTATGTTGTAGAAGTGGCAATGCAAGCGTCCACCATGCTAAAGTCCAATAGCAACATGAAGCAAATCAATATAACACCAGCCCTCATTCTACACCGTCTTACATGTCTCAGTCATGGACGAAAGCTAACGAGCCCATCATCGTTTATTAATTGCAATGCACCACCAATTCATGCAAAAATTGAAAGACACATTGACGGCACGGGGAGCACATTTTGACTTACTGGGTGCATCACATATATAAAATAATAAAATAAAAAAATCCAATAATAGTAATACTTTGGAGGTTAAATGATTTTATTCTTTAACCGATTTTGACAGTTGTAAACAGACATTACGAAGAGACGGCGGCCAGGGAGGGATGGACACACGCACGAGAATAGGGCAGGAGCCGATAGAGGAAATTTCACAGCCACCCAAACGGTATAAGAGAACATCCATCGAGAGATCCGAGGGAGAGAGAGAGAGAGAGACGACGTACAAAGCCATCAAGGGAGAAATTCAATTCAATTCGGGTTTTCCATTATTTATATCATCACGGGGGATTTCGTACACATTATTTTTGTAAACACTGGTTCTTTAATAGTTTTGGTATCTAAAATTATTTCTAGTTTCATAAATATACAAGATTCAAATTTCTATATTTGGTTAATAACTTATTTTTATACCATGTTTCTATTTCAATGTGTCCCTTTTTTTAATTTAATTATGTACTAAATTATTTTATACGAGATTGATAAAATCTAATTACGAATTGTTATTATGAGGTATTCTTAATCTTAATGCTATAATATACGTTTATAGCCCAAACATTTTATTATAGAATGTCTTATTGATCTAGGAAGTGATTCAAGACTAATTAAGATTTTTATTTGATTAATTACATAAATTTGAAAGCATTGCTACCTTTAATTAAATTGAATTTGCAATTAGGATTTAAATGCAATATTCTATTAATTTTTGGCTAAAGGAATTTATGATAGATTAATTAAGAATACTAGAGGAGTAATTGTAAACTCAAATCCATATTGATTTGATTAGAGGAATCTAGGAAATCGATATGGGTGTTCAAAAGATGAATAAGAACTTTAGGACCTAGAAGGGAAATAAAAGATTTGAAAATTTACAAAAACAACCAAGTAGTCAAATACAATTATTATTTAGTTACAGTATGATTAGTTTATTATGGTGGATTCGATTTTCTCATGTTATTATTGATTGAATTAGTAAGAGTTTTTTTTTTTTTTATGTTTGTCTTAATTTGCTTAGTTAATGTTAGTTAGTATCAGTAATTTAGCACA
Source organism: Lumnitzera racemosa (assembly GCA_024138005.1). Taxonomy (NCBI): domain Eukaryota; kingdom Viridiplantae; phylum Streptophyta; class Magnoliopsida; order Myrtales; family Combretaceae; genus Lumnitzera; species Lumnitzera racemosa. Next base: position 116,074,593 of record JAMXBC010000002.1, read on the forward strand.
GTTTTATTTTATTAATTTTTCAAATTCTTAGATAATAATAGAACTAATTTTGGTTTAATAATTAATTTAATCCTTACGGGAATAACAACCGTACTATTCTATATTACTCGATCAACTTAGTATGCTTGTAAGTTTTTGCCCCTATTCAAGTTTATATGGATTAAGTTTTTGGCATTGTTGTTAGGAAATGAAATTAATATTAGAATACTTTAATTCTATTATTAATCAAAGAAAAACAAAAAAAAAAGAAAAAAATTTCTTTTATTTGTTTCTTACATTTATTTCTAGTTAAATTTTATTATAGTCACTTACTACATTTTCGCTATGGGCCTTCTAAGGATGAGCTTGGCCTGTGATTCATTTAAACAAAAGGAGTAAAAGAAAGTATATAGAACAAATATGACAACTTAAATGAGACAAAAGCAGTCATTAACTAGGATTTACCACCTAAGGGGTCCATAGCCCAAAATCCTCAAGTGTAGTATTTAAGTTATGGGAAAATCCTTATGATCTTACCTCCTATATCAATCCATTCACTCTACTCCTATAAGCATTTATGGACCCCCTTTAGGTAATAGGACCAAAACTTAGCCATTCTCTCTTTATTACTTTACTTGGTTGTTTATTTTCGATTACCCTAAAAACTTAAGCATCAGAATGCACATACTTAATGTATCTTCAATGTCCTTTGATAGCTCATATTTTAAGCTAGATCTAGTACTAACTCCATATACTGAGAATTCACAATCAATAATTAGTGCTCATTGTTTATAGCTTAAACATAAAATCGAGGTTGAAATACACAAAAACAACCAACAACATCCCCTTCTACCCAACACTCAATTAAATCATCCATAAAATAATGAGAACAAGGATTAACAAGCCCTACAACATGGCCAACCTCAAAACAATGGTTGATTCAATCTTCTTAAGTGATAGATGGCTAAGTTTGTACAAGAAAACCAATGCCTTAGGGTGGAGGTGATAGCTCTTAGGAAACAAGTTGAAAACAACCTTACACTACCACAGCATAATGATTAGGAAGCCAACAATGCTTCCCATCTTACAGATGCCATCTTAAAAGGGTAAATAGAGCAATCAGGCTCCAATTGAATAGTCTCAAGCATCACTTGCACAATGACTTCTAGAAAACACTTTACTTGACTAAATCAATTTTATGATCAGGTGCTTAACTCATATCAAGGGATTTAAACAAATTAACCCTTGGGATACCTATATAATGTGACAAAACTACTAATTAATGCATACTTATCTTACTACAATGATCAAATGGAGCTCATGGGTGCTTTTGATGCCATTGCATGCAAAGCCTTCATAAGCAAACTCATTAAAGCAGCTTAAACATGGTATTAAGGCTAGTCAAATCGAATCTCTAACTTTAAGGAATTCATAAGGATGTTCATACAACATTTTATAACTAATAAATAACTTGAGAAAGACAACTTCACTTAATGCTGATTTGCCAACTATCCGACAAAATGCTATGGGAGCATATGGCTAGAACTATTACTATCATGACCAAGATCCCAAATCTTAACATAAACATAACACTTAATGTTGCAATCATGAGAATAAAAAATTAATGTCAAATCTTATCCTCAACTACTAAGAAAAAACAATAAGGCTTTATTGAATTCCCGAGCTGAGAAGCAAAATATATTAGTTATCAAGACAAAATCCTAGCACAAAGACAATTTGAGAAAAACTCCTTGGATAAAACAAAAGACAAGAGGGATTGACCATTAGCCATAGATTGGCTTGGTCATCATATCAATGACAATAAGCTAACCTGGTTGAACAATCAAAATACTCCTATAAGAAAAGGCAACATCCTACTTTATAAGGAGCATCATGAACTCCTCAAATCATAAGATCATATCCTACTAGAGATCTAAGACTAAGACATTCCTTAAAAAGGGGTAAAATAATTGAACTTACTAGCACTTTGACAAGTATTGTGTTCTTCATTATGATAAGGACCATAGCATTGCTGATTGTGCACAACTTAAGATTGCTTTAGAAGACACCATCCATTGTAGCTACCTTCAAGAGTATGTCGACTCCAACTAAGCTTTAAAACAAGGTTGTACGAAGACAATGTGAGGTCCTTATGAATCAATGCACACACAGTATGAGACTTCATTAGTTGATTCATTGATCAGTACTAAATAGACTATGAAGCAAACTCCTAAGATATAGTCTCGACATTGTAACTATATTAATAATACCAATAATGAGACTATACCTAGCCCTTAACATAGTGTTATTTGAACAGACAACATGACCTACTTTGGTTAGATTTACCATTAGCTTAATGACTTATGAGCTCAACTTACCAATAGGTCTTACAACTTCCTTAGTTGCTTCCTAGTAACTTACAAGCAACCTTAGCCAGCCTTTACCTTCTTAAAGGCATCAAAACTAGTCTCTACTTATCCCATAAACTACGTAAGGCTACTTAACCTTTTTGTAGGTCATATGCCTTACTCCTTACTAACGTTAGCCTTTACCTTATTACATGTAATAGAGGCTACACTTAATCTTTTTCATAGGTTTTTGCTCTTGAGCAACTTACTTCGGCTTCTACTTTATTACAAGAAAAAGAGGCCGCCTTTGTCTACTAGCATGCAATGCTTAAGAATCACTTTTGCATTCAGTAATTTACAACTTTAAATCCTTAGAAACTTTCACTTTCATAATTTAATCATCATATCATGTGCTTAAAACATAAAAATGCTAAAGTACTTCACATAATATTAAAGTGTATTAGAGTTCAAAAATTAATCAAATGTATATTAGTGTTTATTAACAACATTTTATCAAGGATTCATAAACTTAAACTTAAGTTTAACATTAGCCAGTAAAGAAAGAGTCATAAATATTTTAACTATTTAGGTAAGATTTATGCACTCTCTTCTTCAATCTTGCTAGCTACAATAATTTATAGAAAATGCATTTTTTATCCACTCATCTTTTAATCATTCTCTTAGTATTAATTTTCATGGGAGGGTTTCTTTCTCTCTTTCTTTCTTTCTTCTTCTTCTTCTTCTTTTCAAAAGCAATTTGATAAGTCATTAAGTCCTAAGCCATATGGCCTTAAGCTATTGGGTTTTAAGATACCCTTCAAACCATCTACTATTTCATTAATTAAGCTCTTTCCATTATTTGTTAAGTTTAGCTTTCTTAAAAGTTTAGGGGATGTTTATGTGCCAATATCAAAGTTTAGAGGATATTTACACACCAAAATTAAAGTTTAAAGAGATTATGGGAATTATTTTCCAATTTGTAAAAGTTTAAAGAGGTTAAAAACCTCATTTTTTGAAAGTTTAGGGGTCACATAGCTCCAACATGTTTTTTTTAATCAACTATATGAACTTTAAAAGCTTGTAACTCCTTCATTTTGATTCCAAATCAAGTGAAACTTGATTCTCATTCTTTTACTGTTCTTCTCAAGTACTCCTTTAAAATCTAAAAGTAAAATCTTATCTGATTACCAAAATCCAGAAAAACACAATTGTTGGATCAAGGCAATAAACTACACTACCTATGGCTGATATAGGTAGTAAACCTAGTAAGAGAAGATTATATATCCCATGAATATAGATATTAAGATAAGTACATCTGTGTTTCAGTTTCATGCCTAAGATGCTGGGTTTTACATATACTTGCTACCTCCACATTAATAACCATTTAACCAAATCTATAAATATTTTATGGATTTGTTGTACATTTGCTAATAATTCTAAGTTGTTTGTAGCATATCATGGTTTGTTCTTATTGGTAGGGTTATCATTTGTTAAACATTACATCTCCCCTTGCTTTAAGACATTTTATGATGCTCAAAGATTTTGGACAAGAAGATTAGAGAGCATATGATTTAAGACCTTATATGTTGCTACTAAACGATAAAGATATGTAGCGAACTCCTTAAGCCCTCTAGATTCAATGCATGGCATTCATAGGATATCATTAGATAAAGAATTCCTATCACTTTGATTAATGAGGGAAAAAAATTATACAAATAATATATCAAAAATAAATCTAAATAATTAAAATGACCTTTCCTTTTTAAACCTTACAATCTAATCAACCATAGCCCAACCACACCAAACCACCACTTCACTTAGCTTAATGTATTATGACCAAACTACCTTTGGCTTGCTAACAAACCTCGAATTTGAAGCACTAGCAAAATTTATTAACTTAAGGATTCACTTGAGTTAACTCTAAAGTAAGCCCACATCTCAAGCTCAAACGAGATAGACTTGAGAATGCATGGCTTGGATTCATGACTCTAGTTCATAAGACCTTCTTCCATGTCATGTGATCTAAGTTTGCAAGTAGATTCACATGAATTGGATCAATAAGGTTAATATGCATGATCTATGTCCTCTACCTAAATACATAAGACCTAGGTCTACAACTTGAGTTTTGCAACATGGGTCCATGCAACTTTAAGACCATACAACCTAGTTGTGACTTGGGTATTTTAAAAGTAATGATATTGTTTATGTGAAAACACACAATAATTTTTCGTGAAATGATTGCAGAAGAGTTTGAAAATTTTGGAATTCTGGAAGTAAGAAAAAAGAAGATAGATTTCTCATGTTTTTGCCGTTAGCATCTATTAGAACTGAACCAAAATCACCTAAAACATCATTCGGATGTTTTTGCCAGAAATAATAACTTCTAATGGTGTTAATAGTTGCTTTTCTGAGCACCCATTATCCATATAAACTCCTTATTGCGATTCCCGTGATAAACTTAAATAGCAACTTCTTTCCAAATGATAAACGATAGTTGTATGCTTTGATTAGACATTATGTAGTCTTTGATATTGCAACCATATAGCTTTAAGTGGAGGCCTACTGGGCCTTTTGACTGTGAACTAATAAAGATAGTAGCGAAACTCACTAGCCCTACATTCCATGTTTTGGCTTAACAACTTTTAATTTAAATTTTCTATGCTTTAAATACAGGGTGGGTTTAAGTTCAAAACTGTGCCCATGTCCCTTGCCAGATAGCATAGTCAATTATATGTTAGTGCACTTATAAATAGTAAAAAAAAATTGTTCTAAGTCGTATGGTTTGAAATACTCGTATGGCTTTCTCAAGATACACCATGAAATTTAAAAAAAAAAAAAGAAAAGAAAAGAAAAAAAAAGATCCTGATGAAATCGAAAACATAAATCAAGTCATAAGAAACGTTTTGACTTGGTTGCATAAAAAAGCATCACTAATTCTTATAGAAAGAAGTTTTTTGAACCACTATCAGCATCAGGAACTAATAAAAAAAGGAAGAAAGATAGATAACAACGACAAGTAAACTTAAATTGAAATCAGGAAACCCAAATGTTTCTTTGTTTTCTTAAATGTACATTTTAAAATAAAAAAAAATATAAATTCCTATAAATAAACTATTCAAATATCATTTTTCATAGTTTTTATGCATAGCAATATACTAGATACCTGCAAAAAGCCAAAAGATAAAAAAAAAAAAGGATAATTTATATATGCAATGAATTGGCAGCCCATGGGCAGCATGCGAAAGTATTGAGCATGAAGGCAGTTGGGCTTGCAAAGGATACACATGCAGGATATGTGTATAATTTGGCGAGTCAACCTTTTAACTCGTCAACCCGTGATGAGATGACATAGGCCAAAAATTGCAACCCACATATTGATCAGGGCAACCCGTTGAACCTACGGGTCAATGGCGGACAGGACAGATTGAACAGCTTACACAGTTTTACCTACGCTAATTCTGATTAAAAAAAAAAAAAGAAGAAAAATACAAGCAGACAAGATATACAATTATTTTATATGTAGAGCTACAGGCACAAACCATTTACCAGGCAAGGCGCTTCTTGTCTTGGTTTATTATCGTCCATGTAGAAATAGGGAATTCGATTGATTTAATGTTAGTCGGAAACTACCGGACTAATGCTGTCGTCTTAAAAAACAGAGAAATCAATAAATATTTATTTCTTTATCCTTTTTATCTACCAGTCGATTGTTTCCAAGCAATAAAGCAGCACATTCTTCATTCTGGATTATGTCACAATGTGATAGATTATCTAAAAGTATATCAATCTCATCTGGATTTGGTAGACTTTTGAATAAAAACGTAATACGGCCTAGTGGTAGCAGTTGCTGCTGCCGTAGTGCTTTCTTGAAATTATTCGATTCATGCACCAAATTTTCTAACAATACCAAGTACTAAAAGACATGAAACTATTTGGGATTTTATTGTCATGTTTTTAACACTTTTGCAGCCATGCTTGAAATATCAGGAGTGTCTTTGCTTTGCTTCTTGTATTTGACAAAAGGGTATTTGACTTCTCAATAATAATATCTGTCCCTAGGAAAGGAACTGTAACATCGTATCCCTAGTCGCTTGAACTTGAAGGAGTCCATACATATTATGAAAAAAGGCAGCAGAGCTTTCTCGATGGCACCTACTGCTACAGGCAATGCTACACACATGACAACTTCCAATGTTGATGGTGAGAACAATGCAGATCTTACATTAACAGGTTGCTCTTGCTCTACCCCAAAAGGACGAAGATTCCGGATTCCTAAGCTTTTAGCCTGTCCACCACCTCCAACGAAGAAGAAAGGTGCATCAACGCATTCTATATCGCAAAAATCTCCTCGGTCTGTGTCATTCTTTGCGCCTCCAGATATAGACTTGTTCTTTCATCTAGCACATCGGAATATCGGTGGCATATAATCAGTAGAACCCCCCCGGTTGTTTGTTGTTTTAGTCGGACGTACGTAACTGATCACAAAATTGTCTTACCGACTACAGAAGTTTGGCGAGTGGAGTGGATTGCCTTGTTTTCCCTTTGACCCTTGTGTTACCGTTGCTTCAACATGATCGTTTATGTTTTGAGTATATATGGTTTGTGTCGAGGTTTTATAGGAACTTGTTTTTTTGGCTTTGGATTTTTCTCGGTTAATAGTTACCCTATCTTACCAACGGCAGTGCTCTCATATTCAATGTGATTGGGAAAGATTTTATGTAAAAAAATATATTTTTGGTTTGATGGATCATGAATGTGAAAGAGCAACATTTGCTTTGTCCTTGTTTTTATCGGGTGTCACGAATTTGAAAATAACATTCATACTGTCCCTCGTCTTTCGATCTGTTTGAAAATAATAGTGACAGTCCAGAGCAACATTATCTAAATGGGACCAATCATTTTTCCATGCAACATGATTCCTCACACCATCAGGTTTCAAGAGACCCTTTATGGATACTCCAGCTGACTCTGGTTGCATCCATGACTTTGTCGTCAATCATACACCCTAGGCTTCGAAGAATCATGTTTTCAACTTTCAGCTTAGGAGAATCCTTGTAAATCATATGAGATAAATACCAGCAATGTTGCTATTCAACAACTATACATTAGCTATTCTCATATTTGAAAGTACCTTTAATGTTGCCCCTTATGAGAGATATTCAACATCAAATTTATTGAGGGGCTTCTCTTGTTAATATAAGTTTATGTATATATCAACACTTTCAAAAAGTGAGATTCAGTATGTAACGCCACAAAACCTAAAAGCCCAACAACCCTACCACATGCAGTCTTAGGAGTCAACATGCTAAGACATTTGGTAACATGTCACTTGTTTATAATCCACATATAATGTATACTACCAATCTCACGATGAATATTTCTTCAAACATTAAATCAAGTGGTATATGTTACTACTTCACTTAAGTACATAAGACTTGCGATTATTTAGTTCAACTATCGAACTCTTCAAATTGTTTGACATTTAACTTAAGTGAATTCATAATTAAAAACTAAGAATATCATTCTCCAAATAAAGTAGAAATACAATAGGGAGTCATAAGTAACCCCTATAAATCCCCAAAACTACATCTTTAAATTTAACATCAACTCAAGTCTTCCAATAATATCCAACAAATGGAAACCAATCTCTAAATGAAGCCCATCTTGTCATCAAAATAGTAATATCCTATCTTCTCATCATAATAGTAATGATCATAGTTTGACTCCTTAATGTATTTGGTAGAATCCATGGTATCTATACCTGCAACTAAAAACCACAAATCCTTGAAGGGTAAGCAACACTTAGTATGGAACATTGAAATCACTTGCGTGTGTTGTTTATGTAACATGATTCACATGCAATCATATATAATTAATGCAACAAACACATTTTAATTATCTTTTATTTAGCCAATAAATAACATAGTTTTAGCATCTTGGAACTTGGAGTAATTCATGACTCTTAGACACGCCATATAATTATATTAATGTAAATCTTACCCATCACCCAAGCAACCCTTTTTAGATTTAGTTGGGTCGTCTCAATGCAGAACCCTCATCAAGCAAGTTGCATATGATCACTAGGTGCCTTAACAAACCCTTTGGACCTTACTAATGGGAGGTTGAAGTCAAGCACATGTAGCACAACAATTACTAAGCCAAGCTTAATTTAATTCCAATTAATGAACTATACTAGACAAGCACAACACAATATGCATATGTCCCTTACTTGGATCTAAAGAGTAGCCATTATAGTTACTTGTGCTTAAAAAAAAAAGTATGCCCAAGATCAACACCTATTTTCTAGTTAAAACAATAATCAAGGATCAATCTAACCCTTCACAATGCTTAACTTAGTTTCATTTTCTTGTAGCAAATGTGACGTTTAATAGTGATTTTGATGCTCGAGAGCTTGAGATCTGTAATTTGGGTCTTTTGTTCAATGATGGCAAAAAAGAGCCCTTTGTTATCATATAAGGGTTTATAAAGGGAATGTTACGGTTAAGGGTTCTAACTTTTTATTAACCAAACCGCTCTTATAGACTTTGGTTAATTACAAGCTATATTAACCCCATTAAATCTTTATTACTTTTATTTTCTTTCATTTCCTTTTGTTTTTATTTTATTTTATTTCTAAGCTTTATAGCTTTCTCCCCTTTAACAAAAACTTCCATCCTCAAAAGTTACTTACCTGGATTTTGAAATAGCTCTAAATAGTTCTTTTTATTTCCTCCTTAAGCTCTTAAGTTGCCTCCCTTTCAAATTGGTTTGACCAATGAACATCGACATAAGATATACTTTTCTTTCTCAATTTTTGAACTTTAGTGTCCACAATCTTATCTGGTCATTCATCTGCTAACATATTCAGCTATAACTATAAGTTTTATAAATCTACCACCTACACATGTAGTTCTTTTTCCTGTTCTAAGTTGGGTTTCTTATACTTACTCTACATGAATATATGTAACATATCATGCACACCCTCAAGTTGAAGAGGAAGCTTTAACCTGTAAGCCACTTTCCCTATCCTCTCTAAGATTCTAAAGGGGCCAACATATCTGGGGCTCATCTTTCCTCCTAACCTAAATCTAGCAATACCCTTTGTTGGAGACACTTTCAGCAATACCTTGTCTCCCATGTAGAACTTTAATGGGTGTTGTAGCTTATCAGCATAACTCTTCTAGTGACTCTAAGCGAATTGCATCATTTGCTTGATCAACCTAACTTTTTCTATTGCCTCATATACTAGGTCTGGTCTTGTCAACTACCTTTCACTAACTTCATCCAAGTGAATAGCTGATCTACACTTCCTTCCAGATAGGGCTTCATACGGAGACATCTGAATATTCACTTGATAACTATTATTATAAGCAAATTCTACTAATGGCAAATGTTGATCCCATTAATTACCAAAATCAAGTGCACAAGCCCTTAGTAAGTCTTCCAATATCTATTACTGGTCATGTCAAGTCTGCTATGTTCATCATGTTAAGTCGTCAATCATGTCTTGGTTAAGTTTGGTCATGTCATGTTACTCGTTAGCCTATATTTATGTGTACGTATACTAAGATGTACAATATGTAAACTACTTAGTAATTAATTAAAAGCAATAAAAATTACTAAGTGTTTAAAAGAAAATTAATGAATTAAAGGCTAGAATATATGTGATAAGTACCTAACTAGTAATTAACAAATAATTAATTTACAACAAAATCTTGGAAAGAATAAGCTATGTACTTGTAACTTTAATAAAAATAACAATAAGCAACGATAATTGTAATGATAACAAGAAGCAATAAATATAATAAAATTTAGGAAAACTTTCTAAAGCTCAATTAAATAACTCATGATTTGTAAAATAAATCAACTACATCTCAACCTAAAAACATAATAATTAAATTAAAATGGTAAAATCGTCTAGGTGTATTATATTGAAAGAGTAATATAGTCAACAGTAAAGTAAAGATAAGGAATAAGCTAACAAAATAATGAAAAGTAAATGGACAAAGTAATGCATTAAACCTTAAAATAACAACAATAACTCATGATGTAAGTAAATCAAGTTAGAATGATAGAGTAAATAATTATAATAATAGAACAATGATAACAGAAATCCTTCCTTCCATTAAGAATAGTTAAAGTAGATTATATAATAGGAACTTTTAGGTGGCCTTAAAGTAATATTAGACAGATTGTGGTAGTACAGCAAAAGTGGGAAATAAAAATTTTAAGAATATGGAAGGTAATAAAGTTGGGCTCACTAAAGAAATAAGAGGAGTTTAGTCATTAGGCATTTTGATTTGGTGAGAAATTAAAAAATAAAACTTGAAAATTCAAGATTCATTAAATGGGGATTTAAAATGTGATTGGTGGAGAATTTTGAAGACTCTAATTTCTAAGAAGGGATTTGCAAAACATAAGAAATGAGGAAGTAAAGGAAATTTTGCAGATGAAAGTTAAAAGGACACAAATTTACAAATATTAATTTCAAGGAAAAATTAGTTACAACTTGGTAGTATTAGGAAAGTATTTTGAATAATCTAGAGTTCTTCATGTTAAAGTAGGCTAAGGGATCAATACAGTAAAAAAATCAAGATAAGAGGAGAATAGTTACTAAGATGATCAAAATTTTATAATTAAAATATGTTTGAGTAGCCAATAGCGGACGAAGTAAAAGAGAAAAACACTACATAATGAGGGATTTATGTATGTTATTAGGAGACAATACATAATATATGACTATTATTTCGAGAGACTAATAGTAGAGTTATGAGAGATCTTATAAAAGGGAAGATACTAGAGAATAAAAAGACAAATTTCAAAGAGTAGAAATGATCAAGTATGTTGAGGTCTAAAATGTTAACGCCTTATGAAAGAAGGTTACAAGGAAAAATTAGCTAAGAAGCTTATAGTAAATTTGAGAATACTTAACTAATAGTAAGTTGTAATGATTCTAAAGATAGAAGATTGAAAGAAGGGGTTCTTTTATCTGGGTAAAAGAAGAACAGTTACAAATGCATCAAAAAAGAAGATGACATAAGGATGAGAGTAAAGAGATAGAGGGAATGGAGTTGAAGCATTTGAAGAGGTAAGAGTTATAGAGCAATCAGAATATGAGATTTAAGAATTGCAAATTTGATGATGAAAGTTCATTGAAAGGGGGAGTATGTAAAACTCGAGAAAAAAATGAATAAAATAAATAAAATGGAAAATGATGAGCCAAGGCACAAAAGGAGAAATTAATAGAATGTCAAAGACCTTCTCATTTCTCTATTCTATAAAAATAAAAGTAAAGCAACTCTCGATCTTCTGCTCACTCCTCTCTTGTACATAACCCTATTAGATAAATTTCGCTTGCACAAATTCAATCTGAATTGAGGACCACATTCATTTCCATAAGGATAAAAGAGAGAAATCAGAGGTAAGTCTCTATGTAGTGAACTTATGACAAGTTTCATTTTGTATTGAATTCCATATTTGTTTTTCTCCTTAGGCTTTGTAGAAATATGTCAAATTTTGACTTATAAGGCTTATCACGTTGGAAATCCCTTCTTAATTGCATTCCTTATTGATTAAGAGGTAAGTTTTACCTTAATCTACTTAATTTTGACCAAGTTTGAGTTTTATAATTGAATATTGATCGTTTTAGGAAATGTTTAGTATGGAGAAGAAAATCTATTGTTATATGTTTAGATTATCAAAGGACAAATTGAAGATGAGATTATTTTACGAGTTAGGAAGGTGTTTAAAGGAGATTTTATGAGTGTTGGTGATGGAGTTTTTGTGTGGGAAGGAGTAATTTGAAGTGGTGTTTTTAGGCGAATATTACTAATTAAGGGAATCATGAGCTTGATCTTGATCATGATTTTAACAAGTGTGTTGAGGTGAAATTGAAGAAATTATGGATGAGAGGATTATGACCAAGGTCCATGGCTATGATTTAAGCCATGTACATGTTGGTTTTACATATAGAAAGAGCACAACTAAGCTCATAGCCATATTCCTTAAGCATGAACCTGTAGCTTCTTTTTCCTTATGTTCCTTATTTCTTACCCTCATGAATCATAATCTAACCTATTTTAAACTTTTTTAGGAGTTTAGGATAGCTCTAAAACTTAGGCTATGCTAAAATCTAGACTCAAGAATTTATAAATATAATAAAAGAATCTAGTTAAGATAAGAAACCATGGAAATATATTCTAAAAGTTGTTAGTCTTTAAATTGTACTTAAGGTGTGGATCTTGAAAGGACTTCAGACGTAGATATTATCAATTGCTCTTATGACTTAAGTATGGGACACGTGTTTATTTATTGTGCTTGTCTAGAGTAGTTGATAAACTAAAATTAATTCAAACTTCGAGTCCTTAATTTCTATGTTTCTTATGCTTGGCTTTGACCTCCTATTAGTAGGGTCTAATTGGATTAGTAAGGTACCTAGTGATCATATTCGACTCGCTTGATGAGGGTTTTGTATTGAGATGACCTAGTTAGATTCTAAGAAGGGTTACTAGAGTAATGGGTAAGCCCACACCGATACTTATTTTGTAATTATATATTGTTTGTTTAAGGGTCATGAGTTATCCTAAGTCTTGGGACTATATTGGTTGTTGATTAATAACAAAAATAATAAACGGTGATTGTTGCCTTAGTTATTATTATGAATGTATATTACAACCCGAAAAGGTAGAGTAGTAACAATCTTATTATATGAACAATCCTAAGATAAAAACTAATCTTACAGTTGCTATTGAAGCATCTAGTTTAATACTTATTTAATATAAACCTATGAAATAATTCTTTTCAAATTGATAAAGCAAACTCGTAGGTTTGACTTTTTAGAAGAGTACTAGTAAAACTTATAGGTATACATTATTTGATATACCGACCAAAAGATTGAAAACTAATGAACCCCCTGAGAAAACTTGAGTAGTTTTCTTAGCAGATAGAAAAAGTAAAAAAATGAGAACAAAATTTAGCTAAATTCTTCTTGATCCTCACTCCTTAACCTCGTTTGCTAAAGTTTTGGTTTTGGGTGTTGTACTTTTAGTTTCATTTTGATCTTGGAAAACAAACTATAAGGGAATGAGCAACAATTTACTCAGTAAGTATAATAAAGATAGAAGTATGAGTAAATGTCATTGCACGACGTTATTTGGTTCATTGTGAAATTAGAGAAATTGTACTCGCTCTAATCCAGGTTGAAGAATTTGACATTACGTACTCATGGATCAGAACCAAATTGAGACTTGTGCAATGGAGAATACTCTTTGCCTAAAACAATCTTTGAACCATAACCCTTAGGCCCTAACCTTACCACGATCTCATCTCCTGTCACTTAGTTCAACTAAGATGGGGAAATGATTATTTCAACTGTTCTCATCAAAGGGATTAATGTTTGGCTCAAGAATCCTATTCGTTATCTTTAGTGGGTTGCGATGTGTGTCAAGTTAGATGTTAAGTCAATTTTAAGTTAGATCATTTCCGAGGTGATAAATTAATTTTAAACAATCTAATTGAAACAATAATCACGAAGCAACACCACATGGAGCTAAATTCTTACAACAGCATACTACTATTCAAATACATGTATTACATATACACAGAGAACTAAATTATAATCACAAGCCAAAAACATATTAAAACCTCCAAGTATTTTGAAATAATACTCCAAAATACTGTATAGCATTAATCCTATTTACTTGTACTATTGCTCACTCTGGTAGATCTGTACTGCCAATGTTCTACTCACTTAAAAATCATATATATATACATATAGACACACACACAAAACCCATATTTAATTTTTGTAAGATTTATGACAAAACGTTAGGGTTTTAATTAATTCTTTGTATTATCATATAACTTGGTTGAAATGCTATTTTATAAATTTATATATACGCGTTTTATTTAATTCTTTGTATTATCATATAACTTGGTTGAAATGCTATTTATAAATTTATATATACGTAAATATATTAAAGTATATAATTCATTTATGGTGAAATATGGTTATATTTATATATGTATTTAATTATTATAGTTTTATTATATAAGTTGCATTAAATTAGTGGACATTAACAATATGTGTAGTTATACCATTATTTATAATATATTGTTTTGATTGCATTGAAACATTCATTTCATCAATCAAATTAAATTTCAATTATGGAAAGGTCGTCATTAGATGATAGTTCTCGTAATATTATAAAATACTTACTTTATTTCTTAGAATTATCTAATCTTAGTAAAATCAGTGAACTTAACGATACGTAATACGTGTTTTATTTTAAATGATATTTTTAATTCTACCATATATACAAGTCCATATAACAAGTATAAGCTCCACAACCAGTCACTTAGGATTTCGATTGGCTGAAAGATCCCATTGAGCCTAAATTATAAGTAAAGCTAAAAATATTAGTAAAATGATCCCTTAAGTTTGAATTTAAGAAAATAAGTAATAAAATAAAAGAAAATAAAAATTAAAAATTTTAAGTATATAACTCGTTATTTATCGAAAATGCGTAAAATGCATTCTGATAATTAACGAATCGCTAGAGATAAATTATATGTATACTAAAAATCATAAAATAACCTAAATAATATTTAGGAATATTTATTTATACTATATATGAATTCATATGTATGTATAATTATGCGTAATTACTTAAAATATGCGAAATGTGCTAAAATAATAATAATTAATTAAAGAAAATTCATAATTAATTAAGGAAAAATCAAGAAAAATGAGGAACATTCCAGAAGTGGGGTGTGGCAATCTGAAATTGAAGAAAAAAAATCAACCAATTAAAGTGCAACAAATAGAAAGTGAAAAAAAGAAGAGATAAGACAATTGTCTTATCTCATTAATGCACAATAATTTCCCTAAAGCTCTATAAATACTCCAAATTTTTCAGAAGCTCATTTTGGATGTTAGGATGTTTAAAAAAATAGAGAGAGGAAAAATTAAGAGAAAATTAGGGTTTTACAAAAATTTAGCAAAAATTTGTGCAGTTGGGGCATGTAAAGAGAACCTAGACCCGACGAGTAGTTAGGAGTGGACGGCCACCACCACCACCATACTGTGGTGATAATGCCCAGGTGGTTCGACACACCCATGACCACTGAAGGTGGCCGGAGCCATCCAAATCGGTGAGTTCGATTTCTAGCTCGATTTTGTGTAATTTTGTAAAAATAGTAAATATTCTTAGAAAATTATGAATTTTGTTATTCTAGAATATTTTTGTATTTAGTTTTTAGGAAAAATATTATTTTGATAAAAATATATCCCGTGATATGTGATCCTTAAGAAATCATGCAAAACCAAGTATGTTTCGGTTTAGAAATAAATGACCTTAGGAGTGTAGTTTTGAGCCTAAAATTTTTGTGTAGAATACTTAGATGATATAGAACAGTGTTATGAAGCCCGTTTTCAAAAATTAATTTTCTATATTTTTAGATAATTTTTAGGCCTTAAAATGAGGCATAAAATGGGTAATTTAGGGTTAATTAAGTAATTAAATAGTTAATTACTGATTTAGTAAATAATTATATGTTTAAGGATATTGAAATCTGATGAAGTATGATACTTATATCATTTAGGGTGTTAGATGTAATTATTAGGTTAATTATGTGGTAAATAAGTAATAGGGAAAAATAGTAAATTTTAAGTTAATTTTGTAAATTAGGGTAATTAGGTGTAAAATCTTATTTAGGATGAATTTAGATATTTTGAAATGATAATTGATGTTGGGAGATGGTAGTTAGAGTAATAAAAATATTAGATGTGTATTATGTACATAATAAATAATAGTACATAATACACAATTATTAAAAATATAATAAATAGAAAATATTAGCATAAAAATTGATATCATATAAATAATAGGGATATATAATAAATCTGATAGAAAACTTAAATTTATGTAATTATATGAAAAATGTAAAAATTTCTCACATCAAGAGTAAATTTAGTACACTAATAAGAATTTAAGTGTACCAAGTGGAATAAAATACTGACTAGGGGTGATGATGGTATTTAGAATATTTAGAAGTAATGTGATTAATTTTACATTATGAGTTGAAACGAATTTCTAGGGTTTGGGTATAAAATACTACTTGAAATCGAACTAGAACCTAATTTATAAATCAATGCGGAAACTAAATTCGAACCTTACTCCAAACTTAAAATAATTGTAAAAGATTTGAGAACCTAAATAATTGAATATATTAAACCTTAAACAAAATATAACAATAAGTGTTATAAGATAAAATCATCCTATAATAGTTATATGAAAAACTGAAACTATGTTTGTGTTATAGAGATAAGAGGCGATGGCTTGAACAAGTTAGACCTCGACTTAGCGAGCGAGGAGTCCAGGTAAGTTGAGATTAATACATTACTGTATTTTGGAGGCTTGAGATTATGCTTGATTGTGCTTGTTAAATAGTTGATTGTGTGCATGTGCGCATGTGCTTGATTATGAGTGATGCTATGATTCTGTTTATTGTTCTAGTTTGTATTGTATGATTTGTGTGAAATGATTGATCACCCTAAATTGGACCTAATCAAATGTACGACCTATAATCATAATCGGACCTACATAGTAACCCATTAGGGGAAACCTAGGATTCTCTAGTCAAATACCGACCCCTTCAAAAGGAATAGCATATGATTGCATAATGGTTCCTTCTTCATCCTTAGTTGAACTAAGTGACAGAAGAAGAGGTCACGGCGAGGGTGAAGTTAATGGTTCGAAGGTAGTCGCGAGAGGAGCGATGTCTTTATTGCACAAGCCTGGGTTTGGTCGTAAGCCATTGCATTAAGAGCAACTCCTCAACCTGGATTAGAGTGGGTGCAATTTCTCTAATTTCACAACGAGTCAGACAACGTCGTGCAGTGGCATTTGCTTGACATGCATTGCACCTAATAAGTTGGTTGATAACCTTGTTATGCTTATGGTATAGTTTTAAGTCCTCCATCCTAACTTACTGAACTGTGGTTACTCACATCCATATATATATCGTGTAGGTGCTGGCTAAGAAGCAACATACAACTATTCTAAAGCTAGTAACTGGTGGATCTTGGAGAATGAGGAAAAACATTTACAGAACAAACATATATTTTTAAAGTTTAAGCTTTTATTTTAGAATTTTTCATTTCTGAATAATGTAATAACTAGGAAATATATTATAGTGAAATATTGTAAGCGTTAATTGTAATAACTGAATTGCAGTGTATATATATATTTTCTCACTTTCCTAGGTAAATGATTTATTTAAATTACAAACTGTTTACTTCAAAGCGGGTTAGTCGTAAACACCTTGTGTAGATCAGGTCTAGGATAGCGATTGTAAGGCCAACCTCTATCTTAGAATGGTTTACACGGTGGGACTGTTACGACTCTGTCGCTTTGGAGCGTGACAACGAGCACTATCATATTATTTTTATATTGTCTAAATAGAATATATTCTATATAGTTTCATAATATAGCTAAGTAAAAATATATATTATTTAACATTAGTATGCTTATATCATAGCCTAAGTAATATAATATCATAAAATATGATATAAACACCTTCTAATCAAGTTTGACCAACATAGACATAAGTAGGGTTTAATAAAATAATTATCATATTTTAGCTTAATATTGCTAAAAATATATTCCGGTTAGTAAATCAAACCATTTAACTAGGAAAATTGATAATAAATAAATAGGATTACCAAATAAATCCAAAAAATATTTCTATAGGCTTAGAAAAATATAGGGAATTCAACTAGTAATTTGTTTCATACAATCCAGTTTATCACTAATACATGTAAAATTACATTTTTTTTTGCCCCTAAAATTACGATTTATTATGAAAATAATATCATTTTTATACAAAATTATTTCCAATATGTCATGACATCATTACAAGTCTCCAGAATTTATTATACATCAATTTTATCAATTATTTCTATAAAACCAATATATTTTAGAAAATTACACATTTTAGCCATTTTTAAGGTAAAAAATACAATAAATACTAAACATATATGAAATCAAATTTGGACTACATAACATTAAACTAAATGTAATAAGTATTCTATAGAAAAATTTTGCGTTCAAAACAATATCATTTAATATATTTATTTTTAATTTGAAAATTAAGATGAATAGTGCATTTCTTAAAGAAGTATATAAAATATTTAAAATTTTTATCAAAATAATTACACTACATGAAAGTATATCTAAAATAACCTCAAAATATTTTTTTTCATATTTTTTCTAATTTATTTAATATTTTTAGAAAATAGGTGAAAAATATGGTAGAGTTTTGAACTTGGCATTTGCTAAAATTCCGGCCACCATTGGTCTATGGGGGTGTCAGTCGACAAGGGTGGTGGGTGCTTGACTAGGGGTTGGTCGGTTGCAATAGCAGATCTTGGTTTGGTTTGGGAATCACACCAAGCAGTCCTTGCTTTATTTTTCTATATATATTTTTTTCTATTTTTTCTACAATTTTTCTTTGAGTGATCTAAGTTTCTAAAATGTCTAAAATAATGTATGAAGTCCTATATATAATGGTTTGCGTTGGTTGGAATTTTCCCTTAAAGATTAAGTAATTTTCTTTCTTATTATTTTTGCCTTTTCATCATAAATTCCTAAGAATGAGGTGTTGAATCCTCTTGAATTTAATTTTTGATTCACCATTTGATCAATTGCTGGATGGCCATTGTGATTTTCAAATTTTTCCCAACTAATTTGGATTTGTTTTGTTGATTTTTAAGCAAAATATTAATATTTTATGTATATTATGTTAATATTTAGTAATTTTATTAATATAGGTACATATACCCTACATACTTGGGACATGTAATGAGTAATCATACTCATAATTATCGCTCATGTTATTTATTTTTAAGATATATTTCCTCTTTAATTTTGTAAATTTATTGCTTATTTTATATATTTATAGATTTTTGGATTAATTTATCGGTATATTTATTATATATACTAAGTATATTCATAAATAAATATATATATTCATATTGTATTTTATACAATATTATTCACTTTTGTAGCTTAAATAATTTATCTTTAAAGTCTCATTATATTGGAGGATTGGTTTTAACGATTTCGTTGAATTTTATGCTATATTGAATAAATACACTTTTAAGGCTAAAATTAGAGTTTTTGTGGCATTATTTTTAAAATCTAACTTTACTAAATCGCTTTTACTAACTTTTCTAGCCTAATCATAAAATTTGGCCTCAATTGTATAAATTTTCCTAAAAGTTTTAAATTTAAGCATAATTATCCTAAATATGATTTTAGAGGCTCACAATACATACGTTTTTGTGAATATTTGCATCATGCAAATGCGTGCAACGTTGTCGTATTGGGCTTTGGCTTATCCCACAATATTTTTCAATTGCAAGTACATGAGTAGAATTTATAAAGTTTGCCAATTTGGATACCATAAACAAGATTACCAAGATGGGGATTGGTAACTAGAACTTCCATTGTGAGAATAAATTTTGAGGTACAATAATTTAAGATTATTATACAATAAGTAAAATTTTTATTAAAAGTTTGTAAAATTTACTTTGTAATTATTATGAATTCTTTGAAATGTTAAATTTTATTGAAATAATTTAGAGTTTTCAATAAGTAATTTTAGTGATTATAGTAAATGTTTATACCTAACGATCAATAGATGATAAAACATGTGGCGGGCTTTAGCACTTTGGGTTCTGGGGTATTATATAGCAATAAGCAAAAGAAATGTTGGAACAAGGTATCATTCAAGATAACACAAGTCCATTTTCATATTTGATGCTTCTAGTCAAAACGGAAAGATGAGATTTAGTGTTTTTGTATTAATTATAGAGCATTAAATGAAGTAACATTTAAAGATTAATTTCCAATCCTTGTGATTGATGAGGTACAGGATGATGAACTAAATCATCACAACAAGACGCATCTCTTGCTTAAAGAAAAAAAAAAAAACAAGACGAATCTTGACATATTATTAATTTACTTTAAGTACTCATAAACGCCACTGCGAACTTCTAGTAATGTCCCAGACACTTTTGTTAAAGCATAAGTTTTCTTAGAAAGCCAATAAGTTAACCTTTTTGTTAAGGTACCATTGAATACTTGGGCCCAATTGTGTTGTTGAACACTATCAATCTAAAGCTCAACAAGATAGACATTGTGAAACTATAGCCATTACCTTTGGCTTTGAAATAATTATGGGCATTTTGAGTCTATCGAAATGTTACAAAGATCCACTAAGAGCTATGCATTTATTATAGGACCTTTGACTAATATGTTACAAAAGGGTCAAATCAATAGAAGTAAAGAGGCACTGTCTACTTTTTCAATGACAATGCTCTTTTTTGTAATGTGATTGCTCTACCCAAGAAGAATTTATGCAAAATATAAGAGATATATTTTGGTTGATGCATCATGAATGTGAAAAGCAATATTTTCTTTTTCATTACTTTTATGAAAATGACATTCATCCAATCCCTTGTCCTTTGGTTTGTTTAAAAATAATAGTGACAGTCTAAAACAACCTAATATGAATGAGCAGAATCATCTTTTCAAGTAATATGATTCCTTACACAATTAGATTTTAAGTAACTCTTTATGGACACTATTTCATTCCTAGTTGACGATTGGTGATAGCAGTAACCAGTCTATGAGGGACACAACATGGATGTTCCTAAGTTGATTCAAGGCCTACAATTTAAGGACACTTTTTATGTCCTTTCCATATAAGGAGCTATAATGCTTCTAAGCATATGATGGTTACATATTGGGATAGTGACTATTGACTATAGTTAACCCACTACGCAATTTCTTATTATGGATCAATGGTTACTCTCATAAGTGATAAATCAAGTGCTTTGTCACAAATGGCACATATGTTAATTTCAAGGACTATACGTAACTTAATACCCCATTATATTATGATATACTTAGGAGTTAAGTTATAATTACAATATATCAAGAAAAAAAATGGATTCTTCTTAATAAAGAAGAAATGAAGACGGAAGGGGTTGAAGGTTAGCAAACTCGAGAGCTACTTAAAGGATATAATGCACCTACAAGCATACATGACCTAAAACTAACACTAGATATGACACACAAGTACTACTTTTAAGGTTTTTCGTCACTAGTTCTTACTAAAGGAACTAAATAAAAGAAAGGTAGGAAACTTGGAGGTCTTAGCTATAACAAACCAGCAAAAAGAATATTAATTAATGAGGATACATAATGTAAGCATATTACAAAATGGTAGCTATTCATATGTACCCAACCAGGGTAAATTACAAAGGTGAAAGGATGTTAGGATACAAACAAAAGTAGTAAAATACATGGAATGGAATAAAATGAATCATTATGGAATTACAAGTTGATGGTAGAGTGTTAAAACACATGTCATACAAACATATCCTTGGTCAAAATAGACAAAGGAATATAAGGGAGGTGTTTAGTTAGATAAAATGAGTGCCACTAGATGGTTAGCACATGAGTTGATCTGTATGGAAACAAATCAAAGAAAAGAGTAGCCAAATTGTCTAAGCTTTTCATGCTTAGGGAGTAGGTTTGATACAGCAGTGGATCTCAACAGTAAATGTGTATAGATATCATGCACCAAGACACAAACACAATCCGGAGTTAAGCTCGAAATAGGATTCACGAGTACTAAATGTCGCTTGGGTTTCAAATGAAGGGGTTCGCCACAATCTTAATGACAAGATTGATAAGAACACAAGAAAGATTAAAGGGTTAATCGACACTCAATAATCCGGCAATGCAAGCTTTAAGAGCTCAAGAATGACTTTGCTCGAAAGAAGAATGTTCCAAGTATAGGTATATTCTTCACTATCTAATTCTCTTCTGATAATTACAAATGTTACTATTTATAGTAAGTCCCAAAACCTTAATAATAAAAATGTCAATAATGTATAAGACCTTAAACCTTAAAAAATGGGCCCATAATTAAAAATAAGGAAAATATTCAGATGAACACAAAATTGTGCATTTAGTAGAAGAAGTCAGCATGCAGTCATTCGGCCTATCTAGGAAGGAGCAGGATTTAAACTAAACGGGGTCGGCAATTGGATGTTTAGGTTCAAGGAGGAGTCCCCGAAGTTTCATAGTACTTGGTTGAGATGCTCGAAAGGTCAACCTACAATTGCCGAATACTAGAATTAGTCTACATTAGTCTCTCCATTCCGTGCCAAGTAGATCTTTAGCCTTAAGTCCTTGGTCGTGTGGTCTCTCAACGTCTCGGCAGGTGATAGACTTGGTGCCAAATGGATCCTTTCCTTTCTCTTGATCTTATGGTATTAGCTCAGCTTTGACAAAAGTTGATCAACTTTGACCTTGAACAATTTGGCCTCGAGTTAAAACACGTTGGCTTTAGCTTCTGGTAAATCGGTATCAGCTTGGGATAGGTGAGCCTCAGCTTAGAGACAGTCGTAGGCTGATTCCTATCATTACCATGAGGCCAAAAAGAAGTCGTCATCGATGCTAAACAATAAGCATAGGCTAAGATTCCAAACAAACTTCTCTTCCCTTTTCTCTTCACCATGGGTACTGGGTTGCTTTGTACCTCCTCAACACTTATGGGGGTCAAGCAATAACTCTTCCCATTCTTTCGAACCGTATAAATGTTAAGGAAGCCATCATGGATCGCCCTTTGGTCATACTCCCATGGTCAGCCAAGAAGTAAATTTGTGGCATTCATAGGGACCACGTTGAATTTAATCTCATCCTCATACAACCCAGCCTTGAATGCTATTTAAGCTCTATTATGCGCATAGACCATACACTTATCATTAAACCATTTCAATCTATAAGGTCAGGGATGCATGTAGGTTGGAAACTTCATCTTCCCTACTAGCTTGGCAGAAACAACGTTGGTATAGCTTCCTCCATTAACAACTAAGGAACAGGTCTTCTTATTCACCAAACATCGAATATGAAATAAATTTTCCTTGTGTTCAAGATCTACCTTCAAGTCGGCTTGTTAGCTTGTCATGGCTAAGAATTCATCTAGATTCTTAACATAAACATCCTCTTCTATCAACTTGTCTCCCGAACTCTTGTTGCTCTAACTCTCTATTTGAGTTTCAGGTCCTTCACCCTTTAAGATCATAACCCTCTTATTTGGACACCAAGAAGCAATATGTCAGTAGCCTAAGCACTCGAAGCATTTAACTTCTCGAGCCTTAGTGCCGATTACTTTCTCCTTCTTTACCTTCCTTGTCTCGGCTTGATCTGGTCGACTAAACTCACCTCTCTCCATCTTCTTCTTTAGCCTTCTCTCAGCATACTTCTCAGGTTTAGCGTTGACCTGTTAAGGTTAGTTCGTCAACCTTTTATGCCTTCTTCTCCTCTGTCTTTATACCCTCGATGCTAGATTGATCAGCTTGTCCAATGAGTTAAACGGTTCAATTTAACTATGTTAGCAATGTCATCTCAGAGTCTACTTAAAAACCTAGTAATGATACAGTCTTATGACTCGGCTATCTTATACCTAGTCATCAAAGTTTTGAACTCTTGCAAGTACTCCTCGATAGTGTCTCGACCCTGTCTCAATTATTGGAAAACATGGAGCATTTCTTGCTTAAAGTAAGTCAGCACAAAGAGTTGGTTCATCAACCTCTTCATAAGCCTCTAAGTTCTGATTGGTTTTTCTCTTTTGCATCTCACTTAGCGACTAACTTTTCCTACCAATGGCTTACATACCCAACTGGGGATAATAATGCTAACTTAACCTTTGTTTGGTCATCACACTTATAGCATTCAAATAACTTCTCAACTTAGGGAAACCAATGAAGGAACTCTTCAAGTTGGCTACTCCCATTGAAGGTTGGTTGTTTAAGCTTGATGTTATCAAGCCCTCGACTATGTGCTTGGGGTTCATCCCTTGCATTCCTAGCTGGTCGGTTCACCTCAAATTGACCACTTCTATTGGAGCTCTGCTAGGCTATATTTCTTCTCGGCCTTGGTTCTCTTCTTCGAGCTCCTTGATTTGCCTCAGAGCCAACACTCCTATCATTGCTTATTCTTGGCTCAGGTTAGTTTTCTCTTCTTTTCGATTTGGTAGCTCTTCTTGACTTTCGCTGGTCATCATCAAGCTCATTGGAGCAACTTCTACTGGTGGGTGTTCGTTCCCTTCTTTCACCTTGGCCAGTAAATCTGTAGCCTCCGACTAAACTAGTAAGCTCCTAAATAGAGTCAATGAGATTCTGGAGCTGATATTCCAAGTTATTAAAGTGTCTCCTCAAGCTTTCACGAGGACCATCACCATTGTTATTGACACTATCTTCAAACTTTTTTTGTCCGTACATTAATTTTCAAAGAAAATTGAACAAACAAGATTTATAACAAAACACAAATTAGTGACCTAAAAATGACAACTAATTGACTTTCGTAGCTACCTATGATTGACAAACACTTCCACAACGATTAGAATCAACTACTAAAAGTACGGTTACTCGACTCAACAGTAGCACAATACTACGACTACTAAAAATATGAATAACATACTACACTATAAAATGATAACTAAAAAATGTTCAATTAACAAAACAATCTTTGAAGAACACTAGCATGAATGTCTCCCCAAAGCCTCAATATTAAGATGATACAGCAATGGGTCTCAATTGTAAATGTACATGGATATCATGCACTAAGATACAAATACAATTCGGGGTTGAGAGGTTAGATGTAACTCACTAACTCACTCAAATGAAGGAGTTTACCACAATCTTAAGTATAAGATTGATAAGAGCGCAAAGAAAGATTAAAAAGTTAATTAACACTCAATAATCCAGCAATGCAAGCTCTAAGAGCTCAAGAATGACGTTGCTCAAAAGAGGAAAGTTTTAAGTGTAGGTATATTCTTCACTATCCGGTTCTCTTCTGATAATTACAAATATTGCTATTTATAGCAAGTCTTAAAAGCTTAGTGGCAAAAATATAAATAATATATAAAACCTTAAACCCTAAAAAATGGGCTCATAACTGAAAATAAGGAAAATATTCACAATAACACAAAATTGTGTGTTTAGTAGGAGAAGTTGGCATGTAGTCATTCAGCCTGTCTAGGAAGGAACAGGATCCAAACTGGACAAGATTAGCAGTTGGATCTCTAGGTTCGAAGAGGAGTCCCAAAAGTCTTGCAATGCTTAACCAAGATGCTCGAAAGGTCAGTCCACAATTGTCGAGTACTAAAATTCAATACTAGTCTCTCTGTGTTGTGCTAAGTAGATCTTTGGCCTTGAGTCCTTAGCCGTGTGGTTTCTCGGTGTCTCGGCAGATGACAGACTTAACACCGAGTGGTTCCTTTCCTTCTTCTCGATCTTCTGGTATTAGCTTGGCCTTAGCCTTAAACAATTCAACCTCAGGTTAGAAAAGGTTGGCTTCAGCTTCTGGCAAGTTAGCATCGACTTGGGACAGGTTTGCCTCAAGTTGGCCATGCCAAGCCAAGCCAAGTTGGTTAGAACCTGAAATTCTAACTTACCTTGTTTTGTGTCTTGGTGTATAATACCCATACAACATTCACCATTGAGACTTACTGTCGTATCATCTTGGTATCAAAGCTTTGGGGAGACACACATGTTAATGTTCTTTAAAGATTGTTTCATTAATTGAACATCTATTAGTTGTCATTCTATAGTACAGTATGTTGTTTGTATTTTTAGTAGTTTTAGTATTGTGCTGCTGTTGAGTTGAGTAACCATACTTTTAGTAGTTAATTCTAAGTGCTGTAGAAGTGTTTGTTAATCATGGGTAGCAATGGAAGTCGATTAGTAGTCGTTTCTAGGTCACTGATTTATGTTTTGTTATAAATCGTGTTTATTTAATTTTCTCTGAAAATTATTGTATGGATAAAAAAAATTTCTAAAGATAATGTCAATAACAGTGGTGATAGTCCTCATGAAAGCTTGAGGAGACACATTGATAACTTGGAATATCAGCTTCAGAATCTCACTAACTCTATTCAGGAGCTTACTAATTTAGTCAGAGACTACAAATATGTTGGCCAAGATGAAAGAAGGGAATGAACACCCACCAATTGAAGTGGCTCCAATAAGCTTGGTAATGATGAGCGATAGCTGAAAAGAGCTGCCGAGTCGAGAAGAAGAGAAAACTAACCTGAGTCGAGAATAAGCAATGATAGAAGTGTTGACTCTGAGACGAATCAAAGAGCCCAAAGAAAAGAACCAAAGACGAAAAGAAATATGGCCAAGAAGAGCTCCAACAGAAGTGGTCAATCTGAGGTGAACCGACCGGTTAGGAATGTAAGGGATGAACCCCAAGCACATAACCAAGGACTTGACAACATCAAGCTTAAACTGCCAACCTTCAATGAAAGTAGCCGACTTGAAGAGTTCCTTGATTGGTTTCCCTGAGTACAGAAGTTGTTTGAATGCTATGACTGTGATGACCAGACAAAGGTTAAGCTGGCTTCATTATCCCTTGTTGAATATGTAAGCCTGGTGGGGTAAGTTTGTCACTAAGTGAGATGTTGAATGAAAAGAGCTAATCAGAACTTAGAGGCTTATGAAGAGGTTCATGAACCAACACTTTGTGTGAACTTACTTCAAGCAAGAGATGCTCCATGCTTTCCAACACTTGAGACAAGGGCAAAACACTGTCGAGGGGTACTTGCAAGAGTTTAAAACACTAATGACTAAGTGTGAGATAGTCAAGCCATAAGACCGCACCATTGCTAGGTTTTTTAGTGGACTTTGAGATGACATTACTGACATAGTTGAATTGCAGTTGTTTAACTATTTAGACGAGCTAATCAATTTGGCATTGAGGGTAAAAAGACAAAAGAGAAGAAGGCATCAAAGGCCAACTAACCGACCTTAACAAGTCAGCCTTGAACCTAAGAAGTATGCCAAGAGAAGGCTAGAGAAGAAGATGGAGAGGTGATCAAGCCGAAACAAGGAAGGTAGAGAAGGAGAAAGTAACCGACACTAAGGCTCGAGAAGTTAAATGCTTCAAGTGCTCAGGCTATAGACATATTGCTTCTCGGTGTCCAAATAAAAGGGTCATGATCTTAAAGGGCGAAGCACCCAAAGCTCAAATAGAGAGTTAGAGCAATAAGAGTTTAGGAGACAAGTTGATAGAAGAGGATGTCTATCCTAAGAATCTAGATGAATTCTTAGCCATGACAAGCCGACAAGCCGATTTGAAGGCAGATCCCGAACAAAGGGAAAATTTATTTCATATTCAATATTTGGTGAATAGGAAGACCTGTTCCTTGGTTGTTGATAGAGGAAGCTACACCAACGTCATTTCTACTGAGCTAGTAGGGAAGATGAAGTTGTCGACTTACCTATATCCCCAACCTTATAGATTGAAGTGGTTTAATGGTAAGCGAATGGTCCATGTGCATAATAGAGCTCGAATATCATTCAAGGTTAGGTTGTATAAGGATGAGATTAAATTCGATGTGGTCCCTATGAATGTCGTAAATTTACTTCTTGGCCGACCATGGGAGTATGACCGGAAGGTAATCCATGATGGCTTCCTTAACACTTATATGATTTAGAAGAATGGGAAAAGCTATTGCTTGACCCCCATGAGTATTGAGGAGGTACAAAGTAACTCGGTACCCATAGTGAAGAGAAAAGGGAAAAGAAATTTGCTTGGCATTCTGGCCCGTGCTCATTGTTTAGCATCAAGAACAACCTCTTTTTGGCCCCATGATAATGATAGGAATCAGCCTATGATCTTCTCTAAGCCGAGGCCAACTTGTCCTAAGCCCACGCTAACCTATTGGAAGCTAAAGCCAACTTATTTTAACTTGAGGCTAAATTGTTTAAGACCGAAGCCAAGCAGCTTTTGCCGAGGTTTTTGGCTTCAGCCGAGCTAATATTAGAAGATTGAAAGGAAAGAAAGGAGCTACTCGGTGACAAGTCTATCGTCTACCGAGATACTGAAAGACTACATGGCCAAAGACTTAAGGCTAAAGATCCACTCTATACAATATGGAAAGATTAGTGCCGACTAACTCTAGTACTCAACAATTGTAGGCCGACTTTTTAAGCATCTCGACCAAGCACTACGAGACTTTAGGGACTCATCTTCGAATCCGAACATCAAACTGCCGACCCTATCCAATTCAGATCCTGCTCCTTCCTGGATAGGTTGAATGACTATATGTTGACTTCTTCTACTAAATGCACAGTTTTGTATTCTTGTGAATATTTTCTTTATTTTTAATTAGGAAAAAGTATAAAAAAATCCTTAACGTTTCACATTTTTACAAATCAATCCTAACATTTCATTTAGTCCATTTTAGTGCTTAACCTTTTCAAATCATATTAAATAAGTCCTTTTATTAACTCTGTTAAATTTTTTCGTTACTGTGAACACGTGTCATCATATAATTGGTCTACGTAAATACAAAAAAATCCCTAACATTTATCTATATATACAAATCAGTCTTTAAAGTTTACTTGTATATATAAATTAGTACTTAACCTTTTTCATTTGATCCATTTTAATCTTCAATGTATCCATGCATAATAGGAAAACTAATTGAGGGACTTTTTTGTACTTTTCCCTTTTAATTGTAGGTGCATTATTTAGGGTTTAAGGCTTAATACATTATTTACATTTTGGTTGCTAGGTTCTAAGACTTGCTATAAATAGCAACATTTGTAATTATCAGAAGAGAATAGGATAGCAAAGAATATACCCACACTTGGAACTTTCCTCTTTTAAGTAAAGTCATTCTTAAGCTCTTAAAGCTTGTATTGCTGGATTATTGAGTGTTAATTAACTCTTTAATTTTTCTTTGCGCTCTTATCAATCTTATCCTTAAGATTATGGCAAACCCCTTCATTTAAGTAAGTTAGTGAGTCACATCTAACCTCTCATTTGAAACTTGAGCAAAATTTAGTGTTTATGAGTGGTATCGAATCCTATTTCGAGTTCAACCCCGAATTGTGTTTGTATCTTGGTGCATGATATCCATACACATTTACCATTGAAACCTACTGTCGTATCAACCTAGTTGAGTAAGTGACTTGCGGAAAATGTGAGTATGTGAATTGACGTGTGTATTGGGTCATGGAAGTAGTACAAACGGTGAGTCAAGATCGTATTCCACAGAGAATTAGGTGCTAAGTACTAAATTATCTGAGTTTTTCCTTAAACTAAACTATCAATAATTGAATTAAAAGTACGAAAACTAAATAACAAAATGAACACTAAACCAAATGTTCTAGTTGCATTATGAGGGTCTCGGATCTAGGAGATAAAAAAGATCAAATTGGGATTCGTAAATCTATTCTCATTTCAATTGATGTGATGTCTTAAATCGATATTCAAAATTGTCTGCAAGTAATTTAACTAAACTTACTAGAACTTGCCCACCTCCTAAAGTAGTGGAATTTTAATTATAGTATAAATTCATTCATCAAAGTAATTTATTTACAATTATCTGGTAAATAATAATCCACTCACACCAAATTTATTATTCTAGTTAAAAATATGGTTTAAGTATGTCTCCATGACTCGAACCATACTTCTAACTGTATTAGGTGTGTGAGTTCATGAATTTAATTAAAACCTGCATATCCTTATAATGAGTTTTTTTTTAAAAGAAATTGAGTTATATTCAACACGAGTTATAGAAACCCTTTCTTATATCTTACAACTCTATTTATCTAAAAAGTAATAGCCATGTACTAAATAACTAGACGATAAACACAATAGAAAAATACCCAAACACTCAATATCGACATTGGAAAAATACACAAACACTTCGATTCATTAAATCCATTAATACAAAACCCAATTAAATTAAGTATTAAATCATATCGTAAAACCAAAATGAATCAAGATATATTTAAATTGAAATAATAAGGAAAAAAACACCTCAATTGGTATATTTAATCCTATAATCAGATATAAAAATCAGCACATCTCAATCCATTTGAAACTTAAGATGGTTTTCCAGTGAGCTAGAACAAAATAATTTAGAGTCTTAAAATTAAACACAACAAAATCAAATTAATAAAAATGAAAAATAAAGTTTTTGGCCTTTACTAAACTAAGACAAAAAAAAAAAAAAATCAAAATCCTAAGCTGCTGAAAATTCTCTTCTCGTCCCTCTGTCTTCTGTTTTTGTTTTCAGCTCATGTATATTCTTCTCTTCTCTTCTCTTCTCTGCTACTGTTTTATATCCCTTTTTTTCGACTGCTGCCCTGTGCAAACAGAAAGGCCCCCACGTCTTTCAGTTCTTTGTTGAAAAAGAGCCTCAATTTTAATTCAAATGGGCCCCTTAGACTTGTGTTCTCATACAAAAACCAAAAGAGCCCACGTGTGTTCGTAAGGCTCTTGTCAACTTCTTATTGCAATAGGACAGAATATGGGCAGCTCGTGTCTACTCGAGAGAGCAAATCGGCTTGGTGCTTAATTTCTCAACTCATGGTATTTTGTGCAGGTGGTCTAAATGGAAAGAAATGTTCGACAATGACAGATTGCATTGCTCGCTGCTACTGTTCGGAGAGTTGCATCCTGTCTTGTTGATCGGCTGCTGATCGGTTAGGGGCTTGGTTACGAGCTACTGTCGTGGTTTGTTGCAATTGCTACGCGGACAGCCACTCACCTGTCATGTGATGCTAGATATGAAGCCAGTTGCTGCTGTCACTTGGAGTTGCGCCGAAGCTTGGACCAATTTGGAGAAGGAGTAGCTGTTGCCTTGGTTGAGTTGAGCTGTTGCAGCTATACGGATTGAAGCTGCAGATGTTCGCAAATTGGGAGCTTCTCGGCTGCTGCTGCTGTTTGAAGTGGAAAGCTGCTGCGTTGGTCTTGTCTCGGCATTGGAGTTGTTGCAGTTGTTGTAACGGGTTAGGGGCTGTTGCAATTGAAGTCCTCTACTGCTGTTCACACGGAGAGCTGCTTGGTTGGTTGGCGCACGCGTGCTACAAATTGAGCTCGACTAAAGTTGTCGTTTGCCGCAGCTACTGTCACGCAAATTGGGAGCTGCTCAGTTGTGAGGAGCTGCTGCAACTGAAGTTGAAGTAGCTGCTGCTGTCGTGATGCCATGCTGCTGTGGAGCTTAATTCTCGGCTGTTGCTGATAGGTGGAGTTGCTGAAGCTGTTTGTTGGTTCGGCTGGAAGTTGCTTGGCCCATCGTTGCCGCTCGGAAATGAAGCACGACTTGCTGGTAGAGTAGTTGCTGTCCAGCACGATGGAGTTGCTCTGCTGTGACTTGTGCTTACTATTCTGCTGTTCAATGTTGCAGCTGCTATGACAGGTCGGAATTTGGAGTGCTACTGCATCAGAGTTGCTCTGTTTCAGCTGTCAAGAATTGAAGTCCAAAATCATCTCGGCTACTGTCCAAATTCGTGTGCTGTAGATATAAAGTGCAGCTGCTCTTCTCGGCCTTGTTTGATGGTTGCTCCATATATCAACTGTTAAATAAAATAAAAGAGAGTAATGAGCTGATGTGAAATTCGAAATAAGAACCACTCATTTTTCTTAAGGAATAAGATAAAACCAAGAAAAATTAAATAAATAAATAGCTTCTCATGAATGAATAATTTGTTGGTCAATTGCATCTTAGATGGATTGATGAAGCTCAATGAGTGACTTAGTTGCTTGGAGCACTTGGTTCTTGTCTTGGTGAAGGAGCTCGGCTTGATTGAAGTATAGAACTTCCAAACTAACAGCTATTGCTTGGTTTTGATTTTGGTTTCGATTTTGGTTTCAGCTGACTTAAATTCCAAACTTTGGTATTTGGCTTTCAAACTCAGTAATTGGCTGCTCTGCTTATGTAACTGAGTTTAGCTACTGAAGAATCAAGGTACACGATTTGCTGGTTGTTTTGGCTAGAGTGTAACTCTTCAAATGACCTGCTGCTGCTCTCAGCATGTAATAAAATTGAGGATAATAAAATTACACAAGTTTAGCTCAAAATAAAAGAGCATAAGCTGTTGTAATTTAGCCGGATTGTGAAGTGTTAGATTATAGCTGTTCTTGGTTGCTTGGTGGAGTTTGGAGAACACCAAGTTCAAGTTTTCACAACTACTCTAGTAATTGTTTTCCAATCCTTGGTCTCAACAAAAGAGTAAAAAGTAGTTGTCAAATGGAGCTTGGATTGGATTCTCTTATCTAATGAAACTATTGCACAGTTAGATGGGGTTCTCTACTGCTGTGGATTGTTGGAATTCAATTGCTCCTTTGCTACTTTAAATGCTCGATCTATTATAGATTTTAGGGACGCAACTACTATTAGAGCTCTTGGTTGAAATTGTTGGATTTGAGGAGCTCTCAACTTGGTGAAGTTGCGCACATAGCTGCTATTAAGTAACTCCCTTTGACTTCTTGTTAATTGAAGAGAGGTCCAATTAAAAAGCTATTGTTCTATCTTTATTCAAGTGGCCGCTGCAACTGTAACTTGTATGCTCGGTTTGTCTAAATTTTATGCTAGTTTGTATGCTCAAATTTGTGCTCCTTATTTCCACCCAACTTGGTTCCTCTTAGTTAACACATTTGAAACTTAAATTCAGCTACTATCAAATGTGGAGTTCAATTGCTGGTTGTAAGGAAGTTACTGGGCATCAAGTATCAGTTTAGCTTAATTGAAGTTCTCAGTTGCCTGGTTCCATTTGCAATAACTACTATCACTTGGTGGATTCTCAAACACACAATCTACTATCCTTTAAAAATTCAGTTGCTACTACTTCTCATTCTATCCAAATACACATGGTTAGTGTGCTCATCTCTCTTTGCTCATTGTCTCCCAAATCTATACATATCTCAACTCAACAACAAAAAGGAGAATTCATGAGCAACATCAAAAGTTGGTTATATTTGAAATCAGAATCAATAAAGTATATTATGTGAGTTTATAACAGTTATTTGAGTTATATTTTGTCATTTTTCTCATTATTTATGCAACTAATCAAGAGAATTACATTTTTCATGATTTTTAAGCATAGCTTACAATAAACACATCATGAAATGCATAATATGCAGTAATTAAGTGGATATAAATGTGCAATTTTACACATTTATCAGCAAGCCTGCCTATCCTTGATGATTTTATTTGAGAAGAGCTCATAAACAGGTATTCTATACTTAAAGCTTCCAAATAGGTCTTCAACGTATAGAGAATGCATGAGCAAGTTGCTAACATAGCTTAAAGCTTAGAAATTGATTAGCTCGGTTCCCTATATCATATCATCTAGTCAAGGCCTAAAGTTAGAAATTGATATGACGTATAAGCACTACTTCTAAGGTTTTTAGTCACTAGTTCCTACTAAAGAAACTAGAAAAAAGAAAGGTAGGAAACTTGGAGCTCTGCATTACAAAAAACCAACAAAAGGAATATTCATTGATCTAGTTAATTGGTTTTGGCATATTACAAATGTATCCAATTAGGGTAAATTATAAAGGTGAAAGGATGTTAGGATACAACCAAAAATAGTAAAATATATGTAATGGAACAAAAGGAATAATTCTAAGATTGCATGTTACTAGTGGAATGTTAGATCACGTATCATACAGATACATCCCTTGGTAGAAACAAACAAATGAGTACAATGGTGGTGTTTAGTTAGGTAAAATGAGTGCCAAGAGATGAGTCGACACATGAGCTAATCAATTCAAAACAAGTTAATGAGAAGAGGAATCGAGTTGTTCATGTTTGAGGAGCAAAGTTGACATTATCTTCTAAGGTAGGTCTAATAGCTTTACTAAGAATGAAACAACTTAGTGGGAAGTAAAGATGGAATCCTTTGGTCCCAACTCGTCCTCGGTAGGCCGGTCACTTAGAGCCCTAAGAGCTAAGTTTTGAAGGCCTTAGAGTTTACCTTAGGTAAGTGGCCTAGAGTTCAGTATACAGTGTCCAAAGATCAATTAATGTTGTCACAAGCTTAGTTTCCATCATCTTACTAGGATTATTGAAGATTTAGCTTCAAATCATCAAATTTCACTTTATTTAGGACAAATGGGGTCAGGTTAACTACATTAAATATTAAAGAAATGCCATACCCTTTAGAGTTTTAACTCATAGATATTGTCGTTGATCTTTTTTAGCACTCTGAATAGACCACCATCTCAAGGTGAAAACTTATTTCTATGGTCAAAGGAACCTTTTCTTGCTAAGATGTACCTATGCTTAATCCCTTGGTTAAAAGATGATGACCTTTCTCCTGCATTTTCGAGCTTCTTTTACTTAGCTACGATTTTGGAAAGCAGCTTAGCTACCTTCTAAGATAGTTTCTTGAGCCCTTCAACTCACTTTGTACCTTTTAAACTCTCTTCCTTAAAGGTTGGTTTAAAAATGATACCATGGGAAAGGTTGGATTGGCACCATATACTACCTAAGATGGTGCCTTTTTAGAATAGTTTTGGGTGGACCTATTATAGGCAAACTTAAGAATGGGCAAACACTAGTCCTGATGACTTAAGTTTTTACCTATTATACATCTAAGTAAAGATCTAAGTGTCCCATTGACCAATTTAGTATGGCTGTCGGTTTGAGTTGACAAGAGGTGCTGAACATCAATTCATTTCTAAGTCTTTGCAATAGTGTCTTCCAAAAGAAACTGGTGAACTTCGAATCTCGATTTGACATTATAAAACTACGCTTGCATTACATGTCATTATAAAACTACCCTATCATTTGTAATATTTAGTTATATAAAGAAACCTTTTTTTTTTCTCATTTGAGATCTTATGCAACTATTATATGTACTTCATAGTAAATGCCAAGTTCTATGATATGAAGCGTGTGTAAAAGAAATGCTAAGTTTTGCTTTCTTAATTTTTTTTTTCTAAACACTCATGGAATCAATTTATATATGTTTTTTTTTTTTGTTGAATATTCAACTGATTATATATAATGAGTCATTCGTTTTTAAAACCTTATATTGTTTAAATTATTTTTAATATATGTTTTTATAATAAATAAAAATCATTAGATTACATTTACATTTTTTCGTTATCAAAAAAGAATATAATCATTATTTAATTTTATTTGTAGATTGTACGGACTCTTTAACTAGTTTTTTTTCTAATTTTTAAAGACTTAAATTGAGTTATGAAAATT
Source organism: Lumnitzera racemosa (assembly GCA_024138005.1). Lineage (NCBI taxonomy): Eukaryota > Viridiplantae > Streptophyta > Magnoliopsida > Myrtales > Combretaceae > Lumnitzera > Lumnitzera racemosa. The sequence continues at coordinate 116,110,019 of JAMXBC010000002.1, forward strand.
TCTAATCCTACTAATTTATTTTAGTGAATTAAGTAATTAATAAGACTATATATTTAACCTACGGTATGGATGGCAGTGACTGTTATTCTAATTAAGGTTCAATTGATTATTATCTTTTCCTTTTCTAATTACCAATTGAAATAATTATTATGAATTGAGCCTTTGTAGTTCTCAAAGCAACTTTAGGTTTTGTTAATTCTTTTAATCTTCTTTAGGTTTCATTGGTACTTTTCATATTACTTTACCTAATTGGTAGCTATTTATGATGAAATTTTATATTCTTAGAAGCCGATTAGGGTATAAAAGTTCTAACTATCCTTTATTTGTTCTAGTTAGCTTAGGGTTTTTGGGTTTACCTAACTTAATATTTTTACTAGCTCTTGCACAAACACTACTAGAGATATACCAAACTATTCTATTATATGGAGATGTATTATTTGATGCACGTTTTAAGGACAAACCTCGTTAAGGCCGTTGAAGTACTTATCTTCCAATGGAATTGATTTCGATCTCTCCCTCCCTTGACAATTGTAATGTATATAATCGTAGCAAGAAGGATAAAAAGAGGGCCAAATCTATTAATTTCAAATGAAGTGGTGAAATTTAAAAAAAAAAAAAAAATGACGTTAAGGTTCTGACTTTTTTGAAATTTTATTGGCGTAACTAGTCCGATTAGCCTTAGGAGGCCCAACCCACTGACACAAATCTACTAATTTCAAATGAAGTGGTCGAATTAAAAGACAAAAGAAAAAAAAAAAAAAAATCTCTCTCTCGCTGGTACCTGAAGGTTTGAATCTCCTTCCTCTCTTTTTCTTCTTCCCCCTCGAGTTTTTCTCTTGAATTGGGAATTAGGATTTCTTAAAGCTCACCAATCACTCACTTATCATGAAATTGAGAAATGTGTCTCTATTCTCTTAGTTTTTTATGTTCGTGTAATATTTATATTATAATAAGGAGGATTTTAGCTATTAATCATAAAAAAGTTATACACATAAAATTCAAAAGCTGATTAGGAGATGTATGTGGTAATAAAATGAAAGGTAACTTCCACAAGAACTAGATACTAAGTATAAATTATATAAATATCATGTTTAGCTGAGCGATCAATTTTCAGCTTTTAAAATAAATTAAAATTGATTAATAAAAATAAATATATCAATAATCCACAAAATAAAGAGATCAATGAATTGAATGGGTGCCGATATTGACGAAGCTATCACCTAGGAAATTTACATATGCATCAAGTATCCATTAAAATTAATTATTTGAGTTTTTTATTAGATATATAAAGATCCCTTCACTTCAAAATCCTGTTTATGATATTAATTTCTCTTTCGAGTTGCTTAATTTATATTTATTAGCTGTGTAGAAAAAGTTTTCATTCATTATGTTAAGATAGTGAATTTAATCGCACTAAGTTCATGAATCATGAATTTAATCTAATATGCATGCATCCATATCATAATTAAATTAAACCTATTCCAATTTTCACACATATCTTCAATTGCCTTCCAAGTCTTTTAGAATCTGATCTATAAACAAGTCGGGGGCTAATCACATACATACCAACCATGAAAATCGAGCAATAAAAATATTTAAATGCCTTGACTTTGGAAATTTACTTGCAAAGAAAAGTGCTAAATATATGGACTTACTTTAAATGCATTAACAGTACGTATAGTTGCAAATGAGCTCAGTTGAGTCAAGTCTTTTAAAATTCAGATTCAATTTGTTTAAAAATTGCTAAGTTAGAGCTTAAATTGGACTTTCATTGAACTCGCAATTTGAGATTTAAGTATGACTCATTTAGATAAATAAAATTTTTACTTACAATCTTGAAAGAATTTGATAAATGTCTATAAAATTGATAAAATTTTCGAAACATAAAGTATATGAATAATATAGATATTTTTCTTTGAAAAATTTAAGCCTATTATGAAAACTTGTCTGAGCAATGTAATGATAGTACCCACATTATAAAATTAAGTTTGGAAAGATTGAAAGGCAATTTGAAACTCCAATTCTCTAAAGGATAAATAGAATACGAAAGAGTTTTTCTTTTCTTTTCTTTGTTTTGGGTGTTTTTATAGAATTAGGTAGGGAAGATTTATACACATAGAATACAAAATAGCTTTCTTTCTTTCTTTTTTCTTTTGATGTTTTTACATAATTAAGTATGAGAAATTTATAAAAAAAAAAATAGGTAGTTCTACCCATAAAATGAGTAAAGTTCATAATAAATAAATGGGGAATTATATTATTCTATCCTCTATTTTGACTAAATTGGTCTAGTATTTCATCTCATAATTTTCTTCCATTTTTTTAAATTTAAACCATTGAATTTCCAATTTGATTAATGATTTAAATTTAAAGGAGTACAAATTAATGGTAAAATAGATGGTAAGATCAATCCAATAAGAGATAAGGATGGGACCAAAGAAAAACCATAAATAAATATAGTCTTAAAAGGAACATTTATAACTTAGAATCCTGACTTTTGTTTCCAATTTAAGTTCACCATTACAAATGATAAAACACCATTTTTGTTTAAACAACACTATTAGAGGTTTCTACACATTCAAAGAAATAGAAATAATGATCTGATTTGTTAAATTTTTGAAATGAGATATAGCACCTCTTATAATTTCTCAAATTCTAAATAGCACTTGCTTGAATGAAGTTTTCACTCATAAGACGTATATTTCATTGTAATAAAACTACTTTATTTTGAATCTAAGTTTTTATATCCTACAAGCTTTCATAAATTCACTTATGCTCTTGAACATAATGCAAACTAATTGTCTAATTGTATTAATACATTCTTAAGTTTGTCCTAACATTATTTGACATTTCATTAACCTCTCAATTAATAATCAATACAAGTGTCTTTGCTTGTATAATATGTATCCTATTTTTGTTTTGGTGTTTTTTTTTTTTTTTTTGACATGATAACATGTGGCTAAAGGATTTCTCTTTCTTTTTTCCGTTTGGGAAAGAAAGCAACTTTGTTCGATCTATCATATGGATGGTTGAATAGTTATTCGATTCTTTCTTTCTTTTTTCTTTTTTTTTTCTTTTTCTGTTTTTCTAACATTTGTTTAATTGACGGTTTCGAATACAGAAATGATTAGATTGCGGAAATTAAACTAAGGAAAAGTCATGGCCTAACTCTAATGTGGTAACTTCAATTCATAGACGATTCAATCATCGTACCTGAGAATCATTTCCATGTTCACCGCAGCATCACGCCAATAGGTGTGAGGTGTCCCTTTATCCTTCCCAAAACCTTCTACGAATATCCACGTGGAGCAATCTTCCAGAGGCGACATTTCATCGTACTTTTACTTACACGGACACGTGTTGCTTAACGGTCACCGTCATGAGATCCGTGCATGTCCTCTCTCTCTGCTCCCTAAACGACAAAGGTAGGTTCTTCTACCTAACACCACGACAGCCTAACGGCGCTATATCGCCGTTAACCTGCACGTGTACCAAGTGCTAGTGCTATGTGGGGTCCGCTGGCCCATGTCCACATGGCAGGAGGTCTGACATTTGGACGCGCAGGGCTATTAATGGAAGAAAAGTTTTTGTAGTAACAGCATTTTACGGAATTAATTAATTTTTCTTAAGTAAAAATATAAATAATAATTTTGAAATATACATGTTATTATTAATACTTATAATATATGACATATTAGTATTATAATATTTTTTTTCATTAATTACTGTGTCCATGTGGAATTTTCAGATTTTCTCTGATTTAGTCGGACGTTTAGGAGTTAATGGCCATTCTGATTGCCGTCATTAAGGCTATGTTTGGTGGTCCAGAAATAAGGGTGGATTGTATAAATGATATAGCATAGTCTTTGTTGGTGCCTATGGATAAAACAAATCAAAATTAGCACATTCGGTGCGACACAGAATAAAATAACAATCCGACTAAAATATGTTGTACGAAAAATTATAATCTTGACCTACCTGTGTGGGATTAGGTTAGATGTAGTACCATGATCTATGAAATGTATAGTTGTAATATATGATAGGCATAATGGTTAAATAAGCACAATTCATAGTAGCAAGTATATTGAGTTACGTATATAGTAATAAAAAAAAATTGTGAGATTAGGTCATATTCATGGAAACTGAAAACTAATTATTAGATTATATCAATTTTATTTTCAGTTAAGTGATAGAAACGAGATATTTAAATAAGTTAAAAATAAATAAATAACTTAATTGAAACACGAAAGTAATAAAAGAAGAAGTTTACCAAGCCAATTACACGGAATTTCAACTAAGTTGTCATTTAACCAATTAACATATATTTCTAAAATATATTAAGACTAATTAGTTGTTTTTTAATTAGATTTACAAGGGTTTACTTCTCTTTTGAGTCAGTATTATCTTAATTATAGCAAAAACGTACTTTTTAAGTAATTTATCTATAATTTTCAATTAAGTAATAAGCTTCTCTCACAAATATTATTACTCCAATTAATATCAAAATTTATACATATTTTTATATCATAAAAATTAATATTAATCTCATTAAGTATATAAATCCTAAAATTATTCTAAAAAGAATGTATCTATGATAACAATTAAATTAATTTTAGATCAATCCCATGCGTTTCCTTTCAAGTTGTTCGGATTCTATTTATAAAAGTATTGCTAGTCAAATACTTAAATTATAAAAATGAGATAATTAAAAGTCACAACTAATCAAATAGAAACATATAGTAAAATCGTATATTAGTTAAAATATCAAGTCAGTCAAAATCCCATAATATAAATTTAGATGATGGCAATTGTAATAGGTACACAAAAGAATTCAAGAAACGTATTGATAAATTCAGAGCAAAGGAATAGAACAACTCGAATAAATTTTTGAAATATGATCTCATCTTTCTTGAACTCCTCATAGCATTATGACAAAAATCAATAAAGTGTCTTCAAAAATGAAAATTGAAGTACATACTCTCGGGCTAGTTCTCCATAACTCTATAAAATTCTTTCTGTCTCTCCTCTCCTTCTAAACTTCTCCCTCGCTCTCCAAACTATTTGTCTCTTTTTATAGCTCCCAACATGCCATCGTCTGTCTTAAGTTTCCATCATTTATATTGTTGAATGGCATCTAATCTTTTCTTTAGCTATGTACGTTTTGTCCATCTACAGCTAGTAAAGGCATGGACAATACTTATTTGAATCAGTAACTTGACAAAAGCATAAGAGATAGCATGAGGGCTTTACATTTAGCCACGGTGAGCTCAGTAGTTCTACATAGATATTTTAAGCTAGTAATTTAAAGTGTATGCAAAAGTAAGTCGATCGAAACGATGTTTCATGTCTAAATCTTATGAGTTAGATAATAACATGTTGTGAGTCTAAAATATAGAAATATATAAAATAAATTATAACTAAAAATAGATAATTTTACTAAATTATATTATATCATAATTTATCCGTCGTAAACATGTAATTTATGTAATAAAAATTAAATAAAATTTAGAGATAAATTATTTGTACTATAAATCATAAAAATGATATAAGATAATAAATAAAGATAGTACACTCAAGTGTAATTATTATATAATTATGTACTCAAAAATACTTAAAATACTTATAATTAAATAAATAATTATAAAAAAAGTAATAAAAAATGGCTAAACAACTAGGACTAACATGATGGTAGATTTAGAAACTAGGATTAATATACTTATACATGCATGGGAATTTGAGAGATAAAGGCTAATAAGAGAGAGAAAAATTCATTTCTATCATTTCCAGCTTTGGAAGTATCACGAACCCTCTCTAGAACAACCATCAGGACTTGAGAAGTCTGAGAAAATTATAGGAAGGAGTAGAGCATGGAAGCAAAATTTCAAGGAAAAATATGAAGGAAATTGGTAAAACCAAGCTTCATCAAAGAATCCCGATTCAAAGAACACTAGGAAGCAAACCATCATCACCAGCCAACTGTAGTAGCAACATCTAAGGTTGCCGACATGGTGGTGTTGGCCACTGGTGGCTAAATGGCCAACTTCTAGTGAGCCCCAATTTTCCATCTAATTTTCCACTATTTTCCAAAAATACTAAATCACCGTCTGAAAATTCTAGATAAATTGATTTTGAAATATTTTCACATGTACTTTTCAAAAAAAAATATTAGTCTGTACAATTTTCAAGTAAGTATATGATTTCTTTAATAAATCGCTCAAAATTGAATAATTTTAAAGTTATTTTAAATAACCTCATTATTATTGTTTTGGAGCCAAACTTTTTTCGGAACATCCTTACATTGCATGTATGAATCCTATGAAATGTTTTTTGTTAGAATTACATTCTATGATTTTTAAGGAATATTTTGCCTCTAAATTTGAAGAAAAATGCCATTTTTTAGAAATTTTATGCAATTATCTTTGTGAAAAACAACAAGCAACAGTTTTGGAGTTTGATTGTATTTCATATCATTATAGAGGGTGATTTAGAGTTAGTTGGATTGAATGGAAGTTGAGGCATGCACTAACCATTGGTTATAGCTTACATGCATTAAGGTATACATATGTGGATTTAGAAGTATGGGTAATATGGTGAGCATGGGCACGACGAACCTATTGTCTAATCATGTTTTATCATGCTTGTAAATTGGAATATGATGATGGGGCGCGTCACTTGGAGTAAACTTATAAATTAAGTCTGTTCAGAAAGTTCTTCAAATGATTAAACTGATAAAAGGGAGACTTAATTCGTAGTTCAGATATTAGATAAAAAATATAGCTGGTAACAGGATCTTAATTATAATCATATTAGAACCTTGTTTGAGAAGTTATTTGGTAAAATAATCATTGTTGTAAAGACTTCAAAGACATATTCAGAAGGTTAGCGGATAAAAGAATTCTAACTCTAAAGATGTTGGAGCCTTATTTAGGAAGTTATTTGTTGAAATAAATGTGATTGTAATGATTTCATAAACTTAACTAGAGAGTTGGCTAGTTTAAAAGGGTTATATGATATCACTTGAGAGACATCTTCAAAAGGTTGGCCTGTAAGGAGGAGACCTAATATCTGGTTCAGAGAGTTGATAAGAAAGTTAGATAGTACGAGGGACTTAACTATACTCTCATCATAGACTTGCTTGAGAAGTATTGGTATGGGAAATGTAGTCGAAATGACTTCAAGATTTGATCGAAGGGTTGATTGGTGTGGAATGCTTGGAGGAGATGACTTTAGAAGATTGTTCAAAAGGTTAACTGGAGTAAGGAGTACAATTAAGACAACTTCAAAAGTGTTAGTAAAAAGGTTACGAGTTTAAAGCCACTCATCCAGAGACTTCATCGGAAGGTTCTAAGACTAAAATTTGATATTAAGCAAATTACCAAAACCTTGTTCAGGGACTTCACTAACAAGATAGAACTTAGTACCAAACTTAAATGACTTTCTAGAGATAAGTCATACCCATGCTTAAATTATTAAATGAACTTATTTGACTTTATATTCAGTAAAACTAAAGTAACTGTATTGAATATTTAAAGAACAATTGAAGTGGACAAAATCAACTATCAGCACCGTCGAGCATGACATGTCTAAGTAAGTGGAATTAATACTTTACTGCACTTTAGAGTATTACTTAAGGATACTTGGAGGCCTTAGTATATATCTTATTTGTGATTGTATGTTAGTTGCTTGTGCATATGCAACGTCTGTACTTGAATATGGTTATATTATTTGGAGTGCTATACTTTATATTGATTACTTTATGATATTGCTTAATTAAAATGGTTGAAATTGCTTGATCACCCCAAAAAAACAAACTAACTCAACTCGACTTAACTTCTAATTTGACATGCATCACAACTCATTAAGGGAACAAGTAAGATTCTTAAGCCAATTACGTACCTTTTGATGAGGATAGTTGAAATGGTCATTTTCTTATTCTTAGTTGAACTAAATAACAGAAGAGGAAATCACGGTAAAATTAGGGACCATGGTTTAAAGGTAGTCTTAAGCAGAGTGTTTTTCCATTATATAAGCTCCGGTTTTGTTTCAATTCTTAAAGCGTGCAACGTTAAACTCTTCAACCTGGATTAAAATTAGTGCAATTTTTTTAATCTTACAATGAACTGAATAACATTGTCAGCATCTAACTAAACTTGCTTAGAAACCTTGGTTGCTCTACATCATATATATGCTATTCTATTGTCTCCATCTCGCTTACTAAGCAAGTTATCGTTCATTCTCCTATAATTATTTTGCAAGTTTTTCAATAAATCTACCATTACTATTCTAAGTTCTAAAAGTGTAGAGAATGGGGTTAAAGAGTGAGATTTAAGGCCAATTGGTTAGATTCCTATTTTATTTATTGACATTTCTAACTTTTAGGAAAACAATTAGTCTTTTTAGGTAACCCTCTAGTTTTCAATTTCTATTACCTATACCATATTTGTAAATTTGTGAATTTTTATAAATCCTTATTATGTTGTTTTTTAAAAAGTTATTTATAAAACTTGTTTTCTTCTCAAGTTTGTATACTATAAAATTTCTTTAAAAAATTATTTTAGAAAGTTACACCACAGATTAATACCAAACAGGTATTGAACCGAATGACTTAAAGTTGTAGACTGGTAAAGACTTGGTGTAAGTTATGCACATGTTGACGGCTAAAACAGTTAGCTTCTAGCTTAGGTTAATTTATACAGCAGGATTGTTACGACTTTCTAGTTTGAGATGTGATAGCCATCATTATAATTTCCTTGAGATTTGCATTGGATGAGAGAAAAGAAAACATTCCGATGCTTATTACCTTAAAATTGAGCTGAAAATGATCATGGGTCAACATTTGCCAAATCACAAATATGAAATACTCATTGATTTCGCTCTTATATTGCTCCATATAAGGAATAATGTAAAAAATTAATTCCAACACTTAATCTTGTCGTTTAAGCTCATGGGATTCAATTACGTCCCACTTCTCATAAATTTTTATACTCGTAATAGAATGAGTGTATATTTTTCAGTTCCATATATTTTTCCTATCACAAATGCAAAAATAAAAACATTAAAATGATTTATCGTCGGGATAAAAACAGATTTACATAATAAAAACCATTTTAATCCCAAACTTAAAATCATTTTTTCACCAATTTATTCTATTACCCAACTTATGTATAACTTATCATTTTTCTATTAATAAAATAATAAAATACTATAAGTTACAGAAAATTGTAAGATTTAAAAAAGAATAGGTACATAAAAATACATACTTTTCAATTTGCATGACATATATGATGTTTATATACGCTCCATATTATGTAATGTAGACGTAATATTATATCAATATATATTATATTGTATAATATTATATACTTTATGTACTTTGTCAACGTATGCACTATAAATAATATAATGTATGTAATTTCAACTTTTGTCACTTGTAACTTCTCATTAGGTAATATCTTTTTCACTCATAAGTTTTCATATTGTCACTTATACTTTTGCGCTAATTCCTTTTTGCTATTGTACTTATGGAAGCTTCGTGACCTTTGTATGCTTAGTATATGACAATGTATTTTCATTATTTCAAATGTTGTAATTCTTTGAATATCGTGTTACTTTGATAGAAACATGGGAAAAAAATCATTGCTAGTCAATTAAACCATGAATATATATATATATATATTCTTAACCAAATAATACAATTCATATCATATTTATAATATTGTATGAATATTTATTATTAAGATGTTGATTGTGATAATTTTTTAAGTAAATTTAATATTTTTTTAATATTGTATATTGTGCAAAAAGAAGGCTTCGTTTTTTTTTTTTTTTGGGCAACTAAAGTTTCATTAACAAAAGAGAAACATTAGACATCTGAAGATCTAGAGGCACAATTCACAAAATACAAACAAACTAAATAGGAACAGGGTAGATTAACGCTGAAAGTGTAGTTCGTCCCATACTTTAATTGGGTTGCAATGCAATGAGGATACGTATTTGGTTCAGAGGGAATAAAAGAATCTGGACAACTAACAATCTTGAATTTAAAATGTAAGATATCCTGAACAATTCCAGCGCTCCTCCGAGATGCAAGCCAAGGTGAAGAAATGGCTTGTACTGTCTGAGATGAACCGGTTTCTACCTCAATACAACTCCATCTTCTGTCTGCTGCTATTCATATAGTTAAAAATAACACCCAAAGCACTCCAAACTATTTCTAGGATCCGGCAAGAACAACAAATATCTATATAGTTTATACCAACTCTACAAAACATTTGATAGAATGACAGAGTTGCCCTTACTCATCGTAATAGCCAATCAGATTCTATCAATCTGTGTTATTTGGAATTTCAATGCGACTTCCAATGTAGCGCTTATAAGGGATTAGGAAACTTTTTAGGATGGATCGCCCCATTTCTTGATTTTAATAAAGGCTGGGTCATTGGGCGGTAAAATTAGATATCTAAGAGTTCTACCTTTATCCGTCTTGTTTTTAATGCTATGAACATACACCCAACTCTAAGGATTCTACTAGGACTCCCAATACCCTATCAATATTTTAAAAACCTCTTTTATTTATGAGCTCCTTCACCTTATTTATAAATTTCTTTACGAAGATCCATAAGAATTATTTATATTCTTTACTAAACTTATAATACACAAACTTAAACTAAGAGGTAAAAAAACAAAAAAGAAAAAAATAAAGGCAATTTGTTAGAGTCCTAAACAAGGACTAGTAAGGTTCTTAGCTAAGGATCTCAATTCAATGCATCACAGCCCTAAAAAGGAGTCCTTAGCATTTATACCTTCAACTGAAAATACTTTTATAATATTAATATACTCGGTTATCATATGAGATTCTTTATAGATTTGATAATCGTTAGATATTCGAGAAATATACATTAAAACACAAAAACCATCTTTATTACAAGTGGTTACTCTTTATCTCAAGTTCTATTTGAATTTAGATTATGAAAAAGGAAAAAAAAAAAAAAAAAACATACTTCTAGCAAGTCCTAAAGCCAAAAAACATTAAAAAACTTGAGTCATTTAATTATTTTTGCTTTTAGACTTCCTCATTTCACTTAATTTAGTGGCATTTATAATGATAGAGATCAATTTTCACCCTTTTTTTTTTCTTTTAAATATAGGTCTTAGAAATTAAAACTATAAAAACACAGATGTTACCTTCTTCTAATGCTTTATTTTGTCCACGAAATAGGAGCGCAAATGACTTTCGAATCTGATGTGAGATCTCGGTCCCGCTCAAAAGATAGGTTGAAGGGATTATTCGCAAGTGTAACGTCCTTTTTGCCTTTTTGGCTTTATTAGTGCTTATGCCTATGTCCAATTATTGGTCGTAGTGCTAATTGATGATGGAAAGTGGAAGCTGTTACCGTAACGTTAGTGGAAGTACTCTTTATGTCAATTAAAAATAGCACTTCTATCTTCATTGAGATTATAATGGAAATGGCTCATGTAAAGTTAGAAATAAAACTTGTATCTTCAATATTTCTAGGTTAAAAAAATTCCATCTTTAAATATATGGATCCAAAGCCAGAACTCCAGAAGTAGAAGCCCCTTTTGATGAGACTGGTTGGACGCGGTGAAGATTTGTTGGACGGTTTGGATTTTTTTTTTTCTTTATCTTTATCTATATCATATTATTCTATATATAGCTTGTATTTGCTTAAAACCTAGTATTTGAAAAACTATTTTATTTTTATCTTATTTTTTTAGATTTCATAATTTTAATAGAAATAGTGATTAGAGTTTGAAATTGAAAAGTGAAAATCTACTACTTTTAAGTTGAAATGTTAAAATAATATATTTTATGCATTAAAAAGGACATTTTAATTAATATTTTTGTAAAAATAAATAAAATAATGGATAAATAGTTCAACTTTGTAAAAACTTTGTTGAATATTTAATTTTATATAAGGGGTATACATTTACCTTTTTGATATCTTATTCTTAAAATAAATACAAAGTTGGGTAAATGCCAGAAAAATACAAAAATATAGAAAAAAGATGAAATAGACCAAAGTAGTACACATTTTTATAATGATAGCTAAGAAATCAAGAGGTAATCACCTTATAATATGATAAGTGATCTTACATTTTAAGAGAAATTACATAAAACCTTTCTAAACTTTGATTTAGATGCGGATTACTCCCCTAAACTTTCAAAATGTAGTTTTTAATCTCTAAACTTTCATTAATTGACAAACAACCTCCTATGTTGAGAATAAGCTCTTAAACTTTAATTTTAGTGTGTAAATACCCCCTAAACTATGTAATGTTTAAGAAGCATTTACACAAAAATAAAAGTTTAGAGAGTATTTATACACTGAAATCAAAATTTAAAAGGTGTATTTATATAACAAAATTAAAGTTTAAGGGGGTCATAAGAGTTATTTGCTAATATATAAAAGTTTAAGGAGTCAAAAACCACACTTTAAAAATTTAAGGGGAAAATCCGCACTGAAGTCAAAGTTTAGCGAGATTTTATACATTTTTCCCTATATTTTATTTAGATTGCATATGGATGCAATTGGACATGTTTCATAATGAACATTAAAGACAATGAATATTTAAAAAATAGTGGATATCATTATAAGCTTAAAAAAAATAAAAAAGGAAAAAAGGACTTTGAGAATATTATTTGTGGTCTTGGGATTCTATGTAAAGTGATGTGAACTTGGGCTTTAAATTTGAATAGGGAGCTTGCAAAACAATACACTGTAAGAGGCACTGGGGTGTTGTCTAACATAATCACTCAAATACTTAAGTTAGTATTTTATGTATGAGGAGAGAATAAAGATGCAAGAAAATTCAAATGTAGGTAAAATGCGTAAAGAGTATAAGTAGTTTACCGTTAGAAAGTTAGTTAATATTTATAGAGGAAGGCAGTTAGAAGTCAAGCAACCTAAAGTAGCACTTTGACATATGGGTATGTTACGAGTTGTAGGAATGTTACAGTCTAAAATAGTCTGAATTTGTTAGGTAATGGCCATTAACTTTTTCAGTCCTGTCGATCTAATGTACATTTTTTTTTTTTTAGCATGCACTGACATCTAATCTAGAATTGAGGTCTATGCTTTTCTTACTGTTGAGCCGATTGGTTGCAAAATATCTCCTTCATGCTTCTATCGGACAACAGCACATGCCGGGATTAGACTTTGGAAGGAGGTAAATTGCCACCATGCATCAAAAGTTGAATGCAAAAGCAGATGAAAAAAGCAGCGGTTTTCATTTGTTGTATTCCCAACCTTGGTGGCATGGTATGGGGCATGATGCTGTTTCCTCCAAAAAGGAAAATGGGAGAATTTTACTTTCGACAGGGCACGGAAGCAAAGGTTAAGGGACTAATGCTGTTGGATCACAAAAGGGAAGCAGTAATATTAATAATGAGAGAGCAGATGGTGATAAACAAATGCCGATTAGTCATGTAGCTTCACAATCATCAGGTACTATGTCTTTACTAGTGATTTTGTTAAACATACTGCTGAATCCAGCGTATGGAGCTGTAAGAACGAGTTGGGATCATAAAGGAAATGTTACCCTTGAGTTATAGGTACCATGGATAGGAGTAGCATATCATATCATGGTTTTATTTTAGGCAAATTGAAATGAGACCTAGGCTAGCTAGCAATAATCACTTTATTTGCCTAGGAATTTTCTAGGAGGTTGGATATGTTGCTTAATACTGGAAAACATCTTTAGTTTTAACTTTCATGCCTGGAAGCATGTCAAGGGATCCTCAATCCTTAGTAAGGGCGGATTTGCTAGCTTGCTTATCGCTCATGGTGTCTGCTTTGTTTCCTTTCCACTCCATATGGCTGTCCACTCATCATCAAAACTTAGCTGAAATATTTATCGCTTAGAATTGCTTGGATTATTTTCTCTATATTCATGATGATGGCAGTTATATTTGGGATAAGATCATTGCATCCTTTTATATATAATATAGTTGTCAGTATCTATGATAACAATGGTTAAACACACTGCATCCTTTTTATGTTTGATGAAGGTGGACACACAAAAGAGGAGAAGTTGCAGGATGCTGCGCCTCTAATGCTTCCAACAGCAAAAGAATATCTTGCAACACCTTCTCAAGTGCAGTTGTGGTTATCCTCTCTCTCTCTCTCTGATGTGTTTGTGAAAATGTAGCCAAGTATAGTGATTTGGCACTTAACTCACCTATCCAAATATGATATAACACAATTATAAATGGATTCATGAAAAGTTATGCATCTTTGGATTTATTTGTAAACATGTCCAAGTTTGCATTCAACATCTAGATCCGTTTATAGAAACTCTCCAACCTATTTAATATTACAACTTTTCATCATTTTCCTTAAGTTTTAAGCTTAAATTCTAATATCGCCTTAAGAAAGATCTTGCATAAATAGAGATGTAATTGGGCAAGTCGCTACAAGGTACTCGACTTGCCTAACTTACTAAAAACCTTATAGAATATTATGTGATAAGGTTTTTAGACGGGTTATGAGATTTTTTTTTTTTAAAAAAAAAACTTTATGGAAAACTCATTACCCAATAAAAATAAATAAATTAATAATATAATATGAACTAAAATTTCTAATACCTAAAATAATAAATAGATGAAAATTAGAATGATAACAACTTTGATTTCATTTACTATTTATTAATTACTATTTATAAATATGTATCTTTGTGAGATTTTTTTTTTTAAATTAGCTAAGAGAAAATGATTGTATATTTATTATATAGTAGAGAGAAATAGTTAAATAAGTAATAAATTTGATGTAAATATTGACAATATACTTAAAATTAAAACATATAAAAAAACCAAAATAGAATCCATATAGATCATTAAACTTATTGCATAATAATACTATTAGATGTTTCACTAATATCATGATAAGATATACAGGATAAAAAGGATATAACAAACGAATTCCTTATTCCTTATTGTGTTATCGATGTTTAGTAAATAATACAAATCAATTTCTCACTTGATGATTAAAGAAGGAAAAGAATTGTCATATGGCCAAAAAAAAAATTATAAAAGGGTTTAGCGGGTCGGGAAGCAGATACTCTATTAAGGTAGCAAGACGGGTTCTTGATATAAGATTAAAAACCTGATAGGGTTTTAAGAAGGGTTTGAAAACCTTGTTAGTGTAGTAGGACAGGTTCTGGGTTCCTATAACTCGTCCTAAACTTGCCCCGTTTATATCCTTATGCATAAATGATAATTGGGTTTCAAAGTGGAAATTCAAGGGTATCGACTTTACATATAAAATGCCATAGTTTTGTCTTAATATAATATATCAATTCCATTTTGTGATATCTTATGTCCACAATATCCATATTGGAAGGTTCATTTATTTTTCCATAATGTTAAGCCTATTTTTGTTTTTAAGTTTACGCAAAAAGTCATGTTTTCTCATACATTCATAAAACTTGAATTGTTCAAAAATATGGTATGCATCTAAACTTACTTTTATTTAATATGTAGAAATGATTTGAACAATTTACATGCTTTTTTTAGATTTGATGATCCTTGGTAATACACATTAGGCTTTGATAATATGGAAATACTAAACGATAGAAAATTTAGTCTGTGAATCATCTTAAGGAGGGGAAAACCAACTATATATTTTTAGAAGTTTTATTTGCAAATTTTATGGAAAACCATATGCTAAGCAAAGTAATTGTAGTTGGAGTGACAATATGCAGGCATGCGGATCATATCCATATTCTGAGCAATACTACAGGCAAGTTGCACATGCATGTGGTGCCAACGCTTTGGTATGTGTTTGTTGATTAAGTACTTACTAGATATTGACTTAGTAGGGAAACTCTAACTACATTTTTATTAGGAATATCAATAATACTGAAAACTTGATGCATAGACTTCATATAATAGGATTAAGTGGAATCTTATTTGTGCTTATTTAATTGAGGGCTTATTGAGAATGTGAGGATAATATGAAATCAATTCGGTAGTTCCAAAACTTGTAAATTTTTTCAAATTTGATTTATTACTCCCATTAGTTGTTAGGGTTCCGATGAATTGGGGGCAATATATCTACATATTTATCCCATCTTCACATTCTGTTTAGCTCTCACAAAAAATAGAGTAAATTGGATTCAATGAGATGGATCGGATGAGCTATAGAGCAACCTTAGTGTCATCAAAAGGATGCACTGAAGTACATGCAAGTATCTAAGTTTGCGCCTAAATTAGAAAGCTAAGGTAATTTCAATGGCACTTATATACCACAAACCTTTTGAGATAGGTTAACAGTGCCCTTAAGTACTTGCAATTTCACAGATACAATATGATTGTATAATAAAAAACATACAGGTTTCATGTTTACTTCATTTAATATGAAGCATGATATGGTTGAGTTGTATTGCAAAACAGAAGGCACTAGTATTCACCTAATATATCTCTAGGGAATACAACAAGAAGTGGGAAACAAAAATCTCAATCTTTTTGCTTTGGCAATGAAATGATATATCTACTTTAACCTATGAGATATGAATGTTACATTGTCTCACTCACTTGACAAAAATCTCAATCTTCTTGTATATTAAAGGAGGATTGCATGTGAATGTGCATTGGTTTTTGCAGAAGCAATTATAAGATCATACAAAACTATGTTTAGGGCTTATCCGAGAGAATCCGGCAATACTCGTGTCATCCATGTTGCATAGAAGAGTACCTATGCACTATGTTCCGGTTCACAGAAAGGAAAGATAGAGTTAGGGTGGGGTCCATGATGTTATACTAAAGTATGACCCAAGGAGATACATGCTAACTATGGGTATGAAGCAGGAACCATTAGTTCAAAAATTTCAGGGTTATAGATCTCTTATACTACAATCAATCAACAGGGCTGAACGACCAGAAAAATAAGTGAAGTTAAAAAGCCATCTGATAGGCAGTAACTATCTTGTATGGTTTGGGGGGTAATCAGCGTATTCCGATAAGTAGGGAAATGTTTGGCTCTATCGAACATATAGGGAATTGGGGGTAGTATTCCACCGATTTTAAGTCATGGACTGGTTTCTTCAGCCTTTTTTCTACGTGTTGGTGCTTTATATGACCGACATAAGACTTAACTTGTTTTCAAAAAAATGGCTTAATTTAATAAAGAATGCAAGATCCATGCCATCAAAAGGAGAACCCTAGATCTCTTTAGAAAACAAATCTTATGGTGCTTTTAGTGTTGCATATCAATTATGTGAAAAGATTAGTCAAAGCAATAGCTGCTTTCTTGTGTTAGGCACACCCTTATTATACAGGGATGCATGTGTCGAGAATGGTTTTGCCTCTTGCAATGGAAGAGATGCCTGTTTACGTAAATGCTAAGCAATACCATGGAATATTGAGACGAAGGCAGTCACGTGCAAAGGCTGAGCTAGAAAAGAAGTATATAAGAGTAAAGAAGGTAAGGGCTGCACGAAAGTCCTCACTCCAGCTTAAACATCTTGGTTCATATATATTACTTTTGATATTGCCCTTTCCGAGCTTATTATATTACAAAATTCTTGCAATTAAACATCTTAATCACATACATGACACTACATTTTCTTTCTTTTACTCAAGAGCCAGTGCCTTCCTTTGATTTTGTTGAATTGAGAAATTATTCTCTGGAACCATGCCATTGGGATCTTATTAAGCTTGTCTGGTGAGTGATGGCTTTATGTGGCTCAGTCCTCGTTCAATTATGCTTAGCTCTTGTCAGATAAATGCCCAAAGTACATGAGCTCTGGCATGAAAGCATATCACGGATTAGGATTTGCTTTACTTGGTTCTAAACAGATCCAAATGGACTAAGTCTACATAACGACCAAGATTGGCTGCAAGGAAAAAGGATAGCTTACATCATGACAAATTATCTGCTGGAGGGTCTCACTTAGCTTTCATTTATGTGGGACACACTTCAAATTTCATGCACATTGTTTACTGATGGCTTGTCATGATTTAGGATGCCTTTCCTCTTGCAGTAAATTTCATCCCAAATAGACTGAGTCGACTTGGACCAAATGGAACTAATCGAGAAAATGATATTATTCTTTATTTCCATCATTCTAACACATGCTCTAGTACTACCCAAAGAAGATGAGAAAGAAGAAGGTACTAAAGAAGTTTTGAGTGGATTATTAGCTTCCTGCAGGTTGATGTATTGGATCATTCTCTTACTTTCTCTTAGAATAAAAGAGAAAACAAATATCTAGAAACTTCAAAATGTTCTTTCATGTAGTTGCTAGTGGCCACGGGATCTTAGTATTGAGATTAACTAGCTTTTGTAAATCGATTTAACTTCCAGTGAGTTTTGCTTTACGTCATGTAATAAGAATATGAATAAGATGTTGACCCTGCTATATTGTTAGTGATAAACGGAAATCTAATGCGTATTAAGTCATTTCTATGGTTAGCTTGCTTTTATATTCTAATCTTGCTGTGCCATGATGTAGGATTTACATCAAACTCAAAAAATGAATTCTCCTTCTACATAAGAATTCATTAGCTTGAGGCCCATGTGCTTTTATAGTGGATTAAGTATGAGATTTTCATGGAGACCAAAACAAGGGAAATCCCTATCTGCTGTAGTCTGTTGTATAGATTGTCCTTCTACTTAAGGGGATGTAACTATAAGGGGAAGAAGAATATCCACTGAATGCTAAACAGTTGGCTTACAGTTTTACAAATCTTTAATGAGATTGCTATGCTATGATCTAGAACACTTGCTTTGCTGCCAGAGGGTCAGTTATGGAACTGGCTTCCACACTTCAGATTTTGATATATAGAACTTCATGTGGTTGTTTGATAAAGTGAGAATGGTTAATCAGTTTTTCCACTTCCTGTAGCATCTAGGTCTCCTTTTTCATAGTAACAACTATTTTCTACTTTTCAGCGACAGTAGCAACCTTAGATCTTACAGTCTCACAGTCTATTTTATATATATTGCTCTCAAATATTAGCGTAACGGCAAATCTGCTGGATCAAGTCTTATACAAATATCTTGACTCTAGGTAATTTGCAAAAGAATCTCTCTGATCTGAGGAATTTCTTAGATCATTAATGGGCATTGCAGTCCTTTTCTTTCCCTCTTTATCTCCTAACATATCATATTTTTCTGCTGTCAAAATATCGTTAGGGGACCCTTTCAAACCATCTGTACTTCTCAGCTTGCTTTATGGAGCTTTTTGATGCTTGGCTAAACTGACCATTTTGGTAGGAGTTGAAGGGGTTGTTTTGGAAGTCATGACTGCTACAACAAAATGCATTGGAAAACTATATTATGTTTTGGTGTGCAGCAATCATCTAAGCCATGATGGAAAAAGTCAACCATTTTCTTATTAGGAAAAGGTTAATGAGTGGCAAGGTAACTTGCTAAAATCTTTTCTTTGGTTTTTTTTTTTTTTTCCTTTCCTTGGAAAAGTGTATACTCAATGGGATTTTTCAAATCAATATGGACCAAATAGGTAGCCCTTGGATGACAAATAGACAATAGATTTATACAACCATCTTGCCTTACTACCATTTGGTCAGAATTCCCACTCCTGAAACAGTGGCTTTAAACATGAGCTGTTTGTTGAACCTTTCGAACAAGCTTTAACCTCCTTGTTTGATCTATTTTTCCTGTCAAATTATGGAGTCGATTGGATCATAAGTTGCCCTCCAAATTGTTCCGACTTCTGACAGAAGTTCAGGGCACTTGTATTTGGAAAGATCAGAAATCCTTACCGTGATTATTAGTTCCAAAATTAGAGATCAATCTACTCACAAACCCGTCTTATATTCCTTCTGTTGTCATGATGAATTACTTCTTTCTCAGTCCTTCATATTGTTAGGTCATTTAATAGAGCAGAATTTTCATTCAGGTCCTAGCCCATAATTTATTCCTAATCTCATATTGTTTTACTTACAGCCATATCTTCACGAATCGCAGCATTTGCATGCTATGAGAAGAGCGAGAGGTTGTGGAGGCCGATTTCTGAACACAAAGAAGCTTGACAATGCTGCTAAAACCACTCTGGCCGTAGCACCTGATGCTAGCACCAACGGCAGTTCTAGCAGAAGCAACATGGCCGAAAACTCCAACACATCAAGCTTTATGCCTTCAGGATTTTCTCTGGAATCCAATCTATCCAGTAGTCCTAGCGAACCGGCGAATGGCCTATCTTCAAAGACAGATGTGCTCAAACGGAAATCAGAATAACTACTCCCTACAATCTATGGATTTTAACTTATCTTCTTAATAATCATTCTCGGGCAATAGCATTGAAAGAGGCTACATGAAGCAGCAGCACTGAGGAGGAATGGTCAATGGGGCCTCACAAAGGGCCTTAACTATTAAATGAACTAGTCTGCACAATGAAATGGTCTCTCCCCAGCATTGGTGATTGGATCGGAGCACATTGGTGCACGTTGTCCTTTTCTTGATTAATTCTCGATGCTTGGTGAAATTACTATGCAACAAACATAGTGCTTATATGCAGTGATATACGTTTGCTATGAGGGAGACCTTGTTGAAGTTATCTATGCGATCCCAACAGGCAAATCAATCTTGGCTGGAAGTTGTGGTATTCTTTCAAGGCAGGGATGGCTTTATTATTACCAATAATATTGTACCTACACGCACCTCTTCTAAAGTAAAAGGTTGTCCTTTCTTTTCCTTCCGGTGTTTTTCGTTCTTCCGGCTGTCTTGTTTCCAGAAGGGACTGGTGAATCTTTCTCTCGTATTTGTCTTTTATTTCTGTATTAGCTTACGATATAACTTTCTTCGATTTTGGAATGTGTTAGTTTGTAACATATTCTATATATCACACGAAGCAGGAAGAACTCTTGGGAAATGAATGAAAATTTTATATATAGATGTGGATATATATATATGTATGTATGTATGTGTGCGTGTATAGATATGGAGGATGGTGACAGTAGCATGGAAAATGACAAGGAAAAATGGTTGATGGATTTGAAGCTCGCTCCCGAGAATGGCTTCAATCGTATTAGCATGTGGCGTTGATGAATGAATAGTATATAGATATTAATAAAATTGTTATTTTTTTAAAAGTTATATTATTTTATTGTTACATATTAAATTTTTTTTATATTTATGTACTATTCATCAATTTGCATAACATATATTAAGATGATTAAATCTATTTTACGTAAAATCAATTATTATTATAAAAGCGTGTGGTATTTCATTGGAATATAAATTTTTACTCATAAATTAAAAACGTCGTCAATTTTGTGCATAATTTTTCGTTGATTAGTTTAGAATCTAGTTCTTACACAATCTCTTTTCAAGGTGTAAATGATCTCGACCGTATTATTCGAAACGGTTCACGGCTTGTAAATGGGCATATTTTAGTTATACACAGGTGGGAACCTGTCTTTGGAGCCTCATCATCATCTTCCGATTCTGTGGTGGTTTAGGTGCCAAATTATGAGCTTCTATTAGAATACCATGAATTAGAAGCTTTGAAAAAGATAGGAGAGGTAACTGAACCAATACATTCATGGTTAACGTTAAAAGAGGAAAATTTGCTAGACCGTGTACCAATTAAAATTGATGAACCTATTCTATATACAATAATACTTTGTTATTAACTTTTTTTGTATGATTAACGAGCAACTTGACTTACTAAGATTTATGGCGGGCTTTGCTGATATAGTAAATTTAAATCTTGATTTAACATGATTAATGTGGGTTATTTTGACATAATTGTTGGTAAATTTCTTATTACAATTAATAACTATATTTTGTTGAAGAAACCGAAGAGAATTAACACACTATTAAGCCAAAATTATTTGACTTTGTAATTCATGGCAAATATGGTAACTTATTTGGTGTACAAGAGTTAGTGTTGAGCGAATAAAAATGTATGAGAGTTCAAAAGAATTGAGAGAATCCTTAACTTGTGAGAATATTGAATGTAATTGGATTAAGGGTTTGAGTGTTATTCTCTTTAGTTCTTGTACTACATTTTGAGTTTATTGGTAGATTTCCTTCTCTCCTTCGCCCGTTGATGTAGGTTAAATTGCCAAACCACATAAATTATTGTCTTATTATTTTCTCTATTTTATTGTTGTTCGTCATTAGTATATCTAAACAAGAATTTGATCTTAGTGATCCTCAACAAACTAGTATCAGCGCTCATTAACATTCTTGTTTAAGTTTTGACAAAGGCAACAACAAAGTTCAATATTAAGAAACATTATTGAGTTACTTATGCTTATCAAATCGGGTTACATAAGGCATTATTGAGGAAAAACAAAATGCGTAGTTCAATAGATGAGGAGAAGATGTTAGAGATTGATGAAAAAATCTTATCCACTAGTCACTTGTGCTTGTCAAATGAACTTTTGCGTGAATTCTTTGATCATAAGACAACTGAGAACTTATAAAACAAGCTACAATATTTATACATCACAAAAAACCTCATCATTAAGTTGATTGTTAAGCACCGTTTATATACCTTCAGTATTGTAGAAACTGCATCAATTAAGTCACACATTGATGAAGTCTCCTCTATTCTTATAGATGTGGCCAATACAAAGATTAAGTATGAAGACAAATGTCGAGCCCAATTTCGGTTTTTCTTAATTTAACCTATATTAAACTCAGCTCGCTTAACATAAGTTACTCGACATAAAATTGAGGAGAAATATTTTTGTTAAAAAATATTTAAAAAAATAATTTGGAGTTGCCTATTAGTTAACCGGTAAAAAGCCAAATTAGGGTTTTTAGGTACTAGTCCATAGATTTTTTTTTTAAATATAATTTTTCAAAAAATTTAACTAGAAAATCTGAATTCGGAGGCTAATCTATTAAGACCAAGTTACCATATAAGAATTAAAAACAAAACTAATAAGCCTTTATTTTTATAATTTTGCAAAAAAAAAAGCATATAAAGGATGTTAAAATTCACAAAAATGAAATTTCCCTAAAAATGAAAAGAAAAAAAAATATTTTACAATTGCTACGAAGGTGCCCACGTGCCAATTAATTGGAACCAAATCAACGTAGTTCTATTTTTTTTTTTTAGAAAAGATTTAGTAGGTTGACAAATTTTATTTATGAAAAATAAGCAAGGTTTACATTTTTTAACTAATTTTTTTTATAAAAAAAAAACTCAAAAACCTAATTTTTATTACTAATGAAAAAAAAAACTAAAACTTAATTTTCAAAAAGACACCAAGTTAGCATTTTTTATTTTAGGAAAAACTGAATCTGTGACAAAACTTAAAAAAAAATCCTAAAGCATCTAAATGAAAAAAATAATAATAAAAATAAAAGATGCAAGTCTTATGAAAAAATATTAATATGCAATTATTATGGAAAACATGTTGTTTATGAAAAAAAAATGCAATTACTATTGACAATATACCCAACTATGGAAAAAATATCTAAATCATAAAAAAGATACCTAAATCATAGATAAGATGCCTAAATCATAGATAAGATTCCTAACTCATTAAAAGATGCTTAATTATAGAAAAAATACCTAAATAATAGAAACGATGCATAACCAACAAAAAATATGTTAGAAAAGATGTTTAAACCGTAGAAAAGATATGTATTAAAAATATTTTTTATTTTATGAAAAACTAACTAAGTGACAAAATGATTTTTTTTTTCTTATTTAGGGAAAACCCTAAAAATGCAAATTTCTAAAAAATGCAATATTGGTGGAAAAGACATGCAAATATGCAATTTTATGTAAAAGAGTGCAAATCTTAACAAAAACGTGAATTTTAATAAAATGTTTAATTTTTCCTAAAAGCATGCAAGTCCTTATTCTAGATGTGCAATTCCCTAAAAAAATACTCAAAATGTGATTTTAGTGATGAAGGCGCAATAAAAATACTATTTTTATTCTAAATATTTAAAGAATGACCAACTAATTGAAATTGACATAAAACCTACAAAAAGACTTGAGTTAGTAACGCTCCACATAAAATTTTATCATGCAATCTAATAAAAAGACTAACAAACAAATAAAATGAATAATGACCAATAATAAAAGGATAAACGGAACACCATGTACTAAATTAATAAACAAATCTCCCCTTCCTCCATAAGTACAGTCAAATTCAAAGAAGCTCAAAGGTGTGGGTCGAACTCCACGAATCAGGTTGGGTCATCCTCTTATCATACAGCAATAAGTTTCCTTTCTTCACATGGGGACTTATTGACGCTAGATCCAATAGGAGATCAAAGAATTATGAGGATCTTATTACCAAAACTTAGATTAGAGTAAGTGTTTCAATGTGAGGGGTTGTTTTGGCGAGTTTAGTGGTAGGTCAAGTGTGGTGGTGGCCATATGTGATGTTGGGCGTTGCTTGGAGTTGCGCTTTAATTGAGTTAGGTTACATCTAGGTTGCTGAAAGATCACGAATGTGTGATCTACTAAGGTTAGGTCTTGCATGGGTATCGAATGCTGGAGGAGGCTAATGCGCGGCTATTGATGTTTGAGTTACATGAAGGAAGGCTTTGGCATTAGCTGTTGTTGACGTATCGCCAGCAAGGAGTAGGTGAGGTTGTCGAGTGTAGGTTAAGAGGGTGAGAGCTAGCCATTTACTGTGTTTGTTATGAGGAGAGGGAGTGGGTCGCTACTAAGGCTACGATACACCATTGTTGTTCATGCGTATGGAAGAGGGTTTTGCTATTGGTTTAGTGTATTAGCTTTGGTTTGTGAGTCTCATACATTAGGGAGGAGGGTGGATTGTGACTAGAGTTTAAGTTTATCGGGTTGGGTTCTGTATTGTTAGGTATTTAGGTGAAGTGTAGACCTATTATGATTGTATAGGAAGTGCTGTGGGGCAAAGGAGAAAGGATAAGATTGTGTGTAAAGCTTAGAATCCTTGACTAGTTATAAGCAATGAACTTAACTCTTTTAGATCTCTTTAATGAGGATTCAAATCTCAATAGGATTTAACAAATCTAATTTTTATAAAATATGACCATACCTGCTTTAGATTTGTTAGTGTCTCTAATAATTCCTTTATGATTTGATCCAATTCACTTTCAAAATCAAGTTTCTAGAAGCTTCATATTTTATTCTTTATGATTTGATCCAATTCACTTTCAAAATCAAGTTTTTAGAAGCTTCATATTTTATTTAGGTTTTCTATCTTAGGCTTGACTTAGTCTAGCTTATTTTAATTGACCAAGGCCTTTTAATATAACCCAAAATATACATGCTAATTATTTAATACTATCCTAAATCTATTTTAATTAGTCCAATATTTTTCAAGTTGGATAAAAATTTACTTTATGCTTTTTTAAACTATTTTTAAAAAATATTTTTTTAATGAAGCTCAATTACTTAAAGATTCGGAATTTGTTAAATTGCATACATATTTTCAACTGTTGTCTAATCTGACTCGACCCTACTCTAAATTGACTGATTAACTCGACTTGGATATTTTTGAAATTTTTTATTATTTTGTAATTATATATATTTTTAATTATTTTGGGTTTTTATCAATTTTTTTAATTTTTTGTGGTTTATTAGTATTATTATTTTTTTTAAACCTAACCTAAAATAAACGAATAAATAAGTAGGCAAAAATAGAGTGTTTACAACAAAGATTGAGCTCTGCTCCATTCACTACCTCTATCATGCAAAACTTTACAGACACTTTGATTTATGGCAATAAGACTCTAAATTTGGAGGAAGTGAAAGTAGCTTCGTATTTCAAAGAGCTTCTTAATAAAGAGCACTCCATAAGCCATTTGAATGGTCCAGTAAAGGGTTTAGTTGTTAAAGAAAAATCCACTTCAAAGTTCTTAGCAACAATAGCTTGTCCAAATCAAAATCTAAATATAATAATCTGACTTATAATCACTGTAAGAAGAAGGAACACATTAAAGTCGATTTCTTCAAACTGTAAAGCAAAAACAAAGAGAAGAATCGGAAAGATGGTACGCCTGTCGAAGCCAATGTTGTAAAAGATGAAGTAGAATGTGATGTCTATGTTGTGATAGAAGATGCAACCAGACAAAGATGGATTTTAGATTAAGCTTGCTCATTCAACATATATCTCCATAAAGATTTGTTTTCCTCTTATGAAACAATAGATAAAGGAGTTTTGTTGATGGGCAATAATCATCCTTGTAAAGTTGTTGCTAACTGTACAGTCAAAATTTAGATGCATGATGGCATTATAAGAATGCTAACCAAGATCATGTTCCAGACATGAAACTCCTTATTTGCTCTTGAATAAAATTGTTGCAAATTTGCTAGTGAAGGTAGATTCCTTAAGGTTCTAAAAGGAGCTCTTACCATCATGATGACCAAGTGAATTAGTAGATTGTATGTGCTATAAGGATCTATTATTACTGATTTGACTATGGTTTCTTCTTCCATATCAAATTCAGATCAAACCAAATTGTGACATGAGGATAGGACATGTGAGTGAGAAAGGCTTGATAATGTTAAGCAAGAGGGGTCTTCTTTGTTGGCCAACAGTTGTTCCTTCACAAGGTGATGCTGTGTACATTCTTACCTTCATTGATGACTACTCTAAGAAGGTATGGGTTTATTTTTTGAAGTAAAAAAATAACGTCTTTGTTACTTTCAAAAATAGAAGGATTGAGCCCTCACCACTACACAAAAGATATAGTTGATGGTGACATGCAACTCAAATCATTTCAACCATCCAACTACCCAAGCATAATGTTCAATTGTGACTTAGCCCATCTTAACCTCCATTATGGGCAAGATGTTGACACGCTATTTGTAACAACTCAATCAGAACTCCTAACATTAAGGTATTTTCCATTTTGGAGTAAAATGCTGCACAATTTTATCCCCTAGTGTAGTAGCTTCCTAGGAGGTTACCTATCCTAGGAGGTTACCTATCCTAGGATTGCTCTAGCCTGAGCATGCTTAACTTTGAAGTTTCAACGTACTCTAAACTGCTATATTAAAAGGGGCTTCAATAATTTAGAATTCCATTACCTAACATATAATACCCCCTCTTACAAAACTGACATTCTTATTAGTTTCGTTACACAGGTCTAAGATCACTACTAGGTAGGGACTTGCCTTTTTGGCTGGTAGAATGTTCTAATACCACTTGTAATGACTCAACTGAAACTCTTACCTGTAAGTCCCAAAGTTAAGCCAATTGACCGTAGGATTGAACTTAGAACTTAAGTTTTGGACGATCGGTTAAGGAATCCGATCAAACCCCAAATTATAAACTATTGAGAGAAATATTAGTAAAAATGACCCCATAAACTTGAATTTAAGAAAATAAGTAATAAAATAAAAGACTATAAAAATTTCAAATTTTAAGTATATAACGCGTCATTTATCGAAAATGCGTAAAATACATTTCGATAATTGACGAATCGCTAGAAATAAATTATATGTATACTAAAAATCATAAAATGACCTAAATAATATTTATTAATACTTATTTATACTATATATGAATTTACATGTATGTATAAATACGCGTAATTACATAAAATACGCGAAATGTGCTAAAATAATACTAAATACTTAAAGAAAATTCATAATTAATTAAGGAAAAATAAATAAAAATCAGGAAAAATCATGAATGATCCAGAATTGGGTCGTGGCAGCTAGGAAAAATAAGAAAAAATTCGGCCAATTAAATTAAGACAACACAAAAGCCAAAAATTAAGAGATAAGGCAATTGCCTTGTCCCATTTAATGCACA
The DNA here is from genome assembly GCA_024138005.1 of Lumnitzera racemosa. Taxonomy (NCBI): domain Eukaryota; kingdom Viridiplantae; phylum Streptophyta; class Magnoliopsida; order Myrtales; family Combretaceae; genus Lumnitzera; species Lumnitzera racemosa. The sequence continues at coordinate 116,137,725 of JAMXBC010000002.1, forward strand.
ATAAATCCCCTAAATCCCTGTAAATAGCAAGAAAAATCACAGAGCTCATTTGGGCAGTTTGGAAAGTAAGAAAAATAAAGAGAGGCAAAAATTGAGAGAAAAATTCGAGTTAGAAAAAAATAAGAAAAAACTGTGCAGTTAGGGCTTTTAAAAGGAACCCCCACCAGACGAGCAGCTGGAGGTGGACGGCCACCACCACCACATGATGGTGGCAACGCCCAGGCCGGCCGACAATGCCACGGTGGCCGGAGCCACCCAGATCGGTGAGTCCGATTTCTAGCTCAATTCTTGTGTAATTTTGTGAAAATAGTAAATATTATTATAAAATTATGAATTTTGTTATTCTGGGATATTTTTATATGTAGTTTGTAGGAAAAATATTATTTTTATGAAAACATACCTCGTAATATATGGTTCCTAAGAAATCAGGCAAAACTGAGCATGTTTCGGTTTATAAATAAATGACTTTAGGAGTGTAGTTTCAAGCCCAAATTTTTTGTGTAGATTACTTAGATGATATAGAATAGTGCTATGAAGCCCGTTTTCAAAAATTAATTTTCTAAATTTTTAGATAATTTTTAGGCATTAAAATGAGGCATAAAATGGGCAATTTAAGGTTAATTAAGTAATTAAATTATTAATTACTAACTTAGTGAATAAGTAGATGTTTAGGGATGTTGAAATCTGATGGAGAATGATACTTGTAGCATTTAGGGTGTTAGATGTAATTATTACGTTAATTATGTAGTAAATAAGTAATATGGAAAAATAATACATTTTAAGTTAATTTTGTAAATTAGGGTAATTAGGAGTAAAATCTGATTTAGGATGAATTTAGACATTTTGAAATGATAATTGATGTTTAGAGATGATAATTAGAGTGATATAAATATTAAAAGTGTAATATATACATAAAAGGTAATAATACATATAGGTAATTATTGGAAATATAATAAATAGGAAATATTATAATAAAAATTGATATTGTGATAATAATAAAAATGTACAATAAATCTGATAAGAAATTTGAATTTATGCAATTATATGAAAAATGTAAAAATTTCTCACATTAGAAGTGAATTCGGTACACTAATAAGGATATAAGTGTACCGGATGAAATAAAATACTGACTAAGGGTAATGATGGCATTTAAGAGATCGGGAAATAATGTGATTAATTTCACATTATGGGTTGAAACGAATTTCTAGGGTTAGAATATAAAACGCTATTTAGAAAATCGAACTAGAACCTAATTTAGAAATCAATGCAGAAATCGAACCCGAACCTAACCCCAAACCTAGAATAATTATAAAAGACTTAAGACCTAGATAATTAGGCATATTAAACCCTAAACAAAAACTAACAATAAGCGTTATAGGATAAAATGAACATATAATCATTATATGAAAACTGAAACCACGTTTGTGTTATAGGGATGATCGGCGATGACCTGAGCAGATCGGACCTCAAGTGAGTAAGCGAGGAGTCGAGGTAAGTTGGGATTAATATGATGCTGTATTTTGGAGGCTTAAGATTATGCTTGGTTATGCTTGTTAGATAGTTGGATGTGTGCATGTGCTTGATCATGGGTGCTACTATGATTCTATTTGTTGCTCTAGCATATATTGTATGATTTGCATGAAATGATTGAACACCCTAAACTGGACTTAAGTAAATATATGACCAGTAATCATAATCGGACATGCATGGTAACCCGTTAGGGAAACTTAGGACTCTCCGGCCAAATACCGACCCCTTCGAAAGGAATAGCGCAGGATTGTAAAATGGTCCCTTCTTTATCCTCAGTCGAACTAAGTGACAGGAGAGGAGGTTGCAGCGAGGGTGAAGACAGTGGTTCGAAGGTAGTCGCGAGAGGAGCAAGGTCTCCATTACACAAGCCTGGGTTTGGTCGTAAGCTGTTGCATTAACGGCAACTCCTCAACCCGGATTAGAGCGAGCGCAATTTCTCTAATCTCACGACGGGCCGGACAACGTCGTACGATGGCATTTGCTTGCACATGCATGGCACCTAATAAGTAATTGAAAACCTTGTTGTATGTATGGTATAGTTTTAAGTCCCCCGTCCTAACTTACTGAGCTGTGGTTGCTCACATCCCTATAGACGTCATGTAGGTGCTGGCTAAGAAGCGGCAACAACCACTCTGAAGCTAGCAACTACTGGATCCTGGGGAGTGAGAAAAAACATTAAAAAATCAACACATATGTTATTACTTTTCATTTCTGAATTATATATAACTTTTCTCACTTTCTTAGGTAAATGAATTATTTAAATTACAAACTGTTTACTTCAAAGCGAGTTGGTTGTGGACGCCTTGTGTAGATCAGGTCTAAGATAGCGGTTGTAAGGCCAACTTCTAAGTAAACAGTTTGTAATTTAAATAATTCATTTACCTATAAAAGTGAGGAATTATATATATATATGTTATAATTCAGTTATTACAGTGAAAGTTTATAATATTTCTCTATAGTATATTTCCTAGTTATTACATCATTCGAAAATGAAAAATAATTCTAAAATAAAAACTTAGACTTTAAAATATGTGTGTTTATTCTTCAATGTTTTTCTTCACTCCCCAGGATCCAGCAGTTGCTAGCTTCAGGATAGTTGTTTGCCGCTTCTTAGCCAGCACCTGCACGACGTCTATAGGGATGTGAGCAACTACAGCTCAGTAAGTTAGGACAGAGGACTTAAAACTATACCATACACATAACGAGGTTTTCAATCATTTATTAGGTGCAATGCATGTACAAGCAAATGCCATCGCACGACGTTGTCCGGCCCGTCGTGAGATTAGAGAAATTGCGCCCGCTCTAATCCGGGTTGAGGAGTTACCGTTAATGCAACAGCTCACGACCAAACCTAGGCTTATGTAATGGAGACCTCGCTCCTCCCGCGACTACCTTCGAACCACTGTCTTCACCCTCGCCGCGACCTCCTCTCCTGTCACGTAGTTCGACTGAGGATGAAGAAGGGACCATTTTGCAATCCTGCGCTATCCCTTTTGAATGGGTCGGTACTTGGCTGGAGAGTCCTAAGTTCCCCTAATGGGATGCCATGCATGTCTGATTATGATTACTGGTCATATATTAGATTAAGTCCAGTTTAGGGTGATCAATCATTTCATACAAGTCATACAATACATGACAGAGTAACAAACAGAATCATAGTATCACCTATAATCAAGCACATGCACACAGCCAACTATCTAACAAGTACAACCAAGCATAATCTCAAGCCTCCAAAATACAGCAGTGTATTAATTCCCAACTTACCTTGACTCCTCGCTCACTCACTAGAGGTCCAATTTGCTCAGGCCATCGCCGATCATCCCTATAACACAAACGTGGTTTCAGCTTTTCATATAACTATTATAGGTTCATTTTATCCTATAATGCTTATTGTTAGGTTTTGTTTAGGGTTTAATATGCCTAATTATCTAGGTCTTAATTCTTTTATAATTATTTTAGTTTGGGGTTAGGTTCGGGTTCGGTTTCCACATCGATTTCTAAATTAGGTTCTAGTTCGATTTTTAAGTAATGTTTTATATTCCAACTCTAGAAATTCATTTCAACTTATAATGTGAAATTAATCACATTTCTTCCCGCTAAATATCATTATTACCCCTAGTCAATATTTTATTTCATCCGGTACACTTATATCCTTATTAGTGTACCGAATTTACTCCTAATGTGAGAATTTTTTACATTTTTCATATAATTACATAAATTCAAGTTTCTTATCAGATTTATTATATATCCTTATTATTTATATAATATCAATTTTTATCCTAATATTTTCTATTTATTATATTTTCAAAAATTACATATTATGCATTATTACCTATTATGTACATAATGCACTTCTAATATTTCTATCACTTTAATTACCATCCCTAAACATCAATTATCAATTCAAAATGTCTAAATTCATCTTAAATCAGACTTTACTCCTAATTTTCCTAATTTACAAAATTAACTTAAAGTTAACTATTTTTCCTTATTAATCATTTACTACATAATTAACCTAATAATTACATCTAACACCCTTAATGCTACAAGTATCATACTTCATCAGATTTCAACATCCTAAAACATATAATTATTCACTAAATCAGTAATTAATCATTTAATTACTTAATTAACCCTAAATTACCCATTTTATACCTCATTTTAAGGCCTAAAAATTATCTAAAAATTTAGAAAATTAATTTTTGAAAACGGGTTTCATAGCACTGTTCTATATCATCTAAGTAATCTACACAAAAATTTTGGGCTCGAAACTACACTCCTAAGGTCATTTATTTCTAACCGAAACATGCTCGGTTTTGCACGATTTCTTAAGGACCCTATATTACGAGACATATTTTCATCAAAATAATATTTTTCCAACAAACTACATACAAAAATATCCCAGAATAACAAAATTCATAATTTTCTAATCATATTTACTATTTTTACAAAATTATATAAGAATCGGGATGAAAATCAGACTCACCGATTTGGGTAGCTCCGGCTACCGTGGGCCGCCGTGGCCTTGTCGGCCGGCCTGGGTGCTGCCACCACCGTGTGGTGGTGGTGGCCATCCACTTCCAGCTGCTTGTCTGGTTTGGGTTCCCTTTGAAAGCCCTAACTGCACAGTTTTTCTTATTTTTTTTCTAACTCGAATTTTTCTCTCAATTTTTTGCCTCTCCCTAATTTTTTCTGATTTAGAATTGTCCAAATGAGTTCCTGGATTTTTCCTTCTATTTATAGGCATTTGCTGTAGTTAATATGCATTCATTTTGACAAGACTTTGCCCATTTTTTTTAATTTTTGGCTTTTAGGTTGTCAAATTTTTATTAGCTAATTTTTCTTTTGTAGCTTTGGACTTGCCACGACCTGATTTTGATTAATCTTATCCTTTTCTAATTTTTTTTTATTTTTCCATAATTAATTTATAATTTTCTTTAATTAATTTATAATTTTCTTTAATTATAATTTTTTTAATTATTTAGTATAATTTTAGCACATTTCGCGTATTTTAAGTAATTACGCATATTAATACCTACATGTAAATTCATATATAATACAAATAAATATTCCTAAATATTATTTAGGTTATTTTATAATTTTTAGTATACATATAATTTATCTCTAGCGATTCGTTAAGTACCGGAATGCCTTTTACACATTTTCGATAAATAACGAGTTATATACTTAAAATTTAAAAATTTTGTAGTCTCCTATTTTGTTACTTATTTTCTTAAATTCAAACTTACGAGATCGATTTACTAATATTTCTAGCTTTACTTTATAATTTAGGCTCGATCGGATCGTTCAACCGGTCGAAACCTCGGATTGCTTAGTTAGTTGATAAGGCTAATAATAATAAAAGAAAATGAAGTTTAATAAATCAAATATAACACCGATAATAAAACCTTCGAAATTTATCAAAACCCTAAATTGCTTACTAAAACCTTAAAAACTAGTCTGTACATCATTAATCGAAACCGAGCTCAAAATTACTCGAGACCCTAAAATCATAAACGTAAACCTATAAAATAGTTAAATATTACACAATAGCAATAAAATTATAGTCGAAGGTAAGTTTCGACTAACTCGCCTGTTTATACAACATTGTAATGAAATTACCATAATAACTTGTAAAAATTATAATTGTAACGAGTACCAGTTAAATTAATAAAATTTCACAGAATTTTAAAAACTAATCTACGAGGAAATTTGTTATAATTTATATGATTCGAAAAATTACACATATTTTTTAATAAATTTCATTTTCCTTCTCTACTATTTTCAATTTATCTCAATTCTTCTCTTCATTTCCACATTCAAATCCTTCACCTGCACAAAACGTAAGAAAGAAAAGAAAACAAAACAAAACAAAACAAAAGTTAGCAAATTGAAATCCAAAAAAAGCAGCCACGTGTTATTTTATTTTATCTTATTTACTTTAATACAAAGTGAACTTAGCTTAAAAATTAAGCCACCAATCACGTAAGCAAAAGCAACTCTATAAATATGGGAAAGAGAAAGAAAATTCTACACAAATACACACACAATTTGCAACCGTGAAGAAAAAGGAGAGAAAAAGAAAGAAAGAAAAGAGAAAAAGAAGAAGGAAAAGAAGAAGAAAAATCCAATTTAATTGGTAAGTCATTTATTTTAAGAAATATATATGTATATGATAGTATACATGTGTAGAGCTACAGTATTTTTATGGTATTTCTATAATATTTTATGGTATTTGTACATCTTATACTAATAGTATATGTTTATGTGTATAAATACCTAAATTTACTTATATGTATAAATATAAGATTAAGTATATCTACATGTATGTAATGAGGTATATAGTATAGATTATGTATTTTTTTATATACCTCTAATTAGTAATTTACATAATTATAGTATAAAGATATATGTATGTGTACCGTAACTTTATATATATATATATATATATATATGGGTATACATATATGATTATATATATATGTGTGTAGTTGTATATAGTGGAGTAGTATTTTTATAAGTATGTATAAATATATAATATTATACGGTATATTATATATGACATGTATAGAATATATATTTATAGGTATGTATGCCGAACATATATGTATGTCATTCGAGGTATATATATATATGTAAGACGTATAAATAAATAAATACAAAATATATATAAATATATGAATATGTGTATAAGAGTATGTTTTAAAAAAATACATAATCTATACTATATACCTCAGTACATACATGTAGATATACTTAATCTTATATTTATACATATAAGTAAATTTAGGTATTTATACACATAAACATATACTATTAGTATAAGATATACAAATACCATAAAATATCATAGAAATACCATAAAAATACTATAGCTCTACACATGTATACTATCATATACATATATATTTCTTAAAATAAATGACTTACCAATTAAATTGGATTTTTCTTCTTCTTTTCCTTCTTCTTTTCCTCTTTTCTTTCTTTCTTTTTCTTTCCTTTTTCCTCACGGTTGCAAATTGTGTGTGTATTTGTGCAGAATTTTCTTTCTCTTTCCCATATTTATAGAGTTGCTTTTGCTCACGTGATGGTGGCTTAATTTTTAAGCTAAGTTCACTTTGTATTAAAGTAAATAAGATAAAATAAAATAACACGTAGCTGCTTCTTTTGGATTTCAATTTGCTAACTTTATTTTGTTTTGTTTTGTTTTCTTTCTTACGTTTTGTGCAGGTGAAGGATTTGAATGTGGAAATAAAGAGAAGAATTGAGATAAATTGAAAATAGTAGAGAAGGAAAATGAAATTTATTAACAAATATGTGTAATTTTTCGAATCACATAAATTATAACGAATTTCCTCGTAGATTAGTTTTCAAAATTCTGTGAAATTTTATCAATTTAACTGGTACCCGTTATAATTATAATTTTTACAAGTTATCATGGTAATTTCATTACAATGTTGTACAAACAGGCGAGTTAGTCGAAACTTACCTTCGACTATAATTTTATTGTTATTGTGTAATATTTAACTATTTTATAGGTTTACGTTTATGATTTTAGGGTCTCAAGCAATTTTGAGCTCGGTTTCGATTAGAACTGTCACGCCCCGAAGTAGTAGAGTCGTAACAGCCCCGCCGTGTAAATCACCCTAAGATAGAAGTTGGCCTTATAACCACTATCTTAGACCTGATCTACACAAGGCGTCAACGACTAACCCGCTTTGAAGTAAACAGTTTGTAATTTAAATAAATCATCCATCTAAGAAAGTGAGGAAATATATATATTCACTATAATTTAGTGATTACAATTATCGTTTGCAATGTTTCTTCGAAATATATTTCCTAGTTATTACATTATAAAAAAAAAAAACAAGAAGTTCTAAAGTAAAAGCTTAAACCTTAAAAATATATGTTCGTTCTTCAATATTTTTCCTCACTCTCCAGGATCCAGCAGTTGCCAGCTTCAGAGTAGTTGTGGCCGCTTCTTAGCCAGCACCTGCACGATGTCTATAGGGATGTGAGCAACCACAACTCAGTAAGTTAGGACGGAGGACTTAAAACTATACCATACACATAACAAGATTTTCAATCACTTATTAAGTGCAATGCATATGCAAGCAAATGCCATCGCACGACGTTGTCCTGCCCGTCGTGAGATTAGAAAAATTGCGCCCGCTCTAATCCGGGTTGAAGAGTTGCCGTTAATGCAACAGCTCACGACCAAACCTAGGCTTGTGTAATGGAGACCTTGCTCCTCCCGCGATTACCTTCGAACCACCGTCTTTACCTTCGAACCACCGTCTTCACCCTCGCTGCGACCTCCTCTCCTGTCACTTAGTTTGACTGAGGATGAAGAAGGGACCATTTTGCAATCCTACGCTATCCCTTTCGAAGAGGTCAGTATTTGGCCGGAGAGTCCTAATTTCCCCTAACGGGTTGCCATGTATGTCCGATTATGATTACTGAACTCGCTTTAAAATAAACAATTAAAAGAATTAGACATTTTAGGAGTATATCGAGGTAAGTTGGGATTAATACAATGCTGTATTTTGGAGGCTTAAGATTATGCTTGGTTGTGCTTGTTAGATAGTTGAATGTGTGCATGTGTTTGATTATGGAGGATGCTATGATTCCGTTTGTTACTCTGGCACATATTGTATGATTTGTATGAAAGGATTGATCACCTTCCCGAGGAGGCTAGTCGTAGCAGTCGCCGTATACAGTACAAAGGATTGTAGATTAAGTTCCCTTACAATCGATGACCCTTTTATATGATACACAAGGCTATAACTACTACTAACTACCAAGAGTACGCAAGCTTAAGCAATGGCACATCATGACGAATAATATAGAAAACATAACACATAATTTATGTATATAAAAGTTTACAGATATAGCGTTTGAAACATGTCTAAAGTCAGACTAATATAAAGATTACATTTTCAATTCTACATTTAGTCAAAAGTACTCTCTGTCCTCAAACAGCTCCTACATTGATCCCGTAGAGAAAGCTAACTTCGGGCATATGACGGCCTGACTCCACGAATAAGTCAGCCTGCAAGAAAAGTCTACGAGGGTGTAAGCTTACTACCTTAGTGAGATATTTTCCCTCAACCATACAGCAGTCAAGTTATACCACAGTTAAATTCAACCAAATGAATGCATGAACAAGCAGTATGCCAGACAAATACATGTAAGTGACCAGGTACTGCATGTAATTCAGATTTAACGCCCTCCGAAATCAGGGTTGGAGATTCATCGGCGATGGCCTGAGCAAATCGGACCTCGAGTGTGTGAGCGAGGAGTCGAGGTAAGTTGGGATTAATACAATGCTGTATTTTGGAGGTTTAAGATTATGCTTGGTTGCACTTGTTAGATAGTTGAAGGTGTGCATGTGCTTGATTATGGGTGATGCTATGATTCTGGTTGTTACTCTAGCATGTATTGTATGAATTGTATGAAATGATTGATTACCCTAAACTGGACTTAATCAAATATATGACCAGTAATCATAATCGGACATGCATGGCAACCCATTAGGGGAATTTAAACTCTCCCGCCAAATACCGACCCCTTCGAAAGGGATAGCGCAGGATTGCAAAATGGTCTCTTCTTCATCTTTAGTCGAACTAAGTGACAGGAGAGGAGGTCGTGGCGAGGGTGAAGTCAGTGGTTTGAAGGTAGTCGCGGGAGGAGCAAGGTCTCCATTGCACAAGCCTAGGTTTGGTCGTGAGCTGTTGCATTAACGGCAACTCCTCAACCCGGATTAGAGCGGGCGAAATTTCTCTAATCTCACGACGGGCCGGACAACGTCGTGCGATGGCATTTCCTTGCACATGCATTATACCTAATAAGTGATGCCTACCGACTATTACGATCCCTAAACTAGCTATGGCCGAGTCAGTTTTTCCTTATGATTCCATACTTGTTTGTGCTTGTAATTAGTGAATCTAAATTATGATTTATAATGAAAATGTGTGGGGTTGGTTTATGCTTGTGCATAATAATTGTCAATAAACTTTAAAGTTCAATAAGATAATGTTTGATGCATAGTGGATTCAATAGATTGATTGTTTGTGACTTGGAATGATCACTGATTAAATATGACTTAACTTTTATTCGACTAGAAAAGTTAACTTGGATCATTCATAAATCATGCACTGCATAACTAATTCCGGGCAGTCACATTATACGAAGGTAGCGAAAGGCCATACTTGGGTTGATTATTGAATGTTAGTGATTTCGTACCTAATGGGTTGAAACGAATTTCTAGGGTTAGAATATAAAACGCTACTTAGAAAATCGAACTAGATCCTAATTTAGAAATCAATGCAGAAACCGAACCCGAACTTGACCCCAAACCTAGAATAATTATAAAAAGACTTAAGACTTAGATAATTAGGCATATTAAACCCTAAACAAAACCTAACAATAAGCATTATAGGATAAAATGAGCCTATAATCATTATATGAAAACTGAAACCACGTTTGTGTTATAGGGATGATTGGCGATGACCTGAGCAAATCGGACCTCGAGTGAGTAAGCGAGGAGTCGAGGTAAGTTGGGATTAATATGATGCTGTATTTTTTAGGCTTAAGATTATGCTTGGTTGTGCTTGTTAGATAGTTGGATGTGTGCATGTGCTTGATTATGGGTGCTGCTATGATTCTGTTTGTTGCTCTAGCATGTATTGTATGATTTGAATGAAATGATTGAACACCCTAAACTAGACTTATCTAAATATATAACCAGTAATCATAATCGGACATGCATGGCAACCCGTTAGGGGAACTTAGGACTCTCCAGCCAAATACCGACCCCTTCGAAAGGGATAGCGCAGGATTGCAAAATAGTCATTTCTTTATCCTCAGTCAAACTAAGTGACAGGAGAGGAGGTTGCGGCGAGGATAAAAACAGTGGTTCGAAGGTAGTCACGGGAGGAGCAAGGTCTCTATTACACAAGCTTGTGTTTGGTCGTGAGCTGTTGCATTAACGGCAACTCCTTAACCCGGATTAAAGCGGGCGCAATTTCTCTAATCTCACGACGGGCCGAACAACGTCGTGCGATGGCATTTTCTTTCACATGCATGACACTTAATAAGTGATTGAAAACCTTGTTGTATGTATGGTATAATTTTAAATCCTCCGTCCTAACTTACTGAGCTGTGATTGCTCACATCCCTATAGACGTCGTGTAGGTGCTAGCTAAGAAGCGGCAACAACTACTCTAAAGCTAGCAATTGCTGGATCCTGGAGAGTGAGGAAAAACATTGAAGAATCAACACATATGTTATTACTTTTCATTTCTGAATTATATATAACTTTTTCTCATTTTCTTAGGTAAATGAATTATTTAAATTATAAACTGTTTACTTCAAAACGGGTTAGTCGTGGACGCCTTATGTAGATCAGGTCTAAGATAGCGGTTGTAAGACCAACTTCTATCTTAGGATGGTTTACACGGCGAGGTTGTTACGACTCTGCCACTTCGGGGCGTGACATTACCATCGAGGTATTTCCCGCTTTAGTGTGGAATACTACGGTCTTATCCCTTGATACAACAACTTCATAGGAGGTTGTCCATTATGAGATTGCATTAGCCCAAGCACGCTTATCTGTTGAGTTTCAACGTATTTTAAGTCACTATATCAAAAGATACCTTAAGATTTAGAATTTTGTCATCTGGCATATAAGAGATATTACACTATTACCAACAATCTCTCCCCCCAAAATTACGCCTATTAGGAGCCATACTTATGACCTTAACTTTGATACCAATTGGAAAATTGAATACTTTACCACTATACCAAAACCTATAGCTGACGATAACACGTAACTCAAATCATTTCAACGATCCAGCCCATATGCCATGTTTGATTATGACTTGGCTTGACCTCTGTTATGGGGGAAAGTTAGGATGGCCAACAAGAGGAACTCCACAGCAAAATGGCATAACTAAGTACAAGAATAGAACTCTGTTAGAGAAAGTTTGATGCATGTTATCTAATTCTGGGTTACAACAGGCCTTTTGGGCAAAAGCAGCTTCTATAACTTGCTATTTGGTGAATCGTTCTCCATCTATATCATTTCATTGTAAAACTCCAAAAGATATATGGTTAGGACATCTCGCTACTTATTCAAATATGGGGATATTTGGTTACCTCATCTATGTTCATGTTAATGATGGAAAATTGGAACCTAGATTTGAAATTGGCATATTTATTGGATATCCTTCTAGTGTTAAAAGATATGAAGTTTGGTATCTTAAGTGTATAAGTTTTTCATTACTAGGGATGCTATCTTTGATGAATTTACCAAGCTTCATCTAAGAAAGGAGTCTTCTATCACTTCTAAAGCATAGGACTACATATCTAGCAAGCAGAAGTAAGTTAAATTTAAGGTAGAGAGTGTATCCTCTCCATATGATGATTCTATGCAAAGCTCAATTTAATTGCCCACTTCTATAAAAGTAAAAGAAGAGGATTACTCTATTGCTAGAAGTAGACCACAAATAGAGAAAAGAAATCCTACTAGATTAGCATATTATCTTTTATATACCTTAAATGTTGCATAAGAGGCAAATGTAATCGATGAGCCTTCAACATATTTGATGCTATTTCCTATAATGATTCTACAAAATGGTTGGTCGCTATGCTAAAACAGGTGGAGTCTCTTTACAAGAATAAAACTTGGGAATCGGTCGAACGACTAAAAAATAAGAAGATTATTGGTTGCAAATGAGTCTTTAAGAAGAAAGATGGCCTTCTCATAGTTGACAATGTTACATATAAAGCACAATTGGTTATAAAAGGCTATAATCAAGTAAATAGTTGATTTTAATGATGTTTTCTAACTTCTTGTTAATCATATCCTATCTTGCCTACTCTAACTACTATGCACGATTTAGAATTAGAGCAACTAAATGTTAAGACAACCTTCTTGCATGGTGAACTTGAGGAGAAAATTTATATGTAGCAACTTGAAGGTTTTGAAATTGAAGGCAAGTAAGACCATGTTTGCTTGAAGAAATTACTATGTGGTTTGAAGTAGTCTCCTCAACAATAGTATAAGTGGTTCGATTCCTTTATGGTTAGAAACGACTATTTTAAAAGCCAATATGATAGTTGTTTATATTTTAGAATGTTTGATAACGGCTCATTTGTCTATTTGTTGCTTTATGTTGATGACATTTTTATTGCTATCAAGGATATGTCTGAGATTAACAGATTAAAGGAAAAGTTAAGTAGTGAATTTGAGATGAATGATTTGTGATCAACCAAGAATATTCTTGGGATGGAGATTAAGTGGTATAGAATTATAAGTAAACTTTATTTAACTTAGAAGAGCTATGTTGAGAAAGTTTCAAAGCATTTTAGCATGAAAAACCTATAAATACTCTACTTGCTACTCGTTTTAGGTTTTCAGTAGCTGTGTCAACGTAAATCGATGATGATAATAAGCATATGTCACATATTTCCTACTCCGGTGCTATTGGTAGTGTATATATGTAATGGTTTGCACTCATCTTGATATTGCACATGCAATTAATGTTGTTAGTAGATACATATCAAATCCTAGTAAGGAGCACTGAAAGGGTGTGAAATGGATTTTAAGATATTTGAAGGGCACTATTAATGCATGTTTAGAATTTAGGAAAAGTAAGGGAAATATAGTTGGTTTTATTGATTGAGATTATGTAGGTAATCTTGATAAAAGAAGATTCATTACAAGTCATGTCTTCACTCTTCGCAATTGTATGTAATGTTAGTTGGAAAGGTACTTTACATTCTATAGTTGTATGATCCATTGCAAAAGTAAAGTACATGGCAATTTTTGAAGTTTAAAGGAAGCTATTTGGTTAACAGGTTTGTTTAGAGAACTTAACTCGAACCAAGTGTTCTATGAAGAGATTAAACATATTGATGTGAAATAACATTTTATTCAAGATATTATTTCTTAAGAAAATATTATTGTTAAGAAAATTGGTACAGTAATAATCTAACACATATGTTAACAAAGTCTCTTTCAGTAAGAAAATTCAAACATTATCTGGACTTAATTAGCATTTATGGTCATTGAGTTTGCCCTTTGAAGGCCATATGCAGCAAGTAATGAGAAATATTCTAATTATAATAAAAAGAAATTCAATTCAAGGTGAAGATTATTACCGTACCTTAAATTTTTTGCATGGTTAATGTAAAAGTTAACTTATCAAGATTTATGATAGGCTTTTTTTATATGGTAAATGTGAATTTTGGTTTACCATGATTTATAGTAAGTTATTTTGAAGAAAAATTGTTGGCAAATTTCTTATCACAATTAATAGCCACATTTTGTTGAATAAATTGAAGAAAATTCACACATTCTTAAGTTAAAATTATTGACTTTATAATTCATGGCAATTCACATATGCAAATTTATGGAGTCTACAAATAAGTAAGTATGACAACTCATTTCGTATGCAAGAGTAAGTTGTGACTAAATGAAAGTGTGGGAGAGTTGAAAAAAATTTAGAAAAGATCCTTAGTTTGTGAGGATATCGAATGTAATTGGATTAAGAGTTTGAGTATTATTCTCTCTTGTTTTTGTACCACATTTTGAGTTTATTAGTGCATTTCCTTCTCTCCTTCACCTATGGATGTAAGCTAAATTAGTGAACCGTATAAATTTTTGTATGTCATCAGTATGTTTAAACAAGAATTTGATCCCAACTTTTACCATCATTCTCGATAATCAATTCTATGGGCAATAATACGAGGGGATAAAATCCTCATGCTATAAATGTAGATGTATAGGTCATACCAACAATAGTTGTCCTGATGTTGTGAGAACGGAAGCAAGGTAAGTTAAGAATTGATGTGAATGACAATTAAAATGATAATTTGCAAAAAGAAAAAATTAATGAAGAGGATGATAACGAGAAACAAGCTGATAATATAAGAGGCATAAATGCAAATTCAAAGCCAGGAGTCACTAAGTGGAGCTTATGGTATCAAGACCAAAATAGAGGCAGGCAATATCTTGTAGTAATAATACCCAGTCGCAGCTAATCAATCAAGCTATGGGGGCGGTGTAGATGACCCTAAGGAAAATAGAAGCTTCGAAGGGAGTGGGAAAATTAACTAGATAAAGAAATCCGCCAAGGAATATATTTTTAATTATGTAGTCTTGTCAAGAGGCCCATAAGATATCGAAAAAGGAAGAGGTAGCTTACATTAATGATGGTGATGAAAAGGAGTAGATTAACGATAAAGACTAGAAGTAGGGAAAGGAAAAAAACAAAAAGAAAGCATTACCTGTCTCTTTTGAAACCTCTCAAGACTATCGCTCTAATAAAAACAATTACAAAAAGAGAATGACACACTTAAAAAAAATAAAAAGGCAAGCTAGGGGAAAAGCTAAAAATTCTAGTCAAGCATTGAAAACACTTTTGCCCATACTTAGATCTTTTCGGAATCAATTGTTTGTTATTGGATTGATTACAAATACATTACTTGTATCTCCATACATTTGTAAAGAGATGATGTGTGATTTTTTTATTTTTTTTTATTTTTTTTTTTTACGAATATATAGCCTGTGTTTTATAATTTTCTGTTAATCCACATAAGAGATATGTAGCATTCCTTTCCTGGCTTAATCTATAATGAAACAATTGTAAGTTATTATATTACTGAAAATTATTCAAAGAATAAATTTTTTAAATAATAAAAAAGGAAAAACAATAGAAAATATAAGAGTTTTCTATAGTTTCATTCTTTATTTATTTATTTATTTATTTCTAAAATGGATTCATGGTACATTTAATTTAATCATCCTTAATCTGAAGGATTGAATAAATCATAAACTCAATATTTAACAGAAAGGAACAAGAATCTCCCAAAATATAGCCCTTGTTTTTCAGCCGATCCTCCTCCTTTTCCATTTATACTGCGTCATGGTAGCTCGTCATCGAGCTAGAGAAAACAGTTTCCCCAAGACAATCAATTCCGACGAAACTACTGTTTGCCGATTGGCATTACTCCAAATTCAATCTTCTTCTTCGACAATGGTGACTCCTATTGGTCTTCTTCTTCCTTCTGCGGCAACGGCAACCTTAAATTCGAGCACATTTGGTTTCCCAATTAAATTTAATAAGGATAAATTAGGAGTCTTAGGGAGTTCAAATATACAATCAATTTTGTTCATAAGACACAGAAAATGGAATACAAGAGAAACAGCGCACTTTATCTCTCTAGGAATTGACAGATCTCGGGCAAAATCAAAAGGGTCGAAACCCATATTTGAGTTTCTAAAGTTCCAAAGGACAAGAAAGTCACGACTCTTTTCTCTTGAATCATCAAGAAACCTCGAAAATGAAGAGAGAAAATCTTACCACTTTGGTGAGATGCATTCTCGGAAGTGTGGGTATGCAGAATGAGTTTCTGAGCGAAATAATCTTTTCCAGGAAGCTCTTTCCCATCATGTAACCATTCAATATGGAATGAGTAATGATTAGGCTGGAGCGAGAAAGAGTGTTCTTTTCCGTTCCGCCTCATCTCTTCTTCGTCCTTTCCAGATTTGTCAGGTTTTTTACCCTTTTTTTAATTAATTCATTTTTTACATAATTTTTAGTAATATAATAACTTAATATTATTTAATTATAGATTTAGCCACTAAGGGAATGCCATGTGTCCCTTATGTGGGATTAACAAAACATTAAAAAACACAAGTTATATATTTATAAATATATATATATAAAATAAGTCATTTCTTTACAAATGTATAAAAACACATGTTATATATATATAATTTACCCTTTCTTATATATAAAATATGAAAACCGAGTAAAGAGGTTAATAGTTGAACTACAGAATGTAAAAATTCAGCCATATTCAACAACAATAACCAACCAAGTGCCATATTTAGTGATGCTTCTAATTAAGGATTGAAATATATTCTTATACAAAATAGTATGATGATAATTTATGCTTTCAAACAATTGAAGCCTTACAAGAAGAACTACCAAACAGAAAATTTGGAGTTGGCGGTTGTTATGTAGGCATTGAAGTTGTGGGGACATTACTTGTATGGTGAAAAATATAAGATTTTCATAGATCATAAGAGCTTAAAGTACATATTTACTAAAAAAAAATTAACTATTAGCAACATAGATGGTTGAAGCTAATTAAAGATTATAACATGGATAAATGGTACCACTAGGGAAAAGCAAATGTAGTGGCAAATGCACTTAGAAAAAAGAAACAAGTAAAAAAGAAGCAAGGCAACATTGCTACATTGATCACTACATAAAAGCACTTACTTAAGGACATGCACAAGTTGGATTTGGAAATTGTGACAAGGGATGTAGGAGTGAGAATAGCAAGTTTACACATCCAGCCAATTATAGTGGATCAAATTAAAGTACAACAGGATGAGAATGTTGAAATTTAAGACTTAAAGAGCAAAATAGAGCAAAGGATGGCACTCGAGTTCAAAATTGATTTTGAAATGTGGGATCAAGTTGTGTTTACTAAGGGATTTAGAATTGAAGAAAGAAGCGTTGGAAGAGGCTCAGTGTTCAATATATTCAATACACCTTAGGAGCACCAGGATGTGTAAGGATTTAAAAGGTCACTATTAGTAGAGAAATGTGAAGTGTGACATAGTTGAGTTTATTTCACAATGGTCAATATGTCAAAGAGTTAAATTTGAATGCAAGAAGTTTGTAGGTGAGTCATAACCCTTATCAACGTTTGAGTAGGAGTAAGAACACATAATTATGGATTTTGTTACCCACCTTTGTAGGATTAAGGACATGCATGATGTAGTTTAGGTAATTATGGATAGATTAACTAAGTTGACTTATTTCATTACAATTAATGTGGGTTTTTGGCCAATATGAGTCCACTTGGTGCTAGTAGCTTTATCGGAGACTTTTGATAATTATATGATGCCAAAAGATAATATAAAATTTAGGGCACTTAGCTTATTAATTCTTGGCCATGCCCCCTACATAGGTCTTCCCCAAAACCCCCCAATAACTAACTAAACAACATATGATGCCCAGTACAACATTTCATCCTCAAACCGATGGATAGTCTAAGAGGATCATTCCAATACTTGAGGACATGTCGAGAGCTTGTATGCTTGAGTTTGGTGAAAATTGGGATGAACATTTTGCCTTAGTTGAGTTTTCCTAAAATAACAGTTATTAGGCGACGGTTCAAATGATGCCCGATAAGGCTTTATATGGTAAAAAATGTAAATCGCCTATTCATTGGGATGAAGTAGGATAAAGATAGCTTTTGGGACTTAGAGTTGGTGTAAGAAACAATTTATAAGCTCTAATTAATGAGATAAAAGATGTCATCAACTCAAAATAGACATAAAAATATGCATATAAAAGGAAAAGGTCATTAGAATTCCAACTTGGTGATTAAGTGCTATTAAAGATCTCTTTAATTAAGGGTTTTGTTAGATTTGAGTTAAGAGGGAAACTGAGCCTGAGGTTCATTGGTTCATTTGAGGTGCTTAAGAAAATTAAGAAGGTAGCCTAAAAGATAACTTTGGGAATAGTATTGGAAGGAGTGCACAATGTTTTTCATGACTCAATATTAAGGAAGTTTGTACTAAGACAAGATTAGACAACAAATCAGGCTTAAGTCCAAATAGTAAACTTAGAGACCTTGAACTTGCAACTGGATTTACTTTGGTTGAGAGACCTTAAAATGATAGATAGGAAAGTCCAAGAGCTAAGAAGAAGAACAATTTCCTATGTAAAGGTCCAATAGGAAATGAGAAGCCACTTAGGAATTGAAAGAAGAAATGAAGAGGAAGTACCCAGAGTTATTCCAAGGTTCAAATATACTTTCATGGATGAAAGTTCCTTAAGAGAGGGACCAGTGGGGTACGGACGTTGAGGGGGGAGATGTAATACTACAAAAAAAAAAAAAACAAAACAAAAGAGAGGTTATATTCATAAATAAGAGCAAATTGGTCTTTTTAATGGGTTACTAAAACTCTACCTCTCTTAAATAGCCACCTTTCTAAAACCCTAGTCCTTACCAAATACTGACTAATTCCTACTTCATTTGTAGAAAACTACTTGAATAGCCCTCAAATTAAACCTTAAAAAGGAGGTCTGGTGGATCTTAAGGTGAGATTGAAGATTCAACTTAAGAAATTCATTTTAAATATTGTTAATCTTAACTTAGACTCTAGAGTTTTCAACGGGAAATTGTCTAATAGTCATCAAGAACAAGTTCTTCAAGAGATTAAGGTAAGTTTCTTAGGGGTTATCTTTATGTAAGTCAATTTTTAAGCTTAATTCTCGGTTTTAGAGGAGTTTTATTTGATTTTTAGTAAGGCTTGAATCTGAAATGAATTATTTATTATAGCTGTTGGGAGAAATTTATATATTTACCATCAAAATTAACAAATATTAGACAAATATAAATTAGATAAAAAAAAATCACCCAAATACTTATGTTATGTCGTATCTTGAAGATAAAATATAATTATTTATACTAATGTCGTACTTTTAAGATGTGATATTTATGACACTAATATAATACTAATGCCACATCTAGAAGATGCGACATTAATGCATTTTCACTTATGTTGCATCTTACGACATTAGTGTATTTGTACTTATGTATTACTTGTGGTGGTATTTAGCTTCATTTCTAAACTTCTCTAAGTGTTTGAGCTAATTCAAGTAGGTTTTATACGTTATCCCCCTTTTAGTTTGAGTTTTTTTTAGTATTCTTGGAGTTTAGGTATAAGGAATTGTTCTTGTAGCTAAGTTATGAGAGCGAATCTGAACTTTGACATTATTGAAAATCATTTTTTGACTAGTGTTCTATGGAGAGTTGAATTCGCATTGAGGTTAGGCCAAGATTTGAAGAAGTTTGGGGTTAGAGTCATGTTGAGTTGTTAAGTAAAAACAACTGCTAGCATCCAGACTCATGGTAAATAGTGTCTAAATGCTAACCCTCTATATTGGATTCTCTAGTGATGTCTGCACACTAGCTTTTGTAGCATTCAGATACCATCCCCTAATTAGGACCCCCTTTTGTTTTTTAAGCTCTAAGTTTCAAACATTCGATCAAGTTTTTACACAACCTTGCCATTTTAAAAAGGCTTCATATTTACCTAAAATACTTAAGTTCCTTGGAAGTATTGCATAGCTACTCTAGTAAGTAAATGGAAGAAGAAGAAGAATTTAAGTGGTTTTGCCTAAGATATTGAGGAACTTAGATTTAAAAGAGTGGTTGAAGGTGCGTCTATAGTCCTATCAATTGGATTAAATCTGAAAGTAAGCTAAGTAATGTGAAAGAGTTAAGTTAGGATTTTATAATAGAGTAAATGGTTGAAAAGATGAAGAATCTAAGTTGAGCTTGTCATTTTGTAATAGAGTAAATGGTTGAAAAGATGAAGAATCTAAGTTAAGCTTGTAGACACTTTATTTTTTTCTGTTTTATTTTAGTATTTTTATTGAGTCGAGTTAAAATAAAATAACAAAATAATAATAAAATTAAAAAATATATAAAAAATGAAAATTGAAAAATAAAAAATAAAGTGTCAAGTCGTATCAAGTTAAGTTGAGTTGAAACGAGTTGTTTAGAGTTAAATCGAATATTCGTGAGTACTTAATTTAATAAATTTTAAGTTATTGAAAGATGGACCTTTATTAAAATATCGTGTCTAGTCCGATATAAAGTGAATTTTTATCTAATTTATATTGAGCCAAAATAGACTTAGGATTTATTAAGTAGATTATTGAGTTAAATCAAGTTAGATTGAGTCAGGAAGCTCAAATTAAAATAGGGTTTTTAGAAACTAGGTTCAATCTTTAAAGAATTTAAATCGTATCTTCCATATATGGGATTCGTTATTATATCTTTCGCATCTAAGGTTTGTTGAGATCAAATTTATATTTAAAAAGATACAAAAGATTTGATTGTGTATCTTATAAATATTGAGTCAATGGTAAAGTTTAAAGACAGTTTCACAATCTCCAACATATAATACAATATCACTACACTCATCCCTATATAATTCATGATAAGTGTAAATTATTTTACACTTTCAAAGTATGTTTAGGCATAAAATTGATCATAAATGTGATTTAATTCTTTAGATTGGGTACTTAATTGAATAAAATAATAATTTTAGGTAAATCAAAAGCAAAGAGAGGAAGTATACACAAGAATAACAACTTTCAAGTTAGCCATGACCATGAAGGAGAAGAAATAAGTATAGAAGCATCAATCACGGGCGTGATAATGAAGCAATGAAGAATCCACCGTGGTTATGTCCTCAATCACGGCTGTAATCAAGGAAAATTTTATCAATCCCCCTGTCAATCATGGCCGTGATTGAATAGCAAAAGGATAATTACGACCATGGTAATGGGCGTGATGAGATATAATAATGCGACGAGGAGTTCACGGCCTCAATAATGGTCGTGATTGGTGAAGAATAATTCTTTTCGAAACTATTATACCTCGAGTCATGGGCATAATAGGAAGGAGCACAACTATTCTTCTCAACCTTTTTACATGAACCAATACATGGGAAACGTCAAGTGGTGCCGTGAAAGAGTAAATTCAAGTTTTTTTATGGGGAGAATATAAAAAAACTACCGCAAGTTGTGGAGGGGGGATTCTTTTTAAATATCAAATTTAAGGAGAGTAGACATCATTTAAAACAACACATCACTTGTCTACACACATACACATTTTTACTCTTCCTCGTACTAGTTTGTATCCTGTATCATTTCCGAAGTGTGTACTATATTTTTCCTAAAGTCACTCAAGAGAGACGACGGGAATTCTTTGTTCGTGTATTTATCAAACTTCTTCAATGGAATAAAAAAGGGTTTTTGCTTTAACTATTCTATGTTTTATTTCTGTTTAATTATATTTCATATTAGTTTATGTTGTTGGTTTATCATATGTAAGTAATTCATTAGGGCTTGCTTCATTAATTAGTATGATCGAGTGCTTGCAAAAAAAAAAAAAGTAATTTCTTAACATTTGTTAATTTTGATAAATGACATTTAATGAATCCAAGTACGGTGTAGTATACGGCATTGAATTAGGGAGAATTTCAATAGAATATGTCGAAAGATAATTCTATTGAATAGATCTAGTTCATTGGAATAACTTATTCCTGATAATAGAAATATTATTAAGAAAGTTACTATATTCTTAAGGGAATTGATACATTAACATAACATTAATATAATCTTAGTTAGCTGTTAATTAGAGAGAGATTCCAATAGACACAATTAGGATTAGAAGTAAGTAGTTTTGGGAAGAATGCTTATATATTTTAATTTCCCACAGTTAATATGTATTAGGATGAAAAGTATTTTGGTAAGGTTATACTAAATGATAACGCAAGCCTGCATGTTAAGTGTATTTTCATAATTGTTTTTGTAATCATTATATTAATCACTTTAGATTGTAGATCAGTGTAGTTTAGTTACTATTAAGAATCTTAATAAATGATCACTTGATGAAATTGATTGCTAGATAGTAGGAAAAATTATTAAGTATTAGTGTTTGAGTCATTTTCCCAATGGAGAAAACCTTATATTCATCCATACTATAAAACGATAAGTACACTTGCCTGTCAAACCGAGTTAGGGATATAATATAAGTTTATAAATTGTAAAACTAGGAAGCTCTGTTTAGAGGCGATCAATTCATAACCACATAATTCAAATCTACGCAACACATAATTTCTCACCAACCCTCACTCACTCTTTACCGTACTAAACACTCCTTTACTACACACACGACGCACACTACATACTCACTCGCCTAACACCGCATGCCCAAATTGCCTGATACCTCATGTACTGTCGCATCCTCAAACACCGAGCACTCAGTCACATAGCACACTGCTATACATGTCGCACCCTTACACATCAAGCGCTCGGTTATACAGCACTCACACTCCTATGCACTTGACATACCTAACTTTACTCCAACCATTCACTTTTACACATAGTTTACTTATACCCATTCACACGGTAGCTCACTATCCACAATCTACAACGACCACATACGCCCTATCCATCCACGCCATACACATAAACTGATCACTGTCCGTCTAATTCACTCATAGCCCACATCTAGCACAACACATCAACGCCACACGACATCCTGACACAAACACACACGACATGCACAAATCACACTAAACATGATCCACAGCTACGCGCACGGCACCGTACACGCACACAATCAATACATGTACTGAGCATCTAAACATAGTTCAGGTAGTCACAACACGGTCAATATTCAATTATTTAATTTTTTTTATTAGTTGACTAATTATTTTACTAATTAGTTTCCTTTAGTACAGATTTTTTTATTATATTTTTTTATTTATTGTCATATCATTTGCTATATTTCTTTTAGATAATTTCGATTTTTTGATAATTTAGTTAAGTTGCATTTTTTAGCCAAAATTGCATTTTTGTAAAATAGGATATCTTTTCTTTGAAATCTATATCTTCAGAGAAGATACATATCTTAGTGTATTTTACATAAAGGATTTAGAAAAGATTTTTTCTTTTTGATATGTGGTTATTTTTTTAAAAAAAAATAAAAAAATCTTAACTGGAGTTTTAAAAAAGATTTAGTTAATAAGTTTTTTTTTTTAAATAGATTTGTGAAATTAGATTTTTTAGTTTTTTTTAAATAATAAATTATCAAATAAATGTAAATATGACTCGATTTTCAAATCTAAAAAGAATCCACGCACTAAATCTTTTCTAAAAAAACTACGTTAATTTGATCCTAACTAGCGGATACATAGAAATTTTCAGGGCAATTGTACAAAATATAATAATAATGAAACTTTTTCTCATTTTTCTTGAAAAATTCATAATAAAAAATTCATTTTAGTTATTTTTTGCATATTTGTATATATCTTAATATTTTTATAAAAATCATAAAAATAAAAGCTTATTGTTATTTTTTTTATTTTTTACATAGTGACTTTTGTCTTAATAAGCTAGTCCATGAATCCTGATTTACTTGTTAAATTTTATAAAAGATTAATTTTTTTAGCTACTAGTCTACAAATTTTCTAAAAAAATTAATCTTTTAAATTTAACTGGTTGACAATTGTAATTTTTTAAAATATTTTTTTAAAACATTTTTTAAAAGAAAAATATTTTTCCTTAATTTAATGTCAAATAATTTATATTAAGTGGGCTGAGCTTAATATATATTAAATTAAGGAAAATGAAGTAAGGCTTGACAAAATTGGCGACTTTATTGGAGATGCTAGTGGGCTAGCCGTGTAAAAATAAAAAATTAGTTAATGGACTTTCATTTTTAATTTCTTTTTATTTTCTTTCTATTGTAATTTAGATGTACCGACTGATTTTTAGTCATGCAGGTTTTAAGAAAAAACCTGGCCCATTAGGCTCGTATTAAGGATTTGAGGGGGGTTTTATTTATTAATAACCATTTACATGCTTAGATGTGGTCAAACCCGAGTCACCCTAGGAACTTAGGATAAGCCGCCATTGTATAACCTTCAGGTTGCTGGGGTCTTTACCCCCGCCTGTTGGTAATAGACGAGCCCACTCAAGCTTTGATATAGCCCATTAAGTTTTTTTCTAGAAATCCTTGAAGCTATAGAGCTTAAAACTTGTAGACCTTACCCTCTTTTATCATTCCTTTTGAAAAAGAGGTAGTTATTTTTAAATTATAAGAAAAGTCTACCTATGGTCGGTTCGTCGTTTTTGTTTTCAAAAAAAGGAAAAATTAAAAATCAATAACCCTTATATATAAGTATTCACAAGTTTCATTTCTTTTCAAATCTTATTTTGGATTTACCCATATATAAGGATACTCTTTAACTGCGGATTCATAATATTTCCTATAATTTATTAATTACTGGGCCTTATTGTATTACATGTGTGTATAACATGCTATATTCTTTTTATATTTAATTTTATTTTTTTCTTGTTAATGCTTGTTTCTATGTAATTATTTTTTTTTATTTCTTCCATTATATGTGTTTTTTTTATATTGCCTCTGAATGAGTAAAAGGCTGCGTAATTTAAAAAAAAAATTAAAGAAACTGCAAAATTATTAATATCATATCTAGCTTTATTGTAAATTTAAAGTCTCGTTGTAAATTGCATCATTTCATGTTTTATGTAATATAGATATGGAAAGTCAAGGTAGTATCAATTTTAAGTCCATTCATGAGGTTTAGTTAGATAAGTACTCTTTCCCTGAGGTTATCCTGAAAGACTAGTTAAATCAGCTTCCACCCACCAAGCAAGACCGCATTCGCAAGAAGATTAGGCCGGTCATTTCCCTCATGCGGGAGTAGCTCCACTAGCCTCTAATTAAAGCCCTTATCTATTACTGAGATCCAAAATCTGCAGCTTTTAAGTTTGGCTCACATGTGTTAATACCCAATTTAGAAGAATACTCGTAATTACTTAGTGCTCAGCCTCTCGAAACAGGTATAACCATCTCAGATCTTAGAGTCTAGCCCGAAAAAGCCTTCATGACTTTGCTAGAAATCAAAAAGACAGCTCGAGCACCATTCTTATCTTCATATGGTAAGAAATGTCTTAGCATCTTAAGGTTAGTAAAATGGTTTTCAAGACCAATAGCTTATCAGAAATATCGTCATATCTTTTGTGGAGGATACGAACTGTGGACTGAGAAAAAGGTAAATGCCTTTATCATAGTAGTATTTGGGATAGTGTTGTTCCCCCTCAAATATGGTCAAGTCCATTATAGGGTAGCTGAGCTAGTAACTTAATTCATGGCTGGTAAATCCTATATACCGGTGTTATTGGCAAAGCAATTCAGGGCATTCACCCATTTAAGCAAGCAGGGGCATGGGTACTTCACGACTAACCCTACAATCCTTATCGTATGGTTTCTCAATTACACATGTGGGTATGGAGAGAATCTTCTTAGAGCGTCCTTGACTAAAAAGGTGAATCTGATTAACAACTTTGCTCACCACCTTATGGTATCAAAAGAAGCTCAATTTAAAGGATGGGCATCAGTTATAAGCAAGATGCAACTAACAAATTTTATTGAACAACTAGGTGGAGCAACTGTACTCAAGCCATCCTAAGGTGCATTGATTATACAGGGTCCTTCTCATTAGCATTACAAGTTGTAGAGGGTATTTCCCAGCTTATGTCATCGGATAGTTGGAGCCCCATCAAGAGATAGCATATAGAGATTCCTTGGACAATGTTACATTGAATTACCAAGATTCTTATTTACCTACCGCTACTTTGATTCAATGACTAATAGAACTCGTGAAACTATGGGAACAGAGGGAAGTCAAGAAGATAGTCAACGTAAGAGCTTTGAGGGGCAAAGTCAAAGAATACTGGGCTATCAAGCAGTTTATCTATGAATAACTAGAGAAGACTGGAAAGATACAATATGAAGCTACAGATGTATTCAGACATGAGCCAAAACTAAAATACCTTTCACCTACTAAGCAAGCCTGCTAAGATACCATGCAGGCCATAGTTGAAGCCCAGTTCTAAGAATGCAAAAGAATCATTGAAGAATTAAAGATGGAGAATGAGAGATTGCTGGAAGAAAATTAATTCTTAAGGAGTATGATTCGAGAAAGAGATGTTACAGTCTGAAAGCTGATGAAAGAATTCGATGAAGCTCGTCCTAGCCAGATCCATCAGCTCTTATAGATATAGGATTTGATTTTTTGTTTTAAAAGATTAGTTAGGAGTTTATTTTTTTTTCTTTTAATCCGTTATATAAGTTTGATTTTATGATGATTAATAAATTTGTAGCTTCATTAAATGAAAACCTTTATTGTGTAGTCTTTTGCTCGTGTTTTTTTAGTTGCCTTTAAAATAAAATAAAATAAAATAAACAACAAAAAAGAAGCAAACAACAAAAAAAAAAAACAAAAACAAAAAAGGTAAACAACAAAAATTTTTAATTCATAAAAATGTCTATGCTCGAGTCTTTGTAGGAATTTGAAGATAGCGCCCAAGTGAGCAAACTCAATCAGAAGCCTGATATTCACTCATTCCAAAGCAAGAATGTCAACTCATGGTAATGGAAAAGTTAGTCAAATTAAGCCTGATCCGAGAGTTGCAACCCTGGAAGAAAACATGAATAAGATGGCCAAACAAATCCAAGCTCTCACTTGGGCTATTGGAATTCTCAATGATAAACAAGTATCTCAAGTCAACCCGAATCGGAATGCAGAAGCGACCCCTCCCCCTGAACTGAAAGATGTAGAATCGGTCCCTAATGTTGATACATGGAGGAAGGAGATCGAGGAAAAACACTAAGGGATGGAAATGAAATTTATGCAAAAGTTGACCAAAAAGATGAAAATCCTAGAAATGGTTAACGAGCTTGAGCAGATGGAAATGATCAATTTGACAACTTATGAAAACGATGATTTCCCGAACAAAGTTTCAAATTCCAGAATTCAAGAAATATGATGGGACCAATTGCCCAAACTCCGTACTAGGCTGTACATCAGAAAGATGGGAAAATATACGAAGTATGATAAGATGACGGTTCAAACCTTTCAAGATAGCTTGACTAGGCTGGCCCTAATTTCGTATGACCAACTAGACTTAAACGAGATCGAAATGTAAGATAAGTTAACCCAAGCTTTCTACAACCAATATAAGTTCAATATTAAGGTGTCCCCATCCATGTGAGATTTGAATAATCTGTGAAAAAAGGTCAACGAAAGTTTTAAGGAGTATGCTTAGAGATAGAGGGGCATGGCAGCTAAGATAACTCCACTGTTAACAAAAAAATATCTAACTTTTGCCTTTATCAATACTCTCGAAAGCCCATACTACCAACATTTGGTAGGAAACCTTGCCTCCAACTTTGTAGAAATTGTAGCCTTGGGGTACTAAATTGAGGAAGCTATTGCTACTGTAAGGCTCCCTAATCTTAAAGTAGTTGAGAAGAAGATGCCTCTCACAAGATTTTCTAACAAAGCCAAAGAACCTATTTTAAGTGTCGTCAATATTAGCAACCTTATTAAACCTGTAGCCCCGATAGCCATGTCAAGAGGATTTAATCCCCTACTAAATCCAAATCAGAATAACCGCCTACAAAGGAGACAAATTACTCATATACCCATTCCTTTAAACTAGGTTCTTGCTCGACTAAGGAAGGAGAATCTCTTGACATTTGAAATACTGAAAGAGGGACAAAGACCGAGAGACTACAACCAGAGCTCCGTTGCGATTATCATTTAGGGTAAGTGAGGCATTCTATGGCCCAATGCTAAAGACTCAAACATAAGATCCAAGATCTTATTGATGCTAAGTTGGTTCAATTAGACTTCATTCAGACTCCTACTCCCAACGTAGGTAATAATCCTCTACCAAATCATGGATGCTCAATCAATGTGATCATCTCTAAAGTATCTGAACTAGAGATTGATCTAGATAGTCTTCCTATCACTATTGAAGAGATAGCTTGGAATCTAAGGCAAGCTGGACACTTGTGGAAAATGAATCTCAAAGATAGAACTCGAACTAAACCGGTAATATATCAATTGTTGAAGGATGGGAAAATAAAGAAAGATGACATTATGGCTATAACAGTTCCAAAACCACGAAAGAGATGTACTTAGAAGGAGCTCAGATAAAGGTATGAAGCCAAAGATCTGACGGTTGATACCTTAGG
This sequence comes from Lumnitzera racemosa, assembly GCA_024138005.1. Lineage (NCBI taxonomy): Eukaryota > Viridiplantae > Streptophyta > Magnoliopsida > Myrtales > Combretaceae > Lumnitzera > Lumnitzera racemosa. The sequence goes on from JAMXBC010000002.1 coordinate 116,166,441, forward strand.
AAATCCATTAGGAAAGTTTGAGTATTTAGTCGATTACATTGGTTCACTCACCATATATGCTGATGAACCACCTATTGGATGGGGTTCCGAATTTGAGGAAGAAGATAAGCTTATTGCAAAAGCTAAGAAGATAGTGAGAATGGTTGGAGTGATTGAAGGTGGGCCTAAACCTTTGGTTTTTCAATACTACGGGAAGACTAAGAAGGTTGAAGAATTGAGTAAGCCCGAGAAAATTGCTTTTAATTTTTTGATAGCTTTAGAGAATTACAAAGCAACCCCTATAGATTACCAAATGGTGAATCAGATAACTAGGTCCTTATTACTTATGGTCGGTGGGCTTACATGCTCGGGACAAGTCTATGACCAGAGCAAAGAGGCCAAGAAGAAGACTACTATGGAAGAGGTTTCTCAAAAGATCTTTGAAGATATGAATGAGAAAGATTAGAATGTTGCCAAGAAGATAGTAAAAGCTAGTGAGTACAAGATTATGAATCAACTAGCCAAAGTATTAGCTTAGATCTCTCTAATGGGTTTATTGTTGTCATCAGATACTCGCTAAGAAGCTTTAATCAAAATTCTAAAAGATGTCAAAGTACCTGAAGGGATTTTCATTGAGAAGCTGAGATTAGTGGTTAATTCGATATTTGCGATGAATCAAATTTCATTCTCATTAGATAAGCTAGGTGAAGGATACTAGTACATAAAACCTCTTTTCATAGTAGTCAAGTGTGCAGGGAACGTAGTTGCTCGGATGCTAATTGATAATAGGTCTTTACTAAATGTGTGTCCACTGGTGATATTGAATTTGCTTGGAGTAAAATAAAGCCTAGCTCGATTTCATTAAAGGCTTTTAATGGATCAAAGAAGGAGATACTGAGAGAAATTAGGTTGTAAGTCGAGATCGGTCCACAAATTTTACTATTCCATTTCAAGTCCTAGATATACTACGTACTTTTAATCTTCTATTAGGAAGGCTATGGATTCACTCAACAGGAGCAATTCCATATAGTTTACATCAAAAAGTGAAATTCATGGCAAATGGGCAATTGGTTACTATTCTTAGGGAGTAAGACTATGAGATTTACAAAAAGACGACTATTCCATATGTCGTGAGTAAGGAATTGGAGGAACTAGGATTATAGATTTTTTATGAGGTCAACATGATTAAAGTTTCAAGACAGGGGGCACGAGGTCGCTTGGAATAACCTAGGCAACAGATTGGAACATTCGGACTTAGATATAAGCCTATTGAAGAGGAGATTCAAGAAATGAAGACCAAAACTAGAGGCAAGAGAGGAGATCAATTGTACCATGCTCATATGGATCTTCCAAACCTCCTTTAGACATTCCTATTACCAGCTTATGTTCAACAACCTGAAGTAGCCAGTTTATCCAAGGCTTTGGCTCAATAATGTAGCATTGTCTAAACTAAAAGAAAGATATCGGCATCCCAACTTCCTTATGCAACTAATTTTTCGTTCCCGTTAATAGGTCTCTTTAGAAAAGTAATACCAAATCAATTATAAGCATTCGATTCAAAAATTAGTTCGATTAGTTAGGCCTTTTTGTTCAGACAATTTGAATTCATTCAATAAAATTAGTTCCTTTCTTTCTTTCAATTCTTCTTTGTTATTTACTCGTTATCCTTTGCTTTTTCCTAACTCTTCAGATTCGATAAAAACGATGAACATAATGGATATCTCGTACCTATGAAGGATGAAAGTACCATTATCATCTTCAACCTTACTAGGTCAAACATCGGGGATGATATTGAGACTCCAAGCAAAGTACAAGAGAGTTAGTGTCAATTTGAACAGAGGCAAGTGATTATTGATGCACCGATAATTGTAATTAACTTGGGAATAGAAGAGAATAAGTGAAACTTAAAAATTGGGGGTAATTTGACGAATGATCAGAAGCAGGAGTTGTACGTTTATTGTTAGAATACCTAGACATATTCGCTTGGTCTTATAGGGACATGCCTAGTTTGGATTTGTCTATTGTAGTTCACAAGTTACCAACCAGAGAAGATATTAAACCTAAAAGGCAAAGGCTTAGGCGGTTTAGGCTAGATATACTCCTTAAAATAAAGGAAAAAGTAAAGAAATTATTAAAAGTCGAGCCAATAAAAGTGTTAAATTACCTTGAATGGGTAGCCAATGTGGTGCTACTACTGAAGAAAAATGGGAAAGTTAGGGTATGTGTAAACTTCTATGATTTAAACCAGGCAACACCTAAAGATAATTTTCCCTTACCACATATTGATGTATTGGTTAACAACACGACAAGAAATCATCTCTTCTCATTTATGGATGGTTTCTCAGGATAAAATCATATCAAGATGGCAAAAGAAGATGAAATCAAAACTACCTTCGTTACCACTTGGGGAACGTTTTATTATCGTGCGATACCTTTCAGGTTGAACAACGCTAAGGCAACTTATAAGCATGCTATGGCAACTCTATTTCATAATACGATGCATTAGGAAATTGAAGTCTATGTAGATGATATGATTTGAAAATCCAAAAAGAATGAGAATCATGTTAATGTTTTGCGTAAACTGTTTAAACGGTTGAGGAAGTTTAAACTAAAACTAAATCCAAAAAAGTACATCTTTAGAGTAACCTCGAGTAAATTGTTGGGTTTTGTAGTCAGTAGAAAAGGAATTGAAGTGTACTTAGATAAAGTCAAGGCAATCGTAAACATGCTTACACCAAAGACTATAAAAGAAGTATGAGAATTGTTGGGGAGGTTGAATTACATTGCTCAGTTTGTATCGTAGCTAACTGATAAATGTAAGCCATTATTCAATCTTTTGAGGAAGAATGTAGTGATAGAATAGGACGAAGAGTGTGAGCAAGCATTTGCTAAAATTAAAAAATATCTCATGTATCTAATAATACCGATCAATCCTACACCAGGACAGCCATTAATTCTTTATTTAACGATCTTTCCTAAATCAATGGGATGTATGTTAGGGCAGAAAGATGTAAAAGGTAGAAAAAAGCATCCAATATATTATTTGAGTAAGAAATTTACAGAAGGCAAATGGAAATACTCAAACATGGAGAGAACATGTTGTGCTTTAATATGAGTGATGTACAGGCTCAGAGAGTATACTCTCTATTACTCAATAGAGTTATTGACAAAACATAACCCATTGAGGTATTTAGTAGAAAAGCCAGCAGTGATCAAGAGAATATCGAAGTAGCAGATACTGCTCTCTAAGTTTGATATCAAATACGTAAGTTAGAGTTTAGTCAAACGGTAAGCAATAGTTGATCAATTAGCAAAATACCTACTGGAAGATGAAGATGATGGTTTGAAAGCTTAGTTTCCAAATGAGAATGTGATGGTGGCGAATGAACTGAGTGGTGAAAAATTAGAATAAAGAATGTATTTTGATGGAGCAGCCAATGTATTCGGATGTGGGATAAGAGCAGCACCGGTATCATCTAAGAGTAATTATTTCCCTGTGGTAGCAAGGTTAGCATTTTCATATATGAAATATATAGCATAATATGAGACCTGCATTTTAGGACTCAAAATGGCCTTAGACATAAGAATACAAAAGCTTGAAGTATATGGAGTTTCTTCCCTTATAATTCTCTAAATCTTGGGAAAATATAAGACAAAAGATGAGAAGTTGATACCTTATCATGAGCATTTAGGAAGGCCGATTGAAAGATTCCAAGAAATTTCATTCACTTACATTCCAAGAACCCAAAATTAATTTGTTGATGCACTCACCATTAGCTTCGACGCTAAAATTCATGAATGAGATAGAAATTCAGCCTCTAAAGATTGAGGTAGAGGAAAGACCAGCTTTTTATCTGACAGTTAAAGAGAAGGAACTAAAAAGCCCTAATGTTATGATATCAAAAAGTTACTTTAAATAGGTGAGTTCCCTAACAATGTTAATAAAAAAGATAGAAAAGTCTCAAGGAGATTAGCTGCCTATTTCCTGTTAAGTGGAGCTATGTTGTACAACAGATCACTAGATGCAACATTGTTAAGATGTGTAAATGAAGAGGAATATGAGAATTTAATGAAAAAAGTGCATGAAAGAGTCCGTAGTCCTCATATGAATGAGTACATGTTAGTTAAGAAAATCATTAGGATGGGATATTTTTGGATGACAATGGAATCAGACTATATCGAGCATATGAGGCATTGTCACCTATATCAGGTATATGCTAATAAAATCGATGCTCCTCCCCAAGAATTGCATCTGTTGTCAGCTCCTTGGCTTTTCTCAATGTGGGGGATAAACATGATTAGTCCAATTTCACTAACAACCTTAAATAAGCATAGATTTATTCTAGTTGTGATCGATTATTTTACTAAATGGGTAAAAGCAACGCCATATGTTACAATAACCAAAGGAGTGGCATTCAAATTTCTCAAAAGAGATATCATTACAAGATATAGTGCGCCCGAGTCCATTATTATGGACAACGGGTCAAATATGAACAACAAGCTGATGGCTGATGTATGCAACCAATTTAAGATCAATTATAGAAACTCAACTCCATAGTAACCTTAGATGAATGGGGCAATTGAAGCCACTAATAAGAATATCAAGAGAATCATTAAGAAAATAGTAATCACTTATAGAGACTGCTACGAGATGCTTTCCTTTGCTCTCATAACTTATAGCACTTCAGTCAGAACCTCTACAGGTGCAACACTTTGTTCATTAGTCTATGGAACTAAAGCGATACCATCGGTAGAAGTAGAACTACCTTCGTTCTGAGTATTGGCAAAAATTCAGCTCGATGAAACAGAGTGGGTAAAGAAGTGAATGGAGCATTTGAATCTCCTAGATGAAAGGAGGCTTACTGCAATATGTCATGGTCAGTGTTACCAATGGTGATTGATCTGAACCTTTAACAAGAAAGTGCACTCGAGGTAGTTCAAAGAAGGAGATTTGGTGTTAAAGAAAGTATTGCCGAATATAAAAGATCCTGGGGGCAAATTTACTCCGAATTATGAAGGCTCTTATATGGTAAAAAGGGTATTGTAAGGAAATGCATTAATGTTGATAGAAATGGATGACTCTAAATTAAGGGGACTTATGAATTCAGATGTAGTCAAATTGCATTATCAATGAAAACTGAGTTCAATAAAGATTCCAATTTTTCTTGAGAATTGTTTGTGGTTAATCTTTCATCATTTACAAGTAAAGTGGATATCCATAAATGTTCTCGAATTCAAATGGTCATTGACCAACAAACACTTCACCAATAAATCCTTATATACCGTATTTCTTAGCTTCATACACTTAAATACCAAACACTTATCAATGAATTTGAGTCACCAAATAAATTGAAATCGAATGTTCTTAATGATTTAATCTAGTTCTTTTGAAAAGAGATTTATTTTTTAAGAACCATAGAGAGGTGGAAATTGAGACTTGCGATGACAAAAGCAAAATCAAGACATAAGTATGGTATGGATACAAGACTCATCAACAAAAGTTTTCGATCATGAAGAAGATAAAAAAAAAAGGAAAAAGGAAAAGGAAAAAAAGCAAGCATAATACTTTGGTGATATTCTGCTATCTGAATGAGTAAATATCGGGAGTCAATGTAAGGTATGTCGATTCGTTGCTATTGGCTAGATTCTCCATTCACAGGTAAAATGATTCTAAAAATCTTTAAAAAAGATATTTAGGAGAATTAAAAAGGCTTTTTGAAATATCGAAGAGATATATCATCTTCGAATTATCCACTAAATCAAAACAAGTTAATTAACCCTAGTGGTTTTTATCCTATCCTTTCAAAATAGGCACCCTATTAGCCACCATGTTCTAATCCCCGCAATCAGCTACTCGAGATTTGGTTCATAAAATTTATGATGATCGAGCAAATTGCCCGATCCAATCCAAATTTTACGATAAAGCTAGAATTATTAATAAAAATGATCTTGTAAATTTAAATTTAGGAAAATAATAATAAAATGATTAATTAATATAATATTTAATTTTATGAAAATTTTTCGTTATTTATTAGAAACGCTTAGAACAAATTATAATATGAATTTACATATAGGTATAAATACGCATAATGATTTAAAATATGCTAAAATAATGTTAATTAATTAAATAAAATGCATGAATAATTAAAGAAAAATTCTAGAATTAAGGTATGGTAACTAGGGGGAAGAAGAAAAAATTAACCAATCAAATTGACACAATTAAAAAAAAAAAAGCAATTTGGAAAAGGATAAGGTCCATGTTTAGTTAATTTAATGCATAAAAAATCTCCTTAGGCTCTATAAATACCCAAATTAAATCAGAAGCTCACTTGGTCAATTTAGGACCTAAAAAAAATTTGGGAGATGAGAAAAAAGAAGGAAGAATATTTTACAAAAAAATTAAAAAATTCATGTACAAATAGAGGTTATAAGGTGAACCCAGACCCAATGAGCACCTAGAAATGGACGGCTATCACCACCACATGATAGTAGCAGCACCCAAGTTAGTTGACATGGCCCTAGTGGTCGGAGCAACCAACGCCGGTAAGTTCCAATTCTCTCCCAATTTTTCTTAAATTGTTAAAAATATTAAACATATTCAGAAAATTATGAATCTTGTTATTTTGAGATATCTTAGTGTGTAAATTTAAGGAAAAATTTTATTTTGATGAATTTATGCTTAGAAATATATTATCCTTAAAAAATCTTAAAAATAAATTACTTTAAGAGTATAATTTTGAATCCAAAATTTTTGTGTAAGCTACTTGAAAGTTATAGAATAGTGCTACGAAGCTCTTTTTTCAAAAATTAATTTTCAAAATTTTTAGATAAGTTTCAGGCCGTGGAATGATGCATAAAATGAGTAATTTAGGATTAATTAAGTAATTAAATAGATAATTACTGATTTAATACATAATTATATGTTTTGGGATATTAAAATCTGATTAAGCATGATATTTGTAGCATTTAGGGTGTTATATGTAATTATTAGAGTATTACGTAGTATATATGTAATAGGTAAAAATGGTATATTTAAGATTAATTTTGTAAATTTGGGTAATTAGGTATAAATTTTTACTTGGGATGAAATTAGACATTTGATATATTATTGGATAATGAAGGATAATATATGTAGTGTTAGGAGTGCTAATTAGGAAAAATAGGTCAATAACATGTAATAATGCATAATATGCAAAAATTGGAAATATAATAAATCAAAGATATTAGAAGAAAAATTGATATTACACTAATAATAGGAATATACAATAAATCTAGTAGAAAACTTAAATTTTGGTATTTATATGAAAAATATAAAATTTTCTCATATCGAGAATAAATTCGGTACATTAATAAGGATTAAGGTATACTGAGTATAATAAAATATTGATTTAAGACCAAAAGTAATAATTAGGATGCTCAAGTCTAATGTGATTAATTTCACATTAGTGTTCGAATCACATTTTTAGGATTTATGCATAATACTTGTAAGTAAAACTAATTTAAAACCTGAATCGAAATCGGATTTGGAACTTCAATCATAAACTAACCTAGAATGAATTGATAATACATAATAATATATAAATGGAAATCTTAGTTAAATCTTAATCTAAATTTGATATATTATAGGAGATGCGAAGACAAGTTGACTGCGACAAGTTGAGTGAGCAACTTAAGGATTCCAAGTAAGTTGAAATTAATAAGTTATTGTATTTCGAAGTACTAATTTGTAGTATCGGAGGCTTTGAATTATACTTGATTGTGTTTGCTAAATAGTCAATTGTGCGTATGTGTTTCTTTCTAAGTTGATAATGTGATTTGATTTACTGCTTTGGTTTGTATTGTATGATTTGTATAATAAGATTGATCACCATAAACTGGACCTAATGACTTATAAACATGAATCGAACCTGTAGAGCAACCCATTAAGGGAAAACTAAGATTCTCCAGCCAAATACCGATCCCTTTAAAAGGGATAGCGTTGAATAACATAATTAGTTCCTTCTTCATCCTTAGTCATACTAAATGACAGGTGAGGAGGTCGCGACAAAGATAAAGACAATGGTTCGAAGGTAGTCATAGGAGGAGCAATGTCTCCTTTGCACAAGCCTGGGTTTTGTTGCGAACTATGATCAAGAATATACAAGACCGGTCATTGAATGGATCCAAGTTTACAGAAAGCTCGAAAGAATTAATTAAAGAAAGTACAAAAGGAATGAATGATGAATGAAAGGTAATCAAAACCCATAAATAGCTCCAGAGGATATGATGCACCAATGAAATTTTTGAAGACTCACAGCGCAATTCAATATAACGCACGAATCAGTCTTGTAAGGTTACTCGTCACCTAACCTTGCTCAAGGGTTAAGATAAAAATGATATCGAGAGTAAACAAAGTGTTTACGTAAGGAAGAAAATACTCAAATGTATTAACGATAATCTCATTCCTACAGCAATAGGTACAAGGGTATTTATACCTATAAGTTAGAGCCTTGCCCAAAAAGGAAAAGATAAAAAGGGCATTTCCTAATGAAGTAATGGACAAGATACAAAAGGTTAAAAATAACTATATAAGAAAAACAATCATTGATGCAACGGATTCTACTATGATACTGTACACTTGGCGATGCTACATTAGTGAGATTGTATGCAAACAAAAAAAAAGAACAACTGGCTTGCTTGAGGAAGGATAACTTAATCAGTCTAGAGTCTCTCTTTCTCGGCATCTTGGCAAGGAAGATGCCGAGTAATAGGTCAACTCAGGCATAAGTGAGTAATCTTCAATTCGATATACTATAGAAAGATAGGCAGTCATATGGCTCAGCATGAAGAGTGACTCGACAAAGAAGTACTCGGCCTCGACAAAGAAGTACTCGGCCTCGACAAAGAAGTACTCGGCCTCGACAAAGAAGTACTCGGCCTCGACAGGGGTTGGCTGGAACAAAAAGATTCGTTGTGCCAGACCCTCTATTCCTAGGCCTCGACTATGGGTCAGAGGACCGGTAGCCTGATTCCCATCATTTCCTTCGACTTATTTTGGATTTAGGATCAAATTTAAATGGTCTTCACTTAGTTCTCCATCAGGGTGATACGGATTGAGGTTGGCAATGTTAAAGGCATCAGAAACCCCATAGTCCTCGGGAATTCCAATCTATAGGCATTATCAGTGATCTTCTGGAGGGTTCTGAAAGGTCCTTTCGCTTTTACAAATAATTTGTTTCTCCTCTTGTTCGAGAACCGTTCCTTATTGAGCTGCAGCCACACCAAGTCTTCTGGCTAAAATTGTTTAGCCGTCTTACCCTTGGTCTTTTCTCACATTCTTCCAACAGCTTGGTCGATGTACCAAGTGACCTTATTATAGATGTGCCAAAGGGATCATGCTCTAGCCGAGGCGTCGTGGTCCTCTTGTGTGGGTCTGGGTGTAGGGGTGTGATCAAGGGGCAACTCGGGATTGAAACAATAGACCACTTCGAAGGAAATCTACTTAATGGTGTCATGTACGGTCCGGTTGTAAGCAAACTCAACCACGGGTAACCAGACGTCCCAATTAGCCAAGTTCTTACCCACTGTAGCTCGGAGTAGTGATCACAAAGTGCGATTAACCACTTCTTTTTGGCTATCAATTTAAGGGTGGCAAGAAGTACTGAACAATAGTTTAATCGCCATCCAACGCCATAAAGTCCTCCAGAAATGATTCAAGAACTTTAAGTCTCTATCGAAGACCATGCTTCTCAATACGTTGTATATCCATAAAAACTCTTACAAGAAAAGAGAAACAATAACTAAAGCATCATTAGTTTTTGAGCAAGGCACGAAGTATGCCATTTTGTTGAACTGATCCATGCTCAATTCAGTCCATGGCTTTGTCAGGACAGGAAAAGGTACTGTTTTCCCTTGTACGGCTCCGTACTTGGCCTTCTTGCACAAAGCACAGCCTTCAACCACTCAATGCACATCTCTTCTCATCTTAGGCCAATAAAATCGACCATTCAACAACTCATAAGTCCTCTTTTCTCCAAAATGACCGGAGAGTCCTCCACTGTAGACTTCCCTAATCAATAGCTCTTTCAATGAACAAATTGGCATGTATAATTTTCTGCCTCGGAACAAGTAGCCATCCTCCACATCGACGCATCACCAAATTATGGGTCTAAAGTGTAGATCCTTAGAGTAATATTCTTTGGTACTTACAAACCCAAATAGTCTGGTTTGCAATTCTGATAAAAGCGTATATCTCCTTAAGAGAGCATCTGCAACTACGTTGCTCTTTTCCTGCTTGTACGTTATTAGAAAATCGAATCTTTCAAGGAATTTGACCTATCTTCCCTTTTACTTCAATAACTTGGTCTGAATTCGGAGGTACCTCAATGATTCACGATCAATATATATAACAAATTCTCTTGACAATAAATAATGTTGCCATACTTGCAGTGATCGAATCAGTGCCAAAAGTTTCTTGTCATATACGAAGTAGTTCAGCTACAGTCCTTGAAGCTCCTCACTATAGAAAGCAATCGGTTGGCCTTCCTGCATTAGGACAGCGCCTATTCCAATACCTGATGCATCACACTTTACCTCAAAGATTTTCTTAAAGTTAAGCAAAACTAATACTGAAGTAGAGGTTAATCTTTCTCTTAGCTCGGCAAAACTCCTCTCCTCCTTTTTCTCCCCATCAGAAGTTGATTTTTTTTTTTTCGTTAGTTCAATAAGTGGCGCAGTGAGGGTGCCAAAATTCTTGATGAGTCTTCTATAAAACAAAGTCAGTTTGTAGAAACTTCTCACATCAATACAATCCGTAGAAGTTAACCACTAGACAATTGTTCAGATCTTTTCATCATCGACTCATAAGCCTCCTCTACTGACTACATAGCTCAAGAATACCACTTCTCATAAGCCTCCTCTACTGACTACATAGCTCAAGAATACAACTTCCTCCTAGCAAAAGCAACATTTCTTTAGATTGCTGAATAGTCTTTCAGCATGGAGGATATCCAGAACTGCTCTAAGATATTCATAGTGATTCGGCATGTCGGCACTGTCGACCAAGATGCTGTTAAAGTACATTATGACATACTCCCATATGAGATGTCTCAGCACATAATTCATTAGTCTCATAAAAGTGCTTGGGGTATTCAACAAGCCAAAAGACATTACCATCCATTCATAAAGTCTTTGTTAAGTCTTGAATGCAGTCTTCCACTCGTCTCTTAACCTTATACGGATTTGATGGTAACCAGATTTAAGATTAATCTTGTTGAAATTCTTGACTCCACTAAGTTCATCCAACATGTCTTCTAGCATCCAGATTGGATACTTATCTTCGATCGTAATCTTGTTCATAGCTCGGCTATCTACATACATCCGTTAGGTTCTATCCTTCTTCAGCAGTAGAAATACAGATACAACACAAGGGCTAAAACTCTCTCTTACATAGCTTCTCTCCAGCAACTCATTGACTTGACGTTAGAGCTCAGAAACCTACTCGGGATTCATCCGATAAGCTAGCTTATTCGATAATGTGACACTGAGTACTAAGTCAATGCAGTCTCTACACCTCAAGTTAAGGGAAACCCCTTGGGTAACTATTATGGGAATGAGTCAACATATTCACCTAGTAACTCCTTGATTTCCTGAGGTAACTCACCCTGTTCCTTTATTTTCGGCAATCGCCTGACCAACAAGAGGATCAGCTCATCAGCATCAATGGCCTCTTAAAGCTCAACTTTACTCATCACCAGAGCTTTCTTTGATCTACGAGCAAGTTTTTTCTATAACTTATTAACTTCTCTCGGCAGCATCAGATTCGATGTGATCTTCCGATTATCCTTCTCGAACATATACATGTTCTTATAACTGTCATGTATAACTCTCCTATCAAATAATCATAGCCTATCCAGCAACACGTAAGAAGCATACATGGGCAATACGTCACAGAGAATCTAATCAGAGCAATTCCTTATAATAATCGACAGTAGTATTTGCTGAACGACATGTAATGCTCCTTTCTCATTCAACTAGTATAACTTGTACGACCTTGGATGTACAACAGTTGGCAACTTCAGTTTTGAAACAAGATTGGCTGATGTTATATTAGTGCAATTTCCACTATCCACGATGAGGGTACACATCTGATAATTTACCTTACAAGTGGTATGAAACAAATTTTCTCTCTACTCCTCCTCCTGCAAAGGTTCCACGTTCATAGTACGTCAGACAACCATGAGTAACTTGTCCAAGTCCTCAGCAAATACGTCCTCCTTAATCAACACTTTTTCAGCATTTTCTTTCTCAGTAGGGACCTCCTCCTCCTCGGGTTCTTCATCTATATTATCTACTTCTAGCTTTGGGACATCTCCCTTGATGACCATTGTCCTATGGTTCGGGTACTAAGCAGCTGCATGTCCGAACTCTTGACACTTGAAGCACTTAATTTGGCTTGTCTTCCTACCAGATCCTTGCCTCTTCTCATAAGTTCAAGTCAGCACTTCACTATTAGGTCAACCTTTCTGCTCAACTCAAACATCAATATTTCTGCTCAGCTCTATACTCAACTGAGCTCAGTGACTTGCTTATCTAGTCCAGCTAGTCAGCACCTAGGCCGTTAGTCGACTCCTCCTTTACCTTTCCATCCACTAGGCAATCCTAACAGCCTCATCCATCGTATCAAATTGTTGGAGCTCCACAATGTCTCAAATGTCTCTTCTCAACCCAGTAATGAATCTTGAGATTATTCGAGCTGGTGGTTCCTCTAACTTCGCAATGTATCATAAGCATTTCAAATTCTTGAACATACTCGTCAACAGTTTGGCCTCCTTGTCTCAGCTCCTAAAGTTGAGTGAAAGTATTTTGAAGATAGGTTTTTGGCATGAATCTATTTCTGACTATTCTCTTCATCTCTGGTCAAGTATTAAACTCTTGGTATCCTTCTCGTCTCCTCATGGCTTAAAAATTCTTCCACCACATGGCGGCATATTCGGAGAACTCAACAGCAACAATTCTCACCTTCTCATAATCCTCATACTAATAGTAATCAAATACACGCTTCACCTTTTCTTCCCACTTCAGGTATTCATCAACATTCCTAGATCCATTCAACTCGAAATTCGAAGCTTCACATGGTTGGATGCTCTGTAGACTTGTACACGCTCTTCTCAAAAATACTCCTCTTCTTCCTCGTCTCCCATGCTTGCCAAATCAATCCTTCTCTTCACTCATCCGCCTGCTCCTCCACTTTGAACAGGTCGAGCTAGGTTCTGACCTCTAACAAGTTAAGCAACTTATGGGGTGTTTTGCGCAGCTTTAGTAGGTCAACAAGACAACGCATATACAACTTAGGTTAAATCCACTAAGAGGTTAGCTACCTCATTAAGTCTCTCATCAATGCTTCTAGGAGTTCCTTAAAACTATTGTTTATGGTGGACAACTCTACTATCATAGCCAGTACCAACATTCATACTTGAGTCAATTATTTTTTTCTCACAAATTTAAAACTCAAACAAACACTTCAGGAAATTAACAGTTAATAACATAACGCTCAAATAAACACAGTAACTTGCTTTTGCTTCACATACATAAGAAAAAGTATAACAGAACTTCGAAAACACATGTCAACTCAAATAAAACCTCCACTCTGATACTAGGATGTTGCGAACCATGACCAAGGACAGACAAGGTCGGCTGTTAGATGGGTCTAAGCTTGCAAAAATTTGAAAGAACTAACGGAAGAAAGTGCGAAAAGAATGAATGACAAATGAAAGGTAAGTAAAACCTACGAACAGCGCCAGAAGATATGACACACCAATAGAACTTCCGAGAACTCACAGTACAATTCAAAATGACGCACAAATTAGTCCGATGAGGTTACTCGCCACCTAGCCTTACTCAAGGGTTAGGATAAAAATGATACCGAGAGTAAACAAAGTGTTTATGCAAAGAAAAAAATACTAAAATATATTAAGGATAATCTCATTCCCATAGCTACAAGTAGAAGGGTATTTATATCTATAAGTTAAGGTAACTTGCCTAAAAAGGAAAAGACGAAAAAGACATTTCCTAAGGAAGTAATGGACAAGATACAAGAGGATAAAAATGACTATACCAGAAAAATAATCATTGGTACAGCAGATTTTATACATGATACTATATACATGGCAATGCCACACCATATTAGCGAGATTGTTAGAAGATGCGAACAAAAAAATACAAACAGTTGGCTTGCCCGAGGAGGGATGACTTAGTTAATCTGAAGTCTCTTTTTCTCGACATCTCGGCAAGGAAGATGTCAAGTAATTGGTCGACTCAGGTGCGAGTGAGTAATCTTCAATTCGGAATACTATAGAAAGATGGACAATCATACGGCTCGACATGAAAGGTGACTCAACAAAAAAGTACTTGGCCACGGTAGGGGTTGGCTAGAATAGAAGGATTCATCATGCCAATCCCTCTAATCCTCGGGCTAGGCTGCGAATCAAAGGTTCGATAGCCTAATTCCCATTAGGTTTGGTTGTGAGCTGTTGCATTAATGGAAACTCCTTTATCCGGATTAAAGTGGATGTAATTTCTCTAATATTACGATAAGCCAAACAACATCATGTGATAACATTTACTTAATCACGGATTGCACCTAATAATTTGGTTGACAACCTTATTTATGTTTGTTGTATAGTTTTAAGTCTCCATCCCAACTTATTGAGCTACGATTACTCACATTCCTATAAACGTTATTGCAGGTGCTAGCTAAGAAGTGACTTACAGTTACCCCAAAGCTAACAACTACTGGATCCTAGAGAGTGAGGAAATACATCTAAAGTACAGATATATCTTTAAGGACTTAACTTTTATCTAAAATATTTTATTTTTAAATAATGGATTACTTAGGAAGTATAGGACAATAAAACCCTATAAACATTATTTGTAACACTTAAATCTTAGTATACGTATATATTTTCATAATTTCTCAAGTAAATAACTTATTTAATTTATGAATTATTTATTTCAAAGCGGGTTAGTCATAAACGTCTTGTATAAATCAAGTCCAAGATAGTAACTGTAAAGTCAACTTCTATCCTAAAATGATTTGTACAACGAGATTGTTATGGCTTTACCGTTTCGGAGCGTAACACCTGTCCTTCAAGACAAACTCCCTTTGCCCTGTCCATTCAAGACGGGTCTCCTGTTTTTTGCCTTATCCTTTCAAGATAGATACCTTAAATCTTTAGCCCTATCCTTTCAAGATAGGTACCCTAAATCTTTAACCCTATCCTTCCAAGATAGACACTTTAATCTTTTGCCCTATCCTTTCAAGATAGGCTCCTTTTTGCCTCGTTCTTTTAAGACGAGCCTCCTAAGTACCCTAAATCTTTAGTCATATCCTTCTAAGATAGACACCCTAAATCCCTATCCCTTTTAGATAGGCACCCTAGTTTCTTTATCTCATCCTTTTAAGACGGGTTTTTTATTTCTTTGCGTTGTCCTTTCTAGATGGACTTCCTATTCCTTTATACTATCCTTTCAAGATAAATTTCCTATTCTCTTTACCCCACCCTTTTTAAGACAAGTGTTATCCTTTACATCGACCTTTCAAGTCGATATTCTTCTTCAAGATAAAACACAACTTAGCTAACCATTCAAGTCAAGAATCCTAATTCTATCAGTTCAAAGTAAGGTTTCGCAAAAATGGGTATCTCTTTTGTCTTTATAGCGAAGTTCTAATCGAACTTTATTATAAGAAAGGGCAGTTGTAGACATCTCATTTTTGCTATTTTATTTAGTATTTTTATTAAGTTAGGTTAAAAAAAAAGAGGGAAAAGAAGAAAAGAAAAAAAACGAAAATTGAAAAATAAAAAATAAAATGTCAAGTCATATCGATTCGAGCCGTATCAATTCAAGTTATATCGAATCAAGTCGAATAGAGTCAAGTCAAGTAGGGTTGAATTGGATAATGATGAGCACTCGATTTAATAAATTTTAAGTCATTAAAGGATCGGGCTTCATTAATATATTTTAGTATAGTCCGATATAAAGTGGATTTTTATCTAATTTATATTGGGCCATAATAGACATAGGATTTATTAAGTAGATTATCGGGCTAAATCAAGTTGGAATAAGTCGAGCCCGAAAAATAAAAAACTTGAATTAAAATAAGGTTTCTAGAAATTAGGTTAAATTTTCAAAAAATCTATATCGTATCTTCCATATTTGGGATTCGTTATCGTATCTTGCATATCTAGGGTTTGTTGAGATCAAATCTATATCTAAAAAGATATGAAAGATTTGGTCATGTAGCTTATAAATAGTGAGTTGATGTTAAAGTTTAAGAACATTTTCACAATCTCCAACCTACAATACAATATCACTACACTTATCCCTATACAATTCAAATCTACGCAACACACATTTTCTCACCGCCCCCTTACTCACACCTTACCGCACTACACACTCCCTCACCGCATACACAACACATGCTACACACTTGCTCACCCAACATTGTACGCCCACATTGCCTAACACCTCATGTACTGTCGTACCCTCACACACTAAGTACTCAGTTACGCAGCACTTACACTCTTATGCACTTGACACACCTCACTTCACTAAGACCATCCACTATAACACACATTTTACTTACAGCCACTCACACGACAGCTCACTGTCCACTGTCCACAACGATCACACACACGCACTATCCATCTAAGCTACACACATATACTAATCACTATCCATCTAATTTGCTCGTAGCTTACATCCAGCACAACCCATTAACGCCACAAGACATCCTGACACAAACACACACGACACACACAGATTACACTGAACACAATCCACAGCTACGCGTATGACACTGTACACACATACAATCAATACACATACCAAGCACGCGAACGTAGTCTAGATAGTCACGACTCGATTAATATGAATACACCGATCACACGTGCCTCGACTGGTTTAGGTAAAAAATTTATTATTTTATTCAATTGTTTAATTTTATTTTATTAGTTAACTAATTATTTTACTAATTTGTTTTCTTTAGTACAAATTTTTTTTATTATATATTTTTATTTATTGTCACATTGTTTATTATATTTTTTTAGATAATTTCAATTTTTTTATAATATAGTTAAGTTGCATTTTTTAGCCAAAATTGCATTTTTGTAAAATAACGTATCTTTTCTTCGAAATCTGTATCTTCGAAGAAGATACATGTCATAGTGTATCTTACATGTACGATTTAGGCAAGATATTTTTTTCTTTTTATACGTAGTGATTTTTTTTAAAATAAAAATTCTTAACTGGAGTTTTAAAAAAGATTTAGTTAGTAAGATTTTTTTAAAAATAAATTCGTGAAATTAGATTTTTTAGGTTTTTTTTAAATAATAAATAGTTAAATAAACGTAAATCTAACTCGAGTTTCAAATTTAAAAAGAATTTACCCACTAAATCTTTTCTAGAAGAACTGCATTAATTTAATCCTAACTAACAAGTATGTAGGTATCTTTGGAGTAACCTTATAAAAAATAAAAAAACTTTTTCTCTTTTTTCTTAAAAAATTCGTAAGAAAAAATTCATTTTAGTTATGTTTTGCATATTTGTATATATCTTAGTATTTTCAGAAAAATCATAAAAATAAAAGCCCATTAGTTTTTTTTTATTTTTCACATGGTGACATTTTTCTTAATATATTAGTCCCCAAATCCTAATTTCTTAGTTAAATTTTCTAAAAAATTTGTAGATTAGTGATCAAATTAAAGTTTTTCCACCTAAAAACTATAATACACTGATTTGATTTTTTTACCAATTTAACTAGTTAACAATTTCAATTTTTTAAAATATTTTTTTAAAACATTTTTTTAAAAGAAAAATATTTTTTCTTAATTTAATATCAAGTAATTTGTATTAAGTGAGTTAAGCTTAATATAAATTAAATTAAAGAAAACAAAATAGGGCTTGACAGAGTTTATTTCTTTATGGTCAGGTACTTAGATTTACTTGATAGTTAGCTCTCATTCGAACATATTTGTGTATTCAACTACTTAGATACATAATGCTTGATTGCCTCCTTGTGCTTGTCAGGATTATAGCAAGCTAATTGAAATAATCCATATTTAACCTAATTGAATTGTATGATGATTATGCTTGACTTGCTCATCTTAAGATTCTGTAGTGGCAGATCCCTAAAGTATAACTGCTGCTCATATGTGAGGATTTCTTAGTGAACTCGTATATGGGATGGCACAAGTAGAAAACTAGGTTTTGAGGACTCTAGACTTTAGGTGTGGATGACTTAATGGAAAATATCTATATACACTCTTATATGTATAAGATCATGGTGTAACAGGATCATAAGTACCCATTTGTTGCTTTTTAGGCTAATCTTGAGATGATTAAATAGTTACTTATTTTTACTTGCATTATGTATGTGGATTAAATTTTATGGCATCTACATGTAATTATGCATCAAGTATGAGGACTTGTCTTACATTTCATCTTTTTCAAGCGTAAATACTTATGAGTGTATTATTTATGAGGAGTTGATGATATCCGAAAAGAGTAGGGCATTGAGTATTTATACTTCTATGATGATTAGGGTAGAGATAGACTCATAGGATGGTTTGTTGACAATTAGATGACCTTTGGAGAAGAGACATTTCATGTGAGCCTTTTGGTGTTTGGAGTTGTTTGGAGCATGTAGACTCATTAGATATTGTGGACTTATATACTTTAGGTTTTGTTTATGATGAGTGGATGATGATATTCCCACTCTTTAATTTATCTTGTGGACTTTTGCGATTCTAGATAATATGCTACTCTATGTTAAGTTTGCTTAAGGATCAATGGGGCCTTAACATGTTCTTAGCTAGAAAGGCCTATGGCACTTTGTAATGCCAATAGGATCCTACAACGTTATAACTTAGGTGGTACCAAACCTAAGGTTTGGGGATCATAGAAGTACCTAGGATGAAAGATCAAGAAGAGATCTAAGCTACTTATCATAGGTAGTTAGGCGAACTGATCTAAGAGTACTTAGGCAAATGATCATAGATATTCTAAGAAATGAATCTTGTAGCTACTAATTCTAGTCGTTAGAAGCATGTTGTTTGACCAATCAAATGTTATTTAAATAATAATTCGGCTATTTGATACGTTTAGTGATTATAGGCTCGCAAGTATTGCATATGCATGTGTTTGCACAGCATTTCCACTGAGTTTCACTGTATTGGGATTTTATATTTCAGGTTACAATTGTAGTGATGATGTTATGAAGTGTTTTATGATGATGTTGGGAAAAATGACGAAGAATTATTACATTAATGTAGGAGCTCTAGAGTCTTATGTGATAATACTTCAATGCTTTTAATCAGATTTAGTGACATTTTGGCTTTTAAAAATTTATTTTCTGAGTTAGTTAATACTTGGATTTTTTTTTTTATTTCATGAGAATTAGTTAAACCGTGTAATTTAGTGATTATTTTTGGTATTTGAGAGTTTTGAGATTATTAAATAATTATGGTAATCAACAGTTAGCTTTATGTGTTTATGCTGCACCATAAATCTACGGTGGAACAATTGCATGTCTTTGTATGAGGCATGACAAATATCATTTTATTAGATTAATCATTATCGACTAATCATGAGTTGATCCATATCCATTTATTAATTGTGGTTGGATGAAAATAAAATGTTTGTGAAAACGTTAAAAAAATGAAAATACAGTGTGAAATAGTAGAAACATAGGTATGCTAAACGAAATTAAAAAAAAATTAAATAAAGAAATTAAAAGAGGAAAAAGAAGCCAAACAGTAGCTTGGTAAGAGTGAAATCATGCATGTTAAAACAAATTATATGATAACACGATCCTTTTTTTTTTTTTCTTTTTTCTCAAATAAAGCTATACAATATAACATTTAAATAGATTATTATTGTCTATAGCACACCCGATGCTATCTTTATCATGAAAAATACCAAACAAACCAACCCAAAAACGTGAAAAAGAAGGTAGTGTCCATCAACATGGCTGGCATCTAAGACCCACTACCACTTTGTCAGAAAGATGCCAGCCTTGACCTTGAGCTCCCTTGACAGCTTCTTAGTAGCTGTGCTTGATTCATAAGTACTCGGCTTGCCCATGCCCTTGTTTTCAAAAGGTTACGCCACAACTTCAATACACACCAAACTCACATGCATTGTGGAAAATTAGATATTCCGTGTCCATGTTGTCTTTTTTTTTTTTCCCTGTGACATGATTGGATTTCTTTTGGCTGAAACCAAAAAAAAAAAAAAAAAAAAAAGTGTAAACTTATGTGCTTATATTTTTTTTAAACATGTTTAATTTTCCTGACTTTAAAATCGTGCGTTTATGTTTCAAATCTCAAAATCAGACTGAATTTTAGTAATCTTTTATCATTTTATTCAAGGTTAAACTAATGAAAAGAAGGATTTAAAAGCATGCATGTGAAAAATTTAAGGATTTAAACACTCAATTTTAAATATAGAGATTTTTTCTTATTATAATATAAGACAAAAATTTTAAATTGGTATCATTAAATTATAAATCCATCCACAAATATAAAAGTCAACCACAGCATTAGCTCATTTAGTTATTGTATTTCTGTGGTGGTAGTACAGGTCCAGAGTGATTAAGTTATTCTCGTACTACATTTAATCGTCGAAATTCGACTCTTATCTATATAGAGTTTCTTGATTTTAAAATATAAATATATATATATATATAAAAGAAACTATTATCTAGAGGAATTGGAATATGCCTAAGAAACCGGTTCAAAGAAATCGGCAGTCAACTTGTTTTTGTACTTATTCCGTAGCAACCCACGTGTTCTCCTTGTACGGTGTTCACAGAAATTAACACTTCACACACGATGAAGATTTCCCAATACCTTTTTATCACAAGGAAAAGTGAAAATCCCGTAAATTAATAGTCACATTTGTAAAGAAACACAATTTGTACGGTGACTTGAGATTTGTAATAATAATAATAATTAAGCTTATTAAAAATTCATATAAAGATTTTTCTTTTTTTTTTACCACCTATTTATTGATTATTCTATAGCCTCTCTATTATACCATTCAGTCTATTATTTTATCATTAAAATATCCTTTAATATTAACTCCTATATACTTGCCCAAATATATATATTTATATATAGATGGCCATTTCAATAATCAAATAAGAAATCACAAAAATCCCTAATTTTTATACTTGCACTTCTATATAATTATTGTTAAAAAAAACAAATAAGTTTTTTCACCGTTAACAGCCTCATTATATTATAATATATAATTTTAAAAAAAAAATATTTTCTATTCCACCATTTTTATATACATTTTCATCATTTTTTTTGTCATATCATATCATATAAAATTTAGTAATATATAATTCTAGAAGTTGTTTCTTTTCTTATCAAATGGGGAAAGAGCTCAAGCAAGGACGATTTTGTTGAGTCAAGTAGTTTTTATCAAGCTTGGATACAAATCTATTTGTAATATGAGATAGATTTAGTGGAATTAAATAGCTTTTATTAAGTTTTTTTTTTATATAAATCCATTCATAATCAAATCGAAACTCATTTTATCTCATGGATTTATATAAAATATAACCAAAACAAATCAAATTGAAACAAAAAGATAAGTTTCGATCGAGCCTGATCCGAGCTTATTCGTGCATACTAATACATATCCAAATGCAATTTTATAAATAATCAAGTATAGGGTATTTATACCAAAATAAGTCGAAAGCTCTTGCCTTTTATAACATAAGGATAATTTAATATAATTTATTTTTATAATTTCTTATGATATCAATATACTATAATTTTTTTTAATTAAATTCAAAATGTAATAAATATTGTCATTTCTATAGGGGAAAAAAATTTCATATTTCTATCTACTCATGATAATATGATGGTTTTTTTTTTTTTTTATTCCCAAATAACATATCATTATGATGTCCATATTATAAATTTTCATATTTATTGATTTTGATTATATTTATTTTGTTTGTTTTTAAAATAATTGTTCAAACTTTAATCCGTGCATTGTGAGTCTCTTTAACTAGTTTATCTATGATTAATCAATATATGAATCAAAACACTCATTTTATCGTAAAGTCCACATGAACCCAAACAACTCATAAAATTCAATTTAAATTCAGGAATCAGGTAATATCTCCTAACGTGAATTTCATTCCTCCACTCCGTGCTAATTTTTTTTGTGTGTTTTAAATCACAAGGTTTTTCTTCTTTCTTTTTTTCTTTTTTTTTTTTTTGGGGGGGGGTGGTGTGTGGGGGTGGGGGTGTAGTATCAATGGCACTACAATGTAATTGAAGAGGGCAGTTAACAGCATGACAACCCCATAGAATTCAACTTTTAACTAATATCCTAGTACAAAACTAAGGATCTCAATGTCTGTAAAACCTCTTGGCTTTCGCCATGACCACGAATAGCAAACCCAGTGACCAAGGATATTGAAATAAATATACTAGGCTTGTAAAAGTTCAACTTCAATATACACGCTAAGACTATAGGAGTTCAATTTCAAAATCAAAATCTCAAAATGAGCAGCACAAAAGGCCAGCAACCAAAACCACACTTTGTTCGATATGATGAACCTTGATACTGCACCTAAAAACGGGGATTATGTAAGGAATTTATCGCTTTCCACCGCCACCTCCAAGCTTGGGGCCCTTTGGAGCAGGACCTTTGGCAACATTTCCTTTTCCTTGCGTTTTTGCCATCGATTTTGCTTTCTTTCCCTTCTTTTCATCCTTTGTATACTTGATCTTCTCCTTGATTTTCCCTATGAGTAGCATGTCGAACCTCAGGCTTCTCTGTTCTTCTCTTCTGGATAACTTCCAATGTAGCACCGACAATCGACCTGGCATAAGGCTTCTTGGTAGTTCGGCGCTTCTTCTTCACAGCCTCAGCAGCAATGTCCTCCATGTGGCTTGTGTTGCTTTCTGTACATTGCTCTCCATGCGAGCTTGGAGGGCTTGATTCAAACCTGCTCTCAACTTTTCCTTCTTTCATTCTTTTATAAATATTTTTTCTTACAAGAAAATGTCCCTTCATTTCTAACTAGTACTTAATTTTCCCGCTCACTAAATATAAAAGCCAAGCCAGGACTGCCCTTTTTATATATATATATATATATATATATATATATATATATATATATATTTTATATGAATCCTACATACCCCAACCTTGCCTCAGGATAAAAGTATTTTTGAACTACATCAATATGATTCCATCAGGATCCCCTCGTCAAACATTAGATAGAATAAAATTATCCAATCTAGAAAAAAAAAAATTTCCGCCCTTTGGATGTCCAAAAAAACCCAATTGCTTTTACATTTAAGCATAGTTCGGAATTTAGTTTGAAGAGATACTGATGTAGTTCGGAATTTAGTTTGAAAAGGTAACGATTCAATTCAAAAAGGATCCAAAAAATATGTAATAGAGTTGAACCGAATTACTTCTTATTAGAAAATTAAAAATAAAATAAAATAAAATAAGTGACATTTTGAAACCTATCAACATACCCATTTAATCCTATTTTTCTTCATTCTTTTTTCCTTTTTTTTTTTATCATTTCTCATTTTACTCTCAACTTCACAATTCATGATTTATTTTCCTCCTTCGTTTATCTCTTTTATCTCTAGTGAACTTAGCACTTTCACTATAACCTAAGATTCAATATTTCCATAGTATAATATTATACTCTTGCATGGATAGATCGAAAACTTTGATAACTACTGCTATTATCAAAAAGTATATGCTGTTTAAAAAAAAAATCAATTTAAATCAAAATGCATTTAAAACGATCCAACTCTAAACCTTAAACTATTAAAAGTGATCTGATTTTTTAAGTGTTCCAATCGAACCGTTTTAAATACAGTTTAATAAAACCATAAACACCCCTAATATTTATAGACATCGAAGCATTGCAATGAGTATAATTAGGCAAGGATTTTCAATATTACACTGGAGTAGAGAGGGCACATAGAGAAAGAGATTGCGTGAGAAAAGTAAATAGAAAAGGAAGGTACCATTCTATGGTGGTTAAAGTTCCAGATGTTGATAATTAATGCTAGAATCCATAAAAACACTGCGTACTTTAAAAAGTTTCATACTACAGAAATAAGGTCGGACAAAGTCGAGCATGCATTCCCTGGAAATAAAATAGAAAAAACGATCGAGAAAATCGCTTGTACAAGTCCTTGTGGATGCCCCCGTCCGATATAGCAACTTGGCAGGCTCCACCCCCAAGTACTTTTTACATAGAAAATAAAATAAAATAAAAAATGATAAAATTGACATGACTTGACTTCTTTTTGATAGCCACAAGTTAGTGTCTTCGACTCTGTATCGGAACATAACCTGACTCTTTAATGTCTCGACAAAAGAATCAAATGTAAAATGTGTCATAGTCCTCTCGTGCGACCGGGGGCCCCACCTTTCATAGAGGAAAGGTCCAATACAATCCTGCCCATGCAAAAGGCAAAATCAGAAACACAATCGCAAGCTTTTTTACTTCGGTTTTATATCCATGGTTTTAAAGGCAACGGTCAGACTTGACTTATTAAGTTCAGAGAAGGACGCTTACCGGTCATCGCATGACTTCTCCGCCTCTCCATTTACAGAACTGATAATAATTCTGTTGTCAGTTTTAGAGACTGAAAATTCCAATGGTAGACCTAGTCCTCCACAGACTGCATCACACAAGATCTGGTTTAGAAGGCATGAAATGCAAAGGAAACCGATTATTATAAAGTTTTCCATCCACCAAAAATCCCATAGAATCAAATATTATTAAGGTTTTAAGATAGGTTTTAAAAGTAATTTTCAAGCCATAAAGGATTTCAAATCAAAGACTTGACTTTAATTAAAAATAATATATATATATGATATTAATAATTTAATACTAATTATAAATAATAAAACATAACGATTAATAAAAATATCTTTTATCTCATTCATATTTTATCTTTTAGAAAAACCTCAGCTCTCTCTCTCTCTCTCTCTCTCTCTCTCTCTCTCTCTCTCTCTCTCTCTCTCTCTCTCTCTCTCCCCCTTAATCTTTGAGACTCTCCTTTCACCTTGACTCTCTGTCTCTCTCAACAAGTAGGCCAAGGTATTAATTTAAAATAAAACAAAAATAGTTAACCTTAAATAATTATACACCATTTGTTTTATTATTCAAAACAAAACAAATCACATGTTATTTCCTTTCATTTTTTTTTATTTATATACAATAGTAAATCATCTTTTATTTTAATTTTTTTTAGTATTAATGAGTCAAGATGACTTTTTAACGGGTCCTATTAAACTCTATTGGAATAGGTTTCGAAAATAAGATGAAAATACCCCCATAAGGTTTTTGGAAAGCCTTATAAAAACAAGGGGCCGGGATCGCGGTCGGGTTTTGCAAAAACCCATTCCGAACCTGCCCATGTGGCATCCCTAAATAGGTTAGCAACAAATTCAGCCTAGCCGCTCCTTACATGGTTGAGGAGTCGTTCCCACACTTCCATCCAGCCCCAAGAGTTTCTGTACCATAATAAAATAATAAGGATTGTAATGTAGAATGAGAAAAGCAATAAATTTTGAAAATCCAAAGTGACAAGAATCGCAATCACCTTCAGTTTTTTATAACATTCTTCAAGATCATCATTGTACAATATATGATCGAAAAGGCCTGAGGACATTCCTTGCTCAAGCTCTGCCTCAGCATTTCGTAGTCGCTTCAATATCTGTTCCTCCTTTTCAGTTCCCCTGCTCGCATGGTCACAACTTAAGAACATCCAGGAGAACTATCAACAAAATATAATGAAGAGTGATGAACCAGTAGCTACCTCACACGAAGTCGCCTCTCAAGCTCATCCATTGACGGTGGACAGATGAAAATAAAAATTGCTTCAAGAGTGCTGGCTCGAACAGATCTTGCCCCTTGAACATCAATATCAAGGATGCATCTCTACAAAGAAACCCAACCTTCTCAAGTTTTCAGTGGCAAAGCATAGAAAATAAGAAAGCAAAGGCAACATCAGAGTAACACCAATTAGGTCAAGCCAAGACAGGCTCAAACAATAATAATCTAAATGACATAGAGCCACATCCCGAATGCACAACCAACTTGTTTCTGACCCACATCCAATTTAGCAACCAAGTAGGAGTGATTGCTCAGGACAAAATCCAAGGGATTAGTTCATGACACATGCAATTTGCCAGCAAAGTATCTTTTCATGCGTGAAATGCATTGTACGGTACCTTTCTCTCATCTGCTACAACTTCAACAGCTTCAATACTAGTTCCATACAAATTCCCATGCACTGAAGCAAATTCAAGGAACTTCTCATCTGTTATATCCTTTTCCATGATGCTCTTCTCGGTAAAGTGGTAATGCACTCCATTTCTCTCCAGTTGCCTTGGTGTTCGAGTTGTATGGCTTACCGAGAACCCAAACAATGATGGATATTCTTCCACAAGCTTAGAAATCAATGTTCCCTTACCAACTCCAGAGGGGCCGCTAATAACAACAGGCTTCTCAGCACTGCCCCTCACACCCTTACTCCAGGCTACCACCTCAGTGCCATATTTTCTCTTCTTCTTTCTCACATAATGCGTGTCCACCTAAATTTCACCATAACAAATCAGTATTTGCATTCTGCAATAGAAGACATAAATGATAAACTCACAAACAAGTAGTTAACTCATTACTTCTAAAGATGAATCAGTAAGTTGCTTAAGAGATAAAAGTACATAACTATACTTTTGAATTTGAATTGTGAAAGAGTGGTCAAAAGGAAAAAAGATCACCTCGAGGAACCAAAGGCAATCATCTGGTTTGCAACCCCTCCTAATGATCAAAATTCGATCATCACCTACAAGCACAGCACAGTGGCTTTTGCATGACTTTGGTTTCGTACCCAGGACAGTAGGAGTAACCCTGTGTGCAAAAATTACCGCTTCATTATAGATTTTCAACCACAATATAGACACCAACTTCACTGAGCAAAGGCTCCACTAACTCACCATTGGCCCGTCGACTCGTTAAAGATTTGGACCCCCAGAGATGATGTTGACTCATCATCTTTTCCACCAATCATGTACTAGAACAATGAAACAAACTGAACTAATCCATGGAATAGATCCAAATGGGAAGATACCGAACATGATCACATATACAACAAAAATAAGAATATGAATACAAGGAAACATGAAAGTCATACTGTTTTATCTCTAATGACCGTAGCACTTTCGCAGCTTTTGGATTTTAATCCAAGGCCACTGGGAAGTTCCTTGTGTAAATCATCAACATAGAAAGCTGGAGCTTCTCCCTAATAAACACAAACAAGTAGTTAAATTTTAAGCGAAACTGACAATGACGCCACATTACAGTACCAAAACCTATTCAACATATATACATGAACACCATGTTATGATCACATAAGAGGAACAAAAAACCCTAGAATCAGAACCTCACCATTGAAGTGTCACTTGAACAAAAACTGTCCCTGCAAAAACAAAGTATACAAGAGACCAGATATCAAAAGCAGAAGGAAAAAGCAAAACCCAGAAGGGAAAAAGAAAAATCTAATTTTTATAGAAATTTAAGATCCCATCAAATAAAAATCCAATCTTTAGCTAATGATAACACCATCGATCTTCAAATAAATAAATAAATAAAAAATACAGAAGAACATGATTGAAGAACCAAAAAGAAATGTCAATTCAAATATTAGGAATACTAAAACCCGAAAAGAAAGAAGAGATCACATTTAGATTAAAGCGAAACTACAGGAGAAGCACGTAGGGGACAAAGTGCATTGGAAGTGAAGTTACAGGATGAAATTAAGAACCCCCCACCTTCTCAATGTATGAGTTAAGAAGATTGGTTGTTTGGATGTGTGGAATACATAGAGAACGGTCAATTTTAATGGAAGGTTTAGGGTCAAGTCTTCACAATGTCAAGAAAACCCTGGGATGCATTCTCTTCCCTTTAATGTTTTCCGTGATCCGTGATGTGTAGAGAGAGAGAAAGAGAGGCAGTGGCTTGATTGGGTCGCATTCAATTCATCGGCTTGCCCTTTTATAGGATTCTTCTTTTCCTTTCGAGAGGTGCATAAGCGAGTGCGAAGTTTCTTCCCTCTTCCCACATTTACTTTTGCTTTTCCCTTTAAAAACAACTATCATTATTATTCATTTTAAACATTTCGTGAACACTCGCCCGTAACGATTTTTCTGCGGCCTTAATTTTTTTTTTTTTTTTACGGGATCGGTATACATATCAATTTGATCGTTAATTTGATCGTTTTCAAATTTAATAATTTAAAACTAAAAACATGAAGATAAATAATAAAATTTATCCTATCAAAATATACCTAACTGCATTTCCCCACTTGTAATGAGCAGCGGCAATTGGAGGGAGAGAGGTTCTTAAAACGCCAGCCGTTCGAGAGCAACAATCTGAAATTTAATACGGGTAGCAAATATAAATATATTAAATTTCATATAGATATGGATAGTTTTTATTCTTTTCCACAAGGTGCCCTTCTTTTAAAATAACTATATTATTGTCTTAACATTAAATATTAAGATTGAATAAGTATAGAATGTGTCAAATATGATATTAAACTCCTACTCTACTGTATAAGTTTTCAAAGCTTAGAATTTTAATTGACTTGTGCCAATATAAAACTATCGTAAAATCTATATCTTATAAAACTTGTGAAATTTTTACTTTTTTTATTTTTTGTAAAATTTAAGTTTAAGTGATATTAAAATACATCATATATAATATTATAAATTTTTCATTAGCAAAACTTATGAAAACTGTAACAAAATCTTTGAAGTTAAAGAAGAAATAATTCTTTTTACCTTCATTGTTTCAAGTTTACATTATCTTATGACTAAACAAATAGGAAAGAACAAGTAGTAAGAAGGGAAAACTAAACCTGAAGAGGAAAATGAGAAAGAGTAAGTGAAAAAAAAAGGAAAAACATAAAGCAAAAGAGATGGCATCAAGCTTAAATATTTAAGATTTTTAACTTATACACTTAGAGCCCTTTTTTTTCCCTCCTCTTTTTGCTAAAACTTTCATTATAAAAAAACATAATATTTCCATTTATTATTCATTTGTTAATATTATTCAATAATTCTTTATATGGTGGAACTTTAGAACCTTTTTCCTTATACTTTATATTGCCCTACCATAAGGAAGTAGGTTTCGAAAAATTTTGGAGTACACTTGCTTCGATTTGGTTTAGTTTACTCCTTCTATATTGATTCAAACCTAATATAACAGTTTAATTTCTTTTTTATAAATTAAATGTGTTTGATTGGAATTGAGCTATTGGCCGGTTAACCCATAACCTAGCTCGTTGACAGGTAACTAAGCCCGAGGATTGGAAGGCTTAATGAAATAAATTTTTCTACTCCAGTCGACACCTACCAAGGTCTAATACTTTCTTGTCAAG
Source organism: Lumnitzera racemosa (assembly GCA_024138005.1). Lineage (NCBI taxonomy): Eukaryota > Viridiplantae > Streptophyta > Magnoliopsida > Myrtales > Combretaceae > Lumnitzera > Lumnitzera racemosa. The sequence continues at coordinate 116,195,909 of JAMXBC010000002.1, forward strand.
TCACTCCTTAAGTCGTACCGAATAACTGCCAATCTCCCGCAAATAGAATGTCGATAAACAGATAGCCGAGACAATATCCAATCCTCCCTCATGCCTGACCACTTACTCGATATAACTCTTGCCAAGACATGTAGAGAGAGACCCTAGACTACATAATCCATCCTTACTCGAATAAGCCAGCCAGCCATATTGTTTTGTCCGCATCTTCTAACGATCTCACAAATACTGCATCCCCATGTGTATAGAACTACCTGTAGAATCCGCCCCGTTAATTATTACTTCTATAAATATTCATTTTTATCATTTTGTATTGTTATACATTACTATTTTAAGGTAACACTCTTTTTATCTTTTCCCTTTTAAGCAAGTTTTCCTAGATTTTTTGGTATAAATACTCTTTGTATTTATAAGCCAGAGATAAACGCATCATCATTAATACACTTGAGTATTTTTCCTTCCTAATGTAAGTACTCTGCTATTTTATACCTGGCATTACTTTTATCATTTTCCTTAAGCAAAGTTAAGTGATAAATAACCTCACCAGATCAATTCATGCGTTGTATCTAATTGTGTTTTAAGTCTTCAGAAGTTCTATTGGTACGTCATATCCTCTAGAGCTGTTAATGGATTCTGCTTATTTTTCATTCATCATTCATTCCTTTCATGCATTTCCCCATTACTCCTTTCAAGCCTTTTACAAGCTTGGACTCATCTAGCGATCAACCTCATTAGTTTTGCAACATCTTAGTATTAGAGCAAAATTATTATTTTGTTGTTGGTTCTTCTAGAGTTTTGTTCATGCTTTGTTTTGTGTGTGTAAAGCAAAGCAAGCTACTTTGTTCATCTTGATTGCTAAGTTTGCTAGCTGTTGATTTTCTAGTTAGCTAGAGTGTTTATTTGAACATTAAATCAGTAAAGAAAATGATTGACCCGAGTATAAATATTAGTGCTAAAGATGATAACAGTAGAGTTGTCCACCATTGACAACAGTCATAAGAGACACCAAGAAATACTAATGAGAGACTTAATAAGGTAGCTAACCTTTTGGTAGATCTAACCCAAGCTGTTTATGCACTAACTTGCCAATTTTCTAAGGTCACATAAAATACCCCACAAGCTACTCAATTTGTTAGAAGTTAGAACCCAGCTCAACTAATTTGAGGTAGAGGAGTAGGCGAATGAGTAAGGTGAAAAATAAACTTGAGAGAACTTAGTAAAGAAGATAGGGAAGAGTATTTCGAAGAAGAGTGTATACGAGTACTTAGAGGATTTGATCATGTAAAACTTCGGATTCCGAGTTTCGATGGATTTGAGAATACTAATGAATATTTAGAGTAGGAAGAGAAGATGGAACGTATGTTTGATTATTATTAGTACAAAGATTATGAGAAAGTGAGAACTATTGCTGTTGAGTTTTTCAAATATGCCGCCATGTGATGAAAGAATTTTTAGGTGATGAGGAGATGAGAGGGCTATTGAGAGATTAATACTTGACCCGATATGAAGAGAATACTCAAAAACAGATTCATGTCGGAAGCTTATCTTCAAAATACTTTCACTAGGCTTTAGAGGCCGAGATAAAAAGGCCGAACTATTAATAAGTATGTTCAAGAATTTCAAATGCTTATGATCCGTTGCAAGGTAGAGGAATCACCAGCTTCGAACTGTATTAAGGTTTATTACTCGGTTGAGAGAAGATATTCGAGACATTATGGACCTTCAATGATTTGACTTAATGGATAAAGCTGTTAAGATTGCCCAGCGAGTAGAAAGTCAAGGGAGGAGCAACTAATGACCAGGGTATCGACTAATCAACTCGGATAGGCAAGTCACTAAGCTCAGTCGAGTACAAAGCAAAATAGAAAGATTGATGCTCAAGCCAAGCAAAAATACTGACCTAATGGTAAAGTGTCGACCTAAACTTATGGAAGGGGCAAGAGTTTAGGAAGAAGATGAACTAAATCAAGTACTTTAAGTGTTAAGGGTTCGAACATATGGCTGTTCGGTGCCCAAATCATAGAACAATGGTCATCAAGGGAGATGTCTCGAAACTAGAAATAGACGGTATGGATGAAGAACTTGAGGAGGAGGAGGAGGAGGTCTATACTGAGAAAGAAACTGCCGAAAAAGAGCTAATTAAGGAAAACGTGTTTGCTGAGGACCTGGACAAATTACTCATAGTTGTTTGACGTACTATAAACATAAAACCCTCGCGAAGAGGAGGAGCAGAGAGAGAATTTGTTCCACGCACCAATGTAACATCAACCTATCTTGTTTCAAAATTGAAGTTATTGACTATTACACATCCGAGGCCATACAAGTTGCACTGGTTGAGTGAGAAAGGAGCATTACATGTACTATAGGGAATTACTGTGACCAGATTCTCTACAACGTACTGCCTATATACGCTTCCTATGTGTTACTAGGTAAGCCATGATTGTTTGATATAAGATTTATACATAACAACTACAGGAACACGGATATGTTTAAAGTTTAAGAGATTCATGTCATCCTACTTTTAGAAGGAAAGAAGAGAAAGTGTACAAAATTAAAAAAGGTAAATTATATTAACCACCTTATGAGCATTTTAAATTATATCCATTCCCTAGTTATTGAAAACCCTACACCTATATTCCTATTTTTGCTTGCTTGGATGTTGATATAGTGAGAAAGCTAATATATCATCGTCATTTCAACATTATTAATAATTATATTTAAATATTATAAGTATATATTTTATAATTAACTTACATGATAAAAATAAGATAAAAATTGGATAAATAAAAATATAAAAATGTTAATTTTTTTAAAAGGACCCTACTAATATATATTATTAATAAATATATATTAATTAACTAAGTCAATAAAAAAGAAAAAGAAAAAGAAAAATTATAAATTTAAAAAAATTTGGGATAACCGCAGAATTGAGAAGTGGGTTACTAAACCCATTTAATAATAAGTTTCTTGACCTACCAAGGAAAAAAGAAGAATGAATGAGAGCCTATGCAAGGTGAAACCAGCTGCTTTCCCCCAGTTTTTTTTTTTTCTTTTTAAAAATGATAGTAAGGGGTCACCCAACACTTTAAAAGAGTTAGATTTAACAACTCACTTCTCAATTTTTTAGCTAGCTACTCTAAGGTAAGAGTAGCTGAAAATATTTTTTCTTTTAATTGGAAATTTTTTCTATTTTTTTCGTTTTTATTAATTTAATTAATATATAACATATATTATTAGTTTTCTATTTTTTAAAAAATTTCAACATTTTTCTTTTTAAGATTTTTCCTATATTTATTTTATTTTTATTATTTAAGTTAATCATAATATATAATTATAATATTTAAATATAAATATTAATAATACATACATATAATAACATAGCAATACTATGTTAGCCACCTCACCAAAGTCATCATCAAGTAGGTAAAAGCAAGGATCAAAGTATTAAGATATTGAAAAAGTAGGGTGTCGATATAATTTATAAACTTTATAAGGTTGGTCAACGTAATTTATCTAATTAAAAAAAGGTTAGAAATCTTGCCACAATTAAACCTTATGGCTTACCACTTACCATTAATAAGGTATTTTGTATTCTTTTTTCCATTTTTACCCTTATACTATCATCACTAACAGCTATATTTCCTTTTCCTATTGAGATTCTATAGATCCCGTCCTTTATTTTAATAAGATCGCCATACCTATTATCTTATAATTTATTTTTATATTTTTAAATCCGAATCATTAAATTTATAATTTATTCAATGATTTAGATTTAAAAATCATGAAATTAAACATGAGATGGATAACAATACTAGTCTTTTTAAAAAAAAAAAAGATGAGACTATAAAAAAATCTCTTTTTCTAATTAACATGTTTTCATTAATTCCTATTTTTACTGTTTATCTTTTTTCTTCTCTAAAAAAAAAATGAAGAAAAACGTATAAACTTTGGGGAATAAAATATAAAAAAATTGAAAGTTGCACTTTCTCTAGTATTTACCATGATCCCGATTCCATAGTCCAAACATTGCACGTAGGATGTAAGGAAAAATTCCTATACGTAACATATACAAATTGCGCTCATTCTTAATCATATAATTTTGGATCATAGTAGGAATCTAATAAAACATGCCTCCAACGAGTACCAACTTTTGTTTCTTTTTTTCTAAGAAAAATAAGCTAGGGGTCAAACTCAAATGCTACTTCATTTTATTTTATGCTTAACGGCCAAAATTAATGGGGTCAAGCAACCGCAACAGGTCATAATTATATATATATATATATATTATTAAAACCTTTAGAAGTTTAAATAACTGTTATAATTGAAATTATTATTTAAATTAATATCAAATATTATTTAATAAAAAAACTAAAATTAAAATAAAATTATATATAACTTATATCATAAATAAAATTATTTTTTTTATAATCTCTATATCTAATTTTTCTCTCTAATTTTCTAAAACTGTAATCCACTTTCTTCTTTTTCACTTTTTTTCTCTCTCACTTTCTTATTCCTTTCATTTCACAATCTACAATAAAGTCAATTTTTTGATATTTTTTTTATTCTTGTGATTTTTAGAAAGAAATTATTATAAATTATATAGATATATTAAAAATAAAATTTATAATACTAAATATAAAATATTTACTATATATGTTTAAAATAAATATATATTTCTTTTTTATTAGATATAAAAAAATTAATTTTTGCAAATGTGGCGGTGGTTTATGTGCGCGCGCTGTATGCCCAATTAAAACCTTTAATGGGCAAGCTGATTATTTAAAAGAGTAATTAAAGGGCCGTCTTGTCTTGTTCACGAACTTTCCAGGAAAAAGCCCCTGGTCCATAGGTTGACCATCTTTTTTTCCAGGAAACAATGCTTACCGATGGATGGACGAAAAATTGAACCTTCCGAAATACCTTAAATTTTATCTGATAAATTGTCACAATCATGCTTCAATATAAGACAAAGTTTAATCTGGGCCCCTTAGAAAAAAAAAAAAAAAAAAAAAAAAACGAAAGAGAGAGAGAGAAAACAGAAGTTTATTGATTTGAGCCTAAAACTTTCCCAACCGATCACCTCGGAGTTCATTGATTTAAACCTAAAACCAGCATTCCTTTTATAGATCAACGTCCACAATTTAAAGAAAATTTCAACTCGAATTTTAAACCGGAAGGCAGTGCTATTTCTCCAACCTTTTACAGTTTATGAAATTCAGAGTCTTTTTTTTTTTTTTTTTCCAATTTGATAGGATGGATAGAAATAGATATTTTGATTCCCTTCTTATTTGGGTCCTATTCAATAAATAGATTTTTGAGATGGCATAGCACATTTAACCCAAATTTTATTTTATGGAATTATCATTCTACATTTTCTCTACTCAACTAATATTATAGCATTTGTACAATGAAATTGGTATACCTTATTATAATGCCTCAAAACTCAACTCGATAACACCACAACTCATCGCGTGTCCTCACATATCAAAAACACATTAAATCTCTAAAATCAGTTACAATCTTCATAATCACTTATAAAAATTCCTTATTATATATAAAACAATAATTTTTCAAATACATCAAATCAAATGACTCACTTCAACCATAAATATACTAAATAACTAAATTTTAATATTTTACAACATATAAAACTAACCGCTATTATTTCCCAACTTAATAATAACAATTTTCATACTTGTCGTAAACTTATTAAATCAATTTGCAATTATAAATATAGAAGAGTGACCCGAAGCCTAGTACTAGTGCATAAACACATACGGATGTCTAGCTCAATATATATATATATATATATATGCATGTAATACAATTGCAACAACATATAAGAAAACAATAATTTAATTATCTTTAATTCAAGCTAGCATATAACATAGGAGTGCTCGTGACATTGCTATACATTAATCTTTGTTCACATATATAAGTAAATATAATATAAGTTTTTATTCAAGTTCTTTACGCACAGAGTCCAGAGTCTAAAGACCAAAAACTAGAAACCTAAAATTTTAGCTACGTCATCCCATATACGAGTTTATTAAGGAATTCTCACATATAATCAACAATTACTCATCTAAAGATCTACCATTGTAGGTCCCTAAAGTGAATGAGTCAAGCACAATCAACAGTCAAGGTCATTTAAGCCGTATATGAATTAGTTTAGTTACATTCTAAGCTCTAACAAGCATAACTATGCTAACAAGCACTATGTACCTAAAAAGCCGAATATGAACCGAATACAAAGTTTGAACTAACCATGGAACCCGAATCTAACAACTTGATAATCTACAACTTTAAGTCTCATATGAAGAAGCTCCAATCACTTAATAAGGAAGGAACTTGATAATTAACACGGATTTATTTTAAAAACAAGTATACACATTAACTCTTAGATAATCGATAATTAGATTCCTACCTAGAAGTTACTCGTGAACCTATAAGCTTATCTAATCAAAGGTTCCAAAAAAAAAAAAAAAACTAAATCTAATCATAAATCCATAATAGAAATTGAAGACAATATAAATACATAATATGATAAAGTAAAAAGTTAATATATTTATATAATATTATTTAATTACTTAAAATGTAAGGTACAATATATATAAAAAGAAAAATATAAAGTGGGCACATAAGGACATTGTCCAAATAAATAGTTTGACTAATAATTAAAATAATAAAAGAATACATACTTAATTAGATAATACTAGAACTTATAGAAGTACGTAAGAAAATATATATTAATAATAATAATCCAAATCATACATACTATACGATTAACATCATATACTACATAAACATAATATCAACAAAATAGAAATAATATAACAATATTAATATCATCAATAATAATAATAATAAATATATTATTGAATATATTAGTATGCGTTGTATATTAATAGTACTTTACATAAGTTATTCATTAAGTTGGTTTTGTAATAGATATGTTGATTTATAACATATAAAGCCATATAGTTTATATAATTTATATTTTATGATATAATAATTTCCCAACTCTCTTTAATGTAATGAATAGTGGGGAGACGAAACCAGGAAAACTTACAAAGTAATGAATGCCTCATCGAATTTTCAAAGAGAAAAGTTGGGCCGGGGACTAACATCGAACAACGATCCTCAATGGAGCAACAATAAAAAAATAAAAACTAAGAAAACAAAACTAGGTCAACTCAATGTAACAAAGCAGATGACTCACTAGATACATGAAAGCCCATGTGAAGCTCTATATAGAATGAATCGTTTAAGGCAGCCTAAGAATTTTGAAGAAGAATTTCTGGTGAGACTCTTACGGAGCATGATTAAGCAACATAGAGCAAGGTTCGGAGGAGGCAAAGCATAGTTATATTAGTGAGTGAATTATAAGACTGGAGTTGTTACTAATGAACTAAAAATAAAACAATAAAAGGAGATACATACATAAATCTCAAAGTTTGAGCATACATAAATCTCAAAGTTTGAGTTTGTTGGTTCTTGAAGGGTAGTCTTGCTGGAAAAAGTCCTTCACGGCAAGGATGAAGAAAGAAGAAAATAATCGAGAAAGATAGGTCTGAATCCCAAAACTTAAATTTAGTTGAACTTCCTCCATCGTTTGTTCAAGCTTTGTTGTAATATTTCAACTCCATAAATGCAAATAAGCGGACACAATTCGACAACGATGTCCAAAGAGTAGCCAATAGAGTCAAATTGGAAGATGAGATCGAGAGAATAAAGTGTTAGAGAGGGAGCTGTCGCAGTGAGAAGGAGAGATAGTAAAGGACGAAAGAGAGAATTGGTGGGAGAAGGGGTCTAGTAGACAGAGAAAAGAGAAGCGAGGGAAATGACAAGAGGGGATTTGGGAAAGGGTTTAGGTAAGGTTTTGGGTAGATTCCAGACTATTTTAGTTAATTCTTTATTTATAATTAAAATAGAAAAATAAAGAATTAACAAAGATGAGAAAAAAAGTATTTAAAAAAACAAGATATGTATAAAAGTACTATAAGATATAGAATAACAATAAAAATACATATACCTTATTTATAAAATGAAATCAATCTATTTAATGTATACGTAAAATAAAAGTTATAGAAAAATATTATCGAAACCTTAATTTAAACATCTATTCAATAAGATAAAATTTAAATAAGCCTAAAATTATACTAAAATTTATAAATTGAAACTTTCACTTACTAAGATGCATTTTCTATTGACACGACCTAAATAAATTTTACTATTTAATTATTATTTTTACTTTTATTGGAGTGTTTCACTTCTTGTGAAAAAAAAAAGTTTTTTCAATCTTTTCTATTGTTTATAATAACATTCATCAGAATTTATAAACCATACACTTCTCCCTCCACAATATAAGCAGCCTTATTATTTTCTCACTCCAAACTATCGCATTATACTAACCATCATGACCGTCATCATGGTTAGCGATTGGTTAGGTACTTGTTTGCTAATTGGATAAAACACAATAATATTATTAAAAATGAGCTTTTATTGAAAAGATTCGATATGACAAATAAATGAGTTGGTTCCATTTAGACATTTTATAAACATATCTCAATTTATGTCAATCACCTTTGACCCATTTGAAATACGTCTAACTCTACCTTGTTACTTTGTTTAAGAATTAAGATAGAAAATTTTAATATTTATAATTTGATTTTATATTCTACCCTCTATCTACTCTATTCTCCTTTTTTGCATAACCTAATCGTACCTTATTACTATCATCTACTTTATTCTCCTTTTTTCATAACCTAATCGTACTTTATTACTATCATCTACTTTGACTCTATCTTTAACAAGAATAATAATTTTTTTATTTCTTCCTATACATTGACATTCATTTCAAATAAACAACATTATATATATCTAAGCAATTTCAAATTAGCTTTTTTTATTCAAATCTATATACGAGACATATTATTTGAACACAAGCGTCCCTAGTGAAACTACTTAATATGTTTAATGGAAATGGGATTGGGTATATGGATTAGTTTTTATTTAAATAAGTTGCATACATTAACTCAATATAACAATCATATCTAAAATTATTATTTAAATTATTGACATAACAAATTTGAATCCATGGTTAAGTTCTTAAGGTATTATGTTTTCGTTGGACTTGTCTATACATTAAACCAAAAATAAAAAGATGTCTTCATAAGAATTTTTACAATTTTGAATATCGTTTCCCTTGTAAGTGTTTAACAAATTGAAGATAACATGAAAATTGCTTCTATAATAGATACCTTTTCTCTATGGTGCTTTACTTTTTGTTTATTTCCCATCTAAGGATGAATGTTAATAATGGTTGCTGTATGTATTTATTAAAAGTTGTAATGGAATTTAGTTTATTGTTGTACATCTATTAGTTAGTATAATTTGTTTGATAATTATAAATAATGTTTGTTATAGGTTAAATTTTCTTTATATATAAAGTTTTCAACATATGAATGCACATTACCAATAATTTGGATGTTTAAATATTAATAATAACAATTTTTTTTATACAATATTAAATCATAAACGATAGTGATGCAATAAATTGTGCAAATACAAATTTAATACATTTAAATATAACGCTATATAATTAATGTTGAAAAAATAACTATAAAGAAACTTAATTTAGTTCCATTGCTCACTATACATTTAAAAAATCATGGTGAGTAATGCCTATAGAGGGAAAAACATAATAAGATTGGTAATTAGTAGGAACCTTACTAAACAATTGAAAAAAATGTACATCATATGACAACACAAATTTTAATGGTATTTCAATTGTATCATTGTAAATTCGATAATAACACAAAAGAAAGTAACGGATCAAAAAGAAAGAAAATGACAACTTAAAAGCTTTTAAGAGGTGATTGACATTTATAGACTTAGTGAAATAGCACTATCTAAATTTATAAATAGTAAGTGACAAAAAAATATTTATATTTTAACGCAAATTTGAGCAAATAAGAAAAGATACTAAATGTTTTCCCTTATATTTTAATAATATGGTTAATAGATTAATATAGTTTAATCGCACATAACTATTATAATATGTATCAAAATAATTTGACCATCATTATTATTGTGCTAAAATAAATAAATAATACCATAAATAGATGGAATATAAAATAGGAATGATTTTCCTAAACTATATATTTAAGATATTGTATATAGAAGTTACCATTCCAACGTCAATCAACATTTATAATTTCGATGAAATAACATAATTACATGTATTATTGTAAAATTTCATATAATAAAAGATAGAAATAATAATATTTTCAAGGGCAATTATATATAGAAGTTACCATTTCAAAGTCAATCGACATTTATATTCTTGATGAAATAACATAATTACATGTATTATTATGAAATTTCATATAATAAATCACAGAAACAATAATATTGTCAAGGGCACTTATATATCGAAGTCATCATTTCAAAGTTAATTGACATTTATAATCTTGATAAAATAATATAATTATATTTATTGTTATAAAATTTCATATAATAAAACCTAGAAATAATGATATTATCAAGGGCAATTTCGACACGTTCAAAAAGACATTAAACTTTACGTTTTTGCTTTAATAAAACCCACGTTCAGTCCCTGCCCATAATCAATTGTATATAAGATATGAAATGTCGGGTGCTTCATGAATGCTTTCTTTCCTTTTCTAGTCACCTTTCGTTTGACTATCGTATTTTATTACTAGAGGACGGTATTTCAATTTTGCCTCTGGACGAAGCGATTGATCATGTTTAGACAAATCCTATTTGTAGGTTGATGCTGCAGCACGAGCTCCATTGATAATGTGAATGTCATTCCAATTAGCATGAGGCAAGAGCGTACGGAATCAAGACAAACGGACCCCAAGTACTTAAATTTATATTAATTGTCACTAATTTGTATTTGAGTACTTAATATTTTCTAGTTTTAATTCTTTTGTTAACTTTCTCAAATGTCAAACGAGAGTTTACAAGTGTCAACTTCTAATAGCTACAATATTTCACTTCATATAATAATATTATTAAATATTCTAAATTAAATTATATATACTTTTTTATTTTTTTTTCCTATTCTTCTTTCTTAAAGAGGAACTTAAAAAAAGGATTATTTCATTCCTGATAGTCATTTTTTGAATCTGTGGATAGGAGCATACTCTGGATCGGAATCATGAGAGTATTACTTGATCATTTCTACTAACTTAAAGCCCCAATTAGGATTCTTTTTTTTTTTATGCAAAAATATATTTTTTTGGATAATTTACCTAAAGAATCCCCATTACTAATCCTTTATGTATTTTTGTGTTCCTAACCATCCACTCATTTTTGTTCAATCACGCGTTATGGTAATACATAGAAACGCTAATGAAAACTTTACACTGTTGATCTTTTGAGCCCGCTTCAAGACGGGATAACTAATCCCTCAATCTTGGGTAAAGGTCTTGCTTATATTTCCTTTCTTTTAATTCTTGTACATAGGAAATGAGACTCAATCGTTTTACAGCTAATTTAGAAGCTGTTTTCTTTCACTCATATAACTATCGAATTTAGTTCATTAACTTGAATGATGAATAAAAAATGAAGATATCTATTCAACTTATTTACTAAAAATAACAGAATAAAAAAATTTTATGTTTAAGCGAATCGCACTTAGAGATATTGATAACAAACAAAGAGTTAATGGTATTTCATAACTAATGGATTGAGCAGCAGCTCGTAGACCACCTAAGGCTATGGAACTTGGGTGTGGGTCTTTTGTCGAAATGAAATGGCAGCTACTTTCGAAGTAACAGAAAGAAAAGCAATGACTGGAGTGGGAGAGTCAAAGTCGAAAAGAAGATTCCTCACTTCTTTCTCTCATTCAAAACCGTGCATGAGACTTTCATCTCGCACGGCTCCTAAGTGATAAAAGAAAGAAGAACTCATCTTCTTTCTTTTTTTATTACCTTCCTCGCATATGTATAAGATCGATCGATTTCTAAAAAGGATTATTAATCCTTAACTTTTCGAGGATTATTTATCAGTCTAAGTAGGAGACAATAGACTTTGATAAAAAAAAAAAGAATATTAATTATTGAACCAGTTCGTTTGTCGATAAAAAATGACGGGCAATTTATTATGTATCAAACTATAAATATTTCATTAGTTTATAAGAATAAGTCCCTAACTAATCAAAGATATCGAAAAAGAAAGTATGTTGATAAGAACCCTTTTGAGAAATCCATTACAAGACATAAACAAATGATTGAAAATCGAAACAAAAATCATTATAATTTGTTTGTTCCTGAAACATTTTTATCCACTAAAGGGCATAGAGAATTAAGAAAATTACAAAAGATTTGGTCAATGCCTTATCTCTCTATCAACCAAGTCATGAATCCAAACCAGGATACATTTTTCTACGGAGATCTAGACAACCAGATTGCAATAAATCACCTTTGTGAAAAGCAGAACAAAAAGAAAGAGCCTTGTTTCCACAATAAAACCTAAAGCTCTAGGAAAAAACAAAAAAGATTCGAAATTAAATGGCCATAAATGAAATTCTAAAGAGTAAATAAGGAGAAAGCTTGAAACTTTAAGAAAAAAAAAAAAAAAAGGTTTTTATGAATTGTTGAGTAGCTGTAGTGAAACGATGAGGATGACATGGGAATGGATGGAGGAAGTCGTTTCTCTAAAGCCTTTTCCATTTTTTGACTCATCTTGCTCACGATGGTGGGTGGTGTCATGGTTTGTGTAAAGTGGCGAGTGGTCGATACGGTTCATCATTTCCAATTTGGTTAGTGTATGACTACATTGGTTTCGATGGTCGTCAAAAACTTTAGGAAAGAGTAAATGGACGGATGGCCGCAGTCGAGTCTAATCTTGTGGATTCTACTAAGAGTTTTAGACCATTCCAAACTATCCATAATCCATCAAACACCTTCTTATACTTTATAAAGGTCCTCTCCTCTTTAGGTTTATTTATCTGCGCCTGTTGGTGTCTCAGCTCTTCGTATTTGGAAAAAGGCTGACTCGAGTTTCTCTCTACGATAATTAAAAGAACGCCTTCTGCAAGGAACTCGCATCCCACATTCGAAAGTTCCTTGTAGTAAGCAACTTGGATGTTCCTTCCAAGCCCCTTCAAAACCCCAACCATTAGGTAGCAAATCAAAATACGTAGCAAAAAAAAGGTCGCTATTAGTCACATTGTTCATCTCCACTTCACTGAACAACAACGTTGTCAGCTTCCCATCCTCTCTATCATCTCTACGCATCTTTCAATTTTTGCCAATCTATCGCCAATCTTATCGATATCATCGCTCGTCAACATCACTGTACCGAACATTTGCCACGGAAGTCCCGTCGCCCGGGGGACTGGGGTAACCCTAAGCCACGCTCCATCTTGTTACCTACGAGTGTATTGCAAGAAGTAGAAGATACTACGTCCATACCTTCCATAAGCAGCTTGGGAAGTAGCTCGGATGTCTATCTGCGTGGCATACCTCTTAATGCACCAAACTCAGCAAAAGGTCTAGCCCAGCTTCGACAACTTACCTGTTCGATCGCGCCGCTTTAGTTTTGTCAAACAGCAATAAGGATAAGGTTAGCAACTTGACGGAAGAGTTTGCCCAAAGATCCCAACTCATCATCTCGGAACCTTGGAAGAGCTTACTTTCTAATGTGAGTTGGAAGCAAGTGTTAGTAGGTTATTTTAGATTTAGATCTCCAAGCCCATGCCCACATCCTCAAACCATGGTAGGGGAGCTTGACCAGTTCATCATGTTTCAGTCGAGTCTCCAAGCTTAAGGATGACCTTTGCTAGAGCTTAGTTGAGCTCCTAAGAGCATAAACGACCTCGGCAGAAGACATCTATCGAGCTCCCATCTTTGTCCAGTTCCATGGAACTTGGGTCCTTGAACTCTTGTCCATATGATGCTCGGCTCTAGTCCATAGGTTCAAAAGAAGATTATGCGTGAACTATTCAGGTAAATAAGGAAAGTATACATCTAGCACATGCCTGTCCCCAGTATCCGTATCCTCTTCACTAGATCTAAAGGACTTTAGGATCATGACCTCGCCTGCCCAGGTGAAGATCATGGGTAAAGATTCTTAAAAACTCTTGCGCTCTTTGACACTTCCTTCCACACATTGAGGTGTACTTAACATTAATTCATGAAAATTAACCATGTAAAATCGTTTATGTCCTAATAAAAAGAATATATTTCTTATAACGTGTGCTATTTTATGTTATGTAAGTTTTACATGACCGGAAATATTCGTGCCACGTGCCATGTGCCATTCAAATTCTTTGTCATAGGCTTGGAAGCGTATGAAGTCTCCAAAATGAGTTGGGAATTAAGGATTACTATAAAGATAAAATCATACGTGTCACATATTCATTTGTCAAAAATGCCATTCAGAGTTAGGAGAGGAATTAACCGAGGCACTTAGTCGAATATGAATACTAAACGTCAGATAATAAATTATAAAATGATCTTAAAATTCAAGTATGAAAATATGAAATTAAAAATGTATTCGCAAATAATGTATATTCTGTGGTTTTATTTTATTCCCGGATCTCCTCCTGCTTCTTATTATTTTTAGTGCCGGTGCTCGTTTCTTGATTTTCTATGGCTGGACTTCCACTTCATATTTCTATTTAGGGCTTCGAGGGAAGACCATAATTGGCATTTAACTTTTGATCGTACGAGTAGGAAGGCCGTTGCTTTTTGTTGTCGATTAGATTAATCGAGTCCATCTACGTTTCTTAGGCCCGGCTCTAATTGAAAAATCTGAAAATCAAGAAGCAACCTTCAACACCTGGACTGGACTCAAATCTGATCCTCCTCCAACAGATCTAAATTTGCTCCAATGCCAATGCAAATGCAAATGCAAACGATAGGCCATCAGATGACCAAGAAAACAAAAACAAACACCGTTTCTTTCGAACCGAACCACCAATGCCAATCCATCCAAACAAAATGGAAGAAATGGCTTATTTATTTATTTTTAAATTATTTCGTATCACGATTCGATTTGGCTCTAGATGCCGGTCTAACTTTGACATATACAATGGTATAAATATCAATGTAGATAATCTAACTTATGCCGTGATGTTCGGTATATTTTATAAACCAGAAGTTTAAAATTCCTTAAATCTTAAAAATTTATGAACTTTATGTACCTGAGTTACATGAAGAAAAATCCCTAGTTTGATTTAATAATCAGCTTTTCTCTAATTACCATTTTCTTTTCTTTTATACACATGATTCCAATGGAATTTCTATGTAATGTTCGTTCTGAGGTAGTGATGGACCTATTATTAGGGTTAAGCAAAAAAAAAAAAAAATTAATCTAATTATAAATTGGTTCCAATTGAGTCCCAATGAAAAATCATTTTTTTTAAAAAAAAAAAAAATGGTTAGGTTTGCAGTTCAAGAACTGAACCGTAACAAATAATTTTTTTTTTTTCAATAATCTCCAAATTCCATTTATTGCATATCTTGTGCTCGAATCATTAAGTCTTTGTCGTTTCTCTTAGGCTACTGCATAAGGTTGTGGCAGAGGCACTCTATAATATGGCTTTTTCATGTTTCGGTCAAATTCGCCGGTTGGTGATTGAATTATTCCATCTTGTTTAGGGGCAAGAACCCAATTTTAGCTGGTAATCCATCATGTGAAGTTGACAAGAGAGGCTGGGAAGGAATTCAGCGCAAGTGATACGAAGGTTGTTTTGGGGTATAAATAGATCGTTAATTATGTGTTTGAAGTTTGACAATGATATTGCATTAATTACAAGCAATGAAATGAAAATTTAAATATTTCTCGGAGGATCATGGTTAAGATTCGTGTCCATGAACTTAAGTGCCATCTTTACACAAACATGAAAATAATTGAATAAATTTATGAGAAGTTCACAACTAAGATAGAAGGCCGTAAACCAAGGCATGATTTATAGCACAGAAGAAAAAAATTAAGTATGCAAGGTTTATATTATAGATCACAACCGTGAACCTTATCCATGATATTTGTTTGGGAAAAATTAATGATCATGCTTCGTGAAATAGTTACAACATTTAATCAAATTCTCATGAGTTATAATTAAGGCTATTGATTCATGTTAATGTATCATGTCTCATATCTTTGTATAAACAGGTTCATGTCTAGAAGACTTCAACTCTTGATATAACTCGTTTATTAATCATGTAAAAAAACTTAAACCTAATTCATCTAATAAACTTGTCTTGTATCTAAATTAGACCTGTATATTGCTTAAAAATTTATAAATAAATCCAAAAAAATTATTCTTTACCTTTTTAATGATCAACCTTTATATATTTCATTATAACTTTATACTAAATTTATACGTATATTTCTACAAATTTGATTTTAAAAAATTGTATAAATTCCAAAAACATACAAAAGATTTTTATAGGATGCATGTATTTTCTAACATTCATTATCTAAATTGAATTATAAAGTGCATATATTTTCTGATATTCATTATCCAAAGCTAAAAGTGTTCAATAAAATATGTAGAGATGTACAAGCTGGTTAAACGAGCTAACCCAATTCCGTCCACTTTGGCCTGCAAGTTAAATAGATCAAGTTTATTTGGTCTATTTTTAAACGGGCTAAAAAACTTCGACCTTATCCCATTTTAAAAAATAGGTTAAATGGGTTGGCCTACAAGTCAAAAGTATAAATATATTAAACAAACCAATCCAAATCAGCTCATTTTAGCTTACAAGTTAAATGTGCCATACTTATTTGACTTACTTTTAAATGGTCATAAAAAACCTTGGCAAATAGGTTAAATAGGCCATCTCACAAGCTAAAACCCACTTACACACTTCTAAAAATATAAACCAATGATGAAAACAAACATATGCTCGTTATCATTCTATTTATTTTTAGGTTTTGTTATATTTAATATAATTTTTTCTTTTATAACAAAAAATTATTGTGAATTGTATATCAAAACCTAATAATATTATGATACAAACAAACTAGATAATAGTTAAAAAATTAAGCAATCAGACTCCCAAAAATTAAAAAATCAATTAAAATTTTCTTTTTCGATAATATCAATAAGTGAAGTGATAATGACATAAGCACTATCTATATATATTTTAAACAATTATATTTATTTCTCTCTTTCATATGATTTAACAACTATTTTCTTTTCACTATTCCGATTTTAATATGGCTAGATCACTTAATACGTAATCTAATTTATGAATTCAAACTCAAATAGGGTCAAATTCAAATTGTAAAAATGCATGTTTTTTCTTATTTTTAAACTTTGATCTTAACATTTTATCTATATCTTTTTTACTCTAGATGTTTATTAATATTGATCCTACATTAGTAATTTAATAATGTAGGATGGGATAAATATAATTTCTTAAAAAATTCTGAGAAGTACTACTTTCTTGCATCTTTGCATTTATAATGTTTTCTACAATATAAACAATCATAGTGTTATAGCGTTTCTAGTAAAGGATGGTAACGCTAAGAAAGTTTTTGTTCTACTTGGTATTTTATCAATTAAATATGCTGATTATGAAAGTATTCTAAATCAAAACAAAATTTCATAATAAAAGTCCAACACATTATAAAAAATTTAATGGCTACCAACCATTTTATAAACATAAGTTAACCTATATTTCCCACAGTAATACCTATCAAAGTGATTTTCCATAAAGGTCCTAGTTCTAAATAGTCAATTTACATTCTCACCATAAAAGAATATCAAAGGAAAAAGAGACAAAACAAAAGTTAAAGGACAAGAAAAAAAAAATCAAACCAAAAGTCAAAAGACTTACATTTCAAGTTGACCAAGAGGATCTCCTTATCCAACTAATTGAAATCGAAAAGTTAAGACGAAGAGGCAAAAGGGAAGTTGCGATGAAGAGTAGTAAAAAAAAGGAATAATAAAAGTTAAAATCCGAGGTTTGTCTAAGTTGAAAGAAAAGAAAAGACTTTCTATTTATTTTTTAATCTTTTGGTATGATATTTTTTTATTTTTCTTCAACTCTCATTGAATGAAAAATAAATTAAAAATTAAATGTAACGGATTCACAGGTTAAGAACCCATATCTACTTCTATGACATGTTTATTTAAACAAGTCCATAAATGAGTTTGGTATCTAGACCCAAACCTTGACATGAATTTTACCATATCTAAACCGGTTTAACCCGTTTGTATCTTGTGTCAAATTTTTATGTACACTAACCCATTTAAATAGTGTTGCGTCCAAATCCCATGCTATCAGCCCTAGTTGATAATACTTCATAATATAATGTTTAACCCGTTTCTATGACATGTTTATAATGTTTGTATCAGTCATAACACTTCATAATATAATGTTTATATCAATTTGTAACTAATTTTTATTCAATCTAGTAGATAAAATTTAATCATTGACTCAATATAACTCTTAATAAATAGTTGTGCACCTTCAAAGTGTACTTTATAAATGATAGTTTGCAACTCTATTTTTTTCTCTCTTTTTGCACAAATTTCACTCAAATTTTTTACAAAAAATCTCCTTCTTTAAACATTATACAAATAAACTCTTTTTATCTGCATTTTAAGCGTGGTTTAGTATATGAACTTTTGCTATTCATATACCAAGACTTAGTTATATTTTGGGGGAATTTCACACTCAAACTTTCATAGCAAACTTTGTACAAACGGTGTAAATTCTCTATGCAAAGTAATTTCTATCATGCCTTTAAGTCTAGGTCATTTGCCAAATCATGTTTATTTCTTAATAATTTTAGAGAATTTATGATGGCAAGTGAAATAAATGTTGTATTAAGAGTTATGAATTAGGAGTTTATGAAGTTGGATAGTTTTGATGGAACAAATTTCAACCGTTAGAAAGATAAAATGCTTTTTTTGCTGTTCATACTTAATATAGCGTATGCATTGGATCAAAAACTCAATCTATTGAAGATTTGAAGAAAGGTGCAAGTTTGGAAGAAAAAACCAAGCTTGAAGAAGTAAAAAAAAAAGAGAGAGAGAGAGCAAATGATGTGTTCACTTATAGAGTGCACATTTTCGATAATTTCTTCATCGATAGAGATAAAAAAGCATTAAAAGAAAAGTACAACACCAAAAGATAAGGTATAGATAAGTTCTTAATACTGAAACACTTTGAGTTTAAATGCTTAATAACATTCCTATATTAGATCAAGTTCATGAATTACAAATGCTTGTCAATTGTCTTTATGATTTGTAAGTGATCATTCCCGAGTCACTTTAAGTAGAGGCGATTTTATCAAAATTACCCCTTAGTTGAAATGACAATATGAAGAAAATTCATCACATGAACAAGTGAAAAGATTCCTAGACATATACGTATAGAGGAAGAGTCACGAGAGCGTGATGCAGTTGATTTATCAATTAGTTTTAAGGTAAACTAAGTGAAAGATGGAGAGATCAAGAAACCTAACAAGAAGAAGAGGAAAGTCAAGGAAGTTGATGTTAAGAAGAGAATTCGTAAATGTTACAACTGCAATAAGAATGGAAATTATATTAAGGGATGTCAATCATGAAAGAAGGCTAAAAATGATTGCTAATTTGGTGAAAGACCAAGAATTTGTAGCAATGGTCACTAACAAATTCAATTCTCTTCATATTGGTATGATCACTGAAATAAATATGGCAATAATGGTTACATGTGATGATTGGTGGCTAATTCTAGAGCAACAATCCATGTATGCAACAACAGACACCAATTTTAGAATTTTAAGTAAGTTGATGACCATGAAGTCTTAATGGGAAAAGACACTCCAACTAGTGTGAAAGGAGGTAATGATGTTGATCTACACTTTACATCTACAAAGAAGTTAAGACTACTAAATGTGTTGTATATCTTAGATATAAAGAAAAACTTAGTGTTTATAGGTTTATTGTGTAAGAAAGAAATCATAGTTGCTATTAAGTCTGACATGTTTGTACTCATGAAAGAATATCTACACGTAAGAAATGAATATGCTACTAATTGTATGTTCAAACTTTGTATTGATATGAATAAAATGAATGATTCTAATTATTCTATTGATTCCTGTGACTTATGGTACGGTAGATTATGACATAAAATATTAGATTTAGAATCTAATATCATTATTGAAATTAGAGACCTAAAATTTTTGGAAAACAAATTTTACGGTGTTTTGGTTGAAAAAGACATGTATCCTATCACACAACAAGAAATAGAACAAAGGAACTCTATAAAAAAACATAAATTAAGAATAAAGAATTTACTACTCAACAAGAAGAACTAAAAGTGTAAAGAAGAGCAAAGATCTAGAACTAGGATTCATAAATTCATAAGCCCTTAGGTAGAGGAAAGTAGAGATTCAATAATAAGTAAAATGCCCATAATACTTAGTGCAGAAAGTGATCCTAAAACTTATGAAGAAGTTATGGTTTTTAAGGATGTAGTATTTTAGAAAGAGACAATAAATGATGAGATAGAATTATTAGATAATAAATGATGAGATTGAATCATTTTTATCTAATAATACATGTATTTTAGTTGATGCCTTAAGAACCTACGACAATCAATTTAAGTGGGTATTTAAGCAGAAATACAATTTTGATGGTTCTTTGCAAACTTACAAAGCAAAGTTAGTGACCAAAGGGTTCGAGAAACAAGAATGGACGGATTATCTTAATACTTATGCCCCCAATGACTTCTATAAGATTAGTGATAGTTCTTACATTCATTTTCAAGCTTCTTGTGCATCAAATGGATGCTAAAACAACCTTCCTGAATGTGAACATGATGGGAAAGTATACATAGAAAATGTAATATGATTAACAAAATAATATGGTGTGAAAAATTTGATACTATAATCTTAACGCATGGTTTCAAACATAATAGTGCCAACAAATGTATTTATTCAAAATTCACCAATTAATATGGTGTTATAATTCGTCTATTTGTTGATGATTTGTTATTATTTGCAATAAATATGATTAACGTTAATAAAACCAAAAAATATCTTATGTCGAAATTTAAGAAAAAAGATTTGAATGAAGCAGATATAATATTAGGATAAAGTGACAATGCATAATGGAAGTATTGTGTTGATTTAGTTACACTACACAGGAAAGATTCTTGAAAAGTTCAAATGCATAGTAAAAAATGAATATACTACTCCTTATGATTCTCATGTGAAGTTAGAAAAGAGTGCATGAAGTACAATAGCACGATTAAAATATGCTAGTACCATAAGGAGCTTGATATATGCTTCATACTGTATTGGACTTAATATTGCATATGATGTATGCAAATTATTAAGATATACTAGTAATCCCGGTACTGAGCATTGAAAAGCAATATTTAGAGTATTTAGTTAGTTAAAGAAAATAGTAAATCATGAATTCGTCTGTGGTGACTTTCTTACTGTACTAGAAAGATTCTTGGATGCAAGTTGCATCAAGTGCTAGCAATAGAAATTCCACTTCTAGAGAGATATTTACCTTAGGTAATAGAGCAATAAGTTGGGCATCCAATAAACAAATGTATATAACTCACTCTTCAATGGAAGGTGAGTTTATAGCACTTGCTGGAGTTGACAAGGAAGCAAAATAACCAAGAAACATGTTAATTGATATAGAAATTTAACCAAAACCTGTTTCGGCCATTTTTATACACTATGATAACGAGGCTACAATGTCTTAAGCCTACAATAAAATTTACAATGGAAGGTCTAAGCATATAGGGTTGCAAGATGAGTATATCAAAAAATTAATAAGTAATGGATTTATAACCATTACTTATGTTAAGATTAGTAGTAACTTGGCATATCCGTTGACAAAGAGATTGTCTAGAGTATTGATAAAAATATGTCTATTAAGATGGGTCTTAAATTTCTATAGTTAGTAATAATGGGATCCCTATCTTACTTTGGCACATCAATAGTTTCAAGGTTTTGGTTATACTTAGATAATCTTTAGATAATAGTAATCTAGTAGGGGAATATAAAAATAGGTTGTTGATTATGTGTTTAGATTGCTAGATAATTGAATAAGACGATACCCGTATTTATTACAAGCATTGAAAAAAGAATTTAAATATTTTTTAGAGGATCACAGCCGTGAATCCGAGCATAATCTCTACACGAGCATAGAAATAATTAAATAAATTTATGAGAGGTTTACATCTGAGATCATAGCCGTAATCTTAGGCATGGTTTGCAACTGAGAAGACAAAAATTAAGTATGAAAGGTTTGTGGCCACAAATCATGACTGTAAATCTTACCAGTGATCTTTGCATAAGTAAAATTAATGATTGTGTTGCTTTAAATAGTTGCAACTTTTGATCAAATTCTTATGAGTTATAAATGATTTTTCTTCAATCTTTTGGATAGAATTTGATAATCGAATCAATATAACTTTTAATGAAAGGTTATATACCTTCAAAGTATACATTATAAATGACTATTTACAACTCTATTTTTCTCTATTTTTGCACAAAATTCACTCAATTTTCCTACAAAATTATTCTTCTTCAAACACTACACAAATAAACTCCTCTTATCTATATTCTAAGTGTGGTTTGGTGTATAAATTTTTGTTATTCATATGCCAAGACTTAATTATATTTTTGGGAATTCCTCGCTCAAACTCGCATGGCAAGTTTTGAGTGAAAAAGATGCAAATTCTTTAAGAAAAGCGATTTTTATCATACCTCTAAGTCCAATTCATTTCATTTCCTAATAGTTGGGGCACCAGGAGCAAGAATAAGCCTCCTTAGCATAGTGCTTCCATTAAATGAAACATCAAACTAGTTGATCATTCAATGCACTCTAATGCAAGTAACAATTATGAATTTCAAAGGAATATTAATAACAAAAAGAATGTCGACTAAACCCTTTTATTTATTTTCAAAAAAAATTATGAATTGAATCATATAGATATAGTCGATTTAAAGAAAAGGGAAAACTGAACTGTAATACTAAATTCAATTCACTAAAGGGAAGGGGACAAACCATACTGAACCAAATGCCTTCCTATCTATTATACATTTCTTCACATTAAATCTTACGCATCTATTGGATGGGATTAACATATGATTAACTATCAAGTAAATATTTAATTAGCTATTATACTAACCTTAAATGGGAGAATATAATTCTATTTACATCCCCTAATATAAGGCCATAACAATAGCTATAGATGATCATAGTTTATGTTTAGGAAGCTATAGCAAATGCACTGTAATGTTGCATGTAAGCCATGGTGTAGGGGGTTAGATTTATTCTAAACTTTATAGAATAGTTATTTTAAAAAATTATTAAGACTTCGTATATTTCGTAAGAGGTTGAAAGAATAAACCTTTTACCTTTTCTTTATAGTATAAGTACTAGTTAAATTATCAATTTATTGAGAAAAATAAAATTGATATATAAACTTGTATAATTTTTTTTAATAAAAATATATTAGAAAAATACCTAAATATGAAATTGCGAGTAGAGAAAAATGAGGAAATAGACATAAGTTTTTTCAATTTATTTTCATAATAACTTAGTTATAATTAGTATTATTTGTTAATAATTTATACAATACGATTAGATCAATTATAATACAAGTAAAGTAATGACTACTTACGGTATACTATTTATAAAAAAATACAATTTAAGAGAATTTATTTAGTTGTATCTAATTTTTGTAATAATAAAATTTAATATTTTTAGTTATTGTAAAAAAAAAGGTTAAAAGAAAATAAAACAAAAATGTAATTTAAGTGATAAATGCATATTGGAAAAATAAATATCATTAATGGGATTTGAACCTAAGACCTATTATCTAAAATTCTAAAATACATGAGCTTAACCACACTTATTGCTTTAAATATATATATATATATACAATATAATTATTTTTTTTTAGGTTGGTTGTGGGTGGTAGGGGTGTGTGTGGGGGTTGGTGGCGAGTCTCCTTCCATGGTTTAATACTAATCTCCTAAAAGTAAGTGTAATAAGACTTAGCCATAATAAGAGATGGATGCAAAGGCACTTAGGTGATAAAAAGGCCAAAGAATAGGTATATGAATAACCTAATGAGTAAACTTATGAGAACAAAATGTTCGAGAGGATAGTTGCACTAAAAGCTCAAGTAAACAAAAGGAATTGAGTATAAAGTTATTGATAAGCATGGTTGCGGACTGGGTTTGCCTAATGTTTAATAATGGATTTGTCTAAAACTTGAACCTAGATTGAGGCTCAAGGATAAGTCCAACCTAAATAAAAAGTTGATAGGTCCATCAATCGATCTCAAAACCTCATGGGCCTTAGACCTAGCTGCTCTAAATGAAAAGTAAAACAAATTTAAAAATAGGAGAAAGTGGATTTGATTGATGACTCTTAGACTCATCTTGAGTTAAGGAGGCTCGATAGATTAAAAACCTATCTTGAGCTCGTCGATTTGATGAGTCATTATTAGGTCTTGATTTTTGAAACCTAAAACTTGTGAGTCCACTTGGGTTGGGTTGAGCCAATAGTTGCATAAGCTCTAGTTAAGAATAATGAAATGGAAAGAAAGGAGTCAGTTGTCGATGAAAAGAATGAATTCTAAGAATTTTAGGAAGAATTTATTCCATTACAATACAAGTGAATGAGAGCTAGCACAATAAGTTTAGTGTGATTGTGTCTTCACTTATAGTACATCTACAGATTCAGCTATTGCATGTCATGAACGATGGCTACTATGTTGTGCAATTACAGTTGTACCATGATCATTTGGACCATATGAATTTGATTCATAAGGCACATGACAAGCGGAAGCAGCTTAGATTTTCGGTCATTTCTCTATTTTGGTTTAGGTAAGGTTGTGTCTTTGCCTTTGTTTCTTATAGATATGTATTTGATCTAGCAAGACTTCAAAGGAAAATTAAAATTTTGAAGGTTCAAGTTGAATTTTGTCTAATGGAAGGGATGTGATTGAAATCATAATCTGAGCATCAAGCATCGACCTAAATGTCTGGGAGTAAATCGGATCGAGTTAAATTCAAACTCATATATATATATATATATATATATATATATATTCCATTTTACGGTTAAGGCAAAGCTATAATAGAGCTACGTAATGTAAAAAGGTCCCAACGACATCACCGAGAGGTTTAAACATTTTTAGGGCAAGAGCTCTAGGTTGCTTTGGGAAAGATTGGGTTGAATAATTCTGCTAAGAGATCTGGATGACTTAATGCTGAAGTCTGACTTCTATGTTTTATTTTACTATTTTCTCCTCGTTTACAACCATAGACACAATGAATGGGTTTTGTTTTCCACATCATTTTTATCAGAATATTGTAAGATTTTCCTCTCGATTTCTTGTTCGGGTTAACACCATTTTGATCAATCTCTTTTAAGACTTGGTGAACAACCCCGAATGAATTCTAGAGAATGGTGAGCCATATCCCTCCCTAGATTTAATCACCCCTGTTTGATTTCTTTAGCCGTGAATCATATCTCTTAGTCAAATTGGTAATACCCTCTATTTTTATTATTAAAACCAAAAAACATACAAAGCATCAATTTTTATCCTGTTTTCTCGTTAATTAGAATTTCCTAATCTTAGAAACCTCTGATAGTGCTTGGAATTCGGTTCCAAGTACTTTAGGTAACCTCACTATTCATTGCTCATTCTCTAAGAAGAAACAATTAGCAATATCTAGACCTTTTACTGTCGATATGCCTAGCAAAATCTAAGTATGAGTATATAATCACATCCAAGTAAATAGATCTCTCATAGATGAGTATGTTATTTTTGGAGACTATATTTTTGTATTTTCATTTCAATAACTTACTCTTAACGGTACTTATAATAAAAAGTGATGGAGTTCCTATTCTAACACTATATGCAGACCTAGAATTGAAAATATATATATATATATATATATGTAGTAGATCCCAAAAGGGAAGAGCCCTTGCATATGGCTACCATACAAGGGTATGAAAGTGGAAATAAACACTCCATCAACTGCCAGCCAACACGTGTGATTGCTTATTCATAAGAAAGAACCTTTACTTCAAAGTCGTTGCCCTGTTTCAAATTAAACAAAACCTCAATCTTCTTGCAGTTTCGTTTTCCACGTACACTTCCGTTACATCATATGGCAACTAAATAATTACCAATAACTCTTCTTCTTCTTCTTCTTTTTTCTAGTGATGCTGCTAACAATTATTTAATAATAATAATAATAATAATAATAATAATAAATGAGGTTACGTTTTACATGCGGTGGGTTCACTATGGTCCCTTGGTTAGAAAAAAGCGAACAATATTTTAATGCGTCATATTTGTTAATCTTAATGACCGTGTCTTGTCTTCAATAGCTTAGGCTTAATGTCTCCTTACGCATTCCATAACCTTTATGGGTGTATAATGTATTGGATAGAAGAAAGAAACTGAAAGGGATGAATGTAAAAGAAAATGAAATCCGTAGATCCCTAAAAACCTTTTTCCTCCAAATAGGAGGGAATTGGAAGGAAATCTTCATTTCCTAACATGCCCGGCTCTTTGTTTTTCTTTTGTATAGTTAAAGTTACACGAGAACTATTTGGCAATTTCATGATAAAGTTGCATTATAATCTATTATTATGAGAAAAGATTTTTTCCTTCCTTTTTAATTTCCATCCCTCCATCTAAATTCTAAACTTATTATGTTCGTGTCACTTTTTTCCCCCATTAATTCTCTTCCCTCACTTTCTTTTTCTTCATTGTTCTTTCAATTTTTTTTTTTTTTTTTTTGGACATGGTTTTACTTTTATGGTTTAAATTAAAAGTAGGTACCTAATGGTGACCAAATCTCCAAACAAATAATGAATATTTTCATAAAATTTTGTATTTTACAAACATTATGTATACCATGTCACCTGATTTATTTATTTTTTCCTCAGTTATTAGTGTGGTGCTCAACATATTCTCTCCTAGAAACATATATTATTATTGCATAGTTTTAAACTTTTTTATGAGTTATGTCTGATCGGACTTCCTTCAGCAACTAACCAAGTTACTTATTGCCTGTTTCACATTATTTCATATATATATATATATATAATATATATATATATATATCAAAATTTTAGTATTTACTGCATGATTGTTGGCAGCCAAAAGTAAGACTTGAATTTTGAATGGAAGAAACCAGTATTAACATCAAGTACGGCCTAGCAATGAATGCAGAAAGAAAGATAGAATGCATCTTTATTGAACGATGTGAAATGAGGTGTATAGATCACTTGAAGATACATGATGGTAGTTAGAAACACCTAAAGCTAAAACATTATACTCAAGGTGGTTACACCTCGAGCCTAAGTTAGTGTAAATACATCAAAAAGTCTACATTTGGCAGCACCACCTAACCTATCACCATGCTCCCCAAACATCCTGAGATAGCTTTTTTATTAGGTATGAGATGAAATGATGTGTGAATGTGATTTCAACATGTGCTATATATGAATTTGACTGTATCTTCATGTATCAAGAGTCCCGTTGAAACAACTTTTATATATCAACAAATAACCTTTAAAGACTTGAAAAATTAGATAAAATAGATTCCCTTGACAAGCAAAGTGTACATAAGAATTGACGCAAACACTTCTATATTTTCTATTGAGTTTTTATATGTTCAATCCAGAAACTACTCTTTTTTGCATTCACTATTTCCTTACAATTCCAAATTTTGTGATAAACATAGTAAAAAAAAAAATACAATGTACCAAAGAGTCATTTAGACTCTTTTATAAATTTTACCTTAGTTTCGAACCAATTTATTTCTTATATTTAATAATTTCATTTTGCCCCTTTCCATTTAGATCCTAACATAGAATTAGGAGTACAATTAATTAGCCCGATTTGTAAAGCCCTCACGGAGGACAAACTAAGAAAATACAAAAAGCTTGAAAACAAAGATGAAAATCCATAAAAAACAATGACATAAATAAGAAGAACCCCGATCAACTTCAAAGATATTGTGTACCAAGGAACTATCGAGGACTCCCAGAGTAAATTCAATAGAAGGCACAAGCTAACTTAGTAAGGATACTCGTTACCTAACTTTACTTAAGGGTTAAGATAAGAGTAAATGCTCGCAGAAAGAGACTATGAAGTATATTCAACATTTGAGGTATATGATGCTGTAGCTATATATTATAAGGGTATTTATACTCAAAATATTAGAGTAACCTACCCTAAATGGAAAGGACACAAAATGATATTTCCTAAATAAGTAATGTACAAGAAATAATAAAAGGGTACAAATATAAATTCAAAGAAATCGATCATTGGTGCAACAAATCCTTTCACGTAGGACTGGACACGTAATGTTTGTACATTAGGATGCTTCTAGCATAAATAGATAGGTTGTATGGTCAGACTAGAGATTGCCGAGCAAACTTAGGAGTCCTTCTGAGAAGATGTTGGTTCGAACGTATTCTAGGGTTCTTGGTACCAGTGCTGTCGAGCTACTAATTGGTATGGTCATAACCAAGTAAACTTGTGAAAAGATCAAGTTGTTAGTAAAGCATATTTTAGATCAGTACTTTATTACTGATAGATGAAAAGTTACTCAACTCAACATGTGGAGTTGGTCAACAGTAAAGATCAACTTAGCTTTAACAGGAGTTGGCTGTAATGATAGAATCTGCTTCGTCAGTCCTTTAAGACCTCAAGCTTAGCCACTGGCCAAAGGTCTAGTTGTTCGATTCCCATCATCTCCCCCAAGTTGATTTAGATTTGGGATTAAATCTGACTGGTCTTCGCTTAATTCTCCTTCAGGTTAATAGGGGTTGAGGTCTGTAATGTTAAAGGTGTCAGAAACTCCGTAGTTTTCAAGTAGTTCAATCGATCGGTATTGTTGATGATCTTTTGAAGTACTCTAAATGGACCTTTGGCTCAGGCTAACAA
The DNA here is from genome assembly GCA_024138005.1 of Lumnitzera racemosa. Lineage (NCBI taxonomy): Eukaryota > Viridiplantae > Streptophyta > Magnoliopsida > Myrtales > Combretaceae > Lumnitzera > Lumnitzera racemosa. The sequence goes on from JAMXBC010000002.1 coordinate 116,224,840, forward strand.
CTTACTCTTTTTCTTATTCGAAAACCTCTCCTTACTCAGGTGTAGCCATACTAAATCTTCGGGCTAAAATGTACCAATTTCCTCCCTTTACTCTTTTCTCTCAACTTCTTGGCAACTGGGTTAATCTGTCAGGCAACCTTTTAGTAGATCTACTATAGAGACTGTGCTTGGGCTCTTACATCAAAGGTTTTCTTGCACAGGAATGGGTACTGGAGTGTAATCAAAGAGTAGCTCTAAGTTGAAGCTATAGACGACTTTAAAGGGTATTTGTTTGGTAGTGTTATATATCATGTGATTTTAAGAAAATTCCACCATAAGTAAACAAACATCCCAATTAGCTAAGTTCTTCTCCACTGCAAGCTGAAGCAATGATCCTACAATGTAGTTGACTACCTCTATTTAACCTATGGATGATAAGAAGTGTTGAAGAGTAGTTTTGTCCCCATATAACGCTAAAGAGTTCTTTAGAAATGGCTTGGAAACTTTGAATATCTATCTAATACCAAACTTCTTGGCATGTTGTGTAAACGAACAATCTCCTACAAAAAGAGAAAAGCCATGGTCAAAGCATCGTTAGTTTTGTAGTAAGACACAAAGTGTACCATCTTACTGAATTTGTCCATGACAACCATAACAGTATCTTTGCTTCGAGCAATTCATAGTAATCCAAGTATAAAATTCATGCTCAACTTAGTCTAGGGTCTGGTTGGGATAGGCAAAGACATTGCTTTCGCTTGTTCAGTTTGGCGTTTGGCCTGTTTGTAGGTATCACAATTCTCAACTATCCAATGCACATCTCACCATATCATAAGCCAAAAGAATCAACTATTTAACAGCTCATATGTTCTCCTCTCCTCAAAATGTCTAGAAAGTTCGCTAAAATGAGCTTATCTTACAAGAAACTCTTGCAATGAACAAGTTAATAGACATAGCTTACCTCCTCAAAATAGATATTTGTCTTCTACATGATAGTCATCCGTTGTTCTTCCTTCGGCACATCGTCCAAATATAAGACCAAAATGGAGGTCTTATATATCTTTAATGCTCGCAAATCTCAAGAGTCTTATCAGTAACTTAGTCAAAAGAACATGCCGACGTTGTATTGGCAACCACATTGGCCTTGCTCTATTTGTCCTTAATCACAAAGTTGAATCCTTCTAAGAGTTTAACCCATTACACTTGCCTCTTTGATAGTTTGGTCTAATTTTTTAGGTACCTCAATGACTCATGATCTATATAGATGAAAAACTTCCTAAGCAATAGATAATGCTGTCATAGTTGGAGTACTTGCATTAAGGCTAGAAGTTCTTTGTCATATATGAAGTAGTTGAACTAAGGTCCTCTCAACTTTTCGTTATGGTAGGAAATTGGTTAGCCTTCTTGTATCAAGATGGCACTTATGGCTATGCTAACACCAGATGCATCATACTCAAACTCAAAAATCTTCTTGAAGTCAGACGAAGCTTGTATAAGTGCAGAGGTGAATCTTTCCTTAATTTCAATAAAGCTTCTCTCTTCGTTTTATCTCTACCTAAAATCTATTTTCTTCCTTATCAACTCAGTAAGGGGTGTAACAATTGTGTTAAAACTCTTAATGAATTTTTAGTAAAAGGATGCCGGTCTATGGAAACTTCTCACCTCAGTAAAAGTAGTTAAGGTTGGCCACCCAATAATCCCATGGATCCTCTCATCATCAATTTACAAGCCTTCTCTACAAACTATATATCCCAAAGAAAAAAAAACATTTCCTCTTAAAAAAAAAAAACTTCTCCATGTTACTAAATAATTTTAAACATATAAGTGCTATAAAACAGTACTCTAAAATATAAATATGATTTCAGTATTCAGACAAATTGTGTACATAGGTGTAATTTGATGGTGTAGCGTTATCACTTATCCTTATAACATAAATATGATTTTAGTGTTCAGACAAATTGTATACATAGGCTTTATTCTGAAATATAAATTATTATCCTCGGTTTAGGGTATTACTATATTTAGTTATTCGGGTTTAAGTCTCTCGTAACTACTCCTTGTATTTAGCTAGGTTTTAAATTTGCTTTTGATTTCGACTTTAATTCAACCTCTAAATCAATTTATTCATATTATTTCTAATTCTTATAAACACCTTCTAACCTATTTCCTATAGTTTATTCAGGTGAATGTAAGTTGTGGTTCAGATTCTGACTAACATTCCAATATACTTATCCTAGCCTTAATTCTGATGTTGCTTTTGAATTAAGTTCTAATCCGAAGATTTTCTACTTTTTAGCATAACCATTCCTAAGTTCAATTCATAACCAGATTTAAAACTTATCTTACAACTTAGTTATTCTACAATTTGAATCAACTCCCACTTGAATTCTTCGTTAGATTACTTTACACATATAACATATATATTCCCTAAATCCATAACATATCAATTCAATGCTCCAAGCTCCCCAAAATTTATCACCTAACATTATTCAGCATTACTTAACATCAGAACTCACCATATATCAGAATATAAATCAATAACTTAAAAAATTACAAAATATATAGATTGATAAATAACCATTTTAATAGGATTTTAAGGCCAAAAATTCAAATAAAAATATGAAAAATAGTTTTCATGAAAAACTTGTTATAACAATTTAATATACCTAATAGATGTTTTGTAGGAAAAATTCAAAGCTGAAACAAGATTATTAGGATTTTTGAAAATTAAGGAGAAATCAGCTTAATTTTGACAATTTATTAAGACAATGTATTTCAAAATTTAATCTCATCAAAATAATATATTTCGCAAAAACTTCATAGAAAAATATTTCAGAATACAATTTTTCATAATTTTAAGAATTAATTTGCTATTTTTAATGAATTAATTAAAATCGGATTAAATTTAGGAGCTTACCGGCAATTGGCCTCTTAGTTGGCCAGCTTGGGCACTGCTTCCACCTTCAATGGTGATAGCTGTAAGCCTTACAATCAGTTACTCAGGGTTTCGATCGGTTGAAAAATCCGATCGAACCTAAATTATAAGGAAATTTTGAAATATTAGTAAAATGATCTCGTAAATTTGAAATTTAAGAAAATAAGCAATAAAATAAAAGAATATAAAAATTCCAAATTTTAAGTATATAACTCATTATTTATTGAAAATGCGTAAAATACATTTCGATAATTAACGAATCACTAAAGATAAATTATATGTATATTAAAAATCATAAAATAACCTAAATAATATTTAGAAATATTTATTTGTACTATATATGAATTTACATGTATGTAGAAATACGCATAATTACTTAAAATAATAATAATTAATTAAAGAAAATTCATAATTATTTAAGGAAAAATCAAGAAAAATATAGAAAAATGTGGAAAAGTCTAGAAGTGGGGCGTGGCAATCTAATATTGAAGAAAAAAAAATCAATCAATTAAAATGCAATAAATAGAAAGTGGAAAAAGAGAAGAGATAAGACAATTGTCTTGTCTAATTAATGCACAATAATTTCCCTAAAACTCTATAAATAGCAAAAAAAATTCAGAAGCTCATTTGATCAATTTGGAGAGTGAGAAAAATAAGGAGAGATGAAATTGAGAGAAAAATTAGGGTTAGGAAAAAAATAAGAAAAAACTGTGCAGTTGGAGTTTGTAAGGAGAACCCAAACCTGACGAGCAGCTGGAAGTGGACAGCTACCACCACCACATAGTGGTGGTAGCGCCCAGGTGGACCGACACACTCATGGCCACTGACGGTGGCCAGAGCTACCCAAATCAATGAGTTCGAGTTCTAGCCCGATTTTATGTAATTTTGTAAAAATAATAAATATTCTTAGAAAATTATGAAACTTGTTATTCTAGAATATTTTTATATGCATTTTTTATGAAAAATATTATTTTGATAAAAATATGTCCCGTGATATATGATCCTTAAGAAATCATGCAAAGCCGAACATGTTTCAGTTTAGAAATAAATGACCTTAGGAGTATAGTTTTGAACCCAAAATTTTTGTGTAAACTACTTAGATGATATATAACAGTGCTATGAAGCCCGTTTTTAAAAATTAATTTTCAAAAATTTTAAATAATTTTTAGGCCTTAAAATGAGGCATAAAATGGGTAATTTAGGGTATTAAATGTTTAATTAAGTAATTAAATGTTTAATTACTGATTTAGTGAATAATTATATATTTTAGAATGTTGAAATTTGATGAAGTATGATACTTGTAGCATTTAGGATGTTAGATGTAATTATTAGTTTAATTATGTAGTAAATGAGTACTAGGGGAAAATAGTAAATTTTAATTTAATTTTTTAAATTAGGGTAATTAGGTGTAAAATCTGATTTAGGATAAATTTAGATACTTTGAAATGATAATTGATATTGGGAGATAGTAATTAGAGTGATAAAAATATTATATGTATATTATATACATAATAAGTAATAGTACATAATACACAATTATCAGAAATACAATAAATAGAAAATAGTAAAACAAAAATATATATTATGATAATAATAAAAATATACAATAAATCTGATAGGAAACTTGAATTTATGTAACTATATCAAACATGTAAAAACTTCTTACATTAGGAGTAAATTCGGTACATTATAGTGTACTGGATATAATAAAATATAGACTAGGGGTAATTATGGTATTTAGGATGTCTAGAAGTAAAGTGATTAATTTCACATTATGAGTTAAAATAAGTTTTTAGAGTTCAGGTATAAAACAATACTTAAAAATCGAACTAGAACCTAATTTAGAAATTAATACGAAAATTGAACCTGAACTTAACCCCAAATCTTAGAGTAATTGTAAAAGATTTGAGAACCTAAATAATTGGGTATATTAAACTCTAAACAAAAGATTATAATAAGCGTTATAGGATAAAACGAACCTATAATAATTATAAAAAAAATCGAAACCACGTTTGTGTTATAGGGATGATCAACGATGGCTTGAGCAAGTTAAACCTCGAGTGAGTGAGCGAGCGAGGAGTCCAAGTAAGTTGGGATTAATACGTTGCTGTATTTTGGAGGCTTGAGATTATGCTTAGTTGTGCTTGTTAGATAGTTGATTGTGTGCATGTGTTTGATTATGAGTAATGCTATAATTATGTCTGTTATTCTGGCTTGTATTGTATGATTTGTGTGAAATGATTGATCATCCTAAATTAGACCTAATTAAATATACGACCTGTAATCATAATCGGACTTATATGGCAACCCATTAGGGGAACCTAGGATTCTTCGACCAAATACCGATCCTTCGAAAGGAATAGCGCAGTATTGCAAAATGGTCCATTCTTCATCCTTAGTCAAATTAAGCGATAGGAGAGGAGGTCGAGGTGAAGGTGAAGTCAATGGTTCAAAGGTAGTCGCGGGAGGAGCCATGTCTCCATTGTACAAGTCTGAGTTTGGTCGTGAGCTGTTGCATTAACGGCAACTTCTCAACCTAGATTAAAGCGGGCACAATTTCTCTAATCTCATGATGGGCCGGATAACGTCGTGCGATGGTATTTACTTGAACATGCATTGCATCTAATAAGTTGATTGATAACCTTGTTATATTTGTGATATAGTTTTAAGTCCTCCATTTTAACTTACTGAGCTGGGGTTACTCACATCCCTATAAACGTCGTGCAAGTGCTGGCTAAGAAGCGGCATACAACTACTCTGGAATTAGCAATTGCTGGCTAAGAAGCGGCATACAACTACTCTGAAGTTAACAACTGCTGGATCTTGGGAAGTGAGGAAAAATATTTGAAGAACAAATATATATTCTTAAGGTCTAAGTTTTTATTTTAGAAGTTTTCATTTTTAAATAATGTAATAACTGAATTATAGTGTATATATATAAATTTTCTCACTTTTTTAGGTAAATGATTTATTTAAATTACAAACTGTTTACTTTAAAGCGGATTAGTCGTGGACGTCTTGTGTAAATCAGGTCTAAAAAAGTGGTTGAAAGGCCAATTTCTATTTTAGAATGGTTTACACGGTGGGACTGTTACGATTATGTCGCTTCAGGATGTGACAATAGCCACTCACTCTCAAATTTAGCTTTAATGCATACTCCTTAGTTTCGGCCTATTTCCCTTTATTTTATAGAATTTTACTAAAATTTATCTCTGGCTTTATAGACTCTCCTCTATTTTTCTTAAATTTCAAATTGCCCAAAGTGAATTATGTAAGTAAATTCATAAATTTATAGAGAAGGACTGAGCGATGGACTTTTGCCAAGCGCATTACAAGTGTCACTCTACTCAACTAAGTGTCCTCAAGCTCACTTTTTCTTAATACTAACCTGGACTCTAACCCTCTATACCACAAAAAATGGTATATTACACTGTCACATAATTTTTAATAAGTTTCTTTATTTATTATAGTATATTTTAGGACATAATAGAAATTTTAAATAATTTGAGATATTTATATCCACGCATAAATATATATGTAATACAAATAAATACTCTTAAATATTATTTAAGTTAATTTATAATTTATGGTATGTATACTTTATTTATAGCAACTCGTTAATGATTGAAACTCTTTTTTACGTTTCTGATAATTAACGAATAAAATATATATATTTTATAAATATAATATTTTATTTATTTCGTTACTTTAATTTCTTAAATCTAATATGATCAGATTATTTTTACTAATATTTTTAATTTTTTCTTTTTTTTTTAAATTCGAATTTAATGGGACAATCTTCTTACCTCTGAATCGATGAATTTAAGTTAGATAGCCTGTTTTGTTTTGTAGGATCTCACGTACTATGATTTTCTTTTTCTTTGTTTAATTTCAGTATCGCGTTTCATACGCGTTCGATGAATTTGTTTGGCGTTGAGGCAGACGAGATCAAATCCCATCGGAACAATATAAATAGTAAATGAAACATAATTCGATGGACTTGTGGTCGCTTCTGATTGGATACGATAAAGTTAAAAAAAGAAGTCATTTATATCTGTTTGATGATATGAACATTTTAATAAACACGAATAATTGATTAGTAGTGGAAGTAGATAATATTAATAAGTAGCACGTGAGACTTAGGGATATTAATTGTCAGGCCTCCACCGTACACGTGGCTCCTTTCCAATGGGTGAGAAAGACACTGGCTTTGCATGGAGGGGCAACGTAAAATTCAAAGTTTGGGCTGTGAGCCCGCCACGTGTACTAATCACTGTACTTTGAAAATTGCTTGCCGGGACAAGTGTTTAGGATTTGAGTGGCTTTGAGCACTATCTCATATCCGTGGGTCCGTCTTCAAAATGTCTCTTCGCCGACACAAGAAAAGTAAAATTCATCTTTTCTTATCTGTTGAATATTGATTTATTCGTCCTTTTTTTTTTATTTTTAATTTTCCCTGGTACTCTTAACTTATTTGTTTCTTTATGCGTGTTTGAATATTATTTGCATTTGTCCGTACTCATCAAGGTTCCATTTGCATCGTTCGTTTCTCGTCTTTTTACGTGTTATTAATGTTTATTTAAATCTTATATTTAATAAAAATAAGATATAAAAAATAAAAATATAATTTTATAATATCTCTCTTTTAAAATTTAAAACTTAATACTATAAAGTTGAATTTATTTACCTTTTATTTTATTTATATTTACAAAAATATTAATTAAATAACTATTTTTAATATATAAAATATATATTTTCAAGTATTATAAATTTTTATTTCTTAATTCTAACACTCCAATCATCATTTTTATCATAATTATAAAATAAAAATGGATAAATAACTTTTTAAATTTTATTTTTTAAATATATTCAAATCAAATATAAATACGATATCAGGAAAAAAAATTAGAATCAAAGCAAAGCCTAAATAATATGGTGTGTTAATAGTATCAAATCATTTTCATATCTATGGTGGTCCCGATAGTGTAGTAAAAATTTGACCAACACATAAATGTTTAGAAAACAATTACGCAACGAATTAAAAGCAACAGCAGAACAAATAGGACTGATTTGGAACCATTACTATCTGCGTATTGAAGTCCTAAGGACCAGCTTGGTAACTTAATTTTTCAAGGATGGTAAACGACATGCTGACTAACAAATCAAATTCAATTGCTTGAGTGTTTGTTGCATTTTGAATGGCGGAACGCTGCCCCTAAGGGAAGCGCATCGAAGTCAATTTAATATGGCGATTAATCATCCTTGGAGTAATCATCGAGCGTTAATAGCAAAATTATTACTGGACAGGAGGGGGAAATAAAAAACAAAAAAGCAAATTGCAAGTAACTCCATTAAATTTTAATCTAAATATGAATCATAAACTTTCAAATGTCGTAAATCTCTTTCTTAAATTTTGATAATTTGATAATTTAAAGGATACTGTTTTTTTTTTTTCGTTTCAAAAAAGGTATATTAAATTTACAATATAAAAGGTGTTAGAACACATTTTGGTAAGTTTTTTTGTCCTTGCTTTTAGGGGAAAGATTTTTTTTCCTCTTTTTCCTAGTAAAGGTTTATTTACACCTTTTAAAAATTATTTATCAATTTATTAAAATTTAAGAGGATGTGTCACATTGATACCTAAGTCAAAAATTAGGAGGTCAATTGAATTTAAAAGGAGAAAAAAAAAGCCAATAAAGGCGTATGCATGATGCCTAATGATCCCTTATAGAACCAAAAAATATTTAATAAGTATTACAATATATTATGTATATATAATATGTAAATATCAATAAAATATTATCATAAATAATAATAATAAAAATAGTTTTCAAATCTATTTTCTCTCATGATTTGTACACGATATATATGTTGACATTTTATTTATATTTACGTATCATATATGACGTATATTACTCATTAAATCTCTTTTAGTTTAAAAATTAATGAAAACGATGCACATTATCGCTAATACAATTAATCGAAAGGTATGGTATCCAAAGGTATGGTTTCTAATTGATATAAAAAAGTTTTAAGGGGGAGAAAAGTCCCAAAAGAATAAGTTATCATACACTTGCAAAGTAACATAAAAGCGGAGTAAGAGGATTCATGCAATGTGACAATATGTAGTGCGCTCAAAGAAATCCTCAAGAGACAAAGAATTGAAAAACCACCAATTTTGAAACTATATGTCGTTTGATCAAGAAATATGTATACGTAATATGATGAGTAAGTATTGTATAAAATTATAGCTTAATATGTGGCTTTTTATTACATAGGGTCATAATACTAACTTAAGTGTTTTGATTTTTTCAAATGAGATATTTTGATGGAAGAAATTAGGTAATGTTTGGTGAAGAGACACAATCCTCTTTCTACCATTTTATATAAAAAAAGTGAGTATTTCATATCCTACAAATTCATCATAAATCAAAAGGTTTAAGAAAGATAAATCCTATCCTTAGATAAATCCTACCCTTAGAAAAATAAGGTTGGATCGAAGGAATAAGATATATAAAAAAAATTAAAGTGTTCTTTGTATTTCTAATTCGAGAAATAGTTATGAAAAATGTACGCAATATTATCCGCATATGATTATGTGAAAATCATAAAATTTAAAGATTCCAAAAATATTTGATAAAATTATTTTATCACGTAATTATGAAAATTACTTACATGTGCTATTGAAACATGGCTTATAAACTCGTGACTTTTCAACTATACTAATTAACATCATTATATGTTTTTATACAGGTTGTACGAGATTTCATGGTAAAATTATTAATACATACGTAGGTAAAAATATGTCCTTATAGACATGCAATTGGGATGTTACATTGTGGTCTTATTGGATTAAGAGAAAAACGATGCTAAGTGTTGTTGATTTTGCCTGAATAACGTTAATAAAGGAAGTATGTAAACGATAAGTCAAAAGCCAATTACGGAGATAAAATATTTTTGTAATAGACAAGTTACCTAATAAGTTTAAGCCAATGTAACCTGTAAAGGAATTAATGTTCACAATAAAAAATAAACCATTGTGACGGTGGTTCAATGAAATTTGCTTTAGTTTTGCCTTAACAAAGTCATGGTTTGCAAAACATTATAATTTATAAGAAATTATGAAATGTTTTAATGTCGAAACAAAATGATTATACATCTATCAATAAATTATAATTTATGTTTTTATTGTATGAATTGAATAGATTATACTTTTGTTAACAAATTATAAGATACTTTTCACTGCGGTTTGAAGTATGTATAAAATTTATGTAATGTAATTAATGATTTATTAGTCGCCAAATAGGCTAAATCATTACATTTATGACTTCATTATGTTAATTCATTACCTTGAATTTTATCCATTAATTTATTTGCAAATAACGCAATATTTATAATTGAGGTAAATTGAAAGTTGCTATAACAAGACATTAGTGTTCTTATAACATAAAAAACATGACTATCTAAAATAGGTATATTTTGTCTTATCTATTTGTATATCCAAAAATTACAAATATATCTTATTAATTAATATATGCTTGTTGATTATGACCAATGTTTATATGTCTTAATATCGCCCGATGAGAACTTTAATATATAATTATGTTATTTTATAAATTGCTTGAATCTGAATTTACACGATTACTTAAAGCATTAACATGTACTCTTTATTTTAATTATTGCAGTATCTGTCCCTGTTTCTTTACATTGTTATGCCTCATATATTCCTATATTCGATGGATTAAATTTCTCATATTAGTATGGGCAAGTCCAATTTCACTTAAGTGTTTTGAATCTTGACTTATCCCTTTAAGTTGAGAAATGTATTGTTATTACTAATAAAAGTAGTGATGGGGAAAAAAATCTTTATAAACTTTGGAAGAGATTGAACAGCCTAAGCCTAATATTTATGAGAATGACAGTGGCAAACAACATCAAAGTTACTCCTCTAAAACTAACAAAAGAATTAATTAATTTAGTGAAAGAGTATTCTCAAACTGCTAATAAGTCTCTTTCTAGTACATTGATGGGTACACTGACCAACATGAAATTTGATGGGTCTTATACTATGCATTAACATATCCTTGAAATGACAAATATAATGGCAAAATTAAGAGCTTTGAGAACGAATTTAGATGAGGTTTTTTTGGTATAATACATATTGAACTCCTTACCTATTAAACAATATGGTCCTTTTCAGATGAATTACATTGCTATAAAAGAGAAGCAAAATGTGAATGAATTAACCAGTATGCTAATTCAAGAGGAAATAAGATTAAAAAACAAAAAGGTTCATTCCATCCATTTTGCAAGTCATCAAGAAATTGCAATGAGTCCAAAGAGAAAGCTTAGGAAAAATAGGAAGAAATGTTTGCACAACTTGAATGATTCTTCCAAAACAATATCTATTCACAAAAAGGAAATCAATTTTCATTTTTGAAGGAAATCAATTTTCATTTTGTAAGAAATTTAGACACTTGAAGAAAGATTGTTGAAAATGTAAGACTTGGTTAAAAAAAAGGGTAAGCCTTGTGCTTTCATTTGTTTTGAATTAAACCTTACATAAGTTCCTTATAATACTTATTGTATTGATTTCAAGTTAACAATTTATATTTCTAATATGATGCAGAGATTCCTTATGATCCAAACTATAAAGGCAAATAAGAATTTTGTATCCATGCGAAATGGAAACAAAACTCGAATTGAAGGAATTGGCACTTATTGCTTGATTGTGGATACTAGGCATCATTTGGATTTGTTTCAAACCTTTTATGTTCCTACATTTTCTAGTAATTTAGTTTTCTTGCCAAACATAATATATTAGGATTTTATTTTAAGTTTGGATTTGAATCTTTCAGTTTGTATAAGGACAATAAATTTTATGATTCAAAAATTTTAAGTGATTGTCTTTGTAAATTTAAGCTTGATGATGTTTTTGCGTAAACCTTAATGACCTTTCATCATAATTTTTGAACTAAATCTAATTTGCATAAACGGTTAGGTCATATATCCAAAAGAAATTTGGAAAGTTGTTAAAGAATATAATCCTTCTTCTTTGGATTGTATAGGCCTAAGCATGTGAATTGATTATATTAAAGGAAGACAAATCAAACACAATGAAAAAAGAGCCACAAGAAGCACATGACTTGAAATTATATACACTGACATATATAGACCTTTTGATGCTTTATCTTTTAGTGGAGAAAAGTAATTTATCACCTTTATTGATGATTATTCACGTTACACATATATATTTTGCATGAAAAATTTTAATCGATAAATGCTCTTGAGGCATATATTAATGAAGTTGAAAGACAACTAGATAGAAAAGTGAAAATTATTAGATCAGATAGAGGTAGTAATATTATGGAAAGTATGATGAATTAGTCACCCGAATGCATTTGTTCCTTTTATACCCTTAGTTACAAATATGTAAATCGTCATTGCATATGCACATATTCAAAAGAATACAATTTTGTTGAGATGCATAACTACATTTATTAAGAGATCATTGGGATGTTCATGTATATAAATAACTAATATAGGGTCAATTTTAACTCTTGACAAAACATAATCAGCTATCAAATTATATCTATCATTTAATTACGAATAACAATTCTTCATTTAAAAAGAATTATCTCACTTTTGTCTTCCAATTAATTTAGTATCATTTCCACTTGTTGATTCAATACTCAATACTTCTATAGGAAAATCAAAAATAATAATCATTCCATATGCCTTATCATTATTAAACTCCTTAATACTATTATCAACTATTTTCTCATATGTTGTATTCTTATTCTATATAGGATCTACTCTAACTAAGCTAGGAAATATGGAAACCAATCGATAATCTTTTGAAGGTAATTTCTAAAGATATACGATGCGCTAATAGAAATATAAGTTGTATTAACATGGTCTCTTACTAAAAGTTTCTTACTACTATTCACCAAGTCGTGATCCCTTACTTTTTATCCATCTTTAATCAATAGTACATATCACAATATCTTTATTGTATTAAAAGACTCAAATAAATTTCCATTATTGTCATTACATCATATCTCATCAATTACAACACAACCCTATCAACAAACTTCTCAATAATCTCATCCATGATATTAACATATCTTAACTAATAATTTTTAACAATATTCTTCACATCTCAGCTCTGTATTGGGTCAAAGACTCTCCTTCATTTTACCTAAATCATTTCAACTAACTGTCAATTCTTCATGTGATCCCATAATTGGATTCAATTAATATTTATCTCAATTCAGTGTTATAGTCACTATTTGCTTTATAATTTATAATATAATACTTTACTATCTACTTATTTCTACCCACTCATAATATACTCCTACAATGTTTATTTCTTTCAATTATTACATTTTAAAGCGAGTTCAATAGAATTGCACTCTGATACTAACTTAAAACTATCATACTTTAAAGTGACAAAGTTGTAACAGTCCCACTTTGCACACCATGCAAACCATTCTAAGCTAGAGGCTAATTTTATAGTCGTTATCTTAAACTTAATTTACATAAAATGTCCACGATCAACCCATTTTAAAATAAATAGTTCATAAATTAAACATGTTGTTTGCTTATAAAATTATTAAAAAAATACATATTTACACTAAAATAATCTAAGTATGTTTACAAGATTTAGTAGTCTAATCATAATCTACTTAACTAATCCATAAATTATTATTAAAAACTTTTAAGATAAAATCCAAACTTGAGGGTGTATTTGATCCTCAGTTTTATACCTTTACTCCCCCAAGATCCAATGGTTGCTAGATTTAAGATAATTATAAATCGCTTCCTAACTAGCTTTTACAACAATATCTATAGGACTGTAAATAATTAATGACTCAATAAGTTGAAATGAAAACTTTAAACCATATATAAAATACAAATATGGTTATCAACCAATTAGTTAAATGCAATATATATACAAGCAAATGTCATTGCACAACGTTATTCGGTCCATCATAAGATTAGAGAAATTTTATCTACTCTAATCTGGGTGGAGGAGTTTAGCGTACATATCAACAGCTTACAACTAAACTTAGGCTTATGCAATGAAGATACCACTCCTTTTACAACTACCCTTGAACCATTAATTTCACCCTTGTCACAACTTTCTCTTACTTAGTTCGATTGAAGATGAATAATGGATCAATCATATTATCTAACACTATCCCTTTTGAAGGATTTGGTATTTGGCCGAAAAACGCTAAATGTTTCCCTTATTAGGTTGCTACGCAGGTTCATTTTAAACTTACAATTCATATATTTAGTTAGGTCTAATTTAAGATGTTCAATCGTTTCAAACAAATGACATAAATACGAGCTAAAACAATAAACCAGGATCATATCATCAAACTCAGAAAAAAGCACATACAAACATGCATACAATCAACTATCTAATAAATACAACGAAATACAATCTTAAGCCTCTGATAACTATAAATTAGTACTCTAAAATACAGTAACGTATTAATCTCAATTTACCTAGACTTATTGCTTGCTTACATAAGGTGTGACTCACATAGCCCATTGTCAATAATCTTTATAATACAAATGTTATTTTAATACTCATATAACTATCTTAAATAAGTTTTATTCTGTAATTCTTTATATTATCTTTAGTTTAGGGTTTTATTATACTTAATTATTTAGGTTTTTAAGTCATTTATAATTATTTTTAATTTTAGGTTAGGTTTTGATTCAGTTTCCAAATTGATTTTTAAATTAGGTTTTAATTCAATTTCCAATTATAAGTCTTATATGCAAACCCTAAAAACTCGTTTCGAACTATTTTGTGACATTATTCACATGATATATAAAATCACTTATTTTATATATCATTTTAAAGTTTAAAAATTATCTAAAATTTAAAAAAATAGATTTTTGAAAAATCTCTTCATGGTATTATTATGAATACTCTAAATAATCTACAAAAATTTTGAGCTCATAACCATACCATTAAGATCATTTATTTATAAATCAAGAATAAGCTCAGTTTCAAGGGTTTCTTAAACACTATATATCAAAGGACCTAATTTTATTAAGATAATATTTTTTCCTAAAAACTACATAAAAAATATCTCAAAATATTGAATTTCATAAATTTCCATTAATAAATAAAGCAAAATCAGAAGGAGAATCGGATTTACCGGTGTTATTTATTTAGCTACTATGGCCTTGTCAATCGATCTAAGCACTACCACCACTTTTTAGTGGTTGTGGCTGTGGCTATGGCTGTAGCTGTAGCTGTGGCTATCTATTTCTAAGTGGTCATCTAATGTACACTCTACTTATATGCTTTAATTATACACTACTTTTTAAATTTTATTTTGTAAATTTGGTTTTTCCTTATCGTCTCTCCTCTCTCTAATTTATTTTTTTATTCTTAACTAACCAAAATGAGGAATGTGGATGGTGTTTTGAATTTATAAGGCTACTTGGATGATTTGTTGAATTATTTGTTGCTATTTGTCTATTGTCCTCTTCCATTTTTACTTTTTATTTGGCTAAATTTTATTAGATAATTTTCTTCTTTAATTTTTGGCTTGTCATACCTATTTCCATACCATTCAACACTTTTTATAGTTTTTTTTAATTATTTATGAATTTTCTTTAATTAACTAGTATTGTTTTAATGTATTTCAAATATTTGAAGTAATTTCATGTATTTTTATCTATACGTAAATATATATATGGTATAAATAAATACTTATAAATATTATTTAAGTTATTTTATAATTTTTAATGTGTATATAATTTATTTTTATCAATTTGTTAGTTATCGAAACTTATTTTATACGTTTCTGATAAATAATGTATAATATGCTTATATTTCAATATTATATTATTTAAATTTTTTGTACTTATTTTTTCTAAATTCAAACTCGCGTGATTACTTTTATTAATATTTTTAACTTTGTTGTAAAATATAGGCTTGATAGACAACTTACTCGATCACTAAAAATTTTATGGACCGAACCTCGAATACCTAATTATAAGGTAATCTCATGGAAAAGTGTAAAGCAATCTATCACTATTGCATCAACTATGGAAGTAGAATTCGTGGCTTGCTTTGAGGGCATAATTCATGGTTTATGGTTCTAAGACTTTATTTTAGGGCTTCCAGTTGTTAATGATATTAGTAGGCTGTTGAAAATTTATTGTGACAACTTTGTAACGGTCTTCTTTTCAAAGAATGATAAGTATTCAAATGGTCCTAAATATATAAATATCGAATACTTTACCGTTAAAGAAGAAGTTTAGAAACAAACGGTGTCAATTGTACATTTTAATACAAAATTAATGGTTGCAAATTTATAAATAAAGGGATTACAGCCCAATATTTTTACAGAGCATATTAAGAGAATAAGCATTGTAGGACGTCTTGATTTAACAATATTATGTTTTACTTGTATAACACTCTTGAGTTGAATTAATGTATTTTTGAATTTCCTATTTTTTTATATGGTATACATGGTTGAGTTAGAATTAAGTTAACATGAATCTTTTATTATAAAGGCATATAAGGTTAAACTTTTATATCTCCTTTCATTAAGTTATAACTAATTTAGAAGTAATTATGTAATGGATGGAAGATATTATATCGTTATAATAAGCTACAAGCTCCATGACTCTAATTACTTTTAAACTTAATTATAATATGATATAATGATAAAATTAAAGTCAAGAAAACTTAGACTAAATTTTATTCTAAACTATTAAAGAACATATATAGGCTAAGCAGCACTGTATAAAATTATGATCCAATACCTAACTTTTCATTAAGAAGGATCATGACACTAACTTAAATGTCGTAATTTTTTAAAACAAGATGTCTTAATGGTATATATTAATGTTTCATGAAGAGTTATAGTGCTCTTCCTATCCTTTTTATATATAAAGTGGGTATTGCAAAAAAAAAAAAAAAAGATAAAAAAAGCTGGATTGGAGAGATCTTTCCTTTAGAGAAATAAGGTTGAATCGAAGAGATAAGACGAAGAAATTAAACTGTTCTTCGTATTTCCAAATTCAAGAAATAATTATGGAAAAAAGTATACAATATTATCTATATATAATAGTGTGAAAATCATGAAGTTTAAGGATTCTTGAACTATTTCATAAAATTTTTTTGTCAAATAATTATGAAAAATTACTTATAAGTACTAATAAAGTTTAAACATATAGTAATACTAATGGTAATTTCTAAAAGAATTTAGTATTCATGCTTATACATATGCCATGTCTAAATTTTATTGACACCTATATGCCCCTCTGTATATACGTATGGTGATTAATATTGAATGAATATTTTTTTAATATATATATAATTTAAGCTTATAAATGGTATGTATGGATTATATGACACAAACTAAGGCAAGAATTAATATTTATTTTATGCAATTACCTAAGGTTCAAGGGTATAATAGAAGAATATTCTGTTAGGAAAATGTATAGACAAATGAAGTCATATAGTTGCACTTTACCTACAAATTCCTCAAAGAACTTTTTCATTTATCTTACTTAGGAAGTATTTTTAAATTGCTTGTTTGTTATTTATATTGTTATATTCAACATTAATTGAAAAGAGCAATTTATTAAGGTAGTTTTTATGTGAATTTCAATCTTAAGCTGAGTCATTTTAATTTTTGATTATTACTTCCTCTTATTTCTATCTCCTTCTAGTTAATCAATAAGAGTAAGAATAATACAACTTAAAATAGTTTTGTACTTGGAATCCCCTTGAAACAATGTTACACCTCAAACCTAAGGTACACCCCTAGCATACACTCATATTGTAGTATATGTATACTAAGATAGAGATTGCTTACTAAATGCTACAAATATATCACATAACTACAATTTCTAATTACTATTAACGAAGATCAAGGAATGAAATTTAAAGTACAATAAATGATTTATAGATTTATGGTGATTTTGGAAAAGTGACGAAATCACTATCTCTAAATAAAATTTTGAGAGTATCAAAGTTTTAACTACTTTGAATGCTTAATTGAAATTGAGAAGCTATGAAGTGTCTCTTAGACTTAAGGAAACTAATGTGTCCATAAAGAGGTAAGCAATCTAAATTCAAATAGATTTAAATTTACTATGAAAATATGACTGAAAAACAACCCTTAAGCTTATAATGATGTCATTAGATAATTAAAACTATAAAAGTTAGGAGTTTAACCATGATTATTACCAGATTTATGATATTGATGATAAATTTAAGGAGATATTAGAAACTTAGTCTAAATTGGATAATTTTAGAAAATTAAGAAAATGCAAATTAAATATAATTAATTTATTATAATATGATGATAGAGTTGGTGGGTTTGGATCAATAAAGATTAAGAAATAATTTTAGGGTTAGAAATGTGAATTGAGACGCCCCAAATCAAGTTTGTGAGCTAAGATTAGAAGAGTCATAAACTAAACAAAAGTAATTGACTAAACTAGGGAATATATCTATTGAATTAGGGAAATAGGAGATTGAACCTAATCAGTTTAGCATTGAGTGAGATGAGGCAATTTGAGGTTAAGGCCGACCAAGTGACTTATTCTTTGTAAGCTTATTGTATTCATATAATGAAATGATTGGTGAGGCGACTGAATGATAGCAGTGGAGTTGGAAAAATGGATCGATGCATAAGGTAAAACCTTTGTAAAAATCCCTACCTGATCTTCTTCGCCCTATATTCTTAATTTTAGCAATTTATCTTTGTTATTTATTTATTAATTGCATTGTAATTATAGCAATTAAAAGGGGATTTTTATGTTACAAAAATGTTTCAATTTTTCCTAAGTAATCAATTTATCACAACATAGCACCCCTATAAGCACCTTCCCCGTTGCTAAATTGATTGTTAAAATTTCCATGAATGTAATGATTTAGGGGTGAAGTTTACCAATTTTCAAGTAACTATGCTAATACATGCATATATCTATTAATAACTATGTGTACGTGATTATCTATAACAATCTACATATAATGCCTCAAGCCAAAAATAATTATTAACCATTTCAAAAAACATAATGGGCCTCTTTCAACCCTTTAGTCCAAAAGCTTTTATTTAATGTTGATATACATATATATATATATTATTATTTGGCATTATGTACCACTATTTAACTATTTAACGTCTCCCATAATCTATGTAGGACTTCATTCATATTTTACTCACTTAGAGTATCGCAATCTTCCACTTTTAGCCCCTTCCCCTTTCTCTAATACATGCAATGTCCTCATCGCAAGACTTAACAATTGAGCCTAAATTTTTCTCTTATAAAGTTATCCTTGAATCTTACGCTTATAATAAGTGATTGGTTTGATATCATTTGTAATACTTAAGCCAAAAGTGATTAATAACCAAGCCAATAAACATTAATAGACTTTTTATAGTCATTTGATCTAAAAGTTTCTAACTAGCATTGATATAATATTCATTATTTAACTAATATATCACTGCTCAATATCTTTCCTAATCTATATAGCTCCATTCACATTCATTCACTTGGGGTATTACACTATAAGTGTACATTTATTTATAACTATTGTTTATCTACATCAAACCGTCTATCTCTACTTTATTTCTAGTGTCGGAGTTCAAAATTCGAGTTTGCAATTGATAAGTAAGATTTATAAAATTAGGTTTACAATTAAATCAAGCTTTTATATATAATATTTATTTGGAAAAATAAACTTAATGGACCTACTTTGTCTCACTTTTTTGGTCTTATTATAAAGTCTAAACTACGTGCATTTCAAGTTATATATAGAAGTATATCGAGCCTATCATGCCAAATTCCTTAGGACATTCTTAATTGGGTCCAATTATTTAGGCTCTATTAATAAGTCAAAATATTAATCTATATCATTAAATTGGGTTAAAAAGAAAATTACCAAAATAGCCTCTGCAATATGTTATATACTTTAGTTTTGAGAAACAAACTTTACTAAAACTCTTATTCCAATTTTTGTAATCTCATACTAAAATTTGGCTCAACTCGAATAATATTTTTCGAAAACCTTAAATCTATTAGTTTTAAGTTGTTAGGGTCTTGTATTTCATTATACATAAGAAAAAGAAGGTCTTTGTATAGATATGTTGGAGATATATATATATATATATATCTATACAGATACAATTTGTGTATTTCTCTCTATTGTTTAGAATATGTCTATCGTTTAAGTCTACTAAGGTTTTGTTTTGAGGATGTTGAGTTTTAGATGCCTTGCTAGTAACCATTATACCAACATAAGATAGTCTTAAGATTTGAGACTATCATTTATTATATTAAAAAAAAAAGTCCATTTTTAACTGTTTATAACTAACAACTATAAAATATATTTTCATGAAAGTTACAATGAAAGAAAAAAATTCAAATTTATCTCGCAACTAATTTATACTACTGTTTAAACTATTTTCCCTACATACAAATTAAATACATTGCACATAAAAAAAAAAAAAACACATCAGATTATTCATGCAACCACGTTTTCAACTTATAGTTACTTATAAAGTTAAATTTACTATACACCTATAATGAATAACACATTTCATTATATATTCATATTTTCAATTTTTAGTATATTATTTATATTTACTATTTATTTAACTAATAGTATATTGTTTATTTTCCATTGATATTATTTACTATTTGTTGCTTCTAAATATTATTATTTGTTAGTCTTTTATTCTTTTCCTTTTTTTTCATAGATTTCCTTAGGCTTTTTCTTTTCTTTTTTTTTTAATTGTTACTCAATTTAATTATTTACACACATTTAGTATAGATGTGCCGACTGCTATACCTAATTTAACGGAATAGGTAGTATGTGCAATCAAAAGAAAAAAAAAAAAGGAATTTAAGTTTTCGCTATTAGATTACGGAATGAAGTGACTCAACTATAAATTAATATATAAAAAAAAATAAAGAAAAGAAAAACCGTGGCGGGTTGCATTCCTCAAGAAGATAATTTAACAAATGGCAACTCACCTCACCTTTTTTATCTTCCTCCCAATGTCAAAGGCATATTATTAGATTCTACGCAAGTAAAACAAGCTAAGGTAACATCACTTTAACAAACTTCTTGAATTCTCCTTTTTTTTTTTTTCTTTCCTCCTATTTGTGGTTGTCATTATTCCTTCCTAATTATACATGATTTTTTCTTTAAATCATTTTTTCTCCTATTGGCTAGAAGTCTAATAGCTAACTTAAAACATATAATCATGACGCTTACACTAACTAACAAAACATCAAATTTATGACCTGACTCAACCCTTCACGTATCCTTTGTCGTTTTTTTTAGAAAATCTCAAAACTACAGCCATCTCTTTCCCTTCTCCGATCATATTTTCCCCTCAAAAACCATGTCGAGTCTAGACGACCACCACCACCAATACCACCAACCACAACAACACCACGAGCGACCCAGTACCAGCGGAATCGATGCGCGTGATGATGATAGAGATGACGACAACTTTAGAGACATCCACCCGCTAGCCTCCCCTCCTCCTCCTCCTCCTCCTCCTCCTCCTCCTCCTCCCCCCGCGCGGCGGAGGGATGCGTGGGAGACAAGCAGCTACCGCTCTTCTTCTGTTTCTGACGTAGCGTCAAGCGAGAACTTCACTACCATGAGCCGTGAGTTCAACGCTCTAGTGCTAGCTGGTTCCACCATCGGTAACAACAACAACAGCACCCGCGGCCATAACGAAAACAACAATTATAACAATAACAGCATAAGCGCTAACAGTGTTCATCATCATGAAAGTGGGGATCCTCATCATCAATATGGAGGGAGAAACGTGAACTTGGAAAGGATCGGTGAAGACGAGGCGCCACCAGAGGAAAGGAACCCACTGGCGATCGTGCCGACGGAGCTAGGATCGTCGAGTAGCGGTACACGAGGCGGGGGTGAGTCGAGTTTGGGGGTTGGGGTGAGTAATAATGGTGTGGAAGAAGTGTCGGTGCAGAGGGTGAAGAAAGAGGAAGTGGAGACGAAGATAAGTGCATGGCAAAACGCAAAGATCGCTAAGATTAATAATCGGTTTAAGAGGGAAGATGCTGTGATTAGTGGTTGGGAAGGTGAGCAAGTTCGAAAGGCCACTTCTTGGATGAAAAAAATTGAGGTATGTACTGTACTGTATTGTAGTCTTTACGAATTACTTAATGTTATGTACGTATACCCTCTACTCTACTCTACCATTCAATATGTTTGTTTAGTAGCCCTCTGTTTTACTCTATCCATGTCCTATAATAGCAGTTACTGTTTGTTTTTCATCCCTATTAACTTTTTCGGTGTTAATCCCACATGATCTTCTCCCTATATGTATTTGCGCTTCTTCATGATAAAATCGTAAAATCATACCGCTTTCAATTTTATCTTCTTCTTCTTCTTCTTCTTTTTTTATTTATTTATCTTAATTTACCTCTTGTTTTATAATAATTAATAATCGAAAAATATAAGGAAAGAAAAGATGATTACACTGATGATATCATTGTATGTAAATTAAAAAATCGAGGAAAAAGAGAGAGAGAGAAAAAAAAAAATTAAGAGAATAATGAAAAGGTGATTGGGAATTCTCTCTACTACTCTTTTCTACCTCCACACAAATCCAAAATGTGTTGATGTTATTATGTGGCTTTAGTGTGCAGGGCGGACTCGATGAGGCTAGACTAGACACTGCTGTTTAGCTGGTAGAAAAATCTTCAGTTCTCATATGAAAAAAAAAGAAATCTATTAGCAATAGGAAAAAGCAATAAATGTAAGAATTTTATTACTACTAAAACGATGAAAAACTAATAATATATACAAATTTGCGTAATGGGGATAAAAAATTCAATGACTCGAGCCGTTAAAAAATTATACTAAATTTTTACGTATATTCATCATCAAGGCCTGCTTTATGGGTGGTTTTATTTGAATTATGTCTTTGTGTTGGAGCACAGGATAGCAACATATATTATTTATCCAGGGAAGGATTGATCTTTTCTTTTCTTTTCTTTTTTTTCTTTTGCGCAGAGGAAACTAGAGGAGAAGAGAGTAAGAGCTTTGGAAAAGATGCAGAACGACATAGCGAAAGCGCGCAGAAAAGCAGAGGAAAGGAGGGCATCGGCTGAAGCCAAGAGGGGAATGAAAGCGGCCAGAATCCTTGAAGTCGCCAACCTTATGAGGGCCGTGGGCAGAGCTCCTGCCAAGAGGTCCTTCTTCAAGTAATTCCATTTTCATTTTAATACCATGTCCTCTCGTCCCCTTAAAAAAAAAAAAATCAAAACCGCTCTGTCCTTCCTGTTGTATTGCCTTTCAAAATACTGCAAGGACATGGAATTTGCAAACCGAGGTAGCACATGCCCTTAGTTGTCGAAGCATCGATCATATTTATGATTACAGAAACATTAGAGATTGTATATTTTCAGGTGTGTGTTAAGACTTAAAGACTTGAAATTTGGTTTTAAGAGGTAATTTTGCACCAACTCTAATGTGTGGTGGTTGTACTTCTATATATATATATATATATATATATCTTCATGGATCTTGATTTTTTTTTTTTTTTTCCTTTTCCCTTTCTTTGGTCATGGGTTGGTGCCCGAGATTTCAAACTTTTGAAAGGGGAAGGTCGTTTGGTAATCTCCTCCTTTGCCGATTCTTGATGTCCAAATGTTTTTTTTTTTTTTTCCATCCAACCCCTTTTCACGATTTTCAATATAAATATATTCTATCAACTAAACTGTGAGAGAAATAGTGAAGTGAACTAGTGAAGTAGTAAAGGAATAAGGTTGTAAGGTTTTCATGCCATGTTTGAGGAGATATCTTTCTTGGTGCGGAGGTATATAACGGATTTCTCCTCCGAAATTCATAAAATCTTCTATGGAGCCGGAAGAAGAAGTTGAAAACTTTAATAAACATATAGCCCAGAATGGAAATGAATGATAGTGATAATGAATGAATAGAGTAAAAACATAATATATATATATATATATATATTTTCGCCATATGATATAAGCTATTTACGAAATTTTGGAAGTGAATTATCATCAAGCAATTAATAGCGGCATAATAAATTTTATTCAATAAAATAGGAACGATAGTTGAATTAATAAATGATTTTGCTTATTGAATCTTGTGGCACCTAAGTTTAACCGGTAGAGATTGACTTCCTTAGATTTAAAGATGGGCTTGGCTTACAAATTAAAACACAATCATTAGGCATCGAAAGGTTATTTAGCGTGATCATTTTAATATTTAAGTCATCAAACTTGTAATTAGAAAATAGTAGTATTTGTATATGGATGTGATAAAGTCCCTTACCGGAGGGACGCGTAACCCTTATTTATAGGTGATTGGAGTCATTTTAGGAAAGTGTATATCCCCTCTTGTTAGGAAAGTGTATCTTTAGGGGGTTCATTCATAGTTAGGTAATTATATGGTACGTTCCTTATGAGGCAAGTTTTGATATCTGTGGTCTATTTGGTCCTAGGTCAAGACAACCTTGAGCGACACTATGGGCTTTGTGGCCCTAGTAGTTTAGGCTCCGAGAGTCTTTGTAGGCCCTAAGTTAGAGCTCGCTTAATTCTTCTTAGGTAACCCTTGCAGTCCGAGATAATAGTGATTGTATTATACCGATCTCCAACTTTCTTAGGTCATTAGGCTTTCAAAGTTCATGGTCTAAATACTTTCATCAATATTCCTTCCTCTTAACCACCGAAGCATATGTGTTGTGTTCTAAGGATTCAACATATTGGTCCTTCGATTCCTAATAACCACTTAAACCCAAATTTCAAAATTACGTTTATAAAAGGGCAATGGCTCGTTCATTTCTCATCTTTTGCTACTTTGTTTCTTCTTCTTGAAGTAAGTTTATCCAATTTCCTTTTGCAACCTTCATTTCCTTTAACTTTGAGAAGATGGCTAGTTTAGGCGAAGGATTTTGGATCTGATTCATATGGTTGCTTTACAACACTATAATTAAGAATGTAACTGGGGAAGGTTTAGAACAAGTTTGACAATCTCAATACCTATCCTGTTACTTATAGGTAGAGGTGTATAAGTAGGATTTAATTTGCAGGTTAGTTTGTTTAACTTGCTTTTAAAATGGGTTTGCACTGTAGGCCAAATGAGTCTAACCTGTTTAACCCGCAAACCAAAATAGGTCGGTTTAGATCAGCCTGTTTAATACATTAATGTCTTTAACTCGTGGGTTAGCCTGTTTAACCCCTTTTTTTAATGAGTTAGGGTTGAAGTGTTTTGACCCCTTTAAAAGCGAACCAAATAAGCTTAGTTCGTTTGACCTACAGACCGAAGTGAGTTGGGTTGGTTTAACCCGTTTAACTTGCTTGCACATCTCTATTTGTAGGGTTTTTCAAAACCTACCTAAAATCTTATTAGATTTTGAGAGTATTACTTGAAAACCGCTCGATAAGCCTATTGGGAAACCTGGTTCCTAAACTTGGAACTTATTTTTCTCTTCCCTTCACCCCCCTCTTAATGATTCGTTATGTAAATTAATTTACACAAATTAAATAGGTCATGTAAATATTAGGAAAAAAATAAAAGATGCAAAGTAGTACTACAAATTAATAATGAAATGATGAACTAAAAATAGCTCAAAATCTATTTTAACAAACAGTGAGCTTCTTATTCTTGTTACAAGCAAATAAAAGCTTTAAAACAATTGTTTGATCAAATCCCATTACTTTTTTATTGAGAAAAAAAAAGTGTTTATACTATGTAAAAAAAGAATAGTATATGCTATAATATGAATATCTTTACAATTATCATCTACATAGTTTCACTCTTTAATGAGGAAAAAAAATGATTTTCTACTGACAAAATGTAGTAGCATCTCCATAATAGTGTGAAGCTAACATGATAAATCTTTTACTTTATTATATTAGATTTATTATAATCAAATATAATGATATCATGTTCGTACTTAATTAAAAGCATAAAATCTAGGAATTTACTAGTTTTTTAACCAATAGTGTTTATTTCTTAAAATATATAATATTTGAGTTATTTCTTATTAAATAGCAGGGTTTCTAATGGGATTTTTAAAAAACCTAGAATTCATCTCAAAACCTTATAAGGCTCTTAGACATTTTTTAAAACCTTATTGAGAAATACCCTATAAAGTTTTTATCAAGTTGGACAGGAACCCCGTTATAATTCGTCTAGTTGCATCCCTAGATATAATATGTTATATAGTTAACATTCATTTCTCTTATTCCTTTTACTTGCTACGAGACCAACTTGAGAATGTCCTATGTCTCCAACACAAATTTTTGACTATATGGAGGACATTTATCCATATTTACCTACATTTAACCTCTTATATAAATATATGTATATATTATATTATAAACGATGTATATTTATAAGGCCTACATAGTGTCTAGATGTTATATATTTCAATATTTTTGGCTTATAAAATAATTCATTTTGTTCCTAAGTTTTCATTATATTGCAAAGCCTAAATTCTAAGTTTGAAAACATAATGAGTGATAATTATACCATAAACTTGTACCTAGAAATTTTAGGGTGTTTATTTTAAAACTCTTAACTATTATATTTTTGCAAACTCATTTTACTTTAAATTCTTGAAACTTTGTTACGACTTTGAGATACTTTAATCCAAATTCGAGGTAGTTTACTCTTATGTATTAGTGTTGAATGATAAATTGCACAAGTTTCACATATATGATCTCTATGTTGGGGATTTAGATGTCTTTAACTAGAGTATTATTGATGTTTAGTTATTTCTAAGGATACAATCAGAGTAGGTTTAGAATAGGTTATACAAAACCTAAACTTGCCTCAATCCCTTATAGGGATTGCTAAAACCCGTAAAAATCCTATAGGTTTTTATCATAAACCCATAACCCACATCGATAAGGATATAATATATCTAATACCCACCTGAGACCCCAACTTGCTAAACTAGTTAATTGTTTTACTTCTATACTAGTTACTATAGTTTAAAATAAATTTATATTAATGCTATCTATTTAGAAGATTATCACGATAAATATATTCATAATATGTATTTATCAATTTATTGTACTATGGTGTTGATAATATAATTATTGTATAAACATACATTTAGATTATAATTATATACCATTCTTGAAATCATGATGATGCTTTATCACATATCAACAATCATATTGTTTTGCATTAAGCCATGCAATTATTATAGTCTCCTCAATTGCCATCATGTACAAACAATATGCCTTTCGGCCATATAACTAAATGCTTAGTTGTTAAAAGGTATAAGTTGAAAAAATATATGTAGTAAAAACAAAAGGTTATAAATCAAAGAAAATGTTAATGAAAATATGAGTCTAATTTAGAAAGAAAGTATTGTGTTGACAATGAAAAGATACCTAGAAAGTAAATATATACAATATTAAAAGATAGCAAAATTACTTATAGATTATCATAAATAAACATTTAAAAATGGCACAAATACTATTATTTAATTATATAGTTAAATATTACATGTTCATTTATATGACTATCAATAGTCTCTATTATATTTATATGAAATATTATGCTCTTAAGGAATATGCACAACCCTTCAAATAATGCAAATATAATTATACTAATAATTGTGTTATTTAATATTAAGTTACACAAAGGTTGTAACCTATCATACAAATGTTAAAACCTCTCTTTAAACACCATTTTATATAAAAAAAATGTATGATGAATTTATAACTAAAAGAAAGTGATTTTAATTAGCAAAAAAGTCTAAGTGAGAAAATAATTTTTTTAAATGGTTGAAAGGTGTTACTACTACCAAAGAAATATTATAAAAAAAAAAAAAGAAAAAAGAAATACCGAAAAATCCATAATAAGAAGAACACTTCCAAAATTATGTATCATAAGCAAATTTTGATGATAAAAACAACAAAGCTTAAATTTAAACATGCTCACAATTGCATGTAGCAAATTACATTATGTTAATAATAAGACATTCTAGACTAATGATCAACAAATAAAGAATAAACAAAATAAAATAAATCAAACATAAAGCAAAAGACTTTACAAACCATGCATGTAGAAACTCTAACTTCTCGTTGCTTATTACCGAAAAGAAATTTTCACAAATAAGAAGCACTAAATGGTACTTTTAAAACACCTTCAATTAAGAAAATAAAACCCCCTCATGTTGCAAAATTTAATAAAGGAAAAGAATCCTAATTTATTGAGAATGGAGTAATGCTGTGATAACTTATTACCTTATTTAGTTGAACATAAGACAAATAAAGAAGAGACTCATAATAGGAGCTAAATTACTGTATTATCTATTTTATTTTATTATTTTCACACATGGGCCCACATTGTCTTCAACATCATAAAGAATTCTTATCCAATCTTCATGTATTTTTTTTATTTAAACTAATATATAAATCAATAAAAAAATTAAGTTAACTGAAAATTTAAATAAGAAATTACTTGGATTTTGTTCATCTCTCTTATATTAGAAAGAGGGATAAAGCTCACTCCTAACTCAAATTGATCCATGATTCATAGCTCATAATTTAAATCTAACACCGGATTTCTAAATTAGGTAGTTTATAGAATAGCTAACGATCATTAATTCAAATCCATGTTGTTGCAATCGAGTTGAATTTCAAATTTCTTTCTTTAGAAAACTGAAACCGATTTTAAACTTCTTTGTAAAAAATTTAGTTCTATAGTGAAAATCAAAGCAAAGCAAATGTACCAATCAATTCTAGGACATTTATAGATTCATAAAAAACTGTACTTTTGGTTTTAAGTCTTGTGAATTTGCCTTAGTTCAAAAACCTTAATTTGGTTGAAGTGGGTCATGTAATGGTTTTGATGATTAATGTTTGAATTATTTAGATGGTGAGTGCTTTTGGTGTTTGAATGAATTTGATGATGAGTGGTTCTAATGATGAATGTTATAGGAAGAAGATTGGTGTTTCAAAAAAAAAAAAAAGAAGCTTGGTTGTCACTAGTGTTCAATATTTGATGATAATATTCTATGAAGAAGATCCATTTTTAATGATCAGTACTTCGTAGTCATGATGTTTGATGATGAGCATGCGGTGGTTTGGTGTTTGATGAGTGTTTGGCGACCATGAAGAAGAAGGAGAGGAAAGGAGAGTAAGGAGTGAGTATTCTGTGAAAAAGAAGCAGAGGATAGGTGGGGTGGGTAATTTTTTCTTACTCATGAATTGCAATTCATTTTTTTTTTTTTAAAGTAAGGACTCTATGAGAATTTTAACTACAAGGTTAAAAGATCAACTAAACATAGTGTTGACATGGTACTTTAGGCAGGGACCTCTTAGGCTCGACTAGATTCGCCAAAATTTGCCTCCCTAAGCTTGCCTCTGTAGGCTTTGGGCCTAACCCTTAGTAGCCCAAGCCTATGAAAAACTGTAACGGCCATAAATTACAAGATAAAGATAAAATAACTACGTCTTACATATTAAGGATACGTTAGACGTGATAACTCTACTCTTTCACACTTGTGGGAGAAGATCTCTCCCACAAACTGATCTCTAACGGCTGGCTTTACTCCGCTCTAAATACCAAACATCTACTCAACGGTATTCCCTTCAACAAACTCTGCATTCTAAGCCTATGCACTTAGTATTCTATTCCACAAAGAGCCTATTATTGACTTAAGTATTGGAGTGGCCATGTCGGATAGCCTCCTGACATCCCTTTACTATGCTTTATTTTGCAAGCCTAGTACGTGCAGATCTTAAGCAACTACTGGCAAGAACTGAGGAACGACATTTGGTGCCGTCTGTGGGAAAGAAGAATTCCTATACTTGAAATCCTAAACACACCAAACACATAACCCACATTAAGCCTTTCTACATCATGTCTTAGCGCGACAAGAAAGAAAATCAACAGTTGTTGAACAATTAACTTGAGGGTAACCAGCTCCTCCCAAGAGTTGTGTTAAAAGAACGTTCGGAGCACACAGAGTACCTAGTTGAGCAGAACAGAAAGCTCTAAGCTTACTTAGACAAAGTAGAGTACCATAGCGAACAAACTCACTACCCCAAAGCTTCAGATGCCCGCACTGGGTAGGACAACATCAGTAACAGTAGCTATAGAATGTAAGGAATCAACAACCCGATCCGTCGTTATGACAGAGCTAGTAAGGTTTGTGGCTACTCACGACCAAGCTCTAGCTGGCAATGAGCAGGAAGCCAACTTGCAAGGAGTTTAGGCTCATTCAATTGCACGACGAGCTCACACAGCGGACGACGCCAACTTAAATGATCTCCGTGCAATGGTAAGGTGGCTCTTTGAGCAGTAGGGGAGCAAGCTTGCTAATGACACCAAGTTGGTTGCTAGCAACAAGACCCCCTTCACCAGGGGTGTCCAGGACGAAGCACTGCCTCCTAACGGTAAACTTTCATCCCTGGACTAATATGATGGCACGGGTGACTTCAATGATCATCTCCTTCACTTTTGTACCTTTATGAATCTTCATGGTCATGAAGATACCATACTATGCAAAGCCTTCTCAGGCATGCTAAGGAAGGCAACACGAACGTGGTTTAACTACCTCCTCGATAATTCGATCAGCTCCTTCGATGAACTGGCCAGGAAGTTCAGCCTCTATTTTAGGGCTAGTAAACCCCTATCCAAGGACATATCGTCTTTATACCTGGTAAGGCAAAGTAAGGGTGAGTCCCTATGCGACTACATGGCCTAGTTCAATAATGTCATGGTAGAGATCCCTCAGCTGGACGAGGGAGTCGCTATCCATGCCGTATAGCTTAGCATCAGACCCTCAGGAGATTTCTTCTGATTACTTGCGAAGAGCAAGCCAAAAACCCTGGTCGACTTTTAGAACAAAGCTCATAAGTACATTGATTGAGAAGATAACATTCACGCTAGGCGTGATGCCGACTAAGAAAGGTTGGGCAAAAAGTAGGATAAGGAGAAATTGTCCATTAAAGATCGCCTTAGCGGAAAGATGCCGAGCAAGCTAGACGCGGAAAGCTCTGGGAAGAAGAAACGCTGAGCAGGGTGTGACATTCTCCCCCCTCCCATTTATAGCCAGTACATACCTTTGAATAGACCCATAGCCCAGGTCTATTCGAAAGTGAAGCATTAAAACTTACTATAGAGGCCGTAGAAAATGCGGGGAAACCCTAGTTACGAAACTCTGACAAATATTGTTAGTTCCACGACGAATACAACCATACAACTAAAAAGTCCTTCCAGTTGAAGAATGCCATTGAATACACCATTCAATGTGGCTTCTTCAGTGAATACGTGGCATATTGGAGGAATAACAACGTTTTGACGATAACACTAACAGGAAACCTCGGAGGTGACAGACCGAGGATACTCAAGCGGAGCAGAATAATAACAGTCGCAATGATTGCGCCCCCAATGGCATCATAAATGTAATTATGGGGGGGCCCGCACCTTGGGTGCTGGCTAAACACTAGTAGCTTAGTTAACGCCCAATCAGAGGTGTTGGCAGTTAGGGAGAAAAGACAGAAGTTAAATATTTTCATCTCCTTCTTTGATGCCAACCTTGAAAGGGTCAACACTCTCTACCAAGACGCCCTGGTGACTATAGGCAAGGATCTCAAAATTTGAGGTCTTGAAGATCACGGTGGATACTGATAGCTCCACTGATATGAAGCCGTACCACCACAATTCAATCGGCTTTAAAGGCAGTATGGTTTGAGCCAAGGGCATCGTTACGCTGGACATGGAACTTAGTGATGACGACCACGTGGCACAACGACTCGTGGAGTTCGTTGTGATTGATTGTCCTTCTTCTTATAATGCGCTCTTGGGAAGACCATGCCTAAACGTATTTCGCATGATCACATCTTCCCTGCATCTGAAGGCCAAATTCCCAACGCCCACGGAGTTGGGAGTATGCAGGTGCGATCAAAAGTTTTTGTGAAAGCTATATGTCAGGGTAGCTAAAGGCGATAGTGTCTTCACCTTAGAGATGGGCCTACAGGAGAGATCGATTGAGAGGGGTGAGCCTAGAGAAAAAACCGAAGATGTCTAGATCGGCGACTCTCTCAACTAAACAATGAAAGTCGAGATTGAGACCCTTGTCAAAGTGAAGGATGAAATCATTACCCTCCTGCAGGCAAATTCAAATAGGTTCGCTTGGTTGGTGTCCAACATACCTAGAATTTCCCTTGACCTGGAAACCCATAGCCTCAACATCGATACCATACCACGGCCTGCTAAATAAAAAAAGAGGCATTTCACCCTAGAACAGTAGGTTGCAATCGAGGAGGAAGTGTAGAGGCTACTCAAAGCCGACTTTGTGAGGGAGGAAAAATACTTGACGTAAATGGCAAACGTCATACTAGTGAAAAAGAAGAATAAGAAGTGGTGCATGTGTGTTAATTATACCAACCTTAACAAAGCTTGGCCCAAAATCGACTAGCTTCTTGATTCTACATCGGGATACGCCTTACTGAGCTTTATGGTTGCCTTCTCGGGATATAATTAAATTAAAATGGGCCCGAAGGATGAGGTCTATACGTCCTTCATCACCAACTACATCACATATTACTACACTGTAATGTCATTCGGATTGAAAAACTACGAGGCCATATACCAGCGGATGGTGAAGAAATTGTTTAAGCCCCAGATTGGGCACAATATGGAGGTGTATGTCGATGACATGATTGTCAAGAGCCAGAAGCCAGTTAATCATGTCAAGGATCTTTAAGAAGCCTTTGATTGAATGTGCACACATGACATGAAGCTGAACCCTCAAAAGTACATCTTCAGCATCGGCTCTAGCAAGTTCCTCAGATTTCTGGTCACTTAGAGAGGTATCGAGGCTGTCACTCCCTGAAGCGGCAGAGTCGTAACAGTCCCGCCGTATAAACCATCCTAAGATAGAAGTTGGCCTTATAACCGCTATCTTAGACCTGATCTACACAAGACGTCCACAACTAACCCGCTTTGAAGTAAACAGTTTATAATTTATTACCTAAGAAAGTGAGGAAATATAAATATATATAATAGAATTCAATTATTACAATTAGCGTTTTCAATGATAATAGCTTAAACCTTAAAAATATATGTCTGTTCTTCAAATGTTTTTCCTCACTCCCCAGGATCCAGTAGTTGCTAGCTTCAGAATAGTTGTTTGCCGCTTTTTAGCCAGCACCTGCACGACGTTTATAGGGATGTGATCAACCACAGCTCAGTAAGTTAGGATGGAGTACTTAAAACTATACCATAAATACAATAAGGTTTTCAATCAACTTATTAGGTGTAATGCATGTGCAAGCAAATGCCATCGCACGACGTTGTCCGGCCCGTTGTGAGATTAGAGAAATTGCGCCCACTCTGATTCGGGTTGAAGAGTTGCCATTAATGCAACAGCTCACGACCAAACCCAAGCTTGTGCATTGGAGACCTCGCTCCTCCCATGACTACCTTCAAACCACTGACTTCACCCTCGCCACGACCTCCTCTCCTGTCACTTAGTTTGATTGAGGATGAAGAAAGGACCATTATGCAATCTTGCACTATCCTTTTCGAAGGGGTCAGTATTTAGCCGGAGAGTCTAAGTTCCCCTAACGGGTTGCCATGAATGTCCGATTATGATTATTGGTCATATATTTGATTAAGTCCAGTTTAGGGTGATCAATCATTTCATACAATTCATACAATACATACCAGAGCAACAAACAAAATCATAGTATCACCCATAATCAAGCACATGCGCACATGCGCACATGCACACATCCAACTATCTAACAAGCACAACAAAACATAATGTCAAGCCTCCCAAAATACAACATTGTATTAATCCCAAATTACCTCAACTCCTCGCTCACTCACTTGAGGTCCGACTTGCTCAAGCCATCACCGATCATCCTTATAACACAAACGTGGTTTCGATTTTTCATATAACTGTTATAGGTTTGTTTTATCCTATAATGCATATTTTTATGTGTTGTATAGGGTTTAATATATCTAATTATCCAGGTCTTAAGTGTTTTACAATTATTCTAGGTTTGGGGTTAGGTTCGGGTTCGGTTTCTGCATCAATTTCTAAATTAGGTTTTAGTTCGATTTCTAAGTCCTAAACATACTTGAATCCTAATGTGAAATTAATCACATTAAGCTCGAGTATTCAAATATCCTATTAAGTCTTAATTTAGTATTTTAGGCTATTCGGTATACGTTAGTCCTAATTAGGGTATCGAATTTATCCCCGATGTGAGAAAATCTTACTTTTTTATATAATTACCTAAAATTCAATCTTAATTCAAATTTAATATTATTCTGATTTTTACTCTAATATTATCTAAATAACCCTAACTTTTTAGATTTATTAATTTACAATTTCATATATTACTAATTTCTTATATTAATTACCTAATTTCCTAAATTAACCATACTTAATACTCCAAAGGTTAGGATTAGAGTTCCACATCAGAGATTAACATCTCTAAATATCTAATTACTGTCTAAATCAGTAATTAATATCTTAATCACCTAATTAACCTCAAATTACCCAAATTTCCCATCATTTTAGGGCTAAAAATTAACTTAAAATTTTTGAAAATTAATTTAAAAAAAATGGCTTCATAACACTGTTCTATATCACATGAGCATCCTACAAAAAAAAAATTGAGCTCCAAATTACACTCCTACGCCTATTTATTTTCCGTTTTAATCATGCTCGGTTTTGCACGATTTCTTAAGGACCCTATATTTTCAAACGTGATTAAACTAAATCACTATTTTTTCTTAAGTCTACATACAATAAAACCTCAGAATAACAAGTTTCATAATTTTATAAAACTATTTACTATTTTTACAAAATTACACAAGAATCGGGTTGGAAATCGGACTCACCAATCTGGGTGGCTCCGACCACCGCCGGCGGCCGTGGCCTTGTCAGCCAGCCTGGGTACTGCCACCACCGTGTGGTGGTGGTGGCCGTCCACTCTCAGCTTCCCGTCGGGTCTGGGTTCTCCTTTGTGGCCCTAACTGCACAGTTTTTCTTTTTTTTTTCTTTGGTTTTTCTCTCAATTTTCGCCTCTCCCTAATTTTCTCTTATTTCTAACTGTCCAAATGAGCTTCTGAATTTTTTTTGCTATTTATAGAGCTTTAGTGTAATCATGGTGTATTAATTAGACATGACTTTGCCTAATTTCCTTGATTTTTGGTTTTTGTGTTGTCTAATTTTAATTGGTTAATTTTTATTTTGTGGATTCTGACCTGCCACGACCCGATTTAGATCATTCTTGATTTCTCCTAATTTTTTTTTTCTTAATTAATTATGAATTTTCTTTAAGTATTTAGTATTATTTTAGTACATTTCGAGTATTTTAAGTAATTACGTGTATTTATACTTACATGTAAATTCATATATAGTACAAATAAATATTCCTAAATATTATTTATGTTATTTTATAATTTTTAGTATACATATAATTTAACTCTAGCGATTCGTTAATTATCGAAATGCATTTTACGCATTTTCAATAAATAACGAGTTATATACTTAAAATTTGACATTTTTATAGTCTTTTATTTTATTGCTTATTTTCTTAAATTCAAGTTCATGGGATTATTTTTACTAATATTTCTAGTTTACTTTATAATTTAGGTTCGATCGAGTTTTTCAACTGATCAAAACCTCGAATGTTAGTTGTGGGGTTTACAAAGGCTAACCTAGAAAAGATTGTGCTCATTAGGGGAATGAAGCCCCTAGCTTTAGTTCGACAAATACAAAAGCTTACTGGCATGGTGGCTGCCCTGAGTAGATTCATTTCAAAGAGTACTGATAGATGTACTGAGTTCTTTAAAATCCTTAAAAATCCTAAGGGTTTTGAATGGACTTCGGAGTGCGCCATTACCTTTCAACAGCTCCAAGACTTCCTCACTTATCCATCGGTTCTCTTTAAGCCTGTCTAAGGAGAAGATCTATTTTTATACCTGGCTATTAACGATCAGGCTCTCTCTTCTGAGTTAGTCAGAGTAGACAGAAGAGAACACATGCTAGTATATTATGTTAGCTACATACTTTATGGGCCTGAGGTTAGGTATACTCGGGTAGAAAATTTTGCACTAGTTGTCGTCATTATTACCAGATGAGTAAGGCCTTACTTCCAGGTGCACTAAGTGATTGTACTTATGGACCAGCCTCTGTGCACCATGTTGCAAAAACTTGATGAGTCCGGACAAATGATGAAGTATGCAATGGAACTGGTTCGGCTTGCTGCTGTGTGTCACTATGCCTCAAGCGTTCGTACTTGTGGCAAAGTACTTAAACTGATCGGCGTGTTGTGGAATTAGGCGAGGTGACGGTGTGTTTTGGGTCGTGTTCTTGATGTCGGGAATTCAGCTGTAGATGTGGATAGTTGATCAGATGGCAAGAGATTGTGTATATGTTTTGGAGTTGCTATGTTCTGTACTGTAGACGTTGGGGAGTTGACTTGAGGTTAATTCTTGTCGGTGATCGCAACGTCACGATGGATGTTTGTTGTTGCGTAGGGTTTGGCCAGAATTGTCCAGTGGAGTCAGAGGCTTGTGCGGTTGAGGATTTGGCTCAGAGTGTTCTATGTTTAGTCTGGTGCGGCAATGTATAGTGTGGATGCTAAATTGGGATGGGTTGAAACTAAAAACTACTTTTCTTTTTGGTGCGTATATGTGTATATATAAAACTCGAACTGAATCGTATCCATTGTATCTAGTTTGATAAAAATTAAACTAGATTCGAATTATTTATATTAATTCAAATCCAACTTAATAAAAATCAAATTATATCAAATATTCTGTAACGATTCAAATCTGAATGAACAAGATTTGATTAGATATAATCCCATTTATTCATCTCGCTTTTTGTAAAAAATAAAAAAGATAGAAAAATAAAAAACATATAAGTATCGAGCAAGATTTAAACCTGTAAGCTCAAACTAACTCTATATTAAATACTCCAATGCTTATTTATTAGGTCGTTAGCCTGTACCTCGATATTTAGTACAATTAAATTGTACTTAAATCACACGACTCTCTAAGATAATTATTTGAACCAAACTAAAATTAAAACTATTTGTCCTTAAAATAATTTACTTTCTTTATAATTTTTTTATTTTCTCATTTTTTCTTTGCATTTTCTTCTTTTTTCAATTTTTATTATTTTTATATATTTTTTAATTAGGATATTTTTTTTAATTAGGATCCTATTAAAAAAAATTGGACTACAAGGGGCAAAAATTAAGTGTCTACAGGAGGGGAAAGCAATTGTGCGTCAGGCTTTTCCGTGTCAACACCTTCGTCACCTACGATGATGGGCTTAGACGAGTCGATAGCAGGAACGTGCGGAGCCATGCTCAAAGGCGCTACGGCCGTCAACTTGTCCCGGATGACGAGGGGAATCCTTTTAGGCACAAACTTCAATCGCGGTTGGTTAGCCTCTCCAGGCCTTGGCTTCGGCTTTGCTGCCTTCCCTATCGACTAACCTACCTTTGATTGTACCCGGCATTGGCTCATCAAATCGTTCGCAGACAGATGAGGCACCCTTAAAGCCAAGCTCTTGCTTACAGGAAGACCAATCTAAAGGTTAGAAAAAGAAAAGAAGGACAAATCAAAGGAAACTACCACTACCATTTGTAAAACATTGCCATGACTAGCATGATCAAGGAAATCTACTTATCCTACAGGTATCGGATGAAGCATCCCGACACTAGCACAACAAATAGGCACGTAGGAATTGAACTAGTACCTTCAACCCATTTCTTTGCAACAACTCTCTTCATGCTAGGGAAGAGCTTGGAGATCGGGGGCTGGAAATATCTTTTTACGGTTTCCGCAGTGTTAATCTCCTGGCTATCTCTCAACTCCATGAAGGCAAGATCTCTTGGATGGCTTTGGCGTCGCTTGGCTCGAGCCTCTTCTCACCTCCAGTATGGACTATTTCGGTCTACTAGGTCCAGAAGGTAGCCTCTTCGAGTAGCTCTAATACCACGTATTCATCCTATCAACCTTTAACCGAGTTGACAAGGTTGCATAATAATTTCTTTTCCAAGCATGGCTAGAGGTATGGCTAGAGGTAAGGCTACCCCCTAACGCTCTTCCACATGTAAAGGTGGCAAAAAAGCTCGAGAATAGCCCTTATTACTAAGTATTCGCAGAGTATCTAAAATGGCTTCAATACCCTCCACCCATTTGGAGGGATTTGCGATGGGCTGCAGCGGTGGTAGTAAAAAAACTTTCTCAAAATGACTTGGGGGGAGGTGCTGCCTAAACTCTAAGTACTTTTTGAAAATCGCGAAGCACCTCCCTGATAGCAGGGTTACCTGTTTGTCCTTACGCGACAACCTAATATACTACCCGAGTATTGCCCCTACGAGGAAGTTATTGATGACCCAATTAAGGATAAAATCCTTACTTTTTCTTATTCGACCGTTATACCCCTTCCTCGTACCAAAAGCATTGAACAAATCTTTGGTATGGGGTAAGGAAATATCTGCGTACACATCTCTAGGGATGGTACTGATGAATTTGGCCATGTCCAATGATTCTATGGCCATCCTCGTAGGTTAGTTGAGTTGTGCTAGTGACAACACTTCATCCTCCTACGCCCGAAGAAGATCACTCCTTATAAAATTTGAACTAGAGGTAAGTTCCAATGAAGAAGAGCTAGCCTCACCCTTGTTGGTAGACATGATCGTGATTCTTGAAAGGAAAAATTGAAACTTTTGAAGAAGGTTTGAGAGTTCGAACACGAATGCAGAAATTACAACAACTGAGCAAAAAGATTGCAGAAAAGTGTTCTCTCTTTGCAATCCTCCTATTTATAGGAAAATCGCCTGGGAAGCCGTATAGGTGGTTATAGGATACGTATAAACACGAATCCCTTGGAATGCTACCTAGTAGACACGTGCAAAGCATCTCGATTAGATGGATACCTTTAAAAGGGCAAAAAGCATGTAGTTACATGTTAGTCTGTTGCAATATGACACTTGTTACGTCGCATTTAATGTACGGAACACGAGAGGGCAAAAGTTGCATTTTGAAAGTCCCTTTAATGGGAAGCTTCTTTAGGGCCCATCTGATTTGCATCTGGTCGACATTACGAAGGCATGACGTACCTATGTCCACTCGATCCTTATTAGGCCCTGTTCAAGCAAACCAGTCCGTAGCATTGGAGCATTTTAGTACTT
Organism: Lumnitzera racemosa; assembly: GCA_024138005.1. Taxonomy (NCBI): domain Eukaryota; kingdom Viridiplantae; phylum Streptophyta; class Magnoliopsida; order Myrtales; family Combretaceae; genus Lumnitzera; species Lumnitzera racemosa. The sequence goes on from JAMXBC010000002.1 coordinate 116,263,964, forward strand.
TTGCCCACATAGCTTTGGATACTTTCAAATTGGCATACCACTGCTTAGGGTGACTCGCCACTTCGAGCCTTTTCACCTTGGATCATCCATCACTTAGGATCTACAACCTCATCATGTCGACATCATGGCATCAGATCGAACTTCTTAGAGTTGGATTGATTACGTCTGAGTGGCCCATGCATTCCTTCTCCTTACCTCTTCCTCAGCAATGAGATTGCGATGGGGAGGGGGGAGGGGGTGAGCAAGTGTTGACAGGGTACTTTGGATAAGGACCTCTCAGGCTCAATCAGATTTGCCAAGCCTTGCTTCCTTAGGCTCACCTTTGTAGGCTTCAGGCTTGTCCTTTAATGGCCTAAGCCTATGAAGAACTATAACGGCCATAAACTGTAAGATAAGGATAAAACCGCAACGTCTTAAATATTAGAGATACGTTGGACACGATAGCTCCACTTTCCCATACTTGCGGGAGAAGATCTCTCTGGCTAACTGATCTCCAATGGCTAACTCCACTTCGCTATAAATACTAGACATCTCCATAACGGTATCCCTCTCGATAAATTATGCATTCTAAACCCGCACACTTAGTATTCTATTATATAAAAAGCCTATTGCTGACTTAAGTATCGAAGTGGCCACGCTGGGCAACTCCTTGGCATCTTTTCATTGTGCATTGTTTTGTAGGCCTAGTACATGCAGAATTTAATCAATTACTGGCAAGAACTAAGGAACAACACATAGAAATAAGGTTAAATGAGGACCATATCCCTAAGTGGATACCGTGTAAGTGTAATTTCAGTCATAAAGTTTGTACTTCCTTTTCAAAACCATTGGTACATGACATGGAAGAAGTTGAGCTCAATGAATTTATAGTTAATAAGTAAATTATCTATATTTATTTGGATAGATTTATAGTGATAAAAAATTCAGAATAAACATCATAAATTATTAAAAGAAGTAAAGAATTTCATTTCCCATTAAATGAAAAGAAAACTAAATTTAAAAAAGGAGTGATAGAGAAAAGGGAATGGTTGACTAATGCCATAATTGGAAAAAAAAAAGATATTTCCTTTTGGAAAAAAAAAATCAAAAGGTTATATAAATGGGACAAAAGATGTGCTATGTAATATGTAGAAGTATATTGTTATCATTCATGGCTTCTATTGAAACAAATAGGCATCCTATATTACATGTATAAAATGCAATATTAAGATACTATGTGCATCGAATGTAAAACATGCAATGTTAGTGTTGACACTTATGTCGCATGTTCTACATGCAATATAGTCAGGGTAGTGCAAACTTGGAATAGCAAATTAGATATGCGATATCTTTGTTAATTTTTATGTCACATCTCCTATGTATGATTTAGTATTAATATTTATGTAATTAAATTCATCTAATTCATATTAAAGTAATTTTTGTTTTTAGGATTGATAGACATGTGTTTAATCTAGAGGTGGGTACGGTTCGGTTTAGTACGATTCGCTCCTTCTTACTAAATCGAACCTAATATAACAGTTCGTTTTTTTTTTTAAATTGAATCTAATCATACGGTTCAGTTCATAAATTTGAATTCAAACCTAATTAAAACCGGTTTGGTTTGGTCCGGTCTACGATTCACGGTTCAAACTATTTGTATTAAATTTTTACTTAACATTTTTATCTTCAATAAATATAAAATTTCAAATGGAATTTACTCAAGTTAATTTTAATAATTGATATAAAATTATGATAAAGAATAACCAAATATGAAAAATTTAATAAAATTTATGAAAATTGATTGAAAAAAATATTAAAAAGTACAAAATAATTGCATATATTGTTTTATTTAACTAAACAGTTTGGTTCAATTCAAAACGGCTTGGTATCATTTGCTTCCTCGAATCGAACCACAAACCATTTATACACAAACAAATCAAACAGTTTGTAAAAAAACCAAATTTTCGGTTCGGTTCATGGCTCAATCCACAGTTCGTGGTTTTTTTGCCTAGCCGTAGTTTAATCCATTGAAGGAAAAAAAAAATTGAACATTATACATGATAATGATAGACAAATGCAACATTACAATAGAGAGAAAATTGAGAATAAAAGTCTATTTTAAAATACATTTGAGAATGATCTTGCGTTCAACTAAAATCATCAAAGTATTATAGAACTTTTCCTTCATACATTTAAAATATTATTATATGTAAACGATAGGCATTATTAACATACATCGGTTTTATCGACAAAAGAAAATTTCTTCTTATGTCACATAAAAGGACTCTAAACGCAATAAATAATATAAATAAATGATGGAAATAGTAGTCATAAACATATTATTCCTTAGTAAATAAAGAATAATGAGCAAACGATGCACATGCAATACAAAAAAACGTTTGAATTCCATAATATAGAAAAATGACAATAATATATGTCGGTAAAATCAAAACTAATAAATTATTAAAAAAAAATCCTTTCTATAGGAGTAATGTTAATCAAATAAAAAATATAATGAATTTTTCAAATAATAGCAACATTGGATAATTAAATAATAAATAGATAATAAGCATAAAAGTAAGTATAATAGAAAATAGTAATTGTATAGCTGGACAGATTTTGTAAATAATGGGCGGTAGTTGAGAAGTTTATAAAATAAGTTTGAACTCTTTTGATTACTACAATGTGAATATACCTAATGGTTAAAAGTATATGATACTTAAATATTAATTAGGTAATGGCATCGTGTCCACCCTAACTTTACATCTTTTTTCAATCATAGACCTTAACTATGAACTTGTCATATAATGCATTAGATTAAAACTTTACTTGTTCCAACATACACCTCCATTGTCTACTTATTATATTGTTAGTCTAACAAGCATGATTAGTCAATTATTACACAACACATATATTTCCTTTTCTTTTTTTAATTAGTCAGCTTGTTATTTATTCTCGTTAGCTTTCATGTAAGAATAAGCATTTCCATATCAACAAAATGAAAAAAAAAGAAGAAAAAATTAAGACAAATTAGAAAATAGATAAGAGAAACAGATCGCTCATTGTACCCTTCCCTTTCATGTTGAAACATGGAGTGCTAATTGGTAAAATAGGATTTGGAAAATGGTTTATAAACTAACAAAGTTGTAATATAGTACATAATTATTATTTTTTTGCCATCTAATATAATACATAATTGGTAAAATAAATTTGAAAAAGGTTTTCGCAATACATTAAAGAACACTAAGCTAAACTCAAGATGTGAGGTAAATTAAGTTTTAAGGATAACTTGCAATTCTTTTAAAAATTTGAATAATAAATACAACAATAAGTAAAATCAAAGTAATAATAGGATAATAAAGAGTGCTAGCAATAAAGAAATAGGGATAGAGAAGATTAAGCCTAAATATAACGTGGAGTTCGGACTACTTCCTACTCTCCACAAATACACAATCGCCTCCAATAAAAAACTTTACACTACTTTATCAATCTCACAAAACTATGCTCAAGGAGCTACATAAGTTTTTACAACTATAATTACACATAATGATCATATAAGTATAGTGCTTTTCTCTCTAAGGTTTGCAAATACAAGAACTCTCAAGTATTATATACTAAGTCTCACTTGATTGATTGCAATAAAGAGCATAAAAGACAAATAGTAAGTAGTAGGGTTAAGTAATGTTAGAGAATATCTTTTGATTGCAGTAAAATATCAGTTCTTGATTGTCTTTAGTCAGGTTATTGAGCATTTATATCAATTCATTTAATTCTTCTCGTTATAGTGCATTAAATACTTTAATAGTTACTTGAAACAAGCTTACCATCATGACGGTATCACCTTCTTACCATTATATCAGTAAGCAAGATAACTGCGGGCATGTATACAGGCAAGAACACTGACATGTGTTCCAGTTGATCAAAAAGCATTCTATCTTCTTTTCTAGCCCTTAAGCTGGCGGTGTTTGTCATGCCCCGAAGCGGTAGAGTTATAACAGTCCCGCCGTGTAAACCATTTTAAGATAGAAGTTGGTTTTACAACCACTATCTTAGACCTAATCTACACAAGGCGTCCACGACTAACCCGCTTTGAAGTAAACAGTTTGTAATTTAAATAAATCATTTACTTAAAAAAGTGAGAATATATAGATATACACTGAAATTCAGTTATTACAATTAACGTTTATAATATTTCACCGTACTATATTTCCTAGTTATTACATTATTCAGAAATGAAAAATTTTGAAATAAAAGCTTAGATTTTAAAAATATATGTTTGTTATTCAAATGTTTTTCCTTACTCCCTAGGATCCAACAGTTGCTAACTTTAGAGTAGTTGTATGCTGCTTCTTATCCAGCACCTGCACGACGTCTATAGAAATGTGAGTAACCACAGCTCAATAAGTTAGGATGGAGGACTTAAAACTATACCATAAATATAACAAGGTTATCAATCAACTTATTAGGTGTAATGCATGTTCAAGTAAATGCCATCGCTCAACGTTGTCTGGTGTAAGCCTCAAAGTTCAGCTAAGTAACCGTAGAATTGAATTTAGAACCTAAGGTTTAGGACGATCGGCTAAAAGATCCGATCAAACCCAAATTTTTAACTATTGAGAGGAATATTAGTAAAACTGACCCCGTAAACTTGAATTTAAAAAAATAAGTAATAAAATAGGAGACTATAAAATTTTCAAATTTTAAGTATAATAGGTATTAATTACCGAAAATGCGAAAAGTATCATGAAATAACTAATAAATTACTAGAGATAGATTATATGTATACTAAAAATCTTAGAATGACCAAAATAATATTTAGGAATGTTCATGTGTACCCCACATGTATTTACGTGTAGATAGAAATACGCGTAATTACCTAAATTAGCCTAAAACGAAGCAAATAATTAAAGAAAAATACAAAATAATTATAGAAAAAATCAGAAAAATTAAAAGAGGATAAGCTGCAACAAGATAAGGTCGTGGTCAGCAAGAAAAAAATTAACCAATAAGAATTTGACAAACAAAAAGCCAAAAATCATGGAATTGGTGCAAAATCACATCAAATTAATGCACATTAATTTCTAAAATTGTCTATAAATAGGGGAAAAAAAATCCCAGAAGTCCTTTGGTCAGTTTATGATTTGAGAAAAATCAAAACACCGAAAAAATTGAGAGAAAATCCAGAAAAATAAAAAAAAAGGAAAACTGTGCAGTTAGGGATTTTAAAGGGAACCCACGCCAGACGAGGAGCTGGGAGTGGACGGCCACCACCACCACACGGTGGTGGCAGCGCCCAGGCCGACCGATAAGGCCACGACGGCCCGCGGTGGTCGGAGCCACCCAAACCGGTGAGTCCAAATTCTAGCCCGATTCTTGTGAAATTTTGTAAAAATAGTAAATATAATTAGAAAATTATGAATTTTGTTATTCTGGGATATTTTTGTATGTAGTTTGTAGGAAAAATATTATTTAGATGAAAACATGTCCCGTAATATAGGATCCTTAAGAAATTATGCAAAACCGAGCATATTTTGGTTTAGAAATAAATGACCTTAGAAGTGTAGTTTAGAGCTCAATTTTTTTATGTAGGATGCTTATATGATATAGAACAGTGCTATGAAGCCATTTTTTTAAATTTAATTTTTGAAATTTTTAAGTTAATTTTTAGCCCTAAAATGATGGAAAAATTAGGTAATTTGGAGTTAATTAGGTGATTAGGATATTAATTACTGATTTAGATAGTAATTAGATGTTTAGGGATGTTAATCTCTGATGTGGAAACCTGATCTTAGTGTATGGAGTATTAAGTATAAGTAATGAAGGTGTTATGTGGTAAATGTAGAAAATTAGGAATATGTAGAATTAAAAATTAATAAATATGGAAAAATTAGGTTTAATTAGATAATAAAATAATGAAAATCAGAACATAACAAATCTGAAACAAAATTCAATTTTAGGTAATTATATGAAAAATGTAAAAATTTCTCACAACATGAGTAAATTCGGTACACTAATACGAGTTTAAGTATACCGGATGAAATAAAATGCTGACTAGGGGTAGTAATCGTATTTAGGGTATCTGGAAATAATGTGGTTAGTTTCACATTATGAGTTGAAACAAATTTCTAGGGTCCGGGTACAAAACAGTACCTAGAAATCGAACTAGAATCTAATTTAGAAATCGATGCGGAACCCGAACCTAAACCCAAACCTAAAATAATTATAAAAGACTTAATACCTAGATAATTAGGCATATTAAACCTTAAACAAAACCTAACAATAAGCATTATAGGATAAGATGAACTTATAATATTATATGAAATATTGAAACCACGTTCGTGTTATGGGGATGATCGGCGATGGCCTGAGCAAATCGGACCTCGAGTGAGTGAGCGAGGAGTCGAGGTAAGTTGAGATTAATACGATGCTGTATTTTGGAGGCTTAAGATTATGCTTGGTTGTGCTTGTTAGATAGAGAATGTGTGCATGTGCTTGATTATGGGTGATGTTATGATTCTGTTTGTTGCTTTGGCACATATTGTATGACTTGTATGAAAGGACTGATCACCCTAAACTGGACTTAATTAAATATCCGACCAGTAATCATAATCGGACATGCATGACAACCCGTTAGGGGAACTTAGGACTCTCTGGCCAAATACCGACCCCTTCGGAAGGGATAGCGCAGGATTGCAAAATGGTCCCTTCTTCATCCTCAGTCGAACTAAGTGACAGGAGAGGAGGTCGCGGCGAGGGTGAAGACAGTGGTTCGAAGGTAGTCACGGGAGGAGCAAGGTCTCCATTACACAAGCCTGGGTTTGGTCGTGAGCTGTTGCATTAACGGCAACTCCTCAACCCGGATTAGAGCGGGCGTAATTTCTCTAATTTCACGACGGGCCGGACAACGTCATGCGATGGCATTTGCTTACACATGCATTGCACCTAATAAGTGATTGAAAACCTTGTTGTGTGTATGGTATAGTTTTAAGTCCTCCGTCCTAACTTACTGAGCTGTAGTTGCTCACATCCCTATAGACGTCGTGCAGGTGCTGGCTAAGAAGCGGCAACAACTACTCTGAAGCTAGCAACTGTTGGATCCTGGGGAGTGAGGAAAAACATTGAAGAATCAACACATATGTTATTACTTTTCATTGCTGAATAATGTAATAATTGAATTATAGTGATTATATATAACTTTTATCACTTTCTTAGGTAAATGATTTATTGAAATTACAAACTGTTTACTTCAAAGCGGGTTAGTCGTGGACGCCTTGTGTAGATCAGGTCTAAGATAGCAGTTGTAAGGCCAACTTCTATCTTAGGATGGTTTACACGGTGGGGCTGTTACGACTCTGCCGCTTCGGGGCGTGTCATCTGGTTCGTCATGAGATTAAAGAAATTACGCCCGCTCTAATCTGGGTTGAGGAGTTGCTGTTAATGTAATAGCTCACGACCAAACCCAGACTTGTACAAGGAGACACCGCTTCTCCTGCGACTACCTTCAAACCATTTACTATACCCTCACCGCGACCTCCTCTCCTATCACTTAGTTTGATTAAGAATGAAGAAAGGACCATTATGCAATCCTGCGCTATCTCTTTCGAAGGGGTTGGTATTTGACCGAAGAATTCTAGGTTTCTCCTAATAGGTTACTATGCATATCCGATTATGATTATAGGTCGTATATTTGATTAGGTCCAGTTTAGGGTGATAAATCATTTCATATAAATCATACAATACAAGCCAGAACAACAAATAGAATCATAGCATCACTTATAATCAAGCACCACTTATAATCAAGCACATGCACACAACCAACTATCTAACACACACAACTAACTATCTAACAAGCACAACCAAGCATAATCTCAAGCCTCCAAAATACAGTAACGTATTAATCCCAACTTACCTAGACTCCTCGCTCATTCACTCGAGGTCCAATTTGCTTAAGCCATCGCCAATCATCCCTATAACATAAACGTGGTTTCGGTTTTTTATATAACTATTATAAGTTGATTTTATCTTATAACGCTTATTGTTATGTTTTGTTTAGGGTTTAATATATTTAGTTATCTAGGTTCTCAATCTTTTATGAATATTCTAGGTTGGGGGTTAGGTTTTGATTCAGTTTTCGCATGGATTTCTAAATTAAGTTCTAGTTCGATTTCTAAGTACTGTTTTATACCCGAACCATAGAAATTTGTTTCAACGCATAATGTGAAATTAATCACATTACTACAAGATATCATAAATACCATCATTACCCCTAGTTAGTATTTTATTTCACCCGGTATACTTAAATCCTTATTAATATACCGAATTTACTCCTGATGTGAGAAATTTTTACATTTTTCATATAATTACATAAATTTAAGTTTTCTATTAGATTTATTATATATCCCTATTATTTTTATAATAACAATTTTTATTCTAATATCTTCTATTTATTATATTTTTAATAATTGTGTATTATGTACTATTACTTATTATGTACTTAATATACATCTAATATTTTTATCATTCCAATTACCATCTCCCAACATCAATTATCATTTCAAAATATGTAAATTCATCCTAAATCATATTTTACACCTAATTACCTTAATTTAAAAAATTAACTTAAAATTTATTATTTTCCCCATTACTTATTTACTACATAATTAACCTAATAATTACATCTAATACCCTAAATGCTACAAGTATCATACTTTATCAAATTTCAACATCCTAAAACATATAATTATTCACTAAATCAGTAATTAACTATTTAATTACTTAATTAACCCTAAATTACTCATTTTATGTCTCATTTTAAGGTCTAAAAATTATTTAAAAATTTCAAAAATTAATTTCTGAAAACGGGCTTCATAGCACTGTTCTATATCATTTAATAAGTTTACACAAAATATACTCTAAAGGTAATTTATTTCTAAACCAAAACATGTTCGGTTTTGCATGATTTCTTAAGGACCATATATCACGGGACATATTTTTATCAAAATAATATTTTTCCTAAAAACTATATACAAAAATATTTCAGAATAACAAAATTCATAATTTTATAAGAATATTTACTATTTTTACAAAATTACACAAAATCAGGTTAGAAATCGAACTCACCGTGTAGCGGTGGTGGCCGTTCACTCCCAACTGTTCGTCGGATCTGGATTCTCCTTATAAGCCCCAACTGTATAATTTTCTTATTTTTTTTTCCTAACCCTAATTTTTCTCTCAATTTCGCCTCTCTCCATTTTTCTCACTCTCCAAACTGATCAAATGAGCTTCTGAAAAATTTAAAGTATTTATAGAGCTTTAGGGAAATTATTATGTATTAATGATATAAGACAATTGCCTTATCTCTTCTTTTTTCCACTTTCTATTTGTTGCATTTTAATTGGTTGATTTTTTTTCTTCAATATCAGATTGCCACGCCCCACTTCTGGATTTTTCCTCATTTTTCTATATTTTTCTTGATTTTTCCTTAATTAATTATGAATTTTATTTAATTATTTATTATTATTTTAGCATATTTCGCTTATTTTAAGTAATTGCGTGTATTTTTACATACATGTAAATTCATATATAGTACAAATAAATATTATTAAATATTATTTAGGTTGTTTTATGATTTTTAGTATATATATAAGTTATCTCTAGCGATTCGTTAATTATTGGAATGCATTTTCCGCATTTTTGATAAATAACGAGTTATATACTTAAAATTTAGAATTTTTATATTCTCTTATTTTATTGCTTATTTTATTAAATTTAAATTTACAGGATCATTTTACTAATATTTTTAGCTTGACTTATAATTTAGGTTCAATTGGATCTTTCAACTAATTGAAACCCCGATTGACTGGTTGTGGGGCTTACAGTGTTTGGAGCTATCATGCCAGTAGCCCAATTTCAGTTGATTTCAACTTTCAAACGAACGAAAAAACAATCACACTTCTACAATCTAGCTTCAAGAAAATTTGTACATCATTCAAAAACTAAATATTTTGTAGAGTTAATTATTATTTATAATCACTATGCAAGATAATTATTCTTTTTCAATTAACTCAATATAATCAAATAATAACATGTTTAATCATACAATTTTTTTTTGTTCTCATCAAAATCAAATAGTGAACAATCTCCCCTTCTTTGATGATAACATGACTCTTATTAAAAAATATCTCCCTTAATCTAATATTCCCCCTCAATTAAGCATTTGGTTTTAAGATATTTAGTAATTAAGTAAGATTAATGCAATGATTGCAATAAAAGGAGTATTGATGTGTTAGGAAATTGAGTCTTACTTCTTAATAACTTCATATATTGGATATATCAATTGTTCAATGAATCGAGATTTGTTAAAGTTATAGGATCAATATCATTTTTTGAATAATTATTATCAATTCAACTTAATATACTTTTTGACTCTCTAATGATTTGAATACTTCTCTCCCTTTAGCCTCATCAAAAAGAGGAGAATCTAGGTAGTGAAGAGGGTAGAAGATTCAAGTTAAAATTTCAGTATAGTCTCAACTTAAGCCTTAAGATATGCCCTTTGAAAAAAGAAGAACAAAGAAGCTATAAAGAAGTAATTCAATAATAAAGCAGCTAGCAACAATTCTCAAAAGCAACATAAGTTAACTAAAATAAGTAAGGGATATCCATGAATAGGATAAAGAAATCCATGTATCACAAAAACGTAAGAGATTTGAGCAAGAGCAACAAAGGTCATTAAAGACCAAACTTTGGAAAAAAACCATAAGAAAGGAAACATAAGATGGCTGGAGGCTAAGTCCATAAAACATAACATGAATAATATGAGAAATAAACTAGAGGTGTTAACTTAAGCAGCAGGTGGATCGTCATCTTGAGATGGAAGAGGAAAGGGGCAAGATAGGTAGTAATAATTGATTTAGAAATGACTATAGAGCTCTTGAAATCAACTAAAATGTGATCATAAAGGTCTTCCCTAAGTTGATCGAAGTGCATATATGAGTATTGATGAAATGGATACTAGGATGCTAAGGAAGTAGCCGAATTAAAGGAAGGAAAGCTAAAGTCAAGAGCAGGAGGTTGGTGAGGATCCTTTTGGAGGAGGAGTGGAAGCTTGATTAGTAGGCTAACCGGAGGGATCGGGATCACTATTACTTTTTGGTTCATAAGAAGATTCAATAGGTTCTGATGGTTCATGCTTAGAACTAAGATTAAGAAGAGTAAGAGATTTCTTTCTAACCTAATTATTGCCTTTTTTTTTTTCCAAACTCCCTGACAAAAATCAATTAGTTAAAGATGTTTAACTCGAGTTACTTGTGGAAGCGTAGGGAATTGGACTCCCTTGTGAATCAACAATTAAGTAACTAATTAGCCAAACCTAAGGAAAGCTTGAGAGGGGTTGTTGGTTTTATGCTTGAAATACTAAACCACAATACAAAAAAAGTTAATCTACTTATTTATAAGAATGTAATAGAGGATCCATAAATCTTGATATGCAATATTTGATTGTTGGCCTCGATGAGGGTAATAATTGTGGATCATAACGTGGTAGAGAATTTTGGTCTTAAGATCGAGTTGTATAGCAACCAAATTTTTTACTTTCCTTCAATTTCCACCCACTTAATTTCCTATTTTCACATATTTTTCATTATAACCTATTATATACATATTATATATATCTAGCCTTCCCAACATCATAAATACCATCTTTCATCATCATTTAATATTTTAAAAGGTCCAAATACACTACAAATCATAACTTACATCAATTTGTTAATAAACCACTAAATAAGCCTAAAAATTTTGCCTTTTGTTAAGATTTTAAAGCCTAAAAATTAAAAAAAAAAATTGGAAAATAATTTTTAGGAAAAACTCTTCACAGTAATGTAACATATACATTAAATAGTACACACAAAAATTTTGGGTTTAAAACTATATCAATAAGGTAATTGAAAACAAAGTGAAAATAAACTCAAGTTTAGTGATTTCTTAAGGGTTATAAATTTCGAGACTTAATTTTATCAAATTGATATTTTTTCCTAAATTTAAATACAAAAATACTCCAAAACATCAACTTTCATAATTTTCTATATAAATTTGATATTTTTAATAATTTGTACAAAAAGTCAAGTAAGAACTTAAATTCATTGTTTGATTTGCTTCTAGCTACCAACAGTGGCTCTACCCTTGTTAGCAACTTTTGGTGGTGGCTTAGTTCTTAGATTGTGGTGGCTATTTCCTCCCAGGTGGTAGTTGGACATGAGTTCTCCTCTTAAGCCTTAATTGCACTTAAACTTTATTTAATTTTCTAAAAGTACTCTCTCTTCTCTTTTAACCTTTCTCATTTTTTTTTCCTAAACTCTCAACCATCCAAAACGAGTTAAGATGAGGATTGCCTAAATTTATAGAGTAAGTTTGATGGTTTCTTGAATTTTCTCTTTACCAAGAGTCCATTTTCTTTTACTTTTTCCTTTATTAAGTGTCCAAATCCTATTTGTTTATTTCCAAATTTTAATTCCTTGCTTGCTACACCCCTTTTCCAAACTTTTCTAAACTTTACACATATTTTTCTTAATTTTATTTAATTAATTTAGCATTATTTTAGCATAAATTAGGTATTTTAAGTAATTTTAGATTTTTTACCTATACGTAAATACATACATAGGACAAATAAATATCCCTAAATATTATTTAAGTTATTTTATAATTTTTAGTATTTATATAATTTATCTTTACTGATTCATTAATTATCGAAACTCGTTTTACGTGTTTTTTGATAAATAACGAGTAATATACGTATAACTTAATATTATAATATTTAATTATTTATTTCATTAAATCCAAACACACGAGGTCACTTCTATTAATATTTTTAATTTAGTTATAAAATTTAAGCTCAATCAGATAATTTACGTGATCATTATAAATTTTGCATATTAAATCCAAAACATTTGATTGTAGGAGTTACATTACATCTACACAAATTTGTATAATAACAATATTTCTATTCACTTAGTTTTCTGCATTACAACAATATTTCTACAAAAGCATGAGTTGACAAACAATTCATAAAAGTTGCACCTTAGTTTTCTATACTTCCATACAACTTTCCAATATCCCTATTAAATTAAATGTGATAAGTACAAGACACCAGCTACTTCAGTATCTACCGTACAACCACACGCTAATACCAAAAATGGAAGTGATTAACATAGACCATTTGCATATTACACTTGAGCTACTACAACTATAAGAAGACTTTGATGAACTGATCAAATGCAAAGTAGATATTTTTTCCTAACAATCTACTTATAACCTCTTTGTTTTTTGTTTTTTATGGTTTCAATTTGTCTAGTTTGAGAACAAAGATTAGAAGAGTTGCTTTCTTTCACCTTACAAAGTTAAGGTTTCAACATTTATATACTCCAACTAGTTTATTTTTTAGGTAAGGATCTTTCGGGTGATGGTTCACTCTATAAACAAGAAGGGAGAAGGGGTTTTGATTTTTAGGTTTTCAATAATTAAGTTTAGGGTTTCAAAATTTAGGGTTGGGTTTTTTTAGGATGTGAAAGAAATGGTAGGTTTCAATTCAATGTAAAAGGGAATGAGATATCGAGTGTTTCGTTTCTTTTATCTACTTTCTATTTTGTCTTAATCTTTGTTTCTTTTATTTTTTTTAATTATTTTGCTCACATGGAAATGCTTTTTCCTATATGGAAATTGACGGGAATCGATAACAAGCTGATTAGCAAAATAAAGAAAATGAAATACTTGTGTCGTGTAATAATTAACTATTCATATTTGTTGGATTAATGATGTAAGAGGTAGATAATGGAGGTATATATTGAGATAAGTATAATTTTAATTAGGTGCATATTATGATAAGTTCAAAATTAAGGTATATAACTGAAAAAAAAGTATAATATTAATTGTAGATAATTAAAAAAAGGATTTTCTCTTTAATATAATAGACTTTATAAAAATTCCACGTTTCTTTTGTATCCATAAGCTAAAAACTCATCATAAACGTAAGGTATTATTATAGAAAAACTTCCTAAATTTTATATTATAAATAGATTAGATATTTTTTGGGATAATGCCATTTTTGGTACCTAAACTTTATTGAAGTTTGAAAAGATCAATTTAATTCTTAATTAAAATTAAGCGGCATCAAGTGACATGTGCTTGACATTGATTGCCACATTGACATAGCATCCCGACATGTTGCAACTGACATTGTATTCATGTGGTATAGCATACTAAAAAGTCGATTGGTGTTGACCATAGATGTAAGCCTTAGTGAAGTACTCACACTCTCTATGTACTTGAACTCAATTCATTGGCAATCTAAGTTTAATATATAGAGAGAAGTTTACGATAATGTAAGACTTGTAAATAAATGTTTTGAATAATTTATACTTTATAGTTATTTATGTGATTTTGCTTTACTTTTTTTTTTTATTTTTAAAGTAAAACAAAATAAAAATTTATGCCATAATATCTTTTATATCATATAAAAATTTATTCAAAATCTTTCCAAAATGGGCTGCAAATAGTGGATCAAAATATGTTTATTAGACTAATTTTTAAGAAAATTGTAACAGCTACATGTATGTTTTTCTTGACTTGTATCTTCAATTTTTATTATTTTAATATATTTTCTTTCATCAAATTTGCATGAAATACATTTACTCTATGTGTACTTTTAGATCATTCAAAGATTTTTTTAAGAACTTGTTTAAAATATTTTTAAAACTTAGATTAAAGTTGTGGTTAAACATATATATATATATATATACATATATTTGCGGTAATTTTTTTTAAACAATCGAAAAGTTCACTTTGATCGGATTTTAAGTAAGTTTTGAATGTGCTTTTTAATTTTTTTTTAATAATTTAAGTATACTCATATAATAGATTCAAGATATGATAATTTGATGGAAATTGAAAATAAAATGGAGTATGAAAAATTGAGTTGAAATTGGTTTCTCATGTGTATAAATCACAATATGTAACATGACTATTATAACTTGTTTCATATAATTAGATTACTAATTCTTGTCTTCTATATAATAAAAGTATCGTCTATGATATTGTTGACAAACTATATATCATGGATATAAGTTAAAGGATAGTTGCTTATATATGTATATATATTATCTAAGAATATAATATGTTTTTTCTAAAATTTATTTTTTTAATATATTAAATACCATATGTTAAAGCACTATAACTAATAAAGAAAATTTAATTTAAGTAATAAATTGAGTAGCAAATACAATATTAACCCGATATTGCAAAAGACGGAGGTCCCCAGATCTCGCGGTCACGGTATCATTTTCTCCTATCTTCGCTTTGGGCATTTCTCAGCCCAAAATTAGAGGATGCCTACCGGAATTTTGTTAAGGATTTTTTTTTTTCAAAGAAAGGAAGCAAAAAGCGACTGCAAAACGCACACCATTCACAGCCACCTAATCGACATGGCTGACATGTAAAACTCTGGACCATCGTGAAACTAAACAGTAGCATAGTAGCCATTGCATTGCAGGCCTTTTGTTTTTGG
This sequence comes from Lumnitzera racemosa, assembly GCA_024138005.1. Lineage (NCBI taxonomy): Eukaryota > Viridiplantae > Streptophyta > Magnoliopsida > Myrtales > Combretaceae > Lumnitzera > Lumnitzera racemosa. The sequence goes on from JAMXBC010000002.1 coordinate 116,279,499, forward strand.
TTCCAATCCATTCCATTAGCAACCTCCTTCCCTTCGCCTGCCCCTCTCTGTTTCTCTCTGCTTCTTCACTGTTTCACATTTCACAGAGAGAGAGAAATAGAGAGACAGAGAGCAAGGTAGATTTGGATTGGAAAAATGGAAATGGCACTTAGCTTCTCCAATTCTATCTTAAACTTAAACCCTAAATCTCTTGCTAATGTACAAATTCAGCAACGCCCTTCTTCTCTTTTACTCAGAAAGCATAAGAGTGCGTTCGTTCTCAGCTTATCACCATCTCTCTCCACTAAGTATCGTTCCAAGAACACATCTTTGACACCCATTAGGTGCTCCGTCACCCAAGCCCCTGAATCATCCACCGGTACGTTGTGTCTTTAACTGTTTACTTCTTTCATTTTTTCTTTCTTTCTTTTCTTTTCGCTGGCTATAAGAATGGATAAATTGATTTTTTTTCCGATTGGAAAATAGAGAAGAAGAGTCAGTTAGCGAGAAGGAGTGATATAAGGAACATTGCAATTGTTGCTCATGTTGACCATGGAAAGACTACATTGGTTGATGCCATGTTGAAGCAAGCCAAGGTAATTTAAGTTTCTTATCTTTAGCGTCAATAGCTGGAATTAATCCTTCAAATTCAGCAACTGCTGCTATGAAGTTTAGAAATGGTTGTTTCTTTTCTTTTCTTCTTCTTCTTCTTCTTCTTCTTCTTTTTTTTTTTTTGGTAGTTAATAGAATTAGGAATTCGAAATCAAGAGTAGTGACAAACAGAATTCCTGTGGATTAACTTTAGAGAAAAGATATGATTGTGGTCCATTGAGTTCTTCTTATGTATGAACCCGAGGTGTGAAACTAAAGTCAAACACCTAGAGTATGAATATTAACCCATTTCCTTGTCCATTCGCTAAACTTTTAGATAAGTTGGATGATTCAGATGAGTTGAGCGTGCTATCAAATTTAACATGATATTAGAGGGGTAATTTAAATTTGAATCCTCACAAAATCATTTCTCCCAGGTTTGATTGTTTTATGCGATTGCTTTTACTCAATGTCCCTGCCAACACGTAAGCTGTGTCAAAAAGGTATGTGCAACAGTCATACAATTTATCACTAGGTTGAATTTGGTTTTTCTAATTGGGCACCACAATGAAATGATATAAGCTGACGCTTGGAGATGTAGTAGGTTCTTTATGTTTACACATCAGGAAACCAATGTAATAGGCAGTAGGTGAAACATTGGTTAAGTACCATTCAAGTGAAACTAATTCAATGGGATCAACAGCCGATACAACGGGATATGACATTGGTCAAGTCCTGTTCAAGTTCTTTTCATTTTTAATTTGAACTGGATGAGGTTTGCAAAGACAGGAGCTAAATATTTTTCCATCAAATCCCAACTTTTGGGAATTGGATTCCTCCCTTCTTCTGTCTTCTGCATTTTCAAGGAACCGAGAGTCCGGAGAATCATCTTTTCTTAATCTCACATTGGCACCCTGACTAAGTTCTCATCATTAACATTTATGAAAGGTTTGTTTCTATGAAATAGTTCAACCAATTGCTTGGCGGTAAACTTGTTTCATTAATGTGTCTGTACAAGTTAAGTGGATCAACCTACGTAAAATATGACTTCTTGATACCAGAAAACATCAACCCCTTTGCCATCTAGACCACAACATTGTTTCTTGCCATGGTATGTTAAAATTTGCAAGTTCTACCTACATGTCAGGAAGGAATTTTAGCATTTGAACCTACAACTGCAAGCTTTTATTGTCAATTTAAAGTTTTAAATGAGTTAATCATGGTTAATTAATTTTTTAGACATTAGTGTGCTGGTATTACATCTGGTACAACCTCCATTTACAGTATCTTCTCAATTTGATCCTGCAAATTTCTCCTGCAAGTGGGTTAAATGTTGCTGTTTCCTGGGTGCAGGTTTTTCGGGATAACCAAGTTGTACAGGAGCGTATTATGGACTCAAATGATCTTGAGCGTGAGAGAGGAATCACAATACTTAGCAAAAACACATCTATCAATTACAAAGATACAAAAATAAACATAATAGATACACCTGGACACTCTGACTTTGGAGGTGAAGTAGAACGCATCCTCAACATGGTTGAAGGTGTTCTTCTAGTGGTAACATTTGTTTTCAAGTCTTGTTGGATGATATCTAATGGCCTGTTTCACGAAAATTGTTTTCCTAATTACATAATGCTATAGTAAATAAAAAATTTAGCTCAAGATTGTATGCTAGTATAAGATGGAAGCAACTGACTGGTCATCCCCTGAGATAAGATGAAGGACTTGAGTTAGAGGTTGAAATTGGTGTCAAGAAATAACCAACCCCAAAATTTATGTTAATCACCTAAAAATTATATCAAGAGACGAAAACACAAAGGAGTTTATAATGCAGCATCGAACGAGAACTCAATAACCTTAGGAAGTACAGAAGGGTATTGAATTTTTCAAAAGACTTTATCATGATGGTCTTTTGATGGTGGAATTTGATCCTTCTCAACTGGCTAGTACAAAAATTATGCAGTCATATGCACAAGAAAAATTTCTGTACCACTTGCCTGCAAAAGTGTTCCTCTTTATTGATTTATCAACCCTGCACCACACACAAACCATCCACCACCCCACAACCCCCCCAAAATCCCACCCCACCAACTAAAAAAAGAAAAGGGTGTTCATCTTATTTGTCATTTTATGGTGGACTAAAATGGTTAACCACTGAAGCATGTCTGAATTAATAAATGTGTCTAAAGATTATGCATATTCCCTCTTTAGAAACTGCCGATTTGCATAGATACAATGTGGCATGTTGGAATGTGAATTTACAGTCTCTTAAAATGTCTGCAGTGCTTACCCTAAGAAGTTCTTTATATGGCAGTTTGTGATGATCTAAAATGGTTTAAGTATTGTGTAAAATGTGTTTGAATGAGTGAATCAGTCTAAAAATTTTGCATATTTCCTCTTTGGGAACTGCCAATTTGTGTCCATATGATATAGTATGTTGGAATGTGAAGTTACTGTCTCCTATGTCATGTCCGGGTGAAGAATTCTTTATGTAGACCATCTCTAAAACTGTTGCTTCTCTAAGTTCTTGAGGAAGATAGTTCTTTCTCAATTTCATTTTTAACCAATGCAAAGGTAGTCAGCTGTTTACACTTTAAATATGGAAGGTCTTGAGTGCCGTTTCCAGACATTAGCAATCGGATTAGATTGGGGCTTTTGTTTCTACATATCATGTTAAAGAGTTTGCAATTGCTTTCTCCCCATATCTCCTATTTTGCTCAGTGTGCTTTATTTTCTACCGCAAGATGTTTTACTTGCCATTCTCTTCCTACAGGTGGATTCTGTAGAAGGTCCAATGCCACAGACAAGATTTGTTTTGAAGAAGGCACTAGAATTTGGCCATGCTGTTGTGGTGGTTGTAAATAAGATTGATAGACTATCTGCTCGCCCAGATTATGTTATCAACTCCACTTTTGAACTTTTCATCGAACTAAATGCATCGGATGAGCAGGTATTGTCTAGAATGATGTAGATCCTCATTCCATAATTGAGAAACACCCTCAATAAATTTGATGACCTAATAACACTACCAAGACTGTGCAATGAGTGGCTGTCTAGGGAACTAGATATAGATATGCTGCCTTTTGGTACTTATTTTCCTGCCCCATATACTCAAATTTGGAATTCCTGGGTGCAACTATAACTTTAGAAAATATCAATTTTAGGAAACTCATCCTATTTTGATTTTATCTGCAGTGTGATTTTCAAGTAATATATGCAAGTGGTATCAAAGGACAGGCTGGACTTTCTCCTGACAATTTGGCTGAAGACCTGGGGCCATTATTTGAGTCTATAGTCAGATGCATACCTGGACCACATATTGAGAAAGATGGTGCTCTGCAAATGCTTGTTAGTTTGCTCTTATTTGCATTGTTGTCTTGGTTCCTTTCACTCTTGTTTAATTGTTGATTAAAATGGACATCATTGCTTTGGTGATAAGCAATCTGCTTAAAAATCATGTAGAAAAATGTTGGTCTAATGATTATGGTGAATGGTGTGGAAAATCATTTTTTGCATCCTTATCGGCAAAAGCAGTGGTTGAAACAGTGTAATACTGAGTGAAATTATATCTTATGACCATGGGAACTGAAGGTCTTGGAATGGCCTAATATTTCCATTGTTCTTTAGATATTGTTGATTAGTGTCTATTATTTGTCCTTTCTTGCTGATGCTTTTTGTATTCACTAAAATCTAGCATTTTTATCTAAACTTGCAGGTTACAAATATTGAGTATGATGAACATAAAGGACGCATAGCAATTGGACGCCTGCATGCTGGATCTTTAAGGAAGGGGACGGACATAAGGGTAAGCTGGCATTAGGTTCAGCTTTTCTAGAGATCTTTACTATGTCCTGTCTCTGACCATTTCCTTATCTGGTACAATCATTTAGAACTTTAATTTGCACATCTGTTCTATGTTTAATAAGATGGTCCTCATGGGTTTTATCTCTGATCAGAATAACTTGTTTTATTTTAACATACAAGAAAACCCACTTGTCAATTGGAAAATCCACTCTGTTTGAACAGTTCACAATTTTGGTTTCACAATGATCGGTGAATCCATACTACTTACTTGTTCTAGCTTATGCACTAATTATATGGTCTTTCAAATCCTCTTTTCCCTGTATATGTTAGTTTGTTAGGCTAGACAAATGTCTAAGAGCTATTTTAGAGAGTTGTATATGGAAGGAAAAGCCATTTGCTGACAAACTGTTAGAGAGCTTTTCTATAGACTTATATATAAATGGAATGAAAGGCCTTTTTTCTGTCCTATATTATGAGGCTTAACCTTGTTTCTTTGCTCAGGTATGCACCAGTGAAGATTCATGTCGATTTGCAAGAGTTAGTGAACTTTTTGTGTACGAGAAATTCAGTAGAGCTCCTGTAGACAGTGTGGAAGCTGGTGACATTTGTGCTGTCTGTGGAATCAATGATATTCAGGTGCTTATTCTGTATACAATTAGCACATGAACTTCTCTATATTCTTTTATACTTTATGACTGTTGATGCTCTGTTACTCTTCAGATTGGAGAGACAATTGCTGATAAAGTATCTGGGAAGCCTTTACCCACCATCAAGGTGGAAGAACCGACTGTGAAAATGGCATTTTCTATAAACTCTTCACCATTTGTTGGGCGTGAGGTATGTAAGAGAATGATCTAGTTTTGATGTAAATGCCCACATGATTAAACAGCACTTGGATTTTGGGTTTATTTAGGATGTCTGAGTTATTCAAAAGGGGATTGGATGCAAGGGAATGACTTATTAGAATAAACATACAGTAGATAAGCTATGCATCATTTGATAAATAATCAAGATGGCTAAAAGGATTCCTTCAAATGAAGACCCTTTGGAAGATAATGTCTAAGAATAAGTCTCTACAACATCAGCTCTTTTAGTTGGATTCAGATTCTGATTGTTTAAAAAGTTAGCTATGATCCATATTTAAGTTGGTGTCCATTATTAATTGGACTAGGATTGGTTAAGCAATTTCTTTTGATTATAAATCGTAAGGCATTCCTTCTTAGGAATTTCATCTGTCCCCTTTGTTTGCATTTTCTGTGTTGAGAATTAGGTGATGCCACTGCAGATTTTTAGGACTGAAAATTCCATTATACCTTGCATCCACTTTTCTGGATCATTCTTATGCTAAATGTTCTTGTGTATGTGTCAAAATTTTTTCTCTTTCAAGTCTTTAAATTAAAAGGGTCATGCTGTCTCTTCAATGTTATTCCAAGGGTACAACTTGGCAGTATGAGGTGTCCTATCTGCCCACTCATAGTGCAATTGTAGATTCTTTCTTGAGTGTCTTCTCAAGGCTGAATTTGAGCAAATTCCTTCATCAATGACAAACATGTAAATGCCACAGAACCAATTTAGGAAATAAGAATAAATGATTCATGTAGTTATTTTTATTTTCAGTGTTAGGTATCATTATGAAATAGTATTTTTTATTTAAAGAAGCTTTTATAGATAATCTCAATGGAACATCTTTCTTTCTTTCTTTCTTTTTTTTTTTTTTTTTAAGTTATGAGGTCCTTGGCTTGTGTAATTTAATAAATTCATAAGAGAAATATGTAATCAGAAAGTATCATCTCATGGTTAGCTCTTAGTTTAGCGTTTATATTTATGATAATGGAGGGTTCTCTCTAATGAGCTCCTTGCAACTTATTTCACATATTTCACATGTGATTAGATGGATCCTTTATCTCTGGTCTAACAACAGCCACTTCAAGTTTGGCTTCTAAATAGCTCCCTTTGTTGAGCATGTGAAGGAGACTTGCTGGATCAATATTCTAGTGGCTTTGTGATCAGTCATAATTTATCTACTCGGTGAATGATACTGATATAGTGTTGTGCCATGTGTATATTGAGTTTGGTTGAATATATAAGTAGCTAAAGCAAACCATTTCTCGAGTCCTTTCCATTCAAGGTGGAGTTCTTGGGATCCTAATTCTTATCCTACGTGTTTTTGGGCATGAACGAGTAACCATGAATCCTTTGCATCCAATTATTGTTGGCACTTGGCAGCTGGTGTATTCTGTGACACTTAAGAAGGCCTCTTACGGGATCATTCTAGTTAGGTTGACTTAAGTGCATTTTATCTTGTTAGCTATTGTTCTTGCCATATATATATATATATATCACATGGTACAATGTTGGTGATCCATTTCTATCCTACTTTACTGATTTCCTTTCCCAGGGAAAATATGTTACAAGTCGCAACTTACGTGATCGGCTCTACCGCGAGCTTGAGAGAAATCTGGCTATGAAAGTAGAAGATGGTGAAACTGCTGATACTTTTATCGTTAGTGGACGTGGCACTTTGCATATCACGATTCTGATAGAAAATATGTAGGTATTATCTTCTTCTTTTGTCTTTTCAGTTAAGTGTATATTTTGCTAATTGATGCATTTTAGGCGAAGAGAAGGATACGAGTTCATGGTGGGACCTCCCAAGGTCATTAGCAAAAAGGTGGATGACCAGTTGCTTGAACCATATGAGGTGATTTTGCATCTGTTATCACTGCAGTTCGACAAACATTACTATTGCTGCAGATATTTTCTCAAATTGTCATCAGAGTGTAGACTTCTGATATTTTCTGCTGCTTCTTGATATTTTTTCCAATAGAGTCAAATCAATGTTGACAACTATTTACCTATGATGTGATGTAAAGATATAGATGAATTAAGCAAGAAACAGAATGAAAATGAACGAATAGAGATCTCAGGATGTGAATCTGAACTTACTAGGACCAGAGACTAGACTTCCAAGATCAGAAATCTCTGCCTTCAGCCAACTCTCTTGCCTCACTGACTAGCTCTTACTACTAACTACTTATATCTACTCTACTTCACCCTTTTTACAAAATGCCACTCACTTACTCTACTTCACCCTACTTACAAATGTGCCACTCACTTAATACACCCCACACCACTTATTACACATGTGGATTCATAACACAACACAATGCACATCAGCACAACACCACGTATCACAGCTATCACACAGACACAGAGAACACACTCATCACTAACATATATAAACCCTAGGGTCATATCAATTTCTGTCCCCCTCAACATTGTCCTTGTCCCAAAGGACAAAAAATAAGAAAATACAATAGGATGAGTTCAACCACGATCATTAAGTAACTCTTCTACTTCCACCAATCCATTATCATTCTCTCCATACTCATCTTCAGGAATCATAACTCATAGAGATTTGTTTTGACGTTTATGCCCAGGGTGAAAAGGTTGGTTACATAAAACATGGAAGCCTTTATTTTTCTTCTTTGTAAACTCCAAATATGACATATTCTGCTGCCCCTTCACACCAAAATGCCGTTGCTTACCATTAAAACTAGCATTAGCCACAAAAGAATTTTCCTTGCCACTTGCAAGGTGGTTAGAGGTGCTGGTAATAGGTACATTGGTATTGCTGGATTTCAACCTCAAGGGTGGTGCAAATTATTGAGATTCCGAATATGTATGGGGGTAAAAGGACCTGAATATTGCAAGGTAGCGTTCCATGGAGGCCCACTGTTAATTTGACCAGATTTACTGACATCACCAGATCGCACTTGATGTGAGGTAAAAATCCCATAATCAAACTCCTTCTCAACATTGAGTGACACTTCCACGGCTTCAGCCAATGAAATTGATCTTAAAGTGCAAACTCTTAGCCTAATATCTTCATGCAACCCACCAAGAAAATAACCAAGAAGTTGTAATTTAGTTATTTCCAGAACTAAGGAAGTCAAAGCTTTGAAGTCTGTAAGCAGCAATTGATGTAGACTGTCGAAATGTAGATATGCACTCCTACGGATTACTCATGGCCTGACCTCCATACCTAAGCAAGGGTTATTGCTTGAATGTCTCCCAATCAAGATATGGAGGGCGGCAACAAAGCATTTTGAAACCAACAAAGAGACATTCCATGCATTGTCATAGCTACCAATGTTACTTTTCGATCTTCTCTAACCTTATGAACTTCCAAATATTGCTCAGTGTAGGCTAGCCAATGTGGAACAATCTACTCCTTCGAAAATCAGTAGCACAACCGTAGAAGCATTGATATGATAATCATCATTAGGTACCTCGAAAAAATCAAACTCACCTCTCCTTATTTGCTGGCTGTCTATTTGGTCTCCGGTCATCTAACTCAACTCACCGGCCTCTAAATATCCTTCTCAACTGATCTTCCACTCATTGGACTGTCGTTGTCAGCTTTCCACCATCCGCCGATCATCAACTCCCAAACATCAACCTCTGCATGATGTCAACGATTCATTCTCCGAATTCTGATCACCATCTCCCATTCGTTGTCCTTTGTATTCCAGTTTCTCATTGGAGATTTCCAATAGCTGGCCAACAATGGACTTCCACAGCTGATCTTCAACTTTGATTGATTTCCTCTAACCGTTCTCCATTGTTTGATCTCCTTTCCCCACTCACTGGCCACCACCTGTTACCGTCCGATCAATATCTGAAGTGTCCATGCGTTGACTTCCTTTCTTCAACCGAACCAAGCTATCACAACTCCCACTTGCCATCTCTAGATAGGCACTCTTCTCTAACTTTGCATAAGGGATCCCAGCTTTTTCCTTCAAGAGATCTCTTCGCTTTTCTTCATTCCACATCTCTTGTAGCTTGTTTTGAATTGTACCAACTAATTTCTCTATGTTTGAAATCCTAGTACTCGACTATGAGTGAGTTTGTTGCAAGTCCACCATACCTTCACGTAACTCCTCATGAACTTTGATCAGATTTTTATCAAGAGATGTTACTTGTTGATCTGACACCTCAACTTTCTAATCTAACGTTTCAACTTTCTTCTTCAATATCTTGATGCTCTTCTCCAATGTCTTAGCCCGTTGCTCCATTCTCGTCATCACTCTGGTTGGATTTTCCCATAGATAGCGCTAAATTGTTGTTATTTGTGGGTTAAGATGTAAAAAATAGACAAATTAAGAAGAATTGCAATGAAATTGAACTACTATAGACCTCAAGATGTGGATCCAAGCTTACAAAGACTGGGGACTATACTTCCAAGATCAGAAGTTCTCAGCTAGGGCACACAAGCCAACTATCTTGCTAATTTTCTAACTGACTACCTTGTACTACTTACTACTACTTATATGTACTCTACTTCACCCTATTTACAAATATGCCACTCTCTCTACCTCACCCTATTCACAAATGTGCCACTTGCTTAATACACACCCCATGGCTATTTACACAAGCTATTCAAAACACTACTTGCTTCAGCACAGCACCACACATCACAGCTAAAACACATACATGGAACACACACTCATTGACACATATAAACTCTAGGGTCTTATTAATCTAAAAGAAAAATGATCACAGAAATTTGATCTTCTGATAACATTCAGATGAAAATTGAGCTGCAGCTCTTTAACTACTATGAACTTTCTTTAAGAAGAAGAAAAAAAAAAAAAAATTTCTCCACCTTTTTTATTGAAACTGAATGCATAGCACTGTTCTCTATATCACAACAGTTGTGCATGACAGAAAGCATTTCAATGCCTTTGGCTTTATTTTCCTCCTGTTTATGATCATGGCATGGAAATATTACTATCAATCTAGGTGACTTTTGACGAGGACCATCCAAGACGTTTTGATATAGATGATAATATTCTGTGGCATCTAAGCTATTGAAAAGCAAAACCACTTTTAATAATTAAATGCCATGATTGTCATTCTTATAAAATGCATAAGGACACTAAAGTCTTTTGAAGTCGTGTCACCGATCCATTTCAGGTTGCCACTGTGGAAGTACCAGAAGAACACATGGGAGCTGTTGTGGAACTTCTTGGCAAAAGGCGAGGACAAATGTTTGACATGCAGGGTGTCGGGTACTTTAGTGTTCACTTCTATCTTTTGCTGTACATGAAATATGATTTTTTAGTTCTAGTACTTCGTTGTGTGCAACATTTTTTATGGTGTAGAACTAGTCCATCTTTACGAAGAGAGAGCATGAGTTGAATATGATTATGCTGGTCAGTTGCATTTTTCTATTTCAAACATAACTGGTTCTGAGCGTTCAAAATGAGATGATGCCTCAACCTGCTTTTCCAATTTATATAGGTCTTTTAGTTGTTTTGTTGGAATAAGATGTTTTCCTCTGTTTTTCTTGAGGGTCAAGGCTTGTTCCTAATTTCAACTACGTTGGCATGCATCATCTTTGGTATAATTATAGTGGTTCAAATCTGATTGAATTGCCTCATCATTTTGGTTATTAGGAGCTTTCTCCTGCACATGGAATTTATGGATATAATTAGAGTCTTGATATTTTTAGTATCTTTGTCTAGGTTGGAAGGAACAACCCTGCTTAGATATAAGATTCCAACCCGAGGTCTTCTTGGACTTCGCAATGCTATTTTAACAGCTTCCCGTGGCACTGCTATTCTCAACACAATATTTGATAGTTATGGACCATGGGCTGGTGACATCTTTACTAGGGACCAGGGGTCACTGGTAAGTTCTACTTGCACACATAACCATACAACATCCTGGCTGAACGAAGGTCCGAAAGCTGAAATCTCCCTCTAGTTTTTTGCTATTTTATTTTCTTGATTACACCAAGTTTCAAAATGAATAAGTGAAACCTTCTTTTAGGTTGCTTTTGAGGATGGAACAAGTACTTCCTACGCCCTTTCAAGTTCCCAAGAGAGGGGACAGATGTTTATCGGTCCTGGGTTGGATGTCTATAAGGGCCAAATAGTAGGCATTCACCAACGGCCAGGGGATTTAGCCCTTAATGTCTGCAAGAAGAAAGCTGCAACAAATATTCGTTCCAACAAGGAGCAAACAGGTATAATAAAGGAACAAATCTTTGTATTTTTTTTCTGAGGTTTCTTTTTGTCTCTGATTTCAAACCGAATCAGGAAGAAGGAATGGTTTTGTTTTTCCAACTGCAATTTTTAGTTTTGTTAGAACTCCAGAAGGAGAAAATGGTTAGAAATTAGCTGAACTTTGACCTGAATGGTGACATATGTTAATTCAAGTCTATGGAACTTCAATTTTTTTTTTTTTCCACCTTGCCGTGCCGAACGGTAGCTTCCTTCATGCTAGTGAATGATGAATTTACTCTTGCATGCAAAACTAAATCTAATTTTTCAAGTATACTCTGGAAGTGCAGAACTGACAATCCCATGTCACACTCTTTAATTAGGTTAGATTGTTACGGAGAGATATTAGTCAGAAGCAAGATTTTCGGTCTAATAATGAATAATGATGATTTTTCTTCCTACTGTACTTTTTTTTAATTTTTTTTTTATCCTCTAAACTATTTCTCCTGAATAAATGAAATATCAAGAAACTTTCAATCCGTGTGGAGGATATATTAGCTTGGTGATTTTCCTCAGTGGAAGCATTTCATTTTTCTTTTTGCAGTGGTCCTTGACACACCATTGGATTATAGTTTGGATGACTGCATAGAGTATATTGAAGAAGATGAATTGGTGGAGGTAACTCCCTTGAGCATCCGTATGTGCAAAAGTCCAAAGATGACAAAGAAAACAAGGTAAACGTTTGGAGTATAGCAGCAGGAGATGCAAGAGCAAGTAAAGAAACGTCTCCTTCAATTTGAGGATGAGGTGCGTAGTTGCGACCCATATGATTTCATTAAAATTGTAGTTTTGACAAGTCCCGATGGATAGGACCTTGTTGATTCATGTGGTCATCATATATTTATTTAGTACGGTCAGCAGGTATATGAAGGGAATTATGGGATCGTGTATTTTGCTGGGCTGGGCGTATGACCTTATATTAGTTTAATGCCTTGCTACGATGGGATACTTCATTAAAAGTTAATAGCAGGAGACAATCCTTTCGATGTAATTTAAGAACAACTGCTGTAACGGATAAGCGAATCGAAGCTTCTCGATAGCGTGCTGTTTGTGATCATATGCTCGATAATGAATCATTTCTTCTTTCTAGGATGAGATCTTTGTACTGAAAACTAAAAACTTGTTCAACGGTTCCAAGTCCTCTTTGACATGGTCTTTTTCCAATTATTGAACTTGTAAAGGTCAAAACTCTGTTCCTGCCTGTGTCGACATCCTTTCGGTTTTCCAAATCCCCAATTTTTCTTGTCCTTTGTCCTTCACACCATATGTTTAGATTATTACGTAACCATCGCATTGTGCCTTAAGGTTCTAGTCGTTCTAGATCTTCAAACAAGACGTGTGACTAATCTTGGAAATTAGTTTTGAGTTACTGGATAACCGGTAAATTAGTCATTGACATAGAGCTATTCAAACTAAATCAGAAAATGATTGGATTCAATAGGAAGACGCAAGCGAATCCAAGGGTTCTCGAATCCGACGGTAAAATTAAGATAGCATCCTTTTAATTACACTCCTTTTTAAAACGAATGTAATTTGATACCCTTCTAGATCGACCGAATCATGGAACCTTCATTTAAAATCAAAGGATTTATATTCCTTTCTTTAATCTGGATTATTATTATTATTATTAAACTAGTTGTGGATCCAATGGGTCGTATTTAAAAAATATATATATATATATATATATAAATCAATGATTAGATAAAGTATTAGATTAGCCTTTTTTTTTTTTCTTAATAAAATGAGAAACTCTCATAAATTAAATCAATGGTTGAAATGAAAGTTTCAAGCGATCCTGACAAAGTGAGAAACGGGGCTGTAGAAATTCTCTCGATTAAAAAGCTACTTTAGATTAAAAAAAAAAAAAAAAAAAAAAAAGGAAGTTATGAATGAGAGCATGGCGTAACTCCTAACCGTTCAAATTGGAATCTTAAGAGGTAGGTAAACTGAACCATGCCGTCTATACTTTTGTTTTTTCGTTAGCCATCTAGGACTGGTCAAATTCATCTCTCCGTGACTCTCTCTGTCTGGATATAATGTCACGTCCGACGACTAAATGGAATGGGTATTATTATATCTTTTTTCTGTCGTTTTTTTTTTTTTTTTTTTTTTTTTTTGTTTTTTTGTTTCAGAACTCTTGGTGTAAAGCCAACATCTAGAATGCGTATACCGATCCCTCATCCTTGACTTTCTTGATTCGTTATTGTTGGTAACCCATTTAAAATTATATTTCGTAAGAATAGCCGTCGACAGGCATAATATTGTCTTCGAAGAACACCTTGGGCTTCTATCCGTTCCATCCTTGACTCGATACCATATTTATATTAATTACGTTTACGTACCAAGAATAGTATAGTTGACTCCTCCATCATATCTCACGACTCAGAAGTCCATGGCCCACCCAGAAATTTTTTCTTTTTTAACGTTTAATGTCACTTAGTGTAGACCACTGATTAGAGGTCTTTTACTTTAATTTTGTTATCTTTATTTCTTTGTTGAAAAAAAAAAAAAATTAAGATACCAATAATTAGGCAAGAACACATACAAGAGATTCAAATAGACATCATACTAATAAATCATACACTCTCAAGCATGTGCTTAAAAAATTGGATGTATTATTGATATAATAATAATAACTGACATATTGTTGATAATTTATGTTTCGCCACTCAGTAACAATAGTAAGTGTCTTTTAGTAGGATACAAAGTACATTAAGCCAAAGCATGTCTTTTAAGATATTTAGCTAAGGTCTTTCTAATGTATAAACGCTGGTCTCCTAAAGAAATAAATCGAATTTGATTCTCCCTCTTCCAACAATTACAATAGTAATTGGCCAAAACACAAAAAAAAAAAAAAAAAAAAAAAAACAAGTTTTTTGGTTTTATATTCCAAAAAAAAATTAGAATGCAACTATTTTATCTTATAATTTTGTACATGATTGCAATATACAAAGTGTTAAAATCTTGCATGTTAAAATTCACATTGAAAATATAAAATTCACTAGATGATATAAAGTTTGCATTTGTCTCATAAATTAAATTCACATCCCAAATCATCCTCCAGAGTCTTTCTTGTCATCCACTTCTATACTTGAAAAGTTAAAAATCCCTAACATGGGTGAGCTATAATACTTAATAAAAGAAAATATTATTCCATAAGAGAAAGCAAATGTTTAAGTCTAAATTCATATAGAGGAAATTATATAGTCATGTATAAAAAAAAATGAATGTTATATAAATTGCCTATTGGATAATAATGTGATGTTTAAATCATCTTAATTAAATGTTTAATGGATTTTTTAGTTAATTATTCTCAATCTACCTTAAAACCACATTATAAACATTGATCTTCTTGCTTGAAGTATGTAATATTTCCTTAAGATATCTATTTATCGGTATAAATAACTTAGTCAACTCATGCATCCATATACATATCTATTGATGGTCAATTTTGGATATAGGCCTCCAAGTTTTAGTTGACCTTTTTAACCCTTAGGTTAAGCTCCTCAAAGCTTAGACTGGCCTCCCTTAACATTGATTTTATCGAAGTGGCTTTACGGACACCTTGGCATAGCTTAGCAACACTGGCACATCTTATGTTAGAAAACTATCTGTTTGTCTATATAACACTCATACGTCATTAAATGTAATATAATATATGGAGCACCCCCTACCCCTTAGTGATGGTTTGGTCCATGCAGCCTAATTGTACAATGCCCCTAAAGCATTAAATGCTAGAGAAGATAGCCATAAGCCCCCAAAGTAATCATTCCCTAGCTACATGAAAAAATCTTACCAACCCTAAACTGCTAACACCTAAGACGAAATGTTCTAGGTTACAGATTATGAGTTTATTGGAGATCGGGACCCTAACTTTAGTTATCCTAATCATTTCCCTTTAAAAGGTAAGTCAACATAGCCTATTACACTTTGGTAAAATCATTTACCATTCTCTTCACTATGTGAAATTGATTTAAGTATCAGAGTGACCCTATCGAATGACCTTATCGAACAACCCTCTAGTTGGTCTATTTACTCATATCTATTTTGCATGTCACTCCAATCTAGCCTTAAGGACTCATTAGACTTACAACTCTTTATCTTATAGGCCTATTACACTATTTTTAAGGTCTAGTGATCTAATTACTCTACCAACTAGAATTTATAAACGAAAATATCAATCTAAATTAATTGATAAAATAAGAGTAGAAAAAAATTACTTGTTAGAAGCATAATGTTTTAAGCTTTCCTTCCAAATAACCATCACCATATGCAACATATGCATTCTCATTTAACACATACTTTAATGCATAAACAATGCCTATATGTCACACTTAACCATAGTTAGTTATTTTATTTTAGTGGGATGCAATAATATGCAACAACAAACGACATTCGTGGTGTCTTAAGGCCAATACATGATATTCATATGATATCCATGAATGATATGTCAAACTCAAATCATCTCATGCTTGAATCATTGTCTATATCAGCATCAATAATCCAATCTATTGCCCCCATCCATAGTTATATCCCAGACCACAACTGTGACCCATTGATAGTTTTACTTTAAGGGTCTTAACCTATCTTAGGTGCAATTTTGCCTTATATCAATGACTTGCTTATCCAGAGTATTTACCGACCTTAGCACCTAATTATTAACTCTTTCATCTTGAATATACTTCTCACAAAAGTGTAGATATGCTGTCTATGATTCACATATCTAGAATAGTTACTAGTTTTTGCCATGCATAAACAACACTTTATGTATTAAAGTCCAATATAGTTACCTTCATCAATTTCCAAATTCTTACATGTATAGATAGCAGTAAAACAACTTCCTACTTATATTTAGGTTATAAAATCTCTTTTTATTCAATATAGGTTAATACATATACCCATAGAGGGAATAAAATGAATTTTGGGTTTTAAACTTAATAGCAATCGAAACTTAACTTTTTGATCTTAGTGATAGTGATGTAGATTGCTTGCAAGTTAAATATTTGGCTTCAACAATCAATAATTTAAGGGAAGCAATCAATTTGCAAGCAAGAAACTTCATTGTATTTTTAGGCTTTTTATAGAATTTGGAGGATATGGGTAACCTTTCACTGGATATTACATACCAATGAAATCTGTGCTACACTCACCTTTTTGATATTACACACGAGATTAATAAATGGTTTTGTTTGCCATAATTCAAAGAAAGAATTGATATCAACATTGCTGAGAAAAGAACTTTCAAAAGAGCATTCAATATCACTACTAAAAAGTATTTAATATTATTCTAACAAAGTATTTATATGAAAATTGGAATAATCCTAAAAATAACTGAAAAAAAGAGAAAAATAAAACATAAGGTTTGCAATCAACAAAACATTTATAGTTTGCGATTACAGCTATGATCCTTAGTCTTCCAAAAGCTACTTCAAAGAATTATACCATGATTCATCTTCAACTTAAAAATTTATGAATGGTTTACTCTTTGGGTTCATGGCCATGAACAAGGCTACGATCCTTTAGTCTAATTTCTCTTGCAATAATAATCATGAAACATGCTCATGATCTCCTTCCCTCCTCTCATGCTCCTCATTAGTAAGGTTATGGACCTTTAGTCTTCACTTTAAATCCCCTCCCTTAACTATTAGTAAAGTTGTGGACTCTCTAAAGTCTATAGAATGCAATTGAAATGAATTATCTAATTGGAATTCTTCCTTAGATGGCTCTCCATACAAAATCCTCATGGTTTAACTCTAAAGTCCCTTAGTCTTAGCTCATGTAATAGGGCCCATGGAAAACTAATTCCCATCAGATAGGGCCCAGGAATTAGATATATGGACTTAGGATTGACTTAGGGAGATACAACTCATGGGTTTGAAACAAAGATCGTTGGACTACCTTGTCCACTCTCAACCTTTCTTAAGAAAGATTGTGCATTTAAAGAGGCTTTTCATATGTTTGGATCTAAGAAACACCATGGAAAGATCCATCAAGAGGAAGAATAATATTGTTTGTTAACCATCCATGCAATCTAATAGGCATCATTGGTGGCTAACTTTATAAATATACAAAAGATCCTTCTATTGGGACAATCTAGCGATTTAAAGAAACGACATTGTACTATTAAAGCATCATTATAAAAGACCAAGCATGACTTGGGATAAAGAACACTCAACTTTTCCTTAAGAATAGTGAGATTAGTGTTATATAACTCATTCCGCTCATTACACATGTGTTTAAGCTTCTTGATATTACCTATTCCTCCTCTTTGCCCCTATTTCTCCAAATTATCTCTATGTATCATTCCTTGTTCACCTTTGAGCCCATGTGAAGTATAAGATTTAAGTTATATGTACATGAGAATTGCAATTAGATCTCCACATCTACAATACCTTAATTATACTTAAAAACCACTTTTCTAGGGTCTAAAGTCGTACAATACACTAAGGTAGATGGTTATAGCTATAAGCTTGAAGTCCCATTTAGCTAAAAGTGGTTAAACATAGGAAGTGATGGTCAATAATAATTAAGATGTTTGACCATATCATGGTGCAGTGTCCACCTTAATAGTTAAAATCCCCAAAAACTTCTTGAAACAAAGGGGACTTGACCTAAGGTACCAAGATTGTGTCCCATAACCTAAAGATACTCCAAAACTTCAGTTATTTTGTTGATTGATTTTTGAAAACGAATTAATTTCATAAAACAGTAATCGGTACATTTTTCCATTTTCTTTTACTTAAAAACAAAGTTTCTTATTTCCTCAAATTGATTATAATCGATTACATTGAAGAGATTAAGAACTATAAGTATGTAACTATAGACCTCTAAAGTTCATTTTGGCAATGTTTATGCTTAATTTCTATGTTAAGGCCTAGTTTCTATGATAACTCTAAATTTGGGTTGAATGGGGGTATTGATCTTGATATATGAGAAGCAAGAATGAAGTATACTAGGTTACACATTAACTTCACATGCCAAAACCCACTTACCTCAACTCGTACCATAAACTACAAGCTTCTTATGCTTTTACTTAAACAAACACTTACATAAACACATGCAGATTAAGATAATGGAAATTTAAGAGTTGCTTTGTTTCTCTTAAGAAATTGTGTATTGAAATCATTGAGAGAGATTTTAGCGGTACTAACACGTCTTGTAAATCAATGAATAGTATGTAAATACTAATAAAAAATTAATACGTAAAAATATAATCGATATTTTTTAAAAAGGTATGTTTATTCACTAATATGTGTTAACATTTTATCGATACTTATAAACATTTTATCAAACCATGTAATATTTTATTATTATTAAATCTTTTTTCTAATGTTAAACGGCAACTAATGAAGTGCCACTCAAGGGGTTTTTATGAATTTTTAGCTCATTTTCCTTTTAAATTCTGTTATTTTTATTTTTCTTAAGTAAATATTATATTATTTTATTATATTTTTCACTAATGATGTCTTATTAAATTAGCTATTTTATACCAATTATGAGTTGTTATATGTTAAGGGTAGGAAAAAAAAAAACAATCAAAATGAATTAATTTGTAAATTAAACTAAACCAAATTAAAAACAATTTTTTTGGCAACTTGGTTCACAAAACTTACAAATAAAAATTTTATAGCGGATTTTAAAAGATAAATTGAACTAATCTATAACTTATAACAAAAAAATTCTTTTATTGTAATATATCGTTTAAGAATTTTTGGGTTACATTTGTTGAAACGATATATTTAACTTAAATTAATATAATTTGTGAATCATATAACGATCGACTTAGAATTTCTACTATATAATAGTTTTAAGAATAAAGTTAGTTATTAATAGAGATTAGAAATCTCTTAATGGCATGAATATTTGATATTAACATCTTATATAATATCACAATAATTATTATTAAATGCATTTAATACTTTTTATATATTAGACGAGGTTGCATGATATGTAGGTATAATTTCTTAAACAATAAAGTATGGTTGAATTTTGTAAGTTAAATCGAAATAAATCAAAATTGAATTATATAATAGGGTTTGAAGTTATAAAAGACGGAAATGTAATTGGTTTAGTGAGGGAACAACTTTTAGGTAAGGGTTGACGGCCTGTGAAGGTTTCCTAAATTTGAAAAACAAAAATGTTAAGATTGAATACTAATGGTGTAAATTATTTATTTATTCTTTTTAAATATAACTTACCGTAATTCCTTCCGATTTTGGTTGATGCGTGAGTTCCTTTTATATCCTTCTATACCTAAAAGTTGTTTTTCAGATGTTTGCAATTTTTGAGTATTGATTTGGATATTTTTGGGTAAACAACAAAAGAGATCTCTTCCCCCCGAAAGGATGAAAAAAAGAGTAGACGAAGGAAAAAGAGTTTGGAATTGAGGAGGAAGGGGAAGGGTCTGAGAAACCGGTTTGAGTTTTGTTTTGACCTTTCTTTCTCTCTCTCTCTCTCTCTCTCTCTCTCTCTTGTTCCCTCCACCTCCTCCTCCTCCTCGATGGTGGCTTAGGCATTTAATTCCTTTCCTCATCCTCTTCTTCTTCCCTCAAAACCCTCCTCCCCTTAAATTCCCAAACATCTTTCTGTATTCTCAATCCTCGTTTCCATTTCTCTCTCTCTGTCTCTCACTTTCCTTTCCCAATTAAGACGATAGCTTCATCTCAAACTCTCTTTCCCCTTTTAACTTCCCTTTCAATTAACCCGAAATTAGGTCAAAAGATCTCTACTTTGAACCTAACCATCTCCAATTCCAACCTAAAAACCAAAATTTTCAGCCGAATTCAGATTTGGGTATTCTCCAGAATCGTGAAATTCGCAAAAGAAAGATCGGGTTTGAGGTCTAATTCAATTCTGGGTTTCGCTCAAAGCCATTGAATTTGGGATAAAAAATCCCTAGAGTTCGAGTCGTTGAGTGATGGGTAATTGCTGTGCTACTCCACAAGGTGCATCGGATATCAAACAGAAAGGGAAAAAGAAGCAAAACCCATTTGCGGTCGACTACGGTGTTAACTATAACACGAATGGAGGCCTTAAATTGTCTGTTTTGAAGGAACCAACAGGCCGTGAGATTGAGCTCCATTACGAGCTTGGTAGAGAGCTAGGGCGCGGTGAATTTGGAATAACTTATTTGTGTACGGACAAAGAAACTGGGGAGGCGTTTGCATGTAAGAGCATATTGAAGAAGAAGCTAAGAACTGCTGTGGATATCGAGGATGTCAGGAGGGAAGTGGAGATCATGAAGCATTTGCCTATGCATCCTAATATAGTCAGCTTGAAAGATACCTATGAGGATGATAATGCAGTTCATTTAGTTATGGAGTTGTGTGAAGGTGGTGAATTGTTTGATAGAATTGTGGCTAGAGGTCATTATACTGAAAGAGCAGCTGCTGGTGTTATTAAGACCATCGTTGAAGTTATTCAGGTTTTGATTTGGTCTTTCCTTTTCTTACTGCATTTGCTTTTGCTGCATATGATCTTCAGTAATTATTAGATCTGACCATTATTCTTTGATGACTATATTTTTGACCCTCTGAGGAGTTTAAAAGTTGTGTCGTTAGACATTGAACTGATAATTTAGTCGCAGTCAATTTTGGTGTAACATTCTTATGCATCTTTTTCATGGTTATGTGTGTAACTTTCTTGATACATATAATCCCATTGTTGTCATTTTGAACGGGGATGTTATGTGGACTTGGTTTTCATTTTCTGGACACGGAAACGTACTATTCTGGCGTCCGGTGACCGTCGTATATCTTCTCTCGTCTTGATCGTCAGGTTTTAACTGGTTATAGCTGTTAAGCTTATCTTGTAATTTGACTTTTGCAATGTTTTGGAACTGGCTTCTAAGTGAATCTGTGGCTGCACTCTCTCGATATGTTTGTCAAGAAGAACCGACCGAGTCTCACCTGGTATTCTTAATGGTATTGCAGGTATGTCACACGCATGGTGTGATGCATCGGGATTTGAAGCCTGAGAATTTTTTGTTTGGAAACAAGAAAGAAACAGCCCCTCTGAAGGCAATTGATTTTGGGTTGTCGATGTTCTTCAAACCTTGTAATCATTCGAGCCATTCTGTGTCTCTTTCTTCTTCTTCTCTCTCTCTCTCTCTCTCTCTTTTTTTAAAGCAAATTCTTCGTTCACATTTCTCAAAAATATGCACCCGAACTTAAACGAATTTTCTCTAGGTGAAAAATTCAACGAGATCGTGGGAAGTCCATACTACATGGCCCCTGAAGTGCTCAAAAGGAATTACGGTCCAGAAATAGATGTATGGAGTGCTGGTGTAATCCTCTACATATTACTCTGTGGAGTTCCTCCTTTTTGGGCAGGTTGTGCTTTTTCCTGGTCTTTTATTATCATTCATCAATTTTATGGGAGCATTGGCTCAATAAACTGCATCAAGTGGACAACATAGAAACGGCCAATTCTATAAGCATCTCGTTTTGCTATCGTGATATAAACCTACTGAATATGAGGGGCTGAATTCATATCCTGAGTTCCTGCAATACCGTTGAAATTCAAAAAATGGACTTGTGGCAGAGTTTTCATTGTCTAGTTTACATGTTCATCTGGAAACCTATTACTCAACAATTCTTTCCTTTTTCATGCAGAAACTGAACAAGGAATTGCGCAAGCTATAATTCGGTCTGTTGTAGACTTTAAGAGGGACCCTTGGCCAAAAGTTTCTGATCATGCAAAAGACCTTGTCAAGAAGATGCTCGATCCTGATCCAAAGAGACGCCTTACAGCTCAGGAAGTGCTAGGTAGTATTTCGCTTTTGCTGATACTTTTTTTTTTCTCCAAATTTTGTGTGAATATGCCAAAGAAGATATGTTGACAATGATCACATTGTTATTGCTTCATAATTGCAGATCATCCTTGGGTACAAAATGCTAAGAGAGCTCCGAATGTTTCTTTGGGTGAAACGGTTCGAGCAAGGCTCAAGCAATTTTCAGTAATGAATAAGCTCAAGAAAAGAGCACTTAAGGTAATGCTCTGCCTCCTAGGATGCAACTAATGCAAGGGATTTGCATCTTCGACTGAGCTGCTTGTTCTAATGGTGATATCCACTCGCATTTTCATAGGTGACTTGTCTCTAAAATTTCAACAATATGAAAATTTCAGGTAATAGCAAAGCATTTATCTGTGGAGGAGGTTGCTGGCATAAAGGAAGGATTCGAATTGATGGATACGAGTAAAAATGGCAAGATAAACATTGATGAGTTGCGGGTTGGGCTGCATAAACTTGGTCATCAGATCCCTGATTCTGACCTTCAAATTCTAATGGAAGCCGTAAGTGTTATGTAGCTTTAAATTATCTACATTTGCTTCATTTTCCCATTCAATATCCGAAAGGCACAGTTCGGATGTGAATTTTACCTACGATAGGTTGTTATAAGGTACCTTGAGACGAATGCACTTTTAACTTTGTGTTTGCTTTGTCTTTTATGTACCTAACGAGATAAATTTGCTTCTATAGGGTGATGTTGATGGAGATGGATACCTCGACTATGGGGAGTTTGTAGCTATTTCTGTTCACTTGAGAAAGATGGGCAACGATGAACACTTGCGTAAAGCCTTTGAATTCTTTGATCAAAATCAAACTGGGTATATAGAGGTTGAAGAGATACGTAATGCCTTGGCTGATGAGGTCGATACAAGCGAGGAAGTTATCGAAGCCATTATGCATGATGTGGACACAGATAAGGTGAGTTAGTTACCATCCATATATCCCTTTATTCAAGCTTATAGCTGGAGAGCGGTACCGACGTTACGATATTTGTATTACAGGATGGAAGAATAAGTTACGAGGAGTTTGCTGCGATGATGAAGGCCGGCACAGATTGGAGGAAGGCATCCAGACAGTATTCAAGAGAAAGATTTAACAATCTCAGCTTAAAGCTGATGAAAGACGGATCTTTGCAACAAAAGCATTGAGGACAGAAAGAACGTGGTCGTATAAAAAGCAGAAAATCCCCAAGCGATGGAAAATCTTTAAAAAAAGATGTAATAGGGAAGCAAGAAAGAAGAAGTGAGTAAAATTATTGCAGTCTTAATGATTTTTTGGGTTTGTGTCATATATATAAATATTATTTTTATTTTTTATTTTTCTTTTTTCCCTTGTTTTTGGAGACCCCCTTTATGTGGACAAAGCAAGAGGTTGGGTCCTCAATGGAATGTGTATTAGAAATCTTTTCCGTTCTGTATGTGTCGAGAGGAGAGAGATGAGGGAAGAAGTGTGTATGTTGGGGAGGGTGTATTGTGATTGTAAATATGATATATATATATATATGTTAAATTTGACAATTATTGTATTTTAATCGATGTCACACACTTTGATGTTCATGAATACATGTGCTCTTTAGATTTTTATTTAATGTGGGAATAAATAAATAAATAATTTGCTATTGCCGTTCGACTGGAATAATTTCCATAGTTTTGAAAGTAGAAACGCACGCTTCTTATTAATGGAAGTGGAGTGGCTCCATTTCATTTTCCTAGAGGCTTAGGGCTAGAAGTAGAAGCAGGAGTTTTTTGGGTGGTCAATTTTAGCTCCTGGCCCCACCCTCCGCTGCCGCCCATAATATTCAATAGGGGGGGGGGGGGGGGCATTTATTCGTCAAATTTGGTGGGTGTGGGTTCCACGGATCAACCGACCTTTTTATTTATTATGTATTCCTCGAGAACTTCATGCTCATGAAAAATATATGGTATACAAAAAATCTCCTATAAATATCGAAAGATACTAGAACCCCAGCATTTCCTTCACCCTTCCCCCCTCTCTTAATTAAGGATGTATTTTAGATCACTGACTAGAATATATACATATTTGTGTCACGGGGTTTATCCCTTTTTAAAGTGTTCATTTCATTTCATCGAGATATTTGATCTTCTCATATTTACTTTTATTCTAAATAGCAATCCAGTTTTCTCTTCTTGATTAATACCTCGCTCACCTTCTATCGGTACTTTGCATATATAGAGTAGATTGTATTCAAATATGAATATCCCGCCATTAATATAAAGAGAAAATAAAATAGAAAAGGAAAGATGCACTGGGTTTTTTCATTTGTCCAAACCTCTCTCTTGTCGTCTTTTACATCTATCTATGTCCAAAGAGTAAATACTAAAAAGAAGCCTAACAACCAAAGCCGACTGGACTGAATCCAGCTAGTGCTAGCTATCATTAAATAATTTTCTAATCATTATTATAAAAAAAAAAAAAAAACACAAAAGGGAGAGAAAAGTCCATACACGCTTGCAATTATTTTTTTTTATTTTTATGTTAAGACCTCCGTTTTCTTTGAATTACATACACCGGTTTGTTAGTGGTGGTGTTGTTTTTCACGTTTTCTAAATAAATGGATTTGTCATGAGATGCAAACGTGCTATTTATTAAATTCCCAAAATTTTTGAACATTTTAAAGTGGGGAGCTGCATAATAATGAGCGTATGTAAATGCAATGCAATGCACCATCGAGCTACAGTCTCATGCAATGTTATATGTCTGGTACTTATATATATTATATGCAAACGGTGGAAGGCTATTATGATTCCTTTGCTTAACAAGGTAGGTAAATTGAGGTATGGTTATATTAAAAAAGACATGGCAATGGGATTGTGATGCTGGCATGTCGATTTAGATATGATTATCTTATTGAAAGAATTACGTAAAACAAAATGAAAATTTCATGTAAATTAATTAATTAATTAATTAATAGGTGCTGTACACAAATGCTTACCATTCTTAATTAATGACTCTAATGCTCAAATGCCAATCAGCAGATAACAAGGCTAGTGGGTAGGGAGTGCACAGGCCGATTCATCTCCTGTTAAAAGTACGCTCGACCACTCCTATCCACATTACTGACTCTCTCTTTTTGTACATAAACATTCAGGAAACCAACTCCCTAAATCAGCTTTTATCTTCAATTCATTTACCATTCTTGCCTTTAATTTGATACGCTCTATTCCTCATCCTAATGTTTTCCAGTAGTCTGATTAAAGCTTTGGTTTTAATATGTGTTTGTCCATCGATGTATTTCTTTGTCGGCACATGCGTTAACGAATGGAATTTAATCGTTTCATGAGAATTTCGTGAAATTGAAAATAAAATAAAGGGAATGAACCTCGGCACTAGCATTAAGAAAAGGAAGCTAAGGTGCCAAAAGATAATAATAAAAAAAGCTTTCTTTTGAACTAAGTTTTTTTTTTTTTTTTTTTTGAAACATGCATAGAAGTTAGCCAAAGATAAAGGGAAAAGCTAGATTTTATAGTTAAAGATTTCAAAATTTTGTAGTTTTTGTCTCTAATATGAGATTATTTTCGTGGAGGTCAATCTAGTATAAAATTAAATTTTATATCATAATTTATCTCGAGACAAAAACAACCAATAGGGCCTGGAATAGGATGGACGTGTCCATCTAAATAAAGCCCACCACGCCACCAATTATCACTACTCAGTGCATATATATATATATATATATATATATATTTGTTACCACTAAACCTAACTTCACTTCCACCGGTTATACATTCTATAAATCGAATCTCGTAAAGCATTGTAAAAAGAAACATTCGATACTTTTAGGAATTAATTATATGACTTATAGGAAAAATAACTACATAAAAAGGTAAGAAGTTTCTTTATTTAATCTTTCAACGAGTGTTCCACATCAACTATTTATCATATTCAAATATTGATTTATCTATTAATTATATGGATTCTCCCGGTGAATATATCTTCCATCTATATTAAAGAGAGTCACTCCTCTTTAAAATCTTACGTCTATTTAATCATCGAACACCATAATGAATTTACTTGGATCAAAAAATTATCAAACAAACGGATAAAAAGGGATATTAGCTTCAATCCATTAACTCGCTTCTCCATATACAAATCAGTGATGGAGTAGTACCTTTGCATTTTTCCATATCATACTAAACTTAGGGATTAGTTCTGCCGATACAATTTCTATGTTGACAAAGAATTTTTTTTTTTTTTTTGTATCGATACCCATTTTATGATCAAAAGAGGGGAATGCGTGTTTGTTTCAAAAATATATATATTTTTGTTGGTAATGTATAAACCCGTGGAATCATCAATATTCCTATAGGTGAATAAAAAAATTCGCTTTTGTGAATGAAGTCTGGGGCTTCATATAGGCCGTTACATTGTTGTCTACCGGAAAAGTCTGCATCGGTAAGGTCTGTAAAAAACTTGCACGACAGATTCAATTACATCAATTTGGGTGCAAGTGGTCTTCTTCTGTGATATCATGGGTCCAAGAAAAGCTCCATCTCACGTGATTTTCTTCTTTGTAAATAACCTTGTAAACGAATCGATTCGAATCAAATTTATAAAGGTTCAAGCTCAACTTATTTAAAATTTTTTAAGATTATAACATATA
Source organism: Lumnitzera racemosa (assembly GCA_024138005.1). Classification (NCBI taxonomy): domain Eukaryota; kingdom Viridiplantae; phylum Streptophyta; class Magnoliopsida; order Myrtales; family Combretaceae; genus Lumnitzera; species Lumnitzera racemosa. The sequence continues at coordinate 116,306,356 of JAMXBC010000002.1, forward strand.
TCGAGCTTTTTATTGATGCTGAAATTAAGACTCGAGCTTAGCTTATTTAGATAATGGAGTTTTATCTTAAGCTCAAGCTTAACTTATTTATTAATCGAACTCGAGCTGAGTTTAAAACGAGTTAATCTTGAATGTAAGTATACAAAATGAAAAAAATATATAAATAGATCAACAAATATTGAATAAGTTAAATTATATATTATATATTATTCTATAATATATTATATATTTATATATATTATATAGATATTTGCTTTTGAATTTTAATAATATATATATAAAATTCGTAAACTTATTCACGAGTTTAAATAAGTCGACTCACGAGCCTAGTTAAGAAGGTAAATGTGTTTTGTTTTGAGATCGAGCTTGAATCGTTTACTAATCGAACTCCAAGCTTCAAACGAGCTGCGACTTGGCTCACTTGTAGCTCTAGTTGTAAATTTATAATCGAGCCCAATTTTTGCGATTATTGATATTAAAATGATTAAGGCCATTTTGATATCACCTTAAATATTTTCAGTTTTCTTTTAGATTTTATTGAAAATAATCTATACAACCAATTAAAAGAGAATATTTTTATAGAACGCTTACTAAATTAAAAAGTAAAAGCATCCACTACTCTACAAGATCCTCATTCTCCTTGCGCTATTTTCAAAATACTTGATAGGCTAATGCCATCACAATTTTAATTTCAGAATTTATTGTATAAATTTTTAAGCACATATTGTGGACCTGATGTGTATAGAATCTCAACTGAATGATGTACAAGCCCAGGGGGAAGCCTCTTCGGGTCCAAACGAGTTTCCCAAAGTATTATTCTATTTCTATCTACTGTAAGGCCCAACGTGGATTCTCTCTCTCCATGCAAACAGACGGTGAATATATTGACATGACTTTTTTTTTTTATTTTTTTATTCGGGGAATATATCTTTTATCTATGAGATTCTAATAAAGGAATACGAAATATGGACGAAATTCTGCATTTTCCTATTAAATATTCACAACTCGGTTTTATGCAATTCTTAGCCTAAATGCTTGCGGGATATGAGTCCAACTATGACCAAATTGTGCTCATCCATTGGAATCTATTTTTTCAAGTTGTTTCCTACGTATAAGTGAGCGGATAATTTGATTGTGTAAGGTATTGATGCATATTCAATTCAATCGGGTAAATTTTAGTCCGTGAATATTGAGAATTATAAAATAAGTTTTGAAATGTAATTCTATAAAACTTATTTCTATAAGATAGTGTAGTGTATAGATATGATATTTTTATACCTCATGCTTACTCTAACGTGTATAAGGTAAAAGTTTCGAGATATTCTAAATTCATTATATAAAATCTATTAAATAACATAATATATATTAATAAATTAAAAATATCTTATATTTTTTTTATTCAGAAAACTAAAATGATAAAAATAATATTTTATTTGTTTCAAAAAAACACAACCCAACTCCAATATAAACCCTAAGCCTAAGGCTAAAGCTTGCTATACTTCTCTTGGTAATGTTGTATCTTTTCTTCGTTAAAAGAGAAGCGCTGCTATTAACTCATATTCTATTGCCATAAAAAAAAAAAAAACAACTGCATATATACTAACTTCAACTTTATTTTTTATTTACCTATTGTTATATATTTCTCTTAATAATCAAAACATAAAAGTAGCAACTTAAACTTTGAAGAAGCAGTAAAGCATCTTAACTTTTTGTACATGGTCGGAAAACAACTGTGGATAAGAGAGTACGAGTGCTCCAAAACCCTTAAACCCCTTGAAGTCCTCGCAATCGAAAGATGAAGCCAATGATCTCGAATATTGTAGTAGAAAAAGATCTGCATCTCATTCTGCATTTGAGAAAACATTTCGATTCGGAGAATAATGATGGTATGGATTTAGGTAATTAAAGAGATGTGGATCATAATGAAGAGACTGTAATAGTGTGTGATTTAGAATCAGGAGTTTTACATATCTGAACAGGAGAGTGCACTAACTAGTAAATTGCTTGGTTTGAATCGAGGTTTCAAAATTATGGGAAGATAGGCTGAAGAAGATGTGGAAAGGTTTAACAAATTTTAAAAATAAATTTATGCAGATTTGGGATTTCCCTTGTTATGCTTGATTTTAATCAAGATCTACCATGGATCATTTAAAACGGTTCATGGTTTCATAAATGGAATATATCTATAACAATCAAGAAAGGAGAACCAGACTTCCAAGCTTCACTAGAAGATTTGAATTCTGTAGTAATATGGATTCGTATACCAATAGAATATTACACCCTAATAGCAATAAAGAAGATTGGTGAATCAACTGGCTCGATTCTAAAATTTAACCATTATACGGTAGGTCTTGAACGGAGTAATTTTGCCCGTATTTGTGCCTAAGTTAGCACAAAGACTCCGTTGGTTCACAAAATTGCTATAAACAAGAGAGTATAGAGGTCAATATGAGGGCCTCCCTAGCTTAGGTACCGAGTGTTGATGTATTGGTCATATGAAGGAAATGTAACAAAAAGGAATAATAAATTGGAGGAAAATCCAGCAAACGATATCAATGTAAGGGATATTGAGAATAATGGAAGTAAGGGTGTGGAAAAGGCAAATGAGGATACTTGAAATGATATAAGTGAGGCCCATGAAAAGAAAATGACAAAGAGAATGCTAGTCCTAAGGAAAACAATAAGGAGGGGGACCAAGAAGATGCGAAGTTTGGGGAGCGGATAAAATTGCAAAGAAGAACGACTAACTAAAAGATAAGAGAAAGTATGCATAAGAAGTCAAACACAGAGATAATCGTCACATTTTGGGGATGCAAATTAAACTATTGAAAAGACACGAGGAAATCTAAAAGTCATGCAGTAAATACTAGCAAAGAGTAGGAATGGAGGTTTGGTCTAGATAAGACTAAGCGAGGAAAACCCTTTGTCTTTCCACCTTCTAAACTTTATAGGTACTTTAGCCAGAACGAAAAAATAGAACTACATTCCATTGAAAAAAATTAGCGGGAAGAAATGGAAGCAATTTTCAAAATAGAGATAACTCCATGTCGTGCATCGTCAATCAAGAGTGCCTTAGATCAACATAAATTCTTCGCTCCAGAAGATAAAAAAAATGATGCACCAAACAAAAGTAGTGGCTGGAGTAGTCAAGAAGATGAGGAAAGAAGGGATGTTACCAAGACATATGATCCCAAAGGTTACATTCACAGCCATACATCCAAATGGGAGAGTGTTTCATGTAAGGGAAGAGTTCATAATAATATCGTGCGAGAGAATAGTGATGGCACTTGCACCATTGGAGAATCTAGAAATGGAAGCTCCAGAACGATTGGAGAGGAATGTTAGAATGAGACGGAGCAAATAACGATAAGAGTATGGATACCGATGGAAGAGCAAAGGATACCTCATGTGATCTATATTTAGGAAGGACGGTCGAAAAAACTATTTAAGAAGTGACGACGATCGTGGTGAGAACCCAACTCAGTCCATATTGGTCGAGAGTGGCAGTGATGAAAACTCAGCAAGACGAGGAGTTAGACTTGTGGTTTAAGGCTTGTTTTTTCCATGACTAGTCTAGTAGTTATGGACATGTTGTCATTTGAGAAGCGTCCAAGACATTTTAAGATCCTTGCATTCCATGCAAGGGTGCGGTGTCAACAAGATGAAAAAGAGCCATGTCTAAGTTGATCGTGTATCATTAACCACTAGTGGTGGTGATAATGGAAACTAGGTTGAGTAGGGAAGGAGCTAATGAGTTGCAAAGCGCTCTCGAATATGAAAATAAGATGTGCCTTGAAGCTTCTGGTTTTAGTGGTGGAATTATAGTTTTTGGAATCCATATGAGGCTATAGTGAATGAGATCCATAATTCACAATGGGAGATTCTTATCTAGATAGAGGTAGAAAACTATTCTTTTTGTTGGTTTTGTTTTGTAGCTTATGTTAGTCTAAAGTTTGAAAAAAGGAAACTATTATGGGATTAATTAAAAGCTTCTGCAAGTCTTATTTAGGGACCTTGGCTCGTAGTTTTATGCAATCAAGAAAAATGGGGTGTTATGTAGTATTATAGAGCCTTATGCACAATATTATTAAGGTTATATGATTGAGTGTAGAATGTATGACTTAATGTTTGTGGGACCTAAATTCACTTGGATTAAAAAGTTAAATTTTTGGTGAATCTTATTAAATTTAGATGGGATAATATACCAATGTTGAATGGAGAGAGATGTACCTAGAGGCCAAATTGTTCCATTTGACAAACCTTCATTTGACTACTGCCTTGTTGAACACTCATACAAAACAAAAAGGTCATGGTCCTAAAGAAGTTAGGTATTTTCGTTTCCATCCTATGTGGCTAGAGCATCCAAACTTAAAAAATCTTTTAAAGAAGAAACGGATATGGCTGAATTTTGCACTACCAAATGATATGAAGGATTTTATGACTCAATTAAGAAGATAGAACAAAGAAGTGTTTGGGCCAATACATGTAAGGAGGAGCAATGTGTTGACTTAGATTGAAGAAGTCTTGAGAAGATAAAGACTAATCCTTAACAAAGAGGAAAAGCTTTGGGTAGTTAAATCTAAAAAGAAATGGCTAATTGATGGTGAGAGAAATATCAAATTTTTTTCATGCTTGCACCTTAACAAGAAGATTCACATTAAGAATTCTAGGCCTTTTTGACTAAGAGGGATGTTGGGTAGAAGATAACTCATAGGTGAAGAACATCATAAATTCTTCTTTTTGAAAAATTATATTTGATTGAGAAAGGTATTAGAATTAATTGACATATCTTAGTCCTTTTTAGAATTTTGGATTGTATGAGGAAGTTAAGAAGGATCTATGTAAAACGGTTACCGATCTTGGAATAATAAAGGCTCTATGGTGCATTGGAAATCATAAAACACTAAGTGTTGATGAATTCCATGCCTGTTTTTATAGAGAACATTGGGATATAGTGGGTGTATTCAATCATTGATATTGTCAGGAAGATTTGGAAGAGGGATAGATGTTGCTAGATTTAAACAAGACTTTATTTGTCCTTAGATTGAAGTATGTATAACTTTGTATAAAGTAGTTGAAAAGCTTCTTATTGATTAGTTGACATTGATGTTATAAAAAATTATAGGCATGGAGCAATTTAGCTTTGTCCTTAGGATAATGGTGAGAGACAATATTATTGTATTTTCTTCGGTAAGAAGAACAAAAAAGACAGTTGAATAATTGTAAAATTAGAATTAGAAAAAGCATATGATAGAGTCGAATGGGATTTTATGAGGCACATGTTAAAATGTTTTAATGTTTGGATAAAATTGATAGGTTCATACCTTTCTACTATGAGTTTCCAAGTGTTGGTTAATGAAGCAACATAACTAGCCTTTTGTTTAAGTAGAGGATTGAGACAAGATGACTCAATGTCTCTATTTATTTTCATCCCGATCATGGCATGCTAAGTGACATTATCCACATCATGGTAGAAGATGTAGAATGGAGACTAATGAGGTTGGCAGGTATCAACATGTGTTCTCTCATTTAATCTTTACACATGGCATTTTGCTAATTAATGAAATAACAGAAAGGAATGTAAGAATGTAAGAACTATGATGAACATTATGCTACTTTAAGGGAAACTTTCAAGCTAGAAAGTTAATTACTTAAAGTCACGAATGTTCTCCTCTAATGTAAGTACTGAGATCAAAAGAAAGATGTGTGAAATTAAATATTAATCCAAAAAATGACATGGCAAAATATTTGAGGATGTTAGTATGCAAATGGGAAACCTAATAATTTGGATCCAAGTTTCATACTAGAAAAAATGCGAAATAAGCTCATAGATTGGAAGGAAAAATTACTAAATATGACTTGACGAAAAGTGGTAGTTGCTTCTATGTTGGAAGGTACTAGTTATTACTATTCTTAAGCTGTTCCTTCTCCAGCCATTCTTGGCAAAGAAGGGGAAAGAATTAATAGAAATTTTTTGTAAGGGGAAGTAGAAGCTAGTAGGAGAGTATATTGGATATCTTGGGATTAAGTAAGGAATCTAAAAGATGGAGGTGGAATTGGTTTGTTAGATCAAAAAATGAGGAGCAAGGCCAATTTTGTTAAGTTTGAAAGGAAGATGAGAAGGAATAAGTTGCTATGAATTGATCTAATTAAATAAAAATATAAGTTTGATAGATTAGACTTTAGGGCAATAAATGGCTCAAAATTCTTTATAGTATTAAATAATGAAGACAAGGTTTAAAAAGCATCTAATGATTAAGATGAGAGATAAGAAAGGGGTAAAATTCTCTTTTGATGGGTGGAATAAGCGTGGTCAGGTAAGACAAATTATTCATCGGCCTCTTTTTTTAAAAAAGTAAAAGATTAATGGTTGCAAATGCTTATAAAATGGTAAGCAAATGGAATGAAGATAAAATAGGTTTCTCGCTGGATAAAGAGATTTGCCAACTATTGGGTAATGTGTTTTTACATGAAAGTAGGGATATCACGTATGAGAAGGTTTGGCATATTAATATGGGGGTTAGAGGCCAAACCAAAGATAGTATACCACTTGCTATCCAAGTAAGAAAGGATTGAGGTTGGAAATGATAATTGGAATTGGGTCTAGATGACCCTCATTATTCTAAAAATTTAATTCTTGATATAGAGAATCATGCACAAGGGACTTCTTACTATGGAAGTTATGCAAAGAAGGGGTTTAGAGGGAAAAGTTGGTGTGTTTTTTGTCCAGAGGAAGAAGAAAATATTCAGCATACTTTTAGGGAATGTTCAAATATTAAACAAGCTTGGAATACGTATGAACCCCCAAATATTTTCTACATGGAAGGGATAGCTAAATGAAGAAGAATGTAGAAATGAAAATGAGCAAATGGAAAGTAAATAAATCGTGGTAGGTAGTGTTTTATTTATGTTGTAGGGTATATGGAATGAGAGGAATTGGAAAATCTTTGGACCTTAGGAAACTAAGGTTGAATGGATAAATCAAATATTGATTAGAACTTATGATTGGTGAGCCACTAATTGTAAAGGAGAAACCAAAAAGAAGAGAGGATGGGTGAGTTGTGATGGCAATATCTGGAGAAAAGTTGGATTAAGGTAAATGGTAATGTAGTTATGAGAGAAGACGGGAAGATAATAAGAGTTGGAGTTATATTCAGAAATGGGAAGGGATAAGTAGTTTGTGGTGCATCCAAGGTTGCACCTCTCTCTACGATGGAAGCTAAAATTTAGGGTGTTGCCTTAATGTTGGAAAAAAAAAAAAGAGAATGAACCATATAATAATAGATACAGATTCGATTGGAGGTGTAAGATTGGATAATGAATGAAAATGTTGACATTAACCTATGTATCCCAGTTCTAAATATTTATAAAAATCTAGTGAAAGATTATCATAAATTACTTTTATGTAGAGTGTTGAGTGAATGCAATAAAGCAAATGTTCAACTTACTAGGGATGGTCTTCTTAAGCAAGGAGAATTTTCTTTTCAAGACTTGTCTTCAGAAGGACTACTAGATGTTCTAAATTTTAACCTAGTTGATGATGGTTCTAGTATATTGTTAGCTAATGTTGAGCTTGGATAGAGGCACATGTTTTTGTTTCTTATGGTTTTGTTGAATTTTGTTGTTTCGAAGAAAAAATTTTCAACAAATATTATTTTTTGTTAGTTCTCAAGAATTTGTATCTTTGTTTCTTTTATGAATATATTCTCATGCATTTGCCATATTTCGCTAATAAAGGATACCATTTAACATTCATGTTTCATGTATTATTTCAAAAGCAATCTTTTGATATGGAAAAACTGTAACTAGAATTTATTATTTTATAAAAAAGAGTGTGAAACTAAAATTTATAGAAAGATAGAGCAAATTTATAGGTTTCATGGAGTATTTTGTGCCCTGTAAGTTATAATAGATAAGTTAAAAAGTTATTTTAAGGTATTATTAGGTAGGTTTTGGTTTAAAAAATATGGAAACCTACACTTATATGGTGAGGTATAGGTAAGATCTAGTACCACTAGTTTTATCCGATTAAATTGGTATTTTCCATGTGTAAAAATTGTATTTTGGGTTTTAAGTTTGTAAAACTCACAAAAAAAGTAAATCCACATATTTTTGGGCATAAAACACACGATTTAGATTATAGTCTATATAAAAGATTTTTTATAGTCTTTTCCATATCTTCACTCTTTTATTTATTTTTTTAAATAAACCATGAAACATTGAATAAAGTTTTGTATATAGGTAGGTAGAATGCATTCGGTTAGTAATAGAGCTGAATTATCTAAACATTATAAAAGTTGCATGGTTATAAAGTAATTCAAACTACATTCATTTTCATTTTAGTTCTTTTTTCCATTTACAATCTATTGAGGTTCTATTTTTATATTTATTATCATCATTAGCAAGTTGAATAATTTTTGACTTCTTGATTTGTTCATTTCTCCCACTAGAAACAACTTAAAGTAGCAACATTTTGCACATAGATTAAAGGAAAGCTATTTCCAAAGAGATATGGATGCTTATAGTTTTTTGGGTTTCAATAGTTTAGGTTTCGTGAAAACAAAATAAAATGAATAAGTCTATAAGAAAAAATTATTATAATAAATCATTTAAGAATTTCTTTTTGTTATTGTGTTTCACTAGCCTCACTCATTTTCGATAGTGCCTCTTTAATATAAATTTTATATAATTATAATTTTTTGAGAAGTGATTAGCCTTTTATCATTTATAATTTTTCATTTGTTGAATCTTTTTGTCATTTATGATTTTTCATTCCATTTACCATTTCATTGTGAATGTCTTTCCACTATTAAATTTTCTTTTCTTTTATGGGAAATGTTCTTTATGCTAAGAAAAAAAAAAGTACTTAAGGAGTATTTGCAATCTTTGCATATCTAAATGTAGTTTAGAAACTTTTTTCCTTTTGTAATTTTCTATTAGTAATTTTTCATTTGTTAGTTATGGCCTTTAATTACTAACACATTTTTTCTATTAAAATTTCTTTTTTCTTTTTAATTATATATCTAGAGACATGTCCCTTATGTAGTAAAAAAAAAAAAACTTTAAGCTTAACGTGTCTTAATAGAAAATAACAAAATTATTATTATATAATGTTTCATTCTCATATTAGGTTATACTTTGTTAGTAGCACATTTTTCCTTAACCTTAAGCATAAGCTTGGTTTAGGGCTTACTCATGTGGAGAATGGGGGGAAGTGCATTGGATTAATACGATCATTGATCATACTACCACACTTCTCTCTATAACCCACTCTGATATGGTTAATGATACGAGGGAAAGGATCTATTTGGACATATCCTTCTTTCTTATGCTTATAAATATCCCCTGAATCCCTCAAGGTAAAGGATTTGTAGAGCATAACTCTAGACTATACACATATATATGTTTATTCTCAGTCTTAATCATATTATTGACTTGACACGTCAAAGTGCATAAGTTAGAGACACCTTCAATGCCTTTAATAGCTCATATGTTTAAAGTTTACATAGATAATAACCTAGGGAAAATCTTACTACGGTTAAGATTTTGCTAACAACATTTGGCACCCACCATTTATGGCTTAAAAATGAAGCCATGGCTAAAATACGAAACAATAATCAACCCACCCTCCCTTTGGCAAATCCTCCATAAACAACTGTGAACGGGGGTTACAAGGGGAGAAATACCAAGTCAATGACCATATTGCTCAATTAAAGTGATAGATGCATGAGGTTTTTTAAGACAATTAATGCTTTAAGCCAGAACTAACCATACTTTACCTATGTACTGCAAATGATACCATAAAACCATGGTGCGATGATCAGGAAGACAAGAACTCCTCTTACCCCATAAATAATGCTGCTTAATAAAGTAAGAATAGTAGCCTAGCCTCGACCATATTATCTTAAGCCCTACCATGAGTCTTGCTTGATGATCATCCTCTTAATTAACTCGACAACATGATTAAGCTGCTAATAGACCTTAAGGAGTCTAAATAAAGTAACCCTTGAGATACATCCACCATTGGACAGTCTTCTCCTTGTTTAGGCAATTCGAGATGACCCCCTTCCTATTTAAATTTAGATCTTATAGTTGGAGATGTATGATAGAACTACCAATCCTATGGATTGTCTTGCTTATTACAATGCACAAATGGAGCTCATCAATGTAGCTTGCAAGGCATTTGTGTATAGCCTCAAGAAAGCCTCGTAAACATGGTACTAATGCCTCCAATTGAATTTTATCTCTAGTTTCAAGGAGCTACAAAAGGTGTCCCTTTAACATTTCATTACTAGTAAATAGCCTAAGAAGGATGCCTTGCCCTTGATGCATATTTGCCGATGTCTTGGCAAAACACTCCAAACTATACAACTCACTTTATTGCTACCATGGAGGAGATCTCGAACCTCAACATGAACGTAACACTTAATGTTGTAATTATGGAGTAAAGAATTGCTGGTAGTTCTTCTCTTCTATTTTATCATAAAGAAATCATTGTAGACCTTTAGTTTTCCAACAACGTGTATAAGGGAGCCCTTAGGAGTAAGCGAGCCCTTAGGAGTATCATAGTGGACTATAGGAGTATAAAGCTGGCTTATGTTGAACGATAAGTCTTGTTCCTCAATCCACAGTTAAAGCATTCGCTACCTAGATTACATGTTGTCGAATTTGATGTCCATATACTTAGAGTTATTTTCTCTTTTGTAGTGACCACTTCCTCCTCAATCTCCTGGCTATGATGATCATAGTCCAAAAGCAGTTTCTCTAGCCTATAGATTCCTTCCCTCAAGATAGTTACCTCTTTAGTTGCCTTTAATTGACCTTCTTTAGCTATTTGTAGGTCCTCTAAAGCTCCATTCAACTCAAAGCCCAAATTTATGGCTACTTCCGTAGCATTATGATGATTATGTCGAATAAATTCCAAGACTTCAAATAGGCTAGCATTCTTCTCTTAAAGTGCATATTGCTTATTGTACAATTGATTAGCATCAAACTTTACCCTCTTCGCTACATCTTGGGCTTAGCTGTTACTTTCATGCTCTCTACCTAAGTCGCCTCTATAGTAGCTTTATTTTGTCCTTAGTCTTCTTTATCTCTTTATAGTGGCACAATTTTTGTCAATAAGGGGATTTTTGGATTTTAACCAATCATCAAATTGAGCATCCAAGCATTATACCTTTTTCTCCACCTCGTGCTAGTGTATAAGCATAGTGTGTACCCTTGCAAGCTTCTACATAAGATAATGAAGACATTTTAAGAATTCCCAACATGAACATCAATCAATAAATTTTAAGTCACTTGTACTATATATGTGATGGTATAGCTCATCCAGGACTTTCTTTGGAGCTATGTTTAGTTTTGCTTCCTTTACTTTTTTGCTTATCTCTAAGTAATAGTACCATTGACATTACTTTGGTAGCCAATGTTCCATTGTTTAGGGTGAAGTCATTTGAGTATACATCTTAATTCCTAGCTTAAGATTTGTTGCCTTGAGCAAGCATTTGCATAGAAGAGGTGATGCGTAATCCATGCAGGAGGTCTTTAACGCCAATGGGACTTGAATGGGAACAATGAACGGGAAGTGAGAATGGCATTTTGATTGCAAATGTATATAGATATCACATACCAAGGCACAAACACAATCAGGAGTTGAGCTCGAAATAGGGTTCGATACAACTCATGAACACTAAATGTTACTCAAGTTTCAAATAAGAGGTTAGAGGTGACTCACTAACTGGCCCAAATGAAAGGTTCACTACAATCTTAAAGACAAAATTGATAAGAACATGAGAGATTAAGGAGTACATCATACTTAATAATCCGAAACGCTAGCTTAAAGGACTCAAGAATGTCCTTACTTCTAAAAGGAACATTCAAGTGTAAATTCATTGTATGAATATTCTTTACTGTCTGTGTTTTCTGAAATTTACAAATGTTACTATTTATATTAAGTCTTAAAGCTCTAGTGGCAAAACTATAAATAATATACAAGGCCTTAAACCTTAAAGAATGGCCCATAATTGTGCACTTAATGGAGTGGTTGGCATATAGACATTCGAGCTGTTTATGGGCTTGAGCAAGGGCTGGTAGGCAGTTGGGTGTCCGAGCAAAGGTAGGATGTTTGGAAGTCTCATTATGCTTGGCTAAGCTCCCAGTGAGGTCAGTCCCACAGTTGCTGTACTCATAGATTGCTTAGCGCAAACTCTCCTATGTTGTGCCTAGCTGTTCTTTAGCCTCAAATACTCGGTCGTGTGGTTTCTAAGCTTCTCAGTAGACGATAGACTTGAGGCCGAGTAGCTCCTTTTCTTCCCTTTAGTCTTCTAGTATTAGCTTAGCCTCGACAAAAGCCATTTAGCCTTGTCTTTGAACAATTTGGCCTCAAGTTAAGATAGGTCAGCTTCAGCTTCTGGCAGGTTTGTGTTGGCTTGGGACAGGTCAGCTTTAGCTTAGAGATCATTGTAGACTGATTCCTGTCATCATTGCGGGGTTGAAAAGAAGTTGTCCTCGACTTTAGATTGTGAGCATAGGCTTGGATGCCGAACAAACTTCTCTTCCCTTTTCTCTCTACCATGGGTGTCGAGTATCTCTGGATTTTCTCAATGCTCATAAGGGTTAAGTAATAGCTTTTCCCATCTTTCCGAACAGTATAAGTGTTGAGGAAGCCATTGTGGATTTCTTTTCGATCAGATTCCCATAGTTGGCTAGAAGTAATTTTACGACATTCATAGGCACTATGTCGAAGTCAATCTCATCCTTGTATTGTCTAGCCTTAAATGTTCTCCGAGCTCTTTTATGTACATGGACCATAGCCTTATCATTGAACCACTTCAGTCCATATGGTTGAGGGTGTGGGTAGGTTTGCAATCTCATCTTCTCCACTAGCTCGATAGAAACAATGTTAGTATAACTATCTCCATCAACTACTAGGGAACAGGTCTTCCCATTCACCAAACATCGGATTTGAAATAAATTCTCCCTTTGACTTAGGTATTCCTTAATGTTAGCTCATCTACTTGTTAGGGCTACAGGCTCTCCCATCTCAAGATAAATGTTAATTGTTTCTTCACATGCATCTACTTGTTAGGGCTATAGGTTCTCCCATCTCAAGATAAATGTTAATTGTTTCTTCACATGCTTTACTCTTATCACTATAGCTCTCCACTTGAGCGTCGGATTCTTTACCTTTCAAAATCATGACCCTCTTATTTGGGTAGTGTAAGGCAATATGTTCGAAGCCCAAACATTTGAAGCACTTAACTTCTCGGGCTTTAGTATCGGGCACTTATTCCTTCTCTACTTTCTTAGTTTCAGCCTGGTCAGGTCAACTAGGTTCTCCTTTCTCCATCCTTCTCTTAGGGTTTTTCTTCTCTTCATACCTCTTAGGTTTAAGGCTGCATTGTTGGGGTTGGATGGTCGGACTTTGATGCCTCCTCCTCCTCTGTCTCTCCATTCTTAATGCCAAATTAATTAGCTTGTCTAGAGAGTTGAACGGCTCCAATTCAACTGTGTCGGCAATATCATCTCGGAGTCCACTCAAGAACCTAGCAATGATGTAGTCTTATGGCTCGGTAATTTTACATTTTATCTTCAGAGTTTCGAATTCCTGCAAGTATTCTTTAACAGTGTTTCGTTCGTGCCTTAGGTGCTAGAAAGCATAGAGCATCTCCTGTTTGAAGTAGGTCGGTACAAAGTGCTGATTTATGAACCTCTTCATAAGCCTCCAAGTTCTGATTGGCTCCTCTCCTTCAACATCTCGCTTAGCCACCGATTTATCCCACCAAAGACTTGCATATTCAACAAGGGCTAATGAAGCTAGCTTGACCTTGTAACTGTTATCGCACTCATAGCACTCAAACAACTTCTTGACTTGGGGAACCTAGTCAAGCAAATCTTAAAGTCGACTACTATCACTTAAGGTTGGCACCTCAAGCTTGATGTTGTCAAGTGCTTGGCTATGTTTTTGAGGTTCATCCCATGCATTCCTAGTAGGTCGGTTCTCTTTAGCTCGGCTACTTCTGTTAGAGCTTTGCTTGGCTACATCTCATCTTGGCTTTGACTCTCTTCTTTGGGTTCCTTGGTTTAACTGGGAGTTAATGCTCTGGTCATTACTTCTCTTTGGCTCAGGTTGGTTTTCTCTTCTCCTCGGCTAGGCAGCTCTTCTCTACTATTTTGCATCATTATTAAGCTCATTGGAGCCACTACTATTGGGGGGTGTTTGTTCCTTCCTTTCACTTTGGCTAGCTTGTCTACAGCCTTTGACTAATTTCGTAAGTTCCTGGATAGAATCAATGAGATTCTGAATTTGTTATTCCATGTTATCAATACGTCTCCTTAAGCTTTTACGAGGACTGTCTCTACTATTATTGACACCATCTTCCAATGTTTTGGTATATAGGATAAATTCCAGAGAGAGAAAATTTAATAAATACGTAACACACTCAAACTGTACTCAACTTAGAACTATACTAAGATGATTCCACAAATACTACTGTAACAAAATACAATTAACAGTAACTCGGAATTTACTGCTACTTGATTTTTGTAGTTACTTACGGTTGATAAACACTACCACAACTAAAATTGACTATTGCTAAGAACATGAATAATGGAGTTTACTAAAGAATGATGATTAATAGAAATGTTCAAACTACAAGTCAAACTTTGAAGAACACTAACACGCGTGTTTCTCCAAAGCTTTGATATCGGCGAAGCTGACGTATAATCCATGCAATGGGTCTTAGACGCCAGTGGGGTTTGAACGGGAACAAGGAACGAGAAGTGAGAATGGGGTTTTGACTATGAATGTGTATGAATATTATACGCCAAGGTACGAATATAATCAGGGGTTGAGCTTGAAATAGAGTTCGATATAACTCACGAACACTATATGTCACTCGAGTTTCAAATAAGAGGTTAGAGGCCACTCATTAACTTGCTCAAATAAAGAGTTCACCACAATCTTAAAGGCAAGATTGATAAGAACACGAGAGATTAAAGAGTACAACATACTTAATAATTTGAAACACCAGCTTGAAGGGCTCAAGAATGTCCTTAATTCTAGAAGGAACGTTTAAATGTAAATTCACTGTATGAATATTCTTCATTGTCTGTGTTTTTTGATAATTATAAATGTTGCTATTTATAGCAAGTCCTAAAGTCTTAGTGGTAAAACTGTAAATAATATTTATAAAGTATACAAAATTGTGTACTTAACAAAGTGGTCAGATGTAGTCATTTGAGTTGTTCGTAGGCCTAAGTAGGGGCCGGTTGGCAATCAGGTGTTCAAATAAGGGTTGGATGTTTAGAAGTTTTATTGTACTTGGTCGAGCTCCCAGTGAGGTCGACCCACTGTTGTTCTACTCATAGATTACTTGGTGTGAACTCTCCTATGCTGTACCGAGCTGTTCTTTGGCCTCAAGTGCTTGGCTGTATGGTTTCTTGACTTCTTGATAGATAATAGACTTGAGGTTGAGTAGCTCCTTTTCTTCCCCTTGGTCTTCTAGTATTAGTTTGTCCTTGGAAAAAGTTATTCAGCCTTGGTTTTGAACAATTTGGCCTCAGGTTAAGACAGGTCAGCTTCAGCTTTTGGTAGGTTAGTGTTGGCTTGGGATAGGTCGGCCTTAGCTTAGAGATCATGGTGGACTGATTCCTATCAAGAGGAAGGCTTGATCTAATCCTACTCTCTCCTTCTCTCATTATCTTTTATCTTCTTCTTTTCCTCTACCTCCTTCCCGTTCCTCTCCATCTTCTAAGACAAGAGGTGGCTTTGTTTATGATGGAAACCTTTACTCAATCTACGTTATTAGGGATTTTGATAGGCACTTAAATCTTCCATAGTGCTCTCTTACCTAAGATACCACCTTAGTTAGTGGTGTCGAGGACAGCGAGTCCTATAATTTAATGCTCTTTCATAGGGCCCTTAGTGATGAAACTTAACTAGATTGCATTGCCTTACTAAGTAGCTCTAATCTTTCTTGCTTGTCTAGTGGCTAGCTTGGCATCAATTTCCTTTTTTGGGACCATCTTTGCAAGAAAGTAGTCAAATGGTTAGAAAAATATAATAAGAGAGGAAAAAGTAGTACTATACTGAGCATGAGCCCCCAAGGAGACTGCTCATCCATAACAATTAGAAAGCGGTTGGCTCCCTTTTGTTAATAGTCTTTAGCACTGTAGCATGCATGGTTTCTACCTTTAGTATCCCCTTCATTGGTGTTTGCTTAGTCCCTACAAGGAATGTGTAGATAATATTGCTGGCGTTGAAAGGCTCTCCATTCTTCTCTACTGCTTGGACAGCTAAACTGCAACCTCTTCATCTTGTAGACTTAATTCAATGGCACTTACCTTAATCCACTTTGATTAGCTATTAAAAAAATTGAACCCTTTAGGTCTCGATCATAGCAAATTTGTCTTTCCATTCTTTTAACTAAGGAGTCTAACTTGAAGACAAGCTATTGTGGCCCTAAAAGTAATACTTGCCAAGGACTTGGCAAGATTACTTGATGCTGTGGAAGTATCTAAATAGCTAAACTATTAACATCACATTGTAAGATTGGTAGTATGCCTTAAATGCCAAGGCGAGTCTGATGACATTCTATACTAATTGGCATAGGTTAACTTGATGGTAATCTTGGAAATTCTTCAAAAATTACAAAGAGGGACCTACAACATAAACGTAAAGTGATGACAATAAATGCAATACTAGTTGCCTTGCATGAGGGTAATCTTCTTTCCTTAGGTTGTTGAAGGGTGCTCCATTCATCAGGGAAGGGTGTAAAATACTTTCGAAAGTCCTCCATCACTTTCCATTACGACACTAGCTACTCCATTGGGTATCCAAGTGAACACCACACTATCTATGTACAAAGGGATCGTACGGGCCTTACCTTCTATGTCATCTAGGAATTCATCATCTTTAAGAGTACCAACTCTCATGACTGTGTTGTGATCCTCATTTTATGATGCTTTCAGTGCCTTATCCCTTTGCTCTTTGTTTATCACCACTAGTGTTGCTACTATTGTTAAAGGAACTACCCCTTTAAGCACCATTGCCGCTGTTTCTTTTTTTTTTTTTTTAGGTTAGGGGGAGGGATAGATTTCCCCTTATAGGTTTTGCACTTGTTTCTAGTATTGTCTTATGAAAAGACTTGGAGAAGAAGTTCTAAAAGTGATTTCTTCCATCATTTACTAGAAGATGGTGAAAAGTTTCTAAATACAAAGAATGTAAAAAACCTCAAAGAAGAAGATAAAGGTCCTTAGAAAGAGATTGTGAAGGTAAAGAAAACCTTCAAAAACCCTTGAAATGGTTCTGTAGAAAATATTATCTAAGAAAGTTAGAAAAGCATGGGAGAACTCAAAACATATTCAAAAGTTTTAAGGAATCAATAAGTATAATATGAAGAAGATAATGTTCCCCTTTTATAGTATTTAGGATTGGAAGAAATGATAGCCATTTGAAAAGGTGCTAAAAGGATGTGGTTATAGTGTGAAGCCCTAAAATTTATGGAAGTAATCCAAAGCTATCTACATGACATTATGTAGACATGTATAGATGAGATTGACAACGCTTTTGTAGTCGTACCCAATCATAGGTTGGTGCATATCCTTGACACTCGATGAGCATAACACAAATTAAATTATGTTAAGGGAAGCATAATCATTAAGTGAAGTGTACATAACATGAATCTTCCTCTAACTGAGCATGGGGTAGCGCAAGGTCCTGATTGGTCAATCTTATTGCTAGACAAAGCTCTCCTTAAACACTTTACCACTCATGTTTAAGATCGGACTGACTTAGCTACTGTTAGGGCATGCCTACACCTTAGGTACTTAGAGGCTTGGATTGAGTAGCCCTTGTAAGTCCTAAAATTAGCTATTCAAGGTTTCGATTGGTTGAAAGACCCGATCAAGTCTAAATGATAAAGTAAAGCTAGAAATATTAGTAAAATGATCCCGTAAGTTTGAATTTAAGAAAATAAGAAATAAAATAAAAAAATATAAAAATTCCAAATTTTAAGTATATAACTCGTTATTTATCAAAAATGCATAAAATGCATTCCGATAATTAACAAATTGCTAGAGATAAATTATATGTATACTAAAAATTATAAAATGACCTAAATAATATTTAAGAATATTTATTTGTACTATATATGAATTTACATGTATATAGAAATACGCGTAATTACTTTAGATACGCAAAATGTACTAAAATAATAAGAAATAATTAAAGAAAATTCATAATTAATTAAGGAAAATTCATAATTAATTAAGAAAAAATCAGGAAAAATATATAAAAATAAGGAACGATCCATAATTAGGTCGTGGCAGCTGGGAAAAACAAGAAAAAAAATCAGCCAATTAAATTAGAGCAATACAAAAGCTAAAAATTAAGGAATTGGGACAATGTCTTGTCCAATTTAATGCACATTAATTACCACAAAACTCTATAAATACCCCAAATTTTTCAGAAGCTCATTTGAGTAGTTTGGAGACTGTGAAAAATAGAAAGCTTCAAAAATTCAAGGGAAAAGCTAGAGAAAAAAAAAAGAAAAGGAAAACTGTACAGTTGGGGCTTGTAAGGAGAACCCAGACCCGATGAGCAGCTAGGAGTGGATGGCCACCACCACAACACGGTGGTGGAAGCGCCCAGGTGGGTCGACACACCCATGGCTATTGACGGTGGTAGGAGCCACCTAAATTGGTGAGTTCGATTCCCAGCCCGATTTTGTGTAATTTTGTAAAAATAGTAAATATTCTTAGAAAATTATGAAACTTGTTATTTTGGAATATTTTTGTATCTATCTTTTAGGAAAAATATTATTTTAATGAAAATATGTCTCATGATATATGGTCCTTAAGAAATCATGCAAAACTGAGCATGATTAGGATAAGAAATAAATAGGCTTAGAAGTGTAGTTTGGAGCTCAATTTTTTTTTTTTGTAGAATTCTTAAGTGATATAGAACAGTGCTATGAAGCCTTTTTTTTAAAATTTAATTTTCAAAATTTTTAGCCCTAAAATGATGGAAAAATTGGATAATTTTTGGTTAATTAGGTGATTAAGACACTAATTACTGATTTAGATAGTAATTAGATGTTTAGGGATATTAATCTCTAATGTGAAAACCTAATCCTAGCCTTTGGAGTGTTAAGTGTAATTAATGAAGGAATTATGTGCTAATTGTAGAAAATTAGGAATATTATAAAAAATTAGGTTTAATTAGATAATATAATAATAAAAATCAGAATATAATAAATTTGAAACAAAAATTTAATTTTAGGTAATTTTATAAAAAATGTAAGATTTTCTCATAACGGGAGTAAATTCGATGATTAAATTAGGATCCGAGTGTACTGCATGAACTAGAACATCGATTAGAGACTAAAACGATATTTGGGATATCTGAAGATAATGCGATTAATTTCACATTATGGGTTGGAATGATTTCTTAGGGTATACATATAAATCTTTAACAAAAAATTAAGTTAAAAACTTAATTTAGAAATCGATGTGAAAATTGAACCTGAACCTAACCCTAAACCTAGAATAATTGTACAAGATTTAAAAACCTAGATAACTGGATATATTAAACCCTAAACAAAAGATAACAATAAGTGTTATAGGATAAAATAAATTTATAATAGTTATATGAAAAAATGAAACCATGTTTGTATTATAGGGATGATCGGCAATGGCTTGAGCAAGTAAGACCTCGAGTGAGTGAGCGAAGAGTCGAGGTAAGTTGGGATTAATACGTTGTTGTATTTTGAAGGCTTGAGATTATACTTGGTTGTGCTTGTTAGATAGTTGGTTGTATGCATGTGCTTGATTATGAGTGATACCATGATTTTGTCTATTGTTCTGGCTTGTATTGTATGATTTGTATGAAATGATTGATCACCTTAAACTGGACCTAATCAAATATACGATCTATAATCATAATCAGATCTACATGGCAACCTATTAGGGGAACTTAGGACTCTCCGGCCAAGTACCAACCCCTTCGAAAGGGATAGCGCAGGATTGTAACGGGTTCTTTCTTCATCCTTAGTCGAACTAAGAGACAGGAGAGGAGGTTGCGGCGAGGGTGAAGACAATGGTTTGAAAGTAGTCGCGGGAGGAGCGAGGTCTCCATTGTAAGCCCTACAACTAAGCAATCCGAGGTTTCGATCAGTTGAACGATCCAATTGAGCTTAAATTATAAAGTAAAGCTAGAAATATTAGTAAAAATGACCTTGTAAACTTGAATTTAAGAAAATAAGTAATAAAATAAAAGACTATAAAAATTTCAAATTTTAAGTATATAACGCATCATTTATCGAAAATGCGTAAAATACATTTCGATAATTGACGAATCGCTAGAGATAAATTATATGTATACTAAAAATCATAAAATGACCAAAATAATATTTATGAATACTTATTTGTACTATATATGGATTTACATGTACGTATAAATATGCGTAATTACATAAAATACGCAAAATGTGCTAAAATAATACTAAATACTTAAAGAAAATTGATAATTAATTAAGGAAAAATAAATAAAAATCAGAAAAAATCATGAATAATCCAGAATTGGGTCGTGGTAGCTAGGAAAAATAAGAAAAAATTCGGCCAATTAAATTAAGACAACACAAAAGCCAAAAATTAAGAGATAAGGTAATTGTCTTGTCTCATTTAATGCACAATAAATCCCCTAAATCCATATAAATAGCAGGAAAAATCACAGAGCTCATTTGGGTAGTTTGGAAAGTAAGAAAAATAGAGAGAGGCGAAAATTGAGAGAAAAATTCTAGTTAAAAAAAAAAAGAAAAACTGTGCAGTTAGGGCTTTTAAAGGGAACTCCCACCAGACGAGCAGCTAGAAGTGGACGGCCACCACTACCACACGGTGGTGGAAGTGCCCATGCTGGCCGACAAGGCTACGGCGGCCGGCGGTGGTCGGAGCCACCCAGATCGGTGAGTCCGATTTCTAGCCCTATTTTTGTGTAATTTTGTAAAGATAGTAAATATTATTATAAAATTATGAATTTCGTTATTCTGAGATATTTTTGTATGTAGTTTGTAGGAAAAATATTATTTTGATGAAAACATGCCCCGTAATATCTGGTCCCTAAGAAATCATGCAAAATTGAGCATGTTTCGGTTTAGAAATAAATGACCTTAGGAGTGTAGTTTGAAGCCCAAAATTTTTGTGTAGATTACTTAGATGATATAGAACAGTGCTATGAATCCTATTTTCAAAAATTAATTTTCTAAATTTTTAGATAATTTTTAGGCATAAAAATGAGGCATAAAATGGGTAATTTAAGGTTAATTGAGTAATTAAATTATTAATTACTGACTTAGTGAATAAGTATATGTTTAGGGATGTTGAAATCTGGTGGAGAATGGTACTTGTAGCATTTAGGGTGTTAGATGTAATTATTAGGTTAATTATGTAGTAAATAAGTAATATGGAAAAATAGCACATTTTAAGTTAATTTTGTAAATTAGGGTAATTAGGAGTAAAACCTGATTTAGGATGAATTTAGACATTTTGAAATGATAATTGATGTTTAGAGATGATAATTAGAGTGATATAAATATTATAAGTGTACATAAAAGGTAATAATACATAGTAGGTAATTATTGGAAATATAATAAATAGGAAATATTATAATAAAAATTGATATTGTGATAATAATAAAAATGTACAATAAATTTGATAGGAAATTTGAATTTATGTAATTATATGAAAAATATAAAAATTTCTCACATTAGGAATGAATTTGGTGCACTAATAACGATATAAGTGTACCGGGTGAAATAAAATACTGACTAGGGGTAATGATGGTATTTAAGAGATCGGGAAATAATGTGATTAATTTCACATTATGGGTTGAAACGAATCTCTAGGGTTAGAATATAAAACGCGACTTAGAAAATCGAACTAGAACCTAATGCAGAAATCGATGCAGATCCCGAACCCGAACCTAATCCTAAACTTAGAATAATTGCAAAAGACTTAAGACCTAGATAATTAGGTATCTTAAACCCTAAATAAAACATAACAATAAGCGTTATAGGGTAAAACGAACCTATAATAGTTATATAAAAAACTGAAACCACATTTGTGTTATAGGGATGAGTGGCGATGGTCGGACCTCGAGTGAGTGAGTGAGGAGTCGAGGTAAATTGGAATTAATATGATGCTGTATTTTGGAGGCTTAAGATTATGCTTGGTTGTGCTTGTTAGATAGTTGGATGTGTGCATGTGCTTGATTATGGGTGATGCTATGATTCTGTTTGTTGTTCTAGCATGTATTGTATGATTTGCATGAAATGATTGAACACCCTAAACTGGACTTAAGCAAATATATGACCAGTAATCATAATCGGACATGCATGGCAACCCGTTAGGGGAACTTAGGACTCTCCGGCCAAATACCGACCCCTTCGAAAGGGATAGCGCAGGATTGCAAAATGGTCCTTTCTTTATCCTTAGTCGAACTAAGTGACAGGAGATGAGGTCGCGGCGAGGGTGAAGACAGTGGTTCGAAGGTAATCGCAGGAGGAGCAAGGTCTCCATTACACAAGCTTGGGTTTGGTCGTGAGCTGTTGCATTAACGGTAACTCCTCAACCCGGATTAGAGCGGGCGCAATTTCTTTAATCTTACGACGGGCCGGACAACGTCGTGCGATGGCATTTGCTTGCACATGCATGGCACCTAATAAGTGATTGAAAACCTTGTTGTGTGTATGGTATAATTTTAAGTCATCCGTCCTAACTTACTGAGCTGTGGTTGCTTACATCCCTATAGACGTCGTGCAGGTGCTGGCTAAGAATCGGCAACAACTACTCTGAAGCTAGCAACTGCTGGATCTTGGGGAGTGAGGAAAAACATTGAAGAATGAACACATATGTTATTACTTTTCATTTCTGAATAATGTAATAATTGAATTATAGTGATTATATGTAACTTTTCTCACTTTCTTAGGTAAATGAATTATTTAAATTACAAACTGTTTACTTCAAAGCGGGTTAGTAGTGGATGCCTTGTGTAGATCAGGTCTAAGATAGCGGTTGTAAGGCCAACTTCTATCTTAGGATGGTTTACACGACGGGGCTGTTACGACTCTGCCGCTTTGGGACGGGGCTGTTACGACTCTGCCGCTTTGGGGCGTGACATCCATTATACAAACTTGGGTTTGGTCATGAGCTGTTGCATCAATGGCAACTCCTTAATGTCGTGTAATGGCATTTGCTTGAACATGCATTGTACTTAATAAGTTGGTTGATAACTTTCTTATGTTTATGGTATAGTTTTAAGTCTTCCATCTTAACTTACTGAGCTGTGGTTGCTCACATTCCTATAGATATTATGCAGGTGCTGGCTAAGAAGCGACATATAACTACCCTGAAGCTAGCAACTGCTGGATCCTGGGGAGTGAGGAAAAACATTTGAAGAACAGACATATATTTTTAAGGTTTAAGCTATTATCGTTGAAAAAAATAATTGTAATAACTGAATTCTGTTATATATATATATATATATAATTTTCTCACTTTCTTATGTAAATGATTTATTTAAATTACAACTATTTATTTCAAAGCGGGTTAGTCGTGGATGCCTTGTGTAGATTAGGTCTAGGATAGCGGTTGTAAGGATAACTTCTATCTTAGAATGGTTTACACGGTGGGGCTGTTACGACTCTGCTGCTTCGGGGCGTGACAGCCCCTCCTTATCAGCTAGTCGACAACAAGAGAGAAAGGAGAGGGGAGGGGAAGGAAGGGGTTTGGGGTGTAAGTTCTAGTAGTGCATTTTCTCATAGGCCACTAAGGAACTAGCATAACCCACAATAGGCTTACATACCTAGAAAGAAAAGGCCATTCAAAATATTATGGCAACTTCCTCGACATCCTCGTGATTCTCTCATTTTATACAATATTCCAAAAGATTTGAACAATCAGAGGATCTTACTCCATGTGTCTTCATCTTGCCATTCCTCTCCTCCCATAAAAATCTAGGTGGAGTATAAGGTAAATGATTAGAGACCCTGGCTCCTTACTTTGATATTGTTGCTACTTTCTTGTATTTGTTATTGACTTGAGCTTGGAGTCTTTATGATAGAGACAACTTTGACACCCTATTGCATATTTTCTCTTCTAAGTTCCTTACATAGAATACTTTTTAGGCTTAAGATCATTTTTATCAAGAAAGTAGCAACAACACAATGGACACAAAGACACAAATAAATCAAGAAGTGAGAGATGTAGAGATTATAGCATAAATGAATAGCAAAGCACTTAGAAGAAGGTAAAAGGAACAGGCATTAATTTCCTTATTAAATGTAGAAGGGGAAAAAGGAGAGAAAAGGGGGATAAAAAGAAACAAAAGGAAAATAAAAGATGAAGATAAAAGGGGTAAAGATATGTAGAAGGGTTGGCAGGTAGTAGATGGCAATGGTAAGAACTGGTTGAAAGGATCTTTTTTTAGGTGAATAAGGGGGATTAGAGAGAAAAGGGAGAGAGAAAGGTTGGTAGATAAGAGGGAAAAGTTATACAGTGTTATAACTTAGCTATGACTATTTTGCTTTTTGTTCTTTCAATTAAATGGAGCTATTGATACATTTTTTTCCCCAACTACATCTTAAAAAAATGGGGGAACGGAGGGATTGGAATATATTCTATCTTAGAGGGAGAATAGTGTTCATGTCAACTGAGTTATAAAGTCTTATTGAAGCATTCGTATTGGAATATAACTTTGTAAGGATTCAGGAAAAATCTTTTCATCCTTTTTTGATGTTTAGGATAATTTAATATTCATATTGGTAAATGTTATCATATTGAATTAGAGTTTCCATAACTGCTAGTATCTTTTAGTGATAAGTAATAATGAGAAAAGAATATGGTAGCTTAAAGCTCAAGATAGCAATCAACTAGGAAATTGAGAAAATTGCAATTATTAAAAGTTGCTCTTGTTAATTATATAATATGTTGACATTATTATAATAATATTTATAACTGAAAAGATCAAACTAATGCTGAAAGATGGTTGATTATTTGAAAAATGCACTCTTACTATCTATTCATTATGCTTTTATACTTCAAAGTCTAAGGTATGAGTGTACATGAATGGAATTTTTATAAGTTCTTTTTTCTTAGATTAATAAAAAAAAAAGAAAAATAAAAAAAGTGGAAAGTCAACACTATCCATCATAAAATAAAATTTACCACATGACACCATTACAAAAGTAGAGACAAATTCATATTTTTTATACAAAATTCCCATTAATTATGTCTCTTATGTTTTAAATGAGTAATTAAGGTCATCTATCCTATTTAGATAATATAAATCCTTTATACATTATAAAAGTGGCAAAAAAAGGTACTTATTCGGTGCAATAATATAAATATAAAAATTTAAATAATTCAACAAAAATATGAAAAGGTTGATTGAATTTGATAAGATATCCTTTGTTTTATTTAAAAGGAAACAAATATACACTTTCTAATATTCTTCATACAATTTCACAATCTTTCTCATAAAATATACTTATTTTTATAATCGTATTTTGTTATTTCATTATATATGGAAATTACCAATATATCATATAGATAAGATAAACTATCAGAATATCATGTTTCAACATAAAAGGTAATAGCCTAAATTTGCATATAGTTAAATGTTCGATATTGGTGTCATAGATATATGATTCCTTTAACATTATGTTTAGAAAGAAGGAAAGAATTGGGAGGAAAAAGAAAATGGAAGGAAAGTATGAATTTTAAGAAAAGTTCCCTCATTTAGAAATTAAAGGAAAATGAGAGGGGATTACATAGGAGGGAAAGTTTTTCTTAAGGGTCACACTTTTTTTCTCCTTAAAAGAATTGGAGTGATTTATAAGAGAAAATTATTGAAATTCTAATTATAAATATATTTTTTTAAGTTTTATCAACTTTTTTAAGGACCATATGATAATTAAATAGCCTAAAGTAGTTTTAAATATTATTTTGAAAAGTATTCTTCTCACATTCATTCCTTCATCTTTTCCTCAACCTAAACAAGAAAATGTCTTAATATATATATATATATATTTTATTTTCCTTTCTCTCTAATTCTCTCCCACTTTCCTTTCCTCTTGATTTCTTCCATTTTCCAAAACATAGTGTAAGGGCATGCTCCATGGGTACATAAGTTATAGTAATTTCTCTATGTCATAACCATTTTGATGTGGCAATAAATCAAAATCTTTCAATAAGTTTTGAGACTAATGGCATGACTACTAATTTTTCGATAGGATGGATTAAGTTCCATTCTCTTTTCCCAGTGATTGTAACGTGTAATAGTTGATAAAAATAAATTAGTTCGGAGGCTGAAGCATTTATGCATTTTCCTAGCTATAGCATTTATTTCTAACAAAAGAAAGAGAAAAATCTCATTTTAAATATTTACCAATTAATGCAAGCCCTTCTCTGTTCATAAATGTCAACATTTAATTGCTATGGAGGTCTAGAGAGTATACCTTGACTTCATACTTTTACCTTATCCTATAGTAGTCAGTTTTGAGGAATTATTATTTAGAACCTACCATTGACTCTCATTAACCACTTAGAATGTACTTCGTCAAGTAAGGTTCGATTGGGTACCTTATATGATAAGGTAACTTGCTCACCCTTAGCACCAGTTGGATTTTTACGCTTAGGCATTATTCAAGTTACATAGTCATTTGCATAAAATTATATGTCACAGAGTCTTATATTTTTATTATCCATGTAATTACATATAAAATAACTGTGATACTCTAAAACCTAGAGTGCTATAATCTACCATTTATCTCTACCATTTAGTAACACGTTAAGCATATGTATTTACCAAAATCTTCAAGTTTACCTATTGTAATCTCCAAATAATCTCAATAAAATTAAATGTTCAAATTATTTGAAAAAGAAAACCATAAATGTCATGAAATCTAATAAGAGTTTATAATCATAAAATAAATATTTAACTAATTTAACTCAAAAATCATTCTCATAATTTGAATTCTAATTGCCACTGCCCAACATGTTAACCTCATTGAAAGTTTTCAAATTTGACAAATTTCATAATTTAACTTTAGTATTTGCATTTGAAAAATAATATGGGATGAGCTAAAACTAATTATTGAATATGACATAAACATTTGCATGATCATACAATTCCAATTCATACATGCGTACAGAACGTTATAAATGCAACAACCGTCCATTTTGTTATCTTTATATTAACCATCAAGCAATAGAGGAGTATTCATGATGTTAGCATGCATATGTAAATAATACCATATACAATTAGTGATGCATCATCTTGAAAAGCACCCTAAAAACCAAGGAACATCCTAAATTTACGTAGATAATTTCCATGTAGAAGTGCACCTAGAATAGCCTCGCACAAGATCATTAAGGTACCACCCAAGATTATTGGTTCATTTGTTCTCTTAGGCCAGCCATACATACATAACGGATACAATTTAAGGTCAGGTAAAGTATCCTATACTTGAATTATCGTAATCAAGAGAAGCCAAAGGGTTCTTAAGCATAGAACATGATTACAAATAGCACCACTACAACCAATACTCTTTGACACTATCTTCCTAGGTACTAGACTATACATATACTTTTAAAATAAATGAAATTTTTTCTTGATCAAAAGTAGTTAATGAGATGTTAGTTGTTAGTAAAATAACATGAATAGGTGTAACAATTTATTAGGAATAAGATTTCAGGAATAAAGTGGAAATAAGGGGTAATAAAAGATTTTAAGTGTGGAACTGAACTGGAGTAACTGGCTGTGCTCTTCGGCACGACCATAATCTAAGCCATGGTCTTAAGCATGGCTTGGAAACCATCCTTACATGGTTGTGCTTTGATCATGAACACTACCTTCCACTTCCGTTCATTTGTGTGATCCACCACTATGAAAGACCCTTCTTACATCAATATTCCATCATCAATACTCCAAAACTCCTCTAAACTCCAACACACAATCAATCATGCCCTTTTCCTATGTTCTCAACCCCGACAACTACAAATCTTACAAAAGGAGATTACAAAGAAAACACCCAACACTCGATCTTCTAACCCTTAGATTGCAAAGAGCCCTAATCCTTGCATTTCCTTAAGTTTGCTTCGATCTTTATTTCCCAACAAATTCACCAATCAAACTTTGATCTTGGTTTTACGAAAGCTCTTGTCTATCAGCACAACCTACTATTGGTTTAGACTCTGTTAATGAGGAGAAAGAGAATGACCAATATGTTTTTACAAGGTATTTAAAGGTAGGGTTTTAGGTGTTTTCTCTTTCCTAAAATCACCGCCACTTAACAAGTCTCATTTACTTAGTGCCTTGTTTCTAAACCCATTTGATCTAATGAAAATGTAAGATTTTACATTCTCCCTTCATTATAAAACTTTCACTCTTGAAAGTTTCATAACTCTTAGATCTCAAATTCTAATTACTCTCTAACTTAAGCACTTGCTTCTTTAAATGCCCTCTACTCCATTTCCTCTATGTCTTTAGTCCCATCTTTACTTCCTCTCCTTATTTTACACATTTGTAACAGCTTCTCATTTACCTAAATAATATAACTTTTTTCTTTTCATCATCTAACTTTTAGAATCATTCTAATTTACTTATAGCTAGGTCTTCTTGAATTCACTATAAGCTTACTTGTTAATACTTTCATGTAATTTTCTTCCACAATGCTTTGCTCTTTTAACCTTAACATACTTGATCATTTTTGCTCTTTAAAATCTATCTTTTCTATTGAAATGTTTGTCCTGTTATAAGATTAAATTAATAGGTTCATTATCATTCCCTTAGAATAAATAGTTTTGGGGTTCTCTATTAAGTCTCTCACTTAATTGTCACATTGTATTAGCCCCCAATTTCAATAATTTTGTCAGCATCATCCCTTGTTCCACTTTGATTTGGGGAACTCAAACTTGGTTTACTTCCTTAATACCAACAAATTATAACTAGTATCTTTTAGAGTAACATTTATTGATTCATGTTCATTCAACTTTTATCTACTAAGTTTTCCTTCATCCTCATTATTACATTTATTTTATGAATCTCTAATTAAAATTTGAATCTCCAATTTCCTTTACCATACAAACTTTAGATCTCCAGTTAAGATCTTTAGATTTTTCTTAATAACTACTCTTAAAAATGTTGCTCCAAATTAATTAGCAAAGAGAGACTAAACTACTTTTATATATTTTCATTTATTTGATGACTTAACTTATTAGTGTACAACTGCTTATATCTAAATTTCTTCTTAATACCATTGATTCTTGTAGCTCTACCGCTCTTCTCTATTGCATTAAGATATTTCTATGTTTACCTTCACAATTCTTATTTATTCCATTTCTTATCCACTTACTACCCAATTACAACAACATTAACCTCTATTTTAGCAAGTAAAACTCAATAGATTTCACTCTATCATCTCAAATCTTAACCTTTCATCACTATAATGCAACAATATAATTAACAATGATACCCTTTTAACAAACTTTAGGCCCATTATCAACCTCCCTTTTAACAAACTTTAGGCCTGTTATCAATCTTACACTTTTACATACTTAAAATATGTTTCACTAACAAGAAAAGCCCTCTATTAGATCTTGCAAGTTCTTAAGTGATTCCATAACTCTAAGTTGGAAGCACACATTTCATCATCTTTTTTATGCTTACCATCTTTGATCACATAACCTTCAAAGTTTTTGTGTCCCCACACTTATACTACCATTGCTTCACTTTGCTCTCATGCAACACTTATTTCCTTTACTTATCCCAAACTCATTATTTTATTAGGTAGTTATTAATGTCATTATTATGCATACATAAGTTGTTATTAATGTCATTATTATGTATACATAAGTCTACGTTCGAAAATGTTATATTACTTAGATGATTATGTTTATAAGTTATGCCATTGCTGACACTCATTGTTATCACTTATGTTTCTCTTAATAGCTCACGTATATTTTATCTCCTTTAGTTAAGTTTTCTTTAAGTTTATCTCATCAACTTTTATGATCTAAATTATTGTTGTCATTTCTCATTGTTTTGAATAGTAACTTTTTTTTTTCCTGTCTATTGCTTACTATTACATCTATTTCTAACTTTAGTTTGAAGGTTATGATTCTTATTTCTATCATCACTTAGTTATTTAAGAATTCACCTCATGTAACTGAATACATGTAAAATTTAAGTGGGGCTGATAGATATTGACTTGACTCAGGCTTAACTTGATAAGAACATGACTAACAACTTAACTCAACTTATTAGGATAGAGTTGATACAATACTACTAAACAATAGATGGGATTTGACATAATATGCCATGGCATATGTTAAGTACAAGAAAGGAAATATGTCAATCCCATTACAAATGTACACGTCTATAATAACAATAATAATAGATGCTTTTATAATGTGTAAATTTTTGAGTTCATCATCCTTACTATATTGGTGCCTTTCTATTTACTATTGTCTAATTTGGAAAAAGGGAAAGTATATGGTGTGTATTTCATGTTTCGAAATGATGTGTACATGATTATTTAGTTTACAAAATTGGTGCATTTCTATTTGCTATTGTGTAATTTGGCATAAGAGAAAGTATATGGTGTGTATTTCATGTTTCGAAATGATGTGTACACGATTATTCAATTTACAAAGCATGTACTTTCACTTTTAGAATTTATAAGGTGTGTACTTTTTCTTTTAGATCTTTAATTTTTTTTTTTCTCATTGTTCTTATAATGAATTTTTGAAGTTTTTTTGTTTATAGGGTTGAGGTTATTTTATTACTTGTCTATGTATCATTAATTTTATCATATATCCTTTTTTGTTTTTTTTTTTGTCAATTGTTCTTATAATGTTCTTATAAATTTTTTTGTCTATATTATGATATTATTGTCATTGTCTTAAGTCTCTCTCTTTCTCTCATTCTTTTTTTTTTCTTTCACTTAGTTCTTTTATGGGTAAATTATACCTAATCTTATGTTAAAGTATGTCTTAATTGATAATGAGCTTACCAAATAGGACAAGTTTACTAGTTTCCTTCATATTCTCTCTTAGAACTTTTGGTAAGAAGCAGATCATAACACCTAGAACATCATTCAATCCAAACAACCCTCGCTACTCTCACGATTTCTAACTTAGCTCTTATGCTACATACTATCCTCATATCTTACCATCCTATAGATCAATTGCTTAATTTTCTAATGGTTCATAACCTAAGCTTTAATATTGCTAAACTGTAATGTCCAAAAACCTAAAGTGCTATAGCGTACCATATGTTTCTATTATCTACTGATATGTCAAATGTAAATATCTACTAAAATCTCCAAATTTACCTATTGTAATCTTCAAATAGTCTCAATAAAATTAAATCTTCAAATAATTTGAAAAAAGAAAATTGCTAATAATTGTCATGAGATCTAGCAAGAGTTTACTAATCATAAAATAAATCTTTAATTGTTCTAATTCAAAAATTATGTTCACAATGTGAATTCTAATTGCCACTCCCCAATAAGGTAACCTTGTTGAAAGTTTTCAAAAATGACAAATTTCTTTATTTCGAATTAAGTACCTGCATCTAAAAAATAATACAGAGTCAAAACTCAGTACGGAATATTATGTATAAATGCGCATGATCATACAATTCTAATTCACACCACACGAGTATGGAATGTAGTAAATGTAAAAACAATCCACTTTATTATCTTTATATTAACCATCAAGTAACATAAGGAATCAAGTAACATAAGGATAATCACAACCCCAAAAGACATATGTAAATAATACCATAAAGCATTGGTAATGGGTCTCCTCAAACACCCTAAAAATCAAGTAATATACTAAATCTACTCAAATCGTTTATATGTGGTACTCTACTATGGACAACAATATGCATTTCATTAGGGTATGCCAACACGCACCCACCCCTCTTAAGATCACCAATTTGCCTAATTCCTTATACTCAACCAAGCATACGATTTGGAAAAACATGAAAGATATATAAAAAAAAAAGAAAAGAAAAAGAGGAAAGCACCACTGTGAAAGATATTCAGAAAACGAGAAGGCAGACTGAAAAAATAAAATTAAAGGAAAAAAAAAAGCACAGAAGAAAAGGAGAAAAAATAAAGGAAAACGGAGAACTGAGCCAAAATAACTTGAAACAACATTGAAATTATTACAGAGACCAGTTGCTACCGAAAAGTTTACCAAGATCAATGAATGAAATGACTGGGGGTTAGTTATTATTAAAGAGAAAAAAAGGTATGGTGAGGTCGCTTGTACTGAGATCGTGAAGAAAGACCGTGTAACACCATGGCAAATAGCAATAATATCACTAGTAAGGGGATAAACTTATAATATATTAATGTAGGGGACATTTTAATAAATTATTTAGGTGGCACACCAAAGTGGCCTTCAGCTTTCCTTTCCCTTTTTTTTTTCTTTATTTTTTATTTTTAATTATTTAGTTTTCTTTCTTTCTTTCTTTTTTCTTTTTTTTTTTTCTTCTTTTTTGAGTTTGAAGATATTCCAAACCAAAAAGAAACCATAAATTTTGGTTTGAAAATAACCAAAAGTAGAAAGAAATCAACTTAGTTCAGTTTAATTTTTTAATTTTCGGTTTAAAGTGTACATCCAACCACCGATACCTCCGATTAAAAAAAGAAAAGAAAAGAAAAGATTAACCCTATAATATGGCCATAATATATAAATGGCAGAAAATCATAAACAATGCATTATGGTGTTAAGATTTTGTAGCTAGTGTATCTCTAACAATTGAAACTAAGATCCATTGCAAATCTAATTCTAACTTTTATGTCCTTAAAAGTGGAGTGGATTCAGGAGAAATAACCAAAAACTCCGGTGGAAAACAAGCTCCTGAAGAAAACATCATTTTCAATTTGTCTAATATTGATGCATGTAGCATCACACGTGGCAATGTCCACTCATATATCCATATCGTAGAGATTTAATTTTACCATATTGGGTGACGATGTAGATGATCCGGGTGTGAATTTCTCTATTCTATGACCGTACACATGGACATTGTGGTGACATATGTCCCTAGAAGTATTTTTTTTTTTTTTTTGCATGCTTGCCTGATTTTGATGTGGATTGCATGTGTTTTTTCTTGTAAGCTTCTTCGTAAAAGCATTGTCCAGATTTAACAACCTCTGATTTCCTTTTCTGGTCTGGTTATCGGTCACATTACTATATATAAGGACAAAGTGGTCGATAATCAATAGGACGGCCTTCTGACGTGGAAATTATCGAGTGGTTCGTGAAAATTTATGGAGATGTACACTTCCCCAAGAGGAGATGAGTAATCCTTGGACAACAAATCAACGGGCACTGACGATCCATGCAAGCTTACGTCTTTCTCACGATGACGTTGGATACACCAATAATGAAAGCTCTGGTCGGCATCTCCTTATCATGGGAAATGATGCGGGGGTTGCTCGGATTGAAGCTTTTGGTTTCTTGCTAATTCTGCAATGTATATGTCTGATTTATATATGCCTGTTAAGAGGCTTAAAAAATGAAAGTCCTTTTCTTTCTTGAATTGGTTAAATAATAATGTAACACGATTTTTCTTTTACTCCCTAAAGTATATCAAAATGTGAAACTTTCTCTTTTAACCTTTCAATAAATGATATTTAGTACCCATCGTACATAAATATGCTACCTCAAGAAATAAGAACCTAAACCCATTTAAAAGAAAGAAAGAAAAAGGGCAAATTAACTTGACGTTTCGGTTGCCAAACTTTTATATGATTATTGATTATATAATCAATTTTCTACATCTCATGATGTCTCATATTAGTTCCACTCAATGCACGACATTAAATCAAATAATTTTCTGTTGCTAAAATGATGCGACATTTTTTTTTTTTTTTTTATGTTCCAACATCTTGACTTACCATAGACTTAAGAGTCAGGAAAGACAACTACTTTTTTGGGTTGAAAGTGGTAAGGATGAATTAAATTGTATATATAAATTGGGGAAAAAAATTAAACCTTATCATAAAGTTACAATGAACAAGTCGTATGTTGGGGGAGATTAAGATACCTTATGAAATGCAGTTCCTCATGGATCTTAAGATAAATGATTGAAAAAGACCATTAGTATTTATTGACTTTGTTAGTTAACCACTTTTAGCCTAGGGCATTGCACCTTCCTAACTTATCACCAGCTTCTACAAGCTCAAGCTCATTCCAATGAATTTGTTATTCATAATCAAGACCTATGAGTCAATAACTATTTTTACTTACATCAAAGTATGATACTTCATCTGCAGTATCCATGAAGATCACTACTTTAAGGACTATATACATTAGTTTATAGAAGAAGTTGCCCATTAATGCAGTTATACGTGACGTCCTTATTCTCATAAGTCATATCTATGAGTACTCTTTGCAACATTTGACTTTTATATCTTTTCATCATTATACTAAGAATGACTTAAGTCTTTAAAGAGACAGCATTCTATTGACCAATCAAACAAATGAGAAAACTATGTTAAGCACAAGGGGTAGTATGCATGAGTTTGATATGATGAACAAGAAAAGCGCTCAATTGGAGGCTTTAAGTAATGCCCATAGGTTCTTCATCTAGTAGAAAGCATTTATAAGAGGAGAAATACAATAGTTGAGTGCCAAGGATTAGTGTAAGCAACTTAATTTCAACTTTAATTAGCAACTACAACAACTTTTATTCTCAAACTTATAACCCTAAGTCATAGAATCACTTAAAATTCTTCTAAAGTCATAAAAATAGTCTACAACATCATTGTCGATTATCAACTATGCTACTATCCTGCACTTATGAGCCTAACGATGGGAATTGGATTCTAAATCAGATTGAAAACTAAGGTATGACTAGTTTACAAACCAAAGGGTTAAACTATTTGATGGATTGTGTTTTGAAGGGTTTAGTCTTAGAGGAAGAATAAATTTCTTCAAAAGGCTTCTTAGCCCATAACAATACCTTGAGTACAAGCTTAATTTAGTCAGAAGTTAAGGGAGGTTTTGAAGGCGTTACTCATAAGATAGTGGTTGATTTTGATTATAATTCATTAATGGGTCTGAAGAGGTGCTAAGTTTTGAAGGAAGTTGAGATCCTGATTTGATTGAAGAGAACATTGAGAAGAAGATTAGAAAAGGAATGTCCTTAAGACTTGTTATGAAATTTGCTTTCATAACACTAAGGAATTAAGAACACCATCAAGGAAGATGCTAGAAGATATTACGAAATATTTTTTTTTCCTTAGTATAGTTTATTGCTTTCTTAGTTAGTTAATTTCCTATTTAGTCATGATTCCATTTTCATTGAAGTTATTTTCTATTCTTGTAACTACGTTAGTATGAATCAACAATGTAACCTTATAAGTAAATAGCTAGTTAATGATATTATCTTTTATTTCATATCGTGTGAAGGTTTCTCATACAATATTTTTGCCCTTATCAATCTTCTTGTTTCTTGAGAGAATCTGGTGAGTAAACAACATAATATGCTTATTTGTCATTTCAAGCAACTTGTATGTAGTTCATCTTTCCTTGGTGTGTCATATCTATTAGAGAAGTAGTTTGTATTGCTTTTTATTTCCTTCATTGCACTTAAAAAAAAAGAAAGAAAACTGATAGGTACTTTAAGACTGGTAGCTTAATTCTCCATAGATCTACCTTACAATCACTTGTTCTTCACTTTTTTAGTGATTGTCGGATTCTAAGCCAACCTTTAGAGAGATCTTAATAGCATTTGGATCCAGTCTCATAGATTTAGCACATCTTGTTTAGTGTTAGAGTAAAGGCTTTGGTAGAGGGTACAATTAGTTAAGGTATAGTGTGTTAGTAGCAAGAGTTATTGAAAGAGTGAGCATTGTGAGGGTTTGGAGATAATACATATGATGGTGAAGGTGATGGTAAAAAAAGAGTGAATATTATCCTTGAAGTTACCATGGAGAGTACTTATGAGAGTAGATAGATTCTATTGGAGCCATGAATGAAAGGTTAGACAGTTTAGAGGCTTAAAGAGTAGTATGTAGTGATTAGGCAAGAGCGGTTATTAAGGAACATGATGAGTGATAGGAATTAGACCACTAGACCCGTAATTTGAAGCCGAGCTTGAGGATTGAAAAGTATGGTCGGGTGAATTCTTTCCTTAAGACCTATCACCGAGGAGTTCAAGCTACTATAATTTGCCTACTTGATGTCTTGGTTGAGCCAAACCCTCTTGCACTCATTATTCGTCTCTAGCTGCTAACCTAAACTACACTTGAACATCAACTCAACTCATCCAATCATCAACTCAGCTGACCTGAATTCAAGCCAAGTTGAATATGTCCAAGGCGAATTTACTTCTAAAGAATTACTTGTTTAGCTCGATGCTATTGATTTACCACCTCTACTCAACACCTCAGCTTAGTAGTCACCTATTTAAACACATAGTTGTCTTTTCTACTAGAAAGTCATCCATCTATAAGGAGTTATGTGTCCTAGCAACCATGTGATAGAATCCTTTGTACAAGATGCTTATTTTGTTGTATTTTCAATTGTACCCTTATTATTCTTTCTATGTTACTTCTTTTAGATAATGCCCTTCTTTGTCTTTTTAATTTTAGGTAAGTTGCCTTAGTTTTTTGGGTATAAATACCTATTGTACATGTAGCCACAATATCTTATCATCATCAATATCTTGAATATACTTCTTTGTGAACATTGCTCCCGTTAGCTTGTCTACTTACCTTACTGTTATCCTAACCCTTAAGTAAGGCTATGTGGTGAGTAATCTCACCAGACCGTCTTGTACGTCATATCGAGTTGTGACACTAGTCCTCGAAAGTTTCATTAGTACATCATATCCTATGGTGCTATTCATAGGCTTGGTTGTGTTTTACTTTTTCTGTTGTTTTTGCATCTTTCCATTACCTTTTCGAGTTTTCTGTAAGCATGGACTCACCCCTGCATCCAACTTTGTTAGTTCTTGAGCTTGGTTTACATCAATGAAAGTAAAGGGAACTCAAAAGTTGAGAGAGCTAATGAAGGAAATAGGTGAATCAAAGGTATAGAAAATATTAAGAAGAAAATCCTATCTTTGTGGGTTGTGAGCTTGTAGAAGTATATTTTGACTAGGAGTACAAGGTAGAGAAAATATTTGATTATCATAATTATGATCAAGAGACAAGTGTAAGGTTGGCTGCACAAGAGTTCAATGGGCATGCTACTTTATGGTGGAAGAATACTAGATGTTTGAGGTTGAGAAAAGGAAAAGTTGAAGTGGAGACTTAAAAAAAGATGAAGCAATTGATGTATATAGGGTATGTACTTGAATGCTATAAGTAAGAGATGTATAAATTACAAACTTTGAAGCAGGTTAGTCTTAATATGGAAGGGTATGAAAAAGTTCAAGATGTTGAGAATTAAAGGTAAAGTCATGGAACTTAAAGAGTACACTATATCTTGTTTCATAGCAAGGTTGAAATACGGTATTTAACTGTATAGGAAGGTGGAGAGATAGTTGATCAAAATTCCTTATAAAATGTGATATGTGTCTAAATCTAGTAGTTTTAGGAGACATAGAAGGAGTAATGAGAAGAGTAAGCATGAAGCAAGGCAAGTTGAGAAGAAGGAAGATTCAAAAGCAAGGCTTCCACTAGTTCATAAGTTAAAGGAGATGATTAGAAACAAGTTGTGAAATGAAGTAGTCAATTGAAGTGCTTTAAGTGCCTCAAGTATGGGTATATGGTAACATAATGTCCAAACAGAAGGATGATGGTGATGAGAGAAGGAAGTGATATGGAGAGTGGAGATACTTAAGAAGATCGAGAAGATGAAGTTGGAGAAGTTCTAAAACAATATGATGATGATGAATATGGAAAAAAGGGAGTTGAAGATGATGTTATGTCATTAGTAGTCAAAAGAATCTTGAGTATGAAGGTGAAGCCAAAAGTAAAGCAAAGGGAGAATCTACTCCATATCAAGTGTTAGATAAATGTCATACATGTACATGACTGTTGATGAAGGAAGTTGTACTAATGTAGTTACTACAAGTTTGGTGGAGATGTTGAAGTTACCTACTTCTAACCATCCAAAGTTCTAGAAACTTCATCAACTTAGTGATGAAGGAGCTATACGTGTCATTAAAAGGGCCAGAATTGCCATTTATATTCCAAGCCATTTCAAGGATGAGGTCAAGTATGATGTTGTTCTTGTTAGTGCTTCGTACATTTCAATGAGAAAGCCTTGGTTTTGATTGAAGATTTATGTACGATGGTTATGTGAATTTTTGTACTTTTAATAAGGATGCTAGGAAGATCTTGTTTAATATATGAACCCATTAGAGTAAAAAATACTTAGATGATGTTTACTAAAGTAAGGAAGAAATCATATTGATGGCTTAAATCTGGCGGACCTATGTATACGTAGATTAGGTCGATATTGAGTTTAGAGGCTTAATGTCAAATTTGAAAAGCTATTCAAAGGTGTTAAGGAAGCCTAAGGATGTATTTCCAAAGGAGTTACTATGAGACTCTGGTCTTTAACTAATTATTAAGGACTCAAAATGGCAGTATATTCCTAATAAACATGGCACTTAGAAAATATGACTAGGGAAGTGTGGAGATAAAGTGCTTATGAGTAGAATGAGTTACAAGTACTATCATGTAATACGATCTTAGTTGCTTGAAATTGATATATTTATAGTTTCAAAAAATATTTTTGGAATCAAATAAATTTTAACATGAGGACATAAAAGTTTATGAAGTGTCTTAGTCAAGTTTATTTTGTAGAATAGACTATATGAAATACTTGATTTAATAAAATCATGGTTTTAACGGTATCAAAATTTTATCATAAACTTAAAATATGAGGCCCGAATCAAACTAAAACTTTAGAGATAAATTGCTTGATCTATAAAAATTATAATTAAGACTAATTGATTTTGAAATAATCATGTAATTGGTAAATATACATTTAGGCGCATGGATTTATTAAATATTAATATATAATGTACATAATTATACACGTATGCATAAAATTAGCAACCTAGATATATAAAATAAGTAGGGAATCAAAATGGACACCTGCTTGACATGATAGCAAGAAATTAGCAAAAGGTTAGCTAAGTGGCCAACCTGGATTAACAAGAGAAAGTTCCGTAGGCTATATAAACCCCTCCCTTGTAGGATTTTAAGCCTTTTACACACCTTAGGAGATAGAATGCAAGTTGGAAAACTCTAGAAAGCTTGAGAAGTGAAGCAATCAAGTAAAAATAAAAATTAAGGGAAAATAGTGCAAAACTAGGAGTTTTCAAGTGCACGAGTTTTAATATGATTTGGAAGTATCATAAAGTCATTACCTTAAATTTTAGACCATACCTTGATAGATAAATAAACTTGGGGTAGTCGATGCTTGTTGAAGCAATGATTTCCACTGAGTAATCACTTTTCCTCGTTTTCATCAAGATTTGAGTAATTTTGATGTATCTACAAGTTGAGTAATCAAGTCGAAGCAATTAGGCTATAGAATATGGAAGGAAAATGAACAATGTACATATATACCATTACAAATGAGCTCATTAAAATTTATTCTTAGTTATTGGTGACAAAATTTTCTCCATAACAAATGATACGGATTGCTGGAGAAGGGTATACATGGAAACTAATATCACACTAATTGAGGGTGGGTCTGAACCGTAAGATGGTTCGAAAGAGTGAATAGAAGTGGAAGATTGAGTAGGGTCCTTATGTACAGATGTAGGATATGACACATTAACACCTCACACAAGCTCATGTCATACTTGATATTACGAATTAGTGTAGCCAGAGATCACTTGCCACCAGTCTATGCTTAAATGGCTTAGATAAGAGTAAGGAGAACAAGTAGAAAACAATTAATTCAAAAAGAAAAAGTTATATATTCAATATTCTAGATGATGATAATGCAGCTAATACATTTAAGGGGTATTTATATGCCCAAATTAGGGCAAGTCCGATGATTCCTCTAATTACACATTTAGATACTTACTTGAAATAGAAAATGATTACAAAGAAAGGACAAATTGGTAATAAAAGAAAAAAAATCCTTCACAAGGACAATAAAAATGTTAACGAGAGTGGACATGTGTTAGCCTCTCAATTTTGTGGTCTTAAATGGTTAGTTGTTGCAGGGCAGAGTTGAGATGACAAGGTCAACTTCAGATTAGTAGCTCGATAGTTGAATGAGTGCTTATACAAATTGTTGGAATTAGGGAGGTTAGCATCATTAGGTTGGCTTGGCATTGGTTAGGCCTGAGCTCGAATGTTGGTTAGCTTGGAATTCTGCAGGTTCATTGCTTGGCTTTGATGGGGGTTTACTAGTGTCAATGGGGTCTTCCTCCATTCGGGAGACAGTGAGTGGGTTGGGGTAGCTCAGTAGATATACCAGGTTGACTCAGAAGAACTACTCTTCTTCTAGAGTTAAAATTATGGCCATCAATTCCTATTATCTTGGCGTACTAAAGAAGTAAGTCCTTGGGCTTAGGATCTCGTAATTGGCCATTGATTCCTATTAGTAAAGGTATCTTGTCAAGGTAGTTTCCTTATAGTTAGCTCTTATTATATGCTAAGTAATTCAGTTAAAATTATAGGCTTGCATATTGTCATTTGTTGCATTCTATGCTTAATATAGGTGAATTTTAGTATCTTTAGAAAAAAATCCCATTGTCACATGAGTATCTAAATCCTAACAAGGTATAAAGTATTCTTATTACATAAAATACAGCATCAATTGAAAAATATAAACTTTGTGAACAAACATCACCAAAGGTTTAGATATTCAAAGCTATTATACAAAAACTCAACCCATATCACAAATTTCATCAAAATCATCACAATACTACTAAATAATATTTAGCACATGGCCATATAATTAGAAGATTATAGGTGTTGGAAAGGCATCTCTTAGAAAGTTATCATTCAAATGCTAATGAGGCGCAATTTGAACGATGCATTTTAGCTTCATACTTGGTTTGCCATTAGAATAAGAGTTAGGGGCATCCAATTATCTCTTTAGATACCTGAATATTTTTCACTAAAGCTACAATTTACTACATTACTTGATATTTTCAATATTTTTATTACAATAATCCAATTTTGTGTAATTTATCACTTTTATGCTATTGAGTGAATAAATCACTATAACCTAAACCGTAATGTAGGATTTAATATATGATATATGAGTGAGAATACATATTTATTAGTGAATGTGGTTTTTGTTGGTTCTTTGGTGCTATAGCAATTTGTTGTATTGTGACTAACCATCTTATGATGTCACTTAAATTGAAGGTGATAAAGTTGTAAT
This sequence comes from Lumnitzera racemosa, assembly GCA_024138005.1. NCBI lineage: Eukaryota > Viridiplantae > Streptophyta > Magnoliopsida > Myrtales > Combretaceae > Lumnitzera > Lumnitzera racemosa. The sequence continues at coordinate 116,347,744 of JAMXBC010000002.1, forward strand.
CATTTAGGTGCCTTTTTAGTGTAATAGCTAGAGTTCATCGATATTTGAAAGTTAAATGTGCTCAAGCTAGATAGTATTAGAATAGGTAATCTCTTGGAAAGTAGTTGTACTAATACACAAAACCATGTGATGTACCACACTAAAGCGTATAATACCTTGATAGAGGAGTTCTAATTGGGTTGTTATGAAGTGGTATCGAGGCAGTCCATCAGCTTGAAAGGTAGAGTTCTTACTTAGTAGTTTTCTTAGACCTGTGTAATGAATTTAACAAGAATGTTAGCTCTTTAAGGCAGGTAGAATGTGATGTTCCTTAAATAGAAGGTGAAGAAACTCTAATTATCGAGGCATTTTTTGGTATAGTAGCCTAAAGTTCATTAGAGTTTTGAAGTTAAGCGTACTCAAGTTACTTCAATCTTAAGATGGGTGACTTATTGAAAAGCAACTGTATTAAGAGACAAAATCATATGATGTAACATACTAAAGTAGATAATATCTCAGAGAAGGAGTTCTAGTTGGACTTTACACATCTAGAAAGTAATAATAGCTATACCTTGCAAGGTAGGCAAGCATTTGATCTATCAATAGAAAATTAAATGATTTATGTAGGTAATACTATCTAACCTTTCATAATCTATGCAAAAGGCTAGTCTAAACACTATCAAATATTAGGTAAACAATTCCTGTACTAAGGAGTTCTCACACCTCTATCTTAACAGCCACTCTTATGTTGAATCCAATCTTCTTTGATGCTCAGGCAATGGTTAATATTTAATGCATGTAAATCAAAAGACTAATATTGTTAATATCCACTATGGTTCATTCAACGGTTTTCTCCCTTCTCAATAGTCTTAAAAGTTTATCTACTATGCTCAAGAAATGGTTGGTATCATTCAAAGACGCATTAGTAATTATTGGTAAGGCTTCATTATGTCCAAGAAAAGCACATTTAATGTGTGTAGTAAGGGTTTGAGATCTAATTTTGATCCTTAACACATCAAAGGTAATAAAAGGGGTTTACCTTTTCTTAGTTCCTTAACGGTCGATAAGTGGATCCAAGAAAAAACATATTTAACGCGTGTAACAATGGTTTAAGATCCAATTTTGTTCTCTAGCCCATCAAAGGTAATAAAAGGGATTTGCCTTTCCTTAATTCCTTAATGGCCTATAAGTGAATGCATAAAAGGCACCACCTCTACTTATTATTAATCATGGGAACTTTTGCATTTTCTTCCTCTCTCATTCCCACATTCTCTAAAACTACATCTAGGGATTCTTTTGATTAATAACGTCAAATATCTTATGTGTAATCTTTTTAATCACATCAACTCGTAAGAAATCATCCGTATCATGAGGGTACTTGCTAGTATTCTTTGTCAAATTAAACTTCACTTATTAATCTTCTATAGTCAGAGTCAACTTTCTATTTGTGTACATCCATTGTAGCCTTCATAGTTATCAAAAATTGGTTACTTAAGATAATAGGAATTTCAAAATTTGCCATTTGTAGCATAATAAAGTTTGCTAAAAGGATAAACTTCTTAACTTATACTGAGATGTTTATGAAAATTCCTATAGGATATTCAATGGATTAGTTCACTAAGTAAAGTGACATGGAAGTCACTATAAAACATTCAGTTTTTACATTTTCGATTGTTAAATGAATTGATAATTGTTTGGATTGCATAGCTTTAGTAGTAACTTTGAAAATTGCACTATTGTCCGTAGTGAATATATGACTTTACCATGGTCCTCCAATTTTCTCTTGTTTTCCACGATCTCCTTTAGAAATTTTCCATTAGCTATAATTTTGGCTAAAGCATTCACAAAGGTTATGTCTATATCCAATTCCTTCAGCATTTTGACAAGCGACTTTATTTAAACTTAGCGGGATATAAATTTGGCAGTAAAAAAGGTTCAATTATTGGCTTGGGTTGTTCTCACTTCCTTACATCTTCTAGCCTCCCTCCATTATTATTGGCCTTTCCCTCTTTGCTCTCAGTTTCCTTACTTTTGTGTACTAGTCTAACTTGTCACACTTTTGAGACTAAGTGATCCAAACTCAAAGTCCTCTTGTTGGCTCCTATCATCCTCTACTCAAGGCATACTAACCTTTATCTCTAGTTTCATATCACTTTGTAGTGTTTTAAGTTATAATGCTCCTTAGTTTTACTTCTATTTTTCTTGGAAAAGTCCCCGATAGTCTAAGGCTATTAGGTTAGCGATTTTCCAATCTATCTCTTCATATGAGAAGGGGATTAATCAATTGACCTATTTAGGTCATTAATTACTCCATCATGCTTTGTGAATTCCCCACTCTCTCATTTGGGTCCACTGCATTTTTCTTAAGGGATGGTGTTGCCCTTTTTTTAAGAACCTAATGTTGTTGGAGATCTAAGTGCATAATAATTTCAAAAATTGTTTGGATTGTTCAAATATTGAGTTGAACTATTCCATGAAAAATTTAGGTAAGTTCGCAAGCTTGGTTTTATGTATTAGAGAAAAGGTTGTTCATTTGAGGTCTAATGTGGTTGCTTACATATTAAACCTTGTATATACTTAAAGTTTACAAAACCTAAAGGTAGTATCCAAAATTATCAATGATGTCATAACTTGATGCTTGATTACTAAAACTTTAAATGGAAACAGTGAAATATTTCCCCTAAAACTTTTCTTTGCAAGCTAGCATCGCATTTAGCATGTTCATGGCATTAACATCATGTAATCCAAGTGCTCTTCTAGGTTCATTCTCTCATTAACCAAACGATAATTGTTAGAGACAATTTACTCCAACAATTTATACACTTCTTAACTCGATATTCTCATAAGAATCCCACCTTATAGCTACGCTAATTTTTATTTCTAATGTGTGGCTCACACCATTAAAAATGGTTTAGCTTAGAGGCCAATTAGGCCAACTATGATGGATATATGAATTTGCATTTTATAAGTCCTTATAACACTCGTTCTATAAATTCTCTCCCTTGAATAGGTAAAAACTAGTGTTGTCATTTCTTAATTTCATGATCATACCAAGTGGAAAGTACTTAGCTAGATTACAACTCATCTTAAGTTATGAATTTGTATGGGTATTGGGAATTTGGCCATGCCTTGATTTTATTTCTAGGTAAAAATGAGAATAATCATAACTTCACAACACTTAATTTGATGGTATCGTAGGTACTTAATATAAACCCCAAAATTAACTATTCGAGGTTTCGATCAGTTGAAAGATCCGATCAAGCCTAAATTATAAAGTAAAGCTGGAAATATTAATAAAATGATCCCGTAAGTTTGAATTTAAGAAAATAAGCAATAGAATAAAAGAATATAAAAATTTCAAATTTTAAGTATATAACTCGTTATTTATCGAAAATGCGTAAAATGCATTCCGATAATTAACGAATCGCTACAGATAAATTATATGTATACTAAAAATCACAAAATAATCTAAATAATATTTAGAAATATTTATTTGTACTATGTATGAATTTACATGTATGTAAAAATACGCGTAATTACATAAAATACGCGAAATGTACTAAAATAATAAGAAATAATTAAATAAAATTCATAATTAATTAAGGAAAAATCATGAAAAATATAAAAAAATGAGGAAAAGTCCAGAAGTGGGGCGTGACAATCAGATATTGAAGAAAAAAAATCAACCAATTAAAATGCAACAAATAATAGTGAAAAAAAAGAGATAAGGCAATTGTCTTGTCTCATTAATATACAATAATTTCCCTAAAGCCCTATAAATAGTAAGAAAAATTCAGAAGCTCATTTGGATAGTTAGAAATCAAAGAAAATTAGGGAGAGGCAAAAATTGAGAGAAAAACCAAAGAAAAAAAAAAGAAAAGGAAAACTGTGTAGCTAGGGCCACAAAGGAGAACCCAGACCTGACACACTCATGGCCATCGACAGTGGCCGGAGCCACCCAAATCGGTGAATTCGATTTCCATCCCGATTTTGTGTAATTTTGTAAAAATAGTAAATATCATTATAAAATTATAAATTTTTTTATTCTGAAATATTTTTATATGTAGTTTTTAAGAAAAATATTATTTTGATGAAAATATGTCTCGTGATGTAGGGTTCCTAAGAAATCGTACAAAACCGAGCATGTTTCGGTTTAGAAATAAATGACCTTAGGAGTGTAGTTTTGAACCCAAAATTTTTGTGTAGATTACTTAGATGATATAGAACAGTGCTATGAAGCTCGTTTTCAAAAATTAACTTTTGAAAATTTTAGATAATTTTTAGGCCCTAAAATGAGGCATAAAATGGGTAATTTAGGGTTAATTAAGTAATTAAATGGTTAATTACTGATTTAGTGAATAACTATGTGTTTTAGGATGTTGAAATCTGATAGAGTATGATACTTGTAGCATTTAGGGTGTTAGATGTAATTATTAGGTTAATTATATAGTAAATAAGTAATATGGAAAAATAGTACATTTTAAGTTAATTTTGTAAATTTGGGTAATTAGGTGTAAAATCTGATTTAGGATGAATTTAGATATTTTGAAACGATAATTAATGTTGAGGGATAGTAATTAGAGTGATAAAAATATTAGATGTGGATTATGTACATAATAAGTAATAGTACATAATACACAAGTATTAGAAATATAATAAATAGAAAATATTATAATAAAAATTGATATTATGATAATAATAAAAATGTACAATAAATCTGATAGGAAACTTGAATTTATTTAATTAGAGGAAAAATGTAAAAATTTCTCATATCAGGAGTGAATTCGGTACACTAATGCGGATTTAAGTGTACCGAGTGAAATAAAATACTGACTAGGGGTAATGATGATATTTAGAAGATCAGAAAGTAATGTGATTAATTTCACATTATGGGTTGAAACGAATTTCTAGGATTCGAGTATAAAACAATACTCAAAAAATCGAACTAAAACCTAATTTATAAATCGATACGAAAACCAAACACGAACCTAACCCCAAACCTAGAATAATTGTAAAAGACTTAAGACCTAGATAATTAGGCATATTAAATCCTAAACAAAATATAACAATAAGCGTTATAGGATAAAATGAACCTATAATAGTTATATGAAAAACTGAAACCACATTTGTGTTATAGGGATGATTGGCGATGGCTTGAGCAAATTGGACCTCGAGTAAGTGAGTGAGGAGTCGAGGTAAGTTGGGATTAATACGATGCTATATTTTGGAGGAGGCTTAATATTATGCTTGGTTGTGCTTGTTAGGTAGTTAGATGTGTGCATGTGCTTGATTATGAGTGATGCTATGATTCTGTCTGTTGTCCTGGTTTGTATTGTATAGTTTGTATGAAATGATCGATCACCCTAAACTGGACCTAATCAAATATACGACCTATAATCATAATCGGGCCTACATGGTAACCCATTAGGGGAACTTAGAACTCTCCGGCCAAATACCGACCCCTTCGAAAGGGATAGCGCAGGATAGTAATTGGTCCCTTCTTCATCCTCAGTCAAACTAAGTGACAGGAGAGGAGGTCGCGGTGAGGGTGAAGTCAATGGTTTGAAGGTAATCGCGGGAGGAGAGAGGTCTCTATTGCATAAACCTAGGTTTGGTTGTAAGCTGTTGCATTAATGGCAACTCCTCAACCCGAATTAGAGCGAGCGCAATTTCTCTAATCTCATGATGGGCGGGATAATGTCGTGCGATGGCATTTGCTTGCACATGCATTGCACTTAATAAGTTGATTTAAAACCTTGTTGTGTTTATGGTATAGTTTTAAGTCCTCCATCTTAACTTACTGAGTTGTGGTTGCTCACATCCCTATAGACGTCGTGCAGATGCTGGCTAAGAAGCGGCATACAATTACTCTAAAGCTAGCAACTGCTGGATCTTAGGGAGTGAGAAAAAACATTGAAGAATAAATACATATTTTTAAGGTCTAAGCTTTTATTTTAGAATTACTTTTCATTTCTAAATAGTATAATAACTAGGAAATATATTACGGAGAATTATTGTAAACTTTAATTGCAATAACTGAATTATAGTGTATATATATATTTCCTCACTTTCTTAGGTCAATGATTTATTTAAATTACAAATTCTTTACTTCAAAACGGGTTAGTTGTGGACGTCTTGTGTAGATCAGGTCTAAGATAGTGCTTGTAAGGCTAAATTCTATCTTAAGATGGTTTACACGGCGGGGTTGTTACGACTCTGCCACTTCGGGGTGTGACAATTAAAAGGTTTGTACAATGAGTATTAGGATCCTTAGTGTTTAGGCACTGAATTAGTCTTATAAGACCAATTGGATCTGTTACGCCCCGAAGTTGCAAAGTCGCAACAGTCCCGCCGTGTAAACCATTCTATGATAGTAACTGGCCTCACAGTGCCTACCATAGAGATAATCTACACAAGGCGTCGACGACTCCTCGCTTTGAAGTAAACAGTTCGATAATGATTATACAATCATTATGATAATTACCACAAAGTTCTATAAAACATAGATATTTATAATAATGTTTACAGAACTTCCCAGGAAGTTTTACATAGTAACTACAGTTTACTAATTTACAAAATAACTAACAGTCTTCAACCTTTAACTACAAGGTCAGTCTAGTTACACATTTGCTAAATAACTTGATTCTCACACCCCTGGCTTCAAAAGGACTAACCTCTGGATAATTGTAGGGCGGCATAGTATTTGAAGAGATTACAAATCAGAACCTGCAAAAAGATCTATAAAGGTATGAGCAACTACAGCTCAGTAAGTTGAATTCGAGACTCATGAATGCATACAAGCACAAACAGGGTTATCAAACAATTATTTTCATGCAATGCAACAATCAAGTGTCATCGCACAACGTAGTCCGGTCCGTTGTGAAATCAGAGAAATTTCACCCGTTCCAATCCGGGTTGAGGAGTTCCATGTTATGCAGCAGCTCACAACCAAACCCAGGCTTGTGTAATGGAACCTCGCTCCTCCCGTGACTACCTTCGAACCATTAACTTCACCCCCGCCGCGACCTCCTCTCCTGTCACTTAGTTCGACTAAGGATGAAGAAGGGACCATTTTGCAATCCTGCGCTATCCCTTTCGAAGGGGTCGGTATTTGGTTGGAGAGTCCTATGATCCCCTAACGGGTTGCAATGCATGACGTTTTCGGTTATTAGGGTCGACTAAGATTAAATGCCGGTTAGCGTGTTCAACAATTTCATACCAATTCAATCAGTCACAAAGTCATTCACAGTACAAATTCCAGCACGAATTCAGATACATCAAGCACATGCGCAAACTATTTACAATCACAATCATATACAAGCCTAAGTCTCCGAGTACTACGAAACTAGTACTCTATTACAATAAGCAATAACCCAACTTACTTGAATCTGCTCGATCGCTCGATCCTCTAATTGTGAGCTGATTTGCTTCTGGGTGTCCTATAATACAAATAGGTTCTTTTAGTACTTATATTTTATGAATTCTTATTCTAATTCATAATATAACTCATTTTCCTTATGTATACCTATAACGTAGTAATGATTCGTTGTGTTCTATTTCGGGGTTCGGCTCCTAAACTAAATTCTAGTTTTAATTCCTAAGTCATAATTAAGCTCGAATCCCAATGTGATATTAATCACATTATGTTTGGGTATTTAAATATCCTATTGGGTCGTAATTTTTGTATTCTAAACTATCCGGTACACGCTAACCCTAATTGAGGTATCGAATTTATTCCCGGTGTGTAAAACTCTTACATTTTGAGATATTTACTTAAAATTAAATGTCATTTTAGATTTATTATTTTTCTGATTTCTATTATAATATTATCTAAATAACCTTATTTTTTTAAATTTATTAATTTACATTTTCACATATTACTAGTTTATTATATTACTTACCTAATTTACCATACTTAGTACCTAAAGGATAGGATCAAGGTTACACTACAGAGATTAACTTCCCTAAACCTCTAATTAAGATTCAAATCAGTAATTAACATCCTAATCACTTAATTAACCCTTAATCACCCAATTTTACCATCATTTTAGGGCTAAAAATTAACTTAAAAATTTCGAAAATTAATTTTAAAAAAATGGCTTCATAGCACTGTTATACATCAAATGAGCATCCTACAGAAAAATTTTGAACTCCAAACTACATCTCTAAGCCTATTTATTTTCCGGTTTACTAATGTTCGGTTTTGAACAATTTGTTAGGGATCCTATATTTCCAGATATAATTAAACTAAATAAATATTTTTCCCTAAATCTACATACAATAAAACATCATAATAACAAGTTTCATAATTTTCTGGGTAAAATAAATAATTTTACAAAATTATACAAAAATCGGGTGAATAAATGACTAACCGGTCTGAAGCTTTTGGGCTGTCCAAACCCGGTCCAATGTTGTCGGCCGGTCCAGGCGGTGGGTCTACTGTATGGTGGTGGTGGTGGTTCGGTCTCAGGTGATGTTGGGTGGTGGTTTTAGTTCACCTTGCTAATCTGCACAGTTTTCTTTTTTTTTTTTTTATTTTCTGGAATTTCTCTCGAATTTTTTTGTGTTTCGATTTTTCTCAGATCATAAACTAGCCAAATGACTTCTGAGAATTTTTTTCCTTATTTATAGACAAATGTAATAATTAATGTGCATTAATTTGATGGGATTTTGCCTCATTTCCTTGATTTTAGGCTTTTTGTTTGTCCAATTCCTATTGGTTAATTTTTTCTTTTCAGTCCACGACCTGATCTTGTTGCAGTTATCCTATTCTGATTTTTTTTTTCTGATTTTTTTATAATTATTTTGTATTTTTCTTTAATTATTTACTTAGTTTTCGGACAATTTTAGTAATTACGCGTATTTTTATCTACAGTAAATACATGTAGGATACACGTGAACATTCCTAAATATTATTTTGGTCATTCTAAAATTTTTAGTATACATATAATTTATCTCTAGTAATTTATTAGTTATTTCATGACACTTTTCGCCTTTTCGGTAATTAATACCTATTATACTTAAAATTTGAAAATTTTATAGTCTCCTATTTTATTACTTATTTTCTTAAATTCAAGTTTACGGGGTCAGTTTTACTAATATTCCTCTCAATAGTTTATAATTTGGGTTTGATCGGATCCTTTAACCGATCACCCTAAACCTTGGGTTCTAAGTTCAACCCTACGGTTACTTGGCTTGGTTTTAGGGCTTACAATTCCACCTCCCTTCAAAAAAGTTTTGTCCTCAAAACTTCTGTATATCTAATTTACACTTAAATGACTAAATACAATAATTGATATACTCTTACTAACCTGGAAGTTAGAAAAGCCATGGATACTGCTTTATCATTGCAGCTTTTGGTTCCCAAGTCATCTCCAAGTCTGGACCTTCATTCCATTGAATCTTCACGTACTCCATATCTCTGTTCCTTAACTTCTGAACCCGGCTATCCAAGATCTTTATGGGTTGTCTCACCAGTTGAAAATTCCTCGTTAACTCCATTGGCTCTATTTCCATTATTGCATTCGGGTTCTTTATGAATCTTCTCAACATGAACACATGGAATACATTATGATAGCCTGATAGACTTGGAGGTAAAGCTACTCGGTATGATACATTGCCAACTTTCTCCAATACTTCAAATGGACCAATGTATCGTGGGCTCAGTTTTCCCCTTGAACCAAACCGTCGGAGTCCTTTGAATGGGCTTATTTTAAGGTAAACATGATCACCCATTTCAAATTCCAATGGTCTTCTCTTCAAATCAGCCCAACTTTTATAACGGTCCTGAGCTTCCTTCATCCGTTGTCGTACAATCTTAATCTTCTCACTCGTTTGATTGATCATGTCTGGTCCAATCATGGCATACTCTTCATGATCCCAATACAGTGGCGATCTGCACTTCCTCCCATATAACGCCTCATAAGGTGCCATCTGTATGGTTGCATGATAACTATTATTGTAGGCAAATTCTATCAACGGTAAATATTTATCCCAATCACCTCCAAAATCCAACACACAAGCTCGTAGCATATCTTCTAAAGTTTGAATCGTTCGCTCAGACTACCCGTCTGTTTGTGGGTGATAGGTTGTACCAAACTGCAACTTTGTGCCCAAAGCTCTATGTAAGCTCTCCCAGAATTTGGATACAAACCGAGAATCTCGGTCAGAAACAATACTCTCAGGAACACCATGTAGCCTTATTATTTCTCGGACATACAGTCTAGCCATCTTTTCCATTGAATCACCAGTCCGATAAGGTAAGAAATGTGCACTCTTCATTAATCTATCCACGACTACCCAAATGGAATCGTATCCAACTTGAGTCCTTGGTAATGCTACTACAAAATCCATAGTAATATGATCCCATTTCCATCGCGATATTTCTAAAGGTTATAATAGTCCACCTGGTCTTTGGTGTTCTGCTTTGACTTATTGGCACGTCATGCATTCAGATACATATTGTGCCACTTCTATCTTCATCCCATTCCACCAATACATAAGTTTTAGATCTTGGTATATTTTATTTCCTCCCGGATGTACAGTATAACCTGTAATGTGTGCTTCGTCCAAAATTTGCTTCTTTATGTCTGCATCTTGTGGTATACATATTCTTCCTCTAAACCTTATTAGACCTCTATCATCCACCTTAAAGTCAGGGTCCTGTCCGTTGCTCACTTTCTCTTTTATCTCTATCAGACCCCTGTCCTCCTCTTGCTTTTGCTTGATTCTCTCTAATAGAGTAGGTTGCAATTCCCAGTTCATTAACTGGCTATTAGGTTCACACCAATCAAACCCAATTTGCATCCTCTCAAATTCATGCACTAATTCATGTTGAGGTGTTAACAATCAGACAACCTGTTCATAATTCTTTCGACTTAATGCATCTGCCACCAAATTGGCCTTTCCAGGGTGGTAATTTATATTCAGATCATAATCCTTAATCAGTTCTAACCACCTTCTTTGCCTTAAATTCAACTCCTTTTGAGTAAAGAAATACTTCAAACTCTTATGGTCAGTGTACATCTCACACCGTTGTCCATAAAGATAATGTCTCCAAATCTTCAAGGCAAACACTACAGTGGCTAACTCCAAATCATGAGTTGGGTAACTCCTTTCATGTGGCCTCAATTGTCTTGATGCATATGCAGCAACTTTTCTATCCTGCATCAATACACAACCTAATCCATTCCGTGAAGCATCACTTTACACATTATAAGGCTTATCCGGATCAGGTAATGTTAATACTAGTGCTGTTACCAATCGTTTCTTCAACTCCTGAAAACTCATTTCACAATCTTCACTCCATTCGAACTTTACATCCTTCTGGGTCAATCGAGTCAACGGTTTGGCAATTTTGGAAAAATCCTTTATGAACCGTCGATAGTATCCAGCCATGCCCAGAAAACTCCTTATCTCAGTCACTGTGGTTGGTTGCTTCTAATCCATTACTGCTTTCACTTTATCCGGGTCTACAGAGATTCCTTCTCCAGAGATAATATGACCTAGAAAAGAAATTCTATCCAACCAAAAATCACATTTACTTAACTTGGCATATAATTGATTCTCTCTCAACTTTTGTAATGCCAATCGTAAATGCTCTGCATGCTCCTCCTTGGTTTTTGAGTAAATCAAAATATCATCAATAAACACCACAACAAACTTATCCAAGTATGGTTGATATATACGATTCATCAAGTCCATGAATACAGCCGGAGCATTTGTTAAGCCAAATGGCATCACCAAAAATTCATAATGACCATATCAAGTTCTAAATGCAGTCTTATGTATATCTTCCGGCTTAACTCTCAATTGATGATATCCTGATTTTAAATCTATTTTAGAAAACACAGTAGCACCTTGGAGTTGATCAAACAAATCATCAATGCGAGGTACCGGATACCTGTTCTTAATGGTAACCTTATTTAACCCCCGATAGTCTATACACAATCTCATAGTACCATCCTTCTTTTTCACAAACAATACCGGTGCTCCCCATTGTGAAACACTCGGTCGAATAAACTTCTTATCCAATAGCTCCTGAAGTTGCTTCTTTAGTTCCTAAAGTTTTATAGGTGACATCCGATATGGAGCTTTCGAAATAGGTTCAGTTCCAGGAACTAATTCTACATTGAAATCCAACTCTCGGGGTGGAGCTAGCCCTGGTAAATCCTCCGGAAATACATCTGGAAACTCATTCACTACTCGTATGTCTGCTACCTTGGGTATTTCCTTTTCTGCATCCACAGCAAACACCCAACAAAATTTCCAATCATCCTCCTTTACTCTTGTCTCAAATTGTTCATCACATATCTCCATCACTGATAAATTCAACCTATTTCCACCAGCTTTTCCTTGAAATATTGTTTCTCTATCATTAAGATTGACAATTTTATTCCTACACTCCATAATAGCTTTATTCTTTGACAACCAATCTATTCCTACTATGACATCGTACCCTTGTAGAGGTAATATCACAAGACTTATAGGATACTCTTTCTCTTGAATTTTTATCCTACCATCGGCTACTACTTCTCGTGTTGTTACCTTCTCCCCAGTCGGAGTTCTAACTTTATAAGTTACATTAATAGTAACTATACTAATCTCTTGTTCATTTACAAATTTCTGACTTGCAAAGGAATGAGATGCACCAGTATCAAACAGTACAAAAGCAGGTTGTCCATTTATCAGCACATGTCCTGGAATGTACTATTACTACGGTTACCAACTACATTAACATTTATAAATCTTAAAATGCAAAGATTTCAATTTAATTCACAATTAGAATTATTATGAAAATAAATAGTCTGAGTACATACCAGTTACAAGTCCTTCATCATTTTCTTCTTCCACTCCCATGAGCTCCTCAACATCATCATGGTAGTACTCTTCCATAAAATCTGAGAAATCCTCATTCTCCTCAATTTCCATGTCCTCCAGGGCAAAGATACGAGCAGGTGCAGTAGTGTTATCAACACCTTCTGTTCGCTTAGCTCCTTGTACAAACTGTGGACAATACCTGGAGAAATGTCCCCTTCTACCACACTTATTACACTTTATTAATTTCATCTTAGGACATGCCTTCAGCACATGGTTTGAATCTCCACATATGAAACGTTTTCCCCTAAGCTGAACACAATTTCTTGGAAAATGATTTGCACCACATTTCCAGCACTTGACATTTCCATCCTTGTCATAAAAGCTCAAATTAGGTACTGATTGCGCTGGGTTACTAGCCAGAGTTACTGGTCTCCTTCTCTTCTGCCCAGAACTGCTACTGGAGGCACCAGGATATGCTCTCTTAAATGATGTACCTAGTCGATATCCTCTATTGATCTTTTGACTCCACATTGCTTGCATCCTCACACGATTGTCTTCTAATTGTCTTGCCTTATCTACACTTCATTGTAAGTGGTAAAACCGTAACCCAACATCTTACAACACATTGTGGGGTCAAATCCAGTAAGGAACAAATCCTTTTTCAACTCAACATTATCCCGGTATGAGCCAGGTACATATTGTAATAATCTATTGAATTCAGTCTCATACTGGGTTACACTCATACCTCCCTTCTTCAGTTCAAACAAATCTCGCACCATTCTGTTTTGAACACTATGGGGAAAATACTCATTCCTGAATTCCTCCTTAAGTTGTTGCCAATCAATGTTATTTCCAAGTTGTCTTGCTCTCGAGTCCCACCATACTCTCGCAGCTAACTTTAACATAAATGTACCATAAGATAACTTTGGGGATTCAGGGACTCTAAAAGCCTCAAAACTCCGTTCAACTTGGGCTAATCAGTCATCAGCTACATCTGGCCTACCCATCTCCCCCTCAAAATAACAGTTGGCTTTTATAAACTCAGGAAGTTTATTTACCTCTTGAGGTCGCTCTATTCGTTGTTCAACTTCTTGGGGTCTTCTGTTTCCCACATTACCACCAGTCATAAGATGTTGAATCAACATTCCTTGCTGTCTCATCATCGTATGCATACTGGCAATTATTTGCCCAATAGGCATGTTTTCTTGTGGAGGCGGCAAAGGTAAATATTGTCTATGTTGTTCTCTTGGTGGTGATGGTGCTCGTGGCGGAGGGTTTTGATTCCCTTCAGTTCCTCCTTGACTATTCCCGTTTCCAGCTTCAGCCATAATCACTTACTAGTTTAACTTATAATCCTGCATTCATATCTATCTATAAGTTATCCCTACTTTTGTTTAGAGAATATTTATAAATAAATAAATGCTTACAATATGTACTCATATCAAATAGTAATGACAATAGTATTAAAGTCAACGTACTTAGAAATCTAACTTTCACTGTATATTTCATTCAACCTTACATCATTACTATTACAATCTTCAAAACAAAAGATACAACTCGATAACTTTCAAATACATACATCAAATTTACAACTCGATTACATCGTTCTTTACATAACTTCGTACAGACTCGATCTTTACAACTGTACAAGATAAAAGGTTACATCAACTGACTACATCAAACTTACTTACAACGTACATCTAACTTGATCCAGAAGCTACAAAATACATCAAAAGTAAAAAAAAAAAATACATCAAAAGTCAAAATACATCAAAAGATCCTAAAATACATTAATTTCCATCAAAATTGCTACTGGATCATATCCGAAAATCTACCTAACTAAACATGTCAGTCATCCAACTAAACTAATCCTCCTCTGAATCCGTAGCAGCTACATCATCAAAGGGATCATAATCCATATGGCCTCCAACTGAATGGTCCTCATGCTCACTCTCTGATGCAGAGTCTATATATATTATCTCTAGAGTCTCAGGGATCACAATCACCTCATGTACTTCATCATTATCCGACTCAACTGGATTACCAGCTCCTACTCCAGCTATCCCGGTGTCTGCAATCACCTGCATGAGCAAGGCATGTAGGTCTACACCGGGTTCATCCTCGTTTTCCTGCTCCTCTTCAGGGTCTTCTTCTGGATCTTCTTCCTCTGGGTCCTCCTCAGGGTCTTCCTCTATCTGAACTCCATCCTCTTGGGGTTCAACTGGAGGTGGGTTTTCTGGTGGTGGTCCTGGTATCTCAGGTTCAGGTTCAGGACTAAAGTTCAATGGTATCTCTATACCATCCCCAGCAGGCTCGGGAAACTGTGGAAACTAATCAATGATCCTTGGTGGGTACTGTCTAGGAATGTATGGGATGTCAGTAGGGTTGTGTGCAATACCGACAGGTTATGGTCTCCCATCCTCTAACCTAGCAGGAAAATATCGTAAGGGCATCATCAGGGTTATAATTCCCTCCTTCTCCAACCATCTCTGCTTAAAGGCTGCTATAGCGGTGTATCTATTATACTGGGGGCCTAAACTCGTCTCCATCCATGCCCACTCATCCTTCCAGCTATAGCACATCCGATCATGAAACTTATTGATAATCTCATCAACTGTCCTAAATATATTCCAATCAGCTAGTTCCATCAGTAGCCATTGTAATTTAACCCTATAATCAATGGGAGATACTTCTCCATTCCATCCAAATCGTATCCAACTATGAATCAGTTCTCCCCTTCGACCCTGTAAGTATATTTAAACCAATTAATATTTCCTATGTTAAAGATTAAGGTTACTTATGTTATACAATCTTTTATCACCCACTTAGTATTACCCACTCTCAATATTCCTAAAATGTCTATTTCTTTTAAGGTATGACGCTTCAAAGCGAGTTTACTAAAACTACGCTCTGATACCAACCGAAAACTATTGCGCCCCGAAGTCGCAAAGTCGCAACAGTCCCACCGTGTAAACCATTCTATGATAGTAACTGGCCTCACAGTGCCTACCATAGAGATAATCTACACAAGGCGTCGAGGATTCCTCGCTTTGAAGTAAACAGTTCGATAATGATTATACAATCATTATGATAATTACCACAAAGTTCTATAAAACATAGATATTTATAATAATGTTTACAGAACTTCCCAGGAAGTTTTACATAGTAACTACAGTTTACTAATTTACAAAATAACTAACAGTCTTCAACCTTTAACTACAAGGTCAGTCTAGTTACACATTTGCTAAATAACTTGATTCTCACACCCCTGGCTTCAAAAGGACTAACCTCTGGATAATTGTAGGGCGGCATAGTATTTGAAGAGATTACAAATCAGAACCTGCAAAAAGAATCTATAAAGGTATGAGCAACTACAGCTCAGTAAGTTGAATTCGAGACTCATGAATGCATATAAGCACAAACAGGGTTATCAAACAATTATTTTCATGCAATGCAACAATCAAGTGTCATCGCACAACGTAGTCCGGTCCGTTGTGAAATCAGAGAAATTTCACCCGTTCCAATCCGGGTTGAGGAGTTCCATGTTATGCAGCAGCTCACAACCAAACCCAGGCTTGTGTAATGGAACCTCGCTCCTCCCGTGACTACCTTCGAACCATTAACTTCACCCCCGCCGCGACCTCCTCTCCTGTCACTTAGTTCGACTAAGGATGAAGAAGGGACCATTTTGCAATCCTGCGCTATCCCTTTCGAAGGGGTCGGTATTTGGTTGGAGAGTCCTATGATCCCCTAACGGGTTGCAATGCATGACGTTTTCGGTTATTAGGGTCAACTAAGATTAAATGCCGGTTAGGGTGTTCAATAATTTCATACCAATTCAATCAGTCACAAAGTCATTCACAGTACAAATTCCAGTACGAATTCAGATACATCAAGCACATGCGCAAACTATTTACAATCACAATCATATACAAGCCTAAGTCTCCGAGTACTACGAAACTAGTACTCTATTACAATAAGCAATAACCCAACTTACTTGAATCTGCTCGATTGCTCGATCCTCTAGTTGCGAGCTGATTTGCTTCTGGGTGTCCTATAATACAAATAGGTTCTTTTAGTACTTATATTTTATGAATTCTTATTCTAATTCATAATATAACTCATTTTCCTCATGTATACCTATAACGTAGTAATGATTCGTTGTGTTCTATTTCGGGGTTCGGCTCCTAAACTAAATTCTAGTTTTAATTCCTAAGTCGTAATTAAGCTCGAATCCCAATGTGATATTAATCACATTATGTTTGGGTATTCAAATATCCTATTGGGTCGTAATTTTTGTATTCTAAACTATCCGGTACACGCTAACCCTAATTGAGGTATCGAATTTATTCCCGGTGTGTAAAACTCTTACATTTTGATATATTTACTTAAAATTAAATGTCATTTTAGATTTATTATTTTTCTGATTTCTATTATAATATTATCTAAATAACCTTATTTTTTTAAATTTATTAATTTACATTTTCACATATTACTAATTTATTATATTACTTACCTAATTTCCCTAATTAACCATACTTAGTACCTAAAGGATAGGATCAAGGTTACACTACAGAGATTAACTTCCCTAAACCTCTAATTAAGATTCAAATTAGTAATTAACATCCTAATCACTTAATTAACCCTTAATCACCCAATTTTACCATCATTTTAGGGCTAAAAATTAACTTAAAAATTTCGAAAATTAATTTTAAAAGAATGGCTTCATAGCACTGTTATACACCAAATGAGCATCCTACAGAAAAATTTTGAACTCCAAATTACATCCCTAAGCCTATTTATTTTCCGGTTTACTAATGTTCGGTTTTGAACAATTTGTTAGGGACCCTATATTTCCAGATATAATTAAACTAAATAAATATTTTTCCCTAAATCTACATACAATAAAACATCATAATAACAAGTTTCATAATTTTCTGGGTAAAATAAATAATTTTACAAAATTATACAAAAATCGGGTGAATAAATGACTAACCGGTCCGAAGCTTTTGGGCCGTCCAAACCCGGTCCAATGTTGTCGGCCGGTCCAGGCAGTGGGTCTACTGTATGGTGGTGGTGGTGGTTCGGTCTCAGGTGATGTTGGGTGGTGGTTTTAGTTCACCTTGCTAATCTGCACAGTTTTCTTTTTTTTTTTTTTTTTATTTTCTGGAATTTCTCTCGAATTTTTTTGTGTTTCGATTTTTCTCAGATCATAAACTAGCCAAATGACTTCTGAGAATTTTTTTCCTTATTTATAGACAAATGTAATAATTAATGTGCATTAATTTGATGGGATTTTGCCTCATTTCCTTGATTTTAGGCTTTTTGTTTGTCCAATTCCTATTGGTTAATTTTTTCTTTTCAGTCCACGACCTGATCTTGTTGCAGTTATCCTATTCTGATTTTTTTTTTTCTGATTTTTTTATAATTATTTTGTATTTTTCTTTAATTATTTACTTAGTTTTCGGACAATTTTAGTAATTACGCGTATTTTTATCTACAGTAAATACATGTAGGATACACGTGAACATTCCTAAATATTATTTTGGTCATTCTAAAATTTTTAGTATACATATAATTTATCTCTAGTAATTTATTAGTTATTTCATGACACTTTTCGCCTTTTCGGTAATTAATACCTATTATACTTAAAATTTGAAAATTTTATAGTCTCCTATTTTATTACTTATTTTCTTAAATTCAAGTTTACGGGGTCAGTTTTACTAATATTCCTCTCAATAGTTTATAATTTGGATTTGATCGGATCCTTTAACCGATCACCCTAAACCTTGGGTTCTAAGTTCAACTCTACGGTTACTTGGCTTGGTTTTAGGGCTTACAAGATCAATATAGATTTAAATTTCAAATTATTCACACTTATCACAAGTGGTTAAGTACCAATTGCATTAAGGATGACATGATTTCCACTCCCTGTACCATCTCATTCCTATTGTTTCCTTTATTTAGAACCTTCCTATATTCCATTTTGCTCTCTAGATTAAGTGTTCTCAAGATTAGTAAATTGATTTTATAGTCTCTGAATTGACTCTATGCATATATATGCAAATCACATGCATGGAAATACTAAGGGACATAAGAAATGCATACTATATTAA
The DNA here is from genome assembly GCA_024138005.1 of Lumnitzera racemosa. Taxonomy (NCBI): domain Eukaryota; kingdom Viridiplantae; phylum Streptophyta; class Magnoliopsida; order Myrtales; family Combretaceae; genus Lumnitzera; species Lumnitzera racemosa. The sequence continues at coordinate 116,366,658 of JAMXBC010000002.1, forward strand.
ACTATGACTTCCTTCTTCAAGTGTCTTCAAGTTCTAACTTACTTAATAAAAAGATGGACACCCGTAATATATCAAAATATCCTTACTTAATAGTATAAGATATAAATTTAGTAGGATACATGTATGCAAAAATGACAGTAAAATCTCACTTAAAAGGCAATAACTTTTTCATCTTTTCCTTAGTAAACCAATAAAAATATTCAAAACTTTATATATGCAGGGGTATTGGGTATAAATGCAAGTGTTACGTATGTACCACGTGTGAAGTCGTGTTACACATGATTAGGGAAATGATTTAAGTAATTTACACGAGATGCTTAGGAGAAAAGTGTAGGGAGGAGTAGTAAATGATCTTAATAAGGCTCTAACATATATGGTGACAGGTGGAGGAGCATAATGGCATCAAACCCCAAGATTAATAAAGAACGAGGTGGTGTTCTTGATGTATTTGAGTGTTTAATCTTTGAGGTAAAGTTCCGACAGAGTAATAGCGTTAATAGGGGTTTTTCTTCTATCTACATGAGGAAATGAATAGGATATTTAAGCCTTTTATATATGGATATTAAATGGGCTTTTTTCATGAGTTTAGGTCTAAATAAAAAGTTTTATATTTCATTATTGTGAGTAAAATCAAGAAAGGTTCGATCAAAAAAATCGATTCCATAGGCTTTATTCTAAGCTCATTATGTCAAATTTTTCTTGATTATCTTGATAATTTATGGATTTGGCTCCTCAGGTCTTGTCACCTTATCTCGAGGAGTTAAATCCATTTAATCAATAGGTTTGAAGCTCAATATTAAATTTAATCCTCTTCAGTATATAAACAAGTAGGAAAAGAGAAATCAAATTGAATAAGGTGTTAAAAGCATACTCTTCGGCAACATCAAACACGTGACAACGTTTTGCTAGGATAGTGCAACTCGAGTTACTGCAAAAACTAAGAACGTGGTTTTCTTTTTAAACATGAAGTATTGCACCCACTTGGAGTAAAGCGATTGACTACTAAGCTCTAGAAAACGATTAATATATCCAACGATCGAATCGAAATTTTGCAGATGAATTAAAGTTTTAAATAACTATTCAACTAAATGGGATTTACAATGTCATGCTTGACTTAACTCGTAGAGGTTGATAATCTAGCATTCGGTTCATAAGCATATTATGGCTCTCAATCGTTCACGAAAATGTCAACTACTCTCACTCGAGTAATAGTAAACCTAACTTGAAACTTAATGCTCTAACTTTCATTGAGTATTGATAAAAGAAGAGAATTGTTTTAAGCTATTTAGTACTTTTCATCCATATATACTTAGTGTTACCAAATTCTAAATTATCAACTTGCTTTTGGATGTTGTTTTTGGTATACACTCTTTAAAAATTGGCCATGTTTAAGTAAATGTAACTGAATACAAAATCTTAGTAAAAACCCCTTAGTTTTTAGGGACTTATAAAACCCATTGAACATACCAACCTGATAGCAACCCAAGTACCCGCTATGAATTTGTTACAAAACCTTCATAGCGGCAAGAATTCTCAAAGAATCCTTAACAGACCATGTGCATCCTAATCTTTCACTTCAATCACATTTATGGCCTTCTTATAAAGGTGCCAAGTGTTCTATTTTGTCAATTTATTTCTATGGAATATGGCTTTACATTATTGACCATGGTTCCGGATCCAACATACACAACAAAGTTGATTCAGATTTGAAAGAACACTAGAACATATTCAATTTCTAAAAAGAAGTATCCAGTTCTCCAGCTAAATCTGAAAGTTGCTTTAAAATTGACTAACGCTGCTTCTTGTGATATAACCTAATCTGCCGCCTATTTATTCATGTCCTTCCTCATCTATCGATTTCAATAGTGATCAAAGCCTTCTGGTTGAAATAATTCGAATCTTCTTGGGATATATATAAACTGGCACTTGTAACTTTGCCTATAATCCAACTTGAGGAATGGTAGTAGACCATTCATACAGCGCCAGACTATTTCCTTTCGGTGTATTAGGGTTCCCATTTGAGAGAGACAACTGATATAATCTTTTTTTTTTTTTTTTCATTTATCCGTTTAACAGAATTCTTAAACTAATTCACGAAAATGGTCTCGAGTGGCTACTCAAATGCATTAAGGAACTTTTGTAAGAGCATGTAAAACCATCTTTGGAAAAGGAATTTTCTATCTTACAAGTCTAAGAATGTCTACTCTTCTTACTTACTAGGACAATTATATGCATTCAAAAGTACTACTATTAATATATGAGGAAAAAAAAAATAAAAAAAAAACAGAAATAAATTTTAAGATTATATGAATGGGAGAAAACTTGTTATAAGGTAATTGGTTTGGATCGTTTTGATTATTCTATTATTTGCAACTCAGTTATTAGCAAACTGCATAGAATCGGTTGTACGAAAATTCCCTTGGAATGGTTGTAAATTTTCAAGTAAACCTGCAAAACAGGATGTAAGGACTATCTCAACAGACATGTACGACCTATCTTGCCTTGTGTACAATCATTAATTAACTAGAAACATGTAGCATGTAGCAAAGAAAAGGAATGAGAGAGAGATGAAAAAAATAGTATAAAGAGTTGAATTGTTTGATATATGGTTTGAAGTACTTAGGTCATTATGTATAGATTATTTTGGAAATAGAACATCGACAATAATAGTAGGATTGAATAATAAACTACGCAATGGATAAGTGGCAACAAGCAAATAGATGAATTAATTTGATGGTCAATTGAATTACTTAATGCTAAAATATGAACATTGTAACATTTATACGGCGCTAAATAGGTATATTATGAAGGTTTTGTTAGGGTTGTTTGGAGAATGAAACTAAACTATGAAATGAGTCGTAAATTGAGATTGTTTTAAAATTTTTATTTCGTTTGCAGTTCAGTTTATAATGTCTAAATATTTCACAATTTGATTTAGGGGATTGAATCGAATTAAACCACTGCAACACAAATTAAACTATTTATTAATTACAAAGATAAAGGAAATGCAGTATTATCATTTTTGAATGCCAAAAAAATAGGTTTAACCTAACAACCTTATGGTGGAAAGGGGGAAAAGAGGGGGGGGGGGGGGGGGGGGGGGGGGGGGGGGGGGGGAATTTACTCTTATAGTCACAACTCTACCACTCCTTATTCATTGCACTCTCACGAAGACGAATCTTATCAAACTAAACTCTTACTTTCTATTCACACTTCATTGAGTTTAGTTTTGTCATTTTATCTCTATCCCAATTCTTCAAACTCTCATAATCTTGCGGTTGTCTCTTAATCTCTCCCCAATACCTAAATTGGGACACTAAGGTGTTTCGTGAGTGTAGAGTTCTTTTTTCCGTAATTCTGTTGGTTTTCATATGTGTATATATAATCGTAGTTCACTTGTTATTTATTTATTTATTTTTACCTTGAAATTTTGCATCAAACTATATAAGTAAAAATCACAATAATGATAGATGAATAGAAGTAGTGGAAACTGTGTTGAACAACTAAGTGCTTTTTAAGAGTGGTTCATACTGAATCTAATCGAGTTAAATTATATTTAAAATGGTTTAGTTCAAAATTTTAAACCATTAAAAATGGTTGAATTTATTATGAGTTTAAATGGATCCATTTAAAATATAATTTTATTCTAACCCTTGAATGGAACCAAATTGAATAGAACCATGAACTGTTGAAGAATTTGTGCAGCATGAGCTTAAAAAGTTCTATTTTTGGGTCATATTTCTTTAAATGGACAAAAAAAAAAGAAAAAGAAAAGAATTCTCCATAGAAATCCACGATGAAGCTTTCTTTAGAATTTAACTACATTCTCAGGTTCGAAAAAGAAAAATGTATCATTACAGATACTCCATCAGCTAAAGGATTTTGGCCAAGTGTTAAGGGTAAAATTTAAAGAGAAAATAAAATTCGATTTACAATCCCACCCTCCACTCCAAGGTGGTTAGTGAGATTAGAACCATCAAATTTGGTACTTTTTAAACCTATCATATTATTTATTTCCTTCATCAGAAAATGTCTATATATATATATATATTAAAATTATATGTGCCTTGTTTCTTTCTTTTATTTATTTTAATTATCTAAGGGTTTATTTAGAGGCATATGTAGGAAAACCTTATGACCTGCCTGCCTGCCCAATAAGAACGAAAATAAGTTTATCTACTTGTACACGTGTTATGCATCAACTGATAAGATCGATCTTACTTGGAATCATAGTGCAGAAAGAACACTATCAAACGTGTCGTCATACGTTCGATTGGGGAGAGGGACATCGTGGAGTAGTAGTACTAAGAGCAACTTTATCCCGTGGTTGATTGTGATGGAAGTTCCTAAAAAGCCTTGGCCAGAAATCCATATGCCACCTTATGTTCTGTTGGTGGCAATACTCAACGATCAGGATGGATGGATTATTATTATTATTATAACTCAAAACAAAAATGATTTCTGTCTCATCTGATAAAAGCTCTAACGGGTGGGACTCATCACCATCTGCCAGGACCACAACTCATGCTTTTACTGCACTATAAAACTTGGGGTGTCTATTTTGGTCTCCCGTCTCCTTCACCACCATAACAACTTTGTCTGTTATCCTATGATCTTATGCTTATTTGCTTGATGCTTGTAGAGATTCCATCTCAGCTTTTGAAGTTTGCATGTAATGATACGAATGCTTGTCCCGTACAAAGACGTTTTAGCATGTCTCTATGATTGCATTTTCTGCGAGTGTGTTTATGTATATCTATGAGTTTTATATGGATTAGGAATATATAAGATCATAGACAATTTTAGTGTTATACTTACCAATGTGTTCATGATCGGGGTTGGGAATATATAGTTACGAATCTCTACATAAAATAACAACTAAAATTTACGAAGTATACAGAAAATGACGAATCCTAAAAGAAACCTACTCCATTTTTAAGTAATAATAATAAAAATAAAATAAAATAAAAAATTATAGGGATACTCAGTAGAGTTTTTCTTAAGTCTCCTCATTTTTTCCGTTTATGCGCATATAGTTCATAAATGTCATATATTCTCTTTTAACTTTTTTCCAGTAAAATTGCAATCAAACTTAGTACTCAGTAACATTCTTTCTGTTCGTAGGATGATGATAATTTATTACAAAGTTATCCATAAAGGTCCACATTTTTTTTTTTTTTCTGTAAAATTGCAAGTTTACATAGAACATTTTGTAGTGTCTTTTCTTCTCCCCAAATCTACTCTTTAATTACTTTGGAATATTCAACAAAATTCCATAAAATTATTTTCCATGTAATTTTTCTCTTTCTTTTTCTTTTTTTGTGACTTGACTTTTTTCTCAAAACCCAGATAAAGGTTGGTATCTTGATTTTTACCGGCGTACTTTAGACTGATCCGATTATGATATTTAATATAGAAATCACGAGTAAAATACTAAAATAAACAGCAGAGTTATGTGCGCGCGTTTATGCGTCTTATAAATATAATCAATTTATACTTGTTTTCAATAATGCCAAATTTAAGGGAACTCATAAATGGATCGAAAGGAAAAAGAAAAAAAATCAATTATACACTTATACTACAAATAAAAACATATAGATAAGATGGAATCAAAGGTTTTACGTAATTGCCCCAAAAAATTAGATACATTACAAAATGAGAAATTTAATGAAAAAAAAAAAATGCAAATTTTAGTCGATTCTTATTCGTTACTGGTCATGTTACATCGTCTAAAGGTGGTATTACGCGGAACGCCTTCCACCAAATTTTCACAAGATGGTGACGGAAGGAGAACTTATTCAATTTATCTTATATGCATTTGAGAGATTCTGTAATGGGACTGAAGCTCTGCACAATAATGGCTTTCATAAAACCATTGCAAGTGTATAATTTCCAGATTCGTTTTTATGGAACCATTATTCATCTCATCAACGTCGGAATCATATCGTGCTGCATCAATATTTGGATAATATTTGTTCGTTTATATTTCGAATCTCCAGCTATCAATTAATTTTAAGTTTTGAATTTTTGTGATGGTTAGTATATGATAGGCTAGAGTTTCACGATGACTGAATGTATTCTTTCGACGATTTTGTACATACCTTGTTTAACAAGGGTTGAAGCTCAAGTTATTCAAATATTTGGGATATATAGTGGGTTGGGTTTGATTCCTTCAATGGTGTGAGAAACGTTTTAAGTACGAGTCATATAAATTGGAGAGGGTATGGAAAAGGAAAGTCGCAACGGTTATGCAAATTATGAACAAATTTTCATTACATTTTTGCTTAAAACCCGTACCACTCGCGTGTGTTACGGTATGAATGTCAAAGTCAAATCCCAACGAATGTGTAAAGGTCACATTTTATAAATATATCTGGGAATTTTTAGCAGACCAGTAAAAAATTTGGAGAATTACAAAAATTAATTTGTTGCAACAACACATGCCGGCTACAGCAACCCCAAAATTTGGTATCTAAGAGTTTTTCTTTTCTTTTTTTTTCTTTTTTTTTTCTTTTTAGTTTTTTACGACCAGAATTAACATGTAAATCTGAGGATAAACTGATAAAAGGAGAAGGGACCTCTTGTTTTGTAAATAATTCGTTAAAAATCATCCATCCTACCATTATTCATAAACCCAATTCACGATTGAATGACTTTTTAAGAACAGAAAGAAATAATTGATCAAGTCCATAGATTTACTTAGTTGGTAGCGAACAAACGCTATGCAAGTGTTTGATGTAAAAGTATCGATGTTTTTAGAACAATCTAGCAAAATCCTCGCTACAAGAAAGAGCTCTCAAAGCTCATGTCATAGAGCTCTTGCAGCTTAGAGTTCACTTTCCAAGCTCATGTCACAGAACAACAAGAAAGAGCTCTCTAAGCTCCTGTTAAAGAGTTCTTGCAACTTGGAATCTGCCATATGAATTTTCATTTTACTTTTTCAAATAAAATATCATTTTTTTTAAAATCGTCTAAAATTATAAAATCTATTATGCTGCACCAAGTATTATGGCATGAAAATGAATGAGCTCATAGGAGGTTGTGTCACTTCTTTACCGGGTGAGCCCTTATGCATCACTGATGGGAGATACATTGGAAGGATCAGGTATCGACTGTTGTGGCTATCCATCGAGCAACCTTATATACATATTTTCTTGTGGGGGGTAGGCGTTGGGGCCAATCGCTATGTCAAGACATGAAACCTAAAGGAGATAATATTGAGGCTACCAAAACTATCAAACTACATCTATTATCACTTGTCAAATCTTGATATTTACAAATCATTCATTAATTTTATTTGAAGAAAGCATTTTAGTAGAAAGTCTAAAAAGCTAAAATCATAATAAGTAGTTTGGTCCCAATCTAACATCAAAGTACAAAAGTTCATCATCTAATAAGTAGCAGCAGAAATAAAAAAGAAATTGGTGATACTCCAACCAGCATCATCTTAGTCCTTGACACAAAAATCCTATCTAAGCTTATCACATAAATCATCAACAAATCGACCAAAACCTGAAATAACTAATCTCAAAAGGGTAAGACTCAAAACCCATCACATAGTAGCAACACAAGCACAATAGGCCACACCATATGCATACTTAATTACAATGTAGCAAATAAGATCCATTAAAGTTGATTATTTAGAGATATCAAACAATACAATTTAAGCATATTGAAATTTAATGTAACTTATGACTCTAAACAAACACTATTAGGGATGAGGATGGTCCTCCTACTATAGTAAGTGATTGAGTGTTGATGATGATAGCTAGCTAAATACATCGAAACAACATACCATATCGAAACAACAAAAACAAAAGTAATAGTCTCATCAAGACATTACTATCGAATTAGCCACCAATGAACCCGATCTATCTATAATGTATTATTCATTGGTTTCATAACCTTAACTAATTCCCATTATAACTCTTTCCCTTATTCATTGATTACCCGCCAAGCCATATCATGTCTTAAGCACCTAACTATCATATTATCCTAAGAGTATAACTGTTAGAGGTAACATAGTCTAAGGTTGTCATCCATCGAACAAACTTGACCACGTACAAGCAAGTTACACCTCATTTAGCAAAGTTTATATTAAGTCTAGTTTATGAAATCACAAATACACACATCATGAAACAGCAACCATGAACCTGAAGTCCTTATGACCTAAGATGTTAATTTAGTCTTGAAGCTGAAAAATTGTATAAATATGCAATAGGAAGGTATCCATCATTATTCCCAAACTCAAAAAATTGTATAAATATGCAATAGGAAAGTATCCATCAATGTTTATTCAACTTAATATTCAAGAAAATCATATATTCAATTTCTATAATAGATCCAGGATTAGGTACTTTATGAAGTATTAGTCATTAAGGAAAACAATTAATTTACTTGAGGAAAACAAGAGTTATACTTTAGGTCTAGTTTAATGGGAACCCGAACCTCTCATCCAGTTGTTTTGACTTCTCGTCCCATCACCCGAGCTCAACTCAAAGGTCTATAGGGCTTAGTGAAGAGAATTCTCACAAAGAAATCGGTTGAAGCAGAGTCTATATACATAGAAGGTCTATTTTACATCGATTCCTAACTTACACCAATGTCCTTACTCTCGTTCAAACTATTGAGCCGGTTAATGACATGATGTGGAATAGCATGAAAACTCGCTTTAACTTCTTCTTAGACCTCTCTTTTGACCTTTCTAACAACTTAAGTATATCATTAAACAACTTAAGTAATGCTCTAGGGGAAATTTACGCCTTATTCTATGGTTTACTATACCTAAGCTGACCTATTTACCATCCTGTTGATATTAATAACCTAGATAGTTTTGATGCCTACTTTGCCTCCACAAGAGATTTTGCTAATGTATTATTCCCATTCATTTCTGGCTATGCATCCTAATTTTCACTGTGTATTGGAAGATATTCTTTTTGTATTTTAGCCTTTTGCCCCTTTTGTGTAGTCTTAGGTAGTTATTGGAATGATGTGACTTTTTTGTAATTTGAGCTTTCCTCTTTTTGCATTAGAAGCTTACTATATATAGATTTTAAACACTATAACGGAGTCATCTTTGGTCATTAATATTGAATATTCCTCTTATTACACTCTTATCAAGCTGAGTAGTGAGGGCTTTTGGCAAGTGAATATTAGTCTAAAACTTGTAAATCATATCAAGCTAAGGATTAAGCTGTGTTGGGTTCCTATGGCATGTCATATCCCTCAATGTTGTTCACAAATTTGTTGCATCTTGTTCATTCCTCTATTTATTCTTTATAATATCTTGAAGGACCTATTAACCTCTTAGTAAGCCCTAGAGATTACTTTATCTCCTAAGCACATTATATAAACCTAGTATCATAGCTCAAGGTCTCGATTGAGGGTGATGAGTGAACTATAGTGTATTTTTGTAACTAAGTAAGTGAAGTGTCACTATTGGTGTATTGAAAGAAGTATTGGTGTGATTGGATAGTGTTTGTGTTTTGTTTGAGGTCATTAGATAGTCATAGTTATGTTTGGGTTGTATAGTAGTTGTTATCTTATTACTCTTGTTATTGTGAGTTAGTTGTGTCATTCTGAGTAATAGCAATCTTAGGTTGTATTACTTATTGTGTGTATTTGTTGTTGATTTGAGTGGTAATGACTATATAGATTCAGTAGCTAAGAATGTCTAACCCAAGTATTAAGGGAGGTATTATGGATGCAGAAAGTGATGTACATGGTTAAGGAAGACAGCGGTAGCAAACCTATGTATCAGTAATGGAATGATTTAAGACTTAACGGTCATTATAACGAATTAAGACGTAACTGTACAAAAGTTGGTTGAAGCTCGACTTGTTGGTGCCTTATATGTTGATAATCGAGCTATTCTTGATAGATATGGTAGGCAAGGAGCTAAAGTCTGCGTAAACATGCTATTTGCTAAGAGAATGTGCACCCAACTAGAAATGATCAAGTTGGAGGATTTGATAGAAGGGCTTAAAGAAGAATAGAAGTCGATGAAGTAGTTGAAGAGGATGATAGTTTCTATAAATTTAAGGAGGGAGGAACCCTAGCTGCTAGGGCATGGATAAAGTTAAGGTACGAATATTGAGCTTCTCTAGAACTAGAAATGACAACGAATATCTTGTATGGAAAGAGAAGGTTGAGAACATATTTGATTATTATGAGTGTTTAAGAGTTCGTAAAGGTGTGCTTGGTTACATTAATTTTTGGGTTATGCAGTGATGTGGTGGAAAAACTTGCCGAAGTGGGGCTCGAACTTGGACTAAGTTGAAGTGAGTAATGTACAACAGGTTTATACCCAATCACTATGAGTAAAATACTTTCAAGAAACTTTAAGAACTTTCAATTGCTTATGATTAGGTATGATGTTGAGGAACTTAAAGTCATACTCTTTTTAGATTCATCTCCATGCTAAAGTATGACATAGGGAATGTTGTTGAGCTCTAAAGAATAGATTCCATAGATGAGGCAATTTGAGTTGCGTAACGACTAAAGAGAAGAGGCATAACCAACCTAGCTAAGTTGTCATGGTCTTAGTTGCATTACAAAGTCGACCTGTTTACGAATGAACTTAATCTAGCATATAAGTTGACTATTGAGGTCTTATTACGAAGCACATTGAAGATCCTCAAGGAAAGGTTAAGATGACTGAGCCTAAGCCAGGAAGGAAGATAGGTAAAGTTTTGGACAAATGACTAAAGAGATTAAGTGTTTCAAGTGTCTTAGCTTTTGACACATGGCTTCTTAATGTCCAAACGAATGTGTAATGATTCTTAAGGGTGAAAAACCCTAGATAGAAGTTGAAAGTGCTAATGAAGAAGAGCTTACAATAGAGGCCAAAGAGAAGGGAGATGTCCTTGAAGAATTTTATGATGACCAGGAGGCTATAATGCAAGCTAAGTAGGACTAGTACTTAAGTGAGGTAGTTCAATGAGTGCTCAATACTACCCGTTTGAAGAGAATGAGTAGAAAGAGATCTTGATCCATATCAATTGTAGGATCAAAGGAAATTTGTGTGCATTGATGATAAATGGAAGGAGCTATACAAATGTCACTGCCTAATTTCTAACTGATAAGCTGAAGTTGTCAACCATATCCCATCCTTAATTGTATAAACTATACTAGTTGCATGAGAAAGGAGCTCTGTACATCGCCCAACAATTGCTGTAGATACCTCATTTTTACCTTACTTGTAATTTTAACACTTCTTTTAGAATTAAAGAAAAGGGTCCCAATTCATTTTTAGGTTTTGTCTTATGATTTTAAAGTCTTATGGATGGGGTTATTTCATTCATAAGGTCAAAAAGAGTCAAATTGCACATATGCGCTTTAACAGTTCCAAGCTATATTTAAGAATATTAAAATTTTCTAAAAAAATTTAATATTTGACTATGGTTGATATTAATTTGTAAAAATGAAATTGATTTAAGCTAATTGTGGTTTCAAATAGCACTTCGATTGATAGGAATCAAAAGCCAAGCTAAAGGACTCTAATGACTCATTAAAAAAATATTAGCTCAAAGCCTTATCCAAGATAGAAATTTCTATCCTATCCTCTATGTTTCTCTTTTTCGCTGACCTAACTGCGAAGTCTTTACATGCACCAGACCTATCGAGCAACTGTGCTGTGACAAAATATCTGAGCGAATAGTCCTAAAACTATCTGAGTTGAGCTCTAGAACTGCCAACAAATGTCCAATCCCAACCTTAGTTGACTACTCTACAACGAAATTGACTAGGCTTCAACTTAATCCAGTTCAGGTCGGCCCATGACTACAAACTCTTTTTTTCTTATCTACTTTGTACTATATTTCTAATTCCTAGCCATCAAGTGATATATGTCTTCTAGTACAACATTTTAAAAGGATTTTTTACTTTCTATACTGACTATTCTTTGTTTCTTTTATCATTTTTAGTATGTATTGTATAACCTAATTGTAAGAATACCTTTTTGTATTTTCATACATGTAAAGTAACCATAGCGGATAGGTATATAAACTCTCACTTAATTATACATAGACTATCAATCTTTATTAATCGAATATTACGCAAGTTCCTTTTTGAGCAACCATAGCGTTCTCATCTTCTTTTAACTCTTATTTATTTCTTTTAGTAAGGAGTAGTGGTGAGTGACCTTTCAGTTCGGACTGATAAGTCATATGTAGTAGATTTTAGACTAAGTAAGATCAATTAGTGTGTCATATCTAGTTAATAGTCGTATGGACTTTGCTAGTTTTTCTTTTATTTCTTTTTTATTCACTTCGTTGTGGTGTTTTCTCTGTTTCTTTTTTATTCACTTCGTTGTGGTGTTTTCTCTATGTGTCTGACCCTAGAGATGCATCATCGATCTGACTTAAATTAGTTAATTTATGAGAAAAAAACTAATTTTTAATTAATTGTATAATCAATATGTTAGAGCTCATAAAATCATTAGAATGATTCTAATATGCGAATCATGTGCATTAGACTTAATCTATGTTTTATTTATTTATATATATTTTTTTGGGACTACTAAAGTACTTTAGATCATTTAATTGCTTAAATACATGTTATTTACAATACTTTCATGGCATCGGCCAACTAGCCCATTGGTTAAGTACTTACACTTGGTATCAAAAAGAGTTAGAGGTAAAAGGTTATTGCCTTTTATTTCTTTTTACTTATAGAGGATATGTGGTAGGTATTAATTGGACTACACATCTGCTTAAAGACGTATCTAATTCAGACTGGTCTATGTAGCTAACGTGATGTCTACGTGGTTCCACATCAGTATCACTTTTCCTTCCCTTTCCTTTATTTTTCCCACAATGTCTTGCATAACACTAGGTCGAGGAACTCACTTCTTACACATTTTTTATTTGATTTTCTTCCTGATTTCACTATTAGGATACTATGAATGAGTGCTAATTACATGTCTAAATACAGTTATTTATGAGGCTAAATCAGGCTTGCAAAATCAAGAAAATTTTACATCCAAGATTTTCTCACTTGCATAATCTAGCAAATCCTAGTTGTAATGGAAGTTTTCAAAGCTTCTAACGTATGTTTTTAGCAAGTTTGAGGACTCTTAGTTGTATCTTGACCATTCATTTCATTCAAATCATCAATTAGTATTAAAGTTCATCAAATACCCGTAAATTCAAAAGAAATTGATTTGATTTCTTTAAAATGTATAAATAAGGGTTCAATTTTCATTTCTCATCATTAGTGATCACTCAAATCTACTTAAATCACACTGACATTAACTCTCTCTCTATAGGCTTTTCATAACACTCTCTCTTTCTCTCTAAGATGTTGTTGAGCTTGAAGCAACTTAAGCACTACTAACACCATAGCCAGATTCCTTGAGATTTAAGCTATCTAACACTACCAAAAAATGAAGTGTCATGGCCCTTAGCTCAAGATCTACCTATAAAAGGGTTTTGAAAAAACCTTATTGCCATCGTACTTTCTTTAAATGCCATGACTACCTTCTTCATGTAAAGTTACCATCACAGCTAGACTCATCGTATCCCAAAACTTAAGACCCAACTGATTTTCGAAGCCTAACAATAGCCCTTAACCACTGCATCTCATAACCACCACCAGCCACCAATTTGAAACACCACCCAAACCTATACTGTTGACCACTACACCTATCTTAAACCTACATTCTCTAATGAAATATACACGAAATTGTAATTTGTTGCTTAAATTACCTATTGGAAACCACCTTAAGGAGCTCTCTACTGCATTACCTTCCCCCTCTAAAATCCTGTCACGTATAGGTCACGTAGACTCGACCCACACCTGTTAAACCATGCCCATAGCTAATCTCTAACTTGCATTCGCACTTACTCTATTGACTCACGTCTAGGTCCTACTTCCTCTTTCCTTTTTTTTTTTGGTTGTTTGTTTATCTTTTTTTTTCTTTTTCTTTCCTTCTCTTATTTATTTTGCAAAAGGAAAAATTAAAAAATATATATGTACTTAGAAAATAGTAATAATAAATAATGAAATTTTTTTTCTCTCTTCAAAACAATTTTTCTTATAAAAATAATATCAATCTTATTTTATTTTTTAAACATTTATTTATTAAAATAAAAAACATTTTAATACTTAGAAAAATCTTTTTTTGTTCAAATGATAAAAATAGAATAAATCCCTTTTTCAACATTTAGACTTCTTTTAGAGTTTGTCACAAATAAAAATATCAAATTAGGACCCCTTTTAAAAATTTTACTAAAACAAAATGAAATGGCTAAAAACTTAAACCTGGCCAGTCTACTAAATTAAAATTAATCAACAAATTAATATTATATAACGAATTACGGAAGTCTGATCCCGGATAGCAAATACTTAGCCACCTGTAGGAAATTACGGGGTAACTTAAAATATATAAAAAATTGTTTTTCCCTTTTTGTAAATGATTTTCAAATTTCTTCATTTTTGTATATAGATATGATATGATTTATTTATTCACATGTAAATATGAATTAGAAGGGTATTTTGAAAAATAAAATAAAATTTGGAAGGTTATAGTGGTATCTACGTAGGGTTAAAAAAGGTAGCACCCAAACTAATGATATTTGGTTTGTTGAATTTTTTTTTTTTTTGAAGTTTTCAAGATGCTTGTTAATGGCTAAATTAGAACTAATTCATCTAATTGGGTCTTAAAGAAGTTTAAGAAGCCTATGCACAAACCTCTCAAGCTAATAGAAAGAAATCTTTATATCATGTTTAGTATGCAAGAATGATTTGGAATGAAGTGGATTAGAATAGAATGAAATGAAGAAAGAAATGACAAATTCTTTTCGATGCTTGGAAATATATATGAAATGGGATGGAATGAATGCGTATACAGTAATAATTGTAAAAAATTCCATTAATTATTAAATGTCATAATTAAATTGAAGGTTAAATAAGTAACATGATTAATAATAATAAATATAGAAGGAATGGAATCGTCGATTCTATTTTCTCAAAGGTAGGATCAAGTTTCTTCTTGAAGCTGGAATTGCTACACTTCCAAACATAAGGGAAGGGAAAGGGAATGGGAATGGGAATGAAACCTAGAATTGCAATTCTATTTCTATCAATTCTTGTATATCAAACATGACATTAGTTTTATCATGAGACGAATTCGCTAAGATAATGAGGTCAGAAGGACCTTTGTTCTTATTAGTCCAACAACTTTTAGAATCTCAAGGCTTATAATCCATACCTAAGGAAGTGCAAAAGTTACTTGAAGAATTCAAAGACTTGTTTCTTAAGGAGTTGCCAAAAGGACTACTACTGATTGGAGTAATAAAACATTATATCAATCTCCAACCAAGAGCTGCCTTACCTAATAGACCAACCTATAGACTTAATCTCGAATAAGCTGTTGTGCATAAAAGGTAAGTAGACGGGCTCATATATTGTGTTATGCATGGGTAAGCATGAGTCCTTATTGTCACGCCCCAAAGAGGTAGAGTCGTAACAGTCCCGCCGTGTAAACTATCCTAAGATAGAAGTTGGCCTTACAACTGCTACCTTAGACCTGATCTACACAAGACGTCCACGACTAACCCGCTTTGAAATAAACAGTTTGTAATTTAAATAAATCATTTACCTAAGAAAGTGAGGAAATATATATATATATATAATAGAAGTCAATTATTACAATTAGCGTTTTCAATGATAATAGCTTAAACCTTAAAAATATATCTCTGTTCTTCAAATGTTTTTTCTCACTCCCCAGAATCCAACAGTTGCTAGCTTCAGAGTAGTTGTTTACCGCTTCTTAGCCAACACCTGCACGATGTCTATAGGGATGTGAGCAACCACAGCTTAGTAAGTTAGGATGGAGGACTTAAAACTATGCCATAAACACAACAAGGTTTTCAATCAACTTATTAGGTACAATGCATGTGCAAGCAAATGCCATCGCACGACGTTGTCCGGCCTGTCGTGAGATTAGAGAAATTGCGCCCACTTTAATCCGGGTTGAGGAGTTGCCATTAATGCAACAGCTCACGACCAAACCCAGGCTTGTGCAATGGAGACCTCGTTCCTCCCGCGACTACCTTCGAACCACTGACTTTACCCTCACCGCGACCTCCTCTCCTGTCACTTAGTTCGGCTAAGGATGAAGAAGGGACCATTATGCAATCTTGCACTATCCCTTTCGAAGGGGTCGGTATTTGGCCGGAGAGTCCTAAGTTCCCCTAATAGGTTGCCATGCATGTCCGATTATGATTACTGATCGTATATTTGATTAAGTCCAGTTTAGGGTAATCAATCATTTCATACAAATTATACAATATATGCCAGAGCAACAAACAGAATCATAGCATCACCCATAATCAAGCATATGCACACATTTAACTATCTAACAAGCACAACCAAGAATAATCTTAAGCCTCCAAAATACAGTATCGTATTAATCCCAGCTTACCTCGAATCCTCGCTCATTCATTCGAGGTCCGACTTACTCAGGCTATCGCCGATCATCCCTATAACACAAACGTGGTTTCAGTTTTTCATATAACTATTATAAGTTCATTTTATCCTATAACTCTTATTGTTATGTTTTGTTTTGGGTTTAATATGCCTAATTATCTAGGTCTTAAGTCTTTTACAATTATTTTAAGTTTGGGGTTAGGTTCGGGTTCGGTTTTCGCATCGATTTCTAAATTAGGTTTTCGTTCGATTTCTAAGTAGTGTTTTATACTCCAACCCTAGAAATTTGTTTCAACCCATAATGTGAAATTAATCACATTACTTCCCGATCTCCTAAATATCATCATTACCTCTAGTTAGTATTTTATTTCACCCGGTACACTTAAATCCTTATTAGTGTACCGAATTTACTCCTGATGTGAGAAATTTTTACATTTTTCATATAATTACATAAATTCAAGTTTCCTATTAGATTTATTGTATATTTTTATCATTATCATAATATCAATTTTTTATTCTAATATTTTCTATTTATTATATTTCTAATAATTGTGTATTATGTACTATTACTTATTATGTATATAATACACATCTAATATTTTTATTACTCTAATTACTATCTCCCAACATCAATTATCATTTCAAAATGTCTAAATTCATCCTAAATAAGATTTTATACCTAATTACCCTAATTTACAAAATTAACTTAAAATGTACTATTTTTCCATATTACTTATTTACTACATAATTAACCTAATAATTACATCTAACACGTTAAATGCTACAAGTATCATACTCCATCAGATTTCAACATCCTAAAATAAATACTTATTCAGTAAATCAGTAATTAACCATTTAATTACTTAATTAACCCTAAATTACCCATTTTATGCCTCATTTTATGGCCTAAAAATTATCTAAAATTTTTGAAATATAATTTTTGAAAATGGGCTTCATAGCACTGTTCTATATCATCTAAGTAATCTACACAAAAATTTTGGGTTCAAAACTATACTCTTAAGGTCATTTATTTCTAAACCGAAACATGCTCAGTTTTGCACAATTTCTTAAGTACCCTATATCACGAGACATATTTTCATCAAAATAATATTTTTCCTAAAAAATACATACAAAAATATTTCAGAATAACAAAATTCATAATTTTCTAATAATATTTACTATTTTTACAAAATTACACAAAATCGGGCTGGAAATCGAACTTATTGATTTGGGTGACTCCGGCCACCGTTAGTGGCCATGGGTGTGTTGGACCACCTGGGTACTACCACCACCAAGTGGTGGTGGTGGCCGTCCACTCCCAGCTGCTTGCCGAGTTTGGGTTCTCCTTTGTGGCCATAACTGTACAGTTTTCCTTTTCTTTTTTTTTTTCTTTGGTTTTTCTCTCATTTTTCACCTCTCCCTAATTTTCTCTAATTTCTAACTGTCCAAATAAACTTTTAAATTTTTCTTGCTATTTATAGGACTTTGTGGTAATTAATATGCATTAATTAGACATAATATTACCCCATTTCCTTGATTTTTGGTTTTTGTGTTGCTTAATTCTAATTGGTTAATTTTTCTTTTTCAGATTCTGACCTGCCACGACCATATTTTCAATAATTCATAGCCTTCTAATTTTTTTCTGATTTTTCTTAATTAATTTAATAATTTTCTTTAATTATTTCTTATTATTTTAGTACATTTCGCGTATTTTAAGTAATTACGCATATTTTTACATACATGTAAATTCATATATAGTACAAATAAATATTCTTAAATATTATTTAATTCATTTTATGATTTTTAGTATACATATAATTTATCTCTAGCAATTCGTTAATTATCGGAATGCATTTTACGCATTTTCGATAAATAACGAGTTATATACTTAAAATTTAGAATTTTTATAATCTTTTGTTTTATTGCTTATTTTCTTAAATTCAAACTTACGGGATCATTTTACTAATATTTCTAGTTTTACTTTATAATTTAGGCTCGATCGGGTCTTTCAACCGATCGAAACCTCGAATGGCTAGTCGTGGAGCTTATACTTATATCATTCTAACCTCACTTATTCCCAAGAAGGACAGATCATGGTGCATTGTCTAGATAATAAAGCTATAAACAAGATCACCATTAAGTACTGGTACCTAATACCTCAATTGGATGACATACTAGATGAATTCTACAATACATAAATCTTTTTTAAGAGGAGCTGCCATCAAATCCACATGATGCTTGAAGACGAATGGAAGACGTCATGTTACTTAGCTTGACCAATGTACTATGTAATTTCATGAGACTCATGAACCATGTGTTGAGGAACCTGATTGGTATATGTGTCATAGTTTATTTCGATGATATATTTATGTACAATGTCAAACTACATGCCTGCATCGAGCACTTAAGATTAGTTTTTGACATCTATTAAGCTAAACAATTATTTCGTAACTTAAAAAAGTATACGTCTTGTCAACAAGAAGTAGTTTTCCTTAGATATGTGGTTTTAGAGGGAGGAATCCAAGTAGATGATGAGAAGGTTGAAGTTGTTCTTCAATTGTTGCCTTGAAGAGTGCTGTCGATGTAGGGAGTTTTCATGGTCTAACCTTATTCTATAGGAGATTCATCCACAACTTTAGTACTACCGTGGAACCCCTAACCAAGTCGAAGAAGAACTCCATACTAAGATGGACCAAGAGAGCTTAACGAAGTTTTGAAGAGATAAAGAAGAAGTTAATGACAATTATAATGTTGGCTACACTTTAACAAGGTGTTTGAACTCGAATCTGATGTGCTTGGTGTAAAGATTAGAGTAATACTCATGTAGGAGTAATAACCTATCACATATTTTAGTGAGAAACTTAGTGGAATTGCTCTAAACTACTTTACCTACGACAAAAAGTTCTACTCTTTGATCCAAGCTCTCATCGTATGATAGCACTATTTTTTACCTCATAAATTCATTGTCTAGACAGATCATGATCCCCTTAAATATAGTCAGTAGAAGTTTTCATGATGCCATGCCTAATGGGTTGAGTTTCTAGAGATATTTCCTTATGTGATCAGATACAAAAGGTGGAGTACAATAATGCAGCTGATGCCTTATCAAGACGCCATGTCCTTATCATAACCGTATGGGTGAGGATTCTTAGTTTTGGAACATTACTTGAGTAGTATGATGAGGATGAGTACTTTGGGTCCATTGTAATCAAGTGTCCAGTAGGTACTGCTATTGATGGGTTCTATATGAACTAAGGTTACTTACTTAAGAAATGTCAGCTGTGCATATCTAACAACTTTGCAAGTGAGTTATTAGTCAAAGAAGGTCGTTTTGGTGGTCTAATAGGATATTTGGGGGAGAAGAGAACCTATGAGTTGCTAAAGGGGCATTTCTTCTCTATTGGAACAAAGCTAAAGTTGTTTGTATGTCCACTTTTAGTTAAGGATATGAAAGATGTACATAAGGTCTTGTAGAGGTGTGTGGCTTATAAGCAAGCTATGGGAAGGAAGGAGACGTATGGAGAATATATATCTCTACTTATACTTGAATTACCTTAGGCCAATTTGAGTATCGAGTTTATGCTTGGATTACCCAACATAGCCTAGAAGCATGATCCCATCATAGTGGTAGTCTATTAGTTAAGCAAGATGGCTCATTTTATGCCTTTCCATAAGATCGATGATGCTTTATCTCTTATTAACATCTTCTTATAGGAATTTGTGCAATTATATGGAGTTCTCCATAACATCATGTTAGAAAGGGACTCCGAATTCACCAGCTTATTTTGGAATATACTTTGGAGGAAGCTTGGAACTAAGCTAATGTTTAGCATAACCTATCATCCCCAAATAGATGACTATATCGAGTCATTGAGACTTATGCTTACTAGTTGTTGAGTTTGCTTACAATTAATCTACCTATAACTAGACTATGAAATCTCCCCTTAAGGTCATATTTGGAGTCAATCCAACCCTTCTTTTAGGTATGATCACTAGCCTGACCTCTAAGGATGACAGTTAGAGGGAGTAGAATAAGCCCAAGCAATAGGAATCTAACCTTCCCCCTACCAACCTAACCTATTCCTAGCTTATATTGACCTCTTTGTTGACTTAGCCATCCTTCAAGTAGAAGATGCAAGGCTTTAAGTTGCATATACAAAGGTGCCTTTGGGGACTCTAAGGCCTAACCACCTAAATGCTAAGTAGGTAGATGATTGAGGATAGTTGAGACTTCCTCTAATCATGTACCATGCTACTTCTCCATCAATTACATACTTAGTGGCTTTCACTTTATGTCACAAAAGATTACACTTTAACTTAACAAAATAAAAGATTACATATTTGATCTCTAATAACATGAATTTAGCATAAATATTCTATAGTTATTTTATACTATTTTAGATTTTAATCTAGTTAATTCTATAATATTTAAGCTCAATTCATTTAATTTTCATTTTCAGGGACTTTGAGAGTAATTAATTAAGCTTTTAAAAGTTTTAATCAAGTTTTAGAGCTTATTTGAACAAAAGCATTGATAAAAAAATTGAAGCAGAAGAATTTTGAGGGAAAAATGAAGTTCAATGAAGAATACGATTGAAGACCACGATCGTGGTCCATGCCATGTATTCTCCTCTTCAATTAATTCCGTTGAATTTTAAAGATTTTGAACAAAGTGCATGTATATGCCCAAACTCCACGACCATGTACCTTGCCAATAGACTTGTAATGGTTTATAAATCTTCTATTTTTGTTGTAAATCTAGGTCTTATACCTATAAATAGCTATCTAGTCCTAGGTTTATAGGGAGAAAATGTTAAGAGAAAAATTTAGTTTCTTTTTTTTTTTTTACCTAACTTATGTTAAGCCTAGTTTGCTCAATATAAATCTCTCGACTAGATTAAGAAAATGTTTTAATTTATCAAAACAGCTTTCTGTTTTCTTTAGAAAAAGGAATTGCCACCTAACTAAAGTAGGGAAAAGAGTAAAATTAGGGTCCATTAGTGGTTAGACCTTATTTTCAGTTATTGGTTCACGAGTTTTCTAAAAGAAAATTTTTTAGAATAATAGAAAGTAAAGAAAACATAAGCTTAAAGGCTATCTTATTAATACCCAAAGATTTTTATAAAAGAGTCCCCGAAATAATTTGATGGGCCTTATACTTTAATTTCTAAGTAAAATGGGTTTTCTTTTGTTTTTATTTGACAAAAAAAAAAAAAAAGAAAAGAAAAGAATTTACGGAAGGGGGGAAAAATAAGTTTTTTACTTATTTTGGGCTACTTGAAGTACCTACATACCTACCAAGCGAAATTAAACCCACATAGCTCTAAAATGATGAAAATTTTAGTTTGTGGGCCTATTTATTTTAAATTTTTTTTCCACTTTAAGTTCATTAAATTTTATTAATTTGAAAGAAGATGGTTTTTTTTTTTTCTATTCACTTTTGAAAATTCCTTTTGAAAAATCCCTAATTTTTAGAAGAGGCTAATTTATTTATTTTTTTATTTGTGAAAATATTTGTGTGAGAAAAACCAATTTTAGGGAAAAAGAAAACCATTTTATGTTAAAATATCCTTATTAAAAACCATGTAAGTAAATCATAATTATGCATTCATGACAATTAACAAGGCACATAATTAAGGCACAAGACACAGTAACTAATCATGCAAGCTAGGGATGTCAAATTAATTCATGCAAATATCAATTATAACATGACAAATTACTAGAACCTAAATATGCTAAACTTGCAAATTGACAAGTAAATTATTAACTCAAAACATGCTAATCATTCATTAAGCAAAACTTATTAATTATTTAACAAACAAATTATTTACTAAAATATCAATTAATTAACAAGCCAATTAGTTATTAAATCTACAAATGAATCTAGCCAGAAAATTATTTCTTAAAACTAGACCTACAATTAATACATGAATGTAGATTATTCTACTATTTTATCTCAAATCGATTTTCTCTAGAATGAGAGAAATCGAAGAAAGAGAGTGGATTTGGCATTATGAACACATAGAGAGAGAAAGTGGCAATTGCATATAATATGGTGATTTTCTATGCTTGAGAGTTGAATGAATGAGTATTAAGTACCTCAATTTATAGTGCTAGGTTGGAATTACAACTTAAGAAACTTTCATCTTGCTAAAAGATCAAATCTTTGTGATAATTGTAAGTTTTGTACTGCATCTCTTTTTTTTTCCCCCCCATTTTTCACCAAAATTAAACATGTTTTTGCACGAATCTTCAGCGAGGGGGAGGAGGGAAAGGCTTAGAGAGACTCAAGAAGATAATCTTGCATGCGTTCATTAATTATCTTATGGCATAATGCAAGAATATCCTTTAATTTTACCAAAACAAACTTGGGTGCAAAATATACCCATTTTTTGTCACCTAATTTTGCTTTCTTTTTTTTTTTTCCAAATTTCCTTCAATAAAGTAGGTGAAATCTAGTAAAATATATTTGGACATGCCCAAGTAGTATATTTCTTGCCTTTTCTATTCCATATTTTTTAATGATTTTTGGTGACAAAAAAGTAGGTGAAATCTCATAAAATATATCGGGATGCACTTGCCATTTTTGAGCACATTCAAAACTTAACTTTTTGTTTTCTTCAAGCAATGGGGGGAATTGGGAAGAGAAAGGGTTAAACTTTGACCCTGGGCACCATGTGGCACTCAATGGGTAACATTACGTTAGCACAATGCAAAAGCTAAAGGTTGTGCTATGTAGTGCCAAAACATGAATGCTACATGGCATTATTTAAAGGTGACATGTATCACCAATAAAATGGTGATGCATGTCGCCTCTTATTTTTTTCCATTTTCTTTTTTTTTTCTTTCTTCTTCTTTTTATTTTATTTATTTTCCTTTCCTCCTCTTCTTGTCTAATTCTTCCATTGATTTTTGCTCTTTCAATTTCTTCTTCTTCTTCTTTTTTTTTTTAACCCAAAACACAATAATTATCCAATCTCTAGAAAGTCATCCTATACACTTTAATGAAATATAAAGTCTAACAAATATATACTTGAATTATTTTGAAAATTTCTCAAATTTAACTAAATTATAAACTTGGTTAGTAGAAAACTTCAAATGGCAACAATATATTTATTTTAAATCCAATTGAAACACTTTTTGAGACCATGATCTCTTTAAAAGGTATACTTTCAAAATATTTCAAAATCAGCAGTCTAAACTGGGTTACAAAAATCAATTTTCAATGAATATCCATTTTTATTGAAAATTTCTAATTTAATCAAATCACATATGTCTATTTGGATTCCAAAAGCCATATTTGTCCTTGAAAAATGATTTCCACCTTAAGCCAGCCTAAATAGATCAACACGTAATACTTTTTATATATTTTCAATATTTTTATTTCTTTCGATTTTTTAGGTTTTCTTTTCTTTTTTCTATTTTTGAATTTTTTATATCTTTCTTGATTTTTCAATTTCTAGGTATATTTCATTCTTTTCAATTTTTTTATTTTTCATATTTTTGCCCTTTTCCAAAGAATATGAGTTTCTAAACTAAGAGTAGACTTAGGAAAGACAAAAGTAGGGTATCTACAAAACCTTCTTAGGAGTAATCTATGTTAGAATTATATCATGGGTTTCTCTTCCTTATCCTTCTTTTCTTCTATCCGCATGTTGTTTTTTTAATTTATTCTTAGTAGAACGTTATTGAACCTTCATTCTTATTGTAATAATTCCCTTTTATTCAATCTATGACATTATTCTTTGAAGATCTAATTAAACTATTTTTATTGTTGTTGAATTATTATTTACTTAGGTTACTAGTTTGATGTTTGAGTTTGCTATTTGAAGCATGAGTCCTTCATTAAAAGGAATAGCGTAATTAGAAGGAATTGAGTATCCTAAGAGATTATGTACTAATTTTGCCAGATTAGGGTAACCTTGTACAACTAACCTAATAGTGGGATCCAAGTTTTCATGCGATTTTGCGACACTTTATTCAGAAGTAATTCGGGTAGAGGGGGTTTTAGGATTAGGAATTGGCTAAAGCACGAGTCTGGTTAATTTAAATTAAACATCTCCATGGTTTAAAGAGTAATTGAGATTAAAAAGTTACATGAACTAGGTAGGAAATAACAACAATTTACTAAGGATTGTGCGTTCTTTAATTTAATTGAATTGTGCTTATTTATTTTAATTAGTTTTGTTTATTTAGTTTAGTTATTTTATTTTTTTCTTAATTATTTTATTATTCTTATTTTATCGTTCCTTATTCATCTTTTCTTCTTAATAATCACAATTTTCCTTACCTTGTTAAGTTAGATAGTTAGTGATTTGGGTAAATTGCTAGTAACTTGGAGTTCTGACATTCATGATTTCTCATGAGGTCTATACTTGGACTCACAATCCATTTTAACTATATTATAACTTAGCTAGGTGCACTTTTTTGACATAATGCATGTAACAATGTTTTTAGCGCTGTTGTAGAGAAGCCATAAGAGTAACCCAATTAGGATATTTGGAAAAATCCTAATTTTCCAATTGTTTTAACATTCTTATAGTAAATCCTCCTTATAGTTCTTTTGGTATTTTTCGTTATCAATATACTTCAAACTAGTGAAATGTTGCAGTTATTAACGAGGGAATCCAATTAATAGATGGATTTAACTGTTGAGCCAATGAAGTAAAACAATAGAGCTCTTAGGGAGGTAAGCCAAGTTTAGTTTATATTAATTTTAGTTATTTTTGTTAGTTTGTTCAATTATTCTATGTCTTGTCATAGGTCATTTCAAGTACCATGTTTTGACACATTAGTTAGTGCTTTTCTTGCTCTAAACAATTTTTTATTACAAATAGTTATTAAATTTTGTTCATACAATAATAATTAGTGAAGTTGTCATCCAATCTGATTGTTATTTGATTTGTTTGTGTGCTTCAATTCATGCTAACTATGAATTTTTGAAAAGCAATTTGAAGAACTAAGTCAAGGGAATCAAAGCAACTTAGATTCAAGAATTAAGGGAAGAGTATGGCCAAAGTCCACACCTATATACTTGGCCTATGATTCCTTCGTGATTTATTTCAAGAAGAATTCAAGGACATTGCTGGACAAAAGGTCCATAGTTAGGACCATGCCCATAGTCCTTGACTATACTCCATGACCGTATCCTATGCTAATTAAAAAACCACGAGTGTTTGTCCTTCATTTCACTGTAAACCTACTCACTCTCTCTCTCTAAAACATACTTATCTTACAAAACTTCACAATCTAACTACTTGTACATCGAATCTAAGGTGTATAAGTCATCTTTATCCACTTATTTTCTTAGATATGTTGTTATTGTGCATAAAAATTGGATTTTTAGTTAAGGTTTCATGAAGAACAATGTGACTTACATGTATAGAAATCTTAGTTTCTAGAAGCGATTTAGGATAGATAACGTAATGAAACATGTTTTTTACTTATTGTTTATTAAAATCACTTGAAAAACACATCCTTATTAAGGATTGAATTCACGAGAATGTGAGGGTTGTTTTTTATATTGAAGGAAAACAGGGGAAAGTGATGGAATCCATGATATACTCATGTTGATATTGTTATTGGCTTGTGATGTACAAATTCATATTAAAAATATGGAAACTTGTTCATAAAAATTTTGTGCAATTAAAGTAAGGGAAAATTATATAAAACTCTCCTAAACTTTGATTCAAGTGCGAATTGCTCCCTTAAACTTTCAAAGTATGGTTTTTGGTTTATAAACTTTCATAAATTGGCAAACAATCTCCTAGATCGAGAATAACCCTTTAAATTTTAATTTTGGTGTATAAACAGCCCTTAAACTATGAGTGTTTAAGGGGTATTTATATACTAAAATCAAAGTTTATAGGGTATTTATACACCAAAATCAAAGTTTAAAGAGTGTTTAACCAAAATGAAAGCTAAAGGGGGTTATGGTGATTATTTGTCAATTGATGAAAGTTTAGAGGGCTAAAAACCACATTTTAAAAGTTTAAAGAGAAAATCTGCACATGAGTTAAAGTTTAGAGGGGTTTTATGCATTTTCCTCTTAAAGTAATTCCTAGCATTTATGAATTTAGCAATGTTAGTTGAAATTGTTGATAGAAAATCTAATTCAATATGCTAGGAAATTTATGTTTGAATTATGGAATTCTTGTTGAAGCAATTGCACATGTAATGGACCATAGAAAATAAGTTTCAAGAAATTGCTTGTTGAGTGCTAATATTCATATAAATAAAGGTTATGAATGAAAATATGATTTAATCATGAATTAATCTTACAATCGAATTAATCCATGATTTTAGAAAAATTAACTTTTCATTATACAATCTATTTCTAATTCAATATTTTGTATGATGCTTTATTAGGTAATTTAGCAATAACTAGCAATTACTCTTGTATCTTGTTATGTCATTGAGTTGGCAATTATTCATGTAACATGAGTTTGTGTTTGTTAAAGTTAAAATCCTTTTGACTTTGATTCCAAATACATGCCGAGAGTTAAATGTGCTACTTGTAAGAATTCTTCAAGAACCGCTCCTATGCAGCCCCCATTGTCATTTCGGAATTTCTAGCAAAAGAAGATTGCAATGAGGTTAAGATGGATGTGCTTTTTACTCACCATATCAAGCTGCTACCATCACTGTCTATGCCAGCCTCATCTCAAATGATGAGTAAGATGAGGAGGAGAATGGGGATGAAGAATGATCTTTCCTTTATATATATATATATATATATTTTATTTTTTAAAACTACACGATTCGATTTTTCTTATTTTTGGATGATTGTACTCATTAACTTATTTTCTATTGCTCTTTAGATAACTGTTTTACTTGTGATGTTTTAAGTTTTGCAGGATGCTAACAAGTTGGTACTTAAATCAATAATCTTTTTATTTTCTAGTTAGTTCATTTTGTTAGATGTAAATAAAACCTCATGCTTAAACAGATCGATGGAATTTGGATCTTAGACTTTAGATTTTTCTCAATGATCAATGCAAAAACCGAGAAAGTCTTAGTTCTTTTCTTTGTTATTTTTCGTTTTTCTCCCACTTTTTACTTTTGAATTGATTTGTTATAATGTACATTAAGGACAATATACAACTTAAGTGTAGAGGAAAAGAATAGGTTATGTATGTTAATTCATTAAATGTACACTTAAGCTTTTTGAAACTTTCTTGAATTAGAAATCTTAAAATTTTATACCTTGTACATATTAAGCAAGCGGAAAATTTTTTCAAATTTGCTCAAATGCTTAATGAATTTAGAACACCTTGTTGAATTTGAGTAATTAAATCCTTATGATTTAAAGTTCCTTGTTGCTTAGATTTAAACTCAAACTCATACTCGGGATTAGGATAGATATAGATGGGTTAAGGACTAGTTATTTTGATTTCTAAGCTTAATTTTAGAGAGTAGTTATTTATCCCTCTTTTTCAAAAACTTTTATTGTAAATGAATAAATGAGATTTGTCTTTTGAAAAATCAAATTAGTTGGAGGTATTAATTGAATTGTCAAAAAATAATTGCTAACAATCAGTAAGAATCGATCTTGGTCCTTTAGAAGAGTAAGGCTCTTTCTTGCTAACAATTTGCAAAAATTAAATTTAATTAAAATTATTAAGAATCGATCCTCAGATGAACAATGTGCTTTCATATTGACAACTACTAAACAGATTAAAGGGCTAAACTAATATATATTGGTCTTGGTCTCTTAGAAGAGCGAGATTCTGTCCCAATACTAATTAGCTTCGATAAAGGAATTAAATTAAACTTAAAAGCCTCCCAATTAAAATTGAAAGAAGTAGAAAGACAATGAAAGAATAAATTGATGTAACATGCATCCAATCTATATTTTCAAAACAAAAATAGTGAGAGAAGATGCCTCTCCTCTTGAGTTAGAATAAGGAAATTTCTATAATTTTTTCTTAGCTTATTGGTGTTTGTTTTAATCTTTAGTTTAATTTTTGTTTAGGTAATATGGCTAACTCTAAATTATTAGGATTGATTACTAAAATTTAATAGTACTTGAAAATAAATTTTTTACAAAGACATTTAGATTTGATGGTGCACTTTTTTGGTAACTAATTTTAACTTATCTTATCCTTAAGATATTTCTGTCTTTGTTTTCATTGTTTTGCTTGAGGATAAGCAAAAATTTAAATGATGAGAGTATTTGATAACGTGAATTTAGTTTACGTATTCTATAGTTATTTTATGGTATTCTAGATATTAACATAGTTAATTCTACGATATTTTGAGCTTTATTCATTTAATTTTCATTTTTAGGGACTTTCAGAGCAATTAATGAAGTTTTCAATGGCTTTTATCAAGTTTTAAAGCTTATTTGGATAACAGCGTTGATCAAGAAATTGAAGTGAAAGAATTTCCAATAAGAAATCAATTCCAATGAAGAACAAGATTGAAGACCATGATCGTAGTATGTGCCTATGTTTCCCTCATCAATTAATTCTATTGAATTTTGAATATTTCGGACAAAGTGCAAGTACATGCCCGAACTCTACAATCGTATACCTTGCCTGTAGACTTGCAATGACTTATGAATCTTATATTTATGTTAGGTTTTCTTTGTAAATGTAGGTCTTACTCCTATAAATAAATGTCTAGACCTAGGTTTACAAAGAGAGCCCCTTAGGAAGAATCTAGGTTAGAATTATATCGAAGGTTTCTCCTCTTTATTGTTCTTTTCTTCTATCATCATGTTGTTCTTTTAATTTGTTTTTAGTGAATCATTATTGAACCTTCGTTCTTATAGTAACAATTTCCTTTTATTCAATCTATGATATTATTCTTTAAAGATCTAATTACACTATTTTTATTGTCGTTGAATTAGTACTTACCCATGTTATTAGTTTGATGTTTGAGTTTACTTTTTGAGACGTGAGTCCTTTAGTGAATGGACCTATGTAATTAGAAGGAATTGATTATGCTAAAAGATTAGGTACTGATTTCTCTAGATTAGGGCAATCTAGAACGGCCAACCTAATAGTGAGATCCAAGTTCTTCATGTGATTCTGCGATACTCTATTAAGAAACAATTTGAATGGAGAGGGTTTACGGATTAGGAATTGACTAAAGATGTGAGTTAGGTCAATTCATATTAAGCATCTCCATGGCACAAAGAGTAAATGAGATTGAAAAGTTGCATAGAACTAGGTTATAAATAGAAATGATTTACTAAGAATTATGTGTTCTTTAATTTAATTGAATTGTGCTTATTTATTTTAATTAGACTTATTTATTTAGTTTAGTTATTTTTTTTCTTCTTATTTATTTCATTATTCTTAATTTATCATTCCTTATTCATCTTTCCTTCTTAGTAATCATAGTTATCCTTACATTATTAAGTTAGATAGTTGATGATTAGGGTAAATTCCTAGTAACCTAAGGTTCTCATATTCATGGTTTCTTATGGGATCAACACTGGACTCATAAGTCATTTAAACTATTCTATAACTTAACTAATTGCACTTCCTTGATGCACTGTACGTAACCTATCTCCTAACTATATTATCTCTAATTACATCATCATTCTACTATGTAAATAAGCTTATATACATAGATTACATGTACTAAAACCAAAATACATAAAAAGATTACAAAAATTATATCAAAAGAGTCAAAAGTACATCAAAATACACCATAGTTACTAGATAAATAAAAAAAAAAAAACCTAGATTCTGAATCAAGTTAAGTGTTAAAAAGGAAGTCAAGTTTGCCATAAACCATGATATATTACTAATCTATTGGTTCCATAAATTATTCTAACTATTTAAGATTGCTTCATCTTAAAAGGAACCTGATTAATTAGCCCTTTCTCCTTGACTTCTTCCTCTTCCTCCATAAAATCTAAACTCAATGGCATAATTTATGGAATCTTAGGTATCATAATAATTTCATATACCTTGTTATGATTAGTTGTATTACCATCAATAACAATAACTTCAGGCTTGACATCATTAACTCCTAAAAGAGGTTTTTCCTGATTCACTTCATTACCTTCTACCTCACCCTTTGAGGTAGGTTCTCCATACTTTCTGCTTCATGTTCTACCTTAACCTTTACCTTAATTTCTTATTTTGGATCCTCCTCTTCACCTATTACTACATTTCCCTATACACCATGGTGTGGATTTTTTCATAGCTCAATAGGGGGTTCATGTTGATGGAATTGTAAGAGTACCTATATACTTACATTCTCAATAATTAGAAATCTAGAGAACTAGTTGATAACATCAACAGGATAGTCTCTAAGGATGTGAGGAACTACAAGGATTACGTTGTCAAAACTAGGATGATAGTTTCTACTTGGTTTTACAATAGCTAGATTATACAATATCAAAACCATCATAGACAAGATCCCCTTATCCTGTAAATGTTTCTTTTCAAAAGCAAAATAATAGCAATGTACTTATAATACATAGGTCCCAACTCATCCTTCATTAGGTTCTACCCAACCTTCATATTATAAGACAATCTGCATTTATAAGTTACCATGATCTCATAAATAGTGTGAAATAACTTCCGGTCAATCATATTCAATAACAACTTCTATAACCAAACTCGATATTCAATATAAGATTCATTACCCTCCCAACTATAATGCAATCAAGTGTAAATAAGACTGTTCCTACGAATTTGAAAGCGGCCAAGTTATAAGTTAGATTCATATTATATAATGCTTATAATTGTTTTACTTTATAAAATCATATACACATATAGCTTACATATAAACCTATAAGTCTAAATATGCTTAGTGTCTATTTTATTTTAATTAAACGCTTTAAAGCTTGATTCTTAGGAACTATGCTCTAATACTAATCTAGAATTATCATGCCCTGAATAGGTGAAGTTATAATAACCTTGTTGTATAAATTAATCTAAGATAAAAGTTAACCTTATATATGTAATCATAAACAAAACCTATACAAGGCTTAACCAACTTAACCAGTTTAAAGCATCTAATTAGAAAACTGTTACAAATAAAACTTGTAGTATATCTTTCCACAATGCTTTTCCTAAAAGACCTGCGATACATTTCTTAACAATAAAGTAAAATTTACATAAGTATATTTAAACAAAAGTCTTAGTTTTTCAAAGAAAAGTTCACAAAACCTACAAATTTATGACACTCATATACAGATCAAAGTTGAAAACTAATGGGCCACCTAGGGTAACCTAGTTAGTTTTCTCAAAAGGACAAAAGAAAAAAAGAGTCATCAAGTTCTAGTAGTCTTCATATTTATCTTCACTCTCTAGCCCATCATATACTAACTTAAGGGTGAGTATATCACTACATTTTTAGTCTTTACCCGGTATCTACAAAAGAATCTATACGAATATAAGCATAACTAAATAAGTAAATGCAAACAAAGATAGAAGAATACAAAACAAACACAAACAACATTATCTATCATTAATGAAATGCAATACAAACAACCAAATGGAATATTGCAAAACGTTAAATGGTTTATTGTGAAGCTAGAGAAATTACACATGGGATTAAGCAATTTCAACGAGACTCAAATCAAATCAAATCAAAGCAAACCTAGACTTGTACAATGAAGAACACCTTCCTTCTAAAACTAATTTCAAACCATTGTCCTCAACCTTATTACAATCTCTTCTCCTATCATTTGTTTTGACTAATAGTGGGAAAAGGATCATTTCAACTATTCTTATTAAAGGGGTCGGTATTTGGTTTGACATTCTAATTGTTTCCCTAATGGGTTGTAATGCATCAAGTTAGGTTAAAGGTCAAATTTTTGTTAGTTTCAATTAAAGGTAATTACACTGATCTTGAAAGCAAACTAATCAATACAAATTTATATAAAATATCACACCATAGAGTTTAAATCTCAATCCACAATTCAATATTTAAATGCACACATAATGTAGATCTCGTGTAAGATATCAAGAAGAGGATAAATTGATGTATTTGGAAAATAGAAAACCTTCTTAATAACTTAAGTTTAGATGATTTGTGGTAATTTAATAGTTGTATGCACTAGGCCAATAAAATAAAAAATGTAACTAAAAATAAAGAGATAGAGAGAAGAGAATTGGGTAAAGGATATAAAGAGCTTTAGCTTTGTGTCTATTGCTCTCTTCCAACTTTATTGTTGGGGATTTGATCTTTCTCATCGATGTTGTTCCATTAATCCACTATATCAAAATAAAAAAAAAAAAGAAGAAGAAGAGAGAAGTTACAATCTTGCCAACACTTGTGTTCATAAATCTCTACTCTACTTATTTAGCCTTTGTCTTATGGCTAATTATAGATCTACAAAGAACAAATCTAACTCACTTCATAAACATAACACTCAAACACTTTTGATGTTGTTTAAAAAAAAAGAGAGAAAGAGAGAGAGAAGTACAATATAGCTATTAATTGAATTTACACAAATAAAAAAGAAAAAAAGCTAGACAATAAAATTCAATAAACTCTTTGATAAAGTCCTTGATAAGCTTTTTGATAAACTTTCTGATAGTAGGTTGTCAAAAATTTTGCACAAGATTAGCTCTTTTTATCAGTTGCCAAAAGTGCTTTATTGTTTTGAACCAAATGTATTTATATACTAACAATCTTCAATGGCTAGAACTTGATTTTTTTACTTGATCCATATCTTCAAGAAATTATAAATGTTAGTTGATCCCTTAAATTTCCAAAAAAAAGATCTTGAACTGCATACTAAACCCGATCTTTAGGATATATATGTGCTGATATTGAACTGTTCTTCTATGAACCTTATCTCAAAGTAACGTCAAAACTCTCTTATATTTTTTTGCTACTATTGAATTTTAAACTTCTAGTTTTTCCATTTCAATTTTGAATCAATTAATTTGATAAACTTTAGTTGAAAATATGCCAAAATTCTTTGATAGTTCTTCATGGAGTTTGAAATTGATTTGACTAAAAATTTACACTAAAATCTCCTATCAATTTGAAAATTAAATTTTAAAAAAGATAAGCCAATTGATCCTATATACTTGAAAAAAGAAAATTGGATAATATCCTCAAGAATTTCTCTCAATCCTTATGAAGTTTGAATTTTGAATAATCAAGTTCAAATTTTTTATAATAACGCCATCAATATAACGTTATTGTAATAATGGCCAATAGAACATGGTATAGGAAGTTACCTTTTATTGTTTAATATTATTTGTTAATCAATTTTTTTTAATTCATAAAACCTATTGACTTAATTGTTTAAGTAACAGGTTAAGTTATTTTAATAGAATGGATGGTGTAGATTAAATTTTAGTAAATGAATGATTTAGATTAGCTAGCATTACGATAACGCTAGTGTTATTGTAGAAACCCCCATCAAATCTAAACTAACTTGAAAGCAAACCATATCTTCATTTCAAATTCAAATCTTTTTTTTTTTTTTATCCCTTACAAAATAGATCCTTGTCCTTGATCATTAATGAAATTTTCTTTGTGATTACATACTTTAACCTTGATACACTAATCTTTATTAGTTAAATAATTCAAAAATTTTCTTAAAGTCTTAAATTCTAAAACAAACTCTTGAAACAACGTTATTATTCACTACTCTTGTTTATGAAACTTTCTTGTTTAAAGTTTGATTCATAATAGATCCTTATCCTTGATCTTTAATCAAAACTTCTTTGTGATTACATATTTTGACCTTAGCACACTGATTTTTATCTACAAATAATTCAAAATATTTCTTAAATTCTGAAACAAACTCTTCAAACAATGTTATTGTTCATTGCTCTTATTTATGACACTTTCTTATTTGAAGTTTGATTCATAAAATCAAATTCCAATAATCAACCCGAAATTGATAAAATCCAAACTTAACATTTATCCTCCTTTATTGTGAACCCCATGAATTAAATCCAACTTAGGTGGAATGGAATTAAAATACCCAAATATACTTAACAAAGTGGAGTTGGGTCTTCAATCTTAAGATTTATTCCAACTTCCCAAACAATCTAAAATTATTATCTGAAAAGTTCTTGGTCAACGCTTTAATATGCAAATGAAGTCTTTAAATAAGCTTTTGAACATTATTTCTGTCAACCTTCGTATGAAGTCTCTAAACAGCTCTCTTAACAGGATACACATACTGTATTTTGAACCCTTTGAATAAGATTCCAAATTGCAACTTAGAGTCAACCATTTGATAAATACTCTAAACTTCTTTAAGGTAAGAATTTTCTTATTGCTTTCCTGCATACTTGGTAAAACTAATTAGCCATCGACTAGTTTTTATTATCATCAAAATTTATGAAGAGAACTCAATATATAGCATGTGCATAAACAACTAATTACATCGATAAACAAATGTGCTCTCAAGCTTGTAAGTACTCTAACATAGTACCCCCAACATGCTGCAAATCATTGATCCCTACTTACCTGAAGTTTAATGGTTCACAATTCTTTCTAATTACACTTATAATCTTTGATTATCCCTATATATATAATTGATTAACTTTATTCCATATATAAGCATTGAATTTAATAGTGATTTGATGAATTCAATTGTTTTGACATTAGTGTTAAAAGTTATTTTACTGAAATGTTAGGATTTTGTAGTTGGTTATAAGTGACTTTATTTACATTGTCCTCTAAATTAGGTTTTGAATTAAAATTATTGTAAAGTTTCTTAGCAAGGAACCCCTTATGCTATCGGTTGAGTTGTGTTAAGGTCATATCTTACACCGATTTTACCATTTGAGTCAACCTTTGAGTTTACTTCATTTGAAGTCTCTCAACTAGATATCTTCTAAGTTACCTTCTGGGTTCTACGAATGTCAAAGATCTTAAGAATATTCCTTTTGACTTAGTTTCTAAGATTCCATTGTTTACAATTTTGTATAGAAATTCCCCTTTACGTAACTTTTGAGTAGGTAACTATTAAGGTAAAGTTATCCTCTAACCTTGTTCAAAGTGTCTTTATCCATTTGATTTATGTACTTTTTACTTCAATTTTAGTAAGCGAACTCCATTAACATTACATTTATCTCCATATTACTCCTCAGGAAACCATTCAACTTGTCATCTATATAAATAAACAAAATCTCATATTATGAAATTAACTCTTATAAGTGGCATATTCATGAAATTTGCATCTTATATCTAAAAAATTCAATCCATCATCACTAATACTCAACAAATTACTCAACTAACCGGTTTAGTTTAGAAACTAAGGTTCTAATATGGGTGTTGGCTGTAGATGAACACATGACTAATGTATCATGTGAGCAAAAGGATGGATCAAGATGCGAGACAGCTTAAAAAATAAATGATTGTCTAAGGTTGAGTTATGATTCATGCATCGATGACGGATATGATGCATCAATGCCTCACGTGAGCTTAAGGCTACCCTTGATATGACAAACAAACATGAACATGAGGTCACTTGGCATTAGCTTTCGCTCAAGAAATACTAGACAAGAGTATTCTTAACTTGGTTTTAAGGATAGGGAGTGCAAGTGCAAGAAAAAAAAAACGATAAGATTCTAATTAATGATGATTTGACTAACGATGCAGCTTTCATAAGTGAGAATATTTATATGGTCAATTAGGGCAAGTCTTATGTTTCTAATAATTTTACCAAAATAGATAATATTTTAGAAACCGAAAGTGAATAATGCATGGGGCAATTTAGTAAAAATAGAAAAAGAATATTCTTGTGAAGGATAGTACGGTCATTAAGAAAAGTAAGGATATGTGTTAACCGGCCATTCTATAGTCCTTAATGAGTGTTGGAATTTAAGCAAAGTTAATTTAGTCGACCTTGAGGAGAAGGTTCGATGGCTTTGGGCTCAAGAGTGGTTGTCCAATCTATAGGCTAAACAATACGAACATGGGTAGTTTAGAAGTAAGGGAGCTCAGTGCTCGATGCTTAAGGTACTTGGCTCTTGGTAGCTCTAGGCTGTGAAAGTTCTTGGCTTCTCAATTAAGTTCCTCTACCCGAGAGATTGTGATCTATCTTAGAGAGCTTGGATAGCTTGGTAGGTTAGCTTGAAGAAACTTCTCCTCCTTTTGGGTTAGCTTGTATAGGAGAGCTCGGTGTACGAAGCTTGAGGCCTTATGATCGAACCTAGATTCCTATTAAGCTCTTAAGGAAAAATTAATTAATTTTACTAAAAATATTGGTTTTTAAGCTATAATTTATGGTCTTGAAAATTAACAAAAATATTTTAACAAAAAACTCTAAATTGCATTTTAATATAAATAGTGAATAGCTTACAGAAAAATTTAGAGCTCAAAATTATATCATTAAGATGTTCTAATTCAATATCATCATATGTGTAGGTTTAACAATTTCTTAAGGACATTGTATATATATACTAATGTTAATAAGATAATAATTTTCTTAGATTTTACATGTAAAATTACTTCAGAATAAATTTTTCTAGAATTTTCCAAGAAAATTTAGTAATTTTAATAATTTTATTGAAAACTGAACTAAGACTTACCAGAATACAAAGCTCCTGCCACCGTTGACTACTCCACTATTGTTGGCACCATTAGTGTTGGGAGCTCCTTAAGGTGGGAGTGGTTGGTTCCCAGCAATAACTTATACCCTTGAACCCTTCATATATATTAATTTTTCTCTAATTTTCCTTTATTTCTTCCCATACTTCTTGAAGTTTCCCATTATTTTTCCCAAATCATAGACTAACTAAAATGAGCTACTATGGTTTTGGTTTAAGTTTTAACCTAAGTTAGAGAGGACTTTATTTTTGGCTAAAAATGGAAGTTTTGGGATGTTAGATGTCGTAATGCTAAAGGGTTGGACTCCTTTACTTACTTTTAAGTGTGTTATGTCTAAACTCATTGCTTCCAATTACCTTGGCATATTTTTATATCTATTCGGATATTTTAAGTAATGGGATCATATTTATGCATAATTATTATATGTCATGTACATACATATTTTGTAAATATTATTCCATGTCCCTTAATAATTTTATTAACCGTATAATGTATCTCACAAAGTCAAATAGCTATCGAGACCTATTTCACGTGATTTTGGTAATTATAGAATCATACAGAAAATTTTGCTATTTTGACTATATTTTTATTATTATATTATATTTTTGAGATCCAATCCCATCAAGTCTCTTTGACTAATATTCCCAACTTATTTGTAAATTCCTAACTTAATTGGGTTACCTTTACTATGCCTTAAATCAATCGCTTGCTTGAAACCTACTAGGAAAGTATGAGATTAAATGTTTGTGAGTTAAATTTAGGGCTTTATCATTCTAACTTTAAAGTTGTAAGGGAATAATAATAATAATTTCATGTATTTTGTAAGCTCATATGCAAGGGTAACTGTCCTTTTCTATCACTATGTTGTATGTATGAAAAAAAAAAAAAGGAAAAATAACAACATATTAGTAAACTGTAATTAGGGCTTAGTAAAAAAAACCGTAAACCATAGATCGAATCATAAACCAAACTGAAAATTCAATTTTTTAACAAACCATTTGGTTCACGGTTCATTTCATTTAGATATAAATGGTTTATGGTTTAGTTCGAGGAAGTGAATCAAACTAAATAATTTATTTCAATAAAAAAATTCATGCAATTCTTTTATATATATTTTTTATTTTTCTTTCCATTACTCTTTATGGACTATACCAAACTTTTTATATCTTATTATTCTTTATCTTATTTCTAAGTTAATTATTAAGATTAAGTTGAACTGGTTCTATCTGAGATTTTACATTTAGAATTTTTCCTTTTATAAATTGTATTATTCTTATATGTTTTCAAATCAAGGGTTTGAATGTGGTATTCTTTATGTCTCTCATTTTTTTCTAATCTTTGGCATGTTTTTTTTTTGTTTTCTTCATATCAATTTTGGATAGAGAAATCTACTTTTCCTTCGTTGTTGTTATTTGTTGTAATGAACTTCATCCAATCAAGTTGGGTTTATTAAAATCTTGTGCAACTTTTTTCTATATATCATTATACATAATAAATATATGAAAAATCAATTGGATATATATATATATATATATGAAAGTTTAATGAAAAGGAAAATATATTATTGACGATAAAAACGTTTAACGAAAATTTTATACAAATGATTTGAACCGTAGTTCAAACTAATTTTAATTAAGTTTGAAAAATTTATAAGTTGAACTATATGATTAGGTTCGATTTTGAAAAAAAAAAAAAGCGAACCATTATATTAGGTTCGGTTTGGTAGGGTACACGAACTTTACCGAACCAAACTATGCTCACTCTTAATCGTAATAGTGTATAAAGCAAATTTTCTTTTTTTTTTCGATTTATTACAAAAAAAAAAGGTGAGTCATGTTTTTATCATTTTAGAAAGAGCTTGTGTTTTATTTTTTAACAAAGAGTTTGCTTGTGTAATTTGATTTTTATTTTTTTATTTTTGTCAATTACAAATTTAGATGCATGTGGACATTTTATTGATGGGAAAAGAATTAATTAAATAATATAATGTAATAAAATCTAAACCAAAAAGTCGTAGGAATAAAGGGAAAAGTAAGTAAAGAAAAGAAATAATTCACAACCAACGGCCAAAAGAGTTGTCCATCCTGATCACTATTTGGCAACAAATGCAATGCATCTTGATAAGGCGTAATGGAGGGTAAATTTCGCCAATCATTAACCCAATCCCTCGCTCTCTTTTCCAACTCGAACTCTTTGCCAGTTTTCCCTGTAAACGCTTGGATTTTCTCTATTTTTCTTCCAGAACAGTCATACTCAACTCATCTCAATCCAGGTTTATCTTCCCTCGTAACTTCATATTTCAAAACATCCATATTGAAAAAAATTAGGAAAATCACAAAGAAGCTCAGCAACATAATTACGAAGGAATCGACAATACTTAATGGTAATTTTCCTTTTCCAGTGAGCATCAGAAGCCTAGCGAGCCACCTCACGGTGTCTTGCTATGACTCAGTGAGTAAAAAACCTAGGTATTTTCCTTAGAAGTGAAAGAGATTAGATTTTGGAGTCAGTTTGATGTGGAGAGGGAGAGAGGGATAAGGTTGGATTACGGGAGTTATGGAGTATTCAGTGAGGGAAGTTGGGAGGTTGAGCGAGTCGCTATGTCTTCCTTCTTCTTTTTTGTCCAAATCTATAATGACGAAATGTCCCAAAACACACATCACCTTTCTACTTATTTTTATTTACTTATTTGAGTAAACTAAACACAGATATCATACGGCTTTCATGTGAGACTCATACGACCCATCTTTCATCAAAACTAAACACCTCCCGCAAACCGCCAGCAATTCGCACACCGAAAACTCCCATATAATACAATCAATAATCTGTATGCACGGGCATCAAGGTTCAAGATCTATCCTATTCAGTCCTTTAAAAACGGCAGCTATTACATATTCTCCTCATAGAACCCAAACCGAAGATAAAAAGACAATTACAAAATTACATTTCATCCACATGATCAAAATCAGTATTCAGTACTCAAAAATCAACACAATTCCTCCGAATCAGGACCAGGCCCAAAGACAACATCTATATATATATGAACCATATCTACAACCATGACCACTTAAATAATCGTAAAAAAAAATTTCAATAATATTAATACATCATTTATTTTGATTGATAATAAACGAATATCAATAAAATAAAATTCGAATACACACAAACATGACTTTATTATCATATATTTATATGTTTAAATTAATATCATTAATACTGCTATTGGAACCAGCCAATCTTTAATCTTAAACATGCACAACATAAATTCCGGCTACTGCTGAAAGCCTTACTATAAATGCATGTACCATGCAGGCCAATCCATCCATGCATTATCTTCATTCATTCGGTTCTTTCCCCTATTAAAGGCCGCATGCAAATGACAACATCTCTTTTATCATATTCTTTCGCGGGAGATGATCGTGCAGCCATCCCCTGACCGTCAGAACTGACGTGTCCGGGACCCACATGCTTCCCACTAGACGCAATTATTAAACTCAATCTTTTATTTATTTATTTTTTAACTGACCAAAACATATGCAGCCCATTTTTACGACGTCGAATCAACCTGGTGGAGATCCCCAGCCGACGTGGCAAAGAGGCGCACGGAACGCTATGTTGACTCGATCTGACTTGGAGATGACCACGTGTTGATCTGTTAGTGGTCCACTGTGTCCGAAGAAGAACACAAGAAGGTGCTTAGTGATACGTGCTGTGATGAACTCGTCGTTATCCAATTATTAACGATCAAGAGAAAGATGATTATGGTGGAGGTGGAATCGTTAATTATTAGAGTAGAGAGTAACAAGGAATTGTTGGCGTAGGAATTGATTGCGAGTTTTAATTAATATCAGGTCACCATGGCTGACTTCCTCTTCGAACCATATAAACTACTTAAAAAAAAAAAAAAAAGAAATTCCATCCTTTTTAAAATTAGAGCATACTCTTAAGAGCCTGTTAGCATTGCTGGAGTATTTATTAAGATTTTTTTTTTTCTTTTCAATTATATTATAAGAATTTGAATCTAGTTTTTCTTATTAGAAAATCAATATTCATTTCACTAGATATAATGATTTTAATAGTATTTACTAAGAGTTAAAAGAAAAAAGTTTTCATGTTTTGTAATATTATTTGCTCTTCATGATAAATTTACAGGTAGGTAAGATTTAATCTAAGAAAATCAAACTAAAAAAAATCCTGTATCCGAAGTAGGGAAGAGTATGTTCCTAAGTAAAATATATTTCTAAGAAATTCTTTGACTACATATTTCTAGCAATTGCGTGCAGGGTTTAAATAAAACATGCTGAATGTCTTGTGCGTATATCAAGGCAAAACACTACCACTGGTTTCCGTCGTTTCCTTTAAGATTATAATTTAGTTAATCACGAAGTTTTGATAAGAACCGTCTAAAAAGTGATAAGCTAAAATGGGAAAAAACGTTCCAAAGTTATTTACTTGTAAATTTTATTAATATTTATCATATCATTCATTAAAATATTTAACGTTTTTAATACTGATGAAGCATTTCTCCTCATCAAAAGACTTAAAATGTTAAGAATACTTGTGAATTAACATAAACACGTAATCCATTTAGGGCGGAAAAAAAGGGAAAGAAAGCAAGGGTAAATAATCCTCTACACACATACATGCATGCATGCACCAATGAAGATGCCCAGCCAACTAATTTTCTTTTAATATGATACTCATCAAATACTCAAGATATGTAACAGCAAAATGTTCATCTTTTTTGGAAACAATAATCAGCGACACGGATCAATCAATAGGGAACATATTCTTATCTCTAAAATGAAAAAACGATTTGAGACCATGCATCCAATTCCTTTTCCTTGGAGAATAAATAATCCATTTCCTAATAATTTAGAAAACGATTTATTATTATTCTTTTTTAATCCAATAGAGATGAAGCTGTTAGAAAGCACATTACTTTCACATCTTCCAACCAATTACTTGTTCTAGATAAGCTCATCTGGCCCTATCGAACAAAATTCTAAATCCAAATACCACATTTGGAACTTTAGGTCATGACATATTCATGTTTCAAAAAATATCAATGTCAACACATTATCTTTACCGACCAGTAACCACCATAGACATTAAAATAACAACAAAAACCATCTAACTTTTTTATTTCCCTGTGGTAAATGTGAAATTTCTCGGTCAGGAATTAGGATATGATCTTCCTTTACGTTTTTATGCAGAACTGCATATTTATATTTTAAGAAAAAGCCCCATATACTTTTCCTTGAAAAAAAAAAAAAAACATATTCCAATAAGCATAGTTAAATTTGTGTGTCGACGCACACATTATTTCCCCCTTAATTATTTTGCCATAGACTTCAGTTTTATTCATTTAACCCTCCAAGTCAAAAGTCAATAAATAAATTGAAGTAAAAAATATAAATAAGTCTATTAATTATTGATCTACAAATTACATATTTATAAAATAATTACCATCATGATCTTAGTTATAAACTGATAGCATAATTTCTCATGTTGTATATAGGATACTTCACCTGTATCATAATTCGTTTTTATCTTGCTACGATCCAATGTTTGATTCTCAATACGAATCCAATTTGGCCATCTGAGGCCTACAACAACATGTAATGTTTCAAAAACTCACATGTCCCGATACACTATGAAAGATGGGATGCGCATTTTACATTTTTCAAACCCCCGTCTTCCCGATATTTTGATAAAGTAGATTGTGCAAATAAAAAAACAAACAAAAAATACTAAAATTAAAAGAATCATAACATCGACCAAAAAAAAAAAGAAAAAAGAGTCATCGAAGTCCTATTCCTTGTTATTTTAGTTTTTGGATATATATATATATATATATATCAATTAACTTTATTTTTATATATTTGTTATTTTTCTCATGGTGAAAATGGTTGTATAAGGATCTAAATACATGTTTTTGAAGATTTTGTTATTAGAAATGTTTGATTTCAAAAATTAAGAAGTTACATTGACATTATAAAATTGTGTAGTATAATTAGATATATTATA
The DNA here is from genome assembly GCA_024138005.1 of Lumnitzera racemosa. NCBI lineage: Eukaryota > Viridiplantae > Streptophyta > Magnoliopsida > Myrtales > Combretaceae > Lumnitzera > Lumnitzera racemosa. The sequence goes on from JAMXBC010000002.1 coordinate 116,409,615, forward strand.
ATATTAATAGATGAAAAAGAGAGAGATGGGATGGTAAGCAAAGAGAGAGGGTAGCGAGAATGTTGGGGGGGGTGGGGTGGTTTGTCGTGTGGTGAAGAGAAGGAGAAATAAGGAGTGGTGAGAAAATTTGGAGGAGGAAGAGAGAGAGAGAGAAGAGGGAGGGTTATATTTTTTAAAAAATTTTAAATTTTTTTATATTTATAATTAAATATATTTTGAAAAATTATTTATTAATAATTAAAATTTTATTTAAAAGATTAAATAAATTAAAATAATTAAAATATTATTTTGATGATTACTTAAATCTTCATCCGCTTTCATAATATAATATAGATACATATAGAAGTACACGTTTACATTTTTTGCCAAGCAATTGAGAAGGTTGAATAGATTGGCACATCATAGCCGAGTTAGCAATTTTTTTTTTTATACGCATGTAAGAATAAGTGAACTACTACTAATAATTTGTTTTTTGATTTAGAAGTTATTAGAACTAATATAGATCATATAATTTTTTTCTTTTTTATACATAAATCCAAACATACGTTTATGTTTTGAAAAGTAAAAAGAAAGTTACTATTACTTCACTCCTAACATATGTACGATTTAATACGAAAAAAAGAAAAATAAAGGATATAAAATATCATCTGTATTTTTCTCACCCACACCCTATTGAAATTAAAAACTAAAAGATAGAAAATAAACCCCTTCCTTCTCCAAAAAAAAAAAAAGAAACAAGGGAAAGAAAGAAAGGCCATTTCGGTCGGCTACCTGAAAATTACACTGAACCACTTTTAACCTATTTCAATTGAGGTCCCCCTTTTCTTAACAAAAACAAGCCACCAGAGAGGACCTTACTTTATAGAAGAAAATTTTCCATATAAAGTTTTAATTGTGATTTTCTATTACAAGAAACTAACGGCGTTAGTTTCGCTCGGTGACGGCCGGTGGCAACTATTAAAATCAAATCAAACCCAGCTTTGTGGCACGCCATTGGTCCATGGAGAAAAGAAAAATGGTTGACATTAATTTCCTCGTATCCTCAGTCTAATAAATAAATTAATAATTTAGTTAATAATTGATATTTATCTTATACATTAACTTAAATTAAAACTTCATTCATTTTAGTCTATTTTTTTATTACAATGAATTTTTATTTTTTATTTTTGTAACTTTTATAAAAATCATAACATTGAACTTGTCAAATTGAAATTCCCTAACTGTAGTGGAGAATATTTTGATTATTATTTCTATAAGATTCTAGCAGTAACGTCCAAGTGATATGTGCATAAAAATAAATAATGTTCAATATTAGGATATTTAGGGAATAAAAAATGCCATGGATAATGATTCTCATGTAATAGAAACAATAAGCTATATATAGAGTGAGATTTCGAGTAGTTTTGATTGTCTGGGATTGTAAAATTCTAAACGAAAAAAGACTTAATAGTAAAATCACATATTATTAATAATGTTTAGGGGGTTGTAAAATCCAATAACATATATTTACTTAATAATAGTAGGCATCCGAAATACTTCTGTTGATGAATAGAAAAAGGCGAAGTAATCATCTCTTCCTGGAATTCACCAAAGCATTCTCGTATATGACTATTATATACCATCAAAATAATGGCACTACAGATCGGCGAAAAAAATCTTAGATAAAATAAGCAAAAAAAATCAACACGTGTCAAGATCTGGATGTAGGTTGCCCACCAAAACTTGTTCGACATTTAACGCTGGAGGCGGTATAAATGAGCCAACTTCACTAGCATTTCCCAAACATCAAAGGTCCTCGAGCTCGGGGTGTCATCCGATACACCGGCTCCCACAACCTCGTTCTCTTCTTATACTCGAAGAAGAAGCATTGCTCCTGGTGGTTCTTCAGAGAGCTTTTAGTATTTCCATTTGTTCCAAGCTTGATCGAACGTAAGTGGGTACTCATTTCTCTGGAGGTGAGTTATGGGTTATGTATGACGGAAAACTGTTTGCTCAATTTTCTTCGAGTGTTTTTGTTCGCTTGAATCCCTGGAGTGTCTGATTTTTTTCTCCTTCTTCTTCTTCTTCCCACCAAGAACAGAATTCCTTCATTCGTTGAACCTTGAAACAAAGTATACTGCTAGAGCTGAAAGAAACAACCCAAAACGCAAGCAGTTCTTGCTTAAGTTCGATTCGTGCTTAAGTGAAGATACGAGTCGGTTGCTTCGTCATGAGGATGAATTCTCACGAAATTCACTTATGGCGGTGATTTGGTTTGCATGATGATTATGCGATGGCAGCACTATAGCGCCAATTGCTAACCTAATTGATTCCTACTTCAAAATTGGAATTCAAGACTGGAAATCGCATAATAAAGTCCTCATGCAGGGCAAAGTGTTTAAACAAGAGAGAGAGATTTTTGTACTCGAAATTCATTTTTCTTGTTCACTGGTATCGACAGGCATCTCAAGCAATTGCAAGCTAGGAATCGCGTTCCCTTTCTCACCAAAAGTAAAAGAAATTTAAACTTTTCCTTTTTTTTTGGCCAGAGAAATTTAAACGTAAAACAAAAAGAAGAAAATCTATATATAAATGAGCCCTACTCGTCAGAAAACTTTAAAATTGGTAAAAAAATTTATTTATTTATTATTATTTTTTTCTAATGCTGAGTAGCCGAGGTGTGCTTGCCTCCTTTTCCTGAGTCACGATTCGTCTTCTTTTTCCCGTGAGTCGTTTAGCTCCATTTTCTCGTGAACCGTAGGACTCTAGTTTTCATAATATACTTATTTTTTCCTTTTCTGGAAAATTACTGTTTGTTATTTATTTATTTTCTTCTAAGAAAATCAGATTTATGTGTTTTTTTTTTTTTGGCCAACAATCAGTTTTATGTATTTGATGAAACGGAAAAGCGAAGAAAGAGAAAAGGAAAAGGGAAAAACCAAATGCTTTCATAGGGCAGGCAATATTTTCTTTCCAGAAAGTTTGCTTGTGGTCCTGTCTGCTTATTCATAATATTTTCCTTTCTGTAAATGTATCCCTATTTTAATATGTATATATATATATATATATATTTATTTATTTACGTATTCTGTTTATTTGCGTGCGTGTATATATATATTTAACCTATTAAATGGCGAAAGTAATCTCTGGAGAATAATAAGAGTGGTGTAATGGTGGGTTCAATCATTGTGCAAGTAAGATGATATTTGCAGTTTCAGAAAGCTATTAAAGTACTATCTACTTGATGATGACGTTTTGTTCTGTCCTGCTTTCTGCTCTCTATGTACAGTTGTGATGTTTAGGTCTTAATCACTGTCATCGTTTTAAATTTAATTTCCGTTCTCTTCCTGGAAGAAGAACTAACAATGATTACAGAAACTAGCAAATCTCCTAACTGGAATTTTTATACCCCTGTTAATATGCATTTATTTTACAAATCTAGAAGAGATTTGTTAATTAAGGCCCTGGGACACACTTGCTAATCACATGTGTAGAATATTTTCGATACTTTAATATTCGAAAACCGTAAAAACTTGAGATCTTTCTTCGGATTATGATCCATGCATCAAAATAGATGGTATTCGAGTTTCGACTCTACAGCAATTCAGTAACTTGGCAAGTTAGCGCCTATAGTTCTCTCAAGTTTCATTATTTTACTCGAAAAACATTCGAGTGATTGGTTTTAGATTCTATTGTCTCGTGGTTTTTCCTATTTTTTGGGTTCCTTCATTTATTTATTTATTTTTCCCCTTCTTCGGGAAGTAGGTGAGAATGTTAAGGATTGCATCAGTGCATCAACCCAAATGGATTGCTCCTTCATGGATTTTTCCTGGCAATCGAACTCATCTTAATACACGTTTAAAATTTCAGCAGAAAAATTCGTTATTAGGTGGTGTTTAGAGTCCTCTCTCAGCTCAATTTTTATGGAAAGAGTGATCTAAAAATGTTTGAATTGATTGTAAAAGAAACTAAAGAGTGTCATGTTCTTGTATGCTTTAGATTGAAGCAGCTTTTGTTTCCAAGGTGAATTATATCGTTTTGATCATTATCCTGCGTAGTTGATTAGGTTTATTAACATTTCAGTTGTAAGATCTTCGAAAATGACGATCACACCAAAGATCTCAATCGACGATGGAAACCTGGTGGTTCATGGGAAGACCATTTTGAAAGGAGTTCCCGATAATATTATCCTGACTCCGGGATCAGGAGTGGGGCTTGTTGCTGGTGCATTCATTGGTGCTACAGCTTCTCATAGTAAAAGCCTCCATGTTTTCCCTGTTGGTGTTCTAGAGTAAGCACTCTTCTACTATACTTTTTCTTTTACATGCAAGGCATTCATAACCATTTAAATTCTTATTTGTAAATTCTGTTCAGTATACTATTGGCATGTAACCTAGGAAGGGCTCTTTATTTCATATATATATATATATATTCATCCAAGCAAAAGTGGATCTTCCTTTTTCTTGGTCCGTTACTGACAAATTACCACTAATCTTGGGCTTTCGATAGGGATCTTCGTTTCATGTGCTGCTTTCGATTTAAGCTCTGGTGGATGACTCAAAGAATGGGAAATTGTGGGAAAGATATTCCCCTTGAAACTCAATTTCTGCTTGTCGAGAGCAAAGACACAGAAGATGGTGAGCATGAGGATTCAACAACCATCTACACGGTCTTCCTCCCTCTCCTTGAAGGCCAATTTCGTGCTGCTCTACAAGGAAGCGACAAGAATGAGCTAGAAATCTGCCTAGAGAGTGGTAAGCAGTAGATCATGGTCATCCAAATTGCATCAGGTGTAGGCTATAGCACCTGACCCATCCATTTATCACAAGGGCCAAAACTTTCCATAAAACGGTTTCATTCCACTGGCCTATAGTGCGGAAGCATGAGGTAGAGCTGTCGCTGGTTTGATGCACAGTCAGACTGGAGAACCATTCCATGATCGTCACTCACATGAAACAAATTATGGAGTTGTTTTAGTTCTTCTGGCACAATCATATAGGAAGCATCAAGTTCAAAAGAACCGAAACGATGTTTTTTTTTTTTTTTTTTTTTTTTCTTTTTGTGCTATGCTTTGGTTTTGCAGGGGATAATGCTGTTGAGACAAATCAAGGCCTTTACCTTGTCTACATGCACGCTGGTATCAATCCTTTCGAAGTAATCAACCAAGCAGTAAAGTGAGTCCCTTAATTCTTATTTCAGTTGTTCTGTGCTCTCTCATTTCCTTCACGTGTCCCTTTCTCTCATGAAATGCTCTCAAGCATCTGGAAATTTATGTGTTCTTGAATCAATATTATGGCCATGCTGTGGAAACTATGACTGAAAAAGTTCTTTCTCATAACAGGGCTGTGGAAAAGCACATGCAAACCTTTCTTCACCGAGAAAAGAAAAAGGTAAGTAAATATCTTATGCCAAGAAAAATCGGTTTTACCTACTGCCTGAAATATAGATCTTACATCCTTCTTCTGCTTTCACGTTTCCAGTTGCCTTCTTTCCTTGATTGGTTTGGCTGGTGCACTTGGGATGCTTTCTACACTGATGTGACAGCTGAAGGTGTCGATGAAGGCCTTAAGAGGTCATTTAGCATTGAGCTGCACATCGAGTGGTCTTCTCGTTTTAAATCTTATTTCTCATATAACAGTTTATGTGGATTGTTATTAACATTCTGTTCCTTTGTGGGTTCGTAGCCTTTCCGAGGGAGGGACTCCTCCGAGGTTTCTAATTATTGATGATGGCTGGCAACAAATTGAGAGCAAGCCCAAGGACGGTAATGTTGTCGTACAAGAAGGAGCTCAGTAAGTATCTCTCATTATCGCTCTCTCTCCTGAACTTAGGCAAAGGAACATGGTTGTAATCTTAAGAACAATTTTGCTCCATTTGCTGTAGCTTTCACTTTAATTTCATAAGAAATGCGAGCGTCTGTTTCCCCATTACATCAGACTAAGGGACAATCGCCATTTATCTTACTTTTTATTGCCACGGTGTTCGCTATGAACTGCACGCAGAAAGCGCATGATAGTGCTATGTCTGTATGCATTAAGGAAGACTTATCTGAGAGTAACAGGAGGACCTATCAGCACTAAGTAATCTAGTTTTATTGCTCTACATGTTGACAACCATAGATTGGCATAGAGGTGGAACTGTAGATGTTCGGTGTGGGGTAATGGGGGAGTTATTTTGCAGGTTTGCCAGCAGGCTGACTGGAATTAAAGAGAACACAAAATTTAGAAAGAATGGCAAAAATAATGAGGACGTTTCTGGATTAACACATGTAGTTGATGAAGCCAAGAAGAAGCACAATGTGAAGTAAGTATAATTTCAGAGTTTTTATCTATTTAACATCTCCCCGTTGAAGATTCCGGATGCTATGTTAGATAATAAGCAGTTAGGGGGGACCATAAGCACTTATGTCAAAATTAAATTGATCCCAATAACACACCTAGATGTTAATAATATGAGGACATGTCTGCCTTTCCTGTTTTAAGTGATTGTTCAAATATGAATCCAGTTAGTGCTGTATGTGTGGGCATAAATTCTTATCTTTCCTTAAAAAAAAAAAAAAAAAAAAAGGAAGACTTGTATGCATAACATCATCAAGCAACTCTCTTTCATGGATTCAATGAATAGAAAACTTGCATGTATCTAATTGTTGAATATCGGTATAGGTATGTCTATGTCTGGCATGCTCTTGCTGGTTACTGGGGTGGAGTAAAGCCAGCTGCTTCTGGTATGGAGCATTATGATACTGCTTTGGCATACCCTGTATCATCACCAGGTGTACAAGGAAACCAACCAGACATTGTCATGGACAGCCTATCTGTCCATGGCCTGGGATTGGTGCATCCTAAAAAAGTTTTCAACTTCTACAATGAGCTTCATGCCTACCTGGCTTCGTGTGGAGTCGACGGTGTAAAGGTCGATGTTCAAAACATTATCGAGACTCTAGGTGCTGGCTATGGAGGCAGAGTTTCTTTGACCCGCAGTTACCACCAAGGCCTTGAGGCTTCTGTAGCTCGTAACTTCCCAGATAATGGATGTATTGCTTGCATGTGTCACAACACTGATGGGATCTACAGTGCTAAACAGACTGCTGTGGTTAGAGCATCCGATGACTTCTACCCAAGGGACCCCGCTTCTCACACCATACATATTTCATCCGTTGCTTACAACTCACTGTTCCTTGGGGAGTTTATGCAACCTGACTGGGATATGTTCCATGTAAGTAATTTTGAAACTCTCAAAAGTCTTATCTTCTTCACAGGTACAACCTGTTTTGCTTTCTGTCTGCATTTCTACGTTAAAATGGGAAATTGACGGTATTTTCTCTCCTACAGTCTCTTCATCCAGCAGCAGAGTATCATGGTGCTGCCCGTGCTGTTGGAGGTTGTGCAATCTATGTTAGGTACTGCATCGCAAAAACACATGTTTAATACCTCTTCCCGATGTGATAAGATTCAAGTATTAGGTTTGTGATTATCTTTTACTTAACAGTGACAAACCAGGCGACCACAACTTTGAGCTTCTAAAGAAGCTTGTTCTGCCAGATGGATCGGTTCTCCGTGCCCAACTGCCTGGTAGACCTACACGTGATTGTCTCTTTGTTGATCCAGCTAGAGATGGAACGAGGTGTGCTATAGCTATCGCTCTGCATGCATGGTTCTTTAATCTTTCAAATGAATTATTGGCCCTGTTGAGCTTTAACATATTTGTTGTTGAAACATAAACTTTGCAGCTTGCTAAAGATATGGAACTTGAATAAATGTTCTGGCGTTGTTGGTGTATTCAACTGCCAAGGTGCTGGATGGTGCAAAATTACAAAGAAGACACGCATCCATGATGCCTCTCCAGGTACACTCACTGGTTCGGTCCGTGCTACAGATGTCGACCTCATATCTCAAGTAGCAGGTGCAGATTGGAGTGGCGAGACTATTACATATGCTTACAAATCAGGTAATCACGATTGCTGCGATTTTTGAAAGATTTAAGTAGAGATGACGTTTTCAGTGGGTTAGTAACTGGAAGAATATGCCTTAATGGCACCTAAGTTTTGAGTCTCTTCAAATGTCCAACTAGGATGTAGATTTAGGGGGGCGTGAATGCCTTTTGCATATATTAGGGGTAGCTGTTAATGACAAAAAGGTTGATCCTAAAACAGGTGAGGTGGTTCGGCTACCGAGTGGTGCCGCTGTTCCAGTCACCCTCAAGGTCCTGGAATACGAACTCTTCCATGTTTGTCCACTCAAGGTGAGAAATCTAGGGAAAAGAGTTAATTCTGTTCGCTGGATTCCATCACGGTGCTTTTGTGAATGTCGATTCTATTGTGCCCTTTTGTGCAGGAAATTACACCAGACATCTCTTTTGCTCCAATCGGACTGCTTAATATGTTTAATTCTGGCGGTGCTATTGAACAATATGAAATTCACACGACCTCGGGCAAGAAGCAAGAAGCTTCACCTGCAGCTATCATCTCACTTAAAGTTCGTGGATGTGGACAGTTTGGTGCCTATTCTTCTCAGCGTCCATTGAAGTGCATCGTGGGCAATGATGAAACAGGCTTCGACTACGACCCTGCCACTGGATTAATGACGGTGGACATCCCGGTTCCGGAGGAAGAAACATACAGATGGCCAGTAGAAATTCAAGTCTGAGCTATTTGTATGTTCAAATATTATTATTATTATTATTATTATTATTATTATTATTATTATTCTCAAAACTAGGGATAGCAAAGGTGGGAGGGAGTTAAGCTGGGCGTAAGTGGAGGAGGGAAGGTAATGTTGTATTGGTAAGGGGGTGAGTGAGAAGTGACGGTGGCTTCAATATTGTGGAAATTATCTAAGTTCTATCTTAACTAATAAAAAGCACCAACGTTTTCCCAAAGTTTTGTTATGAGTTAATTCTTGACTCACAACCCCCACGTGTTTGATATTGAGTTTATCCTCAATAGTTTGGGACTTGCTAAAATTCGATAATTAATACTTGGTAGAAAATTGGGAGGTGCGGGTGGACGTGGATGGACGGTTACTCTTTGGCTTCAATAGATTCTTAGATTTTAGTTGAATTATAAATAAATAATTTATATGGTTATTATTGTTCTTTTAATTGCATGCTCTTACTTGGAAACTTTAAGTGCATCGTTGGCATCATCCCTTTCGACTTAAGATATGAGCTACAACTCTTAACAAATAAATAAATATATGCCAAACAAAAGCAATTCTAAAGTAAACTATGAAAAGAGAATTAAAAAAAAAAAAAAGATGGCAAATAGTTTTACATGGAAAACCGTAGCAACACAGGTTGAACAATGAAATTGGCTTACGTCAACCATTTATTGGATAACATACATCTTCATATATATATATATATTATATATGTATAGTACGTAAATACTAATAATATATATATATATATAATATAAAAATCACGTGTAATAATTAGTATTATTAAACTTAGATTGATTCCTATAATTTAATTCGATTAAATCTAATTTAATCATAAAACTGGTTCAATTTAACTCAGATTTAATCTCGATTAAACCAAGATTGAACCCGATTCCATCGTCTTAACTACTCATATGATCGAGTCAATTATTTGGATTGAATTCGATAATATTAGTAGTAATTGATTTAAAAATTATCACTTTCATTATATCATTTTCATTATTATTTTATTAATATTTATATGTTATCTATACATAATAAATGATACCTAATAAATCCTCTTCTTCTTTTTTTCTTTTCCTTCTAAAATCCCAGCACAAGTACTTATGGCACCCTGTATATTTAGTATCTAATCCAAACCAAACATAGAATTAACTACACAAAAAAATGACGAGAAACTAAAAAACACGCAATGGTGCAGGTTTCAGTCAATCAACATGAGACGACGAATACTTTTCGAAAAATTATATATATTTTTTAGTTTCACCTTTTATATTTTTTAGATTGATTCCACCTTCACCATAAAAGTCACGTTTCGCCGACGATACCAACCTTTTTGACTCAAAATATCTGTAACTCGAATAAAATGATATGAAGTAGATAAAACCGGAAATCACACACTTACATATAATATGCAGTAGATAAAGATTAAATACGACAGGATAGTTGCAAATAATACATGAAGCAGCTCCAACTAATCCACACGCTCTTCGGTTTTAGTATAGGAGCAAGCAAATCCTCGAATGGTCCACATCAAAAGAAAGACTTTTGATGATATCCATATATCACTTGAATTGATAAGTAGTATATAAATATCAATAAAATTTTTATATATAAAAACATAGTTAGTACTTTTTAAAAAAATTATATTCTCTCATTATCATGTATAAAATTTTTATTAGTACTTACATAGTTATACATTATTCATCAATTTATATAATATATTACTATTATTGAATCTTTTTTCTTTCAATAGTATAGGCATTATATAATGTAATTAGTATAGGCATTTTATAGTCTAACTATTTATCATTATCACACATGTTCCATGGTCCATAGATATAAATAGCTTTTACATGTAAAATTTTCGGTTAATTATGCCATTAACTTTTTTTTGCTATCCTCATGCCCTTCCATTTCTCTTTCCTCTACTTTGTTCATGATGATCAAACGTGGAGTCAAGACTCAATCCTTCTTCATGATATTAGAGCTAAGTAATCTCTAATCTTTTACCTTCTTCTCGATGTCTCACATTGATTTGATCTCGTTGTTTCTTGCATAGAGTAAAAATAGTTCTTTTGTTTGATTGAACATCATGAAGACTGAGAAATTTAAATAGACTTTGGATTTGAATGATCTTATACATATATCTAGATCTAATAGTCCAAAAACAGTAATTATGAGTGTAATTTTCAAATGGAGCAAATTATCTAGGTCGCTCAATTATGTTGGCACTTAATGCAAAGGCAAAATTAGGTTTTATAACTAATGATTGCAAGAAGCTTAATGATGAAAAATAGATTGATGTAGAAAATTGGATTTGTTGTGACTATACGATCCATTATTCGATCTTGAATTCTATGACAAAGGAACTTTTGAAAGCCTTCGTAGATGCACATTGTTTCAAATGGGTATATAAGGTCAAATACAAACCTGATGAGATAGTGGATTATTTCACAGATAGATTAGTTGCAAAATATTTTACACAAGTTCAAGGTATAGATTATAATCACACTTTTTCTCCTATGGTAAAGCTTACTACATTGCAAGTTTTAGTTTCTATTTCCATGGCTAAACATTGGCATGTTGATTAATTTAATGTTAACAATGCATTTTTACATGGTTTTATTGATGAAGAGATCTACATGGAGCTTCTAGAAGCATATTTTATGGCAGTTTTGGGTTAAGTATGTAAATTAGTTTGGTCTTCGTATGGCTTGAAGCAAGCCTTAAGATAATGAAGCAAAGAATTCATCAAATTCATTTATTCCCTTGGTTTTAAGTAATCTCAAGCTGACCATTCTTTGTTTACCCGTTCAAATACTAAAGGTTTTTTTTCAGTCTTTTGGTCTATGTTAATGACGTTTTAATATTAGGTGATGACTTGGATGATAATTCTAATGTTAAAATAGCTATTGACAATGCCTTTATAGTTAACGATTTAAGTGAAGTTCGGTTTTTCCTTAAGATTTAGATTTGTCGTATTTCTAGTGGATTTCATAGAAGTTCTTGCTCAATATTCTTCAAGATGTAGGGCTTATTGGTTATAAATTAGTTAAATAACCTTTTTCCCACTCACTTATGGCTTGATAATACATTAAGAGAGCCATTAGCTAATCCTTCTCTTTTTAGACGTATGATGGGAAGGTTGTTGTATTTGGTAATCGCATGGCTAGACATTTCTTTTCCCATTCAATAGCTTACTCAATTTGTTGGCAACCTATGCACTACACATCTTCAAGCATCCATCCATGTTCTTTGTTACTTGAAAGGCAATGTTGATTGTAGTCTTTTTTACTTTGCTTCTACTCTTCTAATTCTATACGGTTACTCTAATGTGGATTACGGTTCTTGCCACATTGATAGGAAATCTTTACGTGGCTATTGTATTTTTCCTTGCTCCTCTCTCATCTCTTGAAAGACTAAGAAATAAGGTACCATATCAACTTTGTCAACTAAGGTTAAGTATCGTAGTGTTGCATTTACTATCAAAGAGCTTCTTTAGTTATCTTTCATCTTGTAGGATTTACACATTGTTGTTCCTTTACTTGTCGGCCTCTTTATTGATAGCAAGTGAACTTGTATGTTGGTAAATGATCCATGTTTTCATAGTAGGACTAAGCATATAGATTTAGACATCCATTTCACTCGATACCATATTTCAATAGGGTTTCTTTACTTGCATCATATTTCATCCACTTTATAGCTTATGAATGTGATGCCGAAAGTACCTTCTAAGGGTTTGTGGCATTATTTCTTGGTCAAGTTGGGGTTTTAGCTCATCCAACTTAGAGGAGGAGGTGTTAATAGTATAAGCATTGTATAGTCTAACTATTTATCATTATTACACACGATCCATAGTCTCCAGATATAAATAGCTTTTACATGTAACATTTTCAATTAATTATGCAAATAACAATTTTTTGTTATTCTCATGCCTCTCCATTTCTCTCTCATCTTCTCTATTTATGATGATCGAACATGGAGTCAAGACTTAGTCCTTCTTCAAACAGGAGCTAACCATTGATTTATCACCCACTAGGGACTTGTTGACAAGAAAAAGATTACAATTTTATTTCATGATCATAGACCCATTTGTGGAGCTAAACAATTTTCCTTTTTTCTTTTATTCTTTTTTTCCTTTTTAGGTGAAGCCTCACACAACAAGAAGAACTTTCATAAAATAATGAAGAATGAAACTGTAAGGATGTGGAGCTCGCAAGATTATATAGTGGGGGGGAGGGGAGAGGGAGTGGAAATCAATAGTGATAATAGGTTATGTAAATTAACGATGTGATAATAATGATAATAATAATAATAATAATAATAATAAATATTTCTTAGCCATTAATTTGTAATTTTATATAAAGCTAACTTTAAAAAGCCCTCATTTGTATTGATACAATCTTCAAAATAAATTATAAGTAAGATCAATCTCTATTTTTTGGCCCATACTCAAGGATAAAGAGGAATATACTCCTCACAACTATTTAAATAATTCCTACCTTGTGTCAGGGTTTGTGTCCGGTCATAAAGTCACTGTCGTGGCAATAGAATAGCCATATAGCCATACAACGATGCCAAAAATAGAAGCCAAAGGCTCTAGTGACAAATTTTGTTGCTGTGGTACGGATAGTCATTTGATGACGATGGAAACACTAGCCCGAATTTCATAAAGGAAAAATTACATGCCAAAATATGAATGTTTGAATTTTAATTTTAATTTTAGCATTTCAAATGGAGAACAAATGTTATTGATAGAGAATGACGTTATATTTAGGTAGAGACAACTAAAAGTTGCACAATTGATAATGAATGTTTTGTACTTTCAATGTCCCACATTGTTAATGTTATATCGAAGCCATAATATTATCTCGTGTTTCACCACTTTATATGCTATTTAAACTTATTGAATTATATGTGATCTAATATCTTCGTTCTTTGATATATAATTTTTCTACATTATAAAAGCTTATAACGTTTAAACAGATTCGTAAAGAAGATTTTAGTGTTTAAATTAATGGTATAGCACGACAAAATAAAATAAAGAAAAAAAAAAACATAGAAAATTTGTTCATCCGTAGCATTGTGTTTGAATAGATTATTAGAGCCTAATATCCTTTGACTCGTTCGATAAATACAAATTGAGAGGCCATAGAATCCCATTCCAGTTGTTCGTGGACCATCGTATATCTAAAAAGCTACCCGACTCCCATGGTGTAGACTCTCTATCTATAGAATGAGTTTAGGAAGAGCAATGCTTTATGGGAAGCAGTTACCAAAAGCATAGCACCTCCATCTCTATTCTCTCGACTCAACTCATCCGTTTTAATAACCTTCGCGTATTAGAATTTATAATTGTTTTCACCGATTTAGCTTTTCGAGATACGAGGGATACAACATACATATATATATATAAATATATTTATTCATTTCGTATGTATAGGTTATTTATATATAATAGATAGGCGGAAACCTGAGATTATGAATTGAAAATGATTGAAAAAAGGTTGTTATATATTCAATTATCTCGGTATTTAAGAGGTTTAATGATAAGCCAGTCTTCGTAACGTGCGGTCACAAAAAGATGTCAAAGAATGGTCCTCAATAGTAGTACAACTTGTAGAATTTTGTTTAAAAATCTCATCGAATTTAATATAAAGAACGCATATGTATTTACATCAAAGTTTACAACCCAAAATTGAGATTATAATTAATTTTTAGAATGAGGAGAGCCATTAAAACCAAAGAAAATTGACTGGTCACATGATGAAACTTTTGTTTTTATAAAAGGAATTAGCTTAGTTTAATTCGTCCGTATGAATAGAACAGCAAACCATTTGATTGATGCTATACTAAACTATAACCACACATGTTGGGAAAAAAAAAAAAAAAAACCTAATTATGATTCGATTTGATCTGATTCATAATTTAATTTACGGTTTTTTTGCTCAACCCTAATCTTAAGGGTTTATAAAGCTTGTAAAAACTAGTCCAAACATGATAAGCAAGATATTTGGATTCAATTCTTTACTTTAATAAGAAAAAAGAAAAAGAAAAAAAAAAGGGTGAAAGGCTTAATATATCTTATGAGTTTGTTATCTTACTGAAATTTGTATATGACGTTCTTAAATTCAATTTCTCACTTACAATTAGAATAAGTGTAAAGCTTATAATTCTAATGGCATTATTCAAGTTATCTGCAACTTTGTCTTTCTCCCTCTTTAGTTCCCTTGAGAGGAAAGGAAAAGCTTTATGGCTTAGTCTTGTCATCGATCATTCCTTTCCGTTATTCTTCAAAAAAATGAGAGAGAAAGTCGGAAGTTCGAGGGCGATTTAAGCAAAGTGCCTTTAATAATTATGCATTTTAAATAAATTATTATTGCTTAACGACAACAGAAATGAAAAAAAGAAAGAAAGAAACAGACTTGGATTATACGTAAATAAGGGTATGTTCCTTAACCGGTATTGGACAAGAAAAAGTCCAATAATGCTATTATTAGGCACTTGGGCTTAATCCTATAAACTCATCCTCTATTTGTAGGGATTAAATGATTGCATTTTCTTTTTCCTTTTTCCGCATCATAATTATCCCTTTACGGTCATTAGTCTTCCTTGCTATCAATGCAAATTCATCAAGATCATAATTCACTATTATTATTGCATCACATGGGTATACAGATTTGTTGACTCAAGAATGGTGGTGCTAATAATGGCGGCATTGAAATTTAAAATACAAATGCATAACCAACATAGATTCATGGATACACTTTTCTAGGTGAACAAATCATATAATAAGAGTTTGAGAAAAAAAAAAAAAAAAACTGAAGTTTCTTATTGACGGTCCTTTGCATTCCTTGTTAGTCCAAAAAACAAACAGGAAACTGACAGAAGAATACGTTGCATTTTCATATTGAAACAACCCCTTAAATTTTCAATACTATCAAAAATATAATTTTAACTCCTTTTTTTTATGGAAAATTTGGAAAAATTTTTTTATGGAAAAATTTGGAAGTACGAGGACAATTCTTACGTATACACCATCTGTAGATGGTATTGGCCACATCAAACTATTGGGTTAAACCTAATATATATTCAAGCTTGACCTCATAGTTTAGTAAGAAAACTTAAGAGTTTGATCTATATTTTGGATGATTTAAAGAGATTTGATTTAGTGAATTTAGAATAAAGATCATTAGACTGCTTCATTCACTCTCTACTTCTCTCAAGCAACTCATACAATAAATAAAAAAGGCTACAATTGTTGAACCCATGATAAACTTATCAAAATAACTCTTGATCAAATAGGCTTTACTCTACCAAAGCCATTATAGCCTAATAGCATTATTAGTGGTCTTTTATCAAAATAGATCAAAGTTCAGATCCCCTCTCTCCCATCATTGTCAAAAAAAAAAAAAAAAAGGCTTCACTCCACCTATCAATCATCAAAGCAATATGATGGATGTTATTGAGTTTGAGAATCTATAAATATTCAATAATACCTTTTAATTTGAGATTTTTGAAGGAGATAAGAGAAATGAAATATCACTCAGGAGCTCTACTCTTAAAGATCAAATAACTATTCCAATAAAGAACAAAATTAATTGATCAAGAATTATAGGTCGAGGTTTTAGGTTTCCTTATTTATCACTCATGCATTAAAAACTCTAAAATCATATGTTCCTCCTCATTGCCATTCTCTCCTTATTATCCCTCCATGTGTCACCCACATCATTTTTCTAGGGCCTATGAAGTGCAAAACACATATAGCATGTAAGTGATGACATTAGCTAAATCTTCATTTATACAATTTAAAAGGTTTTGCCATTAATATCTATCTATTGTTGATGATTCATAATGCTTACTCTAAATGGAGCTTTTACTATTTTCAAAAGGTTATCTACATCTATAATATTAAAGTATTGGCAAGTGTGTGAAGTGTGTAAGCAAGCTAAGAGAAGAAAGGAACCCTATAGAGAGTACATTCCCCTACTAATACCTAAATAGTCCTGGATTAACCTTAGCATAGACTTCATCTTCAGATTAACTAGAAAAGTCCGGAAGCATGATTAGACCGTGGTGTAATCGATCTGTTTAGCAAATCAATGATTTATTTGTTGCTAACATCTTTTTCTAGAAAATTGTATACCTACATGGAGTTCCCTATAGTATAGTGTTACATTGAGATTTAAAGTTCAGGAGCTTATATTAGAAAAACACTATGGAGGAAGTTGGGTACAAAGTAGATCTTCAGTAGTTCTTACCATCCTTAAATTGATAGTTAAACTGAAGTGATTAATAGAACATTGGGCGCTTCACTCTGAGGTACTGTGGGCGAGAATCTGAGTGATTTAGACTTAGGCTTACCGACTATTAAGTTTGCTTACAATCACTTCACTCATAATTTGATAGGAAAATCTCCTTTTAAGATTATCTACAGAGTTGAGTCAAGCCTAACCCTAGGCAAGACTACTAAATCGACCTCCTAAGTGGACAATTTGCAAGGAGTAAAGCAGGTCGAAGAATTTTAAAAGCTACATAAGAATGTTACCTAACAACTAGCAAACACCATAGCCAGGTAGAAAGAGCTACATAGAAAAAGATGGAAGGTTGTCAACTATAACCTAAGAGGTTTAGTTCAGGTTCATTTAAGCAAGGAAAGATTGTAAGCCCTAAAGCCAAGTCAAGTAACCGTAAGGTTGAACTTAGAACCCAAGGTTTAGGATGATCGGTTAAAGAATCCGATCAAACTCAAATTATAAACTATTGAGAGGAATATTAGTAAAACTGACCCCGTAAACTTGAATTTAAGAAAATAAGTAATAAAATAGGAGACTATAAAATTTTCAAATTTTAAGCATAATAGGTATTAATTATTGAAAATGCGAAAAGTGTAATAAAATAACTAATAAATTACTAGAGATAGATTATATGTATACTAAAAATCGTAGATTATATGTATACTAAAAATTATAGAATGACCAAAATAATATTTAGGAATGTTCACGTGTACCCCACATGTATTTACGTATAGATAAAAATACGCGTAATTACCTAAATTAGCCTAAAACTAAGCAAATAATTAAAGAAAAATACAAAATAATTATAGAAAAATCAGAAAAAATCAAAAGAGGATAAGCTGCAACAAGATCAGGTCGTGGTCAGCAAGAAAAAAAAATAATCAATAAGAATTTGATAAACAAAAAGCCAAAAATCAAGGAATTGGGGCAAAATCCCATCAAATTAATGCACATTAATTTCTACAATTGTCTATAAATAGGGGAAAAAATTCTAGAAGTCATTTGGTCAGTTTAGGATCTGAGAAAAATCAAAACACCGAAAAAATCGAGAGAAAATCTAGAAAAAAAAGAGGAAAACTGTGCAGATTAGGCAAGTAAGCTAAACCCACCACTCACCACCACCTGGGACCAAACCACCACCACCACCCTACACTAGCACCACCGCCTGGACCGGCTGACAACCTTGGACCGGGCTTGGACGGCCAGAAAGCTTTGGACCGGTTAATCTCTTCAATGACCCGATTTTGAATAATTTTGTAAAATTAGTTATTTTACCCAGAAAATTATAGAACTTGTTATTCTGAGGTTTTATTGTATGTAGATTAAGGGAAAAATAGTGATTTAGTTTAATTAAATCTGTAATTATAGGGTCCCTAACAAATTGGTCAAAACCGAGCATGACTAAACCGGAAAATAAATATGCTTAGAGATGTAGTTTGGGGTTCAAAATTTTTCTGTAGGATCCTAATATGATGTAGAACAGTGCTATGAAGCCATTTTTTTTAAATTAATTTTTGAAATTTTTAAGTTAATTTTTAGCCTTATAATGATGGGAAAATTGGGTGATTTAGGATTAATTAGGTGATTAGGATGTTAATTACTTATTTGGATCTTAATTAGATATTTAGGGAAGTTAATCTCTGCAGTGGAACCCTAATCCTAGCCTTTAAGTATTAAGTATGGTCAATTAAGGAAATTAGGTAAGTAATATAAGAAATTAGTAATATGTGATATTGTAAATTAATAAATCTAAAAAAATAGAGTTATTTAGATAATAATATAATAGAAATCAGAAAAATAATAAATCTGAAAATAATAATTAATCTTAAGAAAAAGTCTCAAAATGTAAGATTTTTACACATCGGGAATAAATCTGATACCGCGATTATGGTTAGCGTGTACCAAATAGATTAGAATACCAAATTACGACCCAATAGGATATTTGGACACTCGAGCTTAATGTGATTAATTTCACATTAGGATTCGAGCATATTTAGGCTTAGAAATCAAAGTTTAAAACCTCATTTAGGATTTGAACACAAAAATAGAGTACACGAATCATTAGGACATAATGGGCATACACGGACAAAAATGAATTAAAATATAACTTAGAATATGAAACCGTAAATTTTAAGTACTAAAAAGACCTATTTGTATTATAGGACATCCAGAGATAAAATCGGCTTGCGATTAAAGGATCAAGCGATCGAGCAAATTCAAGTAAGTTAGGTTATTGCTTATTGTAATAGAGTACTAGTTTTGTAGTACTCGAAGACTTAGGCTTGTATATGATTATGATTGTAAGTAGTTTACGCATGTGTTTGATGTCTTTGGTTTCATGCTAAATTTGTATTGTGAGTGATTTTGTAATTGATTGAATTGGTATGAAATTGTTTGAAACCCCTAAACGGAATTTAATATCAGTCGACCCCGAATAATAAATAATGTCATGCTTTGCAACCCGTTAGGGGATTATAGGATTTTCCAACCAAATATCGACCCTTTCGAAAGGGATAGCGTAGGATTGCAAAATGGTCCCTTCTTCATCCTTAGTCGAACTAAGTGACAGGAGAGGAGGTCGTAGCGAGGGTGAAGTCAATGGTTCGAAGGTAGTCACGGGAGGAGCGAGGTCTCCATTGCACAAGCCTGAGTTTGGTTGTGAGCTGCTGCATAACATGGAACTCCTCAACCCGGATTGGAGCGAGTGAAATTTCTCTGATTTCACAACGGACCGGATTACGTTGTGCGATGACACTTGATTGTTGCATTGTATGAAAATAATTGTTTGATAACTCTGTTTGTGCTTGTATGCATACATGAGTCTCCAATTCAACTTACTGGGCTGTAGTTGCTCATACCCTTATAGATCCTTTTGCAGGTTCTGATTTCTGAACACTCAAAGCACTATGCCGCCCTACAATTACCCAGAGGTTAGTCTGTTGGAAGCCAGGGGTGTGAGGATCAAGTTACTTAGTATAGTGTTTAACTAGAGTGACCATGTAATTAAGAATGAAAGACTGGTAGTTATTCTGTAATCTAGTAGACTGTTCTGTTATGTAAAACTTCCTAGGAAGCTCTGTGGACATATATATATATATATAATATTGTACATGTTATTAGAAATTTGCACTATTTATCATAATTGTAGTTTAATTGTTAAGCGGACTGTTTACTTCAAAGCGAGGAATCGTCGACGCCTTGTATAGGTTATGTTTATGGTAGGCATTGTGAGGCCAGTTACTATCATAGAATGGTTTACACGGCGGGACTGTTGTAACTCTACGACTTCGGGGCGTAATAGTTTTCGGTTGGTATCAGAGCGTAGTTTTAGTAAACTCGCTTTGAAGCGTCATACCTTAAAAGAAATAGACATTATAGGAATATTGAGAGTGGGTAATACTAAGTGGGTGATAAAAGATTGTATAACATAAGTAACCTTAATCTTTAACATAGGAAATATTAATTGGTTTAAATATATTTACAGGGTCGAAGGGGAGAACTAATTCATATTTAGATACGGTTTGGATGGAATGGAGAAGTATCTCCCATTGATTATAGGGTTAAATTACAATGGCTACTGATGGAACTAGCAGATTGGAATATATTTAGGACAGTTGATGAGATTATCAATAAGTTTCATGATCGAATGTCCTATAGCTGAAAGGATGAGTGGGCATGAATGGAGACGAGTTTAAGCCCCCAATATAATAGATACACCGCTATAGCAGCTTTTGAGCAGAGATGGTTGGAGAATGAGGGAATTATAACCCTGATGATGCCCTTACGGTATTTTCCTGCTAGGTTAGAGGATGGGAGACCATACCCTGCCAGTATTGCACACATCCCTGCTGAAATTCCATACATTTCTAGACAGTACCCACCAGAGATCATTGATTGGTTTCCACAGTTTCCAGAGCCTGCTGGGGATGGTATAGAGATATCATTGAACCCTAGTCCTGAACCTGAACTTGAGATACCGGGACCACCACCAGAAAACCTACCTCCAGTTGAACTCCAAGAGGATGGACTTCATATAAAGGAAGACCCTGAGGAGGACCCAGAAGAAGAAGATCCAGAAGAAGACCCTGAAGAGGAGCAGGAGAACAAGGATGAACCTGGTGTAGACTTACATGCCTTACTCATGCAGGTGATTGCAGACACCGGGATAACTGGAGTAGGAGCTAGTAATCCAGTTGAGTCGGGTGAGGATGAAGTACAGGAGGTGATTGTGATCCTTGAGACTCCAGAGATAATATATATAGACTCTGCATTAGAGAGTGAGCATGAGGATCATTCGGTTGGAGGCCATATGGATTATGATCCCTTTGATGAAGTAGCTGCTACGGATTCAGAGGAGGACTAGTTTAGTTAGATAACTGAAATGTTAGGTAGGTAGATTTTTGGATATAATCTAGTAGCGATTTTGATGGAAATTAATGTATTTTAGGATCTTTTGATGTATTTTGACTTTTGATGTATTTTTTTTTTTTTTTTTTTTACTTTTGATGTATTTTGTAGCTTCTGGATCAAGTTAGATGTACGCTGTTAGTAAGTTTGATGTAGCCAGTTGATGTAACTTTTTGTCTTGTACAGTTGTAAAGATCGAGTCTGTACTAAGTTATGTAAGGAATGATGTAATCGAGTTATAAATTTGATGTATATATTTGAAAGTTATCGGGTTGTATCTTTGTTTTGAAGTTGTAATAGTAATGATGTAAGGTTGAATGAAATATACAGTGAAAGTTAGATTTCTAAGTACGTTGACTTTAATACTATTGTCATTACTATTTGATATGAGTACATATTGCAAGCATTTATTTATTTATAAACATTCTCTAAACAAAAGTAGGGATAACTTATAGATAGATATGAATGCAGGATTATAAGTTAAACTAGTAAGCGATTATGGCTGAAGCTGGAAACGGGAGTAGTCAAGGGGGAACTGAAGGGAATCAAAACCCTCCACCACGAGCACCATCACCACCAAGAGAACAACATAGACAAGATTTACCTCCGCCGCCTTCACAAGAAAATATGCCTATTGGGCAAATACTTGCCAGTATGCATACGATGATGAGACAGCAAGGAATGTTGATTCAACATCTTATGACTGGTGGTAATGTGGGAAACAGAAGACCCCAAGAAGTTGAACAACGAATAGAGCGACCTCAAGAGGTAAATAAACTTCCTGAGTTTATAAAAGCCAACTGTTATTTTGAGGGGGAGATGGGTAGGCCAGATGTAGCTGATGACTGGTTAGCCTAAGTTGAATGGAGTTTTAAGGCTTTTAGAGTCCCTGAATCCCAAAAGTTATCTTATGGTACATTTATGTTAAAGTTAGTTGCGAGAATATGATGGGACTCGAGAGCAAGGCAACTTGGAAATAACATTGATTGGCAACAATTTAAGGAGGAATTCAGGAAGGAGTATTTTCCCTATAGTGTTCAAAACAGAATGGTGCAAGATTTGTTCGAACTGAAGAAGGGAGGTATGAGTGTAACCCAGTATGAGACTGAATTCAATAGATTGTTACAATATGTACCTGGTTCATACCGGGATAATGTTGAGTTGAAGAAAGATTTGTTCCTTACTGGATTTGACCCCACAATGTGTTGTAAGCTGTTGGATTACAGTTTTACCACTTACAATGAAGTGGTAGATAAGGCAAGACAATTAGAAGATAATCGTATGAGGATGCAAGCAATGTGGAGTCAAAAGATCAATAGAGGATATCGACCAGGTCCATCATTTAAGAGATCATATCCTGGTGCCTCCAGTAGCAGTTCTGGGCAGAAGAGAAGGAGACCAGTAATTCTGGCTAGATCCCAGCGCAATCAGTACCCAATTTGAGCTTTTATGACAAGGATGGAAATGTCAAGTGTTGGAAATGTGGTGCAAATCATTTTCCAAGAAATTGTGTTCAGCTTAGGGGAAAATGTTTCATATGTGGAGATTCGAACCATGTGTTGAAGGCATGCCTTAAGATGAAATTAATAAAGTGTAATAAGTGTGGTAGAAAGGGCCATTTCTCCAGGTATTGTCCACAGTTTGTACAAGGAGCTAAGCGAATGGAAGGTGTTGATAACACTACTGCACCTGCTCGTATCTTTGCTCTGGAGGATATGGAAATTGAGGAGAATGAGGATTTTTCAGATTTTATGGAAGAGTACTACCATGATGATGTTGAGGAGCTCATGGGAGTGGAAGAGGAAAATGATGAAGGACTTGTAACTGGTACGTACTCAGACTATTTATTATAATAATAATTCTAAGTGTGAATTAAATTGAAACATTTGCATTTAAAGATTTATGAATGTTAGTGTAGTTGGTAACCATAGTAATAGTACATTCCAGGACATGTGCTGATAAATGGACAACCTGCTTTTATGCTGTTTGATACTGGTGCATCTCATTCCTTTGCAAGTCAGAAATTTGTAAATGAACAAGAGATTAGTGTGGTTACTGTTAATGTAACTTATAAAGTTAGAACTTCGACTGGGGAGAAAGTAACAACACGAGAAGTAGTAGCTGATGGTAAGATAAAAATTCAAGAGAAGGAGTATCCTATAAGTCTTGTGATATTACCTCTACAAGGTTATGATGTCATAGTGGGAATATATTGGTTATCTAAGAATAAAGCCATTGTGGAGTGCAGAAATAAAATTATTAATCTTAATGAGGGAGAAACTATATTTCAAGGAAAGGCTGGTGGAAGTAGGTTGAATTTATCAGTGATGAAAATATGTGATGAACAAATGGAGACAAAGGTAAAGGAGGATGATTGGAAATTTTGTGGGTGTTTGCTGTGGATGCAAAGAAGGAAATACCCAAGGTAACAGACATACGGGTAGTGAATGAGTTTCCAGATGTATTTCCGGAGGATCTACCAGGTTTAGCCCCGTCCCGAGAGTTAGACTTTACTGTAGAGTTAGTTCCTAGAACTGAACCTATTTCTAAAGCTCTATATCGGATGTCACCTATGGAACTTCAGGAACTAAAGAAGCAACTTCAGGAGCTATTGGATAAGAAGTTTATTCGACCGAGTGTTTCACCATGGGGAGCACCGGTATTGTTTGTGAAAAAGAAGGATGGTACTATGAGATTGTGTATAGACTATCGGGAGTTAAATAAGGTTACCATTAAGAATAAGTATCCGTTACCTCGCATTGATGACTTGTTTGACCAACTCCAAGATACAATTGTGTTTTCCAGAATAGATTTAAAATTAGGATATCATCAATTGAGAGTTAAGCCGGAAGATGTACATAAGACTGCATTTAGAACTCGATATGGTCATTATGAATTTTTGGTGATGCCATTTGGGTCTACAAATGCTCCGGCTGTATTCATGGATCTGATGAATCGCATATATCAACCATATTTGGATAAGTTTGTTGTGGTGTTTATTGATGATATTTTGATTTATTCAAAAACCAAGGAGGAGCATGCAGAGCATTTACGATTGGCATTGCAGAAGTTGAGAGAAAATCAATTATATGCCAAGTTAAGTAAATGTGATTTTTGGTTGGATAGAATTTCTTTTCTAGGTCATATTATATCTGGTGAAGGAATCTCTGTAGACTTTGATAAAGTGAAAGCAGTAATGGATTGGAAGCAACCAACCACAGTGACTGAGATAAGGAGTTTTCTGGGTATGGCTGGATACTATCGACGGTTCATAAAGGATTTTTTCAAAATTGCCAAACCGTTGACTCGATTGACCCAGAAGGATGTAAAGTTTGATTGGAGTGAAGATTGTGAAAGGAGTTTTCAAGAGTTGAAGAAAAGACTGGTTACAGCACCAGTATTAACATTAGCTGATCCGGATAAGCCTTATAATGTGTACAGTGATGCTTCACGGAATGGATTAGGTTGTGTATTGATGCAGGATAGAAAAGTTGTTGCATATGCATCAAGACAATTGAGGCCACATGAGAGGAATTACCCAACTCATGATTTGGAGTTAGCCGCTGTAGTGTTTGCCTTGAAAATTTGGAGACATTATCTTTATGGACAATGGTGCGAGATGTACACTGACCATAAGAGTTTGAAATATTTCTTTACTCAGAAGGAGTTGAATTTAAGGCAAAGAAGATGGTTGGAATTGATTAAAGATTATGATCTGAATATAAATTACCACCCTGGAAGGGCCAATTTGGTGGCGGATGCATTAAGCCGAAAGAATTATGAACAGGTTGCTTTACTATTAACACCTCAACGTGAATTAGTGCATGAATTTGAGAGGATGCAAATTGGGTTTGATTGGTGTGAACCTAATAGCCAGTTAATGAACTGGGAACTGCAACCTACTTTATTAGAGAGAATAAAGCATAAGCAAGAGGAAGATAAGGGTCTGATGGAGGTAAAAGAGAAATTGAGTAACGGACAGGACCCTGACTTTAAGGTGGATGATAGAGGTCTAATAAGGTTTAGAGGAAGAATATGTGTACCACAAGATGCAGACATAAAGAAGCAAATTTTGGATGAAGCACACATTACAGGTTATACTGTGCACCCAGGAGGAAATAAAATGTACCACGATCTAAAACTTATGTATTGGTGGAATGGGATGAAGAGAGAAGTGGCACAATATGTATCTGAATGCATGACGTGCCAACAAGTCAAAGCAGAACACCAAAGACCAGGTGGACTATTACAACCTTTAGAAATACCAAGATGGAAATGGGATCATATTACTATGGATTTTGTAGTAGCATTACCAAGACTCAAGTTGGATACGATTCCATTTGGGTAGTCGTAGATAGATTAACGAAGAGTGCACACTTCTTACCTTATCGAACAGGTGATTCAATGGAAAAGATGGCTAGGTTGTATGTTCGAGAAATAATAAGGTTACATGGAGTTCCTGAGAGTATTGTTTCTGACCAAGATAGTCGGTTTGTATCCAAATTCTGGGAAAGCTTACATAGAGCTTTGGGTACAAAGTTGCAGTTTGGTACAACCTATCACCCACAAACAGATGGCAGTCTGAGCGAACAATTCAAACTTTAGAAAATATGTTACGAGCCTGCGTGTTGGATTTTGGAGGTGATTGGGATAAATATTTACCGTTGATAGAATTTGCCTACAATAATAGTTATCATGCAACCATACAGATGGTACCTTATGAGGCGTTATATGGAAGGAAATGCAGATCGCCACTGTATTGGGATCACGAAGAATATGTCATGATTGGACCAGATATGATTCATCAAACGAGTGAGAAGATTAAGATTGTGCGAGAATGGATGAAAAAAGCTCAGGACCGTTATAAAAGTTGGGCTGATTTGAAGAGAAGACCATTGGAATTTGACATGGGTGATTATGTTTATATTAAAATAAGCCCATTCAAAGGACTTAGACGGTTTGGTTCAAGGAGAAAACTGAGCCCACGATACATTGGTCCATTTGAAGTGTTGGAGAAAGTTGGCAATGTATTGTATCGAGTAGCTTTACCTCCAAGTTTATCGGGCTATCATAATGTATTCCATGTATCCATGTTAAGAAGATTCATCAAAAACCCGAATGCAATAGTGGAAATAGAGCCAGTGGAGTTAACGAGAAATTTCTAACTGGTGAGACAACCTACAAAGATATTAGACAGTCGAGTTCAAAAGTTAAGGAATAGAGATATGGAGTACGTGAAGATTCAATGGAATGAAGGTCCAGACTTGGAGATGACTTGGGAACCAAAAGCTGCGATGATGGAGCAGTATCCATGGCTCTTCTAACTTCCAGGTTAGTAAACCCGTTAGGGGATTATAGGATTCTCCAACCAAATACCAACCATTTCGAAAGGGATAGCGCAGGATTGCAAAATGGTCCCTTCTTCATCCTTAGTCGAACTAAGTGACAGGAGAGGAGGTCGCGGCGAGGGTGAAGTCAATGGTTCGAAGGTAGTCACGGGAGGAGCGAGGTCTCCATTGCACAAGCCTGGGTTTGGTTGTGAGTTGCTGCATAACATGGAACTCCTCAACCCGGATTGGAGCGGGTGGAATTTCTCTGATTTCACAATGGACCGGATTACGTTGTGCGATGACACTTGATTATTGCATTGCATGAAAATAATTGTTTGATAACCCTGTTTGTGCTTATATGTATTCATGAGTCTCCAATTCAACTTACTGGGCTATAGTTGCTCATACCCTTATAGATCCTTTTGCAGGTTCTGATTTCTGAACACTCAAAGCACTATGCCGCCCTACAATTACCCAGAGGTTAGTCTGTTGGAAGTCAGGGGTGTGAGGATCAAGTTACTTAGTATAGTGTTTAACTAGAGTAACCATGTAATTAAGAATGAAAGACTGGTAGTTATTCTGTAATCTAGTAGACTATTCTGTTATGTAAAACTTCCTGGGAAGCTCTGTGGACATATATATATATATAATATTGTACATGTTATTAGAAATTTGCACTATTTATCATAATTGTAGTTTAATTGTTAAGCGGACTGTTTACTTCAAAGCGAGGAGTCGTCGACGCCTTGTGTAAGTCATGTCTATGGTAGGCACTGTGAGGCCAGTTACTATAATAGAATGGTTTACACGGCGAGACTGTTGCAACTCTGCGACTTCAGGGCGTAACAAAGATTCTCCAATAGGAGAGTCAACAAACTGTCGCTATATATTGACAGACCATTCAAGGTCCTACAAAGCATTAATGATAATACCTATGAACTCAAGCTACCGAATTGGTACAGAGTATCACCAACTTCCAAAATAGTCTACCTATACCATAAGTATTAGAAGATGCAATTAAAAATCATCCCAATTTGAGGGTAAATCTCTAACACCCCTAAAGAATTAATGGAGTTACAATAAGCAATACATGTTTCCAACCCATTGCCATTCTTCAATAGTCAAACGACCCATTTTCCTCATTGTAATTACCCAAGCTCTTGGGTACACCACCTTTTACCTGCATCACGTAATCGGTACGTGACTTGCATTTTCTTCGTTGAAGATATCTAAAGCTCAAACAGTAATTGAAGACGAAAACACAACAGCAGCAATCATCCTTTCCTTTAGAGTTTGCCATGGATAGCCATAGTTTAGAAATTTAAACTTTGACAATACTTATCTCTTTATATATTATGCATTCAAACTCAAAATATTTTACATGGATCGAACCAATGATCAATAGGAAAGCTTAATATTTACCTTATATTAAAGATTTATGGCTATTTGATTCATTTTTAATGCAAACCGAAGTTTTAAAAATTGACTCCATTTTTTTCGGTGAGCTAATCCTTGAAGCTTTGAGTTCATCCTTTTTCTTTGATATAAGGACATCAAGTTTAATCTAGAGATCTTCGTAAGATGTGCTTTTTTTTTTTTTTAAGCTCGTATAAATGACATGGTGTTCTTTTTCATTTATAAATTTTATTTAATTATTATTATAAGGTATGTATAAGGTGTCTTAAAACCTATACCATACATATTTTATAATACAGGTTCTAAGGTGAGTATAGGGTATTTTAACCTTATACTCATATTCTACTCTATAGATATAGGTTATACGCTATGATATTAAATACCCATTCGAAACCTATCTAATCGAATAGGGTCTAGGTATGTATCATACACGATAGGATTACTCGCTTACTCTTACTTACTATATAATATTGAAACTCTCAATCACAAATTCTAAAAATACATAAATTCTCCTAAAATAGTTTCATAATTGGATAGATACCCTCTAAAACTTTCTATAGAGGTGAGCTCAATGCTTGTTAGAGAGATGTACTCATATAAGTGCACAATAAATTTTAAAAGTCTATAGCGGTTGACAGTCTAATTTACCCTAAATGAAGACGACTGTTATACGTTGGATGGAAAACTTTGAGTGTTAATGCTTTGCAAGCGGTTTGGGCGTACTATTTTAGAATTTTAAGCTTATTAGACTTTGTAAATTATCCTAAGTATGTATGATGACTTTTCAAATTTGAGTGGGTCAGAGGATATTCTCTTGATGGACTCAGCTTATATTGGGGAAAAGAAGGATTCGGTGTCACTATTTGCAAGCTATAAAACACAGTATGTCTCAAAACTCTTGTATTTTTACTTCTTTAGAAAAAAAAAAAAAGAAAGAAAAAATTATACAGTTAATCCTTAAACTTTGTCGTGTTTTTTTAACTAAGTCTTCAAATTTTTTTATTTCAATTTTAATCCTTAAAATCTTCAAAAGTTTGCAAATAAGTGCTCTACTAATGAACCGTAATTTTTTTTTTTTTTTTGTTAATTGATAACTCTTTTATAAATTTTAAAAAATGAATTAGAAAAATAAATTGAGAATTTAATTAAAAAATATTCCAAAGTTTAAGGATTGAAAATGTAAAAAATACACATTTATCTTAATGGATTGCAAATAAGACTTTCAAAGGACGTTGAAAAATCTCGAATTTAATAATAGTTTAAAAAATTTTAATAGCTTTGGAATAGTATAAGTCGCGTAAAGGAAGAAGAAGAATGTATCTATATCTAACCGATAATTTTCTGGATAAAATATTACTCTTACTTTTTTTTTTTTTTCCTTTAATTAACGTAACCCCGGATTTGGTGTCGATTCACGAGTCAATAAAATGGATGGCTAACCAATAATTTTATGGAGTGTTTTATATTATTCTTTTTTTGTTAAATCAACATAACCCAGGATTTGCTTTTTCGTTGTGAGATTTTGATTCCGGACGCACGGGGAGTTGAGAGAAATCTTTTGGGAAGCACTTATTTTCGTCACCAAAACACTGCATTCAAATCCATTGGTTAGGAAACTGCTTTTTATAAAAAGAAAAAGACTGCTTTGATAATTGAATTACTTACATTTAGAAAGTATTTATTAAAGGATTGCTATGATTTCCTTTTCCAATATATTATGTATTACCGTGGGTTTATTGTGTAAATTTTTGTGTTATTAAATTCAAGTTGAACTTAGATTTTCCTCTTAATCCTTAATCCTTTCACGTATCAGGATGTTTATATTGGTAAATTTTATCTTTCTACACATACTTAAGATGTTTATATATATAAAAACTTTTAAGAGCCTATTTTATCATATACTAACTTTCTTTCCTTTATGTTAAAAAAAAAAAAAAAAAAAAAAAAGCCTTCTTTCTTTTACAAAATAGTTGTGTCTTCCATAATACCCGACTTGTGGAGTTAGAAGTTTTGTTTTGAGGATTTAGGCCATCTAGACAATGGTTTAACTGTCGTCTTGATGATGTAGTACTGTTATATGAATAAAATTACGCAAATGAATGTTTTCCTTTACAAAATTAACCTTTTCCCACTATTTACACATACTTACATATTTTTTACGACATTGTATAATATAATATTGGGGAAAAACATCGTTAATTACCTATTTTTTTGCTCTTTATTTTATGCTTTAAATTTCATATTGATTTTTCATTTTAAGAAAATCTAGCTAGTTTATACATTTCCCTCAAATAAAGCTAACAAACTTATCATTAATATGTATCGAATAAAATATATAAGATCGTTATCTACTATTTAAGCATACATTCACATTAAAGTTCTTTTTTTTTTTTTTTTTTTTTTGAAAAAGGTTCCAATTGGTAACTAAAAACCAATATGCTAAACGTAGATATAACTTTCTATTCATGCAATTACATTTGCCTGGACTAAAAATTATAAAGAACAACAGCATCATGGAAGAGAACATAATGGAAGAACATGATTCTTCCTTTAAACTGTGGAAAAGCATAAATATTCCTCTCAAGTAACGTATGTTTACGTGTATAGATTAGGAAGTGGACATCAAAGGGCCAAAAACTATGATTATTCCTATTAATGACATGAAATACACCTCCAACGTCGTGGAAGATTCTGATTAGTAAAGGTGGCAAATTAAAAAAAAAAAAAAAATGATGTTAAAGTTACAGAAAGTGAAGAAACATACGAGGAAGACGAGTCACAGCATGCATGGCTGAGGTTATATATGTGCGGTGACAGGAAATCTTTTTACTTCACAAACAATTCCTTAATAATCCTTTGTTCCTTCTCCTTGCATGCGGGGATTAATTATTTATCAAATTCTGACTAGAGTAGGCAGTCATTCTCTAGCCGATCATCGTCTATTGCAATTAGATTAAGAGTATGTAATACTCCTAACCTTTCATTTCATTGTCCTAGTTCAACAATATTCCTAATACATTTTGGTGCTGGATGGATTATGGTTCTGCAGTCGTTTGTCAAAGCGGTTAATAAATCTGAGGCAGGCAACATTATTAGCTTTGAAGTGAAGCGATCTAAATTGAAAGATGAAGCAGGATAGGAATGGCGTGCCGTTGAGTTCTGGACCGGAATCTTCGAGGGGCAGGGATGATATGGAATCAGATATTGCCAGTGACTCAGAATTAGACGACTCTTTGTTGTAAGTGCAAGTGCAGTACTTAAAAAAAAAAAAAAAAACACGATGCATACTGTTTTCCTTTTATTTGTGAGTGAATGAAGGATACAACTACATAAAACAAGAAATCTGCCGATACCAAAAAAGGATGGAGTTGTATTCTGCATTTGAGATGACATTCGTTTCCTAGTAGCTTTGCCTTAATAACAGTTTCTGAATGCTTTAGCCAAGTTTCTTTCCCTGCATTGTGCTCGTCTGAATCGGTAGGTCTTACTAATTGATTGCAGCAATGATGAGGCGCGCCAACCATTGTCAAGGAAGATTCCAATCCCATCTTCTAGGATTAACCCTTACCGACTAGTCATTGTTTTGCGATTAGTAATCATCGGTCTTTTCTTCTATTATCGTCTGAAGAATCCCGTTCGAGATGCCTATGCAATGTGGCTTGTATCTGTTACCTGCGAAATATGGTTTGCTATGTCGTGGATACTCGATCAGTTCCCTAAGTGGAAACCGGTGAATCGCATTACATATTGCGAGAGACTTGACCTGAGGTAAAATCGACTTTTTGTTTCTCGTGATTCCGGATCGAATAGATGTTTCCGCAATATTTCTATTTATGCCGTGTGAAATTTTTTTGAGCAGATATAATCTGAAAGGAGAGCCCTCTCGGTTGGCCGCGGTCGATGTTGTTGTCACGACGGCGACAGCTGATCCTCTGAAGGAACCTCCACTCGTTACAGCCAACACCGTTCTATCTGTTCTTGCCGTAGACTATCCTGTGGAAAAGGTTTCATGCTACGTATCTGATGATGGAGCAGCTATGCTCACATTTGAGACCCTAACGGAAGCTTCTGAATTCGCTAGAAAGTGGGTTCCTTTCTGCAAGAAATATGCAATAGAGCCGCGAGCTCCAGAACACTATTTCTCACTAAAAGTAGATTACTTGAAAGACAAGGCCCATCCATGTTTCGTCGAAGAACGCAGAGCAATGAAGGTAAGAGCTTCCTCTTCTTTTGATTTTCTATTCGATATCAAATAGCCAAGGTAAAACGGTTGTTTTACATGCTTGTTTGTTGGACAACAGAGAGAATACGAAGAGTTCAAAGTTAGGTTAAACGGTCTTGTCGCAAAAGCCCGGAAGGTTCCTCAGGAAGGTTGGGTCATGCAGGATGGTATACCGTGGCCTGGAAACAACGTAAACGATCATCCAGGGATGATTCAGGTCTTTCTAGGACAAAGCGGAGGGCATGACATTGAGGGCAACGAACTACCAAGACTGGTTTATGTGGCTCGCGAGAAGCGTCCTGGATTCCGACACCATAGCAAGGCTGGAGCAATGAATGCACTTGTAAGAACCCAATGGCAAAGTTGCATCAGTTATTTAACTCTTAGAAATAGATTAGTTGACGGGCTGCTGCCTTCTGCAGGCTCGCGTATCAGGAATCCTTACCAATGGACCTTTCCTATTGAATCTCGATTCCAACCATTACGTAAACAACAGCAAGGCATTACAGGAAGCTATGTGCTTCCTAATGGATCCCAACCCTGCAGAATCAGTCTCTTATGTTCAATTTCCCTTGAGATTTGATGGGATCGACAGGAACGACCGATATGGAAATCGCAACACTGTGTTCTTTGATGTAAGCTCCAGGGTTTTTCCTTTTTCTTTCTTTTTTTTTTTTTTTTTTTTTTATATATTGGGCGACTATATGTTGCATTGTAAGCATTCTTGATTCCAGATAAATCTCCGAGGTTTGGATGGAATCCAAGGTCCTATATATATCGGTACAGGATGTGTTTTTAATCGAAGAGCGTTGTATGGTTTTGAACCTCCTCTCAAGCTGAAGCACAGGAGAAGGGGGATTTTATCTGCACGCTTTGGTGTGTTAAGAAAAGAAAAGTCTAAACGAATAACAAGCTCTAAAGATAACGTTTCTGAAAGGAACGCTGGTTCCGATGCGCCAACAGTCAATCCAGAAGATATGCAAGGTATAGAAGGCACCGTGCGGCGTCTAATAATTCGCTGTACCGGAGTATCCATCTTATGCATACTCTTTTTTTTTTAAGTTTCTGGGTTAGCTCCTGATCAACAGTCTTCTTTCTAGATACAATCTGTATCTACTTGATTCATAAAGATAGAATAAAGCGTTTGTGCTCATTCTTCTAGTGGGATGAGACTTGGATGGATGTTCCTCATATGTTCTTTCTTTGTAGGTCATGAATATGGGATTGCCAAGTCACAGCTTATGTCTGAGCTGAGGCTGGAGAAATGGTTTGGTCAGTCCTACGGTTTCATCGAGTCGACACTCCTAGAAAATGGGGGTGTTTCAGAGAATGCAAACCCAGAAAATCTACTCATAGAAGCAATTCATGTTATCAGCTGCGGATATGAGGACAAAACAAAATGGGGAACCGAAGTACGTTATGTTATCCATTCTCTCACAGAAATATATATATATTTTGGCGAAAACATGGAGATGATTAGTTTATGAGCGTGACTGTCTAGATAAGAAACTATAACGCGAACGCTATGATTGGGTTAATAATAGATGATATAAGCAAGTACATAAGATATGATAAGAGACATTAATTGTTTACCCTGCACAGATCGGATGGATATATGGTTCTGAATCAGAGGAGTACTTAACAGGACTAAAGATGCATGCCCGTGGCTGGAGATCGATCTACTGCGTGCCAAAGCTTGCAGCTTTCAAAGGATCAGCTCCAAGTAATCTCCCAGATCGTCTTAATCAAGTGCTTAATTGGGCACAAGGTTCGGTTCGAATTCTTTTCAGCCGACACTGTCCCCTGTGGTATGGTTACGGAGGGAGGTTGAAACTGCTCCAGAGACTTGCTTATGTCAACACTACAGTTTACCCATTTACAGCCATTCCATTGCTTGCATATTGTATCCTGCCCGCCGTTTGCCTATTCACCGGGAAGTTCATCGTTCCACAGGTACTAAGTACTATACCTTAACGTAGCCAATAGAAAGGAGCGTTAAAATTCATCTCGCTGCTTATCGTATCCGATTCGGAAGTATCTTTTTCACATTCAGTTTTTTCATCTTATATGGTCTTGCAGATTAGCATCATTGCCACTGTCTCCTTCATTGGACTTTTCCTGTCCATCCTGGCAACCAACTTACTAGAAATGAGATGGAGTGGTGTAGGCATCGACGAGTGGTGGAGAAACGAACAACTCTGGGTGATGAGTGGTGTATCCTCCCACTTGTTTGCCATATTCCAGGGCCTATTCAAGGCCCTGGTCAATAACGAAAGGCGTCTTCGGGTCTCGGATGAGAAAAAGGGACACACCGGGCTTTATAGATTTAAGTGGACAAGCCTCCTCATCCCGCCAACCACACTACTCATAATAAACTCGATTGGGATTGTTGCTGGAATATCCTCCGCACTCAGCAGTGGACATCAAGTCTGGACCCTCATGTTCTGCAAGTTAGTTTTCGCTTTCTGGGTGATCATTCATCTCTATCCATTCCTCAAGGGTCTGATGAGCAACCGGAACAGAATGCCGACCATCGTACTTGTATGGTCGATCCTCCTGGCCTTGATCTTCTCCTTGCTATGGGTTCACATTAATCCTTTTACAGCTACAGTGAGAGGTCCGAGCATTGAAGACTGCGGAATCATCTGCTAGATTGAATCCATATCTACATTGAAAAACCATGGCCTCCCTTGAATTTTTGCAGTGAGTCGTTTAAGCTTCAAAATTAGAGTTTTGAGTACTCGCAAAATTTTTATTACTTACTATTACCGACGTAATTATTAAATCTCATCAGTTTGCCGGTATTGCTTGCAAAAGCTATTGTATTTACTTCACCCCCGCACACAAGTAGGGTAAACATTTATTTTCCCAGATTCATCATGTATCTGTATCTCTTCCTCACAAATGATATTATTTATTCGATGATACCGTAGATAGATATGTGTAAGTCTTGATAATAATATATAATTTTTTGAAAAAATTACTATTTTTATTTTTATATATTAAAAAATTCATTAGTATTTCTAAGTTATTAATTCATCCCTCGTCCTTCATGTACTCCCGCGAAAAAAGATGAGTGAGAATTCAGATAACGGACAAAATCTTTAGTCAATGACTCATGAACAGAAGACAAGAAAATAACCATTTTTTTTACTATGTAACACAATTACGTTACAACATTTAGCAACTGCAAAGTAACAACGGTTAAAAAAAAAAAACACTCTGCAGCAGCTCAGCCCTTATCAGTCTTCAAATATTTTGATTGCCCTGTTTCTACCATTTCAGCAGTGGAAATTGATTCGTGGGTGTGAAAACCCTTAAAATGATTAAGTACCTATTTTTAACATCCAAACAATTCTTAAAAAAAAAAAAAAAAAAAAAGAATAATGTAAGTACACAAACGTGAAAAACCAAAAAGACAGGGTATGAAAACCCTTAAAATGATTACTTATATAAAAATAAAGTACAGGAATGGCCTGGTGATACAAATAACTGCCACCCCTATTTAGACTTTATGTGAAATTTTTCA
Source organism: Lumnitzera racemosa (assembly GCA_024138005.1). Lineage (NCBI taxonomy): Eukaryota > Viridiplantae > Streptophyta > Magnoliopsida > Myrtales > Combretaceae > Lumnitzera > Lumnitzera racemosa. The sequence continues at coordinate 116,445,455 of JAMXBC010000002.1, forward strand.
ATCAAAAAGAAGAATACTACTCAGCAGGTCGAATGCTTCCCAGGATCAGCATCAAGCGTTTTCTTTCTTGTTAATAATAATTTATAAATCTAAGAAGAATACTTGGCATATTAATCCTCATTAGTAAAGTCAAAATTTAAAAAAAAAAAAAAATGGAAATTACTATGTAGAAATGTTAAAAAAAAAAAAAAAAAGCTCCAGTTGCATGATGCAGAAATAAATAATAATAATAATAATAATAATTCACTTTGGATATGATGCCATAATCGCTACCTAAAGCCTCACTAAGAGTTTCCACTGACCTTTGGATCCATCCACTGGTGACAATATTTGACTCCATTATCTTCACTTCTTTTCTTGCTCAGCGGCTGGTGGTTTCGGTTCTTCGTTAGGCGGTGGTGGCGGAGGAGGTGTTGGTGGAAGTCCAGCGTCAATGCAATTACTGCACCTTCTCTCAACCCAACCTTCAATATCATTCTCTCCACTGCCACCAAGATGCCTTCCACCACATAAACGAGCAATCATACCTGCAATGACCCCGAGGATCGTGATCACTGCCAGCACCACTACTAGTGTCTCTATGGACCGGTGGCTGTACCGGCTGGAATCTGACACAGCAGGTAGTGGCTGAAAGAGTGGGGGTGGCGGTCGCTCATCATCCATATAGTAGGTCTTCTCGTGTTTAGTTGCTGTTCAAGCCTGGTGGTGACAGAAAGAAGTAAAAGCGTTTGAGAAGGGGGTGTTCGTTGCTGGTGGTGAGTGGTTGGTGATTATTAATGGAGAATCAAACAAAGGATTATTGTGCAGAATGGGGGTCTTGTTGTTCGAATGGGGGAAAAAATGGAAATAGACAGGGAAGTTGTCGGAGAAGAGTTACTAATTTTATGCGCCAACCTGAGAGAAGCGGAAAAAACAAAAATTTACTAATACTAATTCATGTAAATATTATAAATTATTATTTATACTTTTATATTTATTAATTCACAAATATCGATACCATTATGCTTTTTCTCTAGACAATAATAAATGACACGACGCCACCATTTTGAAATAATGGGATTTCACGTGATTGTGAGGATGAGGTTTAAAAATAAATAAACTGATTATTTATTGCTTCTAATTCCTTACGATTCTCTTTAATTACTGGGATTTTAAGAAATTTAAAGCAATCACCGAATATTTTGTGACTTAGTTGCTCCTTTCTTCACAGACTTTTGTAAAAAGTAAGAGCAACGTGAAATTAAAATTAATTAGAGGAAGTCGTGCGGTTAAGTGAGATTATTGGAAACTATCCACCACCGCTATTTAATAGCTTTTCACAAAAGAAAATTGTAGAGTTAAACTCGTAAATTTGCATCATCTCAGGTTTCTTAATTCCTAATGTTATAGATGAATGGTTGTTATTCTTAATTTTTTTAAAAAAAAAAAAATGATATCACATGATATTTTAAAAATTTAAATAATAATAATCATTAAGTTGTAGCTTTAGATAATTTTAGGGATTAAGAAACTTTAGAAGATTCATTTCTTACGTTTATGTACATATAAAAAACTTGATTCATATTGATTAAAATTGTTGAGAGATCTTTATGAAATAATATTATTCATATTAAGTTTTTTTGTATTTACATAAAATTTGTCTTCATTCTAAATTCTTACTATTAGTGTAGTGACTTGTAAATTTCAAGTTCTTCAAAAAAAAAATCATTTTTTATGTTAATATTATATTTTTCATAACAATGTCTAGTTAAAACCATTATAATTGAATAATATAAAAACTGATCTCACACTAGGATTGAGTAGGTGATTATTCTTTTCTGGGATAGTTGTAATATATGATAATTGAAAAAAAGAAAAAGGGATAATGTTTGTAATTGAGGGTAAGATTTGAGTGTTATTATAGTTGCAACGCGATTCAATTATTAGTTGTGAATTTTGTCTGTGCAGGGAGAAGAAAAGAAAAAGGACCCAACGGTCTTCTTAAAAAGTAATGAAGGGATTCTAGGGAAAGTAGGATTCCATGCTTCGGTATTATTGGAGCAAAGGAGAGGAATGCTTTTGGCAAGGAGACATGGAGTAATTCATGGGTCACTTTGTTCCTCTTTTTAGGTTTGAATTATTTATTTATTTTTTTTAATTTGAATTAGTCAAACACAGATTGGAAATTTTAATTCAATATTTTAGAGGCTAAAAGGTTATTACTCTTTGATTTTTCACTTTCCTTTTTTTTTTTTGTCCTATGTTGATGTCACATGTTAATGTCGATTCCCGAGCCCAATTATCAAAGTAGAAATTGTGTTTTCATGCATTTTGAAAAGAACTCTCTCTCTGTCTATCTCATTCTTTACCAACTCCGTTCTGTGTATAAACGGATAAATTAGATAAATCGTTGTCTCGTGAATGAGAAAGGAATTTGTTTACGGTTGTCCGAGGATTTTCCTCACTAATACTATAGCAACTGCTTAATCCTCCAGTACCTGAAAGAAAAAGGTTTGGCAAGATAGTATTTATATTTCCTTTTCATCACAAATCCACTACCATTACCATAAAATTAAATAAAGACCATTAATAAATAATTTATAACATGACATTTTTATTCATATTATAATCATCCATTTCATATCCTATATTATTTGGATTTGATTTTTAAAAAATTTCTTAGAATGATGTCTGTTGAGATTAAAAGAATTTAAATAACATCGTTACGATGTCACAATATATTTTAAAAACTTAAACACTTTTAATTATTGATTTTATAATTTTTATTTAAACTTATTTTTGGTGATATATCTAAAATATTTTAGAAATTATATTTTTCTTTTATAATGATATCATCAAACGTTGTTGCATCCGTTATCCGTAGTTGTGTGTATCGGCAGAATCGGTGTCGCATGTATTTTGTCGTGAAAAAAAGGCAGGAAGGAAACATAAATATGGGTGCCAAAACACTTAAATTAAAAAGCAAATCAAATAAACCTAACTTATTTAATCTTAAAAGATAAAATGAATCAGTTTAGATTAACTCATTTAATTTATTCCACTTACACTGAATGTTGTAAGAAACAAATCAATCTGGTCGAGTCAACTCGTTTCACCTGGAACCAACCGCAGAACCAAATCATTCCAAGCTTTAAACCTGTTTCTACAACAAACCAGATGAACCCATGAAACCTGAGTAGTTCTAAAAGTAAAAATTTAAGAAACTGATACCATTTAGAATCTAACTTCTAAGAATATTTAATGCAATGAATGCATAGTTATTATGTACATAAGACATCGATAAATTAAATTAATAATAAGAGACTTTCGAAAGACTATAAAGCAATAATAAAGTGAAATAAAACTCATTAATTATAACTTACATTGCACCAAATCCCTTGACTTTTTCATTTATAATGCGGTTTGCATACTATTCATTCATTTTATTTTATCCACGTTCCTATTCCTTCTCAATCTCATGATATTCATATGATTTTCTATTCATATACCTTTCTTTGATATTATTATTGTCGCATTTGTTCATAACACTTGAAATGTAAATAACAATAATTGTGATTAAATTTAAATAAATACTCTCTTTTATCCACAATTTAAGATTGAGAAGTATAGTATCCCCCCACTACCCCAAAAGGAAAATATAGCAAAAGATTGTTGATTTAAGTCTTGTTTAGATCGTTACATGTATTTATTTTATATTTAATTTATATTTATTTGAAATATAGTGTTTAAAAAGTTATCTTATCTATATCTATTTATAATTATAATAAAAGTGGTAATTAAAGTGTTAGAATTCGAAAATAAAATTTTATGTACTTTTAAGAAGAAAAGATTCAAAAAAATATATTTTATGTGTGAGAAATTATTATTTTAATTGATATTTTTATAAATATCAATAAAGTAAAGGATAAAAATTTTAACTTTATCGGGATTTATTGGATAATTAATTTTGAAAAGGGATATATATGAAATTATATTTCCATATTTTTAGTATCTTATTCTTACTAAATGTAATATTCAAGTAGACATAAAAAAAGATACCAATAAATAGAAAAAAGTTGAATCAATTAGTGCCCTATTCAACAATGCTTTTTTTTTTTTTTTTTTACCCAAAGATAAATAGATGCTGTTAGAAACTTATTAGCCAACACACATATTCAAAGTTATTTAGATTTTTGCGTAAGATCCCATGCAATTGGATTTTTACTCCATCATAAATCAAATTTCTTTTACCAAGGCTATCAATTAATTCACGTTTCTTATTATAAAAAAGAAAGTCTATAGTTTATTTTTTCCATTTGAAATCAACATCACTTTTACTTTTTCAATAAAAATATAAACAAATGGTAAAAATGTAAAACTAAAAGTGAGATCACTAGAATTTTCATATATTCACGAATTAGTCATGGTGATTATTTGAATTTGTAATTTTATTGTAATTTCATATTTCTTATTATTAATAACTAAAACATAAGTTATTTTTTGATATTTTTATCAACCTTAGGTCAACCTTCGATTGAACCCCTTTCAACCCCTTGACCTTTGACCCTCGACCCGTGCATGTATCCATGTCAAGTTTTTGGGCCAAGTTTGACAACACTGCATTCACCTTTAGCTCGATGGTCGAACCTTTTAACCCGCCCGCTTAAAAATCAGATAAAGATGGATTATTTTTGGTCCATTTAAAATGTACGTCACATGCACTTCGTCTGTTTAATTCACCGATCGAAGTGAACCGAGCCAATAAATTTATTTAATATATTTGCACACCTCTTGTTTTCTCAACAGTTTTTAAAAGACAGATAGAGAAGCACCTTGAAAGCTTTATCATGATTGCTTTTGACAGAAAACGGTGGATGTTATTTAACAGTTGTTGTGGTAAGATTTACAAATATTAGATATTGCTTTAAAAAGCCTTAAGTTGTCATAAATGGAAAGCATAAATTGTTCTTGAAGATAATAGTTTTCATTTTTTAAATAGACAACCTTTTTCTTTTCCTTCCTTACTTCCTTTTAAAATTTTTCATGGCTGCTAATCACAACTAACCATCGTTTTCCATTATTAAAGCCTCTTATTATGGTAAAATCCACTAGTCATCCTCATGCATCATTTCATGATTGTTATGATAATATTTAACAATTGTAAAAAGAAAATAAAAAATAATAATAATTGGAAAACATTAATTTTCCACAAAGCAAGCACATGCAAGTAATAAGTGAACGTGCCCAAAAATGGTGAGTAAACAAATAGCAGTAATGATTTGAGTATCGTGATATTAATGGAAAAGGATAAATGAATTTCCCACTTTAAAAAGTAGAATTATTTTCAACCATTTTCTCTAAAAGCTAGAAGCTATTAAAAGCCACTAGCTACTGCTTTTCTCTCCAACCAACATTCAACCGTAAGTTTGGAGAATTTTATGCATTGGTATGTACATACCTGTGCTGGAGAAAGAATATTATAATAATTTTTATTTGTCGAAAATTATAAAAATCGGAAGAAAATAAATTAATAATAGTGGAAAGTGATCTTAACCATCAAAGTTATTCTTTACAATAGTTTGTCGGAATCATTAATGGATCCAAAAAAATATATTTTTTTTTATTATCAACTATAAGGGAGAGAGGAGATTCGAATCCTAATTTATTCTAATAAAAAACTAATAACAATACCATTAAATTACAATGATCTTAATATTCTAAAACCTTTATAAAACTTATTAATTTATAATACTTAGTGACATTTAATGTAATACTGAACACACGTAGTGTAATACTGAACACACGTAGGTAGAATGGATTATGTTATCATGATCATCCTTTAAGAATTAAATTAATCTGTAAGTTAATAACATTACGTCACACTGCAAATTTATCAAGCCGTAGATAAGCACAAAGAAATATATATATATATTAAATTTACTGTCTCGAGGTTTAACGTTGGCAATAGTCCCATCCGTTAGGATTATCTAATATTGGCAAATAGTCCATAATAATCGAACGAAGTGGTATCGAAATTCAACCGATATAGTTATTATAAATTAATATTAAAATGAACATTAACGAAATGGAATAATAACAAGGTAAAGAGAAACTACAGAATAGAATGAAGGACGGGTCAAAAAAAAAAAAAAAAAGAAAAAAAAGAAAAGAAAAGAAAAGAAATTAATTTATCGTTTACCTCATCTTCAGCTCGCAAAATGCAATACACCGAATGATGAATAGATAAAATTCATAAAATCAATGATAGGCCGATAGCCTAGGCTTTTTAGCTAAGCTGGTATAAAATGTTACACTCTTATTCTGATCTCTCCTGCTATGCATATGCTAACCTAACTTAGAAATTGTCAAATCAGAAGGGCCGACTCAATGCTTAACTGAAGGTAGATGGCCTTTTTATGTGGTGAGTTGGTCTCAAGGTCACCCATTATTTATATAAAGCAGATTCGAGGACTTCATCTGCATTATGCACTCCGAGTCCCAACGGGCACATATGTGCATACCAGGTTGCAAAGACACGCACTTTACTCAGAATGATATTGTTAGTTTTTTTTTTTTTTTTTTTTTTTGTTTTCTCTCTCTTAAAAGGAATTTTAGTTTATGGGCCTTGAGATGTTAAGAACTACTTTGAGGTTTGAATTCGAATAGATATAAAATAAATGTGATAGGTAATTATCAAAGGATAGATAAATGGTTGTAGGAATATTTATATATCAATTATATCGAACCGATAAGGTTAAATTAGTAGATACATCTCTATAAAAGTTATCAAGGCTGTAAACGAGTCAAACTACTCGTAAACTGTTTGAGTTTAGTTTGATGTTTATTCGAATTTGACTAAAGAAAAATCGAATCAAACTCAAGCTCGAACTGTACGAGTAATTAATTGAGTCAAGCTTAAGGTTTATAATAGCTTAAATAATTCACTAGCTTAATCGAGCTCAAATCAAATATATATATTAATCGAGTTTAAGCACTGTTGTTATTATAATTTAAAATATATATATTTATATATATAACTTTTTTAATAAATCAAGTTTAAACAAATTTAATCGAGTTAATCTTAAATTTTTTTAAGTATTACTTCTAGCTTGAGGTTAAAATTCTAAGTACCGAACTAACAGATAAGAGATGTGGACACAAGCAAAGTCCCAAGCAAAACCATCGGTGTTCGATTCGACTCTTTCAATTGTAGAAAAATTAAAGCCACGTCTTAATATTGATGATGGAAATTCCAAAATTCCCATGGGCGCTGTTATCCATTTTTCCTTTTTCGTGGAATTCAAAGAACAGTACTAGATAAGTTACTTATATCCCGTCTAAACAAATTACCCGGAGGTGAAACCAAAATGCAACACATTGTTAGCCACTTATATACTAAGTAATGCTCTCTCGATTAGCAACACGATTCAAACATCCCATAACCAGATATTAAACAAGACGTATTGACTTGATGCAATAATAAATAAGTATAAAAAATATTGGATTGTAGCAAATTACAAGATACCCCTTATTCTACTAGCATGTCTATTTATATGTAGTTTATATTCTGATATGATTTTTTTGTTTTCAAAACCCTAACTATAACTGTATATCTGTTATTAACTTTTTAAATTGTAACTCCTATATCTTAATGATTATCTATGCCATTATTCACAACTCCTATTGTACTATTATTACTATTTGTAATATCCTTTATATATGCAACTCCATATCTATCAAATATAGTCATTGAATTTTCTTGGCCACTTTGACACTTGTTTTTGCCTTTGATTTGTAGTGTATGTAACAATTTCTCCCTCCGTTGGAAAAATAACCTTGTCCTTAAGGTCGAAATTAGGGTAGTTTCTGATGAAATGTTGTGAATCTACCCAAGAGGGGTCCTCAGTAGGTAGTGCTTCCCATTGTACTAGAACCTACGTCACCTCTATTCTCTAACATCTTATCACTCTTGAATCCAATATTGCCAAAGGAGATACAATAGGATTATTATCCATTGATTCTTATGGAAGTAGAATTTGATTCCCAATATCTCTATAAGCCTTTTTTAGTTTGGATATGTGAAACATCGAATGAATCCTTAAATGTTAAGGCAACTCCAATTTATAGGCCATTTGGTCAATTTTAGCTATTACCTTGTAAGGCCCAAAATATCTTCTAGTTAATTTTGCAAAAAACCTATCAACTACCATAGTTTTCCTATAAGGCTGTAAATTGATATAGGTAAAATCTTTTAATTGCAACTCCTTTTCTGATCTCATTTTATCTACAAATGTCTTCATTCTATTTTGAGTTTGTTCTAAATTATGTTTTAACAATCTCAAAATATCATCTCTTGCTTTAACCTCTGAATCTACCACTTCCACTTATGTCCTATTCATGACATAGTCAGGAAATTTTAGTGCTTTCCTATCATATATTACCTCAAATAAGCTTTTGGACTCTTATTGACCACTTTTGATTATCCATCAATTTGTGGATGGGAAGCTAAACTCATCTTTAACTTTGTGCCACTCAATTTGAATAACTCTTGTCGAAATTTTCTCACAAATACCTTATCTCTGTAAAAAGCAATAGATTTAGGAAATCCATGCAACTTCACTACCATCTCCGTAAATAATTTTGCCATTGTAAATGCTATATATGTGGACTTTAATGCTCCAAAGTGTCAATACTTTCTTAATTTGTCTTAACAACTGCCAAAATTACTAAATAACCTTTTGAAATAGGTAATCTAATAATGAAATCCATAGTCAAATCCTCAAAGACTTGCTAAGGAATAGGTAATGGCTGAAGTACCCTTACTAGAGATGTTATCAAATACTTCAAATGTTGACACAAATGGCAGTGCTTCATAAATTCTTCTACTTCTTGTTTCATTCCTTACTAATAAAAAGAACTACTCAGTAGCTTAAATGTTTTAAGCACCCCTGCATGTCTTACCATAGGAGTTGTATGAAACTCTATAATAAGATTTTGAGTAATTGGCAACGGTATTGGAATGAAAATCCGGCTACCTAAATACAATAATCCTTCCTTACAAGTTAGCTACCACTGCAACGTTTCTCCTTCTCATACTTATATTGTAACTCCTTCCAACGTTCATTAATTTCAAATTTCTTTTTTAAAAGTGTAATGAAATCAAAAGAAGGAAATGAAATGGAATGAAAGTGAGCTTCATCTTCGCTCTATCTTAATAAGGCATTTGCTACCTTATTTAATGCTCCCGATTTGTATTGTACCTCATAATCATATCCTAACAATTTTATTAAGCATTGATGCTACTCTGATGTTTGTAAGGTTTACAACATGATTTCCTTAAGACTTTTCTAATCTGCTCTGATATAAAATGCCTCGCCAATAAGTACTGTTGCCACTTCTTAATTACTTCAACCATTGCAATTAATTCCCCCACATAAGCGCTAACCTTTTGTAGCCTTGTACAAAATTTCTTACTATAGAAAGCAATAGGGGAGGATTCTTGGTGTAATACTGCTCCAATGCCCAAACTTGAAGCATCTATCTCTATAATAAAGAATCTTGAAAAGTCTGGTAAAGCTAAAATTGGTCCTAAAATCGGTTGGTACAAACTGTAACCAAGAATAAATGAGGCCGGTCGCTAGACTAATCCAAGCTTATAAAAAGCTCGAAAAAGAGCTAATAGGGAAAGGTATGAAAAGAGTGACAAAGGTAAATGGAGCAGTAAGCAAAAACCTACGAACAGTTCCAGAGGATATGACACACCAAAGGAACTTCTGAGGATTTACTGAACAATTTGATATGACGCATGAATTGGTCCAGTGAAGTTACTCGCCACCTAACCTTGCCTAAGGAAAAGGATAAAAGTGATACTAAGAGTAAACAAGTAGTGTGTAAGCAAGGAAGAAAGTACTCAAGTGTATTGAAGGTAATCTAATTATGTTGCAACTACAAGTATAGGAGTCTTTATACTCACAAACTATGGCAACTTGCCCAAAAGGGAAAAGACAAAAAAAGCATTTTCTAAAGGGGCAATGTACATGTTATAAGGGAGCAAAATTAAATATATAAGGAAAATAATCATTGGTACTACAGATTTTACATGTGATACTATACACATTGCGATACGATACTAGCGAGGTCGTAAGGAGATGCAGGAAAAAAGTATGGACAAATGGGCTTATTTGAGCAAGAATGGCTTAATCCAGATTATCTCTCTTGGCTCCTCTGTAAAGATGATGCTAAATGATTGGGCAGCTTAGCAATAAAGAGTAATAATCAACTCGGTATGCTATGGAATAAAGGATGGTCATACAACACGGCATTAAAGGTGACTTGGCAAGTAAGTATTTGGCCTCAGTAGGGGTTGGTTGGAACATGAGGATTTATCATGCCAGCCCTTTTAGTCATCGGACTCGACTACGAGTTAGGGCTCCCGTAGATTGATTCCCATCATTCCCTCTAGGTTATTTTAGATTTAGGATCAAATTCGAATAGTGTTCGCTCAATCCTCCATCAGGGTGATATGGATTGAGGTCGGCAATGTTGAAGGCGTCAGAAACCCCATAATCCTCAAGTAGCTCCAATTTGTAGGCGTTGTCACTAATTGTCTAGAGGATTTTGAAAGGTTATTCTGTTCTTAGAAATAACTTATTTTTCCTTTTGTTCGGAAACTACTCTTTGCTGAGGTATAACTATACCAAGTCTCCAGGCTAAAATTGTTTACCCGACCAACCCTTGGCCTTTTTACGTATTCTTCTGATAACCTAGTCGATGTGTCAAGTGACTTTGTCATAGATGTACTGAAAGAATTGCACTCTAACCTAAGCGTTGAGGTCCTCTTGTACGAGTGCGAGTATAAGGGCATAGTCGAGGGACAACTCGAGATCGAATCCATAGATCACTTCGAAGAGGGTCTGTTTGGTAATGTCATGTACAGTTTGGTTATAAGCAAACTCAACCACTAGTAGGCACATATCCCAATAAGTTAGGTTCTTGCCTATTGCAACTCGAAATAATGAACCCAAAATACAATTAACCACCTCTGTTTGGCTGTCGGTTTGAGGGTGACATGAGGTGCTGAAAAGTAATTTGGTTTCCAGTCAACACCATAGGGTTCTCTAGAAATGGCTCAAGAACTTTAAGTCTCTGTCAGAGATTACATTTCTCGGCACGCCATGCATTTGCACTACCTCTTATAAGAAGAGAGAAGTAATAGTCGAAGAATTGTTAGTTTTGGCACAAGGCACGAAGTGCACCATCTTATTGAATCGATCTATGACAACCATTATAGAATCTTTTCCTTAGGTAGTTATTAGCAGTCTGAGAATAAAGTCTATGCTTAGTTTGATCCACAGCCTTGTCAAGATAGGTAGAGACATTGCTTTCTCTAAAATGTCAGGAGAGTCTGCTGCTGTGAACTTCTCTGATTAATAATTCTCGTAGGGAGCAGATTGGCACACACAGTTTCCCTCCTCAAAATAGATAGCCATCCTCTACATAATACTCATCCACTATCCCCCCTTTCACGCATCGCAAAATTATTAGTCCAAAGTGTAGATCCTTGGAGTATTGTTTTTTTTTTTATATTCACAAAACTAAACAATCTGGTCTGTAGTTCTAACAAGAATACATGCCTCCTTGAAAGAGCATCTGCAACTACGTTGCTCTTTTCTTGCTTATGTTTGATTACAAAATTGAATCCCTTAAGGAATTCAACCTATCTCGCTTACTATTTGAATAGTTTGGTTTGACTTCAGAAGTACCGTAGTGACTCGTGGTTAATATATATAATAAATTCTCTCGGCAGTAGATTGTACTGCCACGCTTGCAGTACTTAAATTGGTGCCAAGAGCTCTTTATCATAAATTGAGTAACTTAACTAGTGTCCTTGGATCTTCTCATTGAAAAAGACAATTGGTTGGCCTTCCTCCATCAGGACAGTGCTTATTCCAATGCTTGATGCATCATACTCTAACTCAAAAATTTTGTCAAAGTTGAGGAGCACTAATACTGGGGTAGAGGTCAACTTCTTCTTTATCTCGACAAAACTCTCCTCCTTCCTTTCTCCCCATTGGTAGTCGGTGTTTTTCTTTGTTAATTCAGTAAGGGGTGCAGCGAATGTATTGAAGTTCCTAATGAACCTTCGGTAAAACAAAGCCAGTCCATGGAAACTTCTTACGTCAGCACAAGTAGTAGAGGTCGGCCATTCAACAATTGCTCGGATCTTCTCATCATTAACTTACAAGCCTCCTCCACTGACTATATAGCCCAAGAATACCACTGCCTCCTGGCAAAAACAACATTTCTTTAGGTTGCCGAATAATCTCTGGGCACAGAAAATATCCAAGACTGCTCTATTGTGTTCACAATGACTTGGTATGCCGGAACTGTAGATCAAGATGTCATTAAAATATACCACAACACACTTCCTGATGAGATGTCTTAGCACATGGTTCATAGGCCTCATGAAGGTGCTCGTGGCATTCGACAAGCTGAAGGGTATAACCATCCACTCGTAAAGTCCATGTCAAGTCTTGAATACAGTTTTTCACTCATATCTTGGCCTCATGCAGATTTGATGATATCCAAACTTGAGGTTAATTTTGTTGAAAAATTTTTCTCTACTCAGTTTACCTAATTTGTCTTCTAGCCTCGGGATCAGATACCTATATTTGATCGTGATTTTTTTTACAGCTCAACTATCAATATACATCTACTAAGTTCCATCCTTCTTTGGCACTAAAAGTATAGGCACAATACAAGCGTTGAGACTCTCTCATACGTATCTGCTTTTCAATAACTCATTGACTTGACATTGAAGCTTAGAAGTTTGCTCAGGAATCATGCGATAAGTTGGCTTGTTCGGTAATGCAGTGCTAGGTACTAATTCAATACAGTACTCTATGCCTCAAGTCGGGGGTAACCCTTCAGGTAATTGTTCTAAGAATATGTCAACATATTCATCCAACAATTCCTTCACCTCTTAAGGTAAAGCATCTTACTCCTTTACTTTTAGTAGTTGCCTAATCAACAGGAGGGTCGGCACATTAACATTAATGACCTTTCGGAGCTTGGCTCTACTCATTAGCGTAATCTTCCAATATTCTTTCTTGAGCATGTAGGTATTTCTATAACCGTCATAGATGACTTTCCTATCAGATAGCTACGGTCTTCCTAACAACACGTGGGAAGCACACATGGGCAGTACGTTGCAGAGAATCTGGTTGGAGTAATTACAGATAATGAATGGCAGCAGTATTTGCCGAGTGATGTGTAATGTTCTCTTCTCACTCAACCAATGCAACTTGTATGGCTTCTAATGTACAACAGTTGGTAAACTCAGTTTTGAGAATAGGTCGGCTGACGCTACATTAGTATATCTTCTACTGTCTACAATAAGGGTACACGTCTATTCATTCACCTTGTAGGTGATATGAAATAACTTTTCTCTTTGCTCCTCCTCTCATGAAGGTTCCACGCTTATAGTACATCAGACAACCATGAGTAACCAGTCAAAGTCCTCAGCATAAACGTCTTCCTCAATCAACTCTTTTTCGGCATTCCCCTTCTCGATAGGAACCTCCTTCTCCTCGGGTTCCTTATCCGTACTCTCTACGTCTAACTTCAGGATGTCTCCCTTAATGATTATCGTCCTTCGGTTTGGGTACTAAGCAACCATATGTCTAAACCCCTGGCACTTGAAGCATTTGATCTGGTTGGTCTTCCTGTTAGACCCTTACTCCTTCTCAGACGTTCGAGCAGGCACTATATCTTTAGGTTAGCTTTTCTGCTCGGTTTTGACATCAACCCTTCTACTCGGCCTAGCACTCGACAGAGTGTAGTTACTTACCTATCCTGGTCGGCTAGTTGACATTCAGGTCGTTGCTCGGCTTCCTCTTTGCCTCCCTATATATCAAGCAATCCTAATAGTTTCATCCATCATGTCAAATCGTTGGAGTTCCACAATGTCTCGAATGTCTCCTCTTAACCTACTAACAAATCTTAAAACTGTTCAAGCTGGTGGTTCCTTCACTTCACATCGTATCATAAGAATTTGGAATTCTTGAACATACTCATCAATAGTTCAGCCTACTTATCTCAGCTCTTAAAGCCGAATAAGCACTCTCTTCATCTCGAGCCAAGTATTAATCTCTCAATACCCCTTACTCCTTCTTATGGCCTGAAGGTTCTTCCACCACATGGTGGTATATCCAGAAAATTCAATAGCAACAGTCCTCTCTTTCGCATAATCCTCATACTGGTAATAATCAAACACATGCTCCACCTTCTTCTCCTAATCTAGATACTCGTCAGTATTCTTAAATCCATTAAAACTTGGAATCCAAAGCTTCACATAGTCGAATGCTCTAGCAACTTGTAAACACTCCTCTTTAAAATACTTTTCTTCCTCCTCATCAAGCTCTCTCATATCTATCCTTCGCTTTACTCATCTGCTAACTCCTCCACCTCGAAATGGTCAAGTTAGGTTTTGACCTCTAACAGGTTGAGCAGCATGTTGAGTGTTTTGCGCGACCTCCGTAAGTCGGCAAGACAATGCATGAATAGCTCGGGTCAGATCTATCAAGAGGTTAGCTACCTCATTGAGCCTCTCGTCAATACTTCTAGGAGTTTCCTGAGATTGACGCTCATGGTGGATAACTCTACTATCATCACCAATACCAATATTCATATTTAGGTCTGTTATTTTTTCTTATAGATTCAGAATTTAAACAAAGACTTCAGAAAGTGAACAATTAATAATACAATAGTCAAATGAACTCAATAATTGACTTTGTTTTACATAGGCAAAACAAAGCATAATAGAAATTTAAGAAGAACTAATTTTAGTTCACACAAAACCTCTACTCTAATACCAAGATGGTATAAATTGTGATAAAAAATAGATAAGGATGATCGCTAAATGGGTTTAAGCTTGCAGAAAGCTCGAAAAATGACTAATGGGGAAAGGTACGAAAAGAGTGACAAAGGCGAATGGAGCAGTAAGTAAAAACCCATGAATAGTTTTAGAGGATATGATACACCAAAGGAACTTTCAAGGACTTACAACACAATTTGATATGACGCACGAATTTGTCTAATGAGGTTACTCATCACCTAACTTTACTTAAAGGAAATGATAAAAGTAATGCCGAGAGTAAATAAATAGTATTTAAACAAGGAAGAAAGCACTCAAGTGTATTGAAGATAATTTGATTATGTTGCAATTGCAAGTACAATGATTTTTATACCCACAAACTAAGGTAACTTACCCAAAAGGGAAAAGACAAAAAGGATATTTCTCAAAGGGGCAATGTACATGTTACAAAGGGATAAAAACGAATATACAAAGAAAATAATCATTGTACACGTGGCGATGCGGCATTGGAGGGATCGTTAGGAGATGCAAACAAAAAGTACAGACAGATGAGCTTGTCTGAGTAAGGATAGCTTAATCAGTCCGGATGGCTTAATCAGTCCGAATTATCTCTTTCGACTTCTTGGAAAGGATGATGCCGAGTGATTGGGCGACTTAGAAATAGAGAGTAATCGTAACTCAACATGCCACAGAATAAAGTGCGGTCATACGATACGGTATTTAAGGTGACTCGACAAGTAAGTATTCAGCCTTGGTCAATAAGTATTCGGCCTTGGTAGGGATTAGTTGGAACATGAGGATTCATCATGCCAGCCCCTCTAGTTTTCGAACTTGACTGTAGGTCAAGGGTCCCGTAGGTTAATTCCCATCACCAATGCTTCTTTTAATAACTGAAAAGCTAATGTAGCTCCTTAATTCCATTAAAAAGAATCCTTTTTTTAGTAGATTTGTTAAAGGACATGCAATAGATGCATAATTTTTTAGAAAATGCCTATAAAACCCAATTAAACCTAGAAATCCTCATAATTACTTGATTGTAACAGGCTATGGCCATTATGTAATTGCCGTAATCTTCTATGCATTAAGGCTTACTCCCTTAACCAACACTGTACGACGTAAATACTCCACTTTATCTTGACCAAAAGAGCATTTGGCTTTTTTCAAATAGAAAGTATATTTTCTCAAATATTGTAAAGCCAAATCTAGGTGATGACAATGTTCTTGCATGTCTTTATTATATACTAAAATATTATAAAAAAACACAATAATGAACTTACGTAAATAAGGCTTGAACATGGAATTTACTATAGCTTAGAAAGTTGCTGGGGCATTTGAAAGTCTAAAAGGCATTACAATAAATTCGTAATGTCCTTCGTAGATTTTAAATGTTGTCTTGTGAATATTTTGATGAAACATGCGGATTTGATGATACATTACCCTTAAATCCATCTTTGAAAACACTTGTGCACTTCCTAATCCATCTATTGTTCAAATTGAAAACTTATCTAAGATGATCAAATGATTTAAGGCCCTATAATCTATATTAAACCTCCATGAACTATCCTTTTTCTTCACTAAAAGCACTAGTAAGGAAAAAAGACTTATACTTAGCCTTATAACTCTTGTTTCCGTCATTTCATTCATCAACTTCTCTATTTCATTTTTCTAAAAGTAAGGATATCTGTAAGGTCTCACATTTTTTGCCAAATTCTTGTCCTTCGTATGTATATGGTATCGTCCTTCTCTTAGTGAGGGCAATGATAAGAGAGTTGCAAGGACATTCGAGAATTTGCCCAATACGGACTTTATCTCCTTATTGATAATAGTATTAATGGAGATATCTCCATTTGAGCCAACAAACCAAAACAGCAAGCCACATTATTATTTGCAATCAATTTATGTAACTTTGTTATATAGATTTCCTTAACAACCATATCCAAATTCCTAAGCAACTCCATTAGCTTATTTACGAACGTAAAGGATATGGTTAATTTAGAATAATTCATTAATATTAGTCCCAAAGTCTTCAACCACTAAATACCTAATACTAACTTAGCTCCTTAAATAGGCAAGACATAAAAATCAATAGAATAGACTATTCCTTGTATGTGCAAAAGAATACTATGACAATGCCCCTTTATAAACCAACTTATCCCCACTGCCTATCATAATAAGAAATTGCAATATAGCTATAATTGATAAATTCAATTGTTTAGCTACATTTTCTTGCATAAAATTGTTGGCACTGCCACTGTCTATTAATATCGACACCAATTTCCTTTTTTTCTTACCTTGTAATCTAAATGTTTTAGGTACAATCATACTTGATAATGCATAATAACTGATTTCTACTGGTTGTATCATCTGATCTATCATATCTTACTCAATCTACTCATTGTCATTCTATAACCCCTCAACCATTTTATGCTCCTTTTCCTCTTGTAATAAGTCTTCCAATTCAATCATCAAAGGAATTTTGCCTTACAAACATGACCTCTATACCATTTCTCTTCACAGTTAGAACATAAACTTTTCTCTCTTCTTAAAGCCAACTTCACAGGTGACATTCTTTTATTGCTACTATTTTCTTGGTTGCATTAGCACTAAAATTAGTGGATTTGTTACAGCTAGATGAAGAAGAAGAACCAAATAATTAAACTAGTTTAGAAACAAATGATGGTTTAAGAGAAGAACGTTTAAAATTGGACTGATTTTGAAATGAAGTAAGATTTGAAAAAGGGTATTTCTGAGAATAAGAAGGAAGAAATGGTTTAGAAAAAGAACTTTGATTTTGAAGGGTGTATAGCTTTGCCTCTTGAAGTTTAGTAATGCTTATAGCTTCTAATAAAGATTGGGGTCTAAAAGATAGGATATCCATATGTAGTACTGGTTGAAGACCAAAAACGTAGCAATTCTCGAGGAACTTGTCAAATAAACTGAAAATATGGTTCAAAAGGAATTCAAAGTCCGATTGGTATTGTTGAATAGTAACTACCTAAGTCAATTTAGTCGACCTGCCTTCATAGTTTTCAAATTTTGTAAGTCCAAATCTCATCTCTTCTTGTTTTTTTTTTTAATACATCTTAAGTTGTTAATAGGTCATTTCTTGAAAGCCATTGAAACCATGTTAAGGCTTCTCCTTCTAAAGCAAACGAAACCATCTTCAACCTTTCTTAAACAGGTATATCATGGAAAAAAAAAAACGGCTAATTTTGAATAACCTTGATGTAACATCAGTGCCTCCAAACTTGGGCAATTCCAACTTGATATTGTGAGTATAAACTTGTGAATTATCATTATTACTCTTGGAAGATGATGAATTCTCCTTATTATGCATTGAAGAATTGTGATTCCCCATATTATTATAAGATTACATCATCTATTTTATATTGTCATTCATCTCTGCCATCACTTCATGAAAAAGATTGGTGTTTTATTTCCAAATGCTACGTTCTATTCTCCAATTTATCTAATCTTTGATCATGATATTGCATATCTTCTTGAATTGATGTCATGCTTCTTGTATGATTTGTCATGTTTAATTCTTAAATGAATTCAAGATCAATGAAAGCACCAATTATTAAGCCTTTACAAGATACGACCTAAGCCTACAAGTAATAAACCCTCAATCTAACATTAGTTCACCTTATCCAATCATATAGATACAAAGCCAAGTAATCTCTCTCTCTTCTATCTCATTTCTCTCTCTCTTTCTTGATTGTTCTTCACTTTTGTACTATAGTAGAAAGTAAGGTTTGAATTTAGATGTAACACTTCCAATACATTTCTAATATAAACATAAATCTGAGTTTAGTGTTTGATGATCTTTACAGAGATACTAATGGTGATCTTATTTGATGTGTTTGTTAGGTTTAAGAAACAAGAAGAAAGATAAACTAGATTTTGAATACTAACAACACCAATTAAAGTGCAACTTTGCATAGCAAATTACAGGATTCCCCCTTATTCTATTAGCATGCCTATTTATATGTAGTTTACCTTCTATTATGATTTTTTATGTTTTCAAAACCCTAACTATAACTGCATATTTATCATCAACTTTTTAAATTGCAACTCCTATATCCTAACAATTATCTATGCTGTTACTTGCAACTCTTATTGTACTGTTATTACTATTTATAATATCTTTTATATATGTAACTACATATCTATCAAATATAGTTATTGAATTTTCTTAGCCACTTCAACAATCATTTTAGCCTTTAACTTGGTGTATGTAATAAATCTTGATCGTGAATATCCTTGATCTCTTATTGTCTTTAAAGTACACCCATGTCTTTTCCTTAGTTAACCTTGATTCTTAAAACATCCATATGCACAAGTGTTTTGAGGTTATATACCTCATTGATGTTGTGTTTTTGTGGGAAGTGCCCATATTTAACTCAAGACAATGTTTCTGAAAAGTAATAAACCACTTTCATAACAAAAACAACTATAACAACAACAATAATAGCAATAGTGGTACCAATGATACTAATAATAATAGTAACAATATAAATAAAGAATAGCAGTAATATATCCATATAGGTGTACACATAAGTTAAGAATATTATACTAATTCATATAGATATGTAAAAGTAAATGAATAAATAGTAATGACAATTGGTTAAGGAATAAATACATAATAAAAGAGTAATAAAATAATTATGTCAGTCATAATAATAAAATGAACTAATATGTAAATATAAAAGTATATATATGCAAATTTATAGTTTTTAGGATTTAATTTTATATAAATGGATAGGTTAAACGTTTACCATGGATTTTAATCCAAAATAAATATTACTAAGTTCTATCCTAAAAGCTCCTTTAGGGGGTTTCCTTCGGTATAAAATACAAGAAACTTAAATTAAAACCATAATTATTGGATGTGACTTTAGTTTCAGTCAAGTATTAATTTGTGATGAGTTTGTTATATAAATATATCCAGTTTTAATATTTGTTATGAATCATAGAATTTGGTTGCTTAGGAGCTTTGTACGTGAGATGTAGTTGTTATATGTGCTAACTAAGATAGAAACTAACATAGATAATTATTATTGCTTGTATTAGGCTCAACTTAGGGGTCAAAGATATCAAATTCATAAAGGGCATCCTGATGATCCCTATGTAACATGGTCTCTAATGGAGTCATACCTTGAAATAATATAGGGTAAATTTAGGGATATTGAGGTTAGAGGTGGTAGTTCTTTCAACTATTTAGATGAGACCCGTAGTGGTATTATGCAACCTAGGAAATCCTAAGGCTTATAGTGGTAATTCCCATGTGTAACATATATATATATATATATTATATAAAGAAGAGTCATGATACCCTTGTGATATTTGTTGAACTAAATTAAAAGATAAATTAAATTGATTGTTTGATTATTTATGTTGCATTAAATGCTTAAGCATTGATATTGTATATGGTAAGTGTATATGCTTATAGTGTTTTGTACTAGGTTCTTAGTTTACACCTTTAGAGATTTTGTTTTTTAGGTACCTAAGAAGTTTAAATATTAAAGACTTAAGAGTTTGGAATTGAGCATGTCGTTGGTGCATCGCTAGTGCATCGTATGGAGAGGAAGATTTTACTTAGGTTGTGATGGTTTAGCTCTATATGTTGTAATGAATAGCTTAGAATTTAGTTTAAATTTAATTGTAGAGATTTTCTAACTATTATCATTAGCAACTAAACAAGTGTTTGTGGAGATTTTAACAAGAAAAATAAAGCTTTGACATGACACTAGATGTTAAAGACACATGATTGCTAGTGACATCCTGAGTTTAAGGTATTACAGTTTAAGTTGTATTCAGGAAACTTAAGAAATAACAATGACATGATGAGCGTGGATGGATACGCTTTAAGCGTTTAACACTCTTAAAAGTTTATTTTATTATATTTTGTGGATTATTGGTATCTTTATTCTTTCAATTCTTAATAAGAGTTATAAATATTATCTCTAACCTTTATTTTTCCTATTCAATATTCTTTTGAAGATAATAAATACACTAAAAACTTTGTCAAAGTTAGGAAAGTAAACAATAGGAATAAGACATTTAGGGAATAAGAATAATAACGGGGTATATAATGTAAAATAAAATTATTTAAAATAACAATTCTTATCTATTTATAATTTCTTTATAATATAAAATAAAAGATTCTTTTATAAATTGTGAAGCTATAAATAGTAGAGATAAATATCACATTAAACTGTTGGTTAACAAATAAAACTGGAAATTAATAATGATGAATGCATGAATAAAAAATGAGAATTGTCATAAATGAGAATTATATATATGACTACTACATAACAAATGGATATTCATAACCTTCACAAAAGACAAAATCTAATTAAAGAGTTTAAATATATAACTAAGTGAAAGATCAACATAAATTATTTCTTAAAACCCCACTTTGTTGGAACTTAAAAGAAAAAGGTTCAATTTTTAGTTTCCTAAGTGCATATTAAACCTTTAATCCACTAAATTTAGCTTTATAATGAAAACTATTTTTGCTAACCAGCTAGTTAAAAGGATATTCTTTTGAAGTAATGCTCTTGAGTTCAATCCCCCTTACCAACATATTTTTCCTTATATTTATGTTAATATTTTTCATAACTTCACTAAATAAGTGCAAAATTAATTTGAGATTAGCCAATAGTAAGTTACAAAGCTATTGCATTATGTCTTAAAGGTCTCAAGTGTAAACCCTTGCATATGTAAGGTTTTTGTTAAAATTTCACTTAGCTCACTCAAATGAACAAAAAATATAATTATCTTTAGTTTAGGTTAAAAACAAACTCTTGGAAAATTGACAAAAAAGGAGAGAAAACTTAAAAATAATAGTTCTTGAATTTTGTTATGAATGAATTCATCTTTTGATTTTTCCAAGTGCTATTTATAATATTTTCCATTGTAACTAATTTTCTAATAAACTTTATCAATTACAACTATTTACTATCTTACTTAACTAACTAATTTTAGTAATTGCAACTATTTGTTAAGTTACCTAATTACTATATAAAATCATAACAATTTTTTCTTTATTTTATTTTCTTTTTATCTAAAAAATTACATCTAGCATGCGCTACACATGTCAACAAGACATTCCTCTTACCCTTAGCTATTGGAGAGAGGGAGAAGTTCTAATTCATCATTCGTTTATAAGCTTGTCTCTTCACTTTCTCAATAAATTGAGCCATTAGGACACTAAAAGATCAATTTTAAAGCAAATTTCTTCTAGATTTTTGTCCCTTTTATTTAGTAGTTAAAAAATCTTGAGATAAAACAAAATAAAATCTTTTAACTAGAAGTGAAAAGCTAACACTTTTTTTAATTAACACCTTACCTTTACCACTAACACCATTGCACTTGTCACTTCACTGCCACCATTTGGACGTTCCTATCACAATTACCAATATTGTTGGAATTGTGTTGTTTAATGAGCTTAATATAAGATAAGAAATTGTTGATTGTTGCATATAGTGAATGTAAGCCAATTAACGTATTTGTGTTTGGATATTTATTGTATGATCATGTGATTGTTACCCTATATTAGGCTTTACTCACTCATTTGAAGATTTCTATTTTTTAAGTGCCGACAAAGGTTACGGAGAGTATGAGTATTATTATGATGATTTCTAATATTACAAAGAAACATCTGTTTGTTTGTGCTATTATTATAATAATTGAAGTAGCTTAGTATAGTTTTATTTTAGATTCTATATTCTGGTTAAGTCATGAAACAAGATAGTATATTTACTTTTATTCTGTGTTTTGAGTTATAAGAAATCACTTCAGACTTCTATAGTTAGTGTAATTGGTAATATGTTATTTTGTTAAGTTGGTTGGTATGAGATATTGAGTTGAGTTCTCTTTGTTCCTTAAGATACATAATGTTGAACTAAGTTTGAATTTTATTTTCATTGAATAAAGAAATTGAGAGGTTATTTATTTAATATTACTTCTGGTCTAAAGATGTTAAATATTTCGTGGAAATACTTTAGGTTGTGATGATTAATATGTATGTGGAGGAGTTAATAGGTTTAATCTAGATAACTAACATGTCAATAGATTAATTATAGAAACACATGACACGCTATAATTATCAAAATTTTGGGATGTTACAATGGTAGATGAAAATTGCATAATTGAAGTAATTTGAAGTTTGAATTGCTCCACTTTTATTTACTCATTGGATAATGTCTTTGCTAATGATGTGGAAAATATCTTGAGAAATTTGAATTTATCTTCAATTAACCATTTGAATTCTTTTTCCCTTAATAGTTGTTGTTGTTATGTATTGCACAACTTTATAAATTTCTTCTTTTACCTAACTCATTGAAACACAATGTTGTTGATTGAAGTTTAAAAATCCGGTATAATTGTTCATAAAATCTTGGCAAAAATCTTCATGGCCTGGTATTTTAAATTTCAAACTTATAATCTCTTATAGCTTCTTGTTGACAACTTGCTTGTGTACGATTTCATCATCACCAAATTTGATAAAACCGCCTTGTTTTTCTTTCAAAACCTGTAAATAATGAGGCATCTCCAGAGTATTATCATCACCAAAATGAGATTGTCTTGCGTAGTGCGTTGAGTGTATAGCTAGATTACATGTAACAAAGTTCGATACTTGGTTTGTATATATCATTAATTTATTTCTCAATTAAGGAGGGCGAATTAATTTGACAATCTTATAAGTTATAAAAAAACTCCTCCTTCAAATAATTTCGATAATGCAAGATGATTATATTTTAATAGCATATGGATCAGGTATAAGTTTGAATAATTTCGATAATAACATGACTTCGACCGGGCCCTCCTCAACCTCTGCTGTTAATGCACGTCGTCTGCAGGTCCAGTCCACACATGATGGGCCTAGATATCCGTCTGATTCCAATTTCAGAAGCTGGGCCTATTCTTCCCACCTCCCAAAGAAAACCCTAATCCACCATATATAATCCTCGCTCCCGCCTTCAAAACCCTAGTCTCTACGCTTCCGCTCAATTTCTCCAGCCTCCTCTCTCTCTGGCTCTCTCTCTCTCTCTCTAATAAACTCTTTCTTCTCCCTCTCGTCCCTTCAACAATGGCAGACAGACCAGCAGGAGAGCGCGGCGGATTCGGTCGGGGATTCGGCGGGGGCCGTGGTGATCGCGGCGGCCGAGGCCGTGGAGGCCGCCGCCGAGCGGCACGTCAAGAGGAAGAGAAGTGGGTCCCTGTTACCAAACTGGGCCGTCTCGTGAAAGAAGGTAAGGTACGTTCCTTGGAACAGATATACCTCCACTCGCTTCCCATCAAGGAGTATCAGATCGTAGACACTCTAGTCGGTCCTTCACTGAAAGACGAGGTTATGAAAATCATGCCTGTTCAGAAACAGACCCGAGCCGGTCAGAGAACCCGGTTCAAGGCGTTTGTCGTTGTCGGTGATGGGAATGGACACGTCGGTTTGGGAGTGAAGTGCAGTAAGGAAGTTGCGACAGCCATTCGTGGCGCAATTATATTGGCTAAACTTTCGGTTATTCCGGTTAGAAGAGGTTACTGGGGAAACAAGATTGGGAAGCCTCACACCGTGCCGTGTAAGGTTACAGGGAAGTGTGGGTCTGTTACGGTTAGAATGGTGCCTGCTCCACGTGGTGCTGGAATAGTGGCTGCTAGGGTTCCGAAGAAGGTTTTGCAGTTTGCTGGTATCGAAGATGTTTTTACTTCATCTAGAGGGTCTACTAAGACTCTCGGAAACTTTGTTAAGGTAATCAATTATGTGTTTTACTCTTTAATATATATATATATATATATATATATATGTATGTATGTATTTTGTGTTTGTTGGTAACTTTTGTATAATGTGATTCATTTCGTGTCAAATTCACGTTAAGAAAGGTGCATGGTTGATTGGCTAGATGTTGTCGATATTTATTCTACTTGCGATCATGTCGTCAGTTCTTTGTCATGTTTATTATGTCTGCTTTATATGCTCATTGTAAGATGCATATCGAATTCAAAATGTAGCTGTTGTCTTTTGTGATGTCTTGTTCATTGGGATGACTTGGTTGAAAGTGTTAGTTTACCATGAAGTTTCAATATAAGATGGGGGGATATAGATATAGATTGACTTTCCAGAATTGTTCCTTTTTTTTTTTTTTTTTAAATTCTATGAATCGTTGGGGTTTCATGATGTAATTTCAAAGTGAATGGATGGAAAATACAGGAATAGACATAATGAGGAGAGATGGATGCTAAAATGAAGTCATAATCATAAATTTTGTCTCTTTTGTTTTTTTTTTTTTTGGTTGGCAGGCAACTTTTGAATGTTTGTTGAAGACTTATGGCTTCCTTACACCCGACTTCTGGAGGGAGGCCCGCTTCACAAAATCTCCATTCCAGGAGTACACTGATATTTTGGCCAAGCCCACCGGGAAACCACTCATCTTGGATGATGTCGAGAGGATTGAAGCCTGATCAACATTTACTATAATAGTTTCTTTTCTTTTCTTTTTTTTCAGTTGGTTGCTATACCTACTTTATAAGTATAGTCTGGATAATTAAGGCGTTGCAACTTTTTCGATTTTGAGATAACTGTGTTTATGGTAAACTTTTTTTTTTTTTTTTTTTTTTTGGGTTTTCTCTTTATGTTAATGGTCCTATGTTTCCAAAAAAAAATTTTGCAAACGTATCAGATGTTGCCCAGCTTTATTACCAAGGAAGGATATCATGTTATTTTGCTTAATGTACCATATTTTGGTCTTATAATATTGAATAAAAAAATTATATTAAAAATTTAATTATTTATATTATAAAATAAATAACTTATAATAATATTTAGTAAAAATAATATTTATTAACTTAATATTATAACATTTTTGAAAATATAAAATATTTTTTGTTTTTGTTTAATAATTTTATTATAGTGTAAAGGAGATAAAATTTAAGTGTTTTGTTTAGTTAATCAATTTAATTTTTGTTTAATCATTACATAAAAGTTTTTATCAAGTTTAATATTACAAAATTTACGCAAAAAAATCGTTATCTAAAACTCTTAAATTACACACGATTTGGATAACCCAAAATAGGGGTGTTTTTTTTTTTCCATCCGAGACGGTTGTGAAATTAGATTCCCACGCGTGATTTGGAACTCTTTAGCCTAGCATGGACGTGAGTAATTAGCCATTGTGTGACGGAAGAACATGTTTTATGATTTTTGTTAAAAGAAGCAAGCAAATATAATAAGTTGACCAAAAAGTGTTGCGCAAGGCATGGGATCAACTCATCAGGCCTGGCTTTAGAGAGTTACCTGAAAGAATGGTACCGTTGAACGGGCTCAGGCAGGTAATCAGACCAGACCTGGATTCGAAGGATAGGTTGATGTGAGAATCGTCCTCCACTTGACAGGTATATCATTTGACGGTAAAGAAAGATAAGTGTTTCTTTGACTTAATAGTGGGCCAGCAGTTTAACAAACGAAATATAAAGTGCAAGAAATAAGAGGAGAAGGGTTCAAGAGGATCCGACGAAAAATCAAGAGGAAGGAACGACATTGTTTGTAAGGAGGGAAAAAAAAAAATAGGAAGGAAATATGGAGGGGAATTAAATTCATAAGCTTGACTGAAAAAGATTGTTATCTCCAAAAATGGAGAGAAAGGAAAGGAAAAATTATTGAATGTCATCTTTTCCCTTCCTTTTTCCTAAACATAGTTTATATGTCATATCAAATCAATATGCTTGAGGCTATAAAAGTCCCTACCAAGGTTTGACTCCAATCGCTCATTGTCCTGCCTACCCAGCTTTTTTACTAAAAACCAAACTACGAATTTACGGTGAAAAGGAAACTTTCAAAACAAATCAAAAGTATCTCAAGAACAGTGTCCTCTTCGATTTTCACCCAAGATAGCTTATGGTAAACTGCTTAAAAATCTACAGTAAAACTAATGTGGTTTTTAGCTGGAAACATCCTGCCGAAATAACTGAACGAACAACTGATAATTCTTAAACTACATCCGCCTTAAAAAGACTTGTTGCCACGTGGATATCCAAAGCCTGAGCTGAACTGCCACCAAAAGATTTAGTTGCTTTTAAACTTATTAGACCATTAACATCCCTAAAAAATCTATCATGTGTTCTTAAATTCTACATTAATATAATTAAACAACTCTTGTATTAAAAATCTCACAACTTTATTATTCGGTTTCTCCACGAAATTTTCTTAACATTTATTTAAAAGTTAATACAACCCTCATAAAATTTCTTAACCAATCAAAACTAACATGATGAAAAATAAATAAATAAATAAAAACTCACTTTTAACGTTGCTCAGCAGAGCAAATACACTTCAACAAGCAATGCACTACGCCGATATAACTCGTTGCTTGGCATTGGGATACGTGCGAAGCCACAAGCGTCGCGGATGGTCTTTATATTTCGTTAATAACTAAGAGAATGAAAGTTGTTTTTAGAATTTGAATTGACAACCGATGAACTCTACGTCTACATGCTTGAGGAAATATAACTAGCCACGTTGAGTATCCAAAGTTTGATGGTGTTTTTAATGTAAAATTTGCATGGAGTTGTTGCTTTTTCTTAGAGCCCTATAAGTACATCCCTTAAAGAGTTTTTTTTTTTATGAGCAGAATCATTGTATTAATCAATTACTCTTGTACACAAATTTACAATATGTTTTGAGGGAGGAAGTATATATAGTGCTACCGTCTTTCTGCTTGTAAGTAATATACTTGAGTGCCACACCACGTACTTAAAAAAGATTAGTTCATTGAAGATCAAGATAAAAAAAATAAGTGTAAAGTTCTTGATCGAAAGGTATTGCATGGTCATAAAGAATAGAGGCAGTGTAAACTTACTATTAAATATGGGTTGGGTTATTTTATTTTATTTTTTTTATCCTAATCTATTTTATTTTCCGCTGCGATTTAAACTGCAGTTATACTTAATACTCACTTGACGTAATCCTTAACCCATTTAAGTACTTCCTCTAATGTAAGAGGTACTTCAAAGATTTAGCATGTGGATACTAAGTTAAGCACCAGGGTATGAACTGTTTCACTTATTATTACGTCATATTTTCACTTAAGCACAAGTATATATAGATGAATCAACATCATTCAGATATTGAATTCAATCCTAGAAACATGATCTTTCAAAAGTTACGACCTTACAAATGTTGAGATAAAGATCCTGTACCTATTTAAAAATAATAATAATAATAATAATAATAGTAAATGTGCCTGTCATGTTTTAACTCTTAGGAAAGGCTTATGGATATACTCTTACATCTTTAAAATCATCTACTAAAATGGTATATAGAGTCAAATAGCATTAACCCCATCGAATATTGTATATAAGAGGATCGTTTTATGATATGGATAGGTTTTAGTGTAGTGTAATGGAGTGGAGTAGGCTAGCTTTTCAATAATAAACTTACTTTTACCATAACCTTACAGATAAAGGCCGTTTTCAAAGACATCAACAGAAGCAGTAGTAGGATTATAACTAATTTCTAGGAGAAAAGTAACTACTCTAAAATGGAAAATGTTCGAAACGTATTCATATGAAAAATATAAAACTAACAACAAGGATACGAACTTTATAACCCCAAATATAGTGTCTCTATTTTCTTCTCTGAATTCTTGGAGTTAAGCTAACTCTAACAAGCCACTTTTATGATCATTTAACCGTACTTAAATATCAATACCGATCTAAACATTAAATGGCAAAAACTTGTGAATATTTGGGAGAAATAACATTAGGGTTTGAGAGTTACCTTTGGTTGAGTAAGGAGGAGAAAGGAATCCTTTTATACATTATTATAAATAGTTTTGGTTGAGTTCGGGTTTAGATTAACTCGAGTCATAACCGTGGTTCAAACTTGGTTGGTTAAGTGTGTCATGGACTTAGGGTTTTAGGAGATTAGGTCTTAATAGATAAGGTTAAGAGCAATACTGAATTTGAGATGTAGATTTGAAAAGATGGTGTCTGATTCATTGCCAATCATGGGCATAACCATCAAAGTGGTATAATCCTTTATTTATATGGCCGTTTAACTTATGAAATAAAGAAGTTGTTTGTCTAGGTTGTTCGTTTATTCTTCTTTTTAAGTTTCTTAAGCGAGGAGATGCAAATAATTTTGCACATGTTAGGCGAAATATTTGGTTTGCCATCCTTGATAAAAAAGGATTTATACTATGTCTTTACAGTCACAATGTGTTCATGAAATGCAGTAGAGTGTATCTATTA
Organism: Lumnitzera racemosa; assembly: GCA_024138005.1. Taxonomy (NCBI): domain Eukaryota; kingdom Viridiplantae; phylum Streptophyta; class Magnoliopsida; order Myrtales; family Combretaceae; genus Lumnitzera; species Lumnitzera racemosa. The sequence goes on from JAMXBC010000002.1 coordinate 116,474,562, forward strand.
ATATAAGTTAATATTTTTATTTTCGAATGCTGAAGTTTATAAAGTTGATGTGGCAAATAAGTATAAAATAGATAATATGAGGTTAATTTGTTATGTCAATGAAAATATTGTGGAAGGAGATAAAGGGTACGGTACGATAGGTGCCTAAGAATGGTAGTTAGAGTTCCATTTGGGGCCTCGTATGACCAGTTGGTTGGATTAATATGTAATCGGCTTTGGGTTGATATAATGACCTACCGGGTCGATTTGATTCACCGATACTCTCTTGTAGGTGAGACGAAAGTCATGTTCTATTCTATATCATCCCTATTAGTGATGATTATGACGTCTAACAACTAATGGCATCCTCAGTAAGACATGTTGGAGTTAGCGGTTTAGCGGAGTCATATAGTGAAATTCATTAAGTAAACTTACCACCGATAACTTGCCCCCTACCTCTCCACCCCATAACTAAGTATGATATTGGAGGGCATAGTTACGATGTTGAAGTGCAAATTGAAACTCGAGTGTTTGAGTCGCAATTGGTCTCATTGAGTCATGTACCAAGTAGCAATCACATGTCTTGTGAACCTAATATATTGATTACCAACGAGTTTAATAAAGACACTGATGTGAAGAATGAATTGGCTTGCGAGGACATTGATGAAGATTTTAATATAAAGATTCTAATGCTGATGTTGTTCCAAGTGAATGCTAGTTGCAGGAAGTGGAAAAAGCACAAGGGTTATGTAAAAGAAACAATTGGAGGCAAGGGTTAGCCACAGATGTAGATGCGGTTGGAATGTCAAAACTCGTACCTTTCTACATAGCAAGTGTTAGGGACAGATTGGTATCATATGAGGAGAGTATAAATGATGGTGAGTAGAGTTTCAACAATGAATTGAAGATGGGCATATGGTTCGAAAACAAAAAAATCTACAGACAGTTGTGAAAATGCATCATGTTATAAACCACCACAACTTTATCGTGAAGGAGTTCAAATCTACATTCTGGTCTATCAAATGTGTTGATTAGGAAAAGAGATATAAGTAGAGACTGTAAGCCCTGTACCTAGAAACTCAGATTTGATATATAGAGTTTAGGACGATCGGTTGAATGATCCGATCGAAGTTAAATTATTATAATAACATTAGAAATATTAGTAAAAATAATCTCATAAATTTGAATTTATGAAAATAAGTAATAAAATAATAGAATATTATAATATTAAATTATAAGTATATTACTTATTATTTGTTGAAAATGTGTAAAAATAAGTTCGGATAACTAACGAGTCGCTAAAGATAAATTATATACACACTAAAAATCATAATATAACATAAATATGCGAAATGACCCAAAATGTCCTCAAAATGCTAAAAAGAAAACCAAATAATTAAAGAAAATTACAAAAAAATCAAGGAAAAATCAGAAAAAAAATATCGAAAAGAAATGATTTTTCCAAAATCAAGTTGTGGCAAGTTAGGATAGAAAGAAATAAATTGAACTAATTAAAAGAAACCAACTAGAAAGTTAAAATGGAAGAAGATAAAACTAATGTCAACTTAAAATTAATGAAAAAAAAATTCCCATGCAGCTTTATAAATACCTAAACCCCTATTAGAAGCTCATTTGGTTTGTTTAGAGTCTTAAAAAATTAGGAGAACAAAAAAAGAGAGAGAAACGGATATTTTACAAAATTTAGAACAAAATCTGTATAATTAAGGCTTTTAGACTAAACTCACGACCCACGATCGGAATTGAACCGTTGCCACCACCAAACCCAACCACCATTGCCTAACCCTAACGACAACCATAGGGCCATCATTGGTGGTCGGAAGTCCAACGCTTTGGAAAGTTCAAATTCAACCTGATTTTGTTTAATTTCTTAAAAATATTAAATATACTTAAAAATTATGAAATTTAGTATTTTGATGTTTTTATGTACGTCGATTTAGGGAAAATTTTTACTTTGATAAATTTATGTTTGGAAATATACTATCCTTAAGAAATCCTACAAACCCGAGCTTTGTTTGATTTAGAATTGAATGACCTTTAGAGTATTGTTTTAAGTTCAAAAATTTTGTATAGACTATATAGATGATGTGGAACATTTCTATGAAGCCATTTTTCATAAATGAATTTTCTAAAATTTTAGATAATTTTTAGGCCCTAAATGATAACTAAAATAGGTAATTGTGGACTAATTAGGTACTTAAATGGATAATTACTTATTTAGTGTGTAACTAGGTGTTCAGGGATGTTAATTTCTGATGTGGAATGATAATTGTAGTATTTGGAGTATTAAATGTAATTATTATGAGTATTATGTAGTAAATATATGTAAATTTAATAATATGTGAAATTGGAATTATAATAACTATAAAATATTAGGTTAAAATGGATAATAATAATAATAATAATAATAATAATAATAATAATAATAATAATAATAATAATAATAATAATAATAATAATAATAATAATAATAATAATAATAATAATAATAATAAATCTGGTATGAAACATAAATTTAGGTAATTATATGAAAATGTAAATTTTTTTCAAATTCAGAGTAAATTCAGTACATAAATAAGAATTGGAATATACTGTATAAATTAGAATATTACTTAAGGACCAAAAGTGATACTTAGGATACTCGAGCCTAATGTGATTAATTTCACATTAGGGTTTAGAACGAATTTTAAGAATTTATGTATAATACCCGTAGTTGATATTGAATTAGAACATAAATCGAACCCGAATACAAAACTAACCTAGAATGAATTGGTAATAAATAATATGTATATATAAAAAATTGAGTTAAATCATTACTTAAAGTATATATATATCATCAAGATGTATATACTAAGAGCATGTTTATATTATAGGATACGTAGAAACGAGTGACCTACGACTAATAGAGTGAGATAACTGAAGACTTTAGGTAAGTTAGGTTCAATATTTTATTGTATTTCAAGGTATTTTAAAGTACTTGAAGGCTTAGTATTGTGTATAATTCTAATTGTATGTAGTTATATGCATGTGTTTGTACGTATTTGACTTCATGCTAAACTCTATGGGGTGTTTAATAATTGATGTGAATTGAATGATGAGAAATTGTTTAATTACCTTAAGCCGTATTTAATTATAATCGACCTAAATACTGTAATTCGACATGCATTGCAACCTTTTAGGGGACTGTTAGGATTCCCTAACCAAACACCGACACCTTGGAAAATTATAGCGCTAGACAACATAATGGCCTTTTCTTCATCCTTAGCCGAACTAAATGACAAGAGAGAAGGTCGCAGTAAGGATAAGAGCAACAGTTCGAAGGATAATCTTAGGGAGAGCAGTGTCACCATTGCACAAACTTGAGTTTGGTTGTGAGCTGTTGTATAAACATAAAAACTCCTCAACCTGAATTACAGTGGGAAAAATTACTTTGATTTCACAACAGATTGGACCATGTTGTGTGATGACATTTACTTGGTGCATTGCATATAATTAATTGTTTGATAACCTCATTTGTGTTTGTTATGCATTCATAAGTCTCCAACTTGACTTACTGAGTTGTAGTTGCTCATACCCTTATAGATTTTCTTACAGGTCCTGATTTATATGTTGCAGTATAATTATCCTAAGGTTAGTTTCTTTTTGAAGCTATGGGGAGTGAGGATCAACTGACTATATAATTGAGTCTTTTAAATGTCTTGTTAGTATTTTTAGGTTTATGAATTAATGTCGTGATATGTCAGTTAGTAGACTATCGTAGTATGTTTAATTTCTGGGGATTAATAGATAATTTGAATGTAATTATGCATACATAACTTAAGGATTTTGGCTTATTATGTATTAAGCTATTTACTTCAAAGTGAGGGATAGTAAATACCTTGTGTAAATTATATCTATGATAAGGACTGTAAAGTCAGTTATTATCATAGGTTAATTTACATGGTGGGACTATTGTGACTCTGTGACTTTAAGGTGTAACAGAAACTTAAATCTTGTAAAAAGAAGCATGCTAGGTTCTTCGACAGTGATATTGTCGAGCATGTGTTTGAGTGGAAATAGTGAGATAGTGATATTGCTGGGCATGTGTTCTTCGAAAGAGTCTTTTAGGCATTCGAACTGTGTATTAAGGCATTCGTACATTGCAAGCTTGTCATTACTGTCAATGGAACATTCCTTTATGGGAAGTAAAAATATAAACTACTAATTGCGACAGAAGTTGATAGTCAGAATCACATTATCCCATTGGATTTTGCCTTAGTTGATGAGGAATGTTAGGATAGCTAGAGTTGGTTCTTGAAGTGTATGCTCATACACGTAATAAGAGATTGCATTGACATATGTTTGATTTTAGACCATCATACTGGGATCCAATTTATAGTTATGGGAGAGAATGCAGTATGGCCAAGTGGCTGGCCATGTTTCCAATAACTTCAACAGTTGGGTTAAGAACAAAGATTGCAAAGAGCTGATAAAGAAAGCAGCTTACCATTTGCAACATCAAAAGTTTCGTACCTACTATGACAAGGCCAAGAAGATAAGCCCCTATAATAGAGTTTACTTTAGAGGAATACATCCTAATATGTGGACACTAACGTATGACAAGGAAGCTTAGTTTGGACATGGGATGACCAACATTACCAAGAGTAACAACAGTGCTTTGCGAGATGCTAAGAACTAACCCGTTGTGGTACTACTGAAGAAAACTTTCTATAACTGCAACAACTATTTTAACAAATGGAGGATCGAGTTAGCTAAGCTAATGGGTATTGGTAAAGTATTCACTAAATTTACGAAAAGAATTTTTGACAAGTAGCACAAAGTAGCCAACAGTTGTTGCATCAAGATTTTCGACTATGTAGTGCACCTCATATTCCTCTCTCTCCTATTAGACCTTACCATGACCATACGCTATATTTGGGGAGCAGTATGTTTGGCATAACTATACCACCAGTTGTATCTCACTTTTAGGATAGAGGTTGGAGAGATTAGTGGGCTACTAGCGATTCTTTAGGCGTGGGTGTAGGAGCATTCCCCATACATCATCCCTTTACGTTGCCGGATTACATCAATGGTTGATGATCGACTACTTATGAGCCAATAGAGAGTGGAGTTTGATGTCACGAAGCTGCTTATACATGTAGTTGGATAGTATAGAGATACATTTGATGGATAACGTCTAGAGTAGGTACATATTAACAAACCTGATTTCTTATTGCTTTCTGAAGTGTTATTTTCTTTCCACCTCATGAGTGATGTTTTTTCAAGTTGTTTGAATACCCAATACATACAAGGAAATAGCCAGACTCCTTGCTTATTATTGGGATGCGAATGACGTGTTACTAGCCTAAGTCCCGCTAATATGCTTCTACATCTTTGACATGCACTATCCTGACCGCATAACTTGCTTGTTAGGTAAGATTCAGGAGATCTAAGCCTACCTTAACATTAGGTGAGTACAACATGAAATAGACTTAAGGGGCTAGACCAAGATCAACTGGGTAATTAGGCATGTAACATGGATAGCGTAGTGAGAGGAACAACGAAACCGAATTGTGTAGATCCAATCACTAGTTGGTGTACATCCTGACTACGCCCCCTAGTACCGGTAAGTTACTTACATATATATGGTAAGTACCATTGCTATTGCAATTACCCATTCATTTCTCTAGTTATATGCTAATTAAACTTTTATGTTTGACTTGCAAGTGGATTTCATACATAGGTTGCTGCAAATATTGTACCTAGACATTATGTTAGAGTAGCATGGGGTTGATGACCTCATTCGAAGGATTATTAGGGCCTACCTAGGCAACCTACCCACATCTGGTCTAGATGTAGATGAAGACAACACCTCACTAGACTAGCCACAATGGGAAAGAGGTCGTCGGGGACGTGATCATCGTTAAGGGGAAGACTAAGGACATAGATAAGCTGGTGTATCAATTTGAGATGATGTGTCTCCTCCATACTACTCATCACTAGCATCCCTAAACTACCAAGATTTAAGTTTTGCAGACCATTTTTTGGGGAGAGCTCCAAAAATTAGATATTCTACACCCCTATCATGGGGGACAAGTCTGTACTCCTTCTGACCATTGAGGAAGCCAGTTAGAGATCCTCACAATGATATGGGTGAGGGAGTTACACAAGTGCACCCTACTTTGGTCCTCATGCATGCATTATACTTGAGTATTTACAGTCAAGATGGGGCACAAATCACTTAGTTGATGCAGATTAGATGGTATAGCCTTAGGCCGATGCAGATCCTTAAGATGTTTGGCCAAGTACATGATGACGACGCCAACGACATTAGATTTACATATTTCACTTTCGAGATTGTATTTTATCCTTGGTTTCCAAACACTATGTAGATATTTGAAAGTGGAATTACTGCTTTCATCTTGTTATAATTGAATATGTCATTCTAAATTCGGGTGCATTAGTTGTGTTAAAGATTACAATGTATTTTCATATTTAAAATCACCTCTCGGGGACGCGTATTTGGGTTAGAATTGATGATTTTGGATTGATCCAAATTTAAAGCAGCTTAACTAATGTTATAATATTAATTCATATAGATACAAAATAAAAGGTTCTCTATTGATTCAAACGGCATACCTATGAGATAGAGAATGAGGAGAAAATTGAACACTTCACTAACATAGAATAGTATAGAATTTGATTTGAGCTATACTTATTTGATTTTAAAATGATTTTAGATTAAGTAAAAAATAGGGGGAGGAGGGCTTAATGTAAACTTGCCTCTTGGTTTTGGTTCAATCCAAAATCGCCTTTTGAGCCTCGTATTCTTAGGAATATTTTCCTAAGAACAATATTTTAGTAATTTTTTTTTTTACATTTTTTTCCTTTTCCTAAATAAAGTTATCTTTGTTATTAAATAAGGAAAGAAAGAAAATAAGAAAAAAAAGGTAAGCATATTTTGACATGATCATTTTGGCAAAATTTGTCCTTATAATCAACGTCAAATGCCTGATAATTGATATATGATTAAAATAATGAGATTACTAAGTTTGTACATGCATACATAATTGAGTTGCTTTAATGCTCAAGTTGAAAGTTTGATTAAATTGCAACAAAGCTAGTTGTTCAATGACTATGATTCAACTTCTTTGATTCATTTTAGAAAGTTAAAAAATTCAAATAAAAAAAAAGAATTTGATTATTCAAAATATGTGTCAAGCCTTGGTCTTTTCTCTTCAGTTTTATGAATTAATCTTTTTTAAACCGATTAATATTAAGCCCTACCTATTTAATATTGACCCATGACTAAAGTTTAAAAGAAATCGATTCTTTTTACTTGTGATAAAATTTTGGAGCCACTACCTAACCGGAATTGAGAAATGATTTAGGTTAAAACTAAATGGGTAGATTTGGTTTTGATTTAAGCACAGGTTCGCGTAGATAAAAACCAATTTTAAAGGAAAGGTTTTTGAAAACCATATAAACGAGTTCGAAGGTTAGATTTTTTAATTCTTACGGGTATCGTCTACTTTCCAAATTTAGATTTTAATTTCTAAAATCGCATTTCAAAATACTATCCTATAAAACGAAAAATTGATCATCAGTTAACTACATAGATCCAATTTAAACTAATTTGAAAGAAATCTATTTTATTTTTTTATTTTTTACCGTCGTCCTGGAGGTGCTAATATACTCGCTATTCAAGGTTAAACGTTCATAGTTTTTTTCTTTTTGTAAAATTTTATTGTATTGGATTAATTTTAATTTTGGAAATATGCCGAGTTTACATTTTTAAGTAGATTTAATTTTATTAAGAAAGATCTAAAATGTCTTCAATCCAAGTTTTATTTTTGAAAAGTTCTAGAAAATATCCTAACTTGAAAAAGGATTGTTTATTTTTATTTTAGAAAAATGATTTTCTAAGTGGTAAGACGATTTTTATCTACTAGCCTATATTATTATTATTATTATTATTATTATTATTATTATTATTATTATTATTATTATTATTATTATTATTCATTTCTTCTCATTTGAATCTTAACCAACGAAACCGAGCTTTTCTATCCCTTTTCTCTTTTCTTCTTTTTTTTCTTTTTCTTTCTTTCTTTTTTTCTTCTTCTTCTTTTTCTCTCTCTCTCTTTTTTTAAAAAATTACATTTACAAATACATGAGTAATAAATAAAATAAAATAAAATAATAATACTAAAAAGGAAGTAGCAAATCAAGTAAGCTTCAAATTGGCTCAAAACTCCTCTTCAACAGAGCTTCATCGAGGTGATTTAGACCAATCCCAACATTAAATTGAAAGGGGGAGGATGTTTTTGTGTTTTTTCGATTATGATTAGGGGGAGGTAAGATGGATGTTGAGAGACCTAATTTGGTTGTTTGGTGGTTCCTAATTGTGGTGGTCGGTGGCGATTGAGGTTGTGTGTAGGGTGGTGGTGGTTGCGGCTTGTAAAAGGGTTAGGATTTGGGTTTTGGACCACCACGAAGTTAGTTGTGGTGGTGGTTTTGGAAGGGGATGCCTAAAGAGAGAGATTCAAAGAGAGAGAAAGAGAGGGAAAGAGACCAGATTTCTGATCTTTTGTGTTCTTCAGTGAGGACTAAGACCACCTATTTATGTTGTTCTAGGCTCAACTATGTTTGGGAAACTCATTAATTCATCCGAAATCAAGCTTTTGTGTTAATGAAATTTCACATGCAAAACCAACTTTTCCAATTGTTTTTATTAGGATTTAAATGCGTTGTCAATTGGATCCAGACTAGTTTTGGGGTGAATTCAAAACTAAGCCAAGCCCAGTATGTGATTTCAACAAGAAATTGTATGGAATTGCATGAAAATCACATTAAAATAGCCCTTGAAATGGTGATACCGTATTGAGAAAAAGAAGAAGAAGCAAGAATTGGAAATCGGGGAAGAAAGCATGGAAGAAGAAAAACCAATGCATGGTTACATGCTATGCGCCCCACAAGCGTGAATAAAAAGTAAATGGGACATGCCTCCTGCTACCATGCCAAGTTTACACAGGGCCTTGGGTCCTGTTCAACAATTATATGGACCAAGTTTTAAAACCTAGTCCGATACTCTCTACCTTTTTTTTATTTATTTAAAAAATGATTAAATAATAATACTAATAATAATGAAAAACACTAAAGTAAGAATTCTTATTCAATTTTTCTAAATTTTTTACCTTTCTTTAATTTTCTTTTGTAAATTTTTACTTTTTTAATTTACTTTTTTTATGTTCTTCTTAATAAATTTTTTTTATACTTTTTTCTAAATTAGGACCCTTTACATTATACCAAAAATAATAGGAAGACAAAAATGGAGTGTCTACAGCTGCTCTTCTTTGTGGTGGAGTTTGAATAACCTTTTTCACAAAGACAAAATAGGCACTATTTTTACCTTGATGATAACTTCAACCTAAGAAGTGCAACAATTAACTAGCTATCCTAGGTTTGATCCGTTGGGGATTTGGTGAAAGTTGAAAGGGAGAAAGGGTACTTTAAGAGCTAGTTGAGAAACTTTAGAAAAGTCTAGTACCCTAAGAGCTGACTAGCCTAGGTGGGGGCATCTCTAAGAGACTAACAACCCTGAACTAGAATCAATTTGGAAAACCCGATCGTGCCCTTTCCAGCTCACTAACTAAGGTGGGAATGTCTTTAGGGGACTACTAAACCCAAATGGGAATCGATTTTGAAAACCTGATTGTAATACTATGAGCTAACTAACCTAGGCAGAAGCATCTCTAAGGGACTAGCAACCCTAACCTGTAATAGATTGGAAAGAACTAATTGTGCTCTTTTAAACGCACTAACCTAGGTGAGATCATCTCTAGGGGACTAGTAACCCTTAATTGGAATCAATTTGGAAAACTTGGTCATGCTCTTCTAAGCTTGCTAACTTAGGTGAAAGCGTCTTTAGAGGAGTAACAACCCTTAATTAGAATCAATTTTTAAAACCTAGTCGTACTCTTCTAAGCTCACTAATTTAGATAGGAGCGTTTCTAGAGAACTAATAACCCTTAACTGGAATTAATTTGGAAAACATAGTCGTACTCTTCTAAGCTCACTAACCTAGGTAAGAGCATCTCTAAAGGACTAACAATCTTGAATTGGACTTAGAAGAAATGCCCTATGGGTTCGCTAAAAGAAACTGCTAAAGAGAAGCGCCTTATGGGCTTACTACAACAAATTGGTGAAGAGAAGCGCCCTATGGTCTTGCTTAAAAGAGTTGATGAAGAGAAGTACATTATGGCTCACCTAAAAGAACTATTGGTGAAGGAAAGCGCCTTATGGGCTTGCTAAGACAACTTGGTGAAGAGAAGTTCCTTATAGGCTCATTATGAGAATGTTAGTGAGGGAAAGCACCCTATAGGCTCGCTAAAAGAATATTGGTGAAGGAAAATATCATGTGGGCTGGCTTAAAACCTTAGAAAGAACAAAAAAGGGGTCAACATTCTAAGAGCTAGTTAGAACCCTTAAAATGAAAGACGGGATAGCACCCTAAAAGTTGGCCAGGCCCTTAAAAAGAATAAAAGAGGGGTCCATGCTTTAAGAGTTGGCTAAAAACCTAAAAAGAATAAAAGGGGGCTTAATGCTCCAAGAGCTAGCAAGAACCCAAAAAATGAAAGACGGAACAACGCCCTAAGAACTTGCTAAGTCTCAAAAGATGGTACAAAAGCTAAAAACCCCATTTAAAAGATGGCAAATAATGGTTATATGTAAGGAGATGTAGTCCAAATGCAAGGTTTAAAAATCAATGTACTAACATTGTATGGAAGTACTTACCTGGTTTTGTTGATAGCACCCAAACTGTAAAAACTTTCCTTGAAAAGTCTTATCAAAACTGATTAACTCATTCTTCGAAATGAATTCAATCTTTGATCCCTTATTGTCAACCCAAATGATCTTAGTATGGAGCCTTTAAGACTTCACTAGCTCTTTTAGAGAAATCACATAAATTAACCCAATTCAAAATGCCACCCATTGTTTTTATCCATCGACTACTTGTCTTTATAGTAAATATCTACTGTGAGGTGATTGCCTAACTAGAATTTGCTCTTCCTTGAAAATTAAACAATAAAAACTCCCCATCAAGGAGGATCAATTTGTAATAAAGTATTCTACAGAGTTTTGTCAATTACTAATATTCTATATCTCACTTTTCAACTTCTCATGAAGGTGATGATCCCAATGTTGACAACTGCCAAGGATACCAACTTTGCTTATAAAGAATGAAACTTAGACTATAATAATATTCAAAATGACTCGCATTTTCATGTTCTGACTAAAAAATTTCCATTGACTTCTCATGGGTAATACAACCTTACAGTAACAGCATTTACAAGGTCTCTCAATTTTGAACCATTCATTTGAGACAAAATTAAAGCCTCTCTTGGCAATATTCGCTTCGTGACATAAGAGCCTCTATAATTGGGAGCAAATTTTCCTCTTAAATCTTATTCACTAAGGAGAGCCTTTCTCAACACCATATCACCCTCTTTAACTGGGGCTATACTCTTTTGTTGGAAGCTCGAGCTATTCTTTATTGGTAACTGATATGAGGCAAGTGCACCTATCAGTTTTAATATAGCGGATGTGAGTCTGAGTCGATCCCTCAGAGACTTTGAGTACTAATATTAACCTTAGCTTTATTATTTAATCGGAAAATTATGAAAGTTTGAATTAATTAAAAAATACTAAAATTAACAAACTACTTTAATTAAAAGACTTAATTAAGCAATTGAAAAAACGATAAAATCAAGAACGACTTCAAGAAAGTAATAACGTATTTAGAAATTATTTTCCCTAGAGTTAATCATGTGATCACTTAAAATATATTCAATTCGGTTTCTATATTTCTTGACCGGAGGGATTCACAACTAAAGTTAATACCTTTTTCAAGCATATTAACCCTAATCCTAAATTATTTACCGGAATCTCTTCACTTAGTAATATAATTTAGAATTGCATTAATGTATAGTGAATTCCCACACAAATAATTAACTTTCCGGAAGAAACATGTATCTTATCTTTAAGTATATATGTAATTCTCTTCAATTATGTAAAGATCTAATTATACATGTAATTTCTCAATCAACATGCATAATATCATATATTGATATTCTAGAAATATCAATCAATAATTAAATGACATAATCGAATCAAGTAAAAATAGAAACTTTATTGAGAATTCTAAATCAATCCAAGAATCACATAAAACCCTAGGTTCCATAATCCTAAATACTCGAATTCTAAGCTATCATAATGAATCTAAAAACGAGTTTCATCAATAATATAAAATAAAACATGGAAACCCCTTTTGATTGATGAAAAATCTCTCTAATCTTGAAGTTGATGTTGTTTCCCTCTTTCTTGATGTTGTTCCGCCTCTTTCTTGATGTTGTTCCTCCTCTTTCTTGATGTTGTTCCTTAAGTCTCTTTCTCTTCTCTTGTGTCTCTCCGTTTCTATAATGTCTCTCATGTCTTTTGAAACCCTAAGATATCCTTTTATATGTGTATTACAAAGATTCTGTTTTCGTCACTAGACACGGCTTAAGACATGGCCGTGTCCTCAAGTCGTGTAACTTTCTGCACTGAGGCAAAATTTTCTGCACAACTTTAAAATTTCATAACTTCTTCATTTGAACTCTGATTCGAGCGAAACTTAATTCCTTTTCTTTGTTTTCGATCCTAGAACGCGTTCAAACCTAGAAATCAAAATTTTACTTAATTAAGTATCAATTTCTTTAAATAAAACCAAAAAATGAGAGGAAAATACTATAAAATCACCACATGAAATATGTTTGAAATCAAAGTTATCAGTAACATTGATTATAACATATGGCAATCAATCTTCTCTCATCAATCAAATTCAGTTGCTCAATGCATTTCTTTACCCAATTGGCTTCATCCAGCTGAGTTTCTGATAGTACTTTGAGAGACGGAATCTCAACCTCTACTGGTAACACCACTTGAGTGCCATATACCAAAGAGTAGGTTGTTGCCCCAATTGACGTTTTGATGAAAGTTTGATAGGCCATAAATGCAAATGGAAACATCTCATGCTAGTCCTTATATGTAATAGCTATTTTTTTTATGATTCTTTTAAGGTTTTTATTGGTTACTTCAATGTTTCCATTCATTTGAGGTCAATAAAGTATAGAGTTTCTGTGAATGATCTTGAATCGTTAGCATAACTTTAACATAAGCTTATTGTTGAGATTAGTGTTATTTTCAATAATGATTATTTCTGAAGTCCCATATCAAGCCAAGATATCTCTCTTAATGAACTTAACTACGACTCCTTTAGTAACGCTTAAATAGGATGAGGCCTTAACCCACTTGTTGAAGTAGTTAATGGCGACAACTACAAAGCAATACTTATTGGACTCTTTTGGAGTAATCAGGCCAATGATATCTATTCCACACATTAAGAAAGGTCATGGCATCGAGAGTGTGTGTGATTCTTGAGGCAGGGCATTTATCTTATTTGAATAAGCTTAGTGTAAGTGACAATGCCTAACGTATTTGATGCAATTACCTTCCATTGTTGACCAATAATATCTGAGCATCATAATTTTCTTAGCTAGCATATAACCATTCATGTGAGGCCCACATGCTCCTTCGTATACTTCTTCAACAAAATCTCAGCTTCTTTGTCGTCTACATACCTTAAAAACGTATCGTCAAAAGATCATCGATACAAAGTGGACTTGTTATTAAGAATTGAGCAGCTAATCTCTTAATCTTCTTTTTATCCTTTTTCTCAGCCTCTTTAGGGTATGTGCTTCGTTGTAGGAACATTTTAATATCATGGAACCATGGCTTTTTGCCATTCGTTCCTTTAATTGCTAGACAGAAGGCAAACTTATCTTCAATTTCAATAATGAGGGGCTAAATTTTGACTCCACAGGATATTTAAACTATAGATGCCAAAGTGGCCAAGGCATTAGTAAATTGATTCTAAGTCCTTGGTATGTAATTGAAAGTGATTCCTTCGAATTTCTCCATCAGTTCAGTCAAGTGCCGGTGATAAGGTACTAGTTTAGAATCTTTCATCTTATATTCTCCTTAAGCTTAGCCAATAATGAGTGAAGAATCCCAATACACTTCTAATTCTTAAATATTTTTATCTAGGATCATTTTGAGTCCGATGATGCATTCCTCATATTCAACAATATTATTGGTGTATGGGAAAGCGAGCCTTATAGCTACAAGGTACTGCTTTCCTTTAAGGGACATCAATATTGTCCTAATTCTACTTCTGGACACGTTAGCTACCCTATCGAAGAACATTTTCCATTTCAGTGGTTCATCATCTGCTCCTTTATTAGAACTTTCTTTGATTGCTAAGATATTTTCATCGGGGAAATTGACTTATACCTTTTGGGGGGCATTATTAGAGGGATTCTCTGCTAACTGATCCGCTAGAGCTTGGCCCGCCATTAACTTTCGGTTCACGTATGAAATGTTGAAGTCTGATAGTAACATTCGCTACCTTGAGATTATACCAATTAGGGTTGGTTTATTTGCCAAGTACTTCAAGGGATTCTACTCAGTCAGCAATTCAACCTAGTATTAGAGCGTATATTATCTAAGCTGATGCATTATCCAGACCAAGGCACAACAGGTTCTTCAATTTTTGAATACTTCTGTTCCTCTTCAGTAAATTTCTTACTTAAGTAATATACAACCCATTCTTTCCCCTCCTCATCTTTCTAGCCGAGTATATAACCTATAGATTATGATAATATTGTTAAGTATAGAAATAAAGGCTTCCCAAGTTTAGGATTCACTAAAATTAGAGGGTTCATGAGGTACTCCTTGATCATTGTAAAGGCTTGCTTGCATTTTTCATCTTAGTTTGTCTTAACATTCTTTTTCAACAACTTAAACAAAGGATAACATTTATCCATGAGTTGAGATATGAATTGGGCTATGTAGTTTAAATGGCCTAACAAACCTTTGATTTCTTTAAGTATGCATAGAGGAGGCAAGTTAACTATTGCTTTGACTTTATCAGGGTCCACTTCAATGCCCCTTTGGCTGATTATGAAACCCAATAATTTCCCTGAAGTTACTCCGAAGGTGTACTTCTCTGGGTTAAGCATTAATTGGAATTTTCTCAACCTATCAAACAATCTCCTCAGATTATCTGCATGATTCTCTCTTTCCTTGGACTTTGCAATCATATCATCAACATATACCTTAACTTCTTTGTGCTTCGTGTCATGAAATATTACAACCATGGCTCTTTGATAAGTTATCCCAGCGTTTTTAAGTCTAAAAAGCATTACTTTATTGCAAAATATACCCTAAGTTGTGATAAATCTTCTCTTAGCTTTATCTTCCTCAGACATTCGAATTTGATTATATGCAGAGAATTCATCAATCAATGAGAAAAGATGATTCCCGGTTATATTATTGACTAAGACGTCAATATGGGACAAAGGGAAATTATCTTTAGGGGTTGCTTCATTGAGGTCTCAAAAATCCACATACACTTTGACTTTTTCGTTCTTCTTCATTACTAGAACAATGTTAGCTACCCACTCAGGATAATCAGATACCTCAATGAAACCGACCTTTAGTAATTTTCTGACTTCTTCCTTCATTTTCAATAAGATATTAATCAGAACCTTCATTGCTTCTACTTCTTAGGTTTGATATCTTCTCGTATAGGTAAGTAATGGACCACGATTGATGGATCTGATCCGAGCATATCTTTATTAAACCATGTAAATACATCTTGGTATTCAGATAGTAGTGTGGTAATTTCTACCTTTTGTTCTTCTTTCAAATTCCCTCCAATTTTCAGTATTTTGGTGTTGTTATTAGTCCTAACATTAATTAGCTTGCCAATAGAAATTCTACTCATTTCATGTCTTTGTCAGCTTTCTTATACGTCATTGTGGTCATCGACATCACTCATTAATCCAGTAGGGCCAGAAGTGATATCAATATTTTCATTACCAATCTATGTGAGGTATCTATGGCTTTTATTCGAAGCATTAGATTTGGGTAAAAAGTATGTAAGGGAAAGAATGTAAGTAAGGAAGAAGTGAGGAGAAAGAAAACCAATTCTCATTATGGTAGAAGGAATTCTTTCTAGTAAAATATTGTAGAATAAAAATAATTATTACAAAACTTTGTAGAATACTAAATCATGATTTATCCTTTACCCTAGAGAAGACTTATTGCTATTAATAGGGATGGAAAACCAATTATTCAAATGTTGAAACTTGTAGGATGGGCCTGTGATCTCGTTTTTGCTGGAGGTACCTTCTTTGGCAGGCTCTAAAATCTACACATTAGCCTAGATGAAAGTTTTGGACAACGGTGGGAAAGTCATTGGGGCATGATACAATCTGTCACTTCTTTTGCATATCTTAAAGCTCATCCATTGAAGTTACTATGTAATAGAGCCCATAGGTACTAACTTGGTCTTCTTTAAATTTTGGCCTCTCATCTTTCTTTTGATTAGTAATCATATACACTACTTTAAACATTTGGAGCCTAAAGTTTGCTTGCTTCTCGATACCAATGTAGAGTATGGCCATTTTGTTATATATTTCGTAATCCTAGTCACCCAGAATTGTAATGGCTTGGCTAATTGAGATGAACTTAACCTTTTAGTATAAGCTTGAAGGTAGGCCCTCGTTGAATATATCCAAGGTCTTTTCAATAACAAGTTGAAGGTCCTTGAGATGTTTAGGACTTAGTATCGGATGTTGAAAGCTTCAGGGACAATATCAACTGGTAAGTTGATCTCCCCTATAATTTCCCTTCTAAACCTATCAAATGCCTTGACTGTTGTCGAACATGGCTTGATTGTGGTCGTATTGATGCCTAATAGATCTAGGGTAGCAAGAAGGCTCTTGCTGTGATAATGTTGTTCACCCTTGCTATTATGAAAAGAGACTTGGTGTATTGGTTACCTTCTTTACCCAATTCCTCAACAGAGAAAGAAATCTGATCCATGGTGATGATAGAGTTGGTGACAGACCTCATTCTTTTAGCTGGTATTTTGTGAGGGACTTTGACTTCCCTCAAAGTTTTAAATAAAGCTTCTCAATGCGGTTTTGACTCCATCAACAAATTCACGAGAGATATTTGTGCTGAAGTCTTGGTGAGCTAATCCATTATTTTATACTCATTAGACTTAATTATTTTGGTGAAGGTAGACAATCCTTCTTCATATTCAGTTGGTTCATTGTTTAGTCTTTCTAGTATAGTTTTCTTTTTCAATTCTTCCTTTGGGTCCTAAATTCTACCAGAACGAGTAATTCCTCCTACGAGTGAACTCAATTGCCGTTGATTCACTACCTAGTAGTTAAGAGGAACAGTTTTATAATTTTAAGGAGCTAAAGGCGTACATAAGGTATACCTTTTGGTATCTAGAATTTCCTTCTCCTCTTGTTTATAGAATATATAGACCCTAGGCTCCCAGTTAGAACCAATCGTGTTGATAGCAGGATTTGAGTCATCAAATATCATGCTAATGATGAGCTTATGGTTAGGTAAATGGTTGTTGTTGATGTTCGGAACAGGAGCTTTCAAGAAGTTTAGTTGGATTGTACCTTCGTCAATTAAATCCTAAATTTTATTTCTTAATCTCTAATACGAGTTTATCGAATGCCCCACTTACCCTAAATGATATTGACATCTTGCATTGGGATAAAAAAACTCTTGGCTTGTGCCTTTCATTAGGAGGCTTAAAATGGAGCAGATTATCTTTTCTTAGCTTTTCGAGTATCTGACTGAGAGGGACAGGTACTTTGGTGAATTGCATTAGGGTCCTGTTAACTTAAGGTTACCTTCTGAACTATTGTTGAGCTAGTAAAGGATTTGCCTTGAAAGAAACACAAGCATTGGGCCTGGTATTTGAATTAGCCATGCCTACAATAGCTTCTTGAGGCTTGCTAGTGATGGGTTTAGTAGAAGGTAGTCTTCTATCTGATGGTTCTTGTAATTTGTCAAAGGAGACAACACTTTCAATCCAATACCCTGCTACCACTACCTCTGTAAAACTAGAAGAGGATTACCCGATTAAGTGAGAGAAGTAAGGTCTCTCAAGAGTGTTATTGAAAGCTGAAGTTAATTCTTTCTCGGTCATGGAGGTAGATACCTTTATAACTAAGGACCTCCACTTTTAGGCATATTCTTTAAGAGATTCATTGTGCCTCTTCCTCAAGGCAACTAAATCCATCATAGTTGGTGTCACTTCAACATTGAACTTATATTGCTCATAAAATACCCTATCCAGCTTCTCCTATGTGTTTATCTGGTTCAGACTCAATTGTGTGTACTAGGTTAAAGCAGTCTTGTTAGGTTATCCTGAAAAGTTTGGACCACAGGCTGATCATATTATACATATTTGCCCATCTTTTGTTCATATAACCTGATGTATAGTTTAGGGCATCTAGTCCTATTATACTTCTCAAAGTCAAGCACTTTAAATTTTCCCCAAAAGCTTCCATAATCATGAGTAGAGAAGTATGTAATACTAGCTTGCTTGAAATCATCATACCCTTCAAGCATTTTCATTTTTTCAATGATTTGTTGGGTCAATTGCCTCTCCAGCTCTTTCAATCTATTGGAAACGAGTAAGTATTTGGCTCGAAAGTTGGGTTAACCTTTGGATAGACCCCTTTTGTCTCAAAGGATTCAAAGGCTTGGTTGACTTTGGGATAGGCTTCTAGGTACTTTAGTACCTAGAAACTTTTGCAAACTTCTCCAAAATTTGCTTACGAATCATGTATCTCTGTTAAAAGTTATTATGATCGAAATCACATGCAGTCTCACTATCTCTTGCACATATAGCTTAGCCAGCCTCTGTTACACTCCAAAGTTGCAAAGTCTCAATAGTCCCATCGTGTAAACCATTCTATGATAGTAACTGGCCTTACAGTGCCTATCATAGATATGATCTACACAAAGCGTCGACGACTCCTTATTTTGAAGTAAACGGTTCAATTAAGAATTTATCTAGAGTTACAATAAGTATTAAAAACATAGGTCAATATATATATATATATAATTACATGTGTATTACTATAGAATTCCTAAGTGATTCTACATTAGATCATAACAGTCAGTTGGTTTACATATCAAATATCAGTCTTAGAGATACTAGTAAGACTCTAGATGTAAATTAACTATTAGACAAATTGATCCCCATACCCCCTGGTTTCAAAAGAGAACTAACCTTCGAATAGTTGTCGAACAACATATTAGTCAGAGTAATAAAAAATTAGGACTTGCAAAAGGATCTATACAGGTATGAGCAACCATAACTCAGTAAGTTAAATTGGAGACTCATGAATGTATACAAACATAAACAAGATTATCAAGTAATTATTTTCATGCAATGCAACAAGAAAGTGTCATCATACAACGTAGTCCGATCCATTGTGAAATCAGAGTAATTTCACCCCGCTTTAATCTAGGTTGAGGATTTTTCATGTTATACAATAGTTCATAACCAAACCTAGTTTGTGCAATGGAGACACTATTCCTCCTAATACTATCCTTCGAACCAATGCCCTTATCATCACTCCGACCTCCTTTATTGTCACTTAGTTCGGATAAGGATGAAAAAAAGATCAAATTACTATCCAGCGTTATCATTTTCGAAGGTATCAGTGTTTAGTTGGAGAATCCTAATGATCCCCTAAAGGGTTGCAATTGATAACAATTTAGGGTATTAGGGTCGATTAGGATTAGGTTCAATTTAGGGCATTCAGACAATTTCACACCAATCTAGTCATAATAATCATCATTTACAACACAAATTCTAACACGAAGTCAGATATGCAAGCACATGCATAAATTTACTTACAATCACAATCATATACAATCCTAAGTCTTCAAGTATCCTAAAATAGTACTCCAAATACAGTAAAGTAATAAACCTAACTTATCTGGAATTCTCGATTGCTCAATTGTAGGTTAGTTTGCTTCCATGTATCCTATAATACATATACGCCTTTTTAGAACTTATACTTTGATGATATATATTTTAAGTTATGATTTAACTCACTTCTCCATATATACCTATTATTTACTAACAATTAATTCTACATTAGCTCGGGGTTCAATTTATGAATTAAATTCCATTTTTGGTTCTAAATTGTTTTCAACTACTTTGATGATATATATATTTTAAGTTATGATTTAACTTACCTCTCCATATATACCTATTATTTAATAATGATTGATTCTATATTAGCTCGAGGTTCGGTTTCTAAATTAAATTCCAATTTGGTTCTAAATTGTTTTCAACTACGAGGAATCATAAATACGCATGAATCCTAATGTGAAATTAATTACATTAAGCTTGAGTATCCTAATATCATACTAGGTCTTAATTTAATATTTAACTTATTCAATACACTCTAATCCTAATTAGGATACTGGATTTTATTCTTGACGTAAGAAAATCTTACATTTTTTATTCAATTACCTAAAATTAATTTTTGTACTAGATTTATTTTGTACTTATATTATTATTATATTATCCAATTTAACCTATTATTTCATATTTATTAAAATCCCAACTTTACAGATTATTAAATTTGCTATAATTACCACATAATTCCCATATTAATAACAATTACGTTCCAAATGTTAGGATTAGATTTCTACATTAGAGATTAACATCTTTAAACATCTAATTACCCTTTAGGTCAGTAATTAATCACTTAATTAAGCCAAAATTACCTATTTTCTCATCATTTTAGGGCTAAAAAATTACTTTTAAAAAAATGGCTTCATAGCATTGTTTTACATTACTTAAGTATTCTATAAAAAAAAAAAAAATTGGGCTCCGAAGTATACTCCTAAACCTATTTATTTCTAACTCTAAACATATTCGGTTTAGTCCAATTTCTTAAGAACCTTATATTTATAGACATGATTAAACTTAATCACTATTTTTCCCTAAATATGCATATAATAAAACATCAGAATAATAAATTTCATAATTTTCTGGGTATAATTAATAATTTTAAAGAATTTTGCAAAATCAGAGGAGGCTTGAGACTCACTTAGTTCGAGAGCTTTTTGGCCCCTAACACCGGTTCAGGTGTATCGGTCGGTCCAGGTGGTCGGTGTGGCGTGTAATGGTAGTGGTGGTTCGATTCTAGGTGGTCATGATGTGTGGGTTTGGCCTATTTGCTTTAATTGTACAGATTTGGAAAAAAAAAATTCTAAAACCTTAATTTCCCTCTCAATTTCGGTTCTCTCAGTTTTTTCCAGTTCCCAATTGACTGAATGAGCTCTATAAATTTTCTTGCTATTTATAGAGCCTTAAAGCAATTATAGTGCAATAATTTAGACAAGACAAGGCTCATATATTTACTATTTTTGCTTTTTAAGTGTTTGTTTTTTATTAGTTAATATCTTCTTTCTTCTCCCCTTATTGCCATGACTTGATCTGGATCATTCCCCATTTCCCTGATTTTTTTTTCTTCATTTTTTATAATTTTCTTTAATTATTTAGCAAATTTTTAGCTAATTTCAGGCAATTTAAGTAATTTCGCATATTTCTACTTACATGTAAATACATGTGAGGTACAGGTACAAGTACACACTTCTACATATTATTTAGGTCATTATATGATTTTTAGTATATATATAATTTATCTCTAACAATTTATTAGTTATCAAAATGCCTTTTATGCACTTTCGATAAATAACAAGTAATATATTTAGAATTTGAAAATTTTATATTTTCTTATTTTATTACTTATTTTTTTTAAATTCAAACTTATAAGGTTACTTTTACTAATATTTCTAGCTTTAGTTTATAATTTAAGTTTGATCGGATTCTTTAACCGATCGCCCTAAACTTTGTATACTAAATTTAATCCTATGGTTACTTAACTTATCTTTAGGGCTTATAACCTCTCTAATTTGTAATCTAACCTTATAGGAATAAAGTGAGTTGTTTCAACCGATCTACTATTACCCATACTGTATCATGCTTTTCCTTAGTCCTAGACATATACATGATAAAATCCATAGTCACAGTTATCTTATGATCCGTAAACACTTAACATCTTTCCTCATATAAGTACTGTCTCTAAAGTTTTAAGGCTAAGATAACTGTTGCTAACTCCAAGTCATGAGTAGGATGATTCTTTTCATATGGTTTTAACTGCTAGGATGCATAAGTAATTATTCTTCCTTCTTGCATTAAAACCTACCCCAATCCCTAGTTAGAGGCATTAGTAAAAATAACATACTCCTTGCCACTCTGAGGCAATGCCAAAATTGGGGCTATCACTAGTTTCTCTTTTGATTTCACAAAACTTACCTCACACCTATCATTCCAGACAAACTTTATTCTATTCTAAGTCAATTTGGTAAGCAGTGTCGTTATCTTAGAAAAACCTTCAATCAATCGTCTGTAATAACCTATTAACCCAAGAAAGCTTCTAATTTCAGTCACTATCTAAGGTCTTGACCAATCCTCTACTACTTTAACTTTTTATAAGTCAATAGAAATACCTTCTTTATTTATAATATGTTTGAGAAAAGACACTTACTTAAGCCAAAACTTTTACTTCTTCAACTTAGCCTATAATTTCTTTATCTGTAACCTATTCAACACAATTCTCAAATGCTCTTCATACTCTTCTTGACTTTTAGAATATATTAAGATGTCTGTAAAGAAGACTACAAGCTTGTCTAGGTAATCTCGAAAGACCCTGTTCATTAGATCCATGAATGCTGCTGGTGCATTTGTGAGGCCAAATGAAACTATAGCAAGTCTTGAATGTTGTCTTCTAAATGTCTTCTTCTTTAATCCTTAACCAATGGTATCTTGACCTAAGATCAATTTTAGAGAATACCTAAGCTCTTTAGAACTCGTTGAACAAGTCATCAATTTTGAGAAGAGGATAGTTGTTCTTTATAGTCACTTTATTCAGCTCTCTATAATCTATACACAATCTCATGCTGCCATCCTTTTTCTTAATGAATAGTACTAGTGCTCCCTTTGGCAATATGTTAGGCTTAATGAAACCTTTCTCTTGTAATTCTCTTACTGTGTTTTTAATTCCACCAATTCCATTGGTGCCATTCTGTATGTAGACTTTGAAATTGGCTTGGTACCTGGTATTAAATCAATATTGAACTCAATCTCTATGGCCGGTGGTAAACTAGGTAAGTTGTCAGAAAATACCTCTATAAACTCATTCACTATTGGAATTTATTTGATTTTCTTATCATCCCTTGCCTCTACAGCTATGGCAGCCAACTTACCTTTACCCCATAATTCATATGTAAGGATACTTATCAACCTTTGAACTTCTAACTTTAACGAGAATCGCTTTTCTCTTAAGAAATAGAAATACACTACCATGTTATGGCAATCTATGGTAGCATGATACTTAGATAGCCAATTTACTCTAAATATCACATTAAAGTCTACCATGTCTAAAACCCATTATCTACAGGTAACACTTGACCTTGAACTTCTATGCACACTTCTTTATAAAGTTGATCTAGCACTACCCCTACTCCTAAGGAAGTACCAATACTTAAGGGTTCACAAAACAATTTAGTTTTTAAGTCACATGCTTGCATGAATGCATCAGATATGCATAAATGTATGGCACCAATATCAAACAACACAAAAGCACTAGCAGAGTGTACAAGGAGCATACCTGCCATGGTATCTTTTTCAGTATACTCTTGGTGTTGTTACTGTTGAAGGGCAAACATTTGGGCTAGAGCTCTCTTTCTTGGCCCTTGAGGTTTAACAGCTAGTGCTCTAACTTGCACCCATACTAGGCGTTACACTAGAGTCTGCTATAGAACTATAGTCACTTATCCTCCTACTATCCCACAATTAACTGCTTTATGGCCTCTCTACTTGTAAATGTTGCAAAAGATCTATAGGATGGATTTCTCATTAATGTTCTACTTGAATGCCCAACCTTACCACAAGAGAAACAAGCCCCTTTAGGCTAACCACAATGGCTCAACTTATGAAGCCCCATACATCGTGAATACCTCTACACTAGGTTTATCCCTAGGGGTGGAGGTGGAGACAAGAGTGGATAAGCCGACCTAAGCTGGAAAGGCCTAACTGGAATGGCCATAAATCTAATTGGTAGCATTGGGTACATAGATCTCTTACCCTAGTCTAGATGAGTGACACCTGGCTTTGGAAAGAACTCACTTTATATTGTAAGTATGTCTCTAACCCTCTTAAGAAATTACGAGCTCATGATTGGTCATCAGCTCGAATAACTTTTAGCAAGAACTAGCTCAGGTTGTTCAACTTCGCCTTATACTCAACGACAAACTTGTCTCCCTCTTAACAATTGTAATATGCATTCTCCATTGCATCCTTTATGTTATTTAGAAAGTACTTCTCATAGAATAGGTCCTTAGGTCTCTGCCAATTAACCGATCCTCGAACTAATCTACTCTTACTAGTAAACCACAAAGCTACTGTACCCCTTAACATGTAAGTGAAATAACTAAACTTTCTCTCTTTTAGCACTCTAAAAGTAGCAAAGACGTTCTTTACTTCTTCCATCCAACGGTGTACTTTAATTGCATCCTCCTTCTTGAGGTTAAAGAGGTTGATTTGTCTAGCAAACTTATCTACATTGAACTGTTCTTATTGTCGCCCTGTAAGT
This sequence comes from Lumnitzera racemosa, assembly GCA_024138005.1. NCBI lineage: Eukaryota > Viridiplantae > Streptophyta > Magnoliopsida > Myrtales > Combretaceae > Lumnitzera > Lumnitzera racemosa. Next base: position 116,499,206 of record JAMXBC010000002.1, read on the forward strand.
ACCCTTAACATGTTTTTAGTATGGAGCAGTTGAACACTATCCACTACATCCTGACCTTGATCTCGTTGGGGCAACTGTCCATCTTATGGAATCTAACCACCTTGCATGGTAACATCAATTGGTGGAAACTAGCCATCTTGCTATTGCCCTCTTACGTTTCATTCCACCAGGGCATCTTACTCGATTCTTGCATTGTTGTTAAGCACATGGATTCTCCTAGGTGGCATTCTACAAGAGGTATAAATATAAAAAGGAGATAAACAACTAAATTTTAAGAGCAGAAATAGAGAAAGACTTATCGGACAAGAAGTAAATGAAATACTTGATGTAATACAAGCACTAAATAAAGCAAAAGAACTTAAGCTGAATTATTACTACTTTAGTCCAAAAATTTTACTCGTTTCCAGATTTTGTCACCCTTTTACGGATCTATCATTTATATATTCTATGGATCCATCACTTATATATTCTATAACCTAGGCTTTAATACTACTTAATTTGTAACACCCCAGAACTTATAACACTACAGACCGCTACGTATCCCTAGTAGTCTAATTATACGTCAAGCTTTACAAACTACAATGAATATTTCAAACTTGACATTTAAAGCCATCAATATCAATATCTCAAAAAACTCTCATTGCATAATTTAAACTCCATAGTTTATACTCCACAAATACTAACAAGATTAAATGACTCTTTTGTTTTTCACAATAGAAATAACGTAAATAAAATCAAACAACTAGTATGAATAGAAATTAAAAGATAGAATAAGTCTCAATCCCAATTTCCATTTCAATCTTTATCACTACTCTTAATATTGGTGGCTATCATCATGATAATAGTCTCTAAAACCAACATCCGGATAGTAATAATTATCATTTCAATCTTCAACCCTAGTATTTTTATAACTCGTGAATAGTAATAATTATCATTCCAATCTTCAACTCCAGTATTTTTATTACCCCTGAAATCTCCATAACCATATTCTTCCTAAACGTCATATTGACCTATAGTTGAAAAGAAAAATGACAAGGTGAGCTTAAGCCCAGTACATGACATACAACCATACTCGCATGATCAAACAATACATATTTACATGCATTGAAATGCAAATAAACTAATCCATACAATCCATTCATTTATCTTATCTTTTAATCCAATAACATAAGCACACCATAGTAGTCTTCATGACCTGATCACATCATTAATATAGCATAACCTATCGTTTAGGCATACCTCTTTAGGCCTTTCTACAACCTAACGTTGGGCATGTCTTCTCGGGCCCCTCTACAACACCTAAATCTATCCTAGATCATTTTTATGTAAAACTCTATAAGGGACATTGCATCACACAAATTATTGGGATTGTCTCCTAGGGATCTATCACTATAGGCTCTTAGGATGAGTCAAACATAAGTAATACAGAGACATTTAAGTTGGATATACATTTAATTCATTTAATCTTTGCAATCTTAACACTTACATACAACAAGCACGTGTCACATACCTAAGTATTTAGAATCCACTACCAACAAACCATGCCTAACTTTAAGTCCTAAAAGTAATAGATACTCATTAAACTTCTTTAAATACTAAATAAACGATTTCTCCTAGTTAAAACCTACTTTTATACCATTTAAATATCTTTAAATTCATTTAATAATACATTAAAAGGGTTTACTTTAGATGTAATAAAGAAATAAAACAAAAAGAAGAAGAAAAACTCAATTTATTGGAGCAAAGCCCATGACAAGGTCAAGGATATGATCGTATCTTTTTGGTCGTATAACTCACTAAGTTACACTTCACAATTGCAAGGGACATAACTTAGAACATGGTTGTGTCTTTGGTTGTACAACCCATTATTTTATGAAAACTTCACTTCTTCTTCTTTTTTTTCCTTTCACTCCTTTCTAAACCTAAATAACAATACTCTACAACTCCACATCACAGACCCTTGATTCAAATCATCAAAAGCCTCCAAAATCTATTATTATAATGATTTTAATTAAGAAGGCAAAACTAAAACTTCTCAAAGAATCAAGAATCTTAGGAATTCTAAGGAATACATAATAATCACCTTAATCTTGATGATCCATTAGAGTTTTCCCGCTTTTCCTTAACTAATTACTCATAACTAAGGTCCTCTAAGGTTTAGTTCCTCTCACAGACTACTCTTGCTCTTGAGGGCTTTCGATAATTTTAGGAGAGAAGACTAAACTTTCAATGCATAAAGAGTCTAATGAGATGGTGAATTGTGCACTAGTTAGGTTAAGGTTTCTTTTTAATTATTTTTCTTGAATTTCTGGTATTACTTTTCTATAAATCATGGTTTAAGACCTTAATACGCTTTTCCTCAAACTTAATTGCCTCTTTGATTTTATTATGACTTTTATTATTTAATTACTCCATTTTCCTTTTGTCGAGCCTGATTTTTTGGTTTTTGTTTAAAATTGATTTCTCATTTCTTGATTAATACTAAACCCTAACCTATTTAATATTAATCCTCGACTAAAGAAATTGAGAAATTTCTGTTTTTTTATTAAAAATAATTTTTGGAGTCGCTACCCAACAAAAGTCAGCAAAAGAAAATGAAATCGTAACCAATTGGTTGGATTGATTACGATTTGGCTACCGGTCTTTGATTTCAAATTTAATGAAGAACCAGAGGATTCCGAATTCGGGGGCTAACCTATTAAACCCTAACGGGTACCACTATTTATTTACCGAAATTGGGATTACTTTTTAATTATAATATTTAAAATAAATAAATAAATAAAATAAAATAAAAACCTAAGTTTCTACATATTTTATCGTTGCCCCTTAGGTGCTTATGTACCCGCTAGCCGGGATCAAAGGATCGTAGTTCTTTCAGAAAATCTTTAGTGCATTGGTTTATTTTAATTTTTGAAAACCGTCTAAGTTTACATTTTAATTTATTTCGATTTATTTAAAAAAATTTAATGGGGTTCTAACTCTTGAATGTTATTATTTTATTAAAAAAAAACTCTCCAAAAATCCTATTTAAAAAAAATATTATTATTATTTTCTTTTCAAAATAAATCAATTTTCTAAGTGAGGAAATCATAAAAAACTTAATAAAAAACCTAAGTTAATATATATATCTATATTGTTATTAGCAAACAACTAGCTACAGTGAAATATAATACATTTAACCTATAAAACTAATACTTAAAAGAATCTCCTAAACTAATATACTCATATATATATATATATATTTATGTTAAATAACCGAGGATCTAAAAAATAATGATATAAAGAAATAATTAACTAAAGAAGAAAGAAAAAAAAAGAAAAAAGAAAAGAATCGAACCTGAACTTGTTTGGTTATTCACTTATGCGATGGTGCTTGTGACTTGCTGTTCGGGTTGTGGATTTGTCGTTGGTCAAATGGAAAATAGTTTTATTCAAGGCCTATGTTTAGGGCAGTAGATGTGGAACAGTATTAGTCTAAGTTGCTGCTATCGTTGGCTTAATTGAAGACAGGCATCGGTGGGGGATTTGTTTTAGGCATTAGTGGCTGATCTATTTCAGGCGTCAATGGTTGATCGATTGTGGACTGACTGCGGCTGCTGCTACTGTGTGGGCTACTGTTCTACTGCTGTGTGGACTGTTGTTCTGCTACTGTATGGACTGCTGTTCTGCTGCTATATGGGCTGCTGTTCTGCTACTGTATAGGCTGCTGTTCTGCTGCTGTTTGGGCTGCTGTTCTGCTACTGTATGGGCTGCTGTTGTTGTCCGTGTGCAAGCAGATGGTGGTCGGGAATGTGGTATCTAATAGGGGGTGGTTTGCGACTGCAGAGTTGTGTGGCTGGGGATTGAAGATGGAGACGCAAGGCTGATTGGAGGCTATTTCGTTTTGCAGATCCCTTCCCTCCTTTCGTTAATTTTCTTTTTATAGAGTCCAAGTCAAATCCTATGATATCTATTATATCTGATTAAATTAGATTCAAATTTTATTCAAATCTGATTTAATTAAACTCATATGATTTAATTAGATATGAATCTAATTTTAAATCTTGCTTTGCAAAGATAGAAAAATAAAGACATAGGTGCTTGCTGAGACTCGAACTCTTGACCTTTAACTAAATCCACCCAAATACTCCGTTATTTATCCTAAAAATCTACGAAATCTTTATAATTTTTCCTTTTGTTATTATTATTTTTTTCTGGTGTTTTCATTATTTGTTAATTTTTATTATTTTTTTATTTTTTTGAATTAGGACCCTTTTTTGTAAAAATAAAAATTAAGACTATAGAAAGGCAAAAATTAGGTGTCTATAGCTGCCTCTCTTTGTGGTGAAGTTTGAGTAAAACTTTGCTACAAAGATAAAAGAGACACAGTTTTTACCTCAAAGTTTGAGTAAAACTTGACGAGGGTTAGTTTGAAACGAAGAATAACGAGGGACAGTGTCTTTGTGGGTTGGAAAAAATCCCCTAAAAAGAATAATTAGAACTTGGTAGTGCCCTGATGAGCTGACTAACCAAGGCAGTCAAAGTGCCCCATGAGCTAGCTAAGACTTGAAAATGAAGAAAACTTGGTCGTGCCCTTAATGAGTTGACTAACCAATGTAAGCCCCACAACTAAGCAATCCGAGGTTTCAATCAGTTGAAAAACCCAATCGAGCCTAAATTATAAAGTAAAGCTAGAAATATTAGTAAACTGATCCCGTAAGTTTGAATTTAAGAAAATAAGTAATAAAATAGGAGACTACAAAATTTTCAAATTTTAAGTATATGACGCATCATTTATTGAAAATGAGTAAAATGCATTTCGATAATTGACGAATCGCTAGAGATAAATTATATGTATACTAAAAATCATAAAATGACCTAAATAATATTTATGAATACTTATTTGTACTATATATGAATTTACATGTATGTAGAAATACGCGTAATGTGCTAAAATTATACTAAATAATTAAAGAAAATTCATAATTAATTAAGGAAAAATAAAACAAATAAGGAAAAATCAAGAATGATCCAAATCAAGTAGTGGCATGTCAGGATGTGCAAAAGAAAAATTAACCAATAAAAATTGGACAACATAAAAGCTAAAAATCAAGGATAATGGGCAAAGTCTTGTCAAATTAATGCATAATAATTACAAAAATCGTCTATAAATAGCAAGAAAAATTCAGAAGCTCATTTAGACAGATACAAATCAGAGAAAATTAGAGGGAGGCAAAAATTGAGAGAAAAATTCGATTTAGAAAAAAATTAAAAAAAAACTGTACAATCAAGACTTTCAAAGGGAACCCATACCAGACGAGTAGCTGGGAGTGGACGGCCACCACCACTATACGGTGGTGGCAACGCCCAGGTGGGCTGACACACCCATGGCCACCAACGGTGGCCGGAGCCACCCAAATCGGTGAGTTCGATTTCCAGCCCGATTATTGTGTAATTTTGTAAAAATAATAAATAGTTTTAAAAAATTATGAAACTTGTTATTCTAGGGTTTTATTATATGTAGATTTAGGGGAAAATAGTGATTTAGTTTAATCACGTCTGAAAATATAGGGTCCTTAAGAAATCGTGCAAAATCGAGCATAATTAGAATGGAAAATAAATACGCTTAGGAGTGTAGTTTGGAGCTTAATTTTTTTTTTGTAGGATGCTCATGTGATATTGAACAGTGCTATGAAGCCATTTTTTTAAAATTAATTTTCGAAATTTTTAAGTTAATTTTTAGCCCTAAAATGATGGAAAAATTGGGTGATTTGAGGCTAATTAGGTAATTAAGATATTAATTACTGATTTAGATAGTAATTATATGTTTAGGGATGTTAAGCTCTGATGTGGAACCCTAATCATAACCTTTAGAGTATTAAGTATGGTTAATTTAGGAAATTAGGTAATTAAGATAAGAAATTAATAATATGTGAAACTGTAAATTAATAAATCTAAAAAAATTAGGGTTATTTAGATAATATTAGAGTAAAAATCAGAATAATATTACAGCTGAATTAAGATTGAATTTTAGGTAATTATATAAAAAAGTAAGATTTTCTCACATTGGGGATAAATCCGATACCCTAATTAGGACTAGCGTGTACCGAATAGCTTAGAATACTAAATTAAGACCCAATAGGATATTTGAATACTCGAGCTTAACGTGATTAATTTCACATTAGGATTCGAGCATGTTTAGGACTTAGAAATCGAACTAAAACCTAATTTAGAAATTGATGCAGAAACCGAACCCGAACCTAACCCCAAACCTAGAATAATTATAAAAGACTTAAGACCTAGATAATTATGTATATTAAACCCTAAATAAAACATAATAATAAGCGTTATAGGAGAAAATGAACCTATAATCAATATATGAAAACCGAAACCACGTTTGTGTTATAGGGCTGATCGGCAATGGCCTGAGCAAATCGGACCTCAAGTGAGTGAGCGAGGAGTCGAGGTAAGTTGGGATTAATACAATGTTGTATTTTGGGAGGCTTGAGATTATGCTTGGTTGTGCTTGTTAGATAGTTGGATGTGTGCAGGTACTTGATTGTTGCTCTAGTATGTATTGTATGATTTGCATGAAATGATTGATCACCCTAAACTGGACTTAATCAAATATATAACCAGTAATCATAATCGGACATGCATGGCAACCCGTTAGGGGAACTTAGGACTCTCCAGCCAAATACCGACCCCTTCGAAAGGGATAGCGCAGGATTACAAAATGGTTCCTTCTTCATCCTCAGTTGAACTAAGTGACAAGAGAGGAAGTTGCAACGAGGGTGAAGACAGAGGTTTGAAGGTAGTCGCGGGAGGAGCAAGGTCTTCATTACACAAGCCTAGGTTTGGTCGTGAGCTGTTGCATTAACGGCAACTCTTCAACCTAGATTAGAGCGAGCACAATTTCTCTAATCTCACGACGGGCCGGACAACGTCGTGCGATGGCATTTACTTGCACATGCATTGCACCTAATAAGTGATTGAAAACCTTGTTGTGTGAATGGTATAGTTTTAAGTCCTCCGTCCTAACTTACTGAGCTATGGTTGCTCACATCCCTATAGACGTCGTGCATGTGCTGGCTAAGAAGCGGCAAACAACTACTCTGAAGCTAGCAGCTGCTGGATCCTGAGGAGTGAGGAAAAACATTGGAGAATAAACACATATTTTTAAGGTCTAAGTTTTTATTTTAGAATTATTTTTCATTTCCGAATGATGTAATAACTAGAAAATATACTATAGAGAAATATTGTAAACTTTAACTGCAATAACTGAATTATAACATATATATATATAATTCCTCACTTTTATAGGTAAATGATTTATTTAAATTATAAACTGTTTACTTCAAAGCGGGTTAGTAGTAGACGCCTTGTGTAGATCAGGTCTAAGATAGTGGTTATAAGGCCAACTTCTATCTTCGGATGGTTTACACGGCGGGGCTGTTACGACTCTACCACTTTGGGGCGTGACAACCAAGGCGGTCAAAGCGCCCCTTGAGCTAGCTAAGACCTAAAAAATATGAAGAAAACTTGGTCGTGCCCTTAATGAGCTGACTAACCAAGGCGGTCAAAGCGGCCCATGAGCTAGCTAAGACCTAAAAAATATGAAGAAAACTTGGTCGTGCCCTCAATGAGCTGACTATCCAAGGCGGTCAAAGCGCCCCATGAGCTGGCTAAGACCTAAAAAATATGAAGAAAACTTGGTCGTGCCCTTAATGAGCTGACTAACCAAGGCGGTCAAAGCGCCCCATGAGCTAGCTAAGACCTAAAAAATATGAAGAAAACTTGGTCGTGCCCTTAATGAGCTGACTAACCAAGGCAGTCAAAGCGCCCCATAAGCTATCTAAGACCTAAAAATATGAAGAAACTTGATCGTGCCCTTAATGAGCTGACTAACTAAGGCAGTCAAAGTGCCCCATGAGCTGGCTAAGACCTAAAAATATGAAGAAAACTTGGTTGTGCCCTTAATGAGCTGACTAACCAAGGTGGTCAAAGCGCCCCATGTGCTGGCTAAGACCTAAAAAATATGAAGAAAACTTGGTCGTACCCTTAATGAGCTGACTAACTAAGGCAGTCAAAGCGCCCCATGAGTTGGCTAAGACCTAAAAATATGAAGAAAACTTGGTCGTGCCCTTAATGAGCTGACTAGCCAAGACGGTCAAAGCGCCCCATGAGTTGGCTAAGACCTAAAAATATGAAGAAAATTTAGTCGTACCCTTAATGAGCTGACTAACTAAGGCGGTCAAAGCGCCCCATGAGCTGGCTAAGACCTAAAAATACGAAGAAAACTTGGTTGTGCCCTTAATGAGCTGACTAACCAAGGCGGTTAAAGCGCCCCATGAGCTGGCTAAGACCTAAAAATATGAAGAAAAAATGAGCTGACTAACCAAGGCGGTCAAAGCGCCCCTTAAGCTGGCTAAGACCTAAAAAATGAAGAAAGCTTAGTCGTGCCCTTAATGAGCTGACTAACCAAGGCTGTCAAAGCGCCCCTTGAGCTGGCTAAGACCCAAAAAATATAAAGAAAACTTAGCCGTGCCCATAATGAGTTGACTAACCAAGGCGGTCGAAGCGCTCCTTGAGCTAGCTAATACTTAAAAAATATGAAGAAAACTTGGTCGTGCTCTTAATGAGCTGACTAACCAAGGAGGTCAAAGCTCTCCTTGAGCTGGCTAAGACCTAAAAATATGAAAAAAACTTGGTCGTTCCCTTAATGAGTTGACTAACCAAGGTGGTCGAAGTGCCCCTTGAGCTGGCTAAGACCTAAACATATGAAGAAAACTTAGTCGTGCCCATAATGAGCTGACTAACCAAGGCGATCAAAGCGTCCCTTGAGCTGGCTAAGACCTAAAAATGAAGAAAACTTGGTCGAAGCGCCCCATAAGCTAACTAACCAAGGCGGTCAAAGCACTCCTTGAGCTGGCTAAGACCTAAACATATAAAGAAAACTTGAATTGGGATAGAGCGCCATGAGCTTGCTAAATCCCTAGGAGATTATAAATTGGGACTGTTTTAGGAGTTAGGCAGAAACTTAAGAAGTTTTAGATTGGGACTACACTCTTTGAGCTGGCTAGATCCCTAAATGAGAACATGAGTCGAAATAGCGCTCCATAAGCTGACCGAAGCGCTAAATCCCTTGAAGAAATTTTGAGTCAGGTAACATTCTGTGAGTTCGACGATTGGAAGTGGAAGAAACATTGGGACCATGCTCTACGTGCCAATTTTTTTTTTTCTTTTTCTTTTTGGAAAATAAGCTATTATCCTTAAGGGGAAACCAATTGCTAATGTAATGTTATATCAGGTTTAAAACCACTTACCTGGTTTCATTGATAGCTCCCAAGTGGTCATATGTCTTATTGAGTAGTCTTACTAGAACCAACGATTCTAACCCTTACTATTACTTTTCTTGTTCTCGTTCTTCTTCTTTTTTCTTCTGTCGTCTCTTTCCAAAACCCCCATTTTTTCTTTTTTCTTCTTTTCTTTATTTGAAAACAACTTAAGATTGAATCAAATGTAAAACATATTTTTCTCAAACAAGGATGTCCTGTATTGAACTTCTGGTCTAAACAATGGCTTTCTGAGCAAGCATTTGTTCTCAAGTGAGTTTCTACTTACATGCCACACGTTACCCTTTTTGAACATGGCCCTGTCCTGAAAAATAGGAAACAAATCTCCCTTTCTTTTGGGGGTGGGGGTGGGTTAACCACAATAAAGTATTAAAAGAATTTTTATCAATAGTCATTGCTTCAAATTAAATGATTATTTTTCTTGTGGTTCTTTGTGTGTAAGGTTTATTTGGGTAAATAATAGAGCAAGAAGTGGGGTCTTTTAGTGGAATGAGAAAAGAAAGGCTGAGGATATTATCCAATGCTAATGACTACTAAGAATACCAACTTTGTACGTAGAAAATGAAAATGAGACCACAGTAATAGTAAGATTATTTGCAAAAATTTCATTGATGTTCAAGGATAGTACATCTTCAACGCATCAGCGTTTACTGGGTCTTTCAAGTACGGACCATCCATTTGCTACAAGATAACAGCCCCCCCAGGGAATACTTTCTTCACAATGTAATGCTTTTTATAGTTTGGGGCAAACTTCCCTCTTGAATCAATTGTGTTAGGCAACACCTTCCTCAACACCATATCTCCTTGCTTAAAACTTCGGGGTCGTACCTTTTTGTTGAAAGCCCTGGTCATTCATTGCTAATAGCAAATGTTATGGCATAAAACTATCAGCCTCTTTTCATCAATTAAGTTCAACTGCTCAACACGCTTCTTTACCCAATCAGCCTCATCTAACTGAGTTTCTGACAATATTCTAAGAGACGGGATCTCAACCTCTACTGGTAGTATAGCCTCCATTCCACATACCAACGAGTAAGGGGTTGCCCTTGTTGATGTTCTGATAGAAGTTCGATAGGCCATGAGTGCAAATGGCAACATCTCATGCCAATCTCGATACGTAACGGCCATCTTCTCAATAATTCTTTTGATATTCTTATTGGCTGCTTCCACGGCTCCATTCATCTGGGGCCGATAAGGAGCAGAGTTTCTATGAATGATCCTGAAATGTCGGCATAACTCGGACATCAATTTATTATTCAGATTCATACCATTGTCGGTAATAATCATTTCTGGTGTACCATACCAAGCCAGTATGTCCCTCCTGATGAACTTGACCACTACTCCCTTCGTCACACTAGAGTAGGATGAGGCTTCAACCCACTTAGTGAAATAATCAATAGCTACCAATATAAATCGGTGCCCGTTAGATGCTTTTGGAGTGATTGGGCCAATGATATCTATTCCCCACATTAAAAAAGGCCATGGTACTGATAGTGTATGCAACTCTTGAGGTGGAGCATTTATCTTGTTCACATAGATTTGGCACAAATGGCAACGTCTAACATATGCGATACAATCTGCCTCTACAGTTGACCAGTAATATCCTATCCTCATGATTTTCTTGACAAGCATGTAGCCATTCATATGAGGGCCACATACTCCCTCGTACACTTCTTTCATCAGCATCTCTGCCTCTTTTCCATCTACACAACATAAAAGCGTACCGTCAAACGATCGTCGGTATATCACCGAATCGCTCATTAAGTACTGAGCCGCCAATCTTATAATTAATTTTTTATCCTTCCTCTTTACTCCTTCGGGATACGTACCATGTTGTAAAAATATTTTGATATCATGATACCAAGGCTTTTCGTCACACGAACTTTCCATTGCCAAACAAACAGCACGCTTTTCTTCAATTTCAATTTTAAGTGGTTGAATCTCCACTCCTTTCGATATCTGAATCATTGATGCCAAAGTAGCAAGAGCATCGGCAAATTGGTTTTGAACCCTTGGTACATACACAAAGGTAATCTTTTTAAACTTGGTTATCAACTCAGCCAAATGTTGGCGATAAGGCACTAATTTAGGGTCTTTCATCTTATACTCACCTCGAGCTTGGCCTATAATCAAGGAAGAATCTCCATACACCTGCAATTCCTGTATCTCCTTAAACAATGCGATTTTGAGTCCCAAAATACATGCCTCGTATTCTGCAATGTTATTAGTACATGAGAAAACCAATCTCACAGCCATTGGAAATTGTATACCTCCAGGTGATACCATAATTACCCCTACTTCACATCTAAACACATTGGCTGCTCCATCAAAAAAAAATTTTCACCCTGAAGACTTTTTGACTATTTCACCATCAGAGTCCTTTCCCGCTACTAGGATGTTTTCATCGGGAAACTTAACCCGTGCTCCTTGAAGGGCATCCTCAGAAGGATTCTCCGCTAATTGATTCGCTAACGCTTGCCCCTTGACTGAACTTTGGCTCATATACTTAATGTCAAATTCTATCAACAACATCTGCCACTTTGAAACTCTACCAATGAGAGCCGGCTTTTTAGATAAGTATTTCAAAGGATCGTACTGTGTTATCAACTCAATCTGATAATACAGCGTATATTGTCTGAGCCGATGCATAACCCAAACAATGCACAACAGGTTCTTTCGGCTTTTGAGTATTTTTGCTCCACTTCGGTAAACTTCTTGCTTAGATAGTAAACGACTCGCTTTTTTCCTTCTTCATCCTTCTGGCCAAGCACGGATCCTATGGATTCCAGCATTATGGTCAAGTACAAGAACAACGGCTTGCCAGGTTTAGGGGCTACCAATACTGGAGGTTTCATGAGATATTCTTTGATTTTCGTGAAAGCCTCTTCGCATTCCTCATTCCAACTGATCTTTGCGTTCTTTTTTAACAGCTTAAAAAGAGGGCGGCATTTGTCCTTTAACTATGCTATGAATCGGACAATTTAATTTAAACGCCCCAGCGAACCTCGCATTTCCTTGAGCGTTTGTGGAGGAGGCATGTCAATTATAACTTTGGCCTTATCAAGATCGACTTCAATACCTCTGTAGCTAACTATGAACCCCAACAATTTTCCTGATATCACACCAAAGGTACACTTCTCCGGATTCAATTTCAAATGTTACTTTCTTAGCCTATCAAATAACTTTCTCAGGTTTTCTAGGTGATCCTCCTCCTCTTTGGACTTTGCAATCATATCATCAACATACACTTCTATTTCTTTATGCATCATGTCATGAAAGATTGCAACCATGGCCCTCTGATATGTTGCTTCCGCATTTTTCAGCCCAAACGACATCTCCTTGTAGCAAAACGTTCCCCACATCGTAATAAATGTCGTCTTTGTCTTATCCTCTTCGGACATCCGAATCTGATTATATCCCAAAAAACCATCCATGAAAGAGAATAGATGATTTTTAGCAGTGTTATCCACCAAGACATCAATGTGAGGCAATGGAAAATTATCTTTAGGCATTGCCTGATTGAGATCTCAAAAGTCTACACACACTCTAACTTTCCCATTCTTCTTCATTACTGGAACAATATTAGCTACCCATTCCGAGTAATCCGATACTTCGATGAACCCAACCTCTAGTAATTTCTTCACTTCTTCTTTAATTTTCAACAAGACGTCAGGTCGAAATCTCCTCAGTTTTTGCTTTTTTGGTTTGACGTCCTCCTGTGTAGGCAAACGGTGGACTACAATTGACAGGTCCAACCCAGGCATATCTTCATACGACCAAGCAAACAAGTCTTGATACTTGGCTAACAACGTAATCATTTCTGTTTTTTGTTTCTCTTTTAAACTCGCCCCAATTTTCAAATTCTTAGGATTTTCTTCATTCCCCACATTAATTATCTCTATTGGTTTGCCAATAGTGATTCTACCCAGTTCATGTTTTTGCCATTCCTCTTGTATATTATTGTGGTCATCGACATCGCCCCCGATGACTAACCCAGTAGAGCCGGAAGCGATATCTATATTCTCATTCTTTACCTACGCGAAGTATTCTTGGTTTTCGCTTGGTTCATTGAATCTGAATGAGAGTATATAAAAAAAATGCATGTAAACAAAAGAGAACTGAAGAGCAACATGGAAAGAAATGAACTAAGATTTCATTGAATAAATGGAGGTATGGTTCAAATGAGATAAAAGCCTCACTAATTTTGAACAAAAGGTTTAACGATACATTTAAAACGATGACTACTAAAAATAAAAATTCAGAAAATACTAACTACGGGTCACCCCTTTACCCTAGAGAAGACCTGTTGCTATTCGCCGGAATGGAGAATCAGTTGTTCAAATGATGCTAGAACTTAGGTAGCGAGTGTGTTGATCCTTCTTTGTCAGATCCTCAAGCTTGAGTCTCCTCTGGTCTGAACGTCTCAGCTAGTGGTGGAAAGGTCGTTGAGGCATGGTATAATCTATTACCTCTCTTGCCCTTCGCTTGCTTCTTCTAGAATTCTTCCATCGGGGTAGGATTGTAGTTAAGGTCGTAGGTGTCGATCTGGCCTTCCCTAAATCCCTTCCTTCTATCATCCTTTCTGTCCGGACCGGTAATCATGTTCACTTCTTCAAACATTTGTAAACCCATCTCCTCTTGTCCCTCATTTCCTATGTGGGGTATAGCCGTCTCCTTATAAATTTCATAATCTTAATCTCCCAGAATTGTAATCACCTAACCATTGGAGATAAACTTCAATTTTTGGTGCAGGCTCGAAGGTATGGCCCCTGCTGCATGAATCCAAGGTCTTCCCAACAGTAAGTTGAAAGATCTTAGAATGTCCATGACTTGGAATCGAATAGTAAAGTGCTAAGGGCCAATACTCATAGATGAATCAATTTCCCCTATAATCTCTCTGCTGGAACCATCAAAGGCCCTGACTGTTGTGGAAGAAGGCTTAATTGCAAATGTGTGGATGCCCAGCAAATCCAAGTGGCAAGTGGGCAGACGTTCAGCGATGATCCGTTGTCAATGAGCACCCTGGTGACAATTATGTCATTATTCCTTACTACAATAAAGAGTGGCTTGGTATGTTTGTTCCCTTCCTCACCCAATTCTACAGCTGAAAATGAAATTTGATCTATTACGAGGATCGAATTAGTAACCAATCCCATCTTCTTAGTTGGAATCTCCCGAGGGACCTTTACTTCATTTAAAGTGCGAAACAAAGCTTCCCTGTGTGGTTCAGATGCGATTAATAGGCCCATCAACGATATTTGTATAGGAGTCTTATTGAGTTGATCCATGAATTTATACTCACTTGACTTGAGCATTTTAGTAAAAGCCGATAGCCCTTCAATGCATTCGGCCGCCATCTTATCTTTTGATTCTCTCAACATGACTTTCCTCCCCTGCTCCTCTCTTGGGTGATAAATATTTCCTGATCGGGTAATGCCCCCTACCAGAGAACCTGGTTTCTCCTGATTTACCAAGTGATAGTTAAATGGAGCAGCCTTGTAATTTTTTGGTGGCAACGGTACGCGAAATGTGTACCTCTTCACTTTTGGAGTCCGGTCGCCAGTATAGAACTCAAAAACCTTAAGCTTCTTATCTGAATCGATGACATTAACAACACAGTCATAAAAAATCATACCAATCATCAACCCATGGTTGGGTAAAGGGTTGTTATTAACATTAGGAGCCAGGGCTTCCAAAAAATCCAACTGTACTGTCCCTTCATCTATTAAGTCCTGAATCTTATTCCTCAATCTCCAGCATGCATCAGTCGAATGCCCCACTTACCCACAATGGTATTCGCACTTTACTGTGGGGTCAAAGAATCTTGGTCGATATTGATCACTAGGAAGTTCGTACTGTATCAAATTATCCCTCTGCAAC
Source organism: Lumnitzera racemosa (assembly GCA_024138005.1). NCBI lineage: Eukaryota > Viridiplantae > Streptophyta > Magnoliopsida > Myrtales > Combretaceae > Lumnitzera > Lumnitzera racemosa. Next base: position 116,514,421 of record JAMXBC010000002.1, read on the forward strand.
TTCTCGAAGACTTGACTCAAAGGAACCGATATCTTAGTAAATTGCCTATAAGTCCTATTAGTTTGAAACTGATCTCTGTACTGTTGCTGGACGGGAGGTGTATTCACCCTAAAAGCAATTTGAGCATTTGGTCTGGCATTTGAATCTACCATACTAACCATGGATTCTTTAGGCTTGCTGACGGCTGGTCTAGGACCAGATGATGATGCAGGTAGTCTTATATCTGCTGTGTCTTGCAGCTTACCAGAAGAGATGGCACTTTCAATCCTACACCCGGCCGCTACTACTTCAACAAAACTAGATGGGGCCTGCCCAATGAGATGGGAGAAATAGGGCCTCTCCAAGGTGTTAATGAAAGCCAATGTGAGCTCTTTCTCGATCGTTGGAGTAGAGATTCTTGCAGCTAAGGACCTCCACCTTTGAGCGTATTCTTTGAACAATTCATTATTCTTCTTCCGTGGGGCAACCAAGTCCATCATAGTCGGGGCCACTTCCACATTGAATTTATATTGTTCATAAAATGCTCGAGCAAGTTTCTCCCATGTATTTATCTGATTCAAATTAAGCTGGGCATACCAAGTCAGGGCCAGTCCGGTTAGGCTATCTTGAAATGTCTGTACCATGAGTGGATCGTACTGAATATATTTTCCCATCTTCCTGACATACAACCTGGTGTGAAGCTTGGGGCAACCCGTCCCATTATACTTTTCGAATTCCGGTACCTTAACTTTTCAGGGTATGATCCCATGTCATATGTGGAAAACTCTGTGATCCCCACCTATTCAAATCCATCACACCCTACAAATGCCTTCATCTTCTCAATGATCTGTTGTGTCAATTTCTTTTCCAGTTCTTTCAAGCTGTCCATACTTGGCCCATGGTCAACAAGTCTCAAGGTCGCATATGTGTCAGGTTCGAAGGTCGGGTTGTCTTTTGGGTAAACTCCTTTTGATTCGAATGGGTCTTTTTGATATTCGTGTTCTGCTTCATGAGCTTGTGTATTCTTCCCATAACGGGTTTTAGAACCTTCTTCATTGGTCGGCGCTATAGCTCGTAGCAAAGAAATGCTATCTGCTAAGAAGCTCATCTGTTTTACCATCTTTTCCATAGCCCTTTCTATGGAATGAAACCTTAACTTAGAAGGATCATTGATCTCAAGGTCTCCATCATTTCCTTGTGTGGTGGTCATCTTGGTTTGGGAACGTGTTCTAATCGGACTTCTATGAAAGAATTGACGTTGGGGAGCTATCTTGAAATTTTACCTGAACTAAACTAAACTACGCAACAAAAGGGTTAGTATATATTATATTTTGCTAAAAAGGGTGATTAATCATATAAAATGCATGTCATACGAGTATGATGAAAAATCTAGAATTTGGGGGGGGGGGGGAACCTTTGATGTGGCAAAACCTAACTAACTTTTATTAATTTTTGCAATTGTGAAGCTTTACACCTCTTATTCTGTTCATAAAAATGAATTCTAATGAAAACATAAAAAACCTAAAATCTAAAATTTAATCTCCTAATGACTAGTAAGCTTATCCTGCATCCTCCTCTTCTTTCGGATCATGGGAGCTTGCTCTTCTTTGCCCTTGGTCCTCTTCAATTAAGCTTCCAATGCCTTTATCTTCTGATGATACTCCTTGCAACGGCTTTCCAACTCCTGCTCTCTCTTACTCGTACTCTCTGGTTCAGCTTGAACTTCCCTCTTCTCTTCGTTGTCTTCCATATCTTTCAGCCCTTTTAGCTGGTAATAAAGAAATCCTTTGGTTGTCTGACTCCTGGCTGTTATCCTTCTAGTGGTAGGGGTGGTCTTTCTTACGCACCAAAGAACTCAGATGCTTTGAAGCTTGGTTATTTTATCAACCATCGTCATACCGGGGTTAAGGAAGTCCAGCGAGGTAGCTTCTAATGATGATCTAGGGATCATGTCCTCAATGAGTCCATTGGCTGGAACGTATGCGGTGCAGAGGTTGAAGCTGATCAGAGGAACTGCTTTAAAGTCTCCACATCCTCTTATCATTTCCTTGCTTGCAAACCACCTGGGTGTCAACAACAATTCTTCCACTTTCATACTCTGAAAGTACTGGACCCAGTAGCGGCTAGCTATATTTTCTGGCAGTTTGATTCTTTCTCCAAAAGATTTGATGAGATCATATCGCTGAGTAAACTCGGCCCAATTAAAATCAAGTTGGTAACTTCTCATGTGGCTAACAAACCAGACCACCAGTAGGACCATGTTAGTTTTCAGATCTCCTCGTTTCTTTTTCTTGAAATGGTTTAGTAACCGGATCTGCTCAGCCAGAAGGGCTGGGATATATGATTTCCCTTCAAGGAATTGGGTTATAAGTTCTGCAATTCTGAAATGGACTCGACGTCTTTCATTAGGGAACAAGATGGTATTGAAGACTACCAGTATAAAAGCGTTGACCCGGTACTGGTGCCACGTTTCTAAATTTGCATAAAAAACCTTGCGTTTTTCTCTATGTTTCACTTCAGTAGAAAACCAGTCCATGACATCCTCTAATCGAATGGTCTTTCCTTGATTTAGAACCCGGTTTATTTCGATTTTTCTTATTCCCAGCAACTTGTTGAAGATCTTTGGTGCTACAGCTTCTAAGTTTGGGACATAAATATCATCCGTGATTGTAGGAGCCTACAACAATTGGGAGTATTCTTCTATAGTTGGGCTTAACTGATGTAGGCCCATACAGAAATTGATGGATTCGGGTTCCCAAAGGTGGATTAAGGTCGGCACTAAAGTGATGTTCACAAAGATCTTTTGTAGAGAGAGGATGGGCCCAATCTTATTCTTAATAAACTCCTGTTTATCTGAGCTGAAGAGTCGAAACCACGTCTGAAGTAGCTTCTGTGGCCAATGCGGTAGGTGGACATGAATGTCGTCAAAAGGTCCTTGAATTGGTCCAGCCACGACTAATCAAAATTAAAATTACAATTATACTGTATTCTAAACTTTACATAAAAATAATGTTACAAACTATTTACAAGGGAAGATTACAATTACAATCACAACTTCACAACTGCTTTTATCAATGTAGGTTTGCCACATCATAGGTTCTTGTGATTTTTGAAAAAGTTTTCATGTAATATAAAGGGTGGGTTCTAAAGGTCCTCAAGTTCTGCAACCACTTACGTTTTTCAAAGAAACGATTTTGTAGTTACATTTGAACTTGAGTGGGGTAGCCTGATCGGCCTCGGAAGGTGGTTACCCCATAACATCCGAAGCTTACACAATGGCCCCCCTCCTAAGGTCTTAAGATGGCCAAATTCTGACCGTGTCTAACATGCGTTTATGATGCAGAAAATAAAATAAAATAAATAAAAGTTAAAAAAAAAAAGAAAAACCCCAAAATTCCCCTTAAATAAACTGCCACAGATAAAAAAATGTTAGTAAAAACAAATAGAATAACCAGATACATAAAATAACATGCCTAAATTCTTTTTTTGTTATTATTTTATCTTTTTTTTTGAAAAATAATCCTACTTTCGACAACTTCTAATAGCTAGCCCTCTAGCGGTCCCCAGTGGAGTCGCCAAACTGTCGAGCCTGATTTTTCGGTTTTTGTTTAAAATTGATTTCTCATTTCTTGATTAATACTAAACCCTAACCCATTTAATATTAATACTCAACTAAAAAATTGAGAAATTTCGGTTTTTTTATTAAAAATAATCTTTGGAGTCGCCACCCGACCAAAATCGGAAAAAGAAAAAGAAACCGTAACTAATTGGGTGGATTGATTGATTACGATTTGGCTATCGATCTTTGATTTCAAATTTAATGAAGAACCAGAGGGTTCCGACTTTGGGGGCTAACCTATTAAACCCTAACGGGTATCACTATTTATTTACCGAAATTAGGATTATTTTTTAATTATAATATTTAAGAAAATAAATAAATAAATAAAATAAAATAAAATAAAACCTAAGTTTCTACATATTTTATTGTCGCCTCGAAGGTGCTTACATACCCGCTAGCCGGGATCAGATAATCATAGTTTTTTCAGAAAATCTTTAGTGTGTTGGTTTATTTTAATTTTTGAAAACCGTCCAAGTTTACATTTTAATTTATTTCGGTTTATTTAAAAAAAATTAACGGGGTCCTAACTCTTGAATGTTATTGTTTTATAAAAAAAAAAAACTCTCCAAAAATCTTATTTAAAAAAAATATTATTATTATTTTCTTTTCAAAATAAATCAATTTTCTAAGTGAGGAAATCATAAAAAACTTAATAAAAAAACCTAAGTTAATATATATATCTATATTGTTATTAGCAAACAATTAGCTACAGTGGAATATAATACATTTAATCTATAAAACTAATTCTTAAAAGAATCTCTTAAACTAATATACTCATATATATATATATATATATATGTTAAATAACCGAGGATCTAAAAAATAATGATATAAACAAATAATTAACTAAAGAAGAAAGAAAAAAAATAAAAAAGAAAAAAGAAAAGAATTGAACCTGAACTTGTTTGGTTATTCACTTATGCGATGGTGCGTGTGACTTGTTGTTCGGGTTGTGGACTTGTCGTTGGTTAGATGGAAAATAGTTTTGTTCAAGGCTTATGTTTAGGGCAGTAGATGTGGAACAGTATTGGTCCAATTGAGGACAGGCTTCGGTGGGGGATCTATTTCAGGCACGTCGATGGTTGATTTGTTTCAGGCATCGATGGTTGATCGGTGGTTGTTGAGACTCGAACTCGTGACCTCCAACTAAATCCACCTAAATACTCCGCTACTTATCTATTAGACCGTTGGTCTGTGTTTTGACATTCATTACCATTAAATTATATTTAAACTATCCGAATCCTTAAAATAAAATTTTTAACTAAACTAACACTAAAACTAATTATTCCTAATATAAATTACTTCCTAAAAATCTACGAAATCTTTATAATTTTTCCTTTTATTATTATTTTTTTTTTTGTGTTTTCAATATTTGTTAATTTTTATTAGTTTTTTGAATTAGGAACCTTTTTTGTAAAAATAAAAATTAAGACTATAGAAGGGCAAAAATTAGGTGTCTACACCTTTTTTTTCCTCAAGTATTACATGTGATGCCTCATTTGCTGGTTGCATTACATTTCTTAATGTTTGATAGCCTTGCTTGTCTATGATTTGTACTCTTTTGTCTCTATTACACTTAAGTAAGTCGTCTTTCCCATCCATACAAATTGCTTTACAAGTACAAACTAAAGACCAAGTTCTAGCATTATAATTACCCTTAGGATAGTGCATGGTGGCCTATAGAGTGAGATTTTGAAGATTGTTGGACATTCTACTTTTCTTTTGTTGTTCTCTTTTCATGTCTAATGGGAAAACTATATGAGTCACCTTAGATGGTTGGATAGTTTTCTGCTATTGGTTTATAACTATATATATATATATATATATACCTATATTAAACCCATAGATTTTATAGATCGTCTTTTGGTGTTATAAATGATGATGTAAATAAGCTTTTGTAAATATAAGGTTTAAACAAAGTAATGTATTACATTTTTTTTATAAGTCAAGAATAAGTGCCTAACTGATTACTTCAAAACTAGAGCTCCATTTGATTTATCTATTTTTCATCTTATTAGTATCTATTTTATATGTACTTGAATCTTATGTTTAGTAAGAATAAGATATAAAAAAGATAGAAATATAATTCCATACATACCCCTCTTTTAAACTTAATTATCCAATTAAAATAATTATCTCCAATGCATAAAATATATATTTTTTCAAATTTATTTCTTAAAAGTACGTGAATTTTCATTTCCCAACTTTGATACTCCAATTACCGCTTTTATCATAATTCTGAAATAGAAATAGATAAGATAATTTTTAAATACCAAATTTCAAATAAATACAGATAAGATACAGATAAAAGATAGACCATCCAAACAGGACTTGGATGAGTCAAGTATGACTTATGCAAACTACATTTACGATAGCAGTTGAGAGGAAAACTTTATTTTAAAATAATTTATACGAAAAGGCATGACATCATCTAAATGGACTTATATTGTATACTTATGCAAGTTCAGCTTCCAAACTATTAATGAGTCATGCATAAACTCTCTAAACTATCATAATGTCACTTCACTTCTTGTAACATTTGAATATATATAAACAACCTCCAAATGTTGCTAGTTATGCGAATCTGTTGCTAAAAGGATAATTATAGCAATACTTTTAAGGTTTTAGTGACACTTTGAGTGTATGAGCACATTTTTAAAAGGTTTTTAAATATAAAAGGGAATTTTAATATTGTGCTATTAAATTATAAATAAATTTAGACTTAAGTAAAATGTATAGGGAGAATTTTAAAAATCAGGGAACTTTGTAATGGAGTTCTAAAATTTTTAGCTTTTACAATTAACTCTTAACATTTATTGAGAATGCAAAACTGAGTTATCAAATGCAATGAAAAAAAAATAATTATTTTACAATAGTGTAGCCAAATTGAATAGAAAAATAAATGCATAAAACCTATAATTTAAAAATTTTCAAAAGCATGTATTAATACAATATCTAATTATTAATACAATAAACCTATAATAATAAAATTAAATTAGATAATAGCTAATGCTATTCTAGCTTCCATTGATAAGAGATGGTTGGAGTATAGCAAAACTTGGTGGGTCACATAATCTACCCTTATGATAGATGACAACCTACCTTATGTATGAAGGTGTTATTAATCATTAAGAGCAACAGCAGTAGTAGTAGTAGTAGCAACAGCAGCAGTAGTACTAATAATAACTAGTAAAAGGTGTATTCACGATAAGTATGCTAATAATGATAATTTGAAAAAAAAAATAGTGCAATGAAATTATTAATATTTTTTAATTTATTTTATCCTTTAATTAGAATTTGTTATTTCATGTTGCAAGCTATTAATATCTTTTTGTCCAAACTATAAATATCTTTTTATTATTGATGACCATTATTACTATGCAATCATCAATTTATATATGCTCAATTATTTAATTTGTGGTCATAATTGGTGCTTAACTTCTTTAATTATATATAATTTCAAATAAAGAAAAATGAATTCCTCACATGAAATATAACTATTTGTGAAATAAGTGCATAGTTTTTCTTCTGTAAAAGTTTTAAAGAAACAACCATTTATGAAATCATTACATAGTTTTTTTTTTAGTAAAGTTTTTTTAAAAAAAATTACTCATGATGAAGTTGTAAACCCCGCAAATTTAGCTATTTAAGAGTAGAAATGAACCCTAATATTATAGATGACTTGAAGAGTCATTAAAGCTGACCAAGATAAAAATTTAATAAATCAAAAATCTAAATATATTATAAGGAGTAAAAACCTTAGGAATTGATCAAAACCTTAAATCATATACTAAAACCGTAAAACTGCTTTAAACACTATTTATTAAAATTGAACCCGAATTTGATCGAAACCCTAAAATTATAAATATAAATCTATAAAATAATTAAATATTACTCAATAGTAATAAAATTATAGTCGATTGCAATTTTCGACTAAATATCCTATTCGCATGATATTGTAACGAAATTGTCATAATAACTTGTAAAAATTATAATTGCAACAGATACCAATTAAATTGATAAAATTTCACAAAAAATTAAAAATTAATTTACAAGGAGAATCGTTAAAATTTATATGATTAAAAAAATTACATATATTTATTAATAATTTTCATTTTCCTTCTCTTCTATTTCCAATTTATCTCTTTTCTTTATTCCTTTCCTCAACTCAATCTCACCTCCTGCATAAAACGTAACAAAAACAAAATCAACAAAATGAAAGCCAAAAGAAGCAGCCCCATGAAGATTAAATGGACATGTGTTAAATATATAATAAAAGAGAAATGGAAATGATTAATTTTTATCATGTTCTCATTAATTGGAAGTTATCTTACCTACATTTTAAGCTAGTAACTCACATGAGCAAGAGAAAAATATAAATATGAAAAAAGAAAAAAAAAATCTACATAAAGATAAAATCTGGAAAGCAAACCGTGAGGGAAAGAAGGAAAAGAGAGAAAGAAGGAAGAAAAAGAAGAAGAAAATAAATAAGTAATTTATTTTTCTAGTGTAGATGTATATTATGTTTTATATACATGTATAAATATAGTATTGGTATGGTATTTTGTACATATAATATTATTAAGTCCATGTATATGAGCATAAACACATAAATTGAATTATATACATATATTAGGCTATATATGTATACATGTATGTGCATAGGTATATGGAAAAGTATGTATTATGTATTTTTTTTGTATACATATGATTAGTATTAAGTATTTATATTAAATAATTATAGTATGTCTATGTATATGTGTGTACCGTGAGTTATATATATATATATATATATGTAACCATGTATAATTATTTTCCTACATATATATGTATATATATATGTAATCGTATAGCATATATATGTAATAGGATATTTCCATAAGTAATAATATAAATATATATAAGACATATAATATAGAGTATATGTTTTATGGTATATGACATAATATATGTATAATATATAGTATACATACTATATAACAAATGCTATATAAATATATATATATACCGAATATATAAAATAAGAATAGATATTGTAGATTATTTATATATATTTAAGTATTCGAAAATTACATAAGTAAATTATTATGTATAAATACAAATACATGAGTATATATATATGAACATAAGAGTAGGTTTATTTTCATATAATAAGTATATACATATATATATATGTAGCATATAACATATATTATATATATATGTAGCATATAACATATATTATATATATATATAGTATATCGAAAATATATTTAGATATATATATATATATGTATATATAAATCGTGAAGGACATCAATACTAAGAAAATGAAAAATAATAAAAATAATAACGATCATAAAAATAATAATAATCATAATAAAGTTAAAAATCTCAAAAATAGGAAATTATACTCAAAATAATAAAATATCAAATATATGATTTAAATATTTATTAAACCATAAATATGTTAAGAAAAAACGAAAATCAAAAGTTTATAATTTTTAAACTTAAATAATAATTTTTGTGATATTTTTATATCATAATTTACACTGCTAGTCACAATGACCAAAACGGACCTCGCAACGAGAAAATATACTCGAAAATGATCAAAATGAACTATAAGTTCATGACAATCTAAGCTAAAATGAAAAAGTTATACGCGATTCGATAAAAAGCTCGAATCAATGATTTCACGTAAAATAATAACCAATTTAAGTAAACAGTACGGTTTAATATGCTAGTTTAAGTATTTAAATCCCTAAACTCATTACTTTCCCTATGTTCCTAATGTTAGGTGATTCTGAGATCGAGATTGACTTACCTTAGAACTACTACGATCCCTAAGCTAGTTATGGCCAAGTGAGTTTTTCCTAATGATTCCATACTTATTTATACTTGTAGTTAGTGAACATAAATTATGAATTATAAATGAATGTATATGGGGTTGGGTTATGCTTGTACATGATAATTGTTGTTGATGGTGAATTTACCTTAAATTGCAATAATATAATGTCTGTTGCATAGTAGATTCACTAAATTGATTGTTTGTGGCTTAGAATAATCACTGAATAAATAAAACTAAATTTTATTCGACTAGAAAAGTTAACTTGGATCATGCATAAATTATGCACTGCATAATTAATTCCGCGCAGTCACATTACATGGAGGTAGCGAGAGGCTATACGTGGGTTGATTATTGATTATTATTGATTTCGTACGGTACACACGTGCGATATGGCCTTATCCCAGCCCGCAAGATGACTAGTTGTTGGAGGCGCTAACCGCTTGGCTATGGGTCGAGCCTAGAGGCCTTCGTTTAGGGGTGAGTGAGGGCTGCGTTAACCTACTCACAATCATATGTAGAACTCATTTTGATAAAGCTAGTAATAGATGTACCATTAAATTTTAAATACGAAACGCAGAGTTTCGTTATGAAATAAGTTTTAGTATGATACCCGGATCTGATTGTACCAATGAATCTCCAACCCTGACTTCGGAGGATATTAAATCTGAGTTACGTACAATACCTGGTCACCTTCATATATTTGTTTGGCATACTGTTTGCCATGCATTAATTTTGTTGAACCTAACTATTGTATAACTTAATTGTTGTGTGGTTGAGGGAAATTAACTCACTAAGCTCTTATAGCTTACGTCCCAATAGTTTTCTCTTGCATGTTGCTAGACAATCGGGTATGGGTTAAGAACCGAGGGTTGAGTGTCAACGTCGAGATGTATAGAAGTTAGACTCTGAAGACAAACTATATGGTTCATTTGAATTATTATATGCTACATTTAAATTTTGTGACTTTAATAAGTTTGAATTTTAGAACTTTACTACCCAATCTTATTATTTGGTAGGGGATATCAATTCTCTGCGGTTTTGTTGAACTGTGGCTTATTGGATATCCATAGTCACATATATGTGGTTGTAAGTTAATTAAATAAAAACTTTACTAATTAATTATTTAGAATCTTGCAATCTCTGACTTGCAAGATAATTTTCAAATCATAGGTACACACATGATACGAAAATTTTATGTAATTCTACTAGACCCCCTTTAGGGTTATGACAGAAATATTAAGACTTATGGATATCGTAATAATTAAAAATTATTAAGATTTATGGATAATAGAGCTATAACTGGATTATGCTATTTTGATGGAAGATTTTTAGTTTGGATACCATTTTTTATTGAGGATTTGTAGGTTAGATACAATTTTTATCATATAGAGTTTTTTATTATAATAAACCTAACACATCGATGATTTATTAATAATTATTAAATATGTAGGTATTGTTTGATAAAATCCAAATAAAATGAAATATTAAAATACTAAAAATATAAAAAATGTGTTTTCATCTTTAATAATAATAATAATAAAGTCGATAGAATTTCTAGTGAGCCTTAAAATTTATATATTTTTTTTCAAAGGTTAGTGGATTATGCTACTCACCTATCATTAGGAGTGAGTTGCATGGTTTATACTGGGTATGAGTTATGAGCACCGTCATTGATGGCTAGCCTAAATCCTTTAGGGATGTTTAGAGTAGCATAGCCGCAATCACTCAATTCTTATTTTTATATTTTTATTTGATTTAATTTAATTATATTATATGGGTCTTTTATTTCTTGGAATTTTTTAAATTTAATTAGCTAAAATTTTACTTTTTTTCATATAGTTTCAATTTTTTCAAAGAAAATATGTCATATAAATTTAACAAGAGTTTTGATTGTTAAATAAATGAGTGAAGAAACTTGTTAAAAACCCATTAAATCCTTAGGCGAGCACCTTTTAAGAAATTTAATTGTGTTAGCTTAAATAATATCGCCACAATTGATACTATGCTATGTTTGAACTAGTGTAAGATGATTGAAGCAGGAGGGATCAAGTTGAAGTGGAGGGATATGTTTTAGTTCTATAAATTAAGTAAAGAGTGGATATGGTTGGAAAAGGGATGAATTGAGTGGAAATGCTTTTACTTTAAAGTCATTTATTTTCTTTTCAAAATTGGTTAAAATTGTTGGAAATTGATGAAAATGAAGTCACAATTACAAATTATTTCTTGACAATCTTTATAAAAAAATGGGGAACAAAAGAAACAAAAACATTTTTTTTAATTTTCTTCCTATATTCTTGAGCAAAATATAAAAATTACCATTCTTTCTATTTCTACCTATTTCCCTTTATTTTTGATACTGTAAACAACTTTTCCAAACGTTAATAAAGCGATAAAAAAAATCCATAGAGGATGAAAATAATTCTCTGAACTTTAACTCTAGAGTAAAAATATTTTCATGCTTATCAAAGTATATATCAATATTCTTGTATTGTCTTTTCCTTCTTAATTAAAAAAAAATATATATTTTTCGTATTGTTGATTTGTTAAAGTTTAGAGCATTAATTTACGATAGGGTTAATATTACAAGTGATAACTAAACTTTGCCAAAATATACTATTTATTACTTATATTTAAAAATAATAATTTGCTATCTAATTAAAATTTTTATAATATTATCAAATTATTGTCTAATGGCTTGAATATTATTATTCGTGGAATGTGCTAGATTTGAATTCCCCTACAGTTCATGAAATGATTTTGATCATTAAGTTACAGTTCTGTATAAATAATGATATTGAAAAAATTAAAAAAAATCATAATAATATCAATAATATTTTATAAATTTATAATTTTACTTAATTAAAGTTTTTATAATCATTCATAACATTATCAAATTATAGTCTAGTGATTTGAATATTATTATTCATGGAATGTGCTAGATCTAAATTCCCTTATAATTCATAAAATGATTTTGATTATTAAGTTACTGTGATGTATAAATAATGATATTAAAAAAATCATAATAATATTAATAATATTTTATAAATTTATAATTTTACCTAATTAAAGTTTTTATAATCATTTATAACATTATTAAATTATAGTTTAGTAGTTTAAATATTATTATTCCATGAATGGAATGTGCTAGATCATAATCCTCCTAGGGTTCATAAAATGATTTTGGTCATTGAAGAAATAATTAATAATGTTTTATAAATTTATAATTTTACCTAAACAGTCTGAAAGGAACGCGATCAACTTTACTTCTTTTTGTTTGTTTTTTTTCCCCAAAGCATTAACTTTGTTATTTAAGCAACTTGCGTTAGGGGAATGTCTACTGTAAGCTCCGAAAATCGGGAAAGAAGGAGTAGAAGACGAGAGACTTTTCAACTACGACTAGTGGGTCTCGTCAACGAGCCTAACCATATCTTATTCTGATTCTCCGGCTGGCTTTATGTTTTTACGCGGAACCAGGCATCATAAGTTGGATTAGATACCCAACTATTTTCCGACATATTAAATCCGGTTTCCGCATCAAAATCCGGTGAATTCTATTGAATATTCAATTTATAATTTCCCCGACACTCTTAATTTTCTTATAAATTTCAAAACCCAGATTTAATTTTTCTTACATTATAATTTTCAATGGGAACACCTGAATTTCCCGATCTTGGTAAACATTGCACCGTCGATGATTGCAAACAAATCGATTTCTTACCCTTTACCTGCGATAGCTGCTCTCAGGTATCCTCTCTCTTTATCGTGTAATCTTCTGTGTATTCGTGTGTTTCTTTACATTATACAGGTTAAAGTTACTGGTTGTCGGGTTGGAAGTTTGAGTCGTTCGTTCATGTAGTCTCTGTCGATCAGAATTAGGGTTGACTTGGAGTTGTTTGCTGCGAATCTATATTTTAAATAATTATCTTTTATTTGCCGGGCTATGGAAGATTTTTGTTTTTGTTTTTCTATTCTTTTCTTTTCTTTTCTTTTTTTTTCCCCCCATGATTGTTGTAAGAAAGTTTTCATCGACTTTTGGAGTGGTTTGATTGAGATGAATGACTTTCTTTATGAGATCTGGCGGAGGTTGAATTTGATTCGTATGTGGAGACGGTGCTTATGGATTTGACCTATTTAAACTGTGACCGACTACACGGATAACTATTTGATCATTACAATGAGTTTGGAAAGTGTCAGTTGCCCTTTTGGATCGTGGAAAATGTGAAAATCTGCATCTTCTTTTACTTCTTGTCCTCTCCCTCCACCACCCGCCCCCTCCTCCTTCACCACCCAACCCCAACCCACCCGCACCCCCACCCAAAAAAAAAAAAAAAAAAAATATTTGGTAATCGAAAATAGATGCTATAGTTGATATTGTTCGGATATAGTATCCAGTGAGGCAGTGGCTGATGATCGGTGGTTGTCTATGTTTGTGTTTAAAATGGTTAGTTAATATAGGATATGAGGTCCAATCTAGTAAAGAAAATCATTTCCCCTTTTCCATGAAGCTTTTTTATTGTTATGAGAATCATGTCCCATTCTCAAGATTCAGAAAATAGTTTCTGTGAAGTATGAATATGTTAATTTGTACCAAGTCATATTGGAGATTTGCAGTAGAAAAGAATCTTTCTGATGATACCCTAGGTCTAAGACAGCTTCTTAGTTTGAGGAAACATATGCTATTGATAGTTCATCTGGTCAATGTTAGTTTTGTATGAGAGTTAAAGAGATGAAGTTTCATTCATAGCAGCTAGATATAATTCTTGACTGTATAGGTTCATTGTTAATGTGCACACATGTGGATTGCTTTGAGTAAGAAGTGAATTTCAATATTCATAAAGGGAAAGGGCATCAGGATTAGAAGTCGCCTATTTCGAGAGGAACTATGGGGTTGTGTGTTACATGGAAGATGGATCAAATGGGGAGATTATTTTGACCCTAAGCTAGTAGAGACAGTTATAATTGGGGATGGGTTCTGCTGAATAATCCATATCCAGCTTATTGGAATAGTCAATGTGGAGTGACACTAACTTGAAAACATGGATTTGGGGAACTCGAGTTATGATAAGGAAAGTATGCTCAATCCTAAGGCAGACTGGTTCTATATAGTGCAGTTGAAATTTGTGTGTTATTGGATAGACAAGCCCTTTTTTTCTGGATAAGTGGATAGACAAACCCTTGCGTTAGTAATATCAGCCAATTTCAGTTGCCTACTGATACCTTCTCTATCTTCATCGTTAAATAACATCTCCATTGAGTTCCATAGTTCTTCTCTTTTCCTCCTTTGAGGTGAATTTATTTACTTGCTTGTGATTGATGACCATCTTATTTACTTCTTCGAAAGTAGATCTGATTTATGGTCACCGTTTGTTTTGAAGGTGTTCTGCTTAGAGCATCGAAGTTACATTAAACACAGCTGTCCAAAAGCTGACGGAAAAGATGTAACGGTTGTCATCTGTCCGCTGTGTGCTAGTGGAGTTCGGCTTATCCCTGATGAAGACCCAAACATCACTTGGGAGGTTCATGTAAATAATGATTGTGACCCCACAAATTACGACAAGGTTACAAAAAAGAAAAAATGCCCAGTGCCTGGTTGCCGGGAAACTCTTACATTTTCAAACACGGTAAAATGCAAGGACTGCACAGTTGATCATTGTTTGAGGCACCGGTTTGGTCCTGACCACAAATGTCCAGGGCCAAAGAAACCAGACACAGCTTTCTCTTTCGCCAGCTTCTTAAGTAAGAGCAAGAAAGAAGCACCGACGTCTGGCAGGACTCCAGCAGCTACATCGTCGAAGTGGACTACAAGCTTGCTTAATGCAGTGTCAACGGTCAGAGCGTCGACTGAAGCAGGAATGGCCAAATTAAGTAATGATTTCAATCGTGCAGTACAGATGACAAAGGATGGGGTGGGACAGAGCAGTAGCAGTAGTGCACAAATAGAGCAGTGCCCACAGTGTGGTGTAAGGTTGCCCTCATTAACAGCTTTGATAGAGCATGTGGAGAAAGCCCATGAAAAGAATGGCAATCGTAGGGGTGTTCGCAAGGTAACCATTGATGTATGCCCCAAGTGTAGTAGAGGATTTCGTGATCCGGTTTCTCTAGTAGAGCATGTTGAGAGGGATCATGGTGGCACTTCTAGAGCTTAGCAAAGACTAGGAAGGCACAGGCTTCAAAAGAGAGATTCTTTGTCATTTTGAAAATGGACCTTTTTTCAGATGGAATAGGTTGTCGATTACTTTCTGTATTCTCCTTGATCGTGACTGTTGGAAACAGGTGTGATGGATAATCGTGGCAGACCCAGAAGCTATGTGATAGATATAAATTTTATTTATTTTCCCTCTTTTTTCTAGTTGTGATTTAAAAGGGACGGCTGCAGGGCCTAGCCTCTAGCCTCTAGCCTCTTTCTATCTGCTCTTAAGTGATTTTTTTTCAAATTCCCAGTGTTCTTTTTATATTTAAGCATCTCATCTACTTCATCCTTCTTTAGTTAGTACCTGTTGATGTTGATGATGATGAGATTGCATGTTGACTCCACACAAGATTTTATGTGGTCCTGGGGGTCAGGATGAGCCGAGTCGTTTATATTTTGAGCATCTCTCATCTACTTCATCCTTCTTCATTTCTTCAAATGGCCTCTTGCACCGTCTCTTGTGCATGTCCTTGACTGCTTTACCTGCTTCCCTTAAAACTGCAGAATGCAGACATTGTTTAACTTCTTTTTTTTTTTTTTTTTTTTCTTCTCTCCCGATCAACCAATTACAAAAATGTTTCCCGCTAGGATTTCTACAAATAATGACGTGTTTTGCTTATTTGACATATGCATTAAGTGCCAATATTTATTTAACAAAAATTTTATCTATCCGTTAGCATTTGATTGTGTCACAATAACTTGTTTAATAATTATAATATTATTCAATAAATTTAATTGAACAAAATACCGGGAACAATTTTTAAGAATTACGGAAAAAATATGCAAAAATAAATAAATTAATAAACTTGTGGGTCTTTTCACAACCACAATTTTCAACATTTTATTTAATTGAATTTATTCAACAAAATTATGTTTGTTAGATTAATTACTATGACTTAATGAGATGCTAACCAATGTCCTTAATTAATAGTGGCACTTAGCTTCTTATCCTTTTTCTTTTAAGAAAATATTGGTTATATGTTTATCATGAATGTCATTGCAATTATATAAAAAATTTTGGGTCTTGCTAATACGACTTCATTTGGTTCATCTTTTTCTTGTCCATTTGGTGTCTTATTGGCATCTATTTGAAATGAAAATAATATTTTATATATAATTTTTTCCTAAAATTAAAAACTTAACAAACTATTATAAAGCTGAATTTATTTACTTTTTGTTTTATTTATATTTACAAAAATATCAATTAAAATGACCATTTCTAATGTATAAAATATATTTTTTCAAATCTTTTTTTTTTTGTTAAAAGTATATAAATTTTCATTTCTCAGTTTTGATACTCCAATAATTACTTTTATCATAATTATAAAATAAAAACTGGTAAGATAATTTTTCAAACGCTATTTTTGAAATAGATAAATATCATATACAAATATAATATAGATAAGATATAGATAAAAAGAAAAAAAAAAAAAAAGACAATCAAAACAGGATCATAAAGTTATAAGTGGTTATTTAGAAGCCAAAGTGAAAGACAACTTTGTTTTGTTCCTCAAAACTAAGAATTACTTTAATGGCTATACATTTTACTGGTAATAGATTTTGATTTTTTACTGTTCTAAAGACTATTGAAGAATTGGAATTTGTAGTTATTTCATATTATGTAATTATTTGTACTATCATTACTGGTAAAGCTCAGATATTTAAGTAAGGTCTTGCAATTCTCCATTTACAAAATAGTTATTATGTAACGAGTACACATATGATATAATAACTTCTACCCAATCCTACCAAGTTCCTTTATGGTCGTTATAATATTCCTTAGAGCCATTACTACACTTCCTATTATTTGAGTCTTTTGTATTTTTATAATATTGAGACTATCTCTTCCATGCATCCATAATTTAAAATAAGGCGGCTATCGGGAAAGTTTTTCTGATAATAATAATTCTTTTACACACGTGTATTTAACATTTACATTTTAATTCATTTTTCTAGCTTTAAGGGTTTTAGTCTCATAGACTTACGTTTTTGTACCGCCCTTGGTTTTGGTTAAACAAGATGGTTCATGACATGGGAGCCAAAAATTTATATGGTGTTTCATTGTTTTTCTTGCCATTGGGTTTCGTGCGATGGCTTAAAGAATAATGTTTTTAACTTTGATTTTTTTTTTTTGGTTTCAATTTATAGATTTTAACTCTTTATGTTAATGGTGTAACTAGATCGATTTTAAGTAATCCTTTACTCACATTAGCTTCTTTTTAAGTAAACCTCTACGTCAATTTTATATTTTGGTCACGTCTCATATGCATTTCTAAAGGGTTCATTGTTAAACTTAAGTTTTGATACTACCTTATGCAGTAATGCTTCGAACTTAAAAGGCGGGCTAGTTTGCCACACATTCTTGACTAAATAGGAATATGCTAGGTTAAAGTTTCTTTCCTTATACCCTCCAAGTCATCATGTCCACAAATTAAATTACTTAAGAAACGATTTCTCCAGATGGGATGAGCCAGTAGTCCAGCGAATCACATTCTACACACACTGATATGAAACACTCACACATAGACTTACATAAGCTAAATGCACGAATAACTAGTTAATTACTACACAATAATCACAATGATCACGAATAACTCGGAATCCATTGCCATAATCACTTAACTAGAGCTTAGTGTCTGTCTGTTGCTGAGTAAATTACCGAACAGCGGTCTATTATTTGTTGCTACTAAATAACTTACCGAAACTTGGTTCGATATCTATTGCTGCCAATCGAATGATTATATATGGTTAAATTACATAATCACATGATGATATGTGCCGATAAAAGATACTAGTCTACAAACCCTCAACAAAATTCTCAATTTCTCAATCTTGTGAAATATCTTAAGTTAAGGAGTGAAACTATATAAATAATAAAAGGAATTTAAGTTATTAATATCGTGTTATAAACAAGGAAGACTAATTTGGGTAATTAATAAAATTTAGTTTTAAAAGATAGCTTATATAAGATAATCAATAATTTACTAAATGGACTTTAATCTTTGCTTAAGCGTACAAGGGTATTTTAACTAGTTCAATTTCCAATTAATATTAGTGATGGATAGAATTAAGTAATTGATAAGGTAACCTTAACAGTAATTTGGGGGACTTTTCTAAAGCCTTAATTAGAAAGATACTAGCAATTGATAAAGAGGGTGTGATTTTGATTTTTAGTTAAATTGATTGATTCAATTATATATATCTTGATGATTTTAAGGTGAATGTATGATTATGAGTTGATTTGAATATAAAACTTCACAAATAGGCTCATGAATTTGAGATGAACATAACATTTTTGAAGATATGATTAAGAAAGTTAATCTATTATAATTTTGATTTATAACCATATAGAATGTGTTGTGCCTGGTATTTTACTCTCCTGGTTTTTTTATAAAATAATCATTTTTTAAACCGATCAATACTAAACTCTACCCGTTAAATACTGATTTTTAACTAGGGTTTAAAGAAAATCATTTTTTTTACTTGAAAAGATATTGAAATTACCATCCAACTGGAGTTAAGAAAAATGGTTAAATTATAACTAATTGGGTGGATTGGTTATAACTTACTTAGTGGTCTATTGATTAAAAAAACAATTTATAAAACGATTTTTTTGAAAATTAGAGATTTAGATTCGAGGACTAATTTATTAAACTCTAAATGGGTACCACTTTTTTAATTTTTGAATTTAACTTCATTCTTTAAATGTATCCTTTTTTATTTCTAAAACAGCTAATTATGATATATGAGACTAAATTGATCAATTTACCTGTATTAACGTATAGGTGCCTACATACTCGCTATTCGGGATTGTGCTTCCGTAATTTGTTTATAAAAAACATAGCAAGTTGATTAAATTTTATTTTTGAAAAATTACTAAGTTTACGTTTGTTAACCATTTTGATTTATTTGGTAAAATTTCCTAAATAATCCTAAATTGGATTTTAATTTTGAAAACTCTAAAATGGTCCTAATTTTGAAAGAAAGAATCCATTTATTTTTATTTTTTAAATTTTATTTTTTTCTAAGTGAAAAAATGAATTTTATTTTACTCAATTATTTTATTTTATTTATTATTTACTTTTTACTTCTCTTTTTTTTATTTTCTTTTTATTCTATTAGACTGAATAAACAAATAAACTACTTTCTTTTTCTTTTTCTTTTTCCTTTTTCCTTTTTCTCTTCTTCTTTTTTTTTCTTTTTTATTGTTTTCTTTTTCTTTTTTTCGTTTTCTTCTTTCCTTCTTTTTTTTTTTACAATAAACTACGAGAATGAAATAAAATAAAATAAATAAAAGCGAAAAAAAAAAACAACAACAATTATTAAATTAGAAAAGGGCCGAACCATGCAATGTTGTTAGATCGGGTTAGAGTAACTAAGTACGGGTCGCGATGGCTCATTCGGGATGTTTCTAGCCAGTTTTTTAAGTAAGTGAGGTGGTTTTCATGGGCAGCTTATTGGATAATGGGGGTTTGGCAAAGTGTCGTGGCTTAGTTTGGTCGGTAGCGGTTGTCGTCACAGTGGTGGGTTGGGAAAGGGAGATGATTGTGGGTGTAGTGTTATGTGTTTGGTTAGAAAATCCAAAGAGAGAGATATGTGTTGCAGTTTAGAGAGAGAGAGAGGTCAGTGGTGAGAAAGAGGTAGAGTTGGCTGAGAGAAGGTCTTTGTGTATGTAGGGGGTTTGTGGGTGAAGGCCAAGAGAGAGAGTGGTCAAGGGGTAAGGGTGGTTAAGAGTGCGGGATTATACAATGGTCAAGATTGTGCGAGAGAGAGAGTAATGAAAGGGAGTGAGAGTCAGTTGAGTATGTTGGTTGCTTGTTTGTCATGGGGTTGCAAAAGGATGGCTATTCGATGGGCAATAG
The DNA here is from genome assembly GCA_024138005.1 of Lumnitzera racemosa. Classification (NCBI taxonomy): domain Eukaryota; kingdom Viridiplantae; phylum Streptophyta; class Magnoliopsida; order Myrtales; family Combretaceae; genus Lumnitzera; species Lumnitzera racemosa. The sequence goes on from JAMXBC010000002.1 coordinate 116,534,898, forward strand.
GTATAGTTTTTAGTATGTGTGTACGTTGTGCACACCGTGCCTGCTGCATACGTGTTGCGCCTGTTAAGGTAAAGTAGGTGGTTAATGTAGGTTCAATAGTGGTGAAGGTCAAATGCTTTGGGGTTTGGTGTCGTAGGTTTAATGAAAAACGACTGTTTGGTGGGTAATAGGTGTAGGTTTTGATGTATGTGTTGCACTGTGCACGCCGTGGTCGTTGCATGTGTGTTAAGGTAGTTAAGGTTAAGGAGGTGGTAAAGGGTGGAGGGGAATGTGAAAGAGAAATGGAGTGGGTCTTGCTGCGTATAGTATATTTGGTTGAGAGAGAAAGAAAGTGGAGAGAGAGAGAGGGTGCCCAGGTCGAGAGAGAGAATCCCTTATATGTGTTTGTATGTTTTTCAAAATTAGTGAGAAAAAGGGAGAGTTGGTAGACAGAGATCCGAGAGAGAGGGGGAGAGTTGAAAATCCCCCTTTTTTATTGTTCATTTGTTTATTTAAAAAGAAAGTGAATGGAAGAAAAGGAAAGGGGAGAAGAAAGTGAGGGAAAGGAAAATTTGCTATCCAAGCGAATCATGGAGTGCTACGTATCATGAGTAGACACGTGGCCTAGTGATTCTTTGACACGTAGCCAAGTGATTCTTTGATTGTAGCAGCATGTGAGGTATAGGAAAAACAAAACAAAATAAAAGACATTATTTGCCTGTATTGAGACTCAAATCTATGATCTCCAGCTAATCCCAACTGCAATGTCCATGTGTTTTACCATTAGGCTATTGATTTGTGTCTTACTCATTGTACATATGGACTAGGTTAGTCTCGGTAAGATTTAAATCTAAATCTAAGTCCAACAATCTTTTAAGTCTAATTAAATTAAAAATCTACTCTATCCAAGCAACTTAAAAATTTATTATTTTCTAAATTTCTTATTTTTTTAATTTTTCTATGACTTTTCAAATTTCTTATTTATTTCCTAAATTTTTCCATTTTTTTTCTAAATTTCTTATTTTTTGTGCTTTTTTTTATTTTCCTATTTTTTTTATTTTTCTAAAATTCATATTTTTTTCTAAATTTCTTCATTTTGGGTTTTTTTTTAATTTTCTATTTTTTTTATTTTTTCTAATTTAGGATCTAATAACCTATTCTAAAAAAATAAAAGGAGGGCAAAAATTAGATATCTACAGAATGTAAAATAATGATAATTCGTAATGTAGAAACAACCTTGCTGAAGAATTTGGATCTGGTAATTATGATATAATTTGAATGTTTAAGATTAGTATTACTTATCAGAAGTTTAAATATAGTTCAACCTTCATAAACTTTTTTAGAAAATTTGAACAGTTTAAATTTAACAAATTATTATGTTGATATGTTCTTGATTGTGTTCATTAAGTTCTTGAACATGAGTAAGTTTGATTTTGTTTAATAAGCATGTAAGCTAGATGATGTACTATAAAAGTATGAATTTTAACAAATTTGATTATGTAATTGAATGTTTAAGTTTTTGAATGAGTTTATGATTGTTTTCAATGTGCTTTTATTATAGTATAGTTTAGAGTTCGGTTAGATTCTTTGAAAATAAGTTTCTATATTTTATTTTTGTGGAAAACTAAAAATTTTTCATCTAATATTCAAAATGTTTTTACAAAAAAAGCTTGTATAATCTTATTTTAAGTTTGAAGTTCCTCAAAAATGTATTTTTTAACAAGATTTGATTTATAATCATGATTGAATCAATTTATCATCATAATTATCTTCTTAAAAAAATTCTAAATCAAAAAGATTAAACTCAATTGGAATCAAAATCTCAAATCAAACTATTGGATTTTAGCTAGTTTCATCTTTCTTGGAGACTTAAACATGTAAGAAGTTGATCATGACTTAAAAGATTAAAATAACAATATTTTATTAATGAATAAATTTGAAATTAAGATAAATAATAAATAATAAATAAGTATAATAAAAGAGAGAGTTAGACTCAACAAGTTGAAACAAATTGATTTAAACTAGTTTTCTAAGAACTCAATTGGTTGGTTTAATTGAATTGGTTGAGCTTATTAATCACATAAGATATATAAGAATAGCTTATTTAATTAATTAAGTTATCTGAGGCCACCTTAATTCCAAAACTAAATTAGGTTCATATGCTAATTAGATCGAACTTATGATAAACCTTTTACACTACCCTAAATTAGACTAATATTCTCAAACTTGGGTTAACCCGACTGATCCAACTTAGTTTAACTTGATCCCTCTATAAAATTGGTCTGAGTCACTCATTTAATCCTCATTAACAAGGACTTGGGGTTGGACCCAGTTCTAGTTGACCCCATCGATCCAACCTTACTCTTATTAGAACCTATCAGATTTTTTCGAGTTAAAATATAGTATTTCTCTTATATTTTATAGAAAATACACTGATTTGCTAAAAAAATAAATGTAGATGAAATAAAAATAAAAAATAAATTGTAAAAAGCTCTTAACTTTCAATTTTCAAGGATGTTGGTACTTTTTATTGCTTTATAAATAAATACAAATTATATTATAATATTTGTATCGACCCTGATTCAACCTCGGTTGACCATCTCAATGTTTAACCTCTTATAATTCCCAAGTCAACCTTTTAGTCTAAGTTTGATGACATTGGTATGAACTATATTTATAAGCATTAAGTATTGGACTTATTTAAATATACCACATATTAAACTTAATTAATAATCTTTAAGAGTGGAACTTAGTATTTAATTAATTTTTATAACCGTAAGTCAAATGGATAATAACAAATTACATCTTTGCATAAATATCAATCTTTAAGTTTGAGATAGAGATAGGCTATTGTTCTTTGACTTGCAATTGCAAGAACTTCTGGGTATATGCATGGTAACCATCATTGCATGTTATGAGTGCTTATTAGATCATGAACTAGATTTAACTCAAACTTAGCAAATTAAAGCCATTTGACTTACTTGTGTTTAGGCGTTCTATGTCTAGAGTAATGCCCTTAGATTAGGTTTATCGTTGCAATCATAAATATTGGATAACGCTGTAGTTAGGTGCTTAGGCCACCATAGGTAGCTTGGGGTAATCAATAAGAGGGAACTATATTGGATAAGAGCGGTTTGAACATAAAGAAGCTAGGTGTTATAGAGAGGAATGGGACTTACATATAATATGTCATTAGTGGACTATGAACCTCAGTAGCATATTTAGTGGTTAAACTCTTTATGAGATGCCAATATCTTTGTGGTCTAATGGTATGAACGCTGGTCTCCTAAGTTGGATGGACTAAGTTTGATTTCCCCTTCTCCTATTGTAATCACTGAAAAAAAAAAAAAACTCCTTATAAGATCACTTATGATTGCAGTATTGATGTGGTCACCTAATTGTCTCTATAGAACCTCAATAGCTTGCTTGAAGCCCTTGTTCCTGGTTGTGTATATAGAGACATAAGTTACTCCGATGTTGTTTTCCTATACTTGGATAATTATCTCAATGAACCTCTATATTTGAAATATGAATGCACGTGAGTAGCATGGTATGAGTTTATGTGGTTGTGATGTATTGGGTTTCATGACTCATTATTTAGAGCTTTATTATTTCTAGTGGCATTGAATATGCTATAGATTAACTTGTTGATCTTGGAGGTAGCTTTTATGTTAGGACCCCAATGATCTTAGAGTTTTTGACATTTAGATGATTCCATTGTTACTTGTTTTAAATGTTGAACCTTTGCAAGTGAACTTTGAGTGTTTTGAGCATGGATATTTTATTTTCTTTAAATAAAAGTTAATGAATAATTTTTTGAGATTAAAATAGGACTAATCAATCTAGTTTAGTGGTTTTGATAACCCTAACGTATATTACTTAAGTAAGAGATGTGGTTGGATATTATTTCCTTTTAGGTTTTAAGGTATGATACCTTACTTAATAATTTTGGCCCAAAGACCATTAATGAGATTTTCGAAATTTCTCATTTGCTATACCTAACAACTCATATGATTCCCTCTTACTAACTACCTCAGACATGTATCCTTCATATTAGTGGCTTACTAAGCTATAGTAGCAAACTTAGAACCTAAATCTATCTACTATCAATATGTATAGCGCTTCATACTCCTGCCTATGATGCAAACAACAAAATTACATTACAGCCAATTAATTAATCCAATATTTATTGGTTCACATCATCTATCCTACACTAGCATATACAATAAACTAGTATAATACATTTGCAGAGTTTAATTTTTTGAGCCAGTGAATCTATGTCATCTTACATAATTAGGAATCTGAATTCCATCATGTTTCATCTTACTCCTATTTTAAGTTCATTTTTTTTTTAAAACCTTAATGCTATTGAATTAACCATCCCGATTACAAAGTACATAATTATCTTAAGGTAAGGTTATTGATAAATAAGAAATAGAATGGATGCTAGAGGAATGTAGAGTTAATCAATAGGGGCAGTCGAACAAGTCTATGGGGAAATCAGCCGACCTCTTGTTGGTTAATCTTATTTATTTATTTATAAGATTCCTATTGCCATTCTATAACCTTATTTCAAATCCATAAATTTTAACTTATTCAAAGATGTCTAAGCTTTGTTTTCGAATGTTTCTAAATATCCCATTCTTCAATTGTGATTCCCATTTCCTTGTTATTAAACCAATTCATAAGCTCTATATTTTAATTTAGTGAATTTTATCAAATATGTTAAATTCTAGATTTAATTCCATTAGTACATTACTTTATTTGGTTAAGGTTTGGTTATCATCACTAGACCTTTCATTGTAACAATAGATACAAGAAACCACAAATTTTATGGTTTTTAATTTCTTACAATTATTAAGTAACCAATAATAATACTTATAAATCTATTCTTGAATGTTTATTACAACTTAGGCGTTAACCCTATATTTATGCAATTGAGGATTTGGGTTTAATAGCTTACCTTGCTTTACAAAGTCTTCTTTATTTCCTCCTCCATGTCATAGTAAAAGGAACATACTAGGATTACATAAAGAAACCATAATTGCACCTGTCTCATTGTTTATAAAGAGGCCATCCATCAATATTTAATTGTTTTCTTTTTTATAATATCAACCCCCTCTACTTTTCTACATTAGCACCTATCATGGTATAAATTCTACTCTTTATTGATTTGTAAGTATTTTGTCAGAGGCATTTCATTTGAGTAGTGTGTTGAGCTTGTTTTGGTGATCTATTATTCATCGTTCTTTTGTGATCCGCTTAAATGCAATTATAGTCCACTTAGTTTTCTTGTCATTCGCTTAAATGCAATTGTAATTCACTTATTAATTTTCTTTCACCTTGAAATCTTACATCAAATTGTTCTAATAAAAAACCAAAGCGACAAATATGCATTGCATACAGTAAAATGTGATAAAAACAATGAAGTGCTTTTGAATGCATACAATAAAATGTGATCAAAACAATGAGGTGTTTTCTAATGCAGCTTAAGTATGGTCAAAAGCATTTTGGTTCAATAGTGTTGTCTTCGAGTATTTGCCAATAATAATTAGGCTTTACATGCAATAAGCTTGCAAACTAAAACACGGTGAGGGAATATTGAGGTGTTGTTCGATGTGACCACTCCGATACTTAAATCAGTAGTGCATTCTTGGAGAGTAGAGGGTACTTTTGAGTAATAGGTAAACTTAGTGTGCAAAGTGTAGAGTGAGTTTATCGTTAGATGGCAATAGGATATTTATACAAGAGTGGCACCGGTAGTTAGAGGACAGTTAGTGGGGAGGGATATTCTCCCCTACGTATGAGAGAGTGGGGTTGTGGTGTTTGACGTGTCCTACTTATCTCAGATGTGGTTGTTGACTTGGCATCTGATTCTTATCTTATATATTCTAGCCATTATAAGGCTTTTTAGGCTTGGTCAATCCAGGCCCAAGGCTTGAGCCTACGGATGGTAAACCCAAGCAACAAGATGTATCAGATTCGGATAGGCTTGAAGGGCCCATGTCTAAAGAGCCTCGTCAACACTTGCACCCTTCCCCCCTCCCCCCTGCAATCTCATTGCCAAGGTGAAGGTAAGGAGAAGGGATATATGGGCTGCTTAGGCATATGATCGATCCGACTCAAAGGGGCTGGCCTAGTATTATTATGTTGATGTGGTAAGGGTATAGGTCTGGGCTGCAAGCTGTCCGAAGTGGAGATATCCGAAGCAATGGATACCTGGGCCGAAGATGTTGAAGGTGGGATAGACTAAAGTGTCGAAGACCCAAGTAAGACGGAGCTTCGGTTGGAGTGTCAGAGCAGGACACCTTCCATCTCATTAGGCAGGTGATTCAAGGTTACAAACTGCTTAGGTCGAACAATATTCGACATAGACTAAGCATGCGTGATTGTACTGTGCCTCTATCATGCCAACTAAGTGGAAGTTGGAGGGATCATGAGAAAATTTGGGTGGAAGAAATGTTTTCAAATTCTAACCCAAGCACACTCGTTTTTCTATGCGTTTAATGTAATGTGACAGGTGCCCTATCATAGTAAACTAATGTATAGTTATATGTGTTTTGCCTTTTAAAGGAGGCCGTTCGATCAAAACTCACCCAATTTGTCTACTCAGTAGCATTCCAAAGGATTTGTACTTATATAAATCTCGATAACCACTTATACAATTTCCCAAGCGTTTTGCCTATAAATAATATAAACACAACGAGAGATCACTTTTCTACAATCTCTCTATTCTACAATTGCAAGTTCTACTTTCTTTTACTCCATCAAAATTCCTTCGAAAGATTTTTTAACTCTCTTCTTCTTTACTACCCTTTGCAAACATGTTAGTGAACATAAATCAAGCGGGTTGTGACTCGTCATAGTTTAGCTTTATCAACTCTAAATCAATAAGGAGTGATCCCCTCCAGTAAGAGAGGACAAAGTCTCATCGCTAGCACAACTTGATGAACTTACTAAGATAGCTATAGAAGCGTTGGATGAGGCTAGGATTATTAATGCCATCCTAAGGAATGTATATATATATGCCCCCTGTCCCCTCTTAGGGATTTGTTCGAAGTTCTTAGGACAAGTAAGGGGCGTAGTAGTCGAGTGAGAAAGAGTAAACAATTCACTCCCAGTTGGATTCTAAGTAACTTTGTTATTAAAGCAATCCTTGGTGGCAAATAAGGTTACCAAGTAGGGATGAACAGGTGGCCCTGCTATTAAGGAGGTGCTTCATAGTGTTTGAGAAGTGCTTGAAGTTTGGACAACGCTTTTCTCCAAGTTGCTTTGAAAAATAATTCTTCAACTACCATTGGTGTAGTCTGTCGTAGGTCCCTCCCAATGGGTAGAAGGTGATAAAAGATTTTTAAGTACTCTATGAGTACTTGGTGGTAAGGGCTACTCCCAAGCTCTTCAGTCATTTTTACATTTAGAAGAGCGTTGGGTGGTGGCCATACCTCCAATTGCATGTCATACTCTGAAATGGTAGAGTTGTAATAGTCCCATTGTACAAACCATTCGAAGATAGAAGTTGACCATACAACTGTTATCTTAAACTTGATTTATACAAGACGTTCATTTTGAAGTAAACAGTTCATAAATTAAATATGTTATTTACTTATGAACTTGAGAAAAATACATACTCACATTAAAATAATCTAAGTATATTTACAAGATTTAATAACCTAACATAATTTACTTGAGAAATTCGTAAATTAATACTAAAAACTTAAAAGATAAGTCTTAACTTAAGAGTGTATTCGGTCTTCATTTTATATCCTTACTCTCCCCAGGATCCAGCAATTGTTAGCTTTAAAGTAATTATAGGTCGCTTCCTCGCTAATTACTATAGTAAGGTCTATAGGTATATGAGCAACTACAGTTCAATAAGTTGGGACGAAGACTTAAAACCATATCACAAACCCAAATAGGGTTATCAACCAAATCATTAGGTGAAATGCATGTTTAAGCAAATACTATTGCACGACGTTATTCAACCCGTCATGAGATTAAAGAAATTGCACCTACTTTAATCCAAGTTGAGGAGTTTTCATTAATGCAATAGCTCATGACCAAACCTAGGCTTGTGAAATAAAGCCATCGCTCCTCTCGTAACTACCTTTGAACCATTGATTTTACCCTTGCCACTACTTACTCTCTTGTCACTTAGTTTGACTAGGAATGAAAAAGGGACCAATTATGCTATCCAACATTATCCTTTTCAAAGGGATCTATATTTAGCTAAAGAATCCTAAGTTTTCCCTAATGAGTTGCTATGCAGGTTCGGTTTAGATTTATAAGTCATATATTTAGTTAGATTCGATTTAAGGTGTTCAATCATTTCAAATAAATCACACAAATATAATCTAAAACGACAAATCAGAATCATATCATTAAATCAAGAATAAGCATATATGCACAACTAGGTATCTAACAAGCACAATTAAGTATAATTTCAAGTCTCCAAGTACTATAATTTAGTACTTCAAAATATAAAAATATATTAATCACAATTTACCTAAACTCCTTACTTACTGACTCGAGGTATGTCTCATATTGGCCATCGTAAAAAATTCCTATAATATAAATATTATTTTAGTTTTCCACATAACTACTATAGGTTGGTTTTGATCCTATGACACTTATTGTTATCTTTTGTTTAGGGTCTAATATATCTAATTATTTGAGTTTTTAAGTCTTTTATAATTATTTTTTATTTAAATTAAGTTCTGATTCGGTTTCCGCATCGATTTTTAAATTAGGTTTTTAACTCAGTTTTTTATTAGGGATTTTATACGTAAACCTTAAGAATTCATTTCGACCCATAATATGAAATTAATCACATTATTTTTAGATATCCTAAATATCATTTTTTGTCTCTAACCAATATTTAAGTCCGTATAGCATATCCTAATCGTAATTTAACTACTGAATTTACTCCCATTATAAGAAAATCTTACATTTTTTATATAATCATCCTAATTTAAGTTTCCTACCATATTTATAATATATTCCTATTATTATTACAATATCAATTTTAATATAACAGTTTCCTACTTATTAATTTCTTATACCTACATATTACACGTTATCACCAATTATGTCCATAATATATACATCTAATATTTCTATCGCTTCAAATGGTATTTCCTAACATTAATTAACATCTCAAAATATCTAAATTCATCCTAAATTAGATTTTACACTCAATTACCTTAAATCATAAAATTAACTTAAAATTTACTATTTTTACCTATTACATATTTACTACGTAATATCCTAATAATTACATCTAATACTCTAAATGTTACAAACAGCATACTCCATCAGATTTCAACATTTTAAAACATATAATTATGTATTATATCAATAATTTTCTATTTTATTATCGAATTAACCTAAAATTACCCATTTTATGTATCATTTTAAGGCTTAAAAGTTATAAGGGCTTCGTGGTACTGTTCTATGTCACCTAAGTAATCTATACAAAAATTTTGAGTCCAAAACTATACTCTTATGCCTATTTATTTTTAATTCGAAATAAACTTGTTTTTACAAGATTTCTTAAGCACTATATATCATTGGATATATTTTTATCAAAATAATATTTTTTATAAAAACTACATACAAAAATATTTTAGAATACCAAATTTCATATTTTTCTAAGTATTTTTAACAAAATATGAAAAATTAGAAAGAAAAACGGACTCACCAGAATTGGTGGCTACAACTACTGCAAGTCACTGTAGCCTTGTCAGTTGGTCTGGGTGCTACCACTACCATGTGGTGATGTTAGCCGTTTACTTCTAGGTGGTTGTCGGGTTAAAGATCTCCTCTAAAGCCCTAATCGCATAGTTTTTTTTTTTAATTTTTTGTAAATAACCCTAACTCTTAATATTTTGGTTCTCTTTAATTTTCCAGGATCCTAAACTGACCAAATGAGCTTCTAATTTAATTTGGGTGTTTATAGAGTTTTAGGAGATTTTTTATGCATTAAATTGACTTGACATGGGCTCTATCTTCTTCCAAATTTGCTTTTTGTTTGGCTTAATTTAATTAGTTACTTTTATTTCTTAAATACCAAGTTATCACGCCTCAATCCTAGAATTTTCGTCAATTTTCCTGATTTTTCCTTAAGTATTTATGCATTTTCTTTAATGAATTAACATTATTTTGGCATATTTCACTTATTTTAAGTAATTTCACGTATTTCTATTTATATGTAAATTTATATATTATAAGCCCTAAAGTTAAGCCAAATGATCGTAAGATTGAACTTAGAATATAAAGTTTAGGGCGATTGGTTAAAGGATCCGATCTAAGCTAAATTATAAACTATAGATAGAAATATCAGTAAAAATGACTCCGTAAACTTGAATTTAATAAAATAAGTAATAAAATAGGATGCTATAAAATTTTCAAATTTTAAGTATAATAATTTTTAATTATTGAAAAGGTGAAAAGTGTAATCTAATAAGTAATAAATTAGTAGAGATAGATTATATGTACACTAAAAATCATAGAATGACCTAAATAATAATTAAGAATATTCACACGTACTCACATGTATTTACGTGTAGATAAAAATACGTGAAATTACTTAAATTGTTTAAAAACTTATGAAATAATTAAAGAAAATTATTAATTAATTAAGAAAAAATCAAGAAAAAATTAGAGGAATAAGGAATGATGTGAATTTAGTCATGGCAAGTCAGGAAGTGTAGAAGAAAAATTAACTAATCAAAATCAAGCAACACAAAAGGTAAAAATTAAGGGATTTGGGCAATGTCTTGTCTAATTAAATGCATAATAATTACTACAAAGCTTTATAAATAGGGAAAAAAATTACAAAGCTCCTTTAGACAGTTAGAAGTTAGAAAAAAATATAGAGCATTGAAATTGGAAGAGAAAAATTAGGATTAAAAAAAAAAGAAAATCTGTCCAATAGGAGCTAGTGAACCAAACTCACACACCACCACCACTTAGGACCGAGTCACCACCTACACCCCACTCTAAACCCACCGCCTGGATCGGCCGACACACTTGGACCGGTGTTGGAAGCCCAAAAGTCATCAGATATGGTGAGTCTCTCATTTGCTCCGATTTTGTATAATTTCTTAAAATTATTTATTTTGCTTAGAAAATTTTGAAATTTATTATTTTGAGGTTTTATTGTATCTAGATTTAGGGAAAAATAGTGATTAAGTTTGATCATATGTGAAAATATAGGGTTCTTAAGAAATCAAGCGAAATCAAGGAAAACTAAGCATGATTATAACTAGAAATAAATAGGTTTAGGAGTGTAGTTTGGAGCTCAAATTTTTTCTGTAGAATGCTTAAGTGATATAGAACAGTGCTATGGAGCCATTTTTTTTTTAAATTTAATTTTCGAAATTTTTAAGTAAATTTTTAGCTTTAAAATGATCGAAAAATTGGGTAATTTTGGGTTAATTAGGTGATTAAGTCATTAATTATTGATTTAGATAGTTATGGATGTTAATCTCTGATGTGGAAACTTAATATTAACCTTTGGAGTGTTAAGTGTAATTAATGAAGGAATTATGTAGTAATTGTAGGAAATTAGGAATATGTAGAATTGGAAATTTGATAAATATGAAAAATTAGGTTTATTTAGATAATATAATAACAAAAATCATTATATAATAAATCTAAAAAAATTAATTTTAGGAAATTGTATAAAAAATGTAAGATTTTCTCACATTGGGAATAAATTCGGTACTCCAATTAGGATTAGCATATACCGAATAGTTTATAACACTAAATTAAGACCCAATATGATATTAGAATACTCGAGTTTAATATGATTAATTTCACATTAGGATTCAAGTATATTTAAGATTTTAGAATCAAACTAGAATCTAATTTAGAAACCGAACCCCGAAATAAGGTAAAGTGAATCATTAGTAAATAATAGGTATACATGAAGAAATGAGTTAACTTATAACTTAAAATATGAATCATTAAAGTATAAGTACTAAAAAGACCTATTTGTATTATAGGATACCTAGAGACGAACCAGCTTGCAATTAAGTGATTGGGTGACTGAGACTTCCAAGTAAGTTGGGTTATTACTTATTGTATTAAAGTACTATTTTATGGTATTTAGAGACTTAGGATTGTGCATGGTTATGATTGTAAGCAATTTATGCATGCGTTTGATGTATCTGAATTCGCGCTGAAATTTGTAATGTGATTGATTTTGTGTTATGATTGTATTGGTGTGAAATTGTTTGAACACTTAATCTTATTCGACTTTAATGACCTAAATTATCATGCATTGCAACCCGTTAGGGGATCATTAGGATTCTCCAACCAAACACCGACACCTTCGATAAAAATAGCGTTGGATAGCAATTGGTCTTTTTCTCATCCTTAACCGAACTAAGTGACAGGAGAGGATGTCACTGTGAAGATGAGGGCATTGGTTCGAAGGACAGTCTTAGGAGGAGTAGTGTCTCTATTGCACAAACCTGGGTTTGGTTGTGAGCTGTTGCATAACATGAAAACTCCTCAACCCAAATTAAAGCAAGTGAAATTTCTCTGATTTCGCAATGGACCGGACTATATTGTGTGATGGCATTTGCTTATTGTATTGCATGAAAACAATTACTTGATAATCTTGTTTGTGTTTGCATATATTTATGAGTCTTTAATTCAACTTACTGAGCTATAGTTGCTTATACTCATACAGATCATTTTGTAGGTCTTGATTTTTGAATACTTCAAGTATTATGCCGCCTTACAATTATCCTGATGTTAGTTCTTTTGAAGCCTAGGGTATGAGGATCAATTCACTTAGCAGTGGATGTGTAGCTAGAGTGTCATTTATAGTTTAAGAATGAAAAACTGATAGTTGTTATGTAAATTAGTAAACCGTTATATTTATGTAGAGTTTCTTGGGAAATTCTGTGAACTTTACATATAATTATGTATGTTGATTAAAAATTTATGATAATTACTGTAATTTTAGCTAAATACTTAATTATATTGTTTACTTCAAAGCAAGAAGTCATTGACGCCTTGTGTAGATTATGTCTCTGGTAGGTACTGTGAAGCCAGTTACTATCATAAAATATTTTACACGGCAGGACTGTTGTGACTTTGTGACTTCAGAGTGTAACATATATGGTATAAATAAATATTTCTAACTATTATTTAATTATTTTATGATTTTTAGTGTGCATACAATTTATCTTTATCGATTCGTTAGTTATTAGAATTCGTTCTAAGCATTTTCGATAAATAAAGGACAATTTTCATAAAATTCAATATTGTATTAATTAATCATTTTATTACTTATTTCCCCAAATTCTAACTTAGGAGATCACTTTTACTAATAATTCTAGATTCGTTGTAAAATTTGGACTGGATCGAACAATTTGTTCAATCGCTCTAAATTCTACGAATCGAAACTCGAGTAACTGATTGTTGGTCTCGTGGATTCAATAAAGGGCTAGTAAGACAAGTACGTGGTGGTCAAGCTGCCTAAGGAGGCAGACTTTTCAACCCAGTGGACCAGGTTGGTTTGAATTGGGGGTGAAAATAGGCTTGGTTTAGTGATGTAGAGGCTACCCAAGAGATTCAAGCCTTTATGGCACTCAAATATGGTAAAGAAATAGGATAAAGGTACAGGTTCAAGTTCGTTCCTTTTGTGAACACCTTCGTCTATTGTGCTAGTATAAGGATGCTTTGTTCGATGTTCCTGTAAAATGGGGGATCTTTCCTTTTCCATACTCATTATGGCGAAGTCGGCAAATGGTAGTAGTTTTTTCTTTTTGGTTTTGTCTTCTTTTCATTTTCTCACTATTGGAATTTGATTTCTTGTAGGTAAAAATTTGGCTATGAGGCCTCCCCATCCCTCTGTTGATGAATAGATGAGTTACTAGTAGGTGAGGGCCAAGGAATCTAAGCCGAAGGACAAGGCAGTATGGGCGAAGTTAGGTGCTGGGGAAAGTAGCAAAGTCCTACCAACGGCTATTCCTCAAAGGATCTCCATGGGTCTTTGAGATGAGCCACCGGTTGCCGAACCTGCGGGCATAGCTCTCCTTGCCCTTGTCTTTACTCCGGCTACCGAACCTATTCTTGTCGGGGATAAGGGCACCGACACGGAGCTTGATGTTTAGATGCTTTCCCCTTTAAGGGTAAGGGAAGAAGAGATGGCTGAAGTGGTCGAGCAAAAGAGGAAGGCTCTCAAAATAACCAGGGAGTTAGGGCCTAGAGCCAAGGAATAGAGACCCCTGGCAAGGGCGCCTTTGAACTGGGGGAAATGGAATGAATGAGCAGGAGTTCATCCCTATTAATATGTTGATGACTGAGGGGATGAATTTTTTGATGTCCTTAACAATTTTAGATTTCTAGGGATTGAGCTGGACTCATTTTAAGAGGTATCGTATGTCTCTTGTAATGAAGAGTTCTTGAGGGGAGCTCCTGAAGTGGAAATGAAGAGGGCCAAGGGGAAGCTCTTGAGGCCAAAGTAGGAGGTTCACACTAATGATTTCACGTTATGGTACCGAACACTTAGCTACCAGGCTTATATGGGGTCTTATACCCTCGGCGATTGGGTTATCCTTGAGGGGCTGTCCAAGGAAGGTGGAGATGACCCATGGAGATGGCAGGCTACCTGAGCATGCTTATGCAACAAGTAAGTCTTTGTTACTTTTACATTGACATGCTTTACTTTTCATTATATTAACATTGGGCTAGGTTGAGAAGTACCTACGAGAGGTAGAGACTTCTACTGATAAATACTTGAAAAAATTCTCTAAAGCTAACTAGTGCTTGCATCTCTCTCATGTGTAGGTGGTAGGGCTTCAAGCTTAGCTGAGGGATGCCGAAAGGGAGAGGAATAAAGTTAAGAAGGCAGCAAAGAAGGCCGACGACTTAAAGGCTCAGCTAGAGGGCGAATAGAGGACCAAAGCTCACCTCTATCGACGGTTAGATGAGGAGAGGGACATTAAGGCCCAAGTCGAGAAAGAGAATGCCGAGCTAAAGGCATCGGTCGCTAGGTTGCAAAATGAGTTGGCAATGAAGGCATTCGAGTGTGAAAGTGTCAAAGCCACTTCGTTGGAGCTGGGCAGTTTGAAGGTTGGGTTAGAGTAGTAGGTTTAGTAGTTGTAGGGAAAGGTTTCGGAGATGGAGGAGATAATGATGGAGTCTAGAGAGGTCTTCAATAATGTCGCCATTGCTACAAAGAAGGCTGTGGTTGATTATCGGATGACGAACAAGTGGTTGGAAGAGCTGGAAGACTTATTCGCTGATTGCACCCGCTATATAAGGAAGGAGGTTCTCTCTTACTATTTAAACCTAGAATTGAGTTTACTCTACTTTTTGGATTCCCTAACCTTCAATGAGAAGAGGGAAGCCCAGGCACATGAGAAGGGGACCACTTAAGTGGCCAGTGGTGTCCCAAGTGCCCCCTCCACTGCTGAGGCTAGGTAAGGCACTTCCACATCCACTTCTACCCCACAGCTCGACAGGGGATTGCCCTAGAAACAGTTTCTTGAGATAATCAACATTCGAGTGATCCTCTTATTGTCCTTTGCTCGCAACTTGTAGCCCTTGCTTCAAGTTAAGGCCAGCCTTTCTCAAGAGGCATCGTCGGATTAGCTCTCTGAGTACATTAAGGCTTTGGATTTTTTTGAGTTACCACAGTTAGTTGATCTAACGCGACAATGTATTTGTTGTTCTTTTTCTTGTTAAATGTATGTATGCCAAGCCAAGATGCCAGCCTCAACTGTATGATTTTACAATCAATGAATGAAATTTTCTACTTGCGTCCTCTTGTATGCTTGCTTTTTTCTGATTTTGTCGTTGAATATATTCGCATAGGAATTCCTCTATGCAAGGGGTGTTTCCCCTTATCAAGGTTACTTAAGGGGGTTAGGATGGTAGCATTTTAATCTATCTAAAAGATGGAGGTTTCTCTGTGCAAGGGGTATTTCCACTTACCGAGGTTACCTAGAAGTATTATGTTGATAGTGTTCTGACCTGCCCAGAAAATGGGGGTTTCTCTATGTAAAGGGTGTTTCCCCTTGCTGAGGTTACCTTGGGGGCTCAAGTCGATAGCTTTTCAACCTGCCCGGAAGATGAGAGTTCCTATGTGCAAGAGGTATTTCCCTTTATCGAGGTTACCTGAAGGGGTCAAGTTAGTGGCGTTCTAACCTTACCGAAAGACGGGAGTTCCTTTGTAAAGGGGTGTTTCCCCTTGCTGAAGTTATCTGAGGGGGTCAAGTTGGTGGCGTTTTGACTTGCTAGATAAATGAGTTGTTTGCCTTTTCAAGGGCTGGGATGGTAATAGAAAGGAGAGAGAGAAGTAGACAGTAAATTATGAAGCAAATTATTTATTTCAGTATTCTAGAAAGATGTATACAACAATACGCTAATCAAAGTAAAGCCGAAGATTATTGACATTCCATGTGCGTAAGATGAGCTCACCATCCAGTCTTTCTAATATGTACGCTCTATTGCCCAATTTGTCTTGGACTCTAATCGAGTCTTCTCAATTGGGGGCCAGCTTATCTTGCTCTTCTCACAACCCCATGGCTTTTAGCTTTTGGCACACTAGATTACCGATCTTAAACTCTTTGTGTCTAACTTTCTAATCGTAGTATCAAGTGACTTGATGTTGGTATGCAGTTACCCGACCTACAACAAGGTTTTTGATTTCCTCGATGGTATCGACATTAGCTTGCAATGGTGACTCGTTAAGGATGGCGTTGAAACTTTGAGTTTGGATGTTAGGAAGTTCTAGTTCGATAGAGAAGATTGCTTCCGACCCGAATGCCAAGCTAAAGGGGTTTCACTTGTAGAATTGTGATAGGTGGTTCTATACCCTCATAAGATATTGGGCGGTTCATCGACCTAGGCACCCTGAGATCGATCCACATGCTTCTTTAGGCTCTCTAAGATAATTTAATTGGTTAACTTGACCTGTTTATATAATTAGGGGTAAGCACTCAAGGTGAAGTACAGGGTGATGTGATGCTTGGCATAAAACTCCCTGAACTTGGGGTTATCAAATTATCTCCCGTTGTTTACAATGAAGGCATAGGGGACCCTGAATTGAGAGAGAATGTTGTTTCTAATAAAAGATTCCACACATCTCTTCGTGGTCTTTGCCATTGCTTCGGCTTCCACCCTCTTCATGAAGTAGTCTATGGCAACAATTATATACTGCTGTCTTCTCGAAGCTTTCGAGTAGGCATTAAGAATATCTATACCCCATTGTGCAAATGGCTATGTGCTAGTCAAGGATTGGAGGCTAGCACTAGGTACATAATTGACTGGTGGATGCTTCTATCACTGTTATCACTTTTGGGCCACGACTTTGGCATCCTGCTTCATAGTAAGCTAGTAATACCCAAGTTGCAGTGCCTGGAGGTAGAGGGCTTAGGACTAAATATAATTACTGTACACTTCGGCGTATAGCTCTTCCATGATGTATAGCCCTTTACCTTCTTAAAGGCATTAGAGTAGAGGAAGGCTAACTCTCTTGCGATACACGACACCATCGACCAATGTGTAGTTAGTGGCATGATTCTAAAGCTTCTTTGCCCCCATCCTATCATCTAGGAGAGTGCCCTGCTCCAAATAACTCTAGATATGATCCATCCAGCTAGGCTTTGGCGCTGTTGTGGTTAGTTCCAAAACTTTAGCCAAGTGCGGAGTTATGCTTTTTTTTCTAGGAGGTATTCTATGAA
Organism: Lumnitzera racemosa; assembly: GCA_024138005.1. Taxonomy (NCBI): domain Eukaryota; kingdom Viridiplantae; phylum Streptophyta; class Magnoliopsida; order Myrtales; family Combretaceae; genus Lumnitzera; species Lumnitzera racemosa. The sequence goes on from JAMXBC010000002.1 coordinate 116,552,582, forward strand.
GATTTTCCTATCCTTTACCTTGAGTTTCCATATACTGGTAGAAGCAAGCTTAGAGAGCTAATCTGCTGTTGAATTCTCGAGTTAGGGGATCTTCTTGATGTCTGATGAAGGGAATTTAGTTAGAAGGCTCTTTACCTTCTCAAGGTACCTAGCTATAGTGTCATCCCTAGATTCGTATTTGTCGCAGACTTGTTGGACAACAAGCTTGGAGTTTGAGAAGAACTGTAATTGCTTAGCATCGATCTCCTTAGCTAACTTAAGACCAACGATAAGAGCTTCGTATTTGGATTCGTTGTTGCTGAAATTGAGCCTGAACTTAAGGACATAGCAAACTGTAACTTTGTGTAGGCCAATCATAATGAGATCACACCTCTACCCCCCAAGGTGGATGATCTGTCGACGTGGAGAGTTCCATATTGGTTTGTCATCGCCCAGTGGTGCTTTCTCTTCTCTTGCATATACCACAAAGTCGGCCAACGCTTGTGCTTTATAGGCCATTCGTGGCTAATATTAGATTTTGCACCCGCTTAATTTCATTGCATACTTCATAATTTGTCCAGACATATTAGGTTTCTGCAACATGGTATGCAATGGTTGATCTATGAGTATGATTATCTGGTGCGCCTGGAAGTAGGATCTTAACCATTGTGTCGTGATAACGATGGCTAAGGTGAACTTTTCTACTCAGGTGTACCTAACCTCAAGCTTGTAGAGTATATGGCCGATGTAGTACACAAGCTTGTGTTCGCTTCTCTTTGCTTTGACCAGCATAGAGGAAAGCATTCGATCACTTACGGCCAAGTATAAAAACAGGTCCATCCCGTGGATAGGCTTGGAGAGGATCGGCAGGTGTGCGAAGAAGTCTAAGAGCTATTGAAAGGCAGTGGCACATTTCAAAGTTCATTCAAAACCCTTTGGATTTTTTAGGATTATGAAGAACTTAGCACATCTATCTATGCTCTTTGAGATGAACTTACTCAATACTGCTACTATGCCGATGAGCTTCTGTATGTCTCAAACTGAGGTTGGAGGATTCATTCGTCTAATGCAAGTAATCTTCTCGGGTTGACCTCAATACCTCATTGCATTACCAGGAAGCCAAGGAATTTGCCAGATTTACCCCAAAGATGTACTCTTAAGGGTTTAGCTTCATGTCGTACGTATGCATCTGGTTGAAGGCTTCTTGGAGATCTTTGACATGGTCATCTGGCTTCTCGCTCTTGGTAATCATGTCATCGATGTATACCTTTATATTGCACTCGATCTAGGGCTTAAACAGTTTCATCACCATTTGTTAGTATGTGTCTCCAGCGTTTTTCAGATCGAGCGGCATTACAATTTAGTAGTACGTACTATAATCAGTGATGAAGGAGATATAGACTTTGTCCTTTGGGTTCATTTTGATCTGGTTATACCCTGAGAAGGTGTTTATAAAGCTCAGTAGGGCGTGTCTCGAAGTGGAATTGACAAGCTGATTGATCCTTAAGAGAGTAAGGCAGGCTTTATTGAGGTCGGTGTAATTGACGTACCTTTGCCACTTCCCATTCTTCTTCTTGACCAACACTATATTTGCTAGCCAGGTTGGGTACTTTTCCTCCCTCATGAATGAAGCTAACCTTAAGCAGCTTCTATACTTTTTCCTTAATTGTGGCCTACCTCTCTAGAGCGAAATGCCTTTTTTTTTTTTTTTTGCTTGACAGGTCGTAGTGTATTGTTGATATTGAAGCTATAGGTCACTAGATTGGGCGAGATTTTGAGAATGTCTAATGTTGACCATGTAAACCTATCCGAATTTGCCTAAAGGAGAGCGATGAGTTCATCCTTCACTTTGGGTAGGGTCTCAATCCTAACTCTTGTGGTTTACTTAAGTGTAAGCTAGATCTAGACTTCTTCTATTTTTTCTCTTAACTCACCTCTCTCAATTAGCTTCTCCTATAGGTTGGTCTCTAAAGTGAAGATGCCATTTCCTTTGGTAACCTTGACGTACAACTCTCAAGAGAGCCTTTGATCACACCTGCATACTCACACCCCGGTTGGGGTTGGGAATTTAACCTTTAGATGAAGGGAAGATATGATTACTTTGAACGAATTCAAGCTTGGTCTTCCCAAGAGTGCGTTGTAGGGGGAAGGGTATTCAATTACGACGAATTTTATGGGACGTCATGTCACGTGGTTGTCATCGCCAAGTTCTATGTCTAACATGATGATCCCCTTGGTTTGAACCGTACTTTTGTTGAAGCCAATTAGATTATGGTGGTATGACTTCATTTTCATTAGAAGCTTCTTCCTCATCCTCTCATAAGTATGGAGGAAAAGTATATTGGTGGAACTACTAATGTCCACCATAATCTTTAAGATCTCAAAATTTGAGATCCTTGCCCCTATTACCAAGGCATCTTAATGAGGTATGTCAACCCTTTCATGGTCTTCATTAGAAAAGGAGATTAAAATGTTCCAACTTTTGTCTTGTCTCCCTTATGGCCAGCACCTTTGATGGGGTGTTAACTGAGCTATTGGTGCTCAGTCGGCTCCCATGGTGTGGCTCCTTCATAATTACATTAATGACACTGTTAAGGGTACGATCGTTGCGGTGGTCATGGTTCTACTCAATGTAAGTGTTTTCGGTTGGTCGCCTCCGAGTTGCCATGTTACCATCATCGTCGGAACGGTCATTGTTTCTCGGATAGTTTACATACTTTAGGAAGAAGTGTAGACTCTGTAAATTTAACCTTCTAAACATAGTGTCGGACTCGAGTATCGTAAATATTTCCTTAAGTCGATAAGGCTACATAAAATGAAAACCGACTAAAATTTTAAACTCGGAATTTAAAACGAACTTGAAAGACCTAATTATACAATTTAGAAACCTTAATCATGCATGAAAACCCCAATCCCTACATACGCGTACTTTTAAAAATGTAAACCTAAATTTAATAGGAATTGTAAATATCAAATCATAAAAATTTTTAAAACTCAATAAAATTATCTTGATGCTTGAAAAGCCATAAATCAATAAAATTATCAATAATTTTGTAAAATCGTATAAAATTGATAATGAACGAATTGAGAATTATTTCAAGTAATAATAAACAACAAAACTAAACTAATTAAAGGAATAAATTAATAAATTTACAAAAATTATTTTTACTTGTGTACATAAGTAGCCCCATAATATGTATATATATAAATATATTATTAAGCAATTTTCTTCTCTTTTCTTAATCTATCATATGATATATATATATATATATATGTGTGTGTGTGTGTGTGTGTGTGTGTATGTTGCATAATAAAGCGATATTCTTAAATAATTAAGCCAATTGAACCTTGAGCTCCTAAGTATAAATCAATTATTCCCGAGTTGGTGAAAAGCTCTAAAACGTACATAATCTCACTCGAACTCTAAAACATACTTAAACTCATTCAAACCCAAAACCTTGGGATAATTAGGGACTTATGGCCTTAAATAAATAATTAAAAATATAATTTCAATAAATTTTATTCAACTCTAGAAAACTTTAAAATTTCTTAAGACGCAAATCATAACTTACAAATTAATTTGAGAATCAAGCCCTAAAAAGAACTTCATATAAAATAATTTCCTCATTTTCACTTATAAGCCATGTTATATATGGATAAGTTGTAAACCTTACTTTGTAGCGGACTTTTGATTCAACTAAGAATACTTCCCAAATATTCCCAAGGATAAACTAAGTTAAGAATTCAAGTTTACATTTAAAAATGAATTTAATTTTCCAATTTGAAACCCTATTATCGATAAAACTTGAATAGGAGAACCATAGACTCTAAACGCAAAACCCTAAAACAATTAAGGACTTGTAACCTTAAGTGGTTAATTAAGGAATTTTAACCCTAAGTAATTAATCGATAATTTAATTTGAATAATTTCATTCAACTTTAGAAAATTTCACAATTTTATAAAAATCAAATCATATATTACAAAACAATGCAAGATGAAAACCTAAAAATAATTTTTTATAAGACTATGCCCTTATCTTCATGTCCAAGCTTTACACTTCAATAAGTAGATCAATCAATCACTTTAGATAACTTATCAATTGAGATTTAGAATTATTTATCAATTGATAACTTATCCAAATCTAGTGATAAGACATTTTTCTTATCATCCCTTCACTTATACTATATATGGACGATTTTTCATAAGATTTCACATGCTTAATTTCGTTAAATGAGATAAGACCATTCCATGACTCAAAAGGACTTTAAATGGCAAATTTAAACAAGGAAGAAAGGGGGGCCATGCTTTTGTCTTTCAACCATAAATCACTTTCTCTTACACATCACTATTCATCCCTTAATGCTTACATCATCAATAGTTGCAATTGTTGACTTTTGTGTAAGCTACAAGACAATCAATTAAAGCTTCTTGCACACACTTCTTTTCTCATTCAAAATCTGCCACTCTCTCCCTCTTTTACTCCCATTTTCACTTCTTTTTCTCTCACTTTAAACACAAATTAAAAGAAGAAATCTAACTCCATAAATTCCCAACATTACCGCTACCATTTTTGCTTCTATACTCATGGCACTAAGCTTTATTTTATGCCCTCTATTTGTCAATTTCAAAAACCACTTTTAGGAACTTTAAAATATCCTCAAAGCCCTACTTCAAATATCAAGACTCTAGTTGCAAAGGAGCTTGCAAGAAGAAGGAGGAAAAACAAGGAACATAAGAGGGTATTTAGTTACACAACTACCATTTCTACGCTTTTAGGACAAGTAAGTTATTTTTTTTGTGTTAGTGGTTTAGTGTTACGTGTTAGTGGTTTAGTGTTTCATGTTAGGGGAATATATTTTCATGAAGATATTAACATGATCATAAGATGATAAAATAGTTAGACCACCTTAAAAAGTAAGCTTATGAACCCCTTTATATGAAAGTTGAATTATGAGTATGCTAAGTTGGTATTATATAAAGATATATGTTTAACACTTAGAATGGAAGATTTTAAGTTAAGAAAATCATGAAATGTGTACATGAATGAGCAGACATCATGCTGGACGTGGAGTACATATGAGCCATTTAAATGTTGTTTCCATTTCTATTAAGTTAAAGATGCTCAAATCTAGCCTTAGGTAAAGGAAAATCCATTACATGAAGCTTTTATGAAGAAATCAACTTTGTATGACATGAGCTATGATATGGAAGTTGTAATAAGTGTAAGATCTCCTATTTCTTTGTGTGAAGTATGAGTTAAAGAATCATCTTATGGAAGAAAAGTTAAGTTAAGTTAAGATAAGATTTGGATATAAGTAGTTTAAGTACATGATATAATACCTAAACTTAAGGAAATGATGAAACAAGTTGAAAAACCAAGTGAGAACCCATTGGATTCATTACGACCAGATCTAAAACCTAACTAAAAGACTCTTAAAAATATGATAAAAGTAAATGAATAAAGTGAAAAGATCAACCAAAGCAAATATGGTAAGTATACAAAGCCTAAAACTCAAAACTGAGCCTAAAACTCTCAAAATAAGCATAAAACTCTAAGTTGGGCCTTTATTAAAATTCTGACTAGCACTTTAAAATATTAAGAAAGGTTGTTTTGAAACCCATAAGAAATCCACCTAAGACTTTATAAGCCCAGCAAAGTCATTAACTTTAGTTTGAATAAAAAACAAGTCCATTTGATAACTTAAACCCATTAAAGAGCCCATAAAGTGGTTGTTAGCCTTAGGAATATAAATCAAAGTTATAAATCTGATCTCAAGGAGTATTTTAAGCTTAGGATAAAATCTTAAGATCGAGCCTAAAGGATTTCTCAAGTTATCAAAAAACCTATTTACCATATAAAGCCCAAAAGTACTCCAACACATGGGAATGCTACTGTTCTGACCCATGGATAGAATTGTATGCCTTATTTCAAAAATCTAACCTCACCATGTTAAAGTATACTAAAAAATGATGAAAATTGACTATAAGATCATAAAAATTGGATTTAAAACAAGAAAGTTATACGCGATTGAACTTTTAAGTAAAACCGAGAAAAATTATGGAACCAAGTCAAACGAATAACTTAAAGGGTTTTAGCTTAGTTTTTTAGGTTTTATTTCAAATACTTATAGTATCGTATTTGCGATGTCTAAGGGACCCAACTTTGGGGAGACGACTTATCCCGAATTAGTTTGATTGATCCGCATGGCTGAGTGAGTAAATTCCTGATCACTCTTTACTTGATTTTGCTTGTAGAATAGATGCACCTAAACTTATATATATAAATTTGGATGCTTGTGGGATATGGGAGATGCATGTATATGGATTTATGGATGAATGTGATGACTTGTTAATTATATATATAATAATGGGAATTATTTGTACTAATATATACATGTGAATTGTATGGAATGAAATTGTCTGATCACCTTAAAAATCGAGTTAATTACTTATATGATTAAGAAAATCAAAATGAATCATGCATTCCCTATATTGCATACGGATAACATCGACTGCCGCTTCACGCAGAAGATGGGAAGGGACTCACAGGAATATGAGTTTCTTGTAGAATTGGGCCCTAGCTATGTCATCATATATATTGAGTCTCTTTCCTAAGCTGACGAGCTTACTAAGTACTGGGAGACGCCAACTATTGGCGAGGGGCTGAGTCTTGTGGCTTCTGCTTAGGCATGTTTGTGTGGATTGCAGAGGCTACTATACTACTAACCTTGGGATTTTAAAAATATGATTTGTTATTCGGTAAAGAAAGTATACACACACACACACACACACACACACACACACATATATATATATAGTTTTGTTTTAGCTTAAGCACAATAGTGGAAATGAAATAAAACCCAAGGTCTAGAACTCGGATTTTAGTTTGAGTCGGTTGATTATCTCTAAACCCCGATTACAGGGGGCGTAATTCTGAGTCGTATGCAGTTCTTAAGCTACTGCATGCATTGTTCGGCATACTGAGTGTTCATGCATTCATATGATTGTGCATTTAGTAAATTTCTGTCATGCGGTATTGATGAGGGTAATTATCTTACTAAGCGTAAGCTTACACCCCAACAGTTCTTTTCCTTGCAGGTTGATCGATAGTTGGGAATGGGAGAGGAATCGAGTACAGAGTGCTACCATTGAATTAGTATGATAAAAAGTTCGTGTAGATAATTCGGAATGCTCCGAAAAATGACTAATATCTCACTTAAGTTTTATATCTTTAGTAAGTTTAGAATTTTCTAAAATTGTCTATCTTATTTCACTATTTTGGTAGGGGATACCGATTTTCTGCGGTTCTGAGGAACTGTGGAAAAATGGATATCCATAATTATTTATATTATATAATGAGTCAATGAACTAAAATTGAAGACTCTAACAAATAACTATTTAGAGTTTTGTAATATCTGACTTGTAAGGCGTTTTTCTTATCATGAATGCACACGTGATATGGAAATTTTAGACAGTACTACTAGGCTCCTCCTAGGATCGCTATAAGAAGCCTCACTGAATGGCATATTCGATTGCGTTCTTCAACTGGAAGCGTTTTTCTGTGGTGTGGCCAGGATCGTAATTGAATCGATAGTACTTGTCCGAGTTCTAACAACTAGGGTTCCCCTTCATCATCGTAGGTCTTTGTAGTAGGTTCCTATGCTTCACCTCGGAGTAGACCTGAGCTATGGCTTTATTTACGACATGTGCTGTGTATAAATAGGAGGGGGGAATGGGGAGTGGGTCGCACTCTGCTTGGCGCTTCTTCTTCCTAGAGCTTTGCCCTTTTGATTTACTCGGTAGCCTACCGTAGAGGTAATCCTTCACAAATAATTTTTTTTGTTCTGCTTTCCACTCGATCAACATTGTACTTAATGCGAATGTTGTCTTCTTGGTCGATGTACATTTGGGCCTTAATCTAGAAGTTGGCTAGGGTCTTTAGCTTACTCTTTGCAAGCGACTGGAAGAAGTGTCCCGAAGGTTAGATGTCAAGTTGGGAGGCATGGATGGTGACTCCCTCATCCAACTGAGGAATCTTAACCATAGCATTATTGAACCAGGCTACATAATTGTGTAGGGATTCACCTTCACTCTACCTTGTAAGGTACAAGGATGACATATCCTTATATAAAGGCTTGCTACCCTTGAAGTGGAGGCTGAACGTCCTTACTAGCTCATCAAAAGAGCTAGTAGAATTATCAGGGAGGTAGTAGAACTATGCTAGAACTGCTTTCCTTAACGTGCTTGGAAAAGCCTTATACATTATGACATCCTCATGACCATGAAGATTCATGTAATTTATATACTAAATTAGTAATTACCTAAATAATCATTAATTAACCCTAAAATCCCTAATTATATATATTTTAAAGGCTTAAAAATTTACTTAAAATTTTTAAAATTTCATTTCTGAAAAAAGGGTTTTATAGCACTGTTTTATATCCTCTAATTAGTCTATAAAATAATTTTAATCCTAAAACTATACTCCTAAGGCTATTTAATTCTAAATTGAAACATGTTTGAGTTTATGTGGTTTTTTAAGGACAGTATATTTCCATATATAATGAAATCAAACCAATATTTTTTTTTCTAAATTTACATATAATAAAACATCAAAACACTAAAATTCATAATTGTTTTGGATAAAATCAATAATTTTAATAAATTACACAAAATTAAGCTAGAATTAGACTTACATAGCTATTGGGCTTTCGACCACCAGCAGTGGTCTTAAGGGTATCGACTGGTCCAAGTTGTGAGTGTGGGGTATAGTAGTGGTGTCAATTCGGTTCCAGTTGGTAGTGGCTCATAAGTTTGGTTCAATTACTTTAATTGCATAAATTTTTTGTAATTTTTGAAAAACAAACCCTAATTCTCTCTTTTTGGTTCACTCTATTTTTCTTACACTACAAGTTACCTAAATGAGCTTCTGAAAAAGTTTGGTATTTATGGAGCTCCAAGGGATTTTATTATATTAATTTGAGTTGACAAGTAGGCTTATCTTCTTCCATTTTGACTTTCTAGTCGGGTTAATTTAATTGGTTCAATTTTTTTCTTTCCTCTTTAACTGCCACGACCTAGATCTAGACAATTCCTTAACTTTTTGATTTTTTAAAATTTTCCTTTAATTTTTTTTGTAATTTTCTTTAATTATTTGGCATTTTTCTAGCATTTTAGGTAATTTTGCGTATTTTCACCTATGTGTAAATATATATGGAGTATAAGTAACTAATCCTAAATATTACTTATGTTATTTTATGATTTTTAGCGTGTATATAATTTATCTCTAGCGCCTTGTTAATTATCGGAACTTATTTTATGTATTTCTGATAAATAACGAGTAATATACTTAAAACTTGCTATTATAATATTCTATTATTTTATTATTTATTTTTCTAAATTCAAACTTACGAGATTGTTTTTGTTAATATTTTTAGTTTTATTTTACAATTTAAGCTCGATTGGATCTTTTAATTGATCGTCTTAAACTTTACGTACTAAATCTAATCCTACAGTTACATGGCTTATAGCTGACTCTTCAGTTAGTCATTTCGTGCGCTCCAAGCGCTCCTCTAGTACTACCTTCGGGAGGGGCGGCTTGGTCGTAGGTTGGTTATTCACTAATTAGTGGTTCTCTTGCTTATTATAATGAGACATAATGTTTTAGAATTGTGTTTAAAGAATGTGTTTAGTGTGTTTGAGGTTTTAGGTGTAGGAATTCCAGTTCCTACAAATGGCACCAAATGTTGTCTTTGAGCATTTGCTGGTAATAATTGGGCTCTGTATATAGTAAACTTGCAAGATAAAACACGGTAAAGGGATGTTGAGGTGTTGTTTAACGTGATCACTTCGATACTTAAGTTAGCAGTGAGTTTTTAGAGAGTAGAAGATACTTTTGAGTAACAGGTAAGTTTAGTGTATAAAGTATAAAAAGGGTTTACCATTAGATGGTAATAGGATATTCATAGAAGAGTAGTATTAGCGGTTGGAGAACAATTAGTATAGAGAGATTTTTTCTGTAAGTATCGGAAAGTAGAGTCATGATATTCAACATTTTTTACTTATTCTGAATGTATTCGAACATAAAGTAGGAAAAGGTTAATGCCTCAATATTAATGAAATTATCAAAAGAGTTTGTACTTCTGTATTTTTTTTTCCCTAATTTGTTATTTCGGCCCTAACTTTTTCTTCCCCCACATGCCACCACAACCCCCTCCCACATGCCACCACAACCCCCTCCCACAACCCACCCACCCACCCCCCGGGGACGAACGTATTTCATGCTCTATATCGGCGGAAGAGGTTACCATTGGGATTGGGGTGGGGGCTAAATAGGACTGCACGTTACACGGCACGACACGACTCACATTCCTATTCCTACTCCTCTCCGTCAACAGTGAAGACAGCACGGCTCGACCAAAGCGAAACTTACGTTTCTTCCAGCTTAAATGAATTGAACAAACGTTGTCCAATCAAACGGTCCAAATTCTCCCATACAACAGTCTTATATATGACGTACGTGATGGGATTACACGCGCTATGTACCATTGCATTCCAATCCAACAGCATTTATTTCAAATTTTATATGGTCCCCACACACCACACACACACACACATATATAAATATATATATATATATCCCGTTGAAATATGACGAGGTATAGAAATAGAATTAGCATTGGAATTTGGATATTTTCAATCATTCCCCTCCCCTCTTAGCAGACGCTGGACGAGTCGGTTGTTTATTTTTTAGTTCTATTTTTAACGCACAGGAAAGAGAGAGAAAGAGAAAGAGAGAGATTTGCGGTACAAATTGTTGGGGGAAAAATTTGGTTTGCACGGTCTAAGATGGATTCCCAGCTTTTGTCCTGCTCTTTCAGGCACATTCAATTGTGAGGTACATTTTTGATCATCCTTGCATCTTATTGAATTCGCTGTAATCTCGTGGCATTAATTTGATGAAACCATTTGAGAGTTTTTGATCTCTTTTTTCTTTTTCTGAGGAACCTTGCCTTGTATATCCTTCCGTCCAGTTCTGATCAGAGTTTGGAAAGCTTCGTCCTTCTTTTTCTCTACAGCAATTTGATAAACATTATTGCCCTTTTCATTTATCCTTTTGCTCCATTTTGATGGAAATGGGAAATGTTCGACCGTCTTGTGCAGAAACTTGATCTACATTGCTTTTGTAGTGTACCCTTTTGTCTGATTTTCATCTTTTTTGTTGCTATGCCTATAAAGATTGATCCTTTAAGTTAGTTGGGATCTTAAGAAATATAACGTATTTAATGCGACGTTCTAATTGCTAACTTCACTGAAATCTGCATTTTTCATGATTGAGTTCTTGTTTCCAATGGTTAGGAAATAAAAATAAGCTGAAATCAGGAAGGCATATCGTTGGATATTGGCGGTACAGTTGTGATTAAGCCTTTCTTTCCCTTCTCTGCACCCCGGAGAAAGACAACATCTTAGTTGCTTTCCGAAGGGAAAGAAAGCTTTAATTCTGAGGAATTGTTCATCTCAAAAGCGATCTTCTGATATACGGTAAAATGAGTAGTGTAATTTCGGGTGTAATCTCGAGGCAAGTTCTGCCTGCTTGTGGCAGTCTATGCTTCTTCTGCCCAGCAATGCGTGCCAGATCAAGACAGCCGGTCAAGAGGTATAAGAAGCTGATTGCAGAAATATTTCCTCGAAACCAGGTTAGGTTTTATCGGGTTATATTGATGAAGTGGCCGAGATTTGGTTCAGTTTGTCAATATCTGTGTTAGCGGCTGCATTGAGTAATTTCATGATTATCATTAGTTCACAGAATTCAGTTGAAAAAAGCTCTCACAACTCATGAATTTTGGTTATTTGGGAATAAAAAATTGTTCAAAATGAATATGCTTTCTGGCATAGCTTATAATTTTGCTTTTGGCTTATAATTACTACTTAAGTATGAGGAGTATACTCTTGGAGTTTGCAAAATAATTCTTGAATGTCTGCAAAATGCATTCATTTTGGGGAAAACAATGCCTTTCACCTAATGTTTTGGTTACTGACTTTGGAGTTTATGACAAGAATCCCATGATGGAAGTCGTATGTAATAAGTGATAATATATGGGGAATCCCTGTTATTTTGTGACTAAGAAGCATGTAATCCCCCAAATGTTAATCAAATAATATGATAGTTCGAGATGCATTTTTTATTAAGTCCATATGCTCATTGTTCAATAATCGATACTATGATTCGAATGCTACCAAATTCAATGCAATTAATGCAATATGGTGGCACTCACCTGCTCATTAAAAGAACAAGGTGATCATCTGTTCTGGATCATTTATTCAAGCATTTGGCTGAAAATGATTATTCAAGGCAACACCATGATACAGTGAGATAGGAAAAAAAAAGTAGTTCCCTTGAAAAGACAGAGACTTTATTGGTACTGTCTTGATTTCTATCGCATGTTGCTCACTTTTTTATATCTTCTTGCGGCATTCCATTTCCAAGTGGATGTGATCTCTCTGTTTAGGCAGGGACACTTTTGCTTAGGTGACTGCTATTTGCCTTCATAAACCAATCAACAAGGAAAACACAAATCCTCAATGCTTGCGCCCCTATTTGTACTTTTGATACTATCCTTTTCATGTAGAACAATGATTAGTAATGGATAGTCTTTGTTATCTTTAGATGGATGTTACTGCGATGGGGATGGTGGTGCTGTTAATTTCTATGAGAACAATTTAAAATCAGTTGCCGTACCGTTGTTTCTCATGACTGGGACTTGCTCTTTTTGAATTGATGTCTTTCATGTGCATGTGAAGTTCTCTTTCAAGCCTTCTATTCCATCTGGAACTTTAGAGTGATATTAATTTATGCTTTGACAGGATGAAGAGCCAAATGATAGGAAGATAGGAAAACTTTGTGAATATGCTGCTAGAAATCCTATGCGTATCCCAAAGGTAATGTCAGCTCATGACTATCCTCGGTATTCTTATGGATGGTACAGATGAGTCACTTTTGCAATTAGCAGAGAGAATCAAAAGATTTGAAATTAGATGAATAGCAATAAGTTTGGTTCCTCTTTGCCTTCATGTCCAATATCTTTAGTCTTGTCATTTCCATGAAAGGAAGTCATTTTGCACATGTGCTGAACGTAAGATCATCTATGGTCATGCTTTATTGGAAATGAAACATATTGAAAAAGAAGTGGCAAAGTTTAAGAGTAAGTTTTTTTAATCCTTTTGAGGTAGCTATGCAGACTCGTTGGACAGATGAGGACATGATCCTAATCATATGAAAGCAGAGCTATAACTACTTCCACAGGAAGTAATTGGGTTGGCTCAGTTGTGATCAGCATGTGGAAAAGCATGCCCAGAGAACATAGAGTAATAACGGTAGAAAAATACAAAAATGTTCCTCTATACGGGAATTGCAGATTTATTTTCCTGCCCCCCCAGAAACACACACACAACTGCAGATAGAATTGATGTTGTAGCATGACATTTTCCATGTTCATGGCTGACCACTTCTCCGTTGTATTTTACATAAGAACTTCAATCATGGTAATATTTAATTTCTCATTGGTACTATACGTCTCAATTTGATCAGATCACGACTTCACTTGAGCAAAGGTGTTACAAGGAGTTGAGAATTGAAAATTTCCGATCTGCCAAAATCGTCATGTGCATTTATCGGAAACTACTAATCTCCTGTAAGGATCAAATGTGAGTACAATTTTCTTCAAGTCCTTTTCTTTTTGGTCCTTTCTTTTGCATGTCTATATTTTGAATATTTATATGACATTTCGTGATGGACCTACAGTTAGCCTTGAGTACTTTTGAGTTTTAGTCCCTTAGAGAATGCAAAGCATATTTATGCATGTGGGTCGTGCCTAAGAGTTCAACTTGAGTCAAATTACTTGCATATTTTAACAAGTAATCAACTCTTAAGCTTTTCATGCGGTGCTGCATATTGTGCATAGCTGCATGGGTCTCACGATCAGTTGATGTTCATTAGGTGGTCTAGTTGTAGGTTATGACATTTTATCTAGTGGTGAGATGGTTGATCGTTTATAATGGGGAGATATCTTTCCTACTGCTGATCATCTGTCACCGTCTGAGGGACAGTTGGGTGGTACTGCCACCAATTCCTTTGTGTTAGCCAGGCGTGTTTTGTTTCCTCTTTATGTATAGCTGTGGTTTATTGCTTAGATTTCAATCTTTACACTTTCTGTTTTTGTTTGGTGTAAGTATTGATATCTTATTCTTTGATGTATTGTAACTTCTCTTTCCTTTATTAATGAACAAACAAAAAAATCTGACATTACCCTCAGTTTTTGTTTGGTGTAAGCATCGATATCTTATTTTTTGATGTATCCTAGCTTCTCTTTCCTTTATAATTGAACAAAAAAAAAAAAAAAAATTACCCAAAAAACCTCACTGCCTCAAATTTAACACAAGAGGCTCTGCCTTGCTTCTCTATCATTTGATTCGTTGATCCTCAGAGAAAGCAATAATAAAATTTTCATACTTGAGTGATAATGTTACTGGATTGAATTGAAATAAATTTTTGGGCTTGTTAATAGGGAGCCAAACAATCTCTTGACTAGAACTCATTTAGAGAGAGTGCTACTATCTCTATTTAGAGCTTAATTAAAATCCAAGATCTCTTTATAAAGTAATCCTAAACTTTTTCTTCTAAAATAAGCTTCTTGTTCTCCGTTTTCTTTTGTGATATATAATATGTTCTATGGCAGTTGAGCAAAACTGCTCTTTTCCTAGCTTAACTCTTAACTGGACATATGAAATAACTACCCCTAACTTCCCTAGAACAAAGACACATCATCACTAACACCACTGCCATTATGCAGATACAAAGGACACAAAATAACACCTTTTGCGCTTACACAGCCATGTCACTACCTTACAAGAATCACAGATAGCACAGTGCTTGTGCAAAAAAAAAAAAAAAATAAAATAAAGAAGAAAGAATAACATTGCACTTACACACTCCACACACAACAACATTTAATTCTTTGTTTTCTTCTTCTTATACTTTTGGTGCAAATGCACAGGCAAGTGCGTAAGAATTTTTACTTGAACTAGATATAATATTACTCCCCACTTCAAGATTACATGTAACCTCACGTGCAAAGTTGGGATAATGTTGGCATAATATAGCTGCTTCTTATCATATCTCCAGTTCTCCATCATTTGCCTCCTGTTTTGCATTGTTTATTTGCTCAAACTGTTTGTACATAGTCATAAAGGCTTTAAACTGCTGCTCCAATTTATGCAAGTCTTCCCTTTTGAATGGCTCTGATATTGATTTATTATGGGATGGAGTTGAAATAAATTTTTGAACTACTTTAAGGGAGAACTCAACGATGTCTTGACTAGAACTCGTTTAGAGAGAATCTTATGATCTCTATTTATAGTCAATTAAAAAGAGAAGCAAATTTGAAATTTTTTCTGGAAAATAGTGACATATTATTCTCCATTTTCTTTCTGATATAATACATGGATTCAAGGGAAGTTGAAGAAAAATGCTCTTTTCCTATCTTAAGTCCTACTTGGTACTTGGAATAACTGTCCCCAACTTCCCAAGGCATAAGACACATCATCACTACACATCACTGCTGTTATACAAATACTAGAAGATACAAAATAACACATTCTGCACTCACACAGCCATGCTGCTACCTTACATGAATCAGATGCACCACTGAACACCCACACACAAAACATTGCACCTATAGACATGACAACATTTAATCATTCTCCTTCTTCTAGTGCAAATACACGCACAAGTGCATAAGAATTTTTGCTCGAACTAGATGTAACAGATAAGTGGAAAATGCAGGGGAAGTTACAATCCTTACTGTGTAATAGTGCACCTACATGTCTATTGACAGTGTTTTTGAACTGGAAGATTGAGAGTGGGACTGATTTCTTTTTATTTTTGGCACACTCCTTGGACTAAATGCTTTGATGTCACATCTATTTCATGTTTGATACCCTGTTAAGGGCTGTTTGAGGCATTAAAGTTAATATGAGTAATATATACTGATTTAGCTGAATGAGCAAAAAAAGGCTCATGTAATTTTCTCAGTAGGATGAAACATAAGCTAGCTTTTGATAGAAAAACGATGTTGCAGGCCTCTGTTTGCAAGTAGCTTATTAACAATTGTGCAAACTTTGCTGGATCAGACGAGGCAAGATGAGATGAGAATCATAGGATGTCAGACTCTTTTTGATTTTGTAAATAACCAGGTGGGTGCTTTTTCTTTCCACTTAAATTGAATGTGACTTGTGAATTTTATCTGGGGATTTTTTTTTTTTTTTACCAGAAACCCCTGGTCATATTTTCTGCTTGTGTTTACAGAAGGACGGCACTTACATGTTTAACTTAGAAGGTTTTGTGCCAAAGCTGTGTCTTTTAGCTCAAGAAGTTGGGGAAGGTGAGAGAGTAGAGCTCCTACGTTCAGCTGGACTGCAGGCTCTTTCTTCAATGGTATGCTTCTGATCCACAACAACAGCATTCATGGCTTATCCCACCAGGTGGGGTAGGGCCAAACTACTATATGTGCTTCTGATGCACATACTTGAAAGAAGTAAAAAAGAGAAAAAGGCTTTTAGCTGATGTTTCATCATTCTTTCCTTTGCAAGAGGAACAATAGCAAAGATGTTTACACTAATGAAATAGTTTGTATCATGCTTGATTAAATGGAACTGAAAATATAGGAGAAGCTTTATTTCCTTTTCCTGCTATTTTTTTTTTAAAACTCCTATTGAATTTCTCTCATTCTCACTTTTTGGAAAATTTTCGCTTCTGTCCTGACGGAGATCCAGCTCCATTAGTGTGGGATGCAAAGTTGACATGCAAAAGTTGGTCATATACAGTATTTAGTGGACATAAATAAATATCAGTTCTTGGCACCTTAGAGAGAAGAATCAATCATTAATTTGGTGACTGTTGAGGGAGAGCATTGAAGAAATGAAGGGAGAAAATTATGTTATGTCCTTCGTATGATGCTAGTATAACGTAGCAAAGTTGCTTGTACTTGTCGGCTTGAGAAATAGAGATATCTTAACCCAACCAAAGGTTGAGAGAATGTGGAAAGTCCAAGACATTGCAACATAGGTGTTGAGCAACAAAACATTGTCAAGGAAAACCTGTTACAGTGCCTTGAAATGATTCATAGATTTTTAAGAATAGATTAAGCTTTTAAATGCTTGATGGTGTATGATTTTAATGTGAAGTTCCTCTGGTGGGTGTTTTTTAACATCTTGGTCCACTCCATTTAACTGTGACACGATTCCTAATTTCAAAAAGAGAGCTCTCTCTGAGCTAAGAAAGCTCCTCTAGTTAGTAAATTATATTGAATACTGACACTCTCTGGTCAGTCTGGTTCCAAGTCAGGGTAGAGGACAGATATTCTTTTCCAAGTTTTTCTGTCGCTTTTCATTTGATTCATATCAGCAGGACTCTGTCTTGCAATGCTAGAGATTCCATCTAGGGCTGGGGCCCTGGGGGTGGTGTGAGAAATATCCAAGTATGTTGTTCTTGCAGTCCTGAAAGTTAACAAAATGCATGATTGTCGATTTGCATCTAATTGCGTTCTTGTTTTCTGTGGATCATCTATCTTGTTATTGCAGACGGAAAAACATGATTTCCTTCAATTTCACATGTATTTTGTTTCTTTAGTTGTCCTGTTTTGGTAGTTTGACATCTTAAGAGAATTCTGATGGCTCATGTTATAGGTTTGGTTCATGGGTGAACACTCGCATATCTCAACTGAGTTTGACAATGTGAGTAAATTTTGGACTTTATCTCCTCCAGTTTCATATTTATTGTTGCTTTCTTCAAGTTTTTTATATTGGTAAAAATTGTTCACGGAGATATTTTTACAGATATTGCAATAATTCTTAAATAGCATACTTCTGCATTTTTGTGTATGATTTGCTAATGTTAATTAATGGCTGCAAGTTTTTCATGGTTGAGAATTTGTCCTTATTTTAATTAGTTCAAAGTATTGGAAATGAAACTTCTGAAGATGTTGGAAAAATGGCTTCTTCAGTTCTTCCTTTTCTGTTTCTTGTCATCTTTCTCTATTATTACTCTGGTTAATCTGATTGGGAGCTTGTAACTTAGCTAGTGAACCTTGTTATCTGAATTCTGAAATAATTAAAGAAAAAGAGTCTGTACTTCAGTATTTCTGTAATCTATCCAGAAACCCCAAACCTTTTCTTTAGTTGTGCTGTGCTGTGATCTGCACTAAAGATCTGTAATAGTAGAAAAGAATCTGGAAGTTATTGTCTTTAATATCATCCTTATCTATTTTCTGTCATACTGTATTTCATGATTTTAGCTTATGGTCTGCTTGAAGGGTTATAAGCTAGGTTGATATTGTCAAGTGTATTCGGTAACTCTCGCATCAACAATAAAAATCCTTCATATATGTGAGAGGTTTTGACTCTTTTCTTATTAGGTTGGATTCTATTCTTTGACTTTTGTTTTCCAACTAGTAAATTATGCTTTACTTACCCAAAAAAATTATGTTTTTAATGTTGTTGATCTTTAAGACTTATACTACTCTAAAACAACAGTCCTGTGTTCCACTTCCATGCAAAACTCTTACTGGAAGTAGCGTGCAGTAATGTGTTAATATGTCCTTTCCCACTAACTAATGGGTTAATGTTACATTATCAGGTAATGCTTTCTTACCACTTCTACACAATTGGCTGCTATGATTTTTAGTCCAGCAGGCTTATTGAACTATAAAAGTCATTAAGTCGATGTTCTTGACTGTCTTTTCCCCTCTGTTCTGAAGGTTGTCTCAGTTGTACTTGAAAACTATGGGAATGCTAAAAAAGGTCAAGGAAATGTCAATGATGACAAGCAAGGCAACCAGAGTAAATGGGTGCAGGAAGTGCTGAAAAATGAGGGCCACGTCTCTCCTCCTGATGCCACAGTGAGGGCTCTCTCTATGAGGAAAGTTGTAAATGAAAAGGGTGAAGTTAACATGACAGGGTAATCTTTATGCAACAAAATTATTGGTGCATCAGAAAATTTTTAGCCTGCAATGAATAGATGTGGACAATCTGATTTCCTTATTATCAAACAGGGAAGATGTGAACAGCCCCAGTTTTTGGTCTCGGGTTTGTGTGCATAATATGACCAAGCTAGCCAAGGAGGCCACAACAATCAGGCGCGTGTTGGAATCATTATTTCGTTATTTTGATAATGGAAATTTATGGTCAATAGGGCAAGGTCTTGCCTTTCTGGTCCTGAAGGATATGCAATACTTAATGGAACAATCTGGTATTGACTTTTGCTTTATGGGCATAATCAGTTACTTTAATTGCTTTGGTTGTTCATCTATTGAAGATAGGTTTGTAGCTCGTGCATAGCTGGGGTACATGACAGAATTTCACAAACCCTTTTAGTCAACTTGGACATTTTTGATGCTTTATGCTTTCTAATTTCATTTTATGGATCGTCTGCCTTGGTACCTGGCGATGAGCTGCCATGTATTTATGGGAAATTGCTAACATTGTTCTTGTTGCTTCACTAGTGATGAATTAACAGGTTATCAAATGATGATTTTCACTTATATTTTACTTGTTTTGATAAGATTCTTCTCTCTTTTTTTTTTTTTATTTAATAAATGAAAAATGATTATTTGATTAGTGTTTTTTTTCATTAAAGAGTAATTCTAATTTAACTTTTTTGCTTGTGCACAGGACATAGTACACATTTCTTGCTGTCCACCCTAATCAAGCATCTTGATCATAGAAATGTCCTTAAAGAACCTAACATGCAGCTTGACATAGTTGAGGTTACCACCTTACTTGCTAAGCAGGCAAAAGTTGAAGCCTCTGTGGCCATTATTGGTGCAGTAAGTGATGTCATGAGGCACCTGCGGAAAAGTATACACTGTTCTCTTGATGATGCAAATCTAGGGGCTGATGTGATTAAGTGGAACAGAAAGTTTAAGGAACTGGTGGATGAGTGCCTAGTTCAATTAACCCTTAAGGTTTTTGCTCGTCAACCTTTTTGTCATCTAACTTTCTTATTGTTTTAGCTGTTATTCATTAATACTGCAACTGTACTCGGCAATTTGTGAGGCATTTCATTCTGATACTTCCTCTGTCTTCCTTAATGCTGACTTTGTTAGTATCTTTTCATAACGGATGGGAAGGCTAATTATATAGTACAAAGCAGGTTGGAGATGCAGGTCCAATCCTTGATGTCATGGCTGTGATGTTGGAGAATATCTCAACGATAACAGTCATAGCCAGAACAACTATCTCTGCTGTTTATCGTACTGCTCAAATCATAGCCTCTATACCTAATTTATCATATCAGAACAAGGTATGAAACCCTTTTAAGTTCTTTGATTATTCATTAACTCATTAAGATTAATTTTCCATATTTCTTTTCCTCTAGGCATTTCCCGAGGCTTTATTTTATCAACTACTCCCTGCAATGGTCCATCCAGATCATGAAACACGAGTTGCAGCCCACCGCATATTTTCGGTTGTTCTTGTACCCTCATCAGTTTGCCCTCATCCATCCCCTGTTAATCCTGAGCCACGGAAGGGATCTGATCTTTCAAGAACGCTTTCAAGAACTGTCTCGGTGTTTTCTTCTTCTGCCGCCCTTTTTGAGAAGCTGAGAAAAGATAAAATGTCTAGAGAACGCACCTCCCACGATGAAAAAGATAAAGTTACCAATGAGGGGGACAACAAAAACAGTGGTGGAGTACTGAGTAGATTGAAATCATCATACAGCCGTGTCTACAGTACAAGGCATTCTGCTATGCCATCGACAGCTGATGGAACTTCTGCCAGAAAGATAAATAAGGAATCTGTAAGTAGCTTGATCTTTCTTTCATCTATGAAGGATGATTGTTTATGTTCATTCACTGAAATAAATATGTCTGTTTTGACCACCAAGGTATCTGGATTGACTTGGGTTCAGGATTGCGATAGGATCTTCATAGACTTATTTTTTTTTTCCCTCTCCAAATATTGCAATTTTGGACTGTTTTCTATAGGTGTAATATGGAATATAATGAATAGTTAAATTTGAAACTCCAGGAGGTTGGTTCCCTCAGGTTGAGCAGTCGTCAAATCACTCTATTACTGTCAACTCTTTGGGCACAGGCGATCTCCCCAGCAAACATGCCTGAAAACTATGAAGCCATTGCTCATACATACAGTCTGGTCCTGCTATTTTCTAGAGCAAAGGTAGCAGTTAATCCTACGTTTCACTGTTTTGTTCATTTCTGTAATGTTCTCCATGCGAACTATGTTAATGGCATCTCTAAATATTGCCTGTTGTATCTTCATTTTGATGTTAAAGAAATATGTAGTAACAGGTTTTTAAATATGCTTTTACTTTAAAGACTGGTTAATTGAGGTCTTCTTGTTAATGGGAATAAAAATCCAATATCTTGTTGTTTATCTATACCTATGAGGGGAATGACCTCTTCTAGTATGAGTTTAAATTTACTATAGCAGCCCTATGTTCTTTTTTTCCCTTGAACTTTTAAAAAATTTTCTATCTTAGCTCCCTGGTTATTGAAACTACTGAAGGGAAATAACGTTTACACTCTCCACTTTCTACTCTTTCTATTTCAACCCCTTCACTTTAATCCCTTCCCCACATAATAAGCAAAGACAGCTTGAAGGAAGTTGATATGAAAAATTCATCCAAAAAAAGGGTTGATATGAAATAGTCAAAGGCTTAATTTTTTCTTTGAATTTCTCAGTAGTGCTATGCGTTCGCAAATATTTACATTTTTTTTTCCTTTAAATCTATGAAATTTGTTGCTAGCACTAGCACAGAAACTTTCAGATGGCCGAACTTGGTTGACTGCCATCTTCGACAAATCTTTGCTAGTTTGTTGATGTAATATTCTTGCCTTGCAGAATTCTAGTAATGAGGCTTTGGTTCGATGTTATCAGCTTGCCCTTTCCCTTCGTGATATATCTCTCAAAGAAGGAGGTTATTCCTGATCATCTTTAGCAGGCTTGGTCATTCCCCATTATACCACCTTAGCTTACTCATACAGGCTTAATGTTGCAGGACCACTACCCACATCACGCCGCCGGTCCCTTTTTACTTTGGCAACTTCAATGATCATCTTTTCTTCAACAGCACATGGCATCCTTCCTCTTGTTCATTGTGCCAAGGAATCACTAACTGAGGTAATTGTTATGCTATGACATGTGGAATTTTCTTATGCATCCTGATACCACGGTACTTATGGTACAAAAATATTATGAGCAAGAAAAATCACCATCTATTTTTTTTAAACTAGAGGTTCAATATCTTCCTGCATGGCTAAGTATAATAACAATAAAAGTAGCTAATTATGTTAACGTCTCTGGACCAGGCTGATCCGTTTCTGCAATTAGTTGAAGACCAGAAGTTACGAGTTGTTAGCACTGCTGCTGAACACCCAAAAAATGCATATGGTTCTGAGGATGATGATGCTTCTGCATTGACAGCTCTATCCCAAATACAGTTCTCTGAGGATCAGACAAGGAAATCCTTTGCTTCTGAAATTTTGAAGAGTTTTCCCAACTTCCCAGAGGTAAAATATCTTTTGCAGATTACCATAGTAGCTTGAACTGCCTTCTAATGGCTATATAACAATTTACAAAGTTGATCAACCTGTACTGACTAGTGGCGTTATTCTGCAGTCTGACCTTTCCAGCATGAAGGAGCAGCTATTGAGTGAATTTTTACCTGATGAAGTCTGTCCTCTGGGTTCTCAGTCATTTATGGAGGCTCCATGCAAAATATATGAGCTTCAATCAAAAAGCATTAAATCTGAGGCATTTCTCGTGTCTTTCTCTTGTTATTCTTGACCATTGTTCTAGCTCTGGAACTGACAAATGTTATCCTTATTCTCAGGCTCCTTCAATATTGTCCCCTGAAGATGATCCTTTTGCATTGTCATTTGAAAGTCAAGCAGAACAGAATGTGGGGGTGGCATTGTGTTCTCCCAACCTCTTGAGCATAGATCAACTACTAGAATCGGTATGTCAAAGATATTCCAGTCCAAAACAAAACTGGGCAATTTGTTGGTTCAATCCAAATGAATATTAATCTTGATTTGTTGATTTTAAATTAATACAGGTGTTGGAGACAGCACATCAAGTTGGGAGAGTCTCTGTTTCTACTGCTCCTGATGTGCCTTACAAGGAAGTTGCAAGTCACTGTGAGGCACTTTTGATGGGAAAGCAACAGAAGATGTCGAACTTGATGAGCATCCACTACAAATGTGAAGATGGGAGAAACAGTTCTATACAAAATAATACTGACCAGAAGAAGACAGAATCTGAAATTCTTCTCAGCGTTGAATTTCCCAGGGTACTTCCTCTACTTTGCCTTGCACTTCCTTATAGCTATGCAAATCACTGGATCCTAGTACTTGGGATCAACTTTTCTGTTAATGAGGAAAAATGTTATCATAGATGAGATTGTTATCATGCTCGTGATAATCAAACCTCCTCAAATATGCAGGCTGGTAATCCATTTGTGGATGAGAACTACTCTGACCCATACAAGCAAACTGCTGGCGGCATGCCATTTCTATGTGCAACTGAATACCAGCATAATCCCAGCTTCTTCATGCTACCTGCATCCAGTCCATATGATAACTTCTTAAAAGCGGCAGGCTGTTGATCCTTGAAGTTCACCAATATGGTTATTTTTTATCTGGGCCAGACAAGCATGTGTGTCTGCAAATCAAATGACCATTGGATAAGCTTAGAACCTCTTGGCTCTATGTCTGCTCTGCTTCTTGACACAAAGAAGCCCCTTATTGTTGGTTGCTAATCTGATTCTTTGATTTATTCATTCTTTAGCCGGTGCCTTGAACAAGCACAGAGAATGCAGTTGCACAGAAGATGCTGTTCCATTTTTTAACCCTCTTCCCAGCATTCAGGTCCATGCATTCTGTGAAGGTTCCATTTCTGCAATGATAATATTGAATGTACCAAACTGATTTACTTTTTTTTTTTTTTTTTTTTTTTTTTGGGAGGGGTTTATCCAGTTCTTGATGAGTGTGTGATTCTGCTTTCGAGGTGCACAGTAGGAGATGAGATTCGGGAAATCCATTTGGAAGCATTTTTTTTTTTTTTTAATCTATCTTTATCGATTGCTCATCGTTAATAGATTACGGATGTATAGAAATAATCAGTTATACTGTATGTATATCTCTTGTATTAAATACATCGTTCAGAATTTATCAAGAACTCTGCTTCATGAACTGCTGTTGCTTTGAAGAGTCCCTTCAAAGAATACCTAGTGAGGAAGATGTGCGATTCCATGTCTATGATGAAAACACGATATCTCCTTCTGCTATTTACTGGATGTACTGGGTAAGGTATGACAGTTGATTGATAAGAGGGCGATATAATGGGAGTCATTCAGTTTTCCTTTTATATTCTTACTTGATTAGTATGGTATCTGGACCGTGTTTGGTGCAAAAAAAGGGTTGGGATTTGTAAAGTTCTTGAAATTCAATTTGTGCTGTAAATGTGCACTCAGTTTTTAATAGTTAAATACAAATGGTCTGTTCATATATTTGTGTAAGTTAAGTCAGTTTGTGCATGCTTTGTCTAACCGATGCAATACAACATTGAGGAATGTGTAATTTTGCTGTTAAGAGAGTAGTGAAAGCTTGTGAGTTTAGTTGTTATGTCCCTTGTCTTCAAGCCTGTTTGTTTCGGTTCAAGACCCCTCCTTTTGGATCATTTTAAAATAAGAGTTCAATTAATAAGATATAAAATATATGAAAGCATAGTAATAAAAACATAGTCCTTTTTACTCTATTTTTACAGTTTTGCACGATAAACAATTAAAACTTTCTTTTTCTAATAAGTCAACTTTTTCTCCTAGGCAGTCTATCATGATGAAGCCCAAATTTCGTTTTCCAACCATCTTTATACGATCACAATATATAAAAGGGTAAATTACAAATACTTTATTTATGTTTTGGTATATTTGTAAAGAATAAACTTGTATTATTTTTTGCGATAAATAACAGACTCGAATTACTCTTTGTGCTGTTCTGTTAGTATAGTCACGCGTAATTTAAGTATTTACTAAAAAAGCCTTAAAATTTCACTTTTCACCCTCAATATCATTGTTCTCTCTCTAAAGTTGAAGAGTATCTTTTCTAGAACCCTAATGAAAATTCACTTAACCAAAAGCCTAATTAGTCCCTCTCATTCTTTACTACTCCGACACTTTATAATGATACTTTAATCCCTAATCGACGCTCTTTACTTTAGAAACGGAGCCATAACAAGAAATCAATAGTCGAAACCTTAACCCTATATCACCCTTGCCCATTACAAGTTTAAGAAGAAGTTGCCGAAACAACACTAAGCTCGTAAGTGTCTATCTCTTCCTCTCTCTCCATATAAGAAACATGATGGTTTTCCTCCAATATTCTATTTCAAGTGCAAAATTTGAAGAATTTTCATATCTCGATCTTTGAATTTTTTCACATTGACATTCTCAAATTCTTGTTCCTTCATTTATTGTATTACTTCTATGTTGTTAGAAGTATTAAAGTGTAATGTCATGCAAAAGTAACTTCATTTCTAGATCACAATGGATTCACTAACTTAAATAGGTGATGTTTGTTGTCACTTTACATATTTTGTTTTTGTTTTCTAATGAAATCCCTTTTAAATTCTATCTAATAGATGCTCATGTATCCATAGCCAATTTTTATTTTATGATTTATACAAAGTTAATCATGAGGAGGTTACTTGGTAAAATATATTAGTTTAGTTGAATTGATGAATCTCTGGAAAACTTATTTCACCTTATGCCTTAGATTTTTACTCAGGTCAATGCGTGGAGCATTGTGAAAATTCTTGTCAGGAAGAGCTTACTAAGAGATTTAAATGTTGAATTATTTTTTTTTCTGGTCGAATATTTAGTGAATTTTCTGTAAAGGTATTGATCACAAAAACACAGATGAATGTATGGGGATCCCAATGCTGATGCAGAAAATTCATATCTTATTATGAGTAGCCAAGTAATTATCGTGAGTGATGTGGACTTGTGAGTTAATCTTTCTTTGCCAAATACCAATTCATATGATGCTGCGCAACTATTGGCGGCAAAATGATATAATTACAATCGAAAACGCATTTTTAAAATATATGTTTAATTATAATAAAATACATCGGAGGAATCTTTTAAAATATGTTTTCAATTATAAAAAAATATATTGAAAGGGTTTTTTAATACAAAAATAACGTAAACTAAATATTTATTTTCAAAAAGTATCTTCAAGATTACGTAGCCGTAAAATTTTTTTCAAGAACCCCTTTTCTCGAGTAACACATCTTCCCCGATTTCTGTTCGTAATTCTGATTTAGTGATAAATAAAAAAACTAAGAGATTTAAAGTGCATAAATAAATAAAAAATAAATCTATATATATTATTAAATAAAAAATTATAGATTATAATAAATTTTGAAGATATAAATTTAATTTAATTTAATCTATATATATATCCATCGTCAGTTAGTCTTCTATATATATATATATATGTATATATTAGTAACAACAAAATAGCACAATATAGTGGTAAGAGAATAAGGATGTATTTAGCCCTCATTTTTTATTTTTTCAGACAACAGGGCCGCCACATAAACGAAAATCGTCTTTTTAGTATTTTCTGGAAACTGCAGAGGCCGACCATCGTATTCTGAAATCCACAGTTTTCGTTTTACTGCCATTTTTGCTCACCGTTGAAAAAACAGCACATCTTACTGCCATTTTTGCTCACTATTCGCATTTTCTCAGGTTTCCTCCAGTGAAAACGTCGACTTTTCTTCAATCAATCAATCTGCAACTCCGAGGACCACCTTCGGTTAGTTTCTTTCTTCTCTTTTCAGTTTTCTCCACTCTGCGGAATTGGGTTTGTCTCTATGCATCGCAATTCTGAGCAAAATGGAAACTTTCATCTCCCGATGTGTGTTTGCCTTTTATTTTCTTTTTATTCTATTTTTTTTTTTCTTTTTCATTTCCATTACAAGTTGCAGAAAATTGATGAGTCTGTGTGATGCCTATTCTCATAGATAAACGTAATTAGTATTAATATGTGATCAATAAGGCGCAAAACAAGCACATCAACAATCAAATATATACATTTAATTATTTTTTTTAGGCTGATTCCATACTTCATCTGAGGGTTTTCTTGACATAATTAATATCAATACGGATCCAATCAGGCAATAAATTGGCTTCAAAATCTATTGCTTTTGTATGTCAACATGAAAGCCCAATTTGCTGTTATTTTGGATGAAAATTTTCGTTCTTAAAATTTTTTAAAGGCTTCTTGTTAAGAAGAGTCGCGGCTTTAGCAATCTGAGCTCAATGCTTTGCAACACTGTGTTCATGCATCCATAAGACGACTTGCAGAGCAAATAATATGAAAGGAGATTGCTATTGAAGAAAATGTAGCTATCTGTCTTCCAGAATGAGAAACTGACATATTTGTATCCGTGTGCTTGTGTATAACTGATTCTAACTACTAACCGCACGTTAAAATAAATAGAAAGACTAATAGACAGAGTTAGCTCAATAGCTAATACATAATACATCAACAATCGGCCATACGAGCAGAAGATGGTTGTTCAGTCCATATGTTTGCGTAAATCGGTCTGTCATTAATCTTGCTTTTTATCTTTTTGCACCACCATCTACTGTACATTTGATATTGAAGACCCACTTGCACCTAGATGTCTTTTTGTTCTTAGGAACTTCAATGACCTCCCATGTTTCATTTTTCTTTGAGGCATCCATCTTCTCCTTGATTGCCTATCTCTAATCTAGGACACCAAGTGGTTCCTTAGTAGTTGTAGGCATATACATGTTAGAGGTCCTTGAAAACAAATGCCTTGTAGTTATTTGCCAAAATTTTATAGGAATGTAAATAGGCAATGAGATGCTTAGTACTGGAGGAAACTCCTTTTCTAAAAGCAATAGGGATATATGAGTTTTAGATTCAAAGGGAGACTGGTTGAGAGGGAGATAAGGTATTATAAGAGCTAAAACTAGAATTAAATGGAAAGCTCAACTTACCTTTAGCTCTAGCTTGAGGGAATTTAGGTTGATGTAGTGGAAGAATTTCTTGGTTCTCTTTGTCACTTCGATAATTAACCTGTGATAGACTCTCACTTTAGATTGATAAAGCTTTACTTCTTCTCTAAGCTTAGAGCTATCTATTTTTAGATAATCATTCACAACTTGCTCCTCAAGAGACTTTTCTTCAAGAATTTTATTAATTGACTTAGGTAGTGTCATCTAGAGTTGCTTTCTAATTTGGCTTGAGTTGTGGCCCTAGGGTAGTAAGCTTGATTGTCAATAGAGTTATGTCCATATACACACAAGTTTTTATATTCTTGGAACTTGTCTGGTAGTAAATATGAAGACCAAACATAATTTCTAAGTACAAACTTTTTAGATAAGATGATTGCCTATCTAACTTTATTGTGTTATTGAATTAGGAGGTCCATAAGGTTAGGCTCTTGCATCATTATTTTACCCTTATCTAATTAAATTTTTTACTTGACGTGTCTTAGTTAAACTCCTACCCCACAAGTGAGAGGGGTGTTAAGTAACTCATATAAAAGCCGATCTAGGTTTATAAGCTTAAATTTTTAGATAAAATAGCTATAGTACTAACCTTATTAGAATCATAAAACTTGTAAATTCTTTGATTTGTTGTATGCCCAATAAATATACACTTTAGCATTATGGTCAAAGCTTAATCTTAATTGGGCTAGGATTATGGATGAATAGAGAGCAACCAAACTCTTGGTGGGAGATCATAGTAGATCTTACAATATGGAAAAATCTCTTGAGTTGTTCTAGGGGAGTCGTGTAGTTTAAGACTCAAGTGGTTAATCAATTATAAGTAACAAGCTGTTAAGCCTCCATCTCAAAGTGGAAACTAAGCTATATTTCTTACAATACAATCATCATAGCCCTTGTTGAGGTGCATCTTGAGCAAGTAGATTGGTGTTGTATATTCTTCTTAGCTAAAAGTTCACTTAAGGTTAGTAAACATTTCACAAGCATGAATTCACAAGTAAGAAGTGGCAGTCTTATTCTAATTTTATATATTTATATCAATATGGACTTTCAAAATCAACAGTTAGTTGTTGGTATGGGGTTAGTTCTTCTAGGAAAGCCTGGACCTACTACAAATTATATTCTGGGAACTGTTTGGTGCAGTCTTTTCTATGATGCAAGTGCTTTGATCAATTACGCTAACTTTGGCAAGATCATGCTATTATCACTCCCTTTTTCTAGGTCGTGAAGAGTCATTGCATTGTTTTATGAAGTCAGCTTGATGGTATTCGAAAAAGTGATGGGCAACGTCGTTTCAATCTTGATTGTTAGTTTTGGAGTCATTCATGTATTTTAGTAGTTTATCTCATTAGATGTTTTACATCCTTCTTGCAGTGTGAATATGTCTGCTAAGTACATAATCTCAGCTGTCCTCGGATCCTTTGGAATTGCATTTATAGCTGACCACTATGTTGCTGATAAGAAGATGTTTGGAGGCAAGCTGTGTGGTCTTCTTCTTGAAGCAAATTCTTGACTAAAAACTTCCTTACTGCTTTTCAGTGCTATACCTTTTGCTATTGTACGTGCAGGAACCACCCCACAGACTGTAGCAAGCAAAGAATGGTGGGATGAAACTGATAAGAAGTTTCAAGCATGGCCTCGAACTGCTGGTCCACCAGTTGTCATGAATCCAATCAGTCGCCAGAATTTCATTGTCAAGTCTAGCCCTGAATCTTGAATGTTAAGGTTCCTTTTGTGCCAGACCTGGCTATTGGTCAAATGGCCGAGTATGGTTTATGTAAAAATAGCCATGAATGGGTTAGACAATGGCAAAAAGCGTGTACCTTGTCTATTAGTGATTTATTCGTGGGTGCTGAAGCTTCGTAACAATGTGACATCGATAAATTGAAAGGGAAACGGTGTGTTTATTTTGAGAAATTAACGTTTGGACTTGAAAGTCATTGAAGAGTCGGATGAAATGTCTGTGGTTGTAACCGGCCAAAAAGTAAAGATTGAGGACCTGCGCCGTGACCAACAGGATTTCTTTGTGAACAAATGTTGGTTCTCTTCCCATAGCCGAGTTTGTCTCCTCTGTAAGGAAGAGGATTCTACATTCCTAGGAGAACTGAAAAGAACATGAAATCTTGGGTACACGTTAAAACCTGAAAACGATCGGTCAAATTTGCTGGCCAACGTGGCACATCCGTTCCGGAAAATTCTACAGGTGAATGTCGGTGTCTTAAATATTAACCCCCACAGGTAAATGCAAACTTAAAAGCTCGACAAACCAATTCATCATTTATTCACACGCTCAAGTATTTCCGTATCCTCTCTATCATCCTTGATTTTAATTCGACTCGTAACACCGTGGTGCATGTAGGAATTTGAAGGGAAGTTAAAAGTCTATTTTTTTTCTGGTGAAATCCTGATTACAGTTTTAGTTTTACGGCTTTTTGTTGCCATCCTATTATATGAAATTTTGTGCACGTGTGTGAATTTCTTTCGTTTGGGAGAAACTATGGATGTTCCTGTTCCGGTTCTATTTGAACCTATATTTGATCGAATCGCTGTAAACGTAGTTTCAATCCACTTTAAAATGCATAATTGTTCTAATCACGTCCACTATATCCAAAACACATCAATTGTGAATGGGAGAGGATTGTAATAATTTCATTAAGAGTAATGAATATGAAATTCCAACTTACATAATTTAGTGCAAGATTTCAAAGTAAAAAAAGTTTAACAAGTGGACTATAATTAGCCTATATGTATACTACAAATAAAAGAAATATATTAGAGTTCTTGCAAAGCAAATTCAGCTCCCTACTGAAATTTAGCTTGTAATTTTTCCTATTTGATCATTCACATTACATAATAAGCAAGTAAGAATATATTTAAAAAAAAAAAAAAAAAAACTGAAAACTT
This sequence comes from Lumnitzera racemosa, assembly GCA_024138005.1. Lineage (NCBI taxonomy): Eukaryota > Viridiplantae > Streptophyta > Magnoliopsida > Myrtales > Combretaceae > Lumnitzera > Lumnitzera racemosa. Next base: position 116,583,589 of record JAMXBC010000002.1, read on the forward strand.
GCTCGATTGCTCTGGATGCTAACCCACAACTTATAATTCTGATAGTCTATCGTGAAACTCAAGATTGGAAGGCTTTAGTATATTAAAATACCGAGTCCATAAATAAAACAAGAAAGCTCAAAAAAATCGATGAATGATAATCTTATATCTTATCCAACTTCTAAACTCTTTATTCAACTTCATGTGGCATCAACCATGCTCTATACTCCATTTCGTATATGCAAACATTTAGAAAACCCAGAAAAAAGAGGAAAAATAAACAATTTAATATATATTGTAGGAATACTCTTAAGTATCTTTGTCAAAGACATGCAACTAAAATTAATCGATTTTGAACGGTTGACTAGTAGCTGTAATTAATTTATTTTGACTAGTTAATCGGCTATAATTTATAGTTGACTCCCAGAATTTAATTTCACTTTTCAAATTTTATTTGTTTCTTTGATTAGTGATTGTAAACAATCCTATAGAAGGTTGTATACATGTATGAGTTTAAATGAGACAATAAGATATCCTTTTCTTCTTCCCATTTATCCACAAATTTATTATAATACCATCCAAATATGTATTTGCATGTAAGATCATATCAAAACTAATAAAAAATATAATCCTACCATCATGACCCAAACCATCATTCATCAAGACAAACTAATGTTTGTTTCTTACCAATAGATGATAACTCTACTAAGTGGACAGATAGAAGAAATAAAGGTCATCATTCAAATATATTATAAAAGGTAAATAAATCGTATGTCAAATAAATATTTGAAACATGAGATGACATTCCTTTCATTATTACAGCTTTTCAATTCTTCAACGTTTTTCCTCCATCGTTAATAAGGGATCCATTCTTTAAAGCAAGCTTGTAAATAAATAAGGGCTTCACCATTCTTGACGTCCAAGAACCATGAACTGGACAAAGTATTTGACCTCCAGCACCAAAGCGCTCTCTGATGCCATGTTGGTACAAGCAAAGACATCTTTTGCCATGAGAGTTAAAAGAGGGAATGTCTATTGGAGTTCACTTTCCACCTGCCTAATATGTCATAATTCTTAGGAGCCTTTTTCTTCAAGTACTTCTCCAATTTGCTTTTCGTTTTATATTTGTTTCCCCTTCCTCATCATTATTCATTGAGACAAATTCATCGGTCTCCTCATCACAAACAAGCTTATTCTGATGTTGGCTTAAACCATAAAAACCATAGAAACTTGGACTTGCAGGATGTATCTGAATATTTAATTTTGAGTAGTCTAGTGTCCAAACATTCAAATCTTGAATCTCAATGCTCGATAATTGAATATCTATTCGTTTGAGTGTTTGTATTTAATAGAAGTTATACATATGATGATGTGGTTAATAGAAAGTATATTTTTAAAGAGAGAAGTTAAAAAATAGTCTATTTGGCACATAACTAGCGCTTTTTTTACACACGTATAAGAAATATTAATTATTAATTTTCCCTCCATTCTCACTCCCTCGTTATTATGTTCATTCACAAAAAGATCACTTCTAGTTTCTCTCATAACTCACATTAATTTCCACATTCAATCTTCCTCATGCCCAAAAACCACTGGGTAACAAGATTAACGAGAAAGAATTCAATGGTATTAACATGTCACATAAATCGATGAACAGCGTATAAATATCAATAAAATTTTAATATATAATTATATAGTTGATGTTTTTTCAAAAACATATATATATATATTTTATTTTTAAATATTTAAATATCATTGATACTTACAAATTCATTTAATATATTAGTATTATTGATTTTTTTTTGAAGATTAACCTATAATAACTTTGTCTCACTCTCCTCATTTGCTACCCATCATTAACGCCATACCTCCCTCGCTTTACATTGGAGAATGAACAATAAGGACCACTTATCAAGCATACTAGAGCGCTACGGGTAAGTCAAGATATATATATATATATATATATATATATATATATATATATATTTGGTACCCTGTTAATTACAGTAATGGGACTATCATTGTTAGTGGGGCGCTACTAGGTTTTTAGGTGAAAATTGCGACCCGTACACTTACGAATGTCGATGTAAAAGGAGAAAAATAAAAGAAGTTTGCAAAGGCTGTTGATTTTTGTTTTCATATAAAAATTTAGAGGACATAATTTGAATCTGGAAATGTACTTAAATCAGAGATTTTTAGTTTAAGGGGGAAAAAAAAAGATATTTAGCAATAATTGAAAATAAAGTTTTTATATTTCGTTAAGATTTTTCTACATTCTAAACAAAATTGTCTGTACATAATTCGTTTAAATATGTTGTTTTTTTTTTATTTTTTTTATTTTTTTAATAGGATTGTAGTCCCCGTACAACTAACATGTAAAAGGAATGACATGTCCATTACTGTACACACGAAGGTAAATCTGTCAAAGGCCCTCCAAATGTTTATTATATTTTTTGTAAATGTGATGTTATATGGGTCATGATTCTTGAGTTTTCGTGGGAGCTTTTAAGTGCCAAGTTGCTGACAAAAGTTAGGTGTGCTGATATTGAGGTATTAAGATATCACATCCCTAATACAACACTAGTTGATGGTCTACGAATTCCACATGATGATATAAATGCTATGAAAATGTTGAATATGTTATGGAGTCATGGAACCATCGAATTTTATGTACAATATGTGTTTCATGTTGATTCATTAACTAGAGTTGGAGAATCGTCAAAAGGTATTTAGCTAGAAGTGGCTAACAATGAATGTGATGATGATTAGTATGTAGATTTAGATGTTGGGAGTCGTAAAGTTCAGAAGTGGTTGTGACTTCAAGTGAGGAGGAATTGGATGCAAAGCTGCTTGAAGCTAGAAGAAGCGTGAAGGAGTTTAAGATAGAGTGTAGATAAAGAAGGTGCCATTCAGTGGTGTTCCAAATGAAGGTGGGTAAAAAGGATGATCTTAATACTAATTGTGAGGAAGATCAACTAGTTGATGAGTTCATGCCTAATAGAGAAGAGAAGGGTGAGATAAGAGTATAGAAGGAGGAAGCATGATTTCAAGGTGTTTAACCCAAATCTAAGAGAGGTGCATTTCATGCTTGGCATGGCTTTTGGGAGTGCTCTAGAGTTTAAACATGCAGTAAAGAGGCATACAATGGCCAAGCAAAAAGATAATGTATGTGGTTAAACTCATGCAAGAAAGTGAGAGGAGAGTGTAACGCATGAAGGAAGGTTGCCTATGGCTTATGTACACATCCTTTGATAAACTAACTCAAGCATTTCGACTAATGACATACAAAAGGTGACATACGTGTAGAGTTACCTTTGTGAATAAGCGTATGAGGAGTGATCCGTTGGCTAAAATATTCTTGGCCTCAATGAGGTCAACGCCTTATATTAAGTTAGTAGATTTAAAGACTTTGATTAGAGAGCATTTGGGCATCAATATAACACTCCATCAATGTCATAGAGTGAAGGAGAAAGCACATGAAATTCTCATGGGTTCTTATAAGAAGAAGTGTGCCATGTTGTAGGATTACTTTAGGGAGTTACAGGATAGGAACTCTAGTTCCACTATTTTGATGTAGGTATAAAGGGATGTGAACAGTGGAAAACCTAATTTCAACTGACTTTACATAGGGCTCAAAGGGTTAAGAGAAGGGTTTTTAAGTGGATGTAGGCCGTTGACTGGGCTTAATAGATGCTTTCTAAAAGGATTTTGCAAAAGTAGAGTTTTTAGGTGTAATAGGGAGAGATGCTAACAATTAGATGTACTTATAGACGACCTTAGCATAGATGACAAGGGTTGATGGGAGTGGAATTTTATCATTGACCAGCAATAGGTATAAAATTAATGCATCAAAACCTATTCTTATGGTTCTTAAATTGATATTATATGTAAACTCATGAAATTTGTTATGTTTTGTAAGGGTTATTACCAGCTATACAAGAACTTCTCCTTAGTGCAAAGTATAGGATGTACGTGAGACACATCTATGCCAACTAGGGTAAGAGGCAATAGGGTCTTTCTTATAAGAAGCTCTTTTAGAGCATGGCTATGGCATCAATAGTTGTTGACTTTAAGGCTATATCTAATCGGCTGGTTGGGGTTAACAAGGAAATATAGGGTGATTTAATGAAGATGGATTTGAAACTTTGGTGTAGGGCTTTCTTTAGGATAGATGTATGTTATGATATTGTGGATAGTAATCTTTGTGAAGCATTTAATGGAAAGGTCTTGGAAGGTCGATGTAAATCCATTATAACTATTTTAAAAGACATTTGGCTTTATGCTAATGGTTGAATCCAGAAGCAATGGGAGGAGTTTGCAAAGTAGAATGGGAAGATGCGTCTAAGAATTGCATGTAAGCTTGAAAAAAAAGAAGAAAAGGTGTGATAGTGTTAGATTCATTTTGGAGGTCAACCAAAGCATAAGATTCAGCACAAAGGACAAATGTATGTTGTTAATGTTGACAAGTAGTTGGCATCCCATTTTGCCATGGTATATGTGCAATTGTGAATCTAGGCTATGATTTAAAAGACTATATTACTAAGTGGTACATTAAAGAAACCTTTAGGAATATTTTCACCCATAATATTACGGATGTAAAGGGTGAGAGGTTCATAGGCGCACTGCTATTAAAGGTCTTGAGTCTTTGCTAAAGCATTTGAAGAAAGGTAAGTTCTTAAAGGAAAGGTGAAGAGAAGAATTAGAGAAATCAACCACAAAAGGGATGAAAGGGAAAGGAACAACTACGAAAAGAATGACTAGGAAAGGAAGGATAATGACTTGTACAATGTGCAAAAAAGCTAAACACAACAGTAGGGTGTATTGCTTGACTTAGAACTCCTTCCTATGACATTTAAGCAGTTAGAATTCCTTATGAAGGACTATTTAAAAGTAGTTACAACTTTCATTTTATGTGCAACAATTTTTTATTGTCCTTTTGCAATGTTTAAAGCATGTAGAAGACTATAGACAAGTTGAGCATGCGGAACAAAGAGGCAACCCAAATGTTGCTTCTCATAACTAACAAAAACAAATAGAGGTATGTTGGATTTAGCAACAAATAGATGTATTCTTTAATTCATTTTGTTTAACTTATTTTTTTTTCCTTCCTTGTTTAATTCCTCCATATTAGAGGAATAGATTATATATTCTCTCAAGCTGGAGTAGAAGAAGAGGATAAACATATATGCAACTATCTAAGTATACTTTGAGAGCACATCATTGCCAATGGAGGAGGAGCATGATCACATCCAGCGTCAATACTTGACATGGAATCAACAAGAAGCTACATGAGATGAATAATGAGGACATTATCCTGAATGATGTACCAGAAGATGCCAATTGTGATGAAGATAGTTCAATGATGGATGCAACTAAAGAGCTTGGTGATGATGAAGAGATTGCAAATGACATGAACGATGATGATAGCCCCAATAAGTCAAAGACATGGTCACTTAAATCCTAAGTGGTTTCTTATATAAAAAGGAGGAGTTTTCGACTCATGATGACACCATAGAAGAACTATTTAGAGAAGGGCAAAGGACAGAGAAAGCAGTCTGATGGTATTGAAACAATTGACTAACATCTTCTAGTATGATGAAGTTTAACGTAGGTTTTTTGCCATGAAGTGTAATGGAGGTTTTTTTATCATAGCTATTTGTGGTAAGGTTATGGGGATGAATTATAATGAAGTTTTCTATGATGATTTTTTTTTTTTAAACATGCTGGTTGGTCTTGAAGTGTGCTGAAGTCTTTGTCCTTAACTTAGCATGTTGATTTTTTGATGAGATTATATTAAGGCTATTTAGTTTTCCATTTCCAGTAGGATGCAATGTACCTTATAATATGATGATCATGTAAAGATGTAAGTTGTGTAAGTTAATTTAGTCTTTCTACAACTATTATTGTTTTGGCTCTAGTTCATTTAGTCATTCTACAACTATCTTTTGATTTGGCTATAGCTACTTGAGAGATTTTTATAAGATATAGAAATGAGCTAATGGCTAATTTAGCTCCACTTAATCAAGTTAGAATTCTCTATATAATCTCATAATATGGCCTATATTTTGCATTCTTTTGTCATAGTATATCCTTTCATCCTTAGTCAACCATGCAATACTTTCTATGACTATTTCTGCACGATCATCATCCTACCTGCATTATCCTTAAAATACAGATCCAATAATTGTATTAACTAAGTACCTTTTTACTTTTTTTTTTCATTGTTTTAACAATCTAATATTCATTTAACTTGTCGGTTGTAGACACTTCATTTTTTGTTCCCTATAGTTTTAGTACTTTCAAGAATAAAGAAAATGAGTCCTAATCCATAAATATAAAAAAATGGAAAATAAAAAAAACTAAAATATTGAAAAAAATTAAAAAAATACAAAAAAGTTGAAAATTTGAAAAAAATAAAAAACTAGGAAATTAGGTCTTGACTAATTTTGTTTTTTTTTTTGTTTTTTTTGTTTTACAATCTTTGGGTCAATTAGAGATGGTTATTCCATTTTTAAGGTTGAATAAAATCAAAGTGTACATATGCGATTTAATGGTTTCAAGTTATATTTGAGAATATTAATTTTTTTTGAAAAGTCATTATTCAGACCATGGTTGGTATTTTTTGTTCATAAAAATAAAATTAATTTAAGATAATAATGGCTTCAAATGACACTTTGATGTAACTTAAATTGATTAATTTATGAAAAAAAAAGACGATTGTAGACACCTCATTTTCACTCTTTTATAATTTTATAAATTTTTAAAATAAGAAAAAATAGTCCTAATTTGGAAAAGTACAAAAAAGAGAAAAATTTAAAAAAAGTAGATTGTTTAAATATAATAGGAATCTTTAATTTAGCTTTAGTATTTTTTTAGGTCTTAAGAATAAAAATAACAAAGGGAATTTTGGGCTTGAGCTTAAATTTAAATTTAGCTTAAGCCAACTTTGTCTATATATGTAATTTTATTGCATATATGAATGAGGCATAGGCCAATAGCTTGATGAAAAAACAATACTTACATAATCAAGAGGTTAGGGGATCGATTCTAGGAAGGTGTAATGCATTTTTTATTTTTTGCTCCACATAGAAGCACCATGTGGCACACTCTCATTGGGTGCATGAGTCAATAGTTGACTTTATCTTGTCTACCATTTCAGCTTTTGCTTAGTTTGGTGGATCATGTTCGTGACCTTTTTTAATGTCTCTATCTACTATATTTTGTTAGTATAATGGTAGAATCATATAGATTACATGGAAAAGTCTTCATCTTAATGCATTTTCAATCCATATTCGTTCATTAAAAGTATGAAAATCTCAAAAGAAAATCGGAAAAAAATAAAAAAAAGGAGATTGTAGCATGTTGTGTAATCTGGTGTATCCGAGCATGGGAGGTAGTTTTTGAAGCTTCTTTGTTGATTCTTGAATAAGCACATCAACTATTAACTTCAAATCTTAGCTCGAATCAAGCTTTTCTCTAAAAATTTAAGATCACCCAAATCGGCTGATCTTGATCTGATTTCATCATTGAAGACTTTCTAAGCTTTCAACGAGCTCACTTTCCTATAAATTCGACCTCCCTAGGCTTTGATCGAGGTACTGAGCTAAAAAATTTAGCTCAAACTCTCTTTCTCTCTCTCTCTCTCTCTCTAATTCAACTCTCTTTCTCTCTTGTTGGTATATCGTGCCTGGTGGCCATTGGGCAAATCCATTAGCACACTCAAGTTCCTTGAGCTATAATCACCCAAACCTGACCACCTACAAGGCTAGCCTTACCCTAGGCTCCTTCATTCAAGATGCTACCACCAAACCCTAGAATGCTACCACCACTTTGTAAGCTCCTGTTGCTCTTACTACGAACCATCACTACCATTAGCTTCCTTACCTTGCAAAGCCGAGAACTTAACCACTCTACTAACTTTAGCTACCACTTTGGGCATACAAAGCACCACCATTACCGCTGTAAACCTTAAACCCCCACTAAACCACTACCTACGACCCACTAAATCCAATAAAATCCGCATGAAACCCTCTTCACCTCGCTTATTTAAATGTTTAGATTAATCGAAAACACCCTTATCTGTTGCTGCATCTCTTACTCTAAGACCAACTTGGATCCAAGCTTCAAATCAAACTTGAAGACCGTGTTCGACTCAACCCATATTACTGCTGTTGTTCTGGTTCGATCCTTTTCCTTTTCTAGTTTAGTAGTTTTAATTTGCATTGTATTTTTTTTTTTAATTTCTATTGTAAATAAAAACTTGTAAATGAAAAGAAAAAAAAAGAAAAGAAAAGCTAAAAAAAAGAAAAAACATTGGAAAACTTAGTTTTTATTTATTTATTTTCTTTCTTTGGTTAAAATATAAACATAAAATAAAAAATAAACAAGGAAAGAAATAATGAAAAAAGGTCTAATCACTTAGAAAACTTAATTTTAAAAATAAAAAAATTAATAAAACCCATTTCAAAGTTAAGGTTTTCTAGGATTTTCCAAAATAAGACATCTAAATTAGGACCATTTAGATTTTTTCCTAAATAAAGTTAATTAAATTAAAACGTAAACTCGATTGGTTTTTTATAATTAAAAAAAACCAATACACCTAAATTTTTCCAATAAACTATAGAAGTTTGATACTGATTAGCGGATACGTAAGCACTTCTTGAGCGACTTAAAAAAAAAAATTTTTGTGAAATTTTCTTCTTTTAGTTTCTTATTTTTTGGTCAATAGATACAATATCCTTTTTTACATGTGAATAGATATTATCGGAAGAGTATTTTGAAAAATCAATACTAAATTCAGAATAATTGAAGTGGAAGATGATTAAGGTTTAATAAGGTAGCCCTCAATACTTGAGTATTTGGTTTTCTTGAACTTTTTAGAAAAGTTTAAAAAAAAAATCGTAGGCTAATAGCTAAATTAGAATGAATTCGTTTAATTGATTCTAATTTGATCATTCTATCCTAATTTTACTAAGTGGTGATTCCATTTGTTTTCAAAAACAAGAAACCAGGTTATCTTTAATTTTAGTTGAAGATTTAAATCAAATAGGCTTAGGGTTTGATTTAAATCAAATTAAGGAAAACGAATAAACCGAAAATTTACAAGCTTGACAAAATTTTTTTGAATTAACCATGCAATTAGCGACTAGGGTTTATAAAACCGTTAAATTGTGTTCAAATTTGAAAATTAATCTTAACATATGTATGCAAAGGTTGCTTGAGGAAGGCATTGCATTTTTAATTTAACCTGACTTGATCATAAATTAAGAAGGATGGAAATTTGAGGCTTTGTATAGATTATCGAAAGTTGAATAAGGTTACAATTAAGAATAAGTATTCTCTTCCAAGGATCGATTATATGTTTGATTAGTTAAAAGGAGCTACTGTATTTTCAAAGATAGATTTGCAATCGGGGTATCTTCAACTAAAGATTAAGGAAGAGGATAAACTTAAGACAGCTTTTAGAATGAGGTATGGATACTACGAGTTCTTAGTAATGCCATTCGATTTGATGAATGCCCTAGCTGCTTTCATGAGCATGATGAATCGTGTATTTAGGAAGTATCTAGATGAGTTTTTTGTGGTGTTCACAAATGACATTTTTATTTACTCAAGAGATAGAAAGGAATGTGAGAAGCATTTGAGAAAAGTACTTCAAACTTTAAAAGAAAACTAATTATTTGCTATGTTAAAGAAGTGTGAATTTTGGTTGGAGCAAGTTAGAATACTTGGAAGTATTGTATCAAGTGCTGGAATAGCCGTAGATCTTACAAAAGTAAAGGTAGTGACGAATTTGGCAAGGCCAACAACTGTAACTAAGGTAAGAAGTTTCTTAGAATGGCAGGCTATTATCAAATATTTGTGTAGGATTTCTCTAAAATTGCTATGCTATTAACATAATTGACATGAAAAGGAATTCGATTTGAATGGATGATAAGTGTGAGAGAAGTTGCTAGGAACCTAAGAAGCGGTTGGCTATTATACCCATACTAACATTACTTAAAGGATCAAGGGAGTATTCAATTTATTATGATGTTTCGAGGAACGGTATAGGATGTGTATTAATGCAGAACGATAAGGTGATCCCTTATACATCAAGACAACTTAGACCACATGAGTAGAATTATCTAATGCATGACTTGGAATTGGCAACAGTAACATTTATCTTAATGATCTAGAGACATTACTTATATGGTGAGAAGTGCAAAGTGTATATAGATTATAAAAGTCTTAAGCACATTTTTATACTAAAAGAATTAAATCTACGATAAAGGAGATGCTTAGAATTGCTTAAGGATTATGATCTTTCAATTCACTATCACCTAGAAAAGGTGAATGTAGTTGTGGATGCCTTAAGTAGGAAAAAGTTCAATAATGCTGCAATGCTAATTACTGATAAGAGGGAATTAATTGAAGAAATGGAAAGAATGAGGGTGGAAATCTTAGTCCAAGGGAGTAGATCGATGTTGGCGAACTTATAAGTATAACTATACTCTTAGAACATATAAAGGAAGCTCAAAAAAAGGCTATGGAATTACAAAAGGTCAAAGATAATTTGAAAAGATACCCCGACTTCTGGATTGATTATAAGGGATTGATAAAATTCAAGGAAAGGATACGTGTTCCAAAGGTTACGGAAGTTAAGGAAGTGATTTTCGAAGAAGCTTATGATGGGAAGTATTCTTTGCATCCCAGAAATAATAAGATATATAAGGATTTGAAGTAGAAGTTCTAGTGGATAGGAACAAATGGAGATGTAGTGCGATATATATCAAAGTATGTGATTTGTCAAAAGGTTAAAGCAGAGCACCAGAAACCAAGTGGGTTATTACAACCTTTACTAATACTTGAATAGAAATGGGAGCATATAATGATGGATTTTATAAGTGGTTTACCTAGAATAAGGAAGCAACATGATGTCATATGGGTTTTAGTAGAAAGGCTTACCAAGTTTGTGCATTTTTTGGCTATCAAGCAAACTACAACCATACCTCAATTGGTTGAAAGGTATATTAAAGAAATAGTTTGTTTGCATGGGGTACCAATATCGATTATTTCTGATCGTAATTCTCCATTCATGTCATGATTTTGGTAGCCTTTACGAGTAGAATTGGGAACTAAATTAAGCTTTAGTATAGCATACCATCTATAGAGTGCAATATAATTAGAACGTACCATATAAACACTAGAAGATATGCTTAGGGCATGTGTGTTAGAGTTTGGTGGAAATTGGGACGATCATTTATCATTGGTGGAATTCGTTTATAACAATAGTTATCATAGTACTATTCAGATGGCACAATATGAAGCATTATACGGATGTAAATGTAGATCTCCGGTATATTGGGATGAAGTAGGTAATAAACAAATGATTGGACTGGCTATGCTGATCTTAAGGAGAAAGTATAGGTGATATGGGAACAAATGAGGATAGCTCTAAGTTGACAGAAACATTATACATATGTTAGAAAGAAGCCGTTGGAGTTTCAAGTAGGCGATTGGGTATTCTAAAAATATCTCTAATGAAGGGTGTTAGGCATTTTGGTATTAAAGGAAAGTTAAGTTCGTGATATGTAGGACCTTATCAGATTAAAAGAAGAATTGAGTAGGTGGCTTATGAGTTGGAATTGCAAGAAGAAATGGTAGCTATTCATAATATATTTCATGTTTCGACTTTAAGAAAGTTTGCAGGGGATTCCATAACTATATTGGATGTACCACCTATGGAGTTGAAGGACAATTTGACATATGTGAAACATCCAGTAAAGATTTTGAATATGAAAATATAGAGATTAAGGAATTGGGATATTGAGTATGTTAAAGTGTTATGGAGTCTACATATAGTAAATGAGGTAATGTGGGAGTCTGCATATCGCATGAGGGCTCAATACCTCAAATTATTTACTCAAGGTTAGTATATTTATTTCGATAAGTTATTTGTGGTAAGTTAAGATTCCAAGTATACAAACTAACTTATTATATAAGTCAGTTTTGAGAATGAAACTTTTTGTAAGGAGGGTTGAATGTAAGACCCTAGTGATTAAGTACCCTAGTATGTGAGACCTTAGTCTCTAAATTAACCAATTTGACTTAAGAAGTTTAGGGTGTTTAGAACAATTTAATGCTTTTTCACAATTTTGTTTGAATTGAGTAAATTTTAATAGAAGATCATAAAAGTTAGATGAAGGGTCCTAATGAGGTCGATTTCTTGAAAGAAAGTATATATAATATTTAATTTTAAAAAAGCTTATTTTTATTGGGTATATTTGTTAATTATCGAGAGCTTGACATTTAAGTTCAAAAACGTAATGAATTGTTAGAAATAAATTATTTAAGTTATAAAAAATAATATTTAAGGGTTAAATGACATATAATGTGATTATATAGTCATGTAGCATATATGTTATACACTTGATACATAAATATATTATTATATTTACCAAATAATTGTTAAAAATTGTAATTAATCGAGGAAAAATTGTAAAAAAATTCTAAAATTACTTGGACTTCATGGGAAAGGGCATAACATCTCTCAAATGAAGTTAGGACATCTATTAATATGCTGGCAAGAGCAAACAAAGGCTAATTGCTAATAAAATGTTAAAATAATTAACTAAGTGATGCAAGGATTACACAAATCCACACCCAACTGACATGAGATCTAAGAAGGGAGATTAAGGTTCATTTGGCAACATTTCAATAGAACCAACATACAAAAATCCTCTCTAGAAAATTACTACATAAATTTAGGAAAGAATTTGGAAAATTTAGAGTAAAAACAGGGGATTAAGGGTTGCTATAACTACACTTAACTTAACGTCACATGGCTTGGAACTTAAGCATTTGGGGACAAGAGAGGTCGGACTAACACACCATGGTGGGTAGAGCACTGTGTACCGATGAGTGCTCAATTTTTTTATCCAATTTTGATTTATTTTCTAAAAATAGTAAATCATCTCAAAAATTTATTTTCTAAAAATAGTAAATCATCTCAGAAAATTATGAAATTTGGTTTTCTTAGGTCATTTTACATTTATTTTCGTCTTGTAATTTTATTTTCAGGAAATTAAATTGATTTAGGGTACTTCCTTAAGAACGTTCTCTATTATTACAAATTTTAATTAAATTTTATAAAATATTGAATGATGTTGTTTTGAGCTGAAAAATTTTATCTAACACTTCTATAATATATACTAAATTGTGGTAACAAAATTTTTTGAAAAATATTATGTTTACTATTTATGGTTATTTATTTGGTATTTATTATCAATTTTCTTGATTATAGGGAATAAGGGGATTTTAATGTATTTTTTGTCTAAAATCAATTTATGTATAATATTTTGAATTTAAGGTTAAGTATAATTATTTCCTATTTTTAGTCATTTATTGAAGAAATAGAGCTTAAATACTTATTATGGAGTATATAATATGTGATTTTAGTATTTTTTCATACAATAATATGATCACTATAATTTTTTGAATATTGTATTTAATGGATTTTGTAAAGTACAAATACTAAGTAATAGATATTTTTTGATTATTTATACATATTTTGCTCCATATGTTGATTAAGGGTAAAATTAATAAATTAGCAATGTAACGTATAGGAGTTTAAGAAGTAATGAAGTCGAAGAAGGTTATTTAGAGTGTTGCTTATTATTTTAAATTGATCCCATAATTGTAACTTGAAAGAAAAGTGAGTGACTTGACAAAATTTTAGGACATTAGTTGAAGGTAGAGAATAGCTTAGAGGCTCTGAGAATGAATTTTACACCATAATGATACTCAGAGAATAAGTTAGAGGAAAAATCTATGAGTTAAATGTAAAACAAGGGATTCAAAAGCTTGGTCAGAGGTTGTTTTTCTTAAAAACTCTAAAGATAATAGAGTCAGAGGGTATCTTAGAGGATAGTTTAGTAAGGAGATTAAATTAGAGAAACTCAAAAGTTGTTTTAGAGGATAAAGTTGATATTATAAATGATCTTTATATAGCTCAGATGGTAACTTAAAGGATTTTCAATTAAAGAAAATTACTATAGAATTATGTAGAATCAAACTTAGAGGTTATAGCAGAACCAACTTACGACGAATTAACAACTAACAAGTGAGTATTTAATTAGTATATGCGTATATATACTCATGACTTGTAATTGATTGTAGAAGTACTTCCTCTTGCTAAGTCAAGTTATAGAGGAGGAAATTCCTGCTAATGAGCAAATTGGGATTATACAATTAGTAAGGTAAGTGGATTTGCGTGTATAGGACATAGACTTATATTTGATTAGTGGAGAATGAATGTTCTTGCGCATAATTGTGGTGTTTGTTTAAATGATGTTTGGAATTGTTGTATAAAGTACTTAATTTACGTTTGGTTAGTGGAGAGCGAACGTTCTTGTTCGTGATTGGGGCGATTATCTAAATGTTGCTTAGATCTGTTGTGTAAGTACTTAGTGATGCTGTACTTTGCGAGTATAATATTAGTAAAGTTTTATGTGATGAATTTTAGAATTGGTTGTAAGTAAAACTTATGAAGATTTATGATATAATGAGTATTCAAATTAGAAGCTAATGTAGAATCAAATTCAGAACCTAAAGCAGAGGCGGAACAAAAATGATAAACCTCGTCGACCTATATGCCCATAGTGGTAATTAGAAAAAGAAAAGGAAAACAATCGTATTAATATTTTAATGCACAACATTGTAATGTTTCTAAATTATGAAATTTAATGTGGTACTCTAAAGAACAAATTTTTGAATAAATAAGTAATAATTATTTTGCTAAATTGGCAATAATCGAAGAACTTGAAGATTTAGCAAAGAATTATTGATAAAGTCATAAAGGAATCGATTTATAGAATTCTATTAATATTAGAAATAATAGAATTACCCAACTATAAGTCAAAAGATTATAAAAAGAACGTTCAATGGACATACGACTAGAGTATGGCATGAAAAATAGCCAAAAATAAAAATAATTTAAGAAATTATACATAAATAAATAAACTTAAATGCCTAAATACGATGTCTAGTCAAATGTAAATATTGAAACTAAAAAATATTGAGTTCTTGATATTAAATAGTTAATCGAAGTCTAATAAATGCTAGTATTCTAGAATACAAAGTAACGATATAAAAATAATAAATCTAGTAAATTTGCTCGTTATGTAATCTATTTTAAAGCTTAATAACAAATTTTCAATTAAAAATGGTGTTAAATTGGTTTTAATACGTGTATAAATCCTATATAATTAAAAAAAAAAAGAAAAAGACAGAAGGATTATGTAGGATTTTGCGGATCACGAGTATAGCAGGTGGTAAATTTATAAAATATCACAACGATTCCATCCACCATCGTGCAATACCTCCATGCTCTCTCTCCCTATTTTGCACGCATGTATGTGTGAAACTTGGGCTTGTTTGGTTCTATCTTGGTCCTCAGTATTCCATACTCTCTCTCTCTCTCTCTCACACTCGTCATCACTCCCTCGCCCTTCCCATCATTTTCTTCTTTCTTTTCCAAGCTACCCTCTCGTCTCGTTGCCCCTCTCTTGTTAGGCCATGTGTGGAGCCTTGGTTTTGGAAAACTCAGCTGCAGCTCTCAACACATACTCTCTCCATCAAGTCGTGGTGTACAAGTGAAACTTTGCTCGTGGTTTGTCCTCCGCGCACCATACCTCCTTTCTCTCTCCCTCTTGGCTAGCCTTGAACAAGTAAGAGGAAACAACTTCCTCCTTGTTTTATTCCTTGCATCGTCGATAGCCCCTGCCCCTCCTTTATCTTCTCCCCTTTTCATTTTCTTTGTTTGATTCCTTCCTCTTGTTTTTCTAGTTGGAGTTGTCCCCTGTTTTGAGAAAGAAGAATAGAGCACTTTGGCAAATGTGAAGAAGCTCGGACAGAACATGGCGACGAGCTTGACAACCGCTAAAAAATTCAGCTTAGTAAGCTCCTAAACCCCATTGAAAACTCGTTCGCATGGAACTAATGTATTTCTTTATTCTTTCCTTGATTTTGTACCTGATTTGCGACAACAAAAACTTCCGACCTGGAACTCCGACGAACTTCGCTTAACTGAACTGCTGAGGTAAGCCGCTGTCCGTATTTATAACTTTATCATTCAGACCCTGGTATGATACGTGGAGTCGACAAACTTTAGTGTTTAGATGATTTCCATGTCAACTCTTGCACGGATCTTCCTTCAAGGGGCAATAGTCGAAGGTTAATCTCCCGTTATAAAGTAGACACAATTGGGAACAAGTTAATAAGCCTATGATAGAACTAAATATACATTCACATATACATATTACATATATATTAGTCTAGAGGAAGTGAATTGCTCTATTTAAAATTCTCTCTGGAACTTTGCATATAAAACATTTAATAAATGCATTTAAATTCAAATATTAATAGTTGGTAGAGGTTAAGTAAGTAAGGGGATCAAACTTCTATATCCCCATAGGCTTTGAAGTAGGAAAGGCGAATATTTCCTAATTGGTTGTGTGCCATGAATTCTATATCTTGTTTTAAGGTGATGATCAAAGTATAGATCAAATCGACTATAGAAGAATAGATGCTTCATCTTATGCAAAATTCGACTTAAAAATAATATAAAAATATGACTAATTTAACCATCTCAAGTGAAAGTGCGTTCCATTAGGTTGAAAATGAGTATGAAATTGTAAATTTTTATAACAATAGTAACAACAATAATAATACTGGAATGCAGATGATAGATAATAGTAATTTATGTTAGTACATCTATAAGAGAACTTTATATATTATATATATACACACACATATGTATGTATATATATATATATATACATATGTATGTATATATGTTTGTGTTAACTTTACTTGGTCTATTTCATGTGATAGTTTTAATATAATATATGCATTTATAGTAACATATCATAGAATGTGTCCAACCGTGGTTTTATGGATCCTTTTATATAATTTTTAAAGTTTCAACAAGCAATTTTACAATAACCATTTTTTATGTCCAATTCATATAACAATTGTATTAGAAAAATTCTTGAAAAGATTATAATCTAATATTAATACTATATTGGCAAAATATTACAATAGTATTGTATTGACTCTACATATTGAAGAATATATTTTATACCTACTTTAAGGTGAACTAAGCAACAAGAAACTTTATTGCTTTTTGAATTATACTTGTTTAAAATCGGTATTGTTTCTTATAACTAGCTGTTACATACTATAACTAAAGTAATTATGATTAAATAAAATGTTACGGTAAAGGAATATATATTTTAAGGAAATCAGGAACATAGAACTTGGGAATCTATTTCTCTTATTCTTGTTATTAGTAAAATATAGTTCCATAATAATAATAATAACTAAAAAATCGACGGAATTGGCTAATCAAATCAAGTCATCAAATTTTCATTTTGTATTGTACATATGAGCATCAAAATTTAGATATAAATAAGAAATTTCCACTTAGAAATAGTTAACAAAATGTAATTTTTATTTTCAAGATCCATAAGAAAAGAATTATGAATATAGGTGTATATATATGTATAATATATATATATATATATATATATATAGGGTTTAATGATCTTAGTAGATTGTAAGATGCTTATGAATTAATTAAGAAATCAGTATACCTACACATGAATATTGAAACTAGACACAATACTATCCTATTGTGGACTATGTTATGAAAAGAGTAACTTAGGACACTTATAATATCTTCAATTGTCTAGTAGTTAAATAAATGGTTGAATAAGAATTTGGAATCAATTGATAACAAATAAGAAATAATCAGCATTGAACAAACAATTCCATTTAAAGGTACGCTTGGACATCTTTATATCAACTTTTATCTAAAACTCTCGTTTAAGATGAGCAAGATGTAAATGGACTATGAAAATGGGTCATAACTGGGGACTGGATAAGTTAGAATAGACATTTAACTTATCCTAGCAGCATAGTTTTTTCAAAATACTCATTAAGTCTTATTATATCTTTATGTGATTTAGTTGTTAACTTAGAGATATTCTAAAGATGGTGCTAAGTGAGCAACTATACCCAAGTGAGGGAACGATTTATTATTTGCTTGTTGCCTGATACTTGTATGTTGCTTGTTGGTTGATATTGATTACTTGTCGAATGATTGATTGCTTTGTGTATTATCATCTAAGTGGTCACCAAAATAACTGGCGATATAAATTATTGGCCTAAATAATCGGATATATCCATCGCATGTGCTTGATCCTATAAGTATATAAGTAGAAGTGTCTAAGCTTTGCTAATTTTTATGGATTGTTTACAAAAGGCTTTTTGGAAATGTTTTTCCAGTAAGTAATGGTTTTATAAAACTTCGATATGGCTTGAAAAAAATCGATTTTTCTAAAATCCCTCATGAGTTTTCAAAAGTTTCTTTTTTGTAAAACCCTTGTATATGCTTTTAAGAAGCCTTTAATGAAAATTTTGAGGCAAAGCAAATCGATCGCTATTAGATAATTAATGGTGGATGGCCTGAGTCAAAGCCTACCTACTTTGGGTTTGTAGCATTATAAATTGGATATTGGATGGATAGCTTGAGTTGGAGTCTATTCAATTTGGCCTTATGCCATTGATAATGATTAAATAATGGTGGAAACCTGGGTCTACTTGGTATGCGGATGTCTTAAGTCAGGGTTTGGGAGGTAAATATCTTGAGTTAAGGTTCACTTGTGGGGGTATTGTCTTGAGTCGGGGGTACTTGACACCTAAACGAGGGTATAATCGATGTATAGGCAATATAACTTTACACCTTCGATGGTTCTAGACTCTCATCACGTATGCATTGTTTACATTCATCGTGCATGCGTTCATTTTGTAGGTAGATATATTATATGATTGTGCTATAAATGCTCGATAACGTGCTTGAACGGTAATGGTGAGGAACGAACTTATTGAGCTGTAGTTTTGCTTACCCTCTAATAGTCTTTCTTGCAGGTTATATTAAAGTTGGGAATGAGCTAGAAGCCAAATGACGAGTATACAAAACTTAAACTACAAAGTATATGTATAGAATAGAAGGTTATTTGTATTGAACTTAGATGGTGTGAGGGAGAATATAAAAAATTGTGTTCTTTTATGCTCAAAATCTTTACCCTTTCAAACTTATCTTGAACCAATATCCTTATAAAAAAAAAAAATTTTTTTTTGCGCCACCCAATCTTATTGTTTGGTAAAGGATTATGATTTTTTAAGGTTTTGGTGAATTGTAGAATATTGGTTTCTTAGTTATTTTCCTAATTAATTAAATGTGATTATGATTAAAAGTAACAGGGAGACTAAGTTAGAGTATTATAACCTTTGACTTGTAAGATGATCTTCATATTGTAAATGCATACGCGATACGGTGACTTTAAGATAACACTGTTAGCCCCTATTAGAGTAGTTAGATCACAAATATGAAAAAGCAAACATATCTGATAGCATTACATTTGAACATTTGTCATGATTATTGAAATGTGGTTGCAACGAACCAATGTCAGCCATTCAGCCTGTCATGATCATTTTGAAGGCGTCAAATGCAGTCATGATCGGTTAAGTTTTAATGGTATGCTGCAGCAAAAAAAGGAACAGGTCTCCATGCTTGGTAAATAGGTAATGATGGTAAATGTGTAATTATGGTGTTGACCATTCTTATTGATCAGCTTGTCATGATCATTTTAGTAAAATACGTACTAATGGTAAACAGTGATTAAAGATTGACTCGCCCAGAATGAAAATTTTATCCAAACATGCTAGCCCTGCCAAAGTTTCATCTTATTTCTTCTAATGATGTCACTTTAGCAAATATGTAAGCTTGAGAGCCTTAAAGTTTCAAGTATGTTTCCTGACAAAGAAGATTGGAATCCTTTACTTGGGATTTTATTCAGATACCAATAACCAAATACTAGGCATAGGGGCACCACAATGCTTCTGGCCAAAAAGTTCTCTAAAATTGCTCCACAGGAGAAATAAAAAGGCATTAAAATGTGCAGCTGCATGACCACTAAATCATGCCCAGAAACACAATTTGATTGCCATACAATGAGCACAAATTTGAAAACATCAGTCTCCACATTACGATCAAGGCATGATTCCTCTACAAACTACCAACCATCTGTTACAAAATCATCACGACCTCCAGTCCCAAAAAAAATTACAAGAACAAATAAGTTTTATTGACACTTAAAAAGGCATACAAGACAGCAACCGCCAACACCACAATGCCGACAATCAATTTTTGGGACCAAGCTGTCTATACTTCTCGCTCCAACCATCTGGCTATACCTTTTAAATCGCGCGTTTGCAATGGCCTCCTTTCAAGAAGCTGATCGATGACCTCTTTTGCCGACTGGGGAACACAGGGTGGTACCATCTAAAAAATCTGCATCTGCCCTTCCTATACATTGGGCATAAAAAAAAATCACCTACCGGGTCATCCCACGTCCATGATATCAACAATAAAGTCCGCATTCCACACCCTCGCCATGATGCTTTCGCTGTGCCTTTCTTCCACCCACCGAGATTTTTTAGGGTTAGGCCGTTTAAGATGATTACTGATTTAATATATAATTAGGCCTTTTAAGATATTAATATTTGATGTGATATGATAATTGTAGGATTTAGGGTGTTAGATGTAATTATTATATGTATTACATAGTAAATATATATAAATTATTTATATGTGAAATTAAAAATATAATAAATAGAAAAAATTTAGGTTAAAATAATAATAATAATAATAATAATAATAATAATAATAATAATAATAATAATAATAAATATGGTGTGAAACTTAAATTAGGGTAATTAGATGAAAAACATAATTTTTTTTCTTATATCGAGAATAAATTTGTTAGTTAAATGAGGATTGTGATGTATCGTATAGATTATAATACTAATTAGGGACTAAAAAGGATATTTACGATACTTGAGTATAATGTGGTTAATTTCACATTATGGTTTGAAACGAGATCTTAAGATTTACATATAATACCAGTAGTTGAAATTGAATTAGAACTTAAATCAGAATCGGATTTGGAAATCGATTCTGAAACTAGCTTAGAATATATCAGAAATAAATAAATGAGGAAAAATTGAGTTAAATTATAACCTAAAGTTTATATATTATAAGGATATAAATATTAAAAGAGTATTTATATTATAGGACATGTGGATATAAGTGACCTGTAGCAAGTTGAGTGAGTTAATCGATGATTTTAGATAAGTTCGGTTCAATATTTTACTGTATTTTAGAATACTATTTTAGGTACTCAAAGGTTTAAGATTGTATATGATTGTGCTTGTAAGTAGTTATACGTGTATGTGCTTTTAGGTATCTAACTTCGTGCTGAAAATCTGTGTTATGTTTTGGTAATTGTTGTGGATTGAGTGGTGTTATATTATTTGATCACCCTAAATTGAACTTAATTATAATTGACCTAAATACCTTATTAGACATGCATTGCAACCCTTTAGGGGATAATTAAGATTCTCTAACTAAACATTGACACCTTCGAAAAAAATAACGTTGGATAGCATAATGGTTTTTTTTTCATCCTTAATTGAACTAAGTGATAAGAGAGTAGGTTATGATAAAGATGAGAGCAATAGTTCGAAGGATAGTCATGGGAGGAGCGGTTTCTCTATTGTGTAAACCTGGATTTAGTTGTGAGCTGTTGTATAAATATAAAAGCTCCTTAACTCGAATTAGAGCAAGTAAAATTATTCTGATTTCATAATGGATTAGACTACGTTGTGTGGTGGTGTTTGCTTGTTGTATTGTATATAATTAATTATTTGAAAACCTTGTTTATGTTTGTTATGTATTCTTAAGCCTTCATCCCAACTTACTGAGTTGTTAGTTGCTCATACTTTTATAGATTTTCTTGCAGTCACTAATTGATATGCTATGGCATAACTATTCTGAGGTCAGTATTTTTTTTTTTTTTAAAGTGCTAAGCTATGAGGGAGTGAGGATCAAACTAGTTAATGATGTAATTGAGTCTTCTAGAGTTATGTTACCAACTCTTAAGTTTTTAGATCGATTATGTAATATGTTACTTATCATATTACCTTAACATATGGATATTTCTTGGGAATGTAGGACAGTATTAGCATCTTAATATAATTATGACTTAAAGTTTTAGTTCTATATATAAATTCTATCTTTAATTATGAATGATTATTTATTTTAAAACAAAGAGTCATAAACGTTTTGTGTAAATTATATCTATGATAGGGATTGCGAGGTAGGTTATTATTATCGGTTGGTTTACATTGTAAGATTGTTGTGACTTAGCCGCTTTGGAGCGTAACACTCCAAAGCAGCGAAACTCCAAAGTTTGTTGTTCTTCAAGTTTGTGTGAAGAAGAAGGTGCGGTGCCTCCAATCCTGCCAAAGGTATATTACTCCCATTCCCTAACACCCCCATACAAAAAAAGCAATGCTTTAGTAATCATCATGGATGATGCATGGTGTCTTAGCTGCTGCCATGCTGTTGTTACAAATGCGAAGTAATTGGTTGGAAATAGTTCTTTGTAGATGAATTATCCCCCTCTCAGGGGTTGCTTCGTTGAAATAGTGTTTATGAAGTCTTCCTTATCATAAATTTTGCTGGGTCATGAGTCCTCATCTCATCTTATCTTCCTTGGAGCATGTTTAGTGCCTTGGGATTGGCTTCCTCTGTAGACTCAAAGAGGAAAAGGACGGATTGTCATTATGGGGAAGAGGCTATAGTAGTGTCATCGTGGAAGCCAGAATCATTTGGAAGAAAATTTTGCAGGTGTCCTAAGTATTGGGTAGTCTATTATCCTTTTTGATGCTCATTGGTGCGATCTTTGATTATTCTGTTCCATGCTGTCCTATCAACACAACCTCTATGACCTTTTTAGGTTGGAGATAGCTGCAAGTTTTTTGAATGGGTTGATCCTCTAACGTATAAGTATGGACAAAGATTTGCTAAGAAAGTTCTACAACGTTTTGAGTAGTTAGAGCAGCACTTAGAGCTTGAGTGAAGTGACCATAAAGAGTCAATAAGTAGAGTGTAGTGTCATTTGCAGTCAGCCCGTCGAGGTGCAAAGGATCTTCAGACTGTATGTGAAGTAATGAATTTTCGGATTAGGAAAATGAGATTTGGGGTGTGTATCTCGTTGATTGTCGTTGCTGCTGTATTGCTAACCACGCTATTACGTGGTGGAAAGGATGTGCACACAGAGGCATATCGATGTCTGCCATGATTTTATGGCTTTACTGTTAAGTGTCTGTATAAACTCTTATGTTTCTTGTTAAGGGATAGGAACTTCCCCTGTATTAATGAACTACGAAGTGGGGTTGGCATTGAAAGTGCATATTTGTTTCTTCCACTCGTCACATTTGTACTTCTTGAATTCTTTTAATACTAAGAAACGCTTCATCTATACTTTTTATTTAAATAACTATATCAACTAGTATGCTCTTTTGGTAACATCACAGAACTGTCATAGGATCTTTGATAAATATATTTAAATATGTAGACCTTTATCACTCCTCCTCATTTATATATATCCATTGGCGTAGAGTACAAGCTCCAGGAGGGAGCTATTTAGCATGTCCATACAAGGGGTATCATCGTAGGTCATTGGGCTTTATATTTATCCTGTCTGTGCCACCTTCTCTGTCATTTCTTCCAATAAGTTAATTGTTGAACTATGGTAAATAATATTCACAGCCTAGTCAGTGCTTTTTGAAGCTAGAAACTATATCAAATGGAAACAACCTACAAGTAAAAGAGAGAATGGATGAATGATGTGACTATAAAGCATTTGTTTAATAACTAACAGGGAGTACAAAGCATGTTTTAGTGCAATTACCTAGCTAGGAAATCACCAAAAAACTATAATTCAGTAATAAGTAATAAAAACCGAACGTCAAACATCTACATTTTTAATCTCGGAAATAAGTTCATGAGTAGCTTTCTACTTTGACGATAATATAAAGGATAGCTTTCCTTCACACCCTTGATGAAGAGATCCTGAGCAACACGAAGCAGGGGATGGAAACATCATTTCCCTTGGGCATGATCCTCGGTACAACAAAGGCCCTTTGTACATTGGATGAAAAGAGTGATATCTGTGCATATGGATGGCCTAAAGAAGCTTGTCTACGCTCCATGGTAAATGAGCAAGGGTGGCGTATGATCATCAACAGAGGTCTAGAATCACTCATTAATGCTCCCTTCACCCTTAGCCTTGAACCGAAAAATGGTTGAGAGAATAAACTGGCATGGCTACAAATCCTACCCCGGTTTTGACTATGTGGAGTGGATCGTACCCAGATTTGTAGTCTTACATTCCATAAATGAGAATTTACCCAAAAAGAGTTAACACAAACCCTTGCTTAAGTTTGAAGCTGTAATGCATCCTTTGAGACTCTGCACAATTAATATGCTGCATAATTAGCAGCATAATGTTATTTCTTAGAACATATTGAAAGTAATCATCTTAAGGAAAAAGCAAGATCCATCAACTCATGCTACCCCTCCTAAAAGATATGACTCTACATGAAGCTAACCATAGAAAATTTTCATTTTCAATGATCGGGTAAGGGGTAGAAATAACACAATAAAAATATAGAGTGTTGTTTCAAGAGATTAGAATTCTCTTAGAACCACAAGATGGAATTATGATTTTTTAGAATTTGCAGTGACGATCATGATCCATCCAAATGCAAACCTTCTTCTTCAAGCCGCATGAAAGGTTGCATGTCCTTGTACGGATTAATGGATGCAGCAGCATCAGTGGTGCTCAAATTTACTTTATTTTTTATGATAGAAACCCTTATACCGTCAACAAGAGCCTCATTGACACTTTTCTCCGCAACCTGATAAATACCAAAACCATTGAGGTGCAAGCCGCTAACTATTTGTGATCAAGATGGAAGAAAAAGTCACTTGCATATACAGGTAAATATTCAAATATTTAATTATAATAATAATAATAATAATTAAAAGAATAAATCCTTGTCTTGGATCTTAGCAATAGCAAAACATAATATGACGTCGAACACTCCCCTTTCATAGTGGATAACCCAATACTGTTGAGTAACTCAACCGGAACTTCTTGGCCTCCTCTTTTTAGCAGAGTACGTGCCTAGATGAAAAAGAGACTGTCACAAAACAAAAAGGAAAAGGCTTTTTTTTTTTTTTTTTTATTTAAGGGAAGGAAAAATTGATATTTATGGAGCACTCTACGGATCAGTAAATATCATTTCAAATATAAAGAGAAACACCCTTTTCTTTGTTAGAGTGAAGGCAGCAAAGCTTCAGAGCTTTAACTAATGCAAGATAATTTTGCTGATAAATAGATGCTCAGCAAACTTTTTGATGTTTTAAAGAAAGATGGATATGTTTTTTAAAATTAAGCTTAATGTTAGTGCACCTGAGAAGTTAAAATTAAATTATCTTTTCGAAGTACTCTTTCTGACATTCTTATCTTAGCAGCGCATAGATGTGCATTACTAAGTACTATGGAGATATGGTTGAATCCACTAAGAAAAAGATGAAGTACAGTGAAAAAGCCAGCACATAGGAAAATATTACTGAAAATCCATGGTCATCCAAAATCTTTATAGGTGCATGATAGTTTTAGGTAATAAAAATAAGACGGCAATCACACATCCTTATGAATATTCGATGCTACCTATAAAGCAAAAGAAGCTTCAAACTACACTATCAAGATAAGAAACAATCTCTTGAACATCTTGTTAGGCCTATGCAGCTGATATGAACTACATACGGCAAGAAAAAAATTTGGATCACCATATCATTCAGCAACTGTCGATAGAGAGTGTGGCCAGGATATTTGTATAATCAATTAATGAAAAAAACTAAAGACACCACGAAAGCTTGAGTGAAAAATTCAAAGTTTGAGCTCAGCACAAAGGATACTTGTAGATTTGCAACTTCTCATATAATATTTACTAGAGTATGGCTGTAACAGAAGATGCGACTTCTTTTACATCTTCTAGCTTCTGATCCAGTGATGGATAGTCTCATTATTGCCTAAAGTTAAACAGTGTGATGGAAACTTTTAATTACATAAGCAACATATGTATGCAAGATCAGTAGCTTACCACAACCCAGCTAATTACATACGTGACAAAGTGTCGGATTACATAGTTCGTTCAAGGTAGTGCTTAATAGCACACAAGATACACATACATAATTTTTAATGACATTGGCAGTTAGTACAAACTAGATATTCATTGTCGCCCTTACACAACATAAACCAACAGCATGATTAGACATGGTCTTACAATAAATTTCAATAAGGGGCAACTGTATAACGTCCTTGAATTGATCCACCCAAAAGCATCTCCACATTGTCCTGGAAGACCGACGGATCACGAAACAATTGCAGGCACAAACCCAACGCTTGTGCAGCAACTACAGTGTCTCCAAAATAAATTCAATATCATATTGCCATATAACTTACTGGCCAAAAAAGCACGTAACCCACCCATTGAAGTCAAATGTATCGAAGGAGCCTACGGGCATAGCTCAAGCACCTTGCGGGTTGCAGATTGTAAAGTATGGAGATATTGTACGGTTTCTCTGGGAGCTTGACCAATGCTTCGTCCATTTTCTCATCAGTCAAACCGTCAATACTTTGAAAAAAGGTCATTAGCTCCTCCATCTTGGCAGTAGTACGGTCGGTTGTTAGCTGATGGACCATTTCTTGAATTGAAATCTTCATGTCACGCATTCCAGATTCGAAGCTCCAAAAGCTGGAAGATGCCACGCTACTTTATCCTCACGTGATGCCTGTTTCCTCTTGGAACTAGACCGAGTTACACTTTAGTGGATGAAGACCTCATTGGCCCCCTCCGTTGGAGGCATCTTCTCCATCGGCAGTTGAACAGTTGCCTGCTTCCTCTCCATCTCCTTCATGACATCTTCTGCTGTTTGAGCATCAGTGCCAGTTGCATGATTCTTTCCATATATTATTAAAAGCTCAGTGAGGAAAGTGAAGCTTTGGGTTAAGAAGGGAGTCGCATTCTCATGGCTTTGCAAACAAATAGCAAAGATAGTAATTAAAATAAGTAATAGCAGAGCAACACGAAGCACATGTTGCAGCATACAAGTAGAATAATATCCTATAAGCACATAATAATAACAAAGAGATGCAGCATGACTCCGTCGACAGGTATCAATTACCAACCAAGCTAATCTCTTCCTTTCGCTCCTATTTATTGGAAATCAAGGTAAACTCTGACAGGACGCGATAACACAATATCAAGTATGAAATGTTACACTAAATCTTGAAAGGCCAATGCCATAACTGAATTTGCAAGTTTTTGATACTATACCAAACACAAAAAATGGCAAGGGTAGGTGCCACCACAACTATGACTTATGAGCATTACTAAGTCCATCTTATTTGAAAGTCAAGACAGAGCTCACGAATGAGATATGATCATCTATTTCCACCCTTTGACCTTGTGTATTAAAAATCCTTGTGCCGTCCAAATAAAAATGGGAAATATCATCTCACTGTTTCTTAATCCAACTGAAACATTGGCCATGTTGGAAAATAATGTATTAAAAATGAAGTAAATAAAATTGGGCAACCTTGCCTCAACCATTCGCTCCAACTCATGCAAGTAACAGCTGCAGAAACTTGCATCCGCATTATGCGTCCCATTTTCATATAGCTCCAGCATTGTTGCGACTAAGGCCTTATCATCCATGACATTCCACTTCCTCTTATGACCATTGCATGGCTTCACTTGCGTCGCTGTGGATTGAACGTCCTTCATGTTTGGTAATCTACAACAAGAAGGAAGCGAAGCTTATGTTTATAAGTGATTGACCAAACTCAAGTTTAAGGAATCATAAAAGTTGAACAAGGGGACACATACTATAAAGCAGACAATGGCACTAATGGGATTAAATATACACAAGATAGCATATATGGATACACATGGCAGCATGGTATGCAAAGCAGTAAAATAGAAAATATGTCATTAAGTTAGATTATCATTGCACATAATTGTCCACAATACATACCAAGTGTAACCATAGGTCTTTTTCCTAATGTCTCTATAAGTCTTTTAAAAAAAAAATAAAATAAAAATAAAAACAAATAGAAATAAAATATTAGCATTACATGAAAATCCAACGCATGATACAGAAGATTCAGTTTGAACTACGTCTAGAAGTATGCCATTCATTGAAGATATCAGTCGTAAGCTGCATCCTCCAATTAGACTAAGTGTCATTGTTTCCCAGAGTCATGATGATGTCCTTAGACATCTAAGTAGCATTTTTCGCTGTGGCATCAATGTTGTCCTTGAGGGGATCGGATGCCATCTTAAACCTGATGAAATTATGTAGAAGGCAGCATGCCAATATAATCTTATTGTGACTCCTCATAAGGTAGAACGATGGGCCTCTTAGAATACCCCATCTCATCTTCGGTAGCCCGAAGCACGTTTCAATGACATTCCTAGCAGATGCCTATCTTAAGTTGAATAGCTCCTCTGGGGATCGTGGTTGCTGACCCTACCACTCACTCAGGTGATACCACTAACCTCTAAATGGTGCAAGGAAACCTTCGTAATTGGGGCAACCACCATCAACTAAGTGGTAGCATACTAAAAGAACAAATGGGATGTATTAAATCAAATGGAGGGGAATGTTATGATATATGATTAGAAAAGGATTCTACCTTGAAAGCAACACAACATACCTTGAGGCACCTTCAAACCGTTCCTCCTAGTGATTGCATTACGAAGGACTTTATTATTTGCCACAAAGCATTCCCAACCAAGCAATACATATACAAAGAGCATGCTTAGAGTGTAGACCCCAAAAACATTTGTTGCAATCTTGTTCTTTTGAGTTCTATATCTAGGTTTATCTTTCAAAGGCACTTTGATGTTTATGTGGGTTCCATTTATAGCACCAGAGCAATTTTGCACAAAGGGAAATAAGAGCACATTGACAATAGTTAAAATAGATGTCCTCTAAGGTAAATTGAATACAAAAGAAAGAAATGTGATATCATACCTTGAAATATCTCTATCGACCATTTGGATAGTCATTTGTAATTGGTTTGAGCTTCTTGAGTAGGTATGTACTTAGACGTAGAGTAGCATTCAAGATGATATGGAAATATCGGTTAACAATGTCTCTAGATCACTTAAAATCATGCTTAATTACTCTATTTTTCTAATGATGTGCAAAAAACATGGTGACTTGCTCATAAGCAAGTTCTTTGTAACCTTTAACCCTCCAAGACTCTCTAACATTTCACAAAACTTATAAAATGCATGCCTATCTTCCCTAAGTTGCTTGCTGCATGTGTTATTATCCCTATGGATAAGCCTTGTAATGTAATTGAGATGTTGGTAGAATTCATTTCATAGGATCAAACTTGGGGGTGGTACGAATGTAGGGCCAAGTCATATAATTTGGAACATCAATTGATAAGCATTGTTACAATATTCTAACCAGAGAGCTATTAAGAAGCATGTGATTTTCTTTTTCCTTCGCATTTCATTCTCATGAAAGCTCAATTGATCCATAATTGAAAAAGATAAAAAGTTGCTCACAAATTCGCCCTTTGTTAGTGGATAGGGTCAAAGAAATTGTGGACATTTTAGTACGATGATTATGTAACAACCGATAGGCCTCACTACAACCCCCCTAATGAAAAACATCCTTATTGAACAAAGATTGAAGTTATATACAACACATGCAATGTATGAAAAACCAACCATGTGGCTAAGTTGGATGAAGGCATTAGTAACAAATAGTGAACCCACTTATGGTTGAAGTGTCAAGTTAAACCTTTCTTTTGTTGCTCATCTTATACAATCTTAACTAAAAACAGTTTGACTTTATGTGAACAAGGACATGGATTTCAATAATGTGCGACTTCTTTGAAAAGTGACTTGTCTTTTATGGTAAGTTCATACAAAACAAGTTTGGAAGCAAGATCAATGAACATAGCTTTGGAAAACCCCCTAGTAAAAAACATGCAAGGAAGTTACTTTTTCGGTGGAGCGGCCCATGATATGAAGCAAGTGCACCTATCGGTTTTAATATAGCGGATGTGAGTCCGAGTCGATCCCTCAGAGACTTCGAGTACTAATATTAACCTTAGCTTTATTATTTAACCGGAAAATTATGAAAGTTTGAATTAATTAAAAAATACTAAAATTAACAAACTACTTTAATTAAAAGACTTAATTAAGCAATTGAAAAAACGATAAAATCAAGAACGACTTCAAGAAAGTAATAACGTATTTAGGAATTATTTCCCCTAGAGTTAATCATGTGATCACTTAAAATATATTCAATTCGGTTTCTATATTTCTTGACCGGAGGGATTCACAACTAAAGTTAATACATTTCTCAAGCATATTAACCATAATCCTAAATTATTTACCGGAATCTCTTCACTTAGTAATATAATTTAGAATTGCATTAATATATAATGAATTCCCACACAATTAATTAACTTTCCGGAAGAAACATGTATCTTATCTCTAAGTATACATGTAATTCTCTTCAATTATGTAAAGATCTAATTATACATGTAATTTCTCAATCAACATGTATAATATCATATATTGATATTCTAGAAATATCAATCAATAATTAAACGACATAATCGAATCAAGTAAAAATAGAAACTTTATTGAAATTTCTAAATCAATCCAAGAATCACATGAAACCCTAGGTTCCATAATTCTAAATACTCGAATTCTAAGCTATCATAATGAATCTAAAAACGAGTTTCATCAATAATATAAAATAAAACATGGAAACCCCTTTTGATTGATGAACAATCTCTCTAATCTTGAAGTTGATGTTGCTTCCCTCTTTCTTGATGTTGTTCCGCCTCTTTCTTGATGATCTCCTTAAGTCTCTTTCTCTTCTCTTGTGTCTCTCCATTTCTATAATGTCTCTCATGTCTTTTGAAACCCTAAGATATCTTTTTATATGTGTATTACAAAGATTCTGTTTTCGTCACCAGACATGGCCTGGGATATGGCCGTGTCCCCAGGTCGTGTAACTTTTTGCACTAAGGCAAAATTTTCTGCACAACTTTAAAATTTCATAACTTCTTCATTTGAACTTAGATTTGAGTGAAATTTGATTTCTTTTCTTTGTTTTCGATCATAGAACGCGTTCAAACCTTGAAATCAAAATTTTACTCAATTAAGTATCATTTTTTTTTAAAGAAAACCAAAAAGTGAGGAAAATACTATAAAATCACCATATGAAATATGTTTAAAATCAGAGTTATCAGCCCACTTCACCATTACATTTGGTTATGCACCTTATTAAGTTACTCAACACTTCATATATCACTTTGTAAAGACATTGTAGGTATATTTACTCATGACAAAGTTATAGTTAGATCTAAAACAACCAATACTATCTCGCAAACAAGAACCCACTATAGTTAAAAGGAACATAGTAGGTGGGTTCAAAGTTAGTTCATGTGGCTTATAAAGGAAATCAAGCACAACAAACAAGTTGAAGAAATGTATTAAAAACATATGGAAATAACAGGGTTTATTTCTAAATGAGGTGAATGGTTTTTTAACACATCCTACATAGAAGCACTCTACTCCATGTTGTTAACAGCAAACAAAGTAAGGAAAAAACAACTCAGATGGAGAAGATAGTTATACTTTGGATATGGATGGTCTTCGCTGGATCTAGTCACCGTTGCATTGTATACTCTAACGTTGGCTAGGATTTTGGTTGAGAGAGGGATGACCATACTTTTGTATGTTGCTAATAGTGAAGCTATGGTGTGCAATAGGAGGCCGAAGGTGGTTTTAATTAAGGTGACATGACTTGTAGAGGAAGATAGAGATGGGTTGTATTTGGGATGATTGTGGGTTCGAGTGAAGGTAGGTTAATTTCTATAAGGGATCTATTAAGTTTGATTAAAGGGTAAAGTTTATAGTTTTAAGTTTTGGGTGGGGATAATTTTGGCATAAAGATGCATGAATAACTTTGGAGTTGGGATTCATAGGTTAGATCTTAGAATTTGTATTATGTAAGTTTTAATATTTGGAATTCTTAAGAATTCATATTACGGTATCCCAAAACCAACTAAATAAGGTAACATGACACCTATTATGATTAGGGGGGGAATGGCAATTCCATTCCCCCTAAGTGAACATGCTATAAATGTTTAGGGATCTTAATGAATTGTGTTAAATGTTAATATGACCCTAACACATCATAATAGAAAGTAAGGGCAAAATAATCAAGGAAAATTAAATAAAACACAAAGTTTAACTGCCAATAGTAGTGAACTAACTTGATGCTGAAGTAACCTTAGTTGAATGAATATGAAATGCTACTAATGCTTAAAAGGTGGTTACTCTGGTTAGATGGCACATATAGGTCTAGTTAGATGGGAGGTTTTCTAGTGGGATAGCTTATGGTAAATGTTTAGATGGGAGTGATTTCCTTCTATAGTTAGTATAAAATCTTACCCATTTAGATGGGGAACATGTACCCATTAGATGAATCCTAAAACGTGGGTTCTTTCCTTTTTTAATAATACTTCTAGTAGCCCAACCTTATGAACATCTTTAAGTGCCTTAGTCATCAAATAAATAACATATAAAGTAATTAAACCTCTATAATGTATGATGTGAATTAGGCTGCCGGACCCTAGACTTGCAGCCAAGCCTAAGGATTAGAGGGATTGGCTCCATGAATTCTTTTGTTCTAGCTGACCCTTGTTGAGGTCGAATACTTCCTTGCCAAGTCAACCCTTTATGCCGAATCGTATGATTGCTAATCTTTTTGTAGTGCTGAATAGTAGATTACTCTCTTACGCTTGAGCCGACCAATTACTCGGGATCTTCCTTGCTGAGAAGTTGAGAAAGAGAGCCCTCAGATGACAAAGCCATCCTTGCTCGGATAAGCTAACTGTTTGCACTTTTTGTCCACATCTTCTAACAACCTCGTCAATGTAGCATCGCCACGTGTACAGTATCATATGTAGAATCTGTTACACCAACGATTGTTTTTCTTATATATTCATTTTTACCCTTTTCTATCTTGATCTTTATTTCTTTAGGAAATGTCCTTTTGTCTTCCCTTTTTTAGGCAAGTTACCCTAACTTATGGGTGTAAATACCTTTGTACTTGTAGCGGTAACGGACATCAAATCGTTTTTAATACACTTTTGAGTACTTTTCTTCCTTACATAAACACTATTTGTTTACTCTCGGAAACACTCTTATCATTTCTCTTAAGTAAGGTTAGGTGGCGAATAACCTTATCAGACCAATTTGTGCGTCATATTGAATTGTGTCGTGAGTCCTCAGAAGTTCCATTAGTGTGTTATATCCTCTAGAGTTGTTCATAGGTTTTGCTTACTATTTCATTCTTTATTTTGCCCTTTTGCACTTTCCTCATTAATCCTTTTTTCGAGCTTTCTGCAAGTTGAACCCATCCAGCTACTGGCTTTGTCTATTCTTGGTTAGTTTTGCAACATCTTAGTATCAGAGCAAAGTTTTGTTGTAAATTGTAGTTGGTTCTCTTTAAAGTTCTATTATACTCTGTTTTGCGTGTGTGAAACAGAGTAAGTTATTGTGTTCATTTGATTGTTGTGTAGTTAATTGATAACTTATGAAGTAATTGTTTGAGCTTTGAATCTATGAAGAAAAATAACAAACCCAATTATGAATGTTGGTACTGGTGACCACAGTGGAGTTGAACATCTGACTATATGAAGCTTCAGATTTCGAGTTTTAATAAATCTAAGAATGCTGATGAGTATTTAGATTGGGAAGAAAAGGTGGAGCATGTGTTTAATTACTATTAATATGAGGATTATGAGAAGGTCAGAACTACTACTATTGAGTTCTCCAGATATGCTACCATATGGTGGAAGAATTTTTAGGCTATGAGAAGATGTGAGGGATACCGAGAGATTAACACTTGGTTTGAGATGAAGAGAGTGCTTAGAAACAAGTTTGTGTCGAAAACTTATCTTTAAGACACTTTCACTCGGCTTCAGGAGCTGAGATAAGGAGGTTGAACTATTGACGAGTATGTTCAAGAGTTTCAAATGCTCATGATTCGTTACGAAGTAGAGGAACCACTAGCTTGAAAAGTCTTAAGGTTTGTTACTGGATTGAGAGGAGACATTCAAGACATTGTGGAGCTACAACGGTTCGACACAATGGATGAAGCTGTTAGGATTGCACAACGAGTAGCGGGGCAAAGAAAGAGTCGAGTACTGGTGAGGATGTCAACTAGCCAACTCGGATAGGCAAGTAACTAAGCTCAGTCGAGTACAGATCAAGTGCTTCAAGTATTAAGGGTTTAGACACATGGTTGCTTAGTGCTCGAATCAAAGGATGATGGTCATCAAAGGAGACATCCCGAAGCTAGAATTAGAAAGTATGGATGAGGAATCTAAGGAGGAGAAGGTTCTTACTGAGAAAGAAAATGCCGAAAAGGAGCCGCTTGAGGAGGATATGTTTGCCGAGGACTTAGATAAGTTACTCATGGTTATCTTAGGTACTATGAACGTCAAGCCCTCGTTAGAGGAGGAGTAGAGAGGGAACTTGTTCCATATTACCTGTAAGGTGAATGATCAGGTGTACGCCATCATCATGGATAGTAGAAGTTGCACCAATGTAGCATTAATAGATCTTGTTTCAAAACTGAAGTTGTCAACTGTTACACATCTGAGGTTGTATAAGTTGCATTGGTTAAGTAAGAAAGGAGCATTACATGTCACTGAGTAAATATTACTTTTGATCACTAAAGGGAAAGGGAATTACTTTGACCAGATTCTTTGCGACATACTACCCATGTGTGCTTCCCACGTATTGCTGGAGATCGTGATTGTTTGATTGGAGAGTTATACATAACAGCTATGGAAATACGCATATGTTTGAGAAGGATGATTGAAAGATCACATTGAATCCGATGCCACTGCGAGAAGTTACTATGTTGCAAACGAAACTTACTCGCAGATTGAAGAAGGCTTTAGTGATGAGTAGAGCTGAGCTCTAAGAGGCCATCAATGCTAATGAGCCAACCCTTTTGTTGGTTAGGCGACTATTAGAAATGAAGGAATGGGGTAAGTTACCTCAAGAGATCAGGGAGTTGTTAGATGAATATGCCGACCTGTTCCTAGAACAGCTACTTGAGGGGTTGCCTTTAACTCGAGGCATAGAGCACTATATTGACAAGTGTTGCTTTATTGAATAAGCCAGCTTATCGGATGAATCTTGAGCAAGCTTTTAAGCTTAAATGACAAGTCAATGAATTGTTAGAGAGAGACTATGTAAGAAAGAGTCTCAGCCCTTATGTTGTGCTTACACTTCTAATGCTGTCGAAGAAGGATGGAACCTAGCGAATATGTGTAGACGACCGAGCTGTGAATAAGATTACGATCAAATACAGGTATTTGATCTCGAGGCTAGAAGACATGTTAGATGAATTCAGTAGAGCCAAGACTTTCAGTAAGTTGATCTTAAGTTTGGCTACCATCAAATCCGTATGAGACTAGGAGACGAATGGAAGATTGCATTGAAGACTTGACATGGACTTTACGAATGGATGGTCATACCCTTTGGCTTGTCAAATGCCCCGAGTACTTTCATGAGACTAATGAACTATATGCTGAGACATCTCATAGGGAAGCGTGTCGTAGTGTACTTTGACGACATCCTTGTCTATAGTACTGATATGCCGAGTCATTGTGAATATCTCAAAGCAGTCTTAGATATCCTCTATGCCGAGAGATTATTTGGTAATCTAAAAAAATGTTGCTTTTGCCAGGGGGAAGTGGTATTCTTAAGCTATATAGTTAGTGGAAGAGGCTTACGAGTCGATGATGAAAAGATCCAAGCAATTGTCAAGTGGTCGACTCCTACCATTTTTGTCAATGTGAGAAGTTTCTACGGACTGGCTTTGTTTTACAGAAGATTCATCAGGAATTTCAACACCTTCGCTGCACTACTTACTAAACTAGCGAAGAAAAACACCAACTTCCAATGGGGAGAAAAGAAGGAGAGGAGCTTTGTCGAGGTAAAAGAAAGATTGACCTCCGCCCCAATGTTAATACTACTTGACTTCGACAAAATTTTTGAGCTAGAATGCGATACATTAGGTATTGGAATAGGTGTTGTCTTAATGCAAGAAAGCCGAACAATTGCTTTCCATAACGAGAAGCTTCGAGGACCCTAGTTGAATTACTCCGTGTATGATAAAGAACTTTTGGCACTAATCTAAGCATTACAAGTATGGCAGCACTATTTACTACCGAGAGAATTTATCATATATACTGACTATGAATTGTTGAGGTACCTTCGAAGTCAGACTAAGTTGTCGAAGCAATAGGTGAGATGGGTTGAATTCCTTGAAGGATTCAATCTTATAAAAAAGTACAAGGAAGGAAAGATGAACGTAGTTATAGATGCTCTTTCAAGGAGGTATGCGATTTCATTAGAGCTGCAAACCAAACTGTTTGGGTTTATAAGTATCAAAGAATAGTACTTTGAGGATCCACACTTTGGACCTATAATTTTACGATGTGTTGAAGGAAGGACAATAGATGAGTATCATGTGAAGGATGTCTACTTGTTCTAAGGTGGAAAATTATGCGTGCTGAATTTTTTACTAAGGGAGCTACTGATCAGGGAAGCTTACAGTAGAGAGCTCTTTAGAAATTTTGGAGAAAGGAAGACTTGTGAATTGTTGAATGGCTGCTTCTTTTGGTCGAGAATGGGGAGAGATGTACATTGAATTGTCGAAAACTGTGCCATATGCAAGAAGGCTAAATTCCGAGTCGAGCAAGGGAAAGTAATGCCCTTACCTATTCTAACGAGGACATGGACTGAATTGATTATAGACTTTGTCCTTGGACTACTGTGAATTACTTAAGGCAAAAATTCTATAATGGTCATTGTGGATAGGTTTAGTAAGATGGAACACTTTGTGCCCTACACTAAGACTAACGATGCTTTGGCTATTGCTTTTCTTTTCTTATAGGAGATTGTACGAATACATAGCATGTCGAGAAGTATAGTCTTCGATAGAGATTCGAAGTTCTTGAGTCATTTTTGGAGAACCCTGTGGCATTGGTTGGGAACTAAATTACTCTTTGGTACCTCATGTCACCTTTAAACTGATGGCTAAACAGAGGTGGTTAATAATACTTTAGGGTCATTACTCCGAGTTACAGTAGAAAAGAACTTAGTCGATTGCGGCATTTGCCTACCAATGGTCGAGTTTGCCTATAACTGAATAGTACATGATACCACTAAGCAAACTCCCTTTGAGGTAGTCTATGGGTTCAATCCTGAGTTGCTCTTTAATCATGCCCTTATACCAGTACCTCGCATAAGAAGACCCTAATGCATTAGCTAGAGCATAATCCCTTCAGCACATCTATGACAAGGTCACTCGGTACATCGACCAAGCTACTAGAAGACTATGAGAAAAGACTAAGGGTCGAATGGCTAAACAATTTTAGCTAGGAGACTTAGTGTGGTTACACTTCAGTAAGGAACAGTTCTCGAACAAGAGGAGGAACAAATTATCCACAAGAATGGAAGAACCTTTCAGAATCTTTTAGAAGATCAATGATAATTCTTATAGATTGGAATTGCCTAAAGGTTATGGGGTTTCTGACGCCTTCAACATTGTCGACCTTAGTTTGTATCACCCTGACAAGTTGGAGGGAATGATGGGAATCAGGTTGCCGGACCCTTGATTCGTAGCCGAGCCCAAGGACTAGAGGGATTGGCTCGATGAATCCTTCTATTCCAACTGATCCCTGCCGAGGCCAAGTATTACTTGGCAAGTTACCCTTCATGCCGAGCCGTATGACTGCTTATCTTTTTGTAGTATATCGAATAGTAGATTACTTTCTCACGCTTGAGCTGACCAATTACTTGGCATCTTCCTTGCTGAGAAGCCAAGAAAGAGAGGCCTCGGATTGACAAAGCTATCCTTGCTCGGATAAGCTAAATGTCCTCATTTTCTATCAACCTCGCCAATATAGCATCGCTACGTGTACAATATCACGTGTAAAATCTGTTGCACCAATGATTTTTTTTTAATATATTCATTTTTACCCTTTTCTATCCAAATCTTTACTTTCTTAGCAAATACCTTTTTTGTCTTTTCCTTTTTAGGCAAGTTTCCTTAACTTATGGGTATAAATATCCTTGTACTTGTAGCTATAAAGGATATCAGATCATTCTTAATATACTTTGAGTACCTTTTTTCCTTGCATAAACACTGTTTATTTGCTTTTGGCAACATTCTTACCTTTTCCCTTAAGTAAGGTTAGGTGGCAAGTAACCTTACTGTACTAATTCATATGTCATATTGAATTATGTCGTAAGTCTTCAAAAGTTCTATTTGTGCGTCATATTCTCTAAAGCTATTCGTGGGTTTTGCTTACTATTTCATTCTTCATTTTGCCCTTTCGTACTTTCTGTATTAATCCTTTTTCGAGCTTTCTACAAGCTTAGGCCCATCTAACGATCGGCTTTGTTTGTTCTTGGTTACAGTTCAGAACATAACTTGTCATTAGATAGATGATAATTGGAAATTAAGTAAAAGATTACTAGCATTTAGGGTGTTCAATGATTACTACCAAAACAAAGCATATATATAATTATAAGTATTACTTTAGATAAGTATGGTTTAACTAGGAATAATTTTTCTATTGGGTTTGATGATGTAGGTGCAAACACTACATCAATTGATTAGCTTAAAAACTTACTTCAACTTAGGCTTAGTGGAATGTTATTTCTCATAAGATGTGCATGCCATGTTCTAAATGTATGTGTCAAAGATGGAATCTCAGCTTTACAATATAAAGTGTCCCAGATAAGACAGTGGGTTAAACTTATAATTGATAACCCCTCTTTACATAAGTTATGGAGGGACTTATGCCACCAAAATAGTAAATGGGCTAAAAAAAATTAAAGAGGATGTTATACTGATGGAATTCTACATATGAAATCTTAACGCACAGTACGCTATAAGAATGTTCTGTGTAACTTTGCTATACATCACTTACTAGAAAGTAGAAATTCACCTTACCAAATAGGGTGTATGAAACAAGTTGTTCTTGGTTCTCAAGGTTTTCCATGACTTTACTAAAACTTTTTCTTAAGTTTACTAGCCTAATGTATGCCATTTTATGATGGAAGCCATTAACATTCTTGTTATTTTGCTTAAAGCACATGGGGATCCTATCCTCTAAGAGTATGTGGTTAGGCTTACGTACAAATGGTTATAGTATTATGGAAAAATTCCTTGCATTTATCTTATTGCTAATATTTTATACGATCATTGTAAAATTAACTAACTCAAAAGCTATCTTAAAATGTATTATAACATTGTTGATTCA
Source organism: Lumnitzera racemosa (assembly GCA_024138005.1). Lineage (NCBI taxonomy): Eukaryota > Viridiplantae > Streptophyta > Magnoliopsida > Myrtales > Combretaceae > Lumnitzera > Lumnitzera racemosa. Next base: position 116,622,993 of record JAMXBC010000002.1, read on the forward strand.
CTTTCAAACACACAAGAAATTTATAGTATAGACACACAAATAGAGGTTATGGAGGTGAGAAATGACCTAAACAAGCTATTTTCACAATTCTCATTTATGTATGGTGGTTAAGCATCAATTTCTCCCTCATTTTTGTCATTAATCATAGTTACTCGTTTATGAGGAAACAAACTTAAGGAATGATGGAAGGGAATAAAAAAAGAAATAAAAAGGGAAAAATAATAAAAAAAGAAGTAAATAAAAATAAAAATGAAGTAGAAGAATGCATATTTCAAATGCACAAATTCAAACTTGAAAAGGATCTTTCTAATTCTCGAAGAATGATAGGCAAGGGGATTGATAAAGAAAGATCTCTTGTTCTTATTATAAGATCATGATTGGATCTACATATGTTTGGAAAAAAGAATAATCTTCTCTTTTGAGAATAATAAAAAATGGAAAGTGTTCGATTGGAATGTGAAAACGTAACTAAATTGGTCTTAGTTACTCTTTGGGACGAAGTGGAAGAAGGGAAGAGATTCTTAAATGAGGAAAAGGACGCAATAACTTTGAAAGAATTGAATGAAGAGTCGTATAAGGTGAAAATCTCATGTACAGTTCTGTAGAGTGGCGGTAAAGGTGACTTATTTGTCAACTTTTCCACTATCACCCCCAAAAAACTAAACTTTGCCTTACCTAAAGTTGCTAGAGTATGATTAACCTCTAGATTTGAAATCACTACTTATATACTTGGTATTAGCCATAATTTACAAGAACATTCTGTAGTCTTAGTAAGAGGGGGAAGGGTTAAGGATTTACCCAGTATGCAATGTCACATTGTTTGAGGAACCTTGATGCCGTTAGAGTAAGGGATTGTCAATAAGGGTGTTCTAATGCATTGTAGATTCTTATCTAAGACTTATATCATCTAATGATACCATGTGAATTGATAGAAACATGTGAAGTATATGGTTAACTCAATAGCGAAAGTTTTATAAGGGGATTAGAGCAGGCTACCATGAGACAAAATATCTTTTTTCTAAAGCGATTCGATTTGATTCGAAACTATTACATGTTTAAGGTCTAATATGGAAAAGTTATTTATAATTTAATTATTTCTAATATAATTTTTAATTAATATCTATATATTATATATAATTTAATATTATTTAGAATTTACAATAGTTATATTGGTATTAAGGCTATACGGACTTGAACAGTAGACCTTCTGAGTAAAATAAATCAAACTGATTATTATCAACATGATTTCAATTGTTTTAAAGACCTAACATGCCTTTTTTTTTATATTTTACATTGGGCTCTTTCATTAGCTGATAGAAATATCACCTAGTCTACAAGTTTTTGTTTTGCCAATAAAAGAAAGAGATGCCTCTATGTACTTTGATTAATTATTTTTATTTTGATTTTAGAACATTACCAAAGTGTTTCAAAGAAGTGTTATCTTGACGAAGGGTTATCTTGACATAGGTCTTCTTCTTATTGAGTCAACATAAGTTAAATGAAGTCTCTATCACTTCGCTCACCTAAAAAAACCAAATATGAAACTTTATACACCTTAAAGTTCATTGAGCCGAATCCAAAATCAAGGCACTTTTCACACGTTGTTAAATTCTAATAAGGAATGTCCCTCTTTGAGAATTTTGTCATCATCTAATTATTTTTGAATGGGTCCATTCAACGATGTCGAATATCATAATGTGATAAGAGAATCAATTAAAAAAATCTAATAATTAAACTTAACAATTTGATTGGCACTTTAGGAATAGGCCTTTCACTTTTGAATTTTTATTCATTTTACTTTTTAATAACTCACAATCCAATCTTGATAACTAAATATTTGCAAATTGAAAATTTAAAACAAACTTTTCAAATAATTAAATATTATTTAATGGATGAAAATGGGGGGATTTATAATCCTCGACCCAGGTAATAACATCTTTTTGAATTCATTCGATTTGCATTGGTATTTTCTTCAGAGTAATTATTATTATAATAATTGGGAAGAAAGTTCCACAATAATTAGTCTTAGATAGTTTGTTTGTGAAAATGTATGTATAGCTAAATATGGATCATACCTAAAATCATGTTAAGTTTTGATTATTCAAGTCAATTATGTAGTAATAAGATTTGCTAAGCCTTATTTGGTCACTCCAAGAGCAACTGTTCATGGTCATTATGGAGAATTCCTTTACATAAGAGATATATTAGTTATGTTTATTTATGAAAAGTTGAGATCTAGAGATATAATCTAGGTTCTTCAAAAAGTGGAACCATGGAAGAAGTATGTTCAATTGATTGGTTGGAACGAGCATATAACAGGAATTTTTTATTGGTGTTGAAGTAACTATAGTGCAAAGTCATATCTCTTTGGTTAATAAGATCCAAAAGGTTTATAGATGCTGGGGGTGGGGTCCAAATCCATAATAGGCACATAGAAATTATTGTATGCTAAATAGCAGCAAAAGTGTTGGTTTTAGAGGATGTAATGTCTAATGTTGTTTTTACTTGGAGAACTAATTGGATTGTCATGAGTGGAGTGAATGAGTGCGCTTTGGAAGAATCTATCTATTACCGGGCCGTCTTATTGGGAATAACAAAAGCATCTTTGAATACTTAAAGTTTCACATTCGAAGCGAATTTTTAAGAAATTGCTTGAGTTTTAGCCAAAGCCACTTTGATAAAACCTTTTTGGCACTTTCAAAAACCAATTTTTTATGCATGTATTTTGAGTTTGTTTATTAATATCTCAATTAGAAGTTCTTAAATGTGGTGTCTTCCATTCTAAGGAACATATTAATTATTGAGGTATTCAACATTTCATGAGTAGTAGCTATGAATAAAATATTTTCAGTATCTCTATTTATTTATTCGAAAGTTAATTTTAATTGCAAAAAATATATATTTAATGCTCTATCTACGTATCCTTTTTACCCACAAAAAAAAAAAATACCAAACAAAATCGAAAAATGATCTTAGCATTTCTGTATCTACAATTCAATATAGATGGATGGGATCTATACCAAATAACATGTACTCACATTTTTCTCATACAATTTTAAATACTCAAACAGTTGATTTTTTTTTTCTTTTTTGCATTTTTGAATTCAAATAACATTTATTTGACATTTTTTTACTAACTCATGTCTACTACTTTTCATTTTATCACTAATCTTTTTTTATATATATATATATTTAGAATAGTTTATTCCATAATTTACTTTTCTATCACCTAGACTCAAATTGATAAGTATAATTGAACTAAATCGAATTTAGTAAGTAAAGGAATATATAATTTTCGAAATAGAGTAAGATCTTATTTTATATTCTAGAAACTATACTTTTGGTTCTATCTATTAGAATTCTATAAAAAGTCAAGTTCGAATAATTAAAAAAAAATGGAATTCTCATTTATTTCGAAATTAATTAGTTATACTGTTATAACTAATTAATATTATTAGCTTAGAAGTTGAAGAGACATAGGTTTAGGAGGCCTCAAACGAAGCTTCATTTCTACTTAAGCACTAACTTCGAGTTCAATGGCATTGTTGGAATAAGAGATTTTGGTATTCTAGATTGGTAGAGAAAACAGAAAAAGAGCTACCACATCCTATCTTGCATTGCTCAATAGGTTCTCATTAATATGACGTTAATGTTAGCTGTTGAACGAACATTCAGTATAGTAGGCCTCATACTTGACGGTCGGCTGACCTCCCTGTCCATCGTCAATGTTGAAGCAATTTCTTACACCAAATAATGTTACAAAGAGGCATGTAGAGAATAAGATTGTGTTGGACATCAATGAAGGAAGATAAGTATTTCAGTGACTTCAATAGATTAGAGGGAAGCTTGAACTTGGGTTCTATTTCGGAGCACAATAAGGTTAAAGCGATTAACGATACCTTTCTCTCAATTGGAAATGGTTTTTCACTTAGAAAAATGTTTTCTAATTACCAAAATTAAAAAAAAATGATTTGTTTATTTTAAAGTTAGGGCTTTTTTTTTAAAGAATTTTCAAAGCAATTGACAAATGAACGTTAGCATTCTTCGTAGTACCATTTTTTTTAACAATAATAATCAAAAGGGTAATCACGTAAACTTGATGTGTTTTCCCTTCATATAAAATCAACAAACATAATAATGGTTTTCTAAAATATTATTGCAAGGCAACCTTAAAAATAACCAAAAAAAAAAAATGGATAACCAAGCACTTCTATTTCTCCATATATGGATGGCTACTTTTATATTTTGGGAAAAGGAAAAAAAATGTAAAAAAATTTCAAAAATGCTATTTGGCAAACAAAACTGCCTTTTCAATTTGAGTTGAAATTGCCTCTTGATTTATAAGAGACATAGAAATACCTTCTTGAAGAGGCATTTCGACTTAAATTGAAATCGCCTTAGGCATTTCATCTTCCCCAACCCATGTCCCCTTCATTTTGTACTTCTTCCTTCTGTTTTCTCATTTCCTCTCTCTAAATCGTGTCGACACTTCCTTAACCAAGTCCATCATTTCGATCCATTTTTTTTACGAATCAATCAAAGATTTGGAGTAGTAGTGTGGTGTAGATCCTAGGTGTGGGAAGATTTGTTGAAATGGGGAGACAATTCGTACGATCTCATCACTTTCTTTCTCTAAACATTTATATTGAAAAGGAATCATTTTTTCTCATTTTAATCTGTTTTAAGCACATGTTATTTGAACAGAGAGTCTAAGTTCCCCTAATGGATTGCCATGCATGTCCAATTATGATTACTGGTCATATATTTGATTAAGTCCAGTTTAGGGTGATTAATCATTTCATACAAATCATACAATACATGCCAGAACAACAAACAAAATAATAGCATTACCCATAATCAAGCACATCCATACATTCAACTATTTAGCAAGCACAAACAAGCATAATCTTAAGCCTCCAAAATACAGCATTGTATTAATCCTAACTTACCTCGACTCCTCGCTCACTCACTTGAGGTCCGACTTGCTCAGGTTATCACCGATCATCCCTATAACACAAACGTGGTTTCATTTTTTTTATATAACTATTATAGGTTCATTTTATCCTATAACGCTTATTGTTATGTTTTGTTTAGGGTTTAATATGCTTAATTATCTAGGTCTAAATTCTTTTACAATTATTCTAGGTTTGGAGTTAGGTTCGGGTTCGGTTTTCGCATTGATTTCTAAATTAGGTTTTAGTTTGATTTCTAAGTAATGTTTTATACTCCAACCATAGAAATTTGTTTCAACCCATAATGTGAAATTAATTACATTACTTCTCGATCTCTTAAATATCATTATTACCCCTAGTAAGTATTTATTTTACCTAGTACACTTAAATCCGTATTAGTGTACCAAATCTACTCCTAATGTGAGAAATTTTTACATTTTTCATATAAGTACATAAATTCAAGTTTTGTATCAAATTTATTGTATATTTTTATTATTATCAAAATATCAATTTTTATTATAATATTTTCTATTTATTATATTCAAATAATTACATATTATGTATTATTACCTTTTATGTATATCATACACTTCTAATATTTCCATCACTCTAATTATCGTCTCTAAACACCAATTATCATTTCAAAATGTCTAAATTCATCCTAAATTAGATTTTACTCCTAATTACCCTAATTTCCAAAATTAACTTAAAATTTACTATTTTTTCCTATTACTCATTTACTACATAATTAACCTAATAATTACATCTAACACCCTAAATGCTACAAGTATCATACTCCATCAGATTTCAACATCCTAAAACATGTACTTATTCACTAAATTAGTAATTAACCATCTAATTACTTTATTAACCCTAAATTATCCGTTTTATGCCTTATTTTAAGCCTAAAAATTATCTAAAAATTTCAAAAATTAATTTTTGAAAACGGGCTTCATAGAACTATTTTATATCATCTAAGTGGTCTACACAAAAATTTTGGGCTTGAAACTACACTCCTAAGGTCATTTATTTCTAAACCGAAACATGCTTGATTTTGCACGATTTCTTAAGGACCCTATATCACGAGACATATTTTCATCAAAATAATATTTTTCCTAAAAACTACATACAAGAATATTCCAGAATAACAAGTTTCATAATTTTCTAAGAATATTTACTATTTTTTCAAAATTACACAAAATTGGGCTGGAAATCAAACTCACCGATTTGGGTGACTTCGGCCACCGTCGGTGGCCATTGGTGTGTCGGCCCACCTGGGCATTGCCACCACCGTGTGGTGGTGGTGGCCGTCCACTGTCAGCTGCTCGTCGGATTTGGGTTCTCCTTTGTGGCCCTAACTGCACAGTTTTCCTTTTTTTTTTCTTTAGTTTTTCTCTCAATTTTCGACTCTCCCTAATTTTCTTTGATTTCTAACTGTCCAAATGAGCTTCTGAATTTTTCTTGCTATTTATAGAGTTTTATTGTAATTATTGTGCATTAAATTGGACAAGACAATTGCCTTATTCCTTAATTTTTGGCTTTTGTGTTGTCTTAATTTAATTGGTTAATTTTTATTTTATGAATCTTGACCTGCCACGACTTGATTTAGATCATTCTTGATTTTTCCTGATTTTTTTCTTAATTAATTATGAATTTTCTTTAATTATTTAGTGTAATTTTAGTACATTTCGCGTATTTTAAGTAATTATGTATATTTATACTTACATGTAAATTCATATATAGTATAAATAAATATTCGTAAATATTATTTAGGTTATTTTATAATTTTTAGTATACATATAATTTATCTCTAGCGATTCGTTAAGTGCCGGAATGTATTTTATGTATTTTCGATAAATAACGAGTTATATACTTAAAATTTGAAAATTTTGTAGTCTCCTATTTTATTACTTATTTTCTTAAATTCAAACTTATGGGATCGGTTTACTAATATTCTAGCTTTACTTTATAATTTAAACTCGATCGGGTCTTTCAATCTATCGAAACCTCGGATTGCTAGTTTTGGGGCTTACATACATTATAGCATATTGTTGTCTATTGGCGTTTTTTAAACGAGATGATCCGTTCGTCTTTTCTCTAACATATATGTATGTTGAATATTTTTCTATACTTCATTGTCAATAAGCTTAATATTTTTTGTATAAATTTGTGTTTGTTAGTATATTTTATATGTATGTATATTTTATATGTATGTATATAAATTTTTTTTATAACATTGTGTTTGTTAATTAGTATATTTTATATTAACGTGTATATAGTTTTTCTTTGCATAAATTTATCTTTATTACTGTATTTTATGTATACATATGTACTAGGTGATATGTATACTAATAATTATTGTTGAGGGATGTAGATGAGGTGGCGTTAGTTCTTTATTTTGTTTAGTTGGAGTAAGAAATGAATCTAGTGTCGTTAAGGGATTTGATAGTAAAATCAAATTAGGTGATGTGTTCATGAAATCTAGTAGAGTGTGTCTATTAGTATAAGGTAGTATCTTTATTTTAGAATGCTAATGTTTATGAATTTGATGTGGCAAACAAGTGTAAAATGAATAATATGAGGTTTGTTTGTTATGTCGGTGGAAATATTATGCAAAGAGAGGATGAGGTGTAGTACGATAGGCATTTGAAAACAGTAATTGGAGTTCCATTTAAGGCTACCTATGACTGGTTGGTTGGATTGATATGTAATCGGCTTTGAGTTGACATGACAACCCATTGGGTTTAGTCGATTCATAGATGCCCCCTTGTAAGTGGGACCAAGGATATGTTCTGTGCCATTACTATTAGTGATGATTATGATGTGCAACAATTAATGACTTCTTCAGTAGGATGTGGTGGATTCAGTGGTTCAACAAAGTTGTATATTGAAATTCATGAAGTGAACCTACCACTAATAGTTCCCCCTCCCTTTGATTGAGTATGATGTTGGAGGGCATAGCAATGACGTTGAAGTATAAGTTGAAACTCAGGTTTTTAAATCCCAACCAGTCCTATCGAGTTGAGTACCGATCAGCAGTCACATGTCTTGTGAACCTAATGTATTGATTACTAGTGAATCTAATAGAGATATTGATGTCGAGAATGAAATGGCTTGTAAGGACGTTGATGAAGATTTTGATGATACAGATTGTAATTCTAACATTGGTTTGACTGAATGCTGGTTATAGGAAGTTAAAGAAGTATAAGGGTTAGGTGGAAGAAATGATTAGAGGCATGTGTTAGCTACAAATGTAGACGTGGTTGGGATGTCTAAACCCGTGTCTTTCTATACGGTAAGTATTAAGGATGGACTGATGCCATCTGAGGAGAGTATAAATGATGGTGAGTGGAACTTCAATGATGAATTGAAGGTGGGCATACGGTTAAAAAATAAAGAACATCTATAGACAGTTATGAAGATGCATTATGTTATAAACCACTACAACTTTGTCGTGAAGTAGTTTGAGCTTACATTTTAGTTTATCGGATGCATTGACTGGGAAAAAGGATGCAAGTAGAGACTTAGAGCATGTAAGAAGCAGTATGCTAGATGCTTTGTGATAACTAGGTTAATGGGTCCACACATGTACCTTAATCCTACTAGAAGCTAAGACTATAAAAATTGGATTCAAACACCCTATCTTACTTTCTAATAAAGGATGTACAAGAGTCATTGAACGTTAAGGTAAAACACTTACATGGTAACTATTATAAGGTAAAACATCCTATCATATTGATTGCGATTGGAGTTGATGGTTAGAATCGCATTGTCCCATTGGGTTTTGCCCTAGTTAATGAGGGCTGTTAGGATAGTTATAAGAGATTGCATTAACATATGTTTGATTTTAAACTGTCATGCTGGGATTTAGTTTGCAGTTGAGGTGAAGAAAGCAGTGTAGTCAAGTGGTTAGCTATATCGGTAGTGTATTTGACATGTCACCAGTAACTTCAACACTCGAGCTAAGAACAAAGATTGCAAAGAGTTGATAAAAAAAGGCTACTTACCAATTGCAGTCTCAAAAGTTTCATGTATACTATGACAAGGCCAATACAATGAGCCCCCATATTAGAGTTTACTTTAGTGGACTACATCTTAAGATGTAGATACTGGCGTACAATGATAGAGATCAATTTAGACATGGGATGACCAACATTGCCAAGAGTTACAATAGTGCTTTGTGTGATGCTACGAACTTGCCTATTATAGCACTACTAAAGAAAACTTTCTATAACTGCAATGACTATTTCAACAAACGGAAAATCGAGTTAGTGGAACTAATGGGCATTGGCAAAGTACTTACTAAATTTTGAGTACAAAAGTTTAACAAGTGGCGCAAAGCGGTCAATGGTCATTGTGTCATGATTTTTTACTATAATGAGTAGATTTTTGAGGTCATCACTATGTCACGACCTATGTTACAGGGGAAAAAGGGAGAGAACAACTATATGATCACACTTCGGACTCAGTAGTGAACTTGCAATAAGTGGTAAACATATAAGATTCTATGCTCCTACGTTATAACTGTTATGGGTAAAATGGGCATGGATTGTGTTGTATTTATTAGGTATTGGTACATATTGTAGAATTAGCTATGTGTATACATGCGTTCCTTCATGCTATTACTGATAAGGTTAATTGGTCTTATCTTGATATTATAGTGTAGCATCCAATTCAAACTTCAGATAGGGTTAGGAATTCGAGGAGGCCATAAGAGAAATGATTTTAGAATGAGATGGACATTTGGGAGGAGTCGTTAACTTACACGTGTAGACTATATGGTGGAGATGGACATAATAGGAGAAGATTTTCATAGCGCGGGAGACAATCAACTTTGAGTGGGTCCGCTGGTATACACCTTAGTTAAAGCGAAAAGCCATGCTAATGTTGATTGATATATATGTTGAAATATATTTAACAAATTTTCGTTCTGCTCGTGTTTGCTTTTTGTTGATGAGTGTGATAGTCAACTTACTATTTTTTTTTTCGTTTGCACTCATAGGGGCAAATGGATCTAGGATTAGTCAATAGGTCCTTGCATCAATTGCAACCATCCTATAGGTCTGAGCTGGTATGTGGTAGTTAGGTAAGAAAGAACAAATTGAAAACATAATTGTGATATGTTCATTTCATGTAATGCCTATAAGATTAGCTCTTCTTCCTTTATCATAGGAGAACTATTGGCTTAAGTAGTTAGGTTTCGTTGATGCGCAACAAGTTTCCTTCATATAGATGGATTAGCACTTGATTACTGTCTTAGTTGAGTGATAGAGGAAGGAGACACATACATTTCACTTGCATACCAGTGAGATGATGGTAATGTTATAGGATATATCTTTGATAATTGGTCTCCTTGCTAATGACGATGTGGTTACAGGCATGATGGCATCTATTAGGTGGGGCAAGTTATGCTATCACCTACTAGGAATGCACCCACTAGAGAGTGTCATGAACGGTATGCAATTGAAGGAAAAATTTACTTATTTTCCATTTAATGTAGATGACGTTATGGTACAGAGCTATATGTTAGCACATATTATGCAGTTGATCGAGGGTATGCTGTTCTCAAATAAGTCCAACAATGTGGTGCACCTTATGTTCCTTCCTCTCTTATTGGACCTTACTATGGCCAAGTGCTATGCTAGGGGAATAACTTGTTTAGTGATTCTTTAAGTGTGGGCATGGGAGCATTCTTATACATTGCCCGGTTACCCTATTGGATTACATCATGGGTTAATGATTGATTACTTATGAGTTTATGGAGGGCAGAATTCGGTATGACTGAGCTACCTATGCATATAGTTGGTTAGTATATAGATGCATTCAATCGATAGCATTTAGAGTAGGTACATACTCAACAGAATCGGTTACTTATTGATTCTAGAAGTGTTACTTTTTTTTAACCTCATTATTGATGTTTACTTCAGGTTATTTGGATTCTCTATACATATGAGGACTTGGACAAACTCACCAATTATTGTTGGGATAGGAGTGATGTATGGTTAGCTTAGGTCCTATTGATATGCTTCCACATCATTGAGATGTATTATTTTGTTCGTGTGGCTTGCTAGTTTGGCAGGACGTAGGAGATCCCAACTTACCTTAATATTAGACGGGCACTACATCAAATCGACTTCAAGGGCTAAACCGAGATTAATTGGGTAACTAGGAATTTTAGACACCTAATTTTTTCCCCCTTTATTTTTGTTTTTATTATTATTATTTATTTTCTCAATAGGCTTTAAATTAGGAAAAGTACAAAAAATAGAAAAATAAGAAAACTCCAAAAATATGAAGTTTTTGAAAAAATACAAAAAATTTCAAAAAATAAGAAAAGCATAAAAAATAGGAAATTTGGATTAAAAACACAAAAATTAAGAAATTTAGAAAAAGGGAAAAATTGGAAAAAAAGTTATAAAATTGAAAAATTAGAAAAATTTAAAAAATAAAAGATTTTGGAAATTAACTTTTTATTAAGGTAGGTTTTTATTTTTTAATTTGGTTTAGAAGTTGAGCTGTTAAACCTAGGTTGACTGAGTCCATATGTGTTATTTGATTGCACATATGGACAAGGCATATACCAACAGCCTAACAATTAAGCATATAGACTGGGCATAGGGTTAGAGTGTGAAATCTTGGGTTTAAATCTTGGCAAAGGTAGGGAGGCCTTTTTTCTTTTTATTTTTTGTTAACTAGCACATTGCCATGTGTCAGCATTTGATTGTGCCACGTGTCCTAACACGTGGTAGTGTCAGGTTGGGCGGCCTTATTGATGTGGTGCTACGTAGCGTGCCACATCAGTTGCTACGCGTTTTGTGATGACACGTAGTAGGTTAGGAGTGGTTGGTACGATTGGTATGACGCCACGTTGGCACTTTCCCTCTTTTTCCCTCTTCTTTTCCCTTGGTTTCCCCTTGATTTACTTCCTTTTTCCTTCTTAAGAACAGCCCAACCCTCTTAGTTTAGCCTTTGATTTCATGCTTTTTCCTTGCTGAAACACACCAATTAATGGTACGAATTCATCCTCTACATAGCTTACTATGAATCGAACCTATTAACACGTCTAAATGCGATCAAAGGTGCATTCAATTTGAGCTCCAAAAATAAAAAAAAAAAACTTATTTTCTAAAATTTGCATTCAAATCCGATTCAAGCTTTCCTTAGTTTCTAGGTTGAATTCGATTATAAAGTAGAGCATATAGACCATCAACAAGCACACACCATGAACAAAATCACTCGACACAACCTCTCTCTCTTTCTCTCCCCACAATCACTTTCTCTCTCTAACCCACTCTTTCTCTCTTCAATTCTCTCTCTCCACTCAAACCCAAGCCCAACCACCACCATGGTCGAGCTCCCCTTAGCTTAGGCTCTCTAACTCGACCTTTCTCAACCACCGTCGTAGCCCCTAGCAGCTTTCTTGAGTTACCCTCCATTAAACCCTAACCATCGCCCCTCTCTCTTCTTGAGCCACCACCCTTAGCCATCTTTAACTTAAATTAGCCACATAATCAGACTCCCCACACTCCAAAATCCTTACCCTAACGGACCAATCACACCTAGTTACCAGTACGCTGAAGGACCATCGACCACTGCTAACCTCTGCCTTGAACAACCACTAAACGGCCACCCCAAGCCATGTCACTTTGCCTACCCCCTCCCTTATCCCCAATAAAAAACACATAAAACCGTCCTCACCCGCTTGTTTTGGTGGTCGCAACAAGTAAAATCATGTCGTTGTTGTTGTTGCTGTGTAAACCTGACTTGAATCTAGTAAATGATCCAACCTTACCTAAGATCCAACTTAGTGTCCCTGATCCGACCTAGGCGTCCCTCCTGATTCGATTCAGTTCCGATTTTTTTTTATTTGCTTATTTAGTGTAATATGAAATTATAAATGTGAAAAAAAGGGAAAGAAAAGAAAAAGAAAAATGAGAAAGAAAAAAGGAAAAAAAAAAGAATAGTTTGTTTCTTTTTAGTTTAGTAAAAAATAGAGAAAACAAAAATAAATAAGTTAACATAAAAAAAATAAAAAATAAGCAAATAAGTGAATAAATAAAAAATTGTTCTTAACACTTAGAAAAATTGGATTTTCCAAAATAAATAAAAAATAATTCAATTTTTTTTTAAATTAAAGCACTTTAGAATTTTTTAGATAAGAGTACCGATTTAGGGCCTTTTAGGAAAATTTCTTAAATAAATCAAAATAGGTAAAAACGTAAACTCAACTGTTTTAAAAACTAAAATCAATTTAATCCACTAAAGTTTTTATTAAAAGAACTACATATGTTTGATCCCGAATTGCAGGTACATGGGCACCTAAGGAGCGATGATAAAAATGAAAAGACCTAATTTTCCTTTTTTAGTTTAGATTACTTCATTTATCCAATTAGAGTAACTAATAACCGAGCTCTATCTGTTAAAATTAAAGGTGATTTTTTAAGTTTAATTTTAATTTTAGAAAGTCAATGGTACCCGTAAGGGTTTAAAATTCCTAACCCTCGAACTTAAATCTCTAGTTTTCAAAAACCATTTTACAAAATCGATTCTTTTTCGTTAGACTGGTAGCTAAAGTTATAACCAATCCGCCCAATTAGTTATAACTTAATTGTTTTTCTCAACTTCGGTTAGGTGGTGACTCCAAAAATTGTTTTCAAAATAAAAAAAAATGGTTTTTTTCGACCTTAGTCGAGGGCCAGTATTAAATGGGTAAGGTTTAATATGGGTTGGTTTAAAGAAGACCTAATTTTCTAAAAGAACTGGGAGGATAAAAAAACTAGGCTCGACAGCTTGGCAACTCCATTGGGGATGTCAAGAGGGTTAGTCATTTAACTTTCCAAAATTAAAATTGATCTCTAAAAATCAACTTGATGTAATTTATTTAATTTCTTTTATTCACTATTATTTATCATGATTATGCTAACATTTCCTTTGCATGTCTAATTTTATCTAAATAATTGGGGTGGAAGGAATTTATTTTTTTGTACCATGAATGCATGATAGATATGGTCAAACCTGAGTCGTCTTAGAACCTTTGGATGGGGAACTATTGTGTAAGTTTAGGGTATAGTGGGGCAACTACTATTCGGGGCCGATTAGGCTACCCCACTTAAACTTCAATGTGACTAAGGAACTATTTTTTTCATAAATGTATGAGGTTATAGATTGTAAGGATCTTTAGAACCTACCCTTTCTGCATACATTTCATGGATTGACGAATAACTAACAAAGCGACAATGTTATAAAAAGAGAGAAGAAAAAATAACAAAACTTAAAGATTTCTTTTGCTGTATTTTTCCTAGAATTAATGTACGTAGGGAGTTATTTTTTGTAATTTCTTTCCATGTAAATAGTCTTTCATTTGTAATTGATGTTTTCCTTGTAACATCTCAGAAATGGCCAATTCATCCAATGCTAAGGTCTTCACCAAGGAGATTTATGTCCATAAACTTAAAACCCATACTCAACCAATGGTTTCAAACTTTTAACCCAAGAGAACAATAGTTTATTACCAACAAGATTAGGCCCATACTCTCATTAGCCAAAGTAGATGTTAACATTATGCTAACAAGAGCCTTAGTCCATTTCTAGGAGCCCAAAGAAGTGGCTTTTCAATTTGGACCACACCTAATCGGTCCAAATCTAGAAGAGTATACCCAACTACTCCAAGCTCCTCCTTTGGATGAAATATACATCCCAGAACTCAACTTTGGTCTAACCTACATTTTTTTCAAAATTCTTCGGTATTCATAAGGTTGAGATAAATGGGGCCCTAGATGATTGCAACAAACATGCCATCAAGATATGGGATCTAGTCCATTGGTTTCAGAACGAGCCTAACTCCAACAAACAAGCTCTATTCTTAAAGATTGGAAAGAAAATCGAATCAAGGCCTATGTATTACCATTATTCACTATTATCTTGTTTCCAAGTAGGTCTTTTCTTATACACTTTAGGATGATAGAGTTAGTGGCCCAATTATGGGAAGGAAAGTCTTACATTCCTGTGTTACTTATTGAGCAAATAAGGAAGCTTAATCTCCTTAAGAAAAGGGGCTATGCAGATCTCAAGTCAAGCATAACATTATTAATGGTATGGTTCGTCAGTCACATCAAATGCTTTGGGTTGGACTTAACAAGGGGAGCATTAGCCAGTAAGATTGATCTCATTGATTCGTTCGTCGATAAGATCAAATTACCAAAAGATATCCCTACCCTTCTCTGGATAGAGGTTCTATGAGATTTTCGGGTCGAAGACATACTGTGAATTACCAGATGGAGCAATTACACTAAGGTCATACTGATTTATAAGGATTACCATGCTCTACTGATAATCAAAATGAGTTGGTATACAAGTTACTACCTAAACAATATGGTAAGGTAGTTTAAGGAGATCTAGGATATAGTTCACAAGCCTTTATTAGAGCCGTTCACCCTTAACCTCGAAAAGCCTTACTCAATAGAAAAGGTATCTAAGTTTCATAAGATCAAAGCTTGGTAGGATACCAAGACTATAAGCCTTAACGTCGATTTGGGTGAATTCAAAAGTCGACAAGCATTGGGTTAATAAAGAGTATTTATACGATCAACTTCACAAGGTAAGCGCAATGCGATATTGAGTACCAGAAGTCCTTCAACCTTCTCCTGTGTGCCCTAACCTGAAATGGTGACCTATACAGACCAAATGAAAGCTCGTATGGAAGTCTTCTATGATGAAAAAGATAGATGGGAAAACCTATTTCAAGAGTCTAGACAAAGGTCGCGTGCCTTGGAACACCAATTGAAGATGGCCTAGAGGAAGATTTAAGAGTTTGAAGAAGCAATTAAGCGGACCAAAAGAAGAAGAAAATGTCATTTGCTCCACAGAAAAAAAAAAAGAAAAATAGTATAGATGAATTTGTACCTTTCCTTTTCTTTCATGTAATAAGACTCTGGGAATTTAAAGATAATAAATAACTTGCCATTATGTTAATTATTCGTTGATTCTCTCCTTTCCATTCATGTGGCTCATTTGCATTTTTTTTTTCAAAAATAAAAATATCTGTATGCTAACTTATTGAGAAGTGGTTTTATCTAGGTCGCCAAGATAGCTCCCAAATGTCAAACTTTCGTAAAAAGCCCCATCAAAACCCGTTCTCAAACTAGAATGGCCAACCAAGGAAACAACAACAACAACACCAACAATGGCAATGGCGACCCTGAGGTTACTGACCCCACGGAGTTGAGGTTCCAATCTTTGGAACGAATAGTGGGAAAGATTACAGGTCAAATGAGCTTTCTTGCTGACAGCATCTCTCTACTTAGGTCCATAGCTCCATCAAATGAAGAGAGTTCCAAAGCCTAATATGGAAAGAATACTGAGGCCCTACCCTTTGAAATAGAGGAAGCCTACCCTAAGGTCAATCAGGGTTTCGAATCCTTTGAAATAGAAGGAGTATTTCCAAAGGCTAAACCAACTTTTGAGCTAAATACTTACTCATTCCCGATCAAGCCAAAGCTTGAAGTTGACCAGGACAAATTGAAGGAGCTTGAGAAGCGGCTAACTCAACAAATTACCGAAAAAATGAAAATACTTGAGGGGTATGATGGATTCGAGCACGTTGGCATAACAAACTTATTTGCCTATGATTATGGAAGCTTTTCGGAAAAGTTTAAAGTACTTGACTTTGAAAAATACAATGGGACTGGATGCCCTAAGCTATATACCTGGCTGTATGCATGCAAGATGAGCAAGTATGTACGGTATGACCAGCTCATGGTCCAAACCTTTTAGGGCAGCTTGACTAGCCTTGCCTTAACTTGGTATGCTCAGTTAGACCTGAATCACGTGAATATATGGGAGAAGCTAGCTAGAGCATTTTACAAGCAATATAGATTTAACGTCGAAGTGGCGCTAACAATGATAGATTTGGTTGCCTTAAGGAAGAGGCACAATGAATCCATTAAAGAATATGCTCAAAGGTGGAGGTCCCTAGCTGTAAGGGTATCTATCCCTATAACTAAGAAAGAGCTTACTGTAACTTTTATTAATACTCTTAAGAGGCCTTATTTCGCTTACCTAATTGGATAAGCCTCTTCTGGCTTTGTAGAAGTAGTAGTAGTAGGCTGTCGAATTGAAAGTGTCATTTCCTCTAGCATGTTGCAAGAGACAACAGATAGAAACCACCTTCTGCTAAACCCACCACCAACAAGCTTAGAGAAGTTACTATCGGCATGGTCAACTTGAATGCAAGGCCTAACTCCCGGGTTTCTTTCAGGACAAATCCCCTACCAGCTCAACAACAGTATAAAAGCCAACTACAAGCTAGCAGAAACCTGAGACAGTTCACCAAAATACCCGTTTTACTTAGTTAGGTACTTAAAAAGTTAAGGAGAGATAATTTGCCCCATTTTGAGGCTTGCAGTAAAGGTAAAGGCTGAAGTTTTTTTCATTCTAATGCAATATGCCAATATCATCTAGGGTAGGTGGGCCATTCAAATGACTCCTGCTAGAGGTTGAAAAAAAAAATCCAAGACTTAAATGATGAAGGTACAGTATAACTAGATTTTGTGGAGGCTCCTACTCCAAACATTAACAAGAAACCCCTATCAAACCATGAGCCCATTATCAAGATGATATTTGACCACTCAGAACCTGCCATCAACATGATCGGTCCTAACTAAGAACCTAAGGTTTATAGATTCTACAAAAAAAGAAGTTCCATAAACTAAAAGGTACACCTTCCATATGCTTGTGGCCTCCGAAATTATAAAACTGCCCCTCTCAACTACCAGGCAATAAACCAGGAGCTGTTAAGCTCACTTGTAGGGGGGATTACCCACTTCGGTAGAATCTATAATCCAGAGGAAGACTTGAAAAAAACAAAGGTTATGCTGGAAATGCCAAGCACTGAACATGCTGAGCATGAAGAAGGATTGATTGCTTTCACTAAGATGATCAAGTCTAGTGAGTATACAATAATGGATTAGCTCACTAAGACTCTAGCACAAATATCCCTCATGAGTCTGCTAATGGCATCGAACCTATATCAAGAAGCTTTGTTCAGAACGCTAAAGGAAGTTAAGGTCCCTCGTGAAATCCTGGCTGAAAGGATTGGCTTTGTCACCAATTCTATCCTCATTATGGATCAAAATTCCTTCTTTACTGAGGAATTGGATAAAGAAGGTAACCAGCACACAAAGCCTCTATTCATAATAGTGAGTATAAATAACATCTTCGTAATAAGAGTTCTCATCGACAACGAGTCATCTCTAAATGTCTGTCCTTTGGCCACCCTGGATCTATTGGGTGCCGATACAACTGCTATCAAACCATGTTTAACAATAGTAAGTGCTTTTGATGGATTCAGGAGAGAGATAATAGGGGAGATCGACTTACCAATCGATGTTGGCCCACATACATTCAACATCCCATTCTAGGTTTTGGACATTCCAAGGACCTTCAATCTGTTATTGGGTGTAAGCCCCAAAGTTCAGCCAAGTAACCGTAGGATTGAACTTAGAACCCAAGGTTTAAGGCGATCGGTTAAAAGATCCGATCAAACCTAAATTATAAACTATCGAGAAGAATATTAGTAAAAATGACCCCATAAACTTAAATTTAAGAAAATAAGTAGTAAAATAGGAGACTATAAAATTTTCAAATTTTAAACATAATAACTGCTAATTACCAAAAAGGAAAAAAGTGTAATATAATAACTAATAAATTATTAGAGATAGATTATATATATACTAAAAATTTTAGAATGACCAAAATAATATTTAGGAATGTTCATGTGTACCCCACATGTATTTACGTGTAGATAAAAATATGCGTAATTACTAAAATTGGCCGAAAACTAAGCAAATAATTAAAGAAAATTATAAAATAATTATGGAAAAATCAGAAAAAAATCAGAAGAGGATAAGATGCATCAATATCAGGTCGTGGCATGTCAGGATAAGAAAAATAAAAATTAGCCAATAGAAATTGAACAACTTAAAAGCCAAAAATTAAGGAATTTGGACAAAGTCTTGTCAAATTAATGCATATTAATTACAGCAAATATCTATAAATAGGGAAAAAATTTACAAAGGTCATTTGGACAGTTTGAAAAGTGAGAAAATTAGGGAGAGTAAAAAATTCGAGATAAAATCCAGAAAATAAAAAAAAATAAGAAAAACTGTATAATTAAGAGTTTTAAAAGGAACCCACACCAGAAGAGGAGCTAGAAGTGGACGGCCACCACCACCACACGGTGGTGGCAGCGCCCAGGCCGGCCGACAAGGCCACGACGGCCCGCGATGGCCGGAGCCACCCGAACCGGTGAGTCCAAATTCCAGCCCGATTTTTGTGAAATTTTGTAAAAATAGTAAATATAATTATAAAATTATTAATTTTGTTATTCTGGGATATTTTTGTATTTAGTTTTTAGAAAAAATGTTATTTTGATGAAATTATGTCCCGTAATATATGGTCCCTAAGAAATTGTGCAAAACCGAGCATGTTTCGGTTTAGAAATAAATGACCTTAGGAGTGTAGTTTCAAGCCCAAAATTTTTCTGTAGATTACTTAGATGATATAGAATAGTGCTATGAAGCCCTTTTTCAAAAATTAATTTTTGAAATTTTTAGATAATTTTTTAGGCTCTAAAAAGAGGCATAAAATGGGTAATTTAGGGTTAATTATGTAATTAAATGATTAATTTCTGATTTAGTGAATAATTACATGTTTTAGGATGTTAAGATCTGATGGAGTATGATACTTATAGCATTTAGGGTGTTAGATGTAATTATTAGGTTAATTATGTAGTAAATTAGTAATAGAAAAACATAGTAAATTATGAGTTAATTTTGTAAATTAGAATAATTAGGTGTAAAACCTGATTTAGGATGGATTTAGACATTTTGAAATAATAATTGGTGTTTAGAGATAGTAATTAGGGTAATAGAAATATTAGAAATGCATTATGTACATAATATGCAATAATGCATAATGTGTAATTATTGAAAATATAATAAATAGAAAATATTATAATAAAAATTGATATTTTGAGAATAATAAAAATGCACAATAAATCTGATAGGAAACTTGAATTTATGGAATTATATGAAAAATATAAAAATTTGTCACATTAGGAGTGAATTCGGTACACTGATATGGATTTAAGTGTACCGAGTAAAATAAACACTGACAAAGGGTAATGATGGTATTTAGGTTATCGGGAAATAATGTGATTAATTTCACATTATGGGTTGAAACTAATTTCTAGGGTTGGAATATAAAACGCTACTTAAAAATCGAACTAAAAACCTGGTTTAGAAATTGATGCGAAAACCGAACCTGAACCTAACCCCAAACCTAGAATAATTGTAAAAGACTTAATACCTAGATAATTGGGCATATTAAACCTTAAAAAAAACCTAACAAGAAGCATTATAGGATAAAACGAACCTATAACAATTATATGAAAAGCTGAAACCACGTTCATGTTATAGGGATAACTGGCGATGGCCTGAGCAAATCGGACCTCGAGTGAACGAGCGAGGAGTCGAGGTAAGTTGGGATTAATATGATGCTGTATTTTGGGAGGCTTAAGATTATGCTTGGTTGTGCTTGTTAGATAGTTGAATGTATGCATGTGCTTGATTATGGGTGATGCCATGATTCTGTTTATTACTCTGATACATACTGTATGAATTGTATATAATGATTGATCACCCTAAACTGGACCTAATCAAATATACGACCAGTAATCATGATCGAGCATGCATGGCAACCCGTTAGGGGATTTAGGACTCTCCGGCCAAATACCGACCCCTTCGGAAGGGATAGCGCAGGATTATAAAATGGTCCCTTCTTCATCCTCAGTTGAACTAAGTGACAGGAGAGGAGGTCGCGGCGGGGGTGAAGACAGTGGTTCGAAGGTAGTCGCGGGATGAGCAAGGTCTCCATTACACAAGCCTGGGTTTGGTCGTGAGCTGTTGCATTAACGGTAACTCCTCAACCCGGATTAGAGCGGGCGCAATTTCTCTAATCTCACGACGGGCCGGACAACGTCGTGCGATGGCATTTGCTTGCACATGCATTGCACCTAATAAGTGATTGAAAACCTTGTTGCGTGTATGGTATAGTTTTAAGTCCTCCGTCCCTACTTACTGAGCTGTGGTTGCTCACATTCCTATAGACGTCGTGCAGGTGCTGGCTAAGAAGCGGCAACCAATTACTCAGAAGCTAGCAACTGCTGGATCCTGGGGAGTGAGGAAAAATATTGAAGAATAAACATATATTTTAAGGTCTAAGTTTTTATTTTAGAATTATTTTTCATTTCCGAGTGATGTAATAACTAGGGAATATACTATAGAGAAATGTTGTAAACTTTAACTGCAATAATTGAATGATGACATATATATATATAATTCCTCACTTTTATAGGTAAATGATTTATTTAAATTACAAATTGTCTACTTCAAAGCGGGTTAGTTGTGGACGCCTTGTGTAGATCAGGTCTAGGATAGCGGTTGTGAGGCCAACTTCTATCTTAGGGTGGTTTACACGGCGGGGCTGTTACGACTCTTTCGCTTCGGGGCGTGACATTGGGAAGGCTTTGGATACATTCAACAGGGCCCATACCGTCAACTCTTCACCTGAAAGTTAAATTCACCTCCAATGGCTAAGTCATCACAATTCTAGGCGATCAAGATTATGAAATCCATAAAGAGACGGACATACCCTATATTAGTATAGAAGAACAATAGGACTTTGGACTTCAAATGTTTGATGAGGTGTGCATGATCACCAATTAGTAGAAGGGAGAGAGGCCGAAATTCAAAGAAGGCTAGTTTGGGAGTTATATTACACTCTAATGACCTTCCCTCCATTGTTAGAAACTTTCATTCAGGCCAAAGTACAGAACTCAAAGCCTATCAAAGAGGATACCTTCAACAAAAATGAAGGGGTTGGTCTATCTAACAAATCCTAGCACTTGAATAATTAATTCTCCATTCCTGTGAATAGCAATAAGTCTTCCTTAAGGTAAAAGACGAATCATGATCTAGTATTTTGCGGAATTTTGTAATAAATTACCTTTGTTCTTCAAATGATTATACTTGAAAGAGAGTCCCCCTAAATAAAATTTGTTTCTTTTCCCTTTACTCCTGCCTCACTTACACTCTTCCTTTTACATACTTTTCTTTTTCTTCAGATCCAATGATCCGAATAAAGGTCATGGATACCTCGCGCAGATAGGTGATGAAAATATTGATATCACTTTCGGCCCTATTAGGTTAGTCTTCGAGAGTGATATCAATGACCATAATGATGTACAAGAAAGTCGGTAAGAATATGAAATGAGTAGAATTTTCATTGACTAGCCAACTAAGATAATTAATGTCAGGACTAATGACAAACCTAAGGTATTAAAGATTGGGGGAAATTTGAAAAAAGATCAAAAGGTAGAGATGACCACATTACTGTTTGAATACTAAGACATATTTGCATGGTCTTATGAAGACATGCCCGGATTAGATCCACCGATTGTAGTCCATTGTTTACCTATATGAGAGGATATCAAACCTAAAACAAAAGTTAAGAAGATTTTGACTGGATGTTCTGTTGAAAATTAAGGAAGAAGTTAGAAAATTACTGGAGGTCGATTTTATCAAGGTATTTGATTATCTCGAGTGGGTGGCAAACATCATGCCTGTAACAAAGAAGAGTGGAAAAGTTAGAGTATGTATGGACTTTTAAGACCTTAATCAAGTTACCCCTAAAGATAATTTCCCTTTGCCCCATATCGATGTCTTGGTCGATAACATAGCTAAAAACCATATTTTCTCTTTCATGGATGGATTTTTCAGGTATAACCAAATTTGAATGGCTGAAGAAGATAAAATCTAAGACAACATTCATCACAATTTGGGGCACATTTTGCTACAAAGTGATGCCTTTCGGACTAAAAAATGTCGAAACAACTTATCAAAGGGCTATGGTAGCAATCTTTCATGACATGATGCATAAAAGGTTGAAGTATATGTTGATGATATGATTGCCAAGTCCAAGGAAGGAGAAAATCATGTGAAAAGTTTGAGGAGATTGTTTGATAAGTTGAGAAAATTCCAACTGAAGCTCAACCTAGAGAAATGTACTTTTGGAGTGACTTCAGGAAAATTATTGGGTTTTATAATTAGCCAAAGGGGGATCAAAGTGAACCTTGATAAAGTCAAAGCGATAGTTGACTTGCTCCGCCATGCACACTCAAAGAAATTAGAGGTTTAATAGACCATTTAAATTATATAGCCCGGGTCATATCTTAACTCACAAACAAGTGCCGTCCTTTGTTTAAGTTGTTAAAAAAGAATGCCAAGATCAATTAGGTTGAAGAGTACGAGCAAGCCTTTACATCAATTAAAGAATACCTCATGAGCCCTCTAATACTGGTAGCTCCAAAACCTAGGAAGCTACTATTCCTATATTTGAAAATATTATTAGAGTCCATAGGGTGCATGGTTGGCCAGAAAGATGAGGAAGGAAAGGAATGGGTTGTATACTACTTAAGCAAGAAATTCATTGAAGGGGAGCATAGATATTCATAAATTGAAAGAACCTACTGTGCTTTGGTTTGGGTAATGCATTGGCTCAAACGATACCCTAAAATACTTGGTAGATAAACTGACCCTAATTGGTAGAATCTTAAAGTGGCAAATGTTGTTATTAGAGTTTGACATTACGTACGTGAACCAGAATTCGGTCAAGGGATAAGCTCTAGCAGATCAATTGGCAGAAAAATCCCTCCAATAGCACTCCCCAAGAAGTAGAAGTCAATTTCCTCTATGAGGATGTCTTAGTTGTTGAAGGAAACTCTGATAAAGGAGAAGATGACGAGCGACCAAAATGGAAAATGTTCGTTGATGGTGTAGCCAATGTGTTTGGGTGTGGAATTGAGGCAGTACTAATATCTCCTGAAGGTACTTAATACCTTATGGCCATAAGGCTTATTTTCCCATGTATGAAGCATGCATTATAGGACTCAAGATGGCCCTAGATAAAGACATTCAAGAATTAATTTGCTAATGCCTTAGCCATGCTGGCATCAATGATCCAAATATTTGGTGAAGTTGAGATTTAACCTCTTACAATTGAAATTGAAGACAAGCTTGCCTTCTACCTAATAATTGAGGGTATGAATGATAAATAACCATGGTACTATGATGTTAAGATGTTCTCACAACAGGCACATACCTTGAAGAGGCTAAGAAAAAGGATAGAAATATGATTAGGAGATTGACTACTTAATTCTTAGTAAGCGAGTCTACCTTATACCAACGCTTATTTGACGGTATACTCTTAAGGTATGTGGATAACAAAGAGGTTGAGAAGATAATGAAATAAGTACATGAAGGGGTATGTGGCTTTCACATGAATGGATATATGCTGGCTAAGAAAATTATGAGGCTAGGGTATTATTGGTCAACAATGGAAAGTGATTGCATCAAACATGTTAGGCATTGTCACCTATGTCAAGTTTATGCAAATAAGATAAAGGCCCCGCCTCAGGAACGATACCCCCTCTCAACACTATGGCCTTTTTCAATGTGGGGCACAAATATCATTGGCCTGATCACTCTAAAAGCCTCTAATAGGCATCACTTTATACTAGTTGCTATTGACTACTTCAGCAATTGGGTTGAGGCTTTGTCTTACTTGAACATTACTAAAGGGGTCGTAGTTAAGTTCATCAAGAGAGACATTTTGGCTTGATATGGGACTTTGGAAATGATCATCACTGACAATGGCACCAATCTCAATAACAAGCTTATGTTAGAATTGTACCGACAGTTTCAGATCATTCACATGAACTCTACTTCTTATCAACCCCAAATGAATAGAGCAGTTGAAGTGGCTTACAAAAACCTCAAAAGAATCATTGAAAAAATGGCTGCCACAGATAAGGACTGGCATGAGATGTTACCCTTTGCACTCATGGCCTATCGGACTTCCATCAGAATTTCAATTGAGGCAACATCATACTCTTTAGTATACGGCACTGAAGGAGTGTTATCAATAGAGGTTGAGATCCCATTGCTTAGGGTACTATCAGAAACTCAATTGGATGAAGCTGATTGGGTAAAGAAACTTATCGAGTAGCTGAATTTGATTAATGAAAGGAGATTGACAGCCTTATATCATAATTAGTATTATCAACAAAAAATGGCTCGGGCCTTCAACCAAAGGGTATAACCCTGGAACCTCCAAGAATGAGATTTGGTGCTGAGAAAAGTTCCCCTAATGCATAAGACTTCAGAGGGAAATTTGCCCTCAACTATGAAGGTCCTTATGTCGTGAAGCGAGTATTATTGGGAGGGGCTTTGATTTTGTCCCGAATGGATGGTCCAGATTTGAAAGACCTTGTAAATATTGACGTTGTAAAATTATACTATCCATAAGAAGTTAGTGGAAAATTCACTCAAAACATGAAAATGCCAATCATTTTGAACGCCATTATGGTCTAATTTTCATTATCCACAAGCAAATTTGGTATCCTTGACTGTTGTCATCGTTAGAATAATCACCTTCTCTATGGAAATGTCCAATTCCCTTTAATCCATTTAATCTAACTCATATACTACAAACACGAGAGGAGTTAAGGAATGAGATCTAGAACATTGGTAATTAACAAAATTCTTTAAAATACTTTATTACAAATTGATCCCCCTTGATGGGGAGTTTTATTGTCAAGTTTTATGGGGAATGCGAAGCTTGAGTAAACAATCACAACAGATGAGAATAAGGCTTCTAGTTCATAAAAAATTCAAAGAGACAAAAACAGGAGGTGGCTTTTTGTTTTAGGTTGATTTCCAAAAGAGTCGGCTAAGTTTTAAACATTCTACATCAAGAGCATTCGAGTTGATAACAAGGGACTAAAACATGAGTCAGTAATTTCTGATAGGGGCTTTTAAAAAAGGTTTGACAGTTTTGGGCGCTATCGACAAAGACTAGGTAAGTACTTCCATATAATGTTAGCACACCGAATTTTGAATCTTGCACTTACATTTAGACCAGTTTTTTTTTTTTACTTCCAACAATCTTTTTAAACCAACCCATAAGGCATTCACTTTCTGCATTTAGTGTTTAGCCAACCTTTGAAGATACAATTCTAACTTGGTTCATCCTTCAAATCCATAGGGCGCTTCTCCTCACTAAGTTTCTTTCCAGTAAACCTAGTTAAATGCATTGTATAAAAATCAGTTCAAACTTAAAATAAATCCAAATTAAAAAAGCTAAAAAAGAGAGAGATTTTGTGAATAGAGAGATTGCAATAAGGATGGTGAAGTTGGAAAAAATTCCAGTAGGGATGTTGGGGAGAAATAGATTATTGCCATAGCATACAACACATTATTAATGAATGTTCAGCATGGAGTGTATAATAACTTATTAAAAAGACTAGCTTTTGGGTGGTTTTCAGCGGTTATTTGCACTAAAAATAACATTAATTTGAAGCTCTTTTGCAATATAATAATAGGAGTTGAATGCAGTAGAATGTCAACATGGGTAATGGACTTCCGATTTAAATTGCATTGGGTTGGAGTTATTGAAAAAGTAGTTATGAAAATAGCCAAGTGGCATGGTTTTGTGGCAGAAGTGCACATGGGTTACGGATTTAAGCAGCTGGTCTCGGTGAACGTATAGAAATATAGGGTGCAGTAAATGCAGAAGATATACGATAAGATGATATTAAATAGAGTCGAATAAAAATTATTCTTTTAATAATAATAGATAATTATTAAATTTCCACTTACATACGCAAAAATCTTTCTTTTCTTTGGCCAACCATAAATGTTACAACTATCCGAGAGGGAAAATCGAAACTGATCTTCCATGTAATTCGTTATATATGGTTTGTATATATTTTAAATGCATTTATTTTAGGTACCTTATTTTAGTGCAAACCACGTTACTACTCCATTTAAATGTTAGTTAATTATGTACTTTAAGGATTTGTTTGTAAGGACCTATGATGTGAATACTTACTATCATTTCATTATATATGGAACATTTTGTATGAGATATGAATCAAAATCCTTGTATTATTTCTTAGATTGATAGTTGTCGTTGTTTGGTTATATTTAATCGAAAAGTATGGATCTCACATCGTGGGTGGGAATTGAAGTGCAAATCGGTAGAAGAGCATCATTGTGGAATTTTATGGTTTGGACTTAGTTTGCATTTCGTTTAGTTGGTATAGTAACGGTTTCAAGTCTGAGAATTTCGCCGTTGGAATCTGCAGCGGTAAAACCGTGAGTTTGACTCAGCAATTTCAAGTCGAGCACTTTAAATCATATTTTGAAATGGTAAGTGCAAATCACAATTTAGGTGAAGAATTGTTGAGATCAGTATTGAGATGGCCATATTTTTAAGGAACTGTTTTCAACAAGGCAATGATCTTATTCTTTTCGTTTTCATAAAGATAAAGAACAAAGTGCTTGCTTCGATGGAAAACAATAGACAGAAGGGGATGTAGAAAAAATATTTACGCAAGAACAGTTACCATGGCTGTTCATTGCTTTCAAGTGAGGAGAGAATGAGTCTTTTTCCTGACAGTTTAGGCAGCAAGAGAATCAAGAAATGGAAGCAGTCGAGAGAAAATATAGTTGCCTTGGTGGTTCTTTATCACATTGAAGGGATGTCACTATAAAACTAAAATCAGCATCACTTTGCCTTTTTGTTTCATTTTAGCATCGCTTCACAATGAAGTTGTTGATAAATAATTCAACGAGCTCTTTTAAGGTATGGAATAACGTTGTATTCTTTATCCCATTGAAGGGATGTCACTATAAAACTAAAATCAGCATCGCTTTGCCTTTTTGTTTCATTTTAGCATCGCTTCACAATGAAGTTGTTGATAAATAATTCAACGAGCTCTTCCAAGATTTGGAATAACGTTGTATTCTATGTCCCACTGAAGGGAAGTCACTATAAAACTAGAATCAGCATCGCTTTGCCTTTTTGTTTCATTTTGGCATCACTTCACCATGAAGTTGTTGATAAATAATTCGACGAGCTCTTTTAAGATTTGGAATAAGGTCGTTCACATAACTTTCGAATTATAGGCTAAGAATCCGAGCCTTTTTCCATATTTGAGCACTAAAGTAAAGAGAAATACTGGTTTTCTTTTGCCTGTATATAAATCCACCCATAAGAGCTATTCTGTTGCAACCTGACCATAAGCCAGAAAAATACCCCACAATAACCTTCTATCGTCCTTTACCAAATCCCGATCATGACCGATATTGCAACTACCATTGTAGGATTTGTCTTGGGACAGCTTGGACCCTTGGTTTATGATGAAGTTAAATTGGCATGGGGTGCCAAACATGACCTGAAAGAGCTTAATGAGAAACTAGCCACTATCAAAGAGGTGCTTTTGGATGCTGAGCAGAGGCAGGATAAGGAAGAACTACTCAAACATTGGCTTAGGAAGTTAAAAGATTTCTGCTATGATGCTGAAGACATACTTGACGAGTTTGAATCTAATGAAAGGCATCGGCATGCACCAGATAGCGGACACATGAAAAAGAAGGTACGCAAGTTATGCATTTGGCTAGAAAATATCACACGTAGCTTTAAGATGGGTCATAACATCAAGGGACTTAGAGCGAGACTTGATGCGATTGATAAGGAGAAAAATCAATTCAATCTCTCTAAGACACCTCAGATTAAAAGTATAGTACAAAGGCGAGAGAGTCATTCATTTGTGTCTGTCCCATCTGTTTTTGGAAGAAATAAGGATAGGGATAACATAATAGAGCTCTTAGAGGGATCTGACGATGGAGGAAACGCGAATCTCTCTGTTATTCCCATTGTTGGAATTGGAGGTATTGGCAAGACAACACTTGCCAAAATGGTATACATGGATCAAAGAGTAGATAAGATTTTCCACCAAAAGGGGTGGATCTCTATGCAAGTTGATTTTGATGTTAAACGGATAATAAAGGACATCATTGAATCTATTACTACTGACACAAAATGTAGTGACTGGAGTATGGAGAACCTGCAAAATCACCTCAGATCCACCCTGGAAAACAGAAAATGTTTTTTCGTTTTCGACAATGTTTGGGAAGTGGAACGCGAGAAATGGTTGGAACTTAGAGAGTTGTTAGGAGGGGTGGCATGTGGAAGTAAGATCCTTGTTACTTCGCGGAATAGATTTGTTGCCTCTATTATGGGTAAGACCCAGGAATATGAACTAAAGCCTCTTTCAAATGAGGACGCATTGGCTTTGTTTCGGAAATGTGCTTTCACCGAAGGACAACAGACTGATTATCCAGATTTAATGGAGATAGGCGATAACATAGTGAAAAAGTGTGGGGGAAATCCTTTGGCAGTCAAAACATTGGGAAGTCTGTTGTACTCGAAAACGGACGAACATGATTGGGAATCCGTTAGAGATAGTGAGATCTGGAAACTGAAAACCAATATTTTGCCATCTCTAGGAATAAGCTACGATTTAATGCCGCCGTACTTGAAACCATGTTTTGCATATTGTTCAATCTTCCCAAAGAACTATGAATTCAACAACCTTGAATTAATCCAGTTGTGGATTGCCAACGGATTTATTACCTCACCTAGCGGAGATAGTCGGGAGCTAGAAGAGATTGGTCAGCAATATTGGGAGGAGTTGTGGTCAAGATCTTTCTTTGAAGATGTTGTGGAGGACTATCTTTTCTTAACCTTCAAGATGCATGGTCTCGTACATGAACTTGCCCAATCAGTGGCACAGGATGAATCCTCCGTAGTGAATGTTGGCACTCAAGATGTTTATGAGAGGATTCGACATCTATCTTTTTCCAACCCGACGATGTTGTCAGAGG
The DNA here is from genome assembly GCA_024138005.1 of Lumnitzera racemosa. Classification (NCBI taxonomy): domain Eukaryota; kingdom Viridiplantae; phylum Streptophyta; class Magnoliopsida; order Myrtales; family Combretaceae; genus Lumnitzera; species Lumnitzera racemosa. Next base: position 116,652,793 of record JAMXBC010000002.1, read on the forward strand.
AATTTCCGAAGAGTCTGGACAAGTTGACCGGTGTTCGCACTATCATGTTTCCAATAAAACAGGAGGGACCTGCAGGTGAATCTTTTCTTGATACGTGCGTTTCAAAATATAAGCACTTGCGCGTTCTATATTTGCATGACTCGAGTTTTCAAGAATTGCCTGATTCCATCTGCAATTTAAAGCATCTGAGATTTCTTCATTTATGTGGAAATCGGAAAATTAGGAAGCTTCCTAGCTCAATTTGTGACCTCCAGAATTTGCAAAGCTTGGGGCTGGCAGAATGCGAGGAACTAGAAGAGCTGCCCCTAGACCTCCAGAGAATGGCCAATCTTCGATTTCTAGACATAACCACAAGACAAAGAAGACTTGCTGAAAGTGGAATTGAAGGCTTGACCTCTCTTCGATGTCTAGTCATAGGAGAATGTCCAAATTTGGAAGAGCTGTTTGAGAGTATTGATTCAATGAAATTGCTCCGTAAATTGTTCATTGGAGGTTGTCCTGAATTGAAATACCTACCCCACGGCATCAAACGTTTGAAAGCATTGGAAAATTTGTGGATTTGTAATTGTGAGAATCTGAAGCTGCCAGAAACTGAGGAACATGATACAGACTTGCCCCTCAAGCTCCGGTGTTTGGTGCTTGTGGGATTGCCCCAAATGTCAGCTTTACCTGAATGGCTGGCATGTTCTGCAAAAACTCTACGTAGCATTAGCATAGAGAACTGCCCCAATCTCCGGACACTGCCAGGTTGGTTGTCAGCCTGCTCCTCTTTGCGAAAACTTAAGATCGAAGATTGTCCTCAGATAAGGGCTCTTCCAGCAGGCGTGTCAAATGTTCCGCTAGTTGAACTCAAAATAGATAATTGTGAAAGGCTGAGTAGCAGGTGTAAGTATATAAGTGGTGAAGATTGGAACAAGATAGCTCACATTCGAGAAATCTACATCGATGGAAGGAAGATGACAAAAGCTGTCAATTAACACGGGTGGATCGATCCCTTTCCTTGTACACAAATGGTAAATAGATGCTCCCTCTTTCTTTGCCTCTAAGTATTTAATTCAATCACCGCATGAAATCCTTAGTTGAAATATTTTGTACTGGCTACGCCATTTGTTCGAGGAGTATTTATCGGCGTTCTTATGCTTCCTCTTTCATTTTGTTGCTGCAAGGTCAGAGTTGGAAATGTCCATTCACCTTTCGTTTGAGGACATCAACTTAAGAGAAATGGCAGTATGAAAGAAATTAAAGTACTCTTAGAGTACTTATCTTTCTGCTTTGATCTGCAGGAATGTACTTATTTATGTTATGCAGAGTGCTTAATTTAGTCATCGGTGCTGTATGGTTGGACCAGATAATAAAAAATCTCATGATGTATATGGTGCTCAAAGGGGTTTTGATCTCAACGTAGTATCCTCAGTGCACTTAGTTTGTACTGGATTATTGTAGTTTTTGTTGTCATCGTCATTCTCAATGTACTTGACAGTTTGTGTAAAACCGCCATTTCTTTCTTTATTAGCCGTTTCATCACAGAAAAAGCAATGAGAATCATGGAACTATACTCAGTATATGTGGTGTTAGCCCCCAACTGTTCTTAATATTTGTTAAAAAGGGATCAATGGTTCTGTTAATGCGTTTCTAAAATACATGGATATTTTAGGGGCATTGCAGAAATTACTATTAATTATAGACATAGACGACCATCAACACAGATCAGAAGCATTAATTAACATATGAAATCTGCTTGAACAGCCATTAAATTCACAAATAATTCATTATTTGAGATTGGAGAAAGTATAATCTGTAAATGCAATCGCTTCATGATATAAAACAGTTTTGTCAAACGAGATAGACACATTTAAATAGTAAATCGGACCCGACGGATTAGTTATAGAAGAAACTACCCTGGAAACCATAGCGAGAGAAACTCATAGGATAGAAAGGGCTTTCATTATATGTGCTTTATTTTCGTCAATATACAAGAATAGAATAGATGTATTTTGATAATAGCATTTCAATATAGTATTTTACAATGAAATACATAGTATTTTAACCTTAGGAAATGAAAAAAAAAAAATTTACCCTTTACAAAAAACTAATTGTACATTAATAATATTATACAAGATATGTACTGTAATATGCCTCTTTAATGGCACAATGCTAGTGTCAACATAAGATTGTTGTAGTGATCTAAGAAAGTCGTTGTGGAGAGATTCTTGGTGAGTATGTCTACACGTTGATGACGAGTGGGAATGTACCAAACAGAAACCTACTCGATGGCAACCTATTATCGCATAAAATAATAATCACTATCAATGTGTTTTGTGTGATTGTGTTGGATAAGGTTGCCAATCATATAAATAGTGCTAAGGTTGTCACAACATAGGATGATAGGACATTGAATTGGGACTTGCAATTTAAGTAAGATGATAGATCCAAGTTGATTCACAACTACATAGGCAATGGCTTAATATTCAACTTCAGTAGAGTTTTTAGAAATAGTGGGATGTTTCTTAGAGCATAAAGAGATGAGATTACAGCCCAAGAAAATAGCATGCCCAGATTACAACCTTGGAAAATAGCATACCCTGTTATAAATCGATAAGTACCTAGACAACCAGCCCAATTTTCATAAGCATAAGTGATTAAGGACATAAAAGATGTATGCATAATAGGTTAAACCAGTGATGTATTGCCTCGCACCCCAACAATTTATCGGTATGTGGTAGGATCGAACAATAGGGGAAACCCATGGCTACTAAGTTAACTACAAGGAGATAGTGTTGTTTTAATGATTTTAGAGAGGTACACATGATGGCATATAAGCAAGTCACAAATGAAGTGAGATTGACTTAGGTACAGTCCTTAAGGTGTGCAAGTAGCCTTAATACATAAAAAGAAATGTAAAGGCCTAAGGTCCTTCATGGCAAACTAATGAGGATTGTTACCAATGAGAATGATGTCATCAATATAGAGGAGAAAAACAAGAATGTTAGACCCTTAATAGAGTATAAACCTAGGAGAGTTAACCTTACTCTATCGAAATCCTATGTGAAAAAGAAAGGTGCTGAACCTATGAAACAAGGCTTAGGGAGCCTATTTAAGGCCATATAGAGACTTCTTTAGCTAACAAACATGATCTGGGTAATGAAGATGGAATAACCTAGGTAGTTGTTTCATGAGCACTATCCTAGTTAAATGACCATGAAGAAAAGCACTTTTAGCATCAAGTTGACCAATTTCCCATGAGAAAGAAATTGTATGTGAGAGAATAAAACTAATGTTGGTATGTTTGACAAAGGATTGAAAGTTTTAGTATAATTAATGCCTTCTTGCTGAGAAAACCCTTGAGTGACAACCCCAGTTTTATGGTGCTTAACTTAGTCGATAACATTATATTTGATGTGAAATTTCCATGTATTGCCAACAATATTTTGGTGTGGTTAAGGAGGTACAAGGATCTAGGTATGGTTATGAAGAAGAGTATTGAATTTGTCTCTCCTGGTAGCTGCCCAGGTAGGATCACGAAGTGCTTTGGTGTAGTGATGAGATTCAATCAGGTTTTTATGCATATTAATGTTGAGAATGATTTTAGGCTTTGTGATGCTAGATTGGGAGCAAGTACTTATAAAGAGAGTCGATTGAGGATTTTAGGTGAAGGTAGAGGAGGAGGTTAAAGGAATAGCTAAGGAAGTTGGGGTATAAGTGGTAGGAGCAGTGTGGTGTTGTTATGGAGATGGCCAAAGGAGAGTATGTCTATAAACATGCATGGTAGGTTGGGGTGCAATTGACGAGGTAGAGGTAGGTGGATTAGGGGGAAGATCAAGGGTAGGTATAGGTGTAAGGTTAGGGATAGGAGGAGAGGTAGTATGTTGAGTGGTAGTGGATGAGCATTGAGAAGATTTTGGTGAGCTAGTAATGAATGAGGATTAGTCGGGAGATAGGGGAAGAAGATATAGTTATGGGGAAGAGATGGTAAAGGTAAGGGAGGGTGAGTTAGATAGTGTACTAAGTAAAGTGGTAGGAGAGGTAAGAAGTGTAGTGTAGGGAAAAATAGTTTCATGAAACTTAACATGACAACTGATGTAGACACAACCTAAAATAGGATGTAAGAATCAATAGCCTTTGTATTGAGCTAAGTAGTCAATGAAAATGCAAGGAATTAAGTGGTAAGAGAGTTTGTTCTAGGATTGAGGCATAATGTTTTGGGTAACAAAGGTAGCCAAAAGTACAAAGAGAGTTATAGTCAAGGAAGGTATGATAGAGAAGTTCATATAGGGATTTATGGTCAAGTATAGTAGAGGGTAAATGATTTATAATATATCCAGTAGTAAGTAATGCGTCAACCTAAAATGCTGGTGGTAGGTTAACATGTAACTGAATGGTGTAAGAAAGTTCAGTAATGTATTTGCATCAATGCTCAACGATTCTATTCTATTAAGGGGTATGGGACAACATAATTGTAAACGGATATTAGTCTTATGGAGGAAATTAGTGAAGCCATTATTTATGAATTCATTACCACCATCACAATGAAACACTTTAATACATTGGAAAGATAATTCTTAATAAGTGATTTAAATTACTTAAAGTTTAATAGAACATCACTTTTACTATACATAGGAAACAATCATGAGTATCAAGTATAGCCATTAATGAAAATGACATAATAATGAAACCCTAAGTTGGACCTAGTTAGCGATTGCTAAACATTAGAAGTGATGTTTGGAGGTAAAGTAAGGAATGCTAGGGGTTTATAGGTAGGAAGTAGATGGTTTCAATGGATGAGAGAGGAAGACTAGTTGATGGTTAGGGCTAAGGGAGGAAGTGGATGTGATTTATTAGAGAGATAGAGAGAGGGTAAACAGGTAGGCTAGTGTTGGGGAAGAGAGAGAAAGAGAAGGTGGTTAGGTTGAGGATAGTAGGCTTGGTGTTAGGGAAGAGAAAGAAAGACGTGGTAGTTGGGTTGAGGATAATGGGGTATGAATAGTGGTGGTCTCTATGTTTTGGTGACTAAGGTGAGATTTTCGGCAACAAAATCTAGTGACAGTAAACGATGAAGTTGTAGTGATAGCAAGAAAGTGAATTCTAGAGTTTCTACAACTTTGATACCTTGTATAAGGATAGAAAAGATGTATTTTGATAATAGTATTTCAATAAAGTAATTTACAATGTACATGAGTGTATCAATACATAGTATTGTAACCTTAGGAAATGAAAAAGAAAAATTTGCCTTCTACAATAGACTAATTGTACATTAATAATATTGTATGATATATATATAAATATAATAAGAGTCAAGATACTTTGATATTAGTGTAGAAGGTTTAAGTTCAAGATCTTGCATCATTATTTGAATTCATATAATTATTTCTATGAAATATGCCTTGATCAGTGTCTTAGCTCAACACATGAAGGGGTAATGGAAGATTTAATTTGTAGATGAGTAGGTGAACTATCAACCAAAATTTATATGGGATATGAACTTGGTCTAGTGCATCCTATTAGCTATTTGATTTATTATGATTGTTTTGCAATAAAAACTTTAAAGAAGTTCAAGCATATTCATATAAATAATAGGAGTTTGGTTCGTTTATTTGAACTTATTTCATATGTAATGCCTTAGAACCCAGGAAGCCACAACCTTAGTGGCAAACGAACTAAGGTAAATAAGGATCCATGTACTTGTTTATATTCCATGAATTACCATAAAATCTACTAACTCACAATTAATAAGTTCATATCTAAAACGAGAGTGCAATGCCAACCATTCAATCTCCATAAATATAACATCATGAATTAAATACTTTGAACATAAGTGAATCAATAAGAAAACGACTAGGAGTCATAGGAGACTCCAAACATATACACAAATCTCAAAGTATGTATAATGGAATAATGAAAATAAAGTCTCTAGAAATTCACTCCTAATAACTAAACTACGATGTCTCAGGTCCATCATCATAATAGTAGTAGTCACTCTCCTCATTATAGTACAAATAGTCAAAACCTGCATCTTCTGCATAGAAATCATCCCAACGCCTAGCACAAGATATCACATACATGCACATGAATACACGATCAATGGCAAAAAGCATACGTACAAGTATCTACATTAAATGCAATAAGCAACCAGTTTAGTCTTATTTAATTAAGTCCATAAGTAGCATAATGTTAGCATCTTGAGATTTGAGGTTACTTACGACCCCTACACATACAATAAAGATAATACATAGGTATTGGTGTTAACTCCTCCTCAACATCCAAGTATCCAATAACCATCATAAATTTACTTAGGTCCTTTCAATGTAAGACTCCATTGGGGACAGCATCGCACAAAGATCACTAAGTGCCTCACTAACACCATTAGACCCGGCTAGTGGGTGGTTGAAGTTAAGCACAAGCAACAAAATCAGTTAAGTTTAAGTTTAGTTAAGTTTGGTTTATATACTAGCTTAATATACACAACCATCAATCAAACACCCCATACCTAAATCTTCGATAGCATTCAAAAAGTATCCTGATGTCCTATAACTTGGTACAACACAAAAATAACACCTTAGTTGATAGGAATTAAGGATTGATTATAAGATCCGAAGTCTGAGAACTTGCTTCTCTAGTACATTAAGCTTGCTAGAAGGACCTAACTTCAAAAGAAGAATAACTCCTTTGAGCTGACCTGGTATATCTCTTGAGTTGACCTAATTCACTCATTGTTTCCTGAGTGGATGGAGACCCCATTGATACTACTGACCCTTATCAGAACCCAACAAAAGACCTACATAATTCTGAGTTAGCTAATGTCCGAGCGTAAATTGACCCATTGTCAAATTGATCTGTCGAGCTTAAATTACCAAGTTCCCACTTTTAGGTAAGTGTTCCCTAAACTCTCAAGTTGTTAACTTGAAGCTAACCTAATTAGCTTAGCTCTACCTTACAATGACTAGCTGTTTAGACCACAAAATCGAGGGGCTGACATGCGTCCTTCCTCTTTAACAACCATACTATCCTTGTAAGGGATATTCCTTGTATTAGTTGTATGATCTAAATATTGAATGTAGAGCTTTTTCCATTTTCAAGCTAATGTTTTTTACTTGCTCTTTTCACTCTTATTTAGGCCATTTAAGCATGGATTAGTAGTGAGCGACCTTTGGTCGCACTTATGCATAATATTAAGTGTGACTTAAGCTTATTTGATGCATTAATGCATCATATTCATTATCGGTGCATGAGGAATCCTACTAAACAATGGACTATCATTTATCCTTTAAACCATCTAGTGGTTTAGACCCATTTGTTTGCACAATACAACTATTTATATGTCTATCCACAACTGTGTACCATATCAACTTAGTATCGAAGCTTGGTTATGTTCAAGTAAGCTTTCAGGATCTTGTGTTCTTGAGTGTTTCATTATAGTGCGCTTTACTTTTAGGATAAGTTATAGAGTCCCAAATTAGGAAAAATAGAAAAAAAAATAAAAAAATTAAAGAAAACCCCTAAAATAAAAGATTTAGGAAAAAATACAAAAAAAATAGAAAAATAAGAAAACCTAGAAATAAGAAATTTATAAAAAAAATACAAAAAATGGAAATATTTAAGAAATTTGAAAAGTTACAAAAAATAGAAAAATAGGGAATTTAAAAAAATAATAATAATAAAATTCTTTAGGTAGTATAAATAGAATAGATTTTTTTTTTAATAAATAAAGGACCATTGGACTTGGGTTTAGATTTGAATCTAGATTTGGCTAACTTAATTCATATGTGTAATTTAATTACACATATGAAAAAGGTACAAGTTAATGGCCTAATGGTAAAACAATTAGACTAAGCGCATGGATTTAGCTAGAGATCAGGGGTTTAAGACTCATTGGAGGTATGAGCGTAGTTTTTTTTTTTTTTTTTTTATCTTTTCCTATTTATTCAAGCTCCATGCATTGCCACATGTCAAGGCCTCATTTGGCCACGTGTCTAATTATGACACATGGCATGTTGTGATTCACCATGACAACAAATATTATTTCCTTATTTTTCCTTCTCCCCTTTCCTTTTTTTCCCTTACTTCCTCATTTTAAAAAGGTTAATCAATGTAAAAAGGGGGATTTTTCATTGAAAATAGTGGTAGGGGAATTCATTTTCACATACATACACATAGAAGGGGGTTTCTTATTTTTTTTTTTTAAAAAGAAAACACAGCACATGCACACACGTAAGGGGAACCCACACTGACACTCACCGTCCAATTTCTCTCTCTCTCTCCAACTCTTCCTCTCTTCCTACTACCTGACTCTTTTGGTCAACGCTACCTCTCTCTTTCTACTAACCTCTCTCTCTCTTTGAACCATAGCTCATCTCTATCTCTCTCTCTCTCTAGATTTTCTAGCTTAACACACACGCACATGAGGGGCCCACTCTTACCCTCTCTCTCTTTCGGACTCTTCTCTTTCCATGGTCTCTCTTAATTGGACTGCATCCCCTTACACTACCCTTTCTCCTGGCCGAACCCACTCACATACAATTGCCACAATCCTACACACACAACAGGTAACACAATACATATTCAGCTCATCCCTTGCATGTCTCCCATAGACATGAGTACACCATTACCAAATTCCTAACTGCATATAGCTAGACTCACTCCCTGACGACCCTTGCACTCACCGAATAGTGCACACACATGATGCTATACCCATAGTCACACCTACTTACACACACTGACCCACGAACCTCTCTCTCTCACCATCTATGGCCACCATACATTGACTTACGATGTAAGGTGCTACTTTCTCGGACACCAACTTGAGGTCACTTACTCTAAACCTTGAACCATCCACTCGCAAGCAACGACTATTACTAAGCTATAGAATACCGCCGTGTTGTAAACACCACACCTCCGATGACCACAAATACCCCCTGACCTTACCCTCTCATAGGAACTCCAACACAGCCAAATCCCCCCTATCATGAACCCATTTATCACTATTACTCCCTTTAGTTATCGCCCAAGCGTCGAACGCTATCGAACCATTACCTTAAACAGTGGCGCTTGGGTAAACCCTTAATTTCCAAAAGATTAGCCACAAAAGTGGCTTTTCTCTTTCAATTCAGTGCTTGAATCCACCCTTGGCGCATCTGTGAGTGGTTGTTGTGTATAACTTGATTTGCGATCTGCATCCGACCCGTGCTCCAAATTTGACCCAGTCCAAACCTAACTCCGACCTGCTCTTGACCCAACCGACTCGCGCATCTCCTTACCTTATTTAGTTCAGTTGTTTTTTATTTATTTTATTTATTTATTTATTGTTTTCATATACTTGTAATTTATATATTTGAAGAAAAAGAAGAAAAGAAAAGAAATATAAGTGTGCATGACCAAATTTTCTAATTCTTTTTAGGGTTTTAGCCAGCTCAAGGAGCGCTTCACCCGTTTCACCTTGAGTGCGACCAGACTTCAAATTCTTCTTTCAGTCCTTCAACTAGCTCTTAGAGTGATGCCCCTCTCCTTACTAAATCCCTATTGGACCGGGTTTAAGATAGCTAGCTTGCTATAGTGCTTCTTAAGATAAAATTTACCCTAGGACAAAAATAGTGTTTATTTTGTCTTTATGGTAAAGTAATACTTAAACTTTATGATAAAGAGGGGTAGCCGCAGTTACCTCTTTTTTACCCCCGCCACTTGCTAACCACTACCCTCCCCTCCCCCTTTTTATTTTTGGAATAGGTTATAGGGTTTTAAATTAGGATAAATGCAAAAGAAAAAAAAAAGAAAATTAAAGAAAACCTAAAAAATAAAAGATTTTGGAAAAAATAAAAAAAATAGGAAAATAAGAAATTTAGAAAAAAATAAAAAAATGGAAAATTTTAAGAAATTTAAAAAGTGACAAAAAAATAGAAAAATAGAGAATTTAAAAAAAAATACTAATAATAAAATTCTTTAGATAGTTTAAATAGAATATATATATTTTTTAATAAATAAAGAACCATTAGACTTCTTAGATTTGAATCTATGCCAAACTGACTTAATCTATTTATGCAATTTAATTACACATACAAAAAAGGTACAGACCAAAAACTTAATAATAAAGCAATTGAACTAAGCAAATGAATTTAGTTAGAGAATAGGGATTTGAGACTTACTAGAGGTACGAGGATAGTTTTTTATCTTTTCCTTTTTACTTAAGCTCCATGTGTTACCACATGTGAAGGCTTTATTAGGCTATGTATTTAATTGTGACATATGACACGTTGTGAATCACTATAACAACAAATATTATTTTCCTGTTTTTCTTTCTTCCCTTTCCTTTTTTTCCCTCGCTTTTTCAATTTAAAAAAATCAATCACCATAACAAGGGGGATTTTTCATTGAAAATAGTGGTGCGGAAATTCATTTTCATATACACGCATACAGAGGGGGGTTTCTCATTAAAAAAAAAAAAAAAGAACATAGCAGATACACACACACAAAGGGGACCCATACTGACACTCACCATTTGATTACTCTCTCTCTACAACTCTCCCTTTCTTCCTACTACCTAACTATTTTGGCTGACGCTACCTCTCTCTCTCTCTCTCTCTTTGAACCATAACAAATCTCTCTCACAGTATGGATTTTCTAGCTAAACATACTCGCACACGAGGGACCCACTCTCACCTTCTCTACCATCTCTCTCTCTCGGACTTTTTCTCTCTCAACTGGATTGTATTCCTTCATATAACCTTCTCTCTTGGCTGAACCTACTCATACACAACCCCTACAATCCTACATGCACAGTCGGTGACACAGGACACACCCAACTCATCTCCTACACATCTCCTGTACACATGAGCATGCCGTAGCCATATTCCTTACTGTACAGAGCTAGACTTACTCCCTGATGACCCTTGTACCCACCGAATAGTGTACACACACGACGCCACACCCATTATTGCACCTACCACCACACATTGACCCATAAACCTCTCTCTCTCACCAGCTATGGCTACCATATACTAAATCACGACATACGCCGTTGATCTCTTGAACACTAACTCGACGTCACCCATTCCAAACCTCGAATTGTCCACTTACAAGTAACAACTACTACCAAACCATAATATACTATAGCGTTGCAAACACCGCAACCCCGATGACCACAAATACCCCCTGACCTCACCCTATCGCACGAACTCTGACGTGGCTAAACCCCCTTATCACGAACCTGCACATTACCACTACTCCCTTTAGCTACTGCCTAAGCATTGAACATCAACGAACCACCACCTTAAGTAGTGATGCTTGGGCAAACCCTCAATTTCTAATAGATTAGCCACAAAAATGGCTTTTCCCAGTTCGAATTGGTGCTTGAATCTACCCCAAGCGCATTCGTGAGTGGTTGTTGTGCATGACTCGATTTGCGACTCGCATCTGACCTACGGTCCAGATTCGACCAGGTCCAAATCCTACTCCAACCTGCTCCTGATCCAATTAACTCATACATCTCATTTCCATATTTAGTCCGGTTGTTTTGTATTTTTATTTTATTTATTTATTTATTGTTTTCATGTACTTGTAATTTATATATTCGAAAAAAAAAGAAGAAAAGAAAAGAGAAAAAAAAAAGGAGAAAGAAAAAGGAAAACAAAAAGAGAAAAAAAGAAAGAAAGAAAGAAAGAAAAAAAGATAGAGCAGCTTTGCTTTGTTTTATTTACTCATTTTCGATTAAGGCTTAAATAAGAAAAAATAAATAAGTGTAATAAAAATAATAAAAAACAAAGTAAAAATAAATAGATTAGAAAATAAAGTTATTTTATCACTTAAAAAATCAAAATTTCCAAAATAAATAAAGGTAAATGATCATTTTCCAAAATTTGGACCCTATTTAGAATTTTCCAAATAAATTACAATTTAAGACCCTTTAGGCAATTTTCACCAAATAAGTCAAAATGGGTAAAAACATAAAGCCGACTGTTTTCTAAAATTAAAATCAATCAACCTACTATATTTTTGGTGAGCGAACTAGAAAGTCTGATCTTGAATAGTAGGTATGTAGGCACATAGAGGGCAGCATAAAATGTGGAAAGTTTTATTTTTTTCCATTCTTAGATATTCGTATAAATTGATTAATTTTAGTTGCATGTAATATGATTAGTCATTTAGAAATTGAAAAAGGGTATATTTGAAAAACGAAGTTAAATTCAAGAAGTTAAAAAGTGGTATTCGTTTAGGGTTTAATAAATTAGCCCTTGGATTTAGATCTTTGGTTTTCAAAAAACCATCTTATATAATCATTTAATCAATAGAGCGGTAGCTAAGTTATAACTAATTAACCTAATTGGTTGTAACTTAACTCTTTTTTTCCGACTCTAATTGGGTGACGAATCTAAAGTACTTTCAAAACGTAAAAAAGAACTTGTTTTCTTTAAACCTTAATCGAGAGTTAGTACTAAACTAGTAAGGGTTTAGTATTGATCGGTTTAAAGAGAAACTTAATTTTATAAAAGAACCGGGAGGATGAAAAACTAGTCTTGATAGTGTAGTTAAGTGAGACTAGAGATTATTGGAGAGGTTATGAAGCAACCATATTGTGTATTAGAGTGGTATTCTAGGTTGTTGAAGTCAGTACTTTGTTTTCCCTTGTTTCGATACTCATAAAATAGAGTGCGTAGTTTTTATTGGTTTACAATCTAGTTGAGCATTACTGGTGTTGTTCTGGTAATAGTTAGGATGTTAGATATTTGGTTGAGTGCTCAAACAAGAAGAATCTTTGAAGTGAGGCTCAGTTGTTAATATATCGAAACATTCAATAATGTCAGACTTTAGTATGCAAGGAACTCTTGGAAACCAAGAGAGTTGCACTCATAATGAGCTTGGACAATAAGGAAGTTTTATACCCTAATTTATAGATAAGAGACTAGATAGATTCATTAACTTGGTGACTAGCCTAATGACTGCTATAAATGAAGATAGGCAATAAGCTCGAGATGCCTTGAATAGAAGCCTAGCGAATGAACTACCTAAGCAAAGTAATGGCCGACCTGGCCTAGCTAATTTCCCAATTTAATCACCCCAAGCTGGAGGAGTAGACAAAACTGCTCGACGAAGGCTTATGTTAGAGGAAATAGAAGAAGAAGATGAGGAGTTGGGGGATGAGGAATATTAGTACTATTAACCTGAAGAAAGGAATGCCTAAGCTCCTAGAGTCGAAGGATTGAGGCTACATATTCCGAGTTTCCGTGGTAGTAGTAATGCTGAGGACTATCTCAATTGGGTTGATAAGATAGAGAAATAGATTGAGTGCCATAAAGTCCTTGAGAATGCTAAAGTAAGACTTATTGTCCTTGAATTCACAGGATATATTACTTTGTGGTGGAAGAATTTGCTAGCTATACAACAAAGAGAAGGAGAGAGAGAGATTAGAGGATGGGATGAGATGAAAAGGAGATTTGTGCCAAGTTACTATTTATAAGACACATTCAAAAGGTTGCAGGAGTTGTAGTAAGGAGGCTTAAGTGTAGATAGCTACATGAAAGAATTTCATATGCTAATGATTTATTGTGAAGTTATAGAACTAGAGGACAAAACCATATCTAAATTTATTAATGGGTTAAGATAAGAGATAAGCGATATTCTTAAAATAAGATGTGAAGCTTGGATTTTTCCTAATTTTTATTTATTTTACTTAACATATTTAATATTGACTAAGAGTTAAAAGAAAAAAACTTGGTTTTAAAACAAGTTTTAAAAAATACTTAGAGTCACTACCCAACTAGGATTGGGAAAAAAATGGGTTAGGTTAAAACCCATTGGGTAGATTGATTTTAATCTAAGCATTTGATTGCGTGAAAACTGATTTTAAAAAGGTTTTTGAAAATCAGAGATTTGAGTTTGGGGGCTAACCTTTAAAACCCTAATGGATAACATTTTTAACTTTTCAAATTTATATTTATTTTTCAATATACCCTTATAAGTAAAATCTACAAGTTCTATTTTACAAGTAAAAAAAGCAATAAATCATATCTATTTAAAAAGGATAATTAAATAAATAATTAACTATTTTTAACAAGAAAAAATAATTTTTTTCGTATTTTAAATTGCCCCGTAATTACGTATGAGTGTCTATGTACCAGTTATCCAGGATTAGACTTCCGTAGTTTGCTTTGTAAAACTCAAGTGTATCAATTTCTTTTTTATTTTTGAAATCAGCCTAATTTATGTTTTATTTGTTTTTTATTATTTAAGAAAAATTTTAAGAAAGGGTCCTCAATGGGACTTTTTTTTAATTATAAAAGAAGTTTTAATTTGAAAATATTTAATTAAATTTTATTTTATTTTTGATAAAATAGTGCTTCTAAGTGATAAAACATTTTGTTAAGGAAAGTCGACTTATTGCTATTGTATAGGTACCATGCTAACGCAAAAAAGTCAACCTATTGCCGACTTTAGTTAGAAGAATCTAGGAGCAGTACTCAATTATTTTACATATGACAAAGAGTTCCACTCCTTGATTTTAGGCTTGACTACTTAGTAGTACTATTTGTTGCCTAGAGAATTTGTGATATATATTGACCATGAATCACTAAGATACTTGAAGAGCCAACCAAAATTGCCTAAGAGACAAGCCAAGTGAATTAATTTCATAGAGGGCTTTTCCTATGTTGTTAAGGACAATACTGGTAAGAACAAAATAATGGTTAATGCCCTATCTCAATGACATACTCTCTTAATTGAGCTACAGACTAGACTTCTTGGATTTTCAATGATAAAGGCTTTGTATGTCAAAGATCTATACTTTGGTCCAATCTATGCTTAATATGAGGATGGTTGAAGTTTGATGATTATCATAGGGAGGATAGATGCCTATTCGAAAAAGGGAAGTTGTATATCCCAACCTATTCCATAAGAGAGTTACTTGTGCTCAAGGTACATGGATGAAGATTATTTGGTCATTTTAGAAAGACTTGAACTCATGAGGTGCTTAGCTCAAGATTCTTTTGGCTAAAGAGATGTTTAGTCTATGTTGGGGAAATGTACCACTTACCGCAAAGTAAAGAGTTAAGCTAAATAAGCACCTTTTTTGCCGTTGCTTGTCTTGACCAAATCATGGTCCGAGCTAAGTATGTACTTTATATTGGGTTTAGTAAGGACGTCCTGCAAGAAGGACTCCATCATACTGGTCGTGGACCGCTTTAGTAAGGTGCATATTGTTGAGCCTGATTTTTCTCCTCCTGGGTTTTTTTTTTTTTTTAAATTAAGTTTCTCTAAACTGATCAGTAATAAACCCTTACCCATTTAATGCTAACCCATGACTCAGGTTTAAAGAAAACTGGTTTTTATACTTTGAAAACATTTTGGAGTCGCCACCTAATTAAATTCGGAAATAAGAGTTAATTTATAACCAATTGGATGGATTGGTTATATCTTAGCTACTAGTATTTTGATAAAAACCAATTTTGTTAAACATTTTTAAAACAAGATCTAGATCTGGAGGTTATGATTTTTAAACGCTTATGGGTACTATTAACTTTTCAAATTTAAAATTAAACTTAAAAATCACCTTTCAATTTTAAAAGACGAAACTCGATTATTATTTACTTTTGATAGGATCACCTAAGTAATCTAAACTAGAAAAAGGAAAATTAGATTTTGCATTTTTTATCATTGTCTCGTAAATACCTAGATATTCGCTATTTGGAATCAGACGTACGTAGTTATTTTTGTAAAACTTTAGTTGGTTGATCTTATTTTAATTCTGAAAGCAATCGAATTTATGTTTTATTCAATTTGATTTATTTTAAAAAATTCCTAAAAAAAGAAGGTTTTAAATTGGATTTTTCGTTATTTGGAAAAATTTTAAAAGGTCTTAACTTTAAAAAGAATCCAATTATTTTTCTTATTTGGAAAAAAATTTTTTTCTAAGTGATAAGACAATTATTTATTCACCAACCTAATTATTTTATTTATTTGTCCTTATTTATTTATTTTTTATCCTATTTTTTCTTATTTGCTTATTTTTTTTTATCTATTTCCATTATACTAAAAAAAAACTAAATAAACTATTTTTTTCTTTTTTCTTTTCTTTTCCTCTTTTTTTTTTTTTTACATTATGATTGCATATTACAATTTGAAAAATTAAATATATAATAGAAATATAAATAAATAAATATACATATATATAACTAAATTGGGTTTGGAAGAAGGTTGGACTAGGGGGAACACAGGTTAGATGGGTTGGTCACGGGCATTGGATTTGAGTCAGGTTGGTCGGGTTGGGTCAATTGGATTCAGGTTGTCTTCAAGCTCAATAGTAGCGCAAGGTATGATTTAGGTTGATCTATACATTGAATTAAGCAAGGGAAGATGTTTTCATGGGTTTTTTTTATTGGGTTTAAGGGTGTTTTTAAGGTGCCACCATGTTTGGTGGGTAGTAGAATTTCGGTCGTAGGTGGTGGTGGTGGTTTAGCTATGTATAGGTTATTGAGTGTGATTGGTTGATTGGGTTGGGGGTTTAGGGTTGCTAGGAGCTCGGTCATATGGCGAGTTTAGGTCGATGGTGTTTAGAGGTGGTGGTTTGAAAGGGGTGAGCTTGATGATTAAGGTTTGGGGTTGGTTGTTTAGTTAGGTGGCTAAGAGCTACGACAGTGGTTGAGGGTGGTTGGGTTCTGGAGCTTATGCGATGGTAGAGTTAGCTAAGGTAGTAGGCTGTGGTGTTGGGCTAGAGAGAGAGGGACTCAAATAGAGAGAGTGAGAGACCTATGGTTAAAGAGAGAAGATGAGAGAAAGAAAAGAGAGAGAGCTTGCAAGTGCTCATGGGTGGTTATTTGTGGTTGTGTATCTTTAATGAGCTCCCCTAACACCCCTTTTATACATAAATTGATCCCAAAAATCAAGGAAAGCAAAATTCAGATTTAAATGCAAATGTCTAAAAATTTAGTTTTTTTTTTTCCGAATTTTGGAGCTTGATTTGAATACTCCTTTAACTAAATTTAGACATATTATTAGGTCCAATTTAGAGTAGGCTATGCGGTAAACAAAATCAAAGCAAGAGATCGCGTGTGAATCTATGAAATAATGCTAAAATTGTCTCCAAAGTGAAGGGGGTGAGCTGTTCTTGACTGGGAAAGTAGAGGAAAGTCTAGAGAAAATGGGGAAAACTGAGAGAAAGAGAGGGAAAGTGTTGACGTAGCGCTGATATGGTGCCATGTCAGCCATCCTCGACTAATCCCAGCTTATTATGTATCATTACGTAATATGTAGCAGTTGGCGTAGCATGCGACATAGCTAACACATGGCACGCCATGTGGTTGATATATGGCACCACTTCAACATGTTATCCAATCCCACGTAGCATAATCAGATCCTGACACATGGCAGTCCTTGATGTGATGAAAAAAATGAAAAAGAAAAAACTTTGTATACTCCCATCAAGATTTGAACCCCTGACTACATACTCATCCCAATGTCAGTGCCTATGTGTTTATTCGTTAGGATATTGGCTTGTACTTTATCCATGTGTGCAATTAAATCTAAACTCAAGTTTAATGGCCCAACTTTTAAACTTATTTTAAAGTTAAAAGATCTACCATATTAAATTGTTATTTTCTAATTTTCCCTAAAATCTTCTATTTTTTTTTTCAATTTTTCAATTTTTTTGATTTTATAAATTCTTTTTAAAATTTAATTATTTTCTAAACTTCTTATTAACTTACTTATTTTTGATATTTTTCCAAATTTCTTATTTTTTATGCTTTTTTTTTATTTTTGTACTTTTTGTATTTTTCTAAAATGCCTCGTTTTTTTTAATTTCTTTATTTTTTTGGGTTTTTTCAATTTCTTTTTTTTTCTTTGTGTTTTTCTTAATTTAGGACCTATAATAAATAAAATAAAAAGAGGCAAAAATTAGATGTCTATAATTGCCCCTCTTTGAGGCGAAGTTTGAAGAAAACTTTGCCATAAAGACAAAGAGACATTATTTATGCCCTTAGGGATGAAACTTGATCGTACCTTGCTTAAGCACACCAGCTTAAGTGAGAGTGTCTCTAAGGGACAAGCAATCCTACTTTGGAATTGATTTAAGGAACTTGATTGTGACTCATTAGTCTCACTAACCTAGGTAGGAGCATCTCTCAATGATTAGCAATTCTAAACTAGGATTGATCTAAAACCTGGTTGTGCCTTACTAGGCTTAGTAACCTAGGCAAGAGCATCTCTTGAGTACTAGTAACCTTACTAGGGTCATACCTTACTAGGCTCACTAACTTAGGCGGGAGCATTTATCAGGGACTAGCAACTCTAAACTAGGATTAATCTAAAACCTGGTTATGCTTCACTAGGCTCACTAATCTAGGTAAAGCATCTTTTGGGGACTAGCAACCCTAAATTGGGATTGATCTAAAAATTAGTCATACCTCATTAGACTTACTAACTTAGGTGGGAGCATCTCTCAGGAACTAGCAATCTTAAACTAGAATCAATCTAAAACCTAGTCGTGCCTTATTAGGTTCACTAACCTAGGTAGGAGTATCTCTCGAGACTAGCAACCATAAAATGGGATTGATCCAAAACTAGGTTGTGCCTCACTAAGTTCACTAACCTAGGTAGGAGCATTTTTTGGGGACTAGCAACCCTAAAATGGGATCGATCTAAAACCTAATCATGCCTTACTAAACTTACTAACCTAGGCCTACGCTATACTTAATGAAGTGCCTTATGGTTTGTTTAAGAGAAATTTGGTGAACAGAGGGGAAATGCCTTATGGGTTTGCTTAAGAGAATACTGTCAAGGAGAGTGATCTTACGGGCCTGCTAAGATGAATGTGATGAAGGGAAAAAGTTGGAAAAAAGGCTGAGTTAACATCGTGTCTTTAAAGGTTAGCTAAATACTAAATGCAGAAAGTGAATGCCTTATGGGTTGGTTCGAAAAGACTGTTGGCAGTAAAAAAAAAAAAGGTCTAAATGCAAGTGTAAGATTCAAAAATCAGTGTGCTAACCTTATGTGGAAATACTTACCTAATCCTTGTTAATAGCACCTAAACTGTCAAACCTTTTTTAAAAGCCCCATCAGAAATCATTGGCTCATGTTTTAGTCCCTTGTTATCAACCTAGATGTTCTTGATTTAGAACGTTTAAGACTTTGCCAACTCTTTCAAAGAAATCATGGAAATTATCTTGATATAGAAAGCCATCTACTATTTTTGTCTCTTTGAAATTTTTATGAATCAAAAGCTTTATTCTCGACTAACAAACATCTACTGTGAGATGATTGCTTACTTAGATTTGGTATTCCCTTGAAAAACAGACAATAAAACTCCCTACTGAGGGGGATTAATCCATAATAAAGTATTTTAAAGAGTTTTGTTAATAACTAATATTCTAGATCTCACTCCTTAACTTCTCTCGTATTTTCAATATATGGGTTTGATTAAATGTAGTAAGGGAAGTTGAACCTTTCAATGGAGAGGGTGATTATTCTAATGACGATAACAGCCAAGGATACCAACTTTGCTTGTAGATAATGAAAATTAGACCACAATGACATTCAAAATGATTCGCATTTTCATGTTTTAAGCAAAAATTTCCATTGACTTCTCATGGATAGTACATTTTACAGCATCGTCATTTATAGGGTCGCTCAAATTGGCATCATCCATTTGCGACAAAATCAAAGCCCCTGCCGATAATACTTGTTTCACGACATAAGGACCTTCGTAATTGGGAGCAAACATTCCTGTAGAGTCTTATGCATTGGGGAGAGCTTTTCTCAACACCATATCTCTTTCTTTAAAGTTATGGTGTCATACCCTTTTGTTGAACCCTCGAGACATCCTTTGTTGATAACACTAATATTGACACAGGGCTATCAATCTCTTATCGTCAATTAGATTCAGCTGTTAATGCATTTTTTTACCCAATTGGCCTCATCCAATTGAGTTTCTAATAGTACCTTGAGCGATGGGATCTCAACATCTACTGGTAACACTACTTTAATGCCGGATACCAAAGAGTATGGTATTGCCCCAATTGACGTTTTGATGGAAGTTTGATAAGCCATAAGTGTGAATGGTAACATCTCATGTTAGTCCTTATATGTGACAACCATATTTTCAATGATTCTTTTGAGGTTTTTAGTGGTTGCTTCAATGGCTCCATTTATTTGGGATCGATAGGGAGTAGAGTTCTTGTGAATGATCCGAAACTGTTGGCATAATTCCAATATAAGCTTGTTGTTGAGATTGATGCCATTGTTAGTGATGATAGTTTCTAAAGTCTCGTATTGGGCCAAGATGTCTTTTTTGATCAACTTAACTATGACCCCTTTAGTAATGCTGGAATAAGACAAAGCCTTAACCCATTTGCTAAAATATTCGATGGAGACTAGTATAAAGCGATGCCTATTGGATTCTTTTAGAGTGATCGAGCTGATGATATCAATGCCCTACATTGAGAAAGGCTACAATGCTGAGAGTGTGTGTAGTTCTTGAGGTGAGGCATTTATCTTATTTGGATAAACTTGGCATAAGTAACAATGCTTAATGTGTTTGATGCAATCACTTTCCATTTTTTATACCCTCAATTGCTAGGTAAAAGGCAAACTTGTCTTCAATTTTAATAGTAAAAGGCTGAATCTCGACTCTATGGAATATCTGGATCATAGATGCTAGAGTGGCTAGGGCATTAGCAAATTGATTGTGAATCTTCGGTATGTGATTGAGGGTGACTTCTTTGAATTTTTCCATCAATTCAGTTAAGTGTCGGTGATAAAGTACCAATAATGAGTGAAGAGTCCCCATATACTTCCAATTCTTCAGTGTCTTTATTTAGGGCTATTTTAAGTCCTATGATGCATGCTTCATACTCAGCGATATTATTAGTGTATAGGAAAACGAGCCTTATAGCTATAAGGTATTGAGTTTCTTTATGAGATATTAGTATTGCCCCAATTCCACACCTAGATACGTTGGCTGCACTATCAAAAAACATTTTCCATTTTGGTGGCTTGTCATAGAGTTTCCCTCAATTGTTAAGATATCCTCATAGGGGAAATTGACTTGTACCTCTTGGGGAGTACTATTGGAAGGATTTTTGCTAATTGATCTGCTAGAGTTTACCCCTTGATTGAATTTTGGTTCATGTATGTAATGTTGAACTCTGATAATAACATTTACCACTTTAAGATTCTGCCAATTAGGATCGGTTTGTCTGCTAAATACTTCAAGGGATTGTACTGAGTCAGCAATTCAACTTAGTAATAGAGTGTGTAATGTCTGAGCTGAAGCATTACCCAAACCAAAGCACAATAGCTTGTTTCAATTTCTGAATATTTTTGCTCCCCTTCCGTAAATTTCTTGCTTAAGTAGTATACAACCCATTCTTTTCCTTCCTCATCTTTCTGGCCGAGCATGCACCTAATGGATTTTGCTAATATTATTAAGTATCAAAATAAAGGCTTCCAAGGTTTTGGAGCTACTAGAATTGGAAGGTTCATAAGTATTCTTTGATTGTTATAAAGGCTTGCTCACACTCTTC
Organism: Lumnitzera racemosa; assembly: GCA_024138005.1. NCBI lineage: Eukaryota > Viridiplantae > Streptophyta > Magnoliopsida > Myrtales > Combretaceae > Lumnitzera > Lumnitzera racemosa. Next base: position 116,674,290 of record JAMXBC010000002.1, read on the forward strand.
ATCCTAGTAGATCTTGGCATTCTTTTTCAATAACTTAAATAAGGGACAATACTTGTTTGTGAGTTGAGATATGAACTGGGTTATATAATTTAAGTAGCCCAACAAGCCTCTGATTTCTTTAAGTATGCGTGGTGAGGGCAAGTCAACTATTGTTTTGACTCTATCAAGTTCCACTTCAATGCCGCTTTGGCTGATGATAAAACCCAATGATTTCCTTGAATTCACTCCGAAGGTACACTTCTCTAGGTTTAGCTTAAACTGGAATTTTCTCAACCTATCAAACAATCTCCTTAGATTATTCACATGATTTTCTTTTTCCTTAGACTTTGCAATCATATCATCAACATACACTTCAACTTCTTTGTGCATCATGTCATGAAAGATTGCTACCATGGCCTTTTGATAAGCTACCTACCATTTTTTAGTCTGAAAGGTATTACTTTGTAACAAAATGTGCCCAAGTTGTGATAAATGTTGTCTTGGCTTTATCTTCTTTTTACATTCGAATTTCATTATACCTAGAGAATCCATCCATGAAAGAGAAAAGATAGTCTCCAACTGTGTTATCGACCAAGACATCAATATGGGGTAAGGAAAAATTATCTTTAGGGGTTGCTTGATTAAGTTCTCAAAAGTCCATGCACACTTGACTTTTTCATTCTTTTTCATTACGGGCACGATGTTAGCTACCATACTCGGGATAATCAAATACCTCGATAAAATTGACCTCCAATAATTTTCTAACTTCTTCCTTGATTTTCAATAGGGAACATTCTTAACTTCTGTTTCTTAGGTTTAATATCCTCTTGTATGGGTAAACGATAGACCACGATCGGCAGGTCTAATTCAGGCATGTCTTCATAAGACTATGCAAATACATCTTGGTTTTCGGATAGTAAAGTGGTCATTTCTACCTTTTGGTCTTCTTTTAAATTTCCCCTAATCTTCAACACCTTAAGGTTGTTATCAGTCCTGACATTAATTATCTTAGTTGGTTCATCAATAGAAATTCTACTCATTTCATGTTTTTGCTAGCTTTTTTGCATGTCATTATTGTTATTGACATCACTCCCGACAACTAACCTAGTAGTTTCGAAGGTGATATCAATATTTTCATCACCTATTTGCATGAGGCATCCATGGCCTTTATTTGGATAATTAGATTTGGAGAAAAAGAAAAGTATGTAAAAGAAAGAGAATAACTAAGGCAAGGGTAAAGGGAAAAGTGACTGATTTTTATTTAGAGGAGCTTTCTTTCAAGTACAATCATTTGAAGAACAAAGGTAACTTATTACAAAACTCTACAAAATACTGGATCATGATTAATCTTTTATCCTAAGGAAGACTTATTGCTATTCATAGGGATGGAGAACGAATTATTCAAGTGCTGGGATTTGTTGGATGGACTACGCTCTTCATTTCTACTGGAAGAATCCTCTTTGGTAGGCTTTGAGTTCTAGACTTTGGCCTTGATGAAAGTTTTTTGATAATAGAGGGAAAGTCATCGGGGTATGATACAACCTATCACGTTTTTTGCCCCTAACTCGCATTGTTTGCAACTCTTCCATTGAGGTTGGGATGTAACCTAACCCATAGGTCCCAAATTGGCCTTATTTGAATTTTGGCCTCTCATCTTTCTCCCAATTAGTGATCATGCGCGCCTCTTTAAACATTTGGAGCCGAAGGTCCTCTTGCTCTTCAGTACCAATATAGAGTATAGCCGTCTCTTTGTAAATTTCATAATCCTAGTCATTTAGAATCGTGATGACCTAGCCATTGAAGATGAACTTAACTTTTTGGTGAAGACTTAACGGTATGGCCCCTGTTAAATGTATCCAAGGCCTTCCCAATGACATATTGAATGTCATTGGAATGTCCAAAACTTAGAATGGGATATTGAACATCTGTGGGCTAATATTGAATAGTAAGTCGATCTCCCCTATTATTCCTCTCGTAGATTCGTCGAAAGCTCTTACTGTTGTTTAACTCGGCTTGATAGCGGTCATATTAATGCCCAATAAATCTAAGGTAGTTAGAGGGTAGACATTTAGAGATGACCCATTGTCGATGAGGACTCTTATTATGATGATGTCATTTATCCTCACTATTACGAAAAGAAGCTTTGTATGTTGGTTACCTTCTTCACTTAGTTCCTCGACGGAGAAAGAAATTTGATCCATAGTGAGGATGGAATTAGTGATAGATCCAATCCTTTTAGTTGGTATTTCACGAGGGATTTTGACTTCCCTTGAAGTTTTGACTAAAGCTTCCTGATGTGGATTTGATGCCATCAAGAGACTCATGGGGGATATTTGTGCCAGAGTCTTAGCGAATTGATCCAGTATTTTATACTTACTGGACTTAATCATCTTGGTAGTCAATCCTTCTTTATGCTTAGCTTATTCATTGTTTGGCATTTCCACCATGACCTTCTTTTTCAAGTCATCCTTCGGATCGTAGACTCTATCAGAGTAGGTAATCCCCCCTACAAGTTAGCTTGATTGCCTTTGGTTTATTGGTTGATAGTTGAAAAGGGTAGTTTTATAATTTTTTGAGGGCTACAAGCACATGGAAGGTGTGCCGTTTAGTTTGTGGAATTTGCTTCTCTTCTTGTTTATAGAATTTATAAACCTTGAGCTCTCGGTTGGGACTGATCATGTTTATGGTAGACTTTGACTGGTTAGATATCATATTGATGATGGATTTGTAGCTTGGCAGGGGGTTGTTGTTGACGTTTGGAGTAAGAGCCTTCACAAAATCCAATTATACTATACTTTCATCAATTAAGTCTTGAATTTTATTCTTTAACCTTTAGCATGAGTTAGTTGAATGGCCCACTTGCTTGAGATGATACTGACATCTTGCATTAGGATAAAAAAATCTTAGCCTATACCTCTCACTAAGAGCCTTAGAATGGAGTAGATTATCTCTCCTTAACTTTTCAAGTACTTGATTAAGTAGAACAAGTATTTTGGTGAACTACCTTAAGGCTTTGCTAACTTGTGGTTGGCTTCTATACCGTTGTTGAGCTGGTGGAGGATTTACCCTAAAAGAGACTTAGGCATTAGGCCTAATATTTGAATTGACCATACTAACAGTAGTTTCTCTAGGCTTATTGGTGGTAGATTTAGCAGAGGGTGGTCTTCTATCTGATGTCTCTTGTAGCTTGCTAAAGGAAATGACCCTTTCACTTTAATACCCTACTGTCACTACTTCTGCAAAGCTAGAAGAGGCTTGTCGGATTAAGTGAGTGAAATAGGGTCTCTTCAGAGTGTTGATAAAAGTTGCAGTTAGCTCTTTCTCAGTCATGGGAGTAGATACCCTTACAGCTAGGGACCTCCACCTTTGGGCATACTCTTTGAAAGATTCATTGTGCCTCTTCCTTAGGGCAACCAAATCCATCATGATTAGCGCTACTTTGACATTGAATCTATATTGCTCATAGAATGCTTTGGCCAGCTTTTCCCATGTATTCACCTAATTTAGGTTCAATTGGGCATATCATGTTAACGTAGGGCCAGTTAGGCTATCCTAAAAGGTCTGGACCATAAGCTGGTCATATTATACATACTTACCCATCTTGCATACATACAGTTGAGTGTGCAGCTTAGGGCATTTAGTCTCATTGCATTTTTTGAAGTTAGGTACTATGAACTTTTTTGGAAAGCTTCCATAATCATAGGTAGAGAAGTCTGTTATGCCCGTGTGCTTGAATCCATCATACCCTTTAAGCATTTTCATTTTTTCAGTAATTTGTTGAGTTAGCTACTTCTCAAGCTCTTTTGGTCTGTTTTGATCAACTTCAGGCTTTGGATTAACCGGGAACATGTATGTGCTGAGCTGAAAAGTTAGGTTGGCCTTTAGAAATACCCCTTCTATTTCAAAGGATTCAAAGCCCTGATTGACCTTAGGGTAGGTTTCTTTTACTTCGAGGGGTGGGGCTTCAGCATTCTTTCCATATTGGGCATTAGAACTTTCTTCATTTGATGGAGCCATGGACTTAAGCAGAGAGATGCTGTTTACAAGAAAGCTTAGTTAATCTACAATCTTCCCTACTGTTTGTTCCAAAGACTGGAACCTCAGCTCAGTGAGATTAATAACCTCGGGGTTAACACTATTGTTGTTGGTGTTAGCGGTCATTTCCTTGGTTGGCCATTTTGGTTTGAGAATGGATTTTGATGGAGCTTCTCTAGAAAGTTTGACATTTAAGAGCTATCTTAGCGACCTAGTTAAAACCACTTTTTAATAAGTTAACACACGAATATTTTAATTTTTTGAAAGAATGTAAATGAATGAAACGCAGATGAGCCATATGGATGGAAAGGAAGGAATCGACGAATAATTAACATAATGGCAAGTTATTTATTTTTTAATTCTTAGAGTTTTATTACATAAAAGAAAGGAAAAGAAACAAATTCAACTATACTAATTTTCTTTTTTTCTTTCCTATGGGCTAGATGAAACTTTCTTCTCCTTCTTTTGATCATGTTTAGTCGCTTCCCTAAACTCTTGAATCTTCTTCTAAGCTATCTTCAGCTGGTGTTCTAGTGCATGCAACCTTTGCCTAGACTCTCGAAATAGATTTTCCCATCTATCTTTCTCATCTTAGAGGACCTCCATATGAGCTTTTACTTGGTCCATATAAGTCGCCACTTCAGAGCTAGGGTATACGGGGGAAGATTGAAGGACTTCTAATGCTCGATACTGCTTCGCACTCGCCTTGTGAAGTTGATCGTATAAGTACTCTTTGGTGACCCAGTACTTGTCTACTTTTCCTATGAATTCACTTAAATTGGTGTTAGCGCTTATGATCCTAATATCTTCTAAGCTTTGATCTTATGAAGCTTAGAAACTTTTTCTATAGAGTGAAGATCTTCAAGGTTAGGGGTGAATGGCTTTAATGAAGGCTTGTGAATTATGTCTTAGATCCTCTCAAACTACCTTACTATGTTGTTTGGATAGTAGCCTATATACCAACTCATTCCGATTAATGGTACAACATGGTGATCTTTGCAAATTCATATGATCTTAATGTAATTGCTCCATTGGGCGGTCCATAGTATATCTTCAACTCAAAAATCTTGTAAAACCTTTATCTAGAGAGAGGTTGGGATATCTTCTAGTAATTTGATCATTTCAACGAAAGAGTCAATAAGATTAATCTTCTTAGCAAACACACCCCTTATCAAGTCTAACCCAAAGCATTTGATGTGATTGACAAACCATATCATTAACAGTGCCATGTTTGATATGAGATTTCCATAGCCTCTTTTCTTAAGGAAATGGTTTCTTATTTATTCATCAAGTAAGGTAGGAATATAAGACTTTCCTTCTTAAAACTAAGCTACTAATTCTATCACCTTGAAGTGTATGAGAAAGGACTCGCTTGGAAATAAGACAGTGGCAAACACTACTAATACATAGGCCTTGATTTGATTTTCCCTCCAATTTCTAAGAAATAAAGCTTGTTTGTTGGAGCTGGTTTTTTTTTTGAAACTAATAGATTAGATCCCATATCTTGATAGCATATTTGTTGCAATCATTTAGAGCTTCATTGATCTCAGTCTTATAGATTCCCAAGAATTTTGAAAAGATGTAAGCTGGATTGAAGCTGAGCTCTATAACACATGCTTCATCTAATGGAGGAGCTTAGAGTAGTTGGGTGTATTCTTCTAAAGTTAGATTGATTAGGTATGGCCCAAATCGAAATGCCTCTTCCTTACCAGCAAAAATGACCAAAAATGGACTAGGTTCCTTACCAGCATGATGTTAACATCTACTTTGGTTAATGAAAGTATGGGTCTAATCTTGTTGGTAATGAACTATCGTTCTCTTGGGTTAAAGGTTAGAAACCACTGGCTGAGTATAGGCTTTGGGTTTATAGACATGAATCTCCTTGGCATTGGATGAGTTGGTCATTTTTGAAATATTATAAGGAAAGCATAAATTACAAAGGAATATTTACATGAAAAGAAATTACAAAAATAACTCCCTATGTGCATGAGTTCTAAGAAAAAATACAAGGAAAGAAACCTTGGGTTTCGTCATTTTTTCCTTCTTCCTTCTTCTTTTTTGTCTACATTGCTACCTTATTAGTTATTGGTCAACCCCATGAAATGTATGTAAAAAAAGTAGGTTCTAAAGGTCCTTAAACTCTATGACCTCATACATTTTGGAAAAAACGATTCCTTGATCACATCGAAGATTAAGTGGGTAGCCTATTCGACCCCAAATGATGGTTGCCCTACTACACCCGAAACTTACACAGTGTCTCCTCGTCTTAAGGTCTTAAGATGGCTCGGGTTTGATTATATCTATTGTGCATTCATGATGCAAAAAATAAATTCCTCATAAATAAATAGAACTAAACCTGCAAAGAAAATGTTAGTACAATTATAATAAAAATAAAGAATGGATAAATAAATTGCACTTAAGGTGATTTTAGAGATCAATTTTAATTTTGGAAATCAAATGGCTAATCATCTTAACAATCCCTAATGAAGTCACCAAGCTATTGAGCTTGGTTTTTCACCTCTTGGGTTCTTTTTTAAATTAGGTCTTCTCTAATCTGATCAGTATTAGATCCTTACTCATTTAATACTAACTCTCGACTAAGGTTTAAAGAAAATCGGTTTTTATATTTTGAAAACGTTTTGGAGTCGCCACTCGATTGGAGTCGGGAACAAAAGTTAAGTTACAACCTTTTAAGTAGATTGGTTATAACTTAACCACTAGTTTTTTAATAAAAACCGATTTTGTTAAATGGTTTTAAAATAAGAGATCTAGATCTGGAGGTTATGCTTTTTAAACCCTTATAGGTACTATTAACTTTCTAAATTTAAAATTAAACTTAAAAATCACCTTTCAATTTTAAAAGACAAAACTCGATTATTATTTACTTCTGATTAGATCACCTTAGTAATCTAAACTAGAAAAAGGAAAATTAGATTTGTATTATTTTATCATTGCCCCCATAGGTGATTACGTACTTGTTATTTGGGATCAAACGTATGTAGTTCTTTTTGTATAACTTTAGTGGATTGATCTTATTTTAATTCTAAAAACAATTGAATTTGCATTTTATTCAATTTGATTTATTTTTAAAAAATTCCTAAAAAAAGAAGGTCTTAAATTGGATTTTTTATTATTTGGAAAAATTCTAAAAGGTCTTAACTTTAAAAAGAATCCAATTATTTTTCTTATTTGGAAAAAAACGCTTTTCTAAGTGATAAGACAATTATTTATTCACCAACCTAATTATTTTATTTATTTTTTATCAAATTTTTTCTTATTTTCTTATTTTTTTTATCTATTTCCATTATACTTAAAAAAAAACTAACTTTTTTCTTTTTTCTTTTCTTTTCCTCTTTTTTTTTTTTTTTACATTACGATTGCATATTACAATTTGAGAAAAAAAAAAGTAACAGAAATATAAATAAATAAAAAAATAATATACATATATATAACTAAATTGGGTTTAGAAGTAGGTTGGACTAAGGAGGAGCGAGGGTTAAACGGGTTGGTCGTAGGCATTAGATCCTAGTCGAGTCGAGTTAACTAGATCCGAGTAGTCTCCAAGCTCAATAGTAATGTGAGGAACGATTTAGGTTGATTCGTACATTGAATTATGTGGGGGGAAATGTTTTCATGGGTTTTTTTATTGGGTTTGGGGGTACTTTTTAAGTGCCATCGTATTTAGTGGTTGTTTGGTTGGTGATGGAAATTTGGTTGTAGGTAGTGGTGGTAGTTCAGCTGTATATGGGTAGTTGGGTGTAATTGGTTGATTAGTTTAGCGGTTTGGGGTCGTTAGGAGCTCGATCATGTAGTTAGTTTAGGTTGATGGTGTTCGGAGGTAATGGTTCGAGAGGGGTGAGCTCGACAATTAAGGTTTGGGTGTGGTTATTTGGTTAGGTGGCTAGGAACCATGGTGGTGGTTAAGGGTGGTCGGGTTTTGGCGCTTATGTAGTGGTAGATGTAGCTAGGGTGATAGGTTGTGGTGTTTGGCTAAAGAGAGAAGCACTTGAATAAAGAGAGAAGACGAGAGAAAGAAGAGAGAAAGAGCTTGCAAGTGCTCATGGGTGGTTGTGTATCTTCAATTAGCTCCCTCAACACCCCTTTTATACACGAATTGATCCTAGAAATCAAGGAAAGAAAAATTCGGATTTGAATGCAAATGTTCGGAAATTTAGTTTTTTTTTTTTTGAATTTTGAAGTTCGATTTAAATGCTCCTTTGACTGAATTTAAACGTATTATTGGGTCCAATTCAGAGTAGGCCATGCGGTAAACAAAATCAAAATAAGAGATTATGTGTGAGTATGTGAAATCTGTGCGAAAATTGGCTCCAAAGTGAAGGTGGTAGGTTGTTCTTGATTGGGAAAGTGGAGGAAAGTTTAGAGAAAATGGGGGAAAACTGAGAGAAAGTGAAGGAAAGTACTGAGGTGGTGCCACGTCAGCTATCCTTGACCAATCCAACTTGTCACGTATCATTATGTGATACGCGGCATTTGACATGGCATGTTACATAGTTGACTCGTGGCGTTACGTTGACATATCGTCTAATCCCAACCTTCTACATGTCAGGATATGTGGCGCAATTAGATCTTGACACGTGGCAGTTCCTGATGTGATGAAAAAAATGAAAAATAAAAAAGCTTTATATGCTCCCACTAAGATTCAAACCCTTGACCATATATTCATCATAATGCCAATGTCCATGTATTCATCTGTTAGGCCATTGGCTTGTGTTTTGTTCATATGTATAATTAAGGACTTGGTCAGCCTAGCTTGGATTTAAATCTAAAACTAAGTTTAATGACCCAATTTCTAAACTTATTTTAAAATTAAAAAAATCTATCCTATTAAATTGTTATTTTCTAATTTTCCTTAAAATCTTCTTTTTTTTTCAATTTTTTTATTTTCTAAATTCTTTTTAAAATTTTAATTATTTTCTAAACTTCTTATTAGCTTTCCTATTTTTGATATTTTTCCAAATTTTTAATTTTTTATGCTTTTTCTTATTTTTGTACTTTTAGTATTTTTGTAAAATTCTTATTTTTTTTTCTAAATTTCCTTTTTTTTTTAAATTTTCTTTAATTTCCTCTTCTTCTTTTTTTTTTTGTATTTTTCCTAATTTAGGACCTATAAAAAGTAAAATAAAAGGGGGGAAAAAAATTAGGTATCTACACATACTTCATGCCATGTAATCGAATTAACAATGCTTCAGCCATTTCTTTTCTTTTTTTTTTTTTTTGCAGGAAGTGGTTAAGTTGCATTGAGTGCTAAGAACTACAATGTTTAGTCAAGACCTCAAGTTCTTAAGCTATTTTTGGAAGAACCTTTGGAAACGCTTAGTTACTAAGTTGATATTTAATATATCTTTCTACCTACAAATAGATCAATAGATTGAACTCGTTAACATAACCTTAGGGACCTTGCTATGACTTGTAGTTGAAAGAAACCCAATTGATTCGGACATATGCTTACCAATCACTACGTTCGCTTACAACAAGATTGCTTATAGTGTGATAGATACATTACCCTTCGAGGTTACATATGGATATAATCTCAAGCTCCTACTGGATCAAATCTCTTAGCTTAGTTAACCAAAGGATTAGTAAGTTGTAGAAAGTTTAGAAGCCATCCGAGCATTATACTAGGAGGTCATAGACCATCTTACCCAAGTTGCTACTGGGCTAAAAAAGAAGAGCTGAGGAAGAAAAGCTAAAGAGTTCCAACTTAGTGACTTAGTGTGGATTTACCTAAACAAGGACAGTTTTCCTAACTTGATGAAGAATAAGTTTTCCTAGAGATCAGATAGACCATTTAGAGTGATCGAGAAGATCAACCTTAATACCTATAAGGTAGAATTTCCTAAGCGATATGGTGTCTCTGATTCCTTCAACATTGTTGACCTTAGCCCATACCTCTTCGACGATGAGCCCCATGAAACCGACTAAGATTTGATCCTAAATCTCAAATAATTTGAAGGGGATGATAAAAATCAAGGACCGATTACAAGATCCTGAGCTTGAGGACTTGCTTATCTAATACATCGAGCTACCTAGAAGGACCTAACTCTAAAAGAAGAATAACTCCTCTAAGCTTATCTAGTATATCTCCCGAGCTACCCTAATCCACTTACTGTTTCTTGAACGGAGGGAGACTCCATTGATACTATCAACCCTCATTAGAACCAAGCAATTGATTTGCGTAATTTTAAGCTAAATAACGTCTGAGCCTTAATTGACCCGTTGCTGAGTTGACCTATCAAGCTTAAACTGCTAAGTTCATACTTTTAGGACAAGCGTTCCTTAAACTCCTAAGCTGCTGACTTAAAGCTAACCTGATCAGCTTACTTCTACCTTATACTGATTAACTATTTAGACCATAAAATTGAGGGGCTAACATGCATCTTCCCTTTGTAACAACCTTACTGTTCTTATAAGGGATATTCCTTTTCTATTATTTATTGATTTTCCCTTTTGTAATGTGTACTTATCCTTTTTAGGTAGGAATCCTTTTTAGTAATTTGTAGTAACTCAGGACTTGCCTTAATTAGGCATTGTAAATACTTTCATTTTGTATTAGTCGTACAATCTATAATATTGAAAGTAGGGTTTTTTCCATTTTTAAGTTAAGTGTTTCTTACTTGCTCTCCTTACTCTTATTTAGGCCATTTGAGCGTAAAGTAGTGGAGAGTGACCTTTGGCTATACTTGTACATAATATCAAGTGTGACTTGAACTTATGCGAAGCATTGGTATGTCATATCCATAATTGCAGTTCAGACCCATTTGTCTGCATGATACTATTGCTTATGTATCTATCTATGATAGTGCACCGTATCATCAGCCCCCTAAACTCAAACTCAAAAGCCATTACTCACTCCTTACATCCTAACCCTCAACTACGCTATAAGTCTCTACAAGAAGTTTTTGATTTATTCCTTGGAAAAACAAAGTTTGATTGTTGTTTTAATTCAAAGAACTTGTTTAAAAATGTGCTGGAAAGGTTTTAGAACGACAAAAGAGGATGGAAAAGTCACGAGGAAAGAGATGGGAACATTCTATATACTATAGCAGGCATGGCATCCGACTGTTAAAGGGTCAAGTGCTTGGATGTCTTGTTGCAACTCACATTCATGAGTCACAGAGCACTAGTGTCTGGACATTAGCATGGATGGTGTCTGAATGCTAATTGCAATTTACAAAGTGAATCCTCCCTTGCACAAAACCATCCCCAAACCTAAACGCCAATCTCCACTTCTTGGCTCTTTTCCTACTCTTAAACTCATCTCTAATCACTTTACAACACCTTTTAATTACCAAAACAGAAATCTTAATCCCAAAATCTTATCCAACCCTCAAACTCTACAATCCATGTTAAGAATGAAACTTTGATGAATTAAAGGGGTTTAAAATGACTAACTTGATATTTCTTAGTGCATGAACACTCTAACTCGCAATTTTTTACTCGCTACTTCTATAAAAATAGAATCTCCAAGTGATTTTCACCAAAACTAAAGGAAAGACAAATTCCCTTCACCATAGGTTTAAGAACTTACTTGAATACGTTAACTCCATGACTCTATGCACAAGATGATGTTTGCTTCACTTGAATTGCATAGATTTTCTCAAAATCCAAATCTTAGATTATCCTTGGAATGCCTTTAATGAGTTCTTGCTGGTATAGATGGACGAAATGAATAGGAGAAGTGAGGGGGTGGTGAGATCCAAAAGAAACATAGTGAGAAAGAAAGGGGGTCTGAAATTTCAACTAGACAATTTTACCCCTGCGACTTAATATTAATTTCATGTCGGACAGAAGAAGTCTCTAATTTATAATCTCTTTTATATTCCTTAATCCCTTATTTATTTATTAATTTGACTTTGGGTTTTACATCATGTATATTTAGGTCACGTTTATACGACAAATTCTCATTATTGGAAATATCGCCGAAGCATGTTTAGCTCGAGTTAAACCTTGTAATCAGAATATGAGAAGAAAAGCATGAAAAATCGTTAACATTGGTGTTGGCAACTCTCAGAGAGGAAAGGAATCTATGCAAGCTCAACAACTATGGCTTCTTGAGAGACAAAGACCATATGTGCTGCTTCTTCCATCATATTGTGAAAAGAAGGAAAGCTCATGTGCTCCTCTCTCTTTCTTTTCCATCAATCTTGTGTCCCTTTGCTTTTTCTGATGAATGAAATGAATAGTGAAGCAAGAAAGGAATGTACAAAAAAGCCAGAGATTCGTTCCATTCTTCTTCTGCTTTTTCTTGATGAAAAACAAAAGCGTAGCTCCAACTATTTCCATGGAACAGCGTTACATTGCGTGAAGTTCTGTACAAGGAATAAGGAAACGATGAACCAACATCGTAGGACTACTCATATTCCTAGCCCCAAGCCTTTTCCTTCATTTGAGTGATTAGAATCTCGGGATTGTATTTATATGCATGAAGCGTCCTGAACAGAAGCTAATTCCGTATAACTAAATCAAGTGATTAATAGTACTACTTGGTCACACCTCAAACACCAAATTCCAGTTTTGCCAGTCTACCAGCATGGCGGAATTCGCGACCAGCATTGTTGGACTTGTCCTGGAGAAGTTGGCGCCGATGGTTTATGATGAGATCAAATCAGCATGGGGTGTCGAAAACAACTTGAAGGAACTCAATGATGCGCTGACCCGGATTAAAGAAGTGCTTCTGGATGCTGAAAACAAGCAAGCCAAAAACTTAAGCGTGAGACATTGGCTGGTAAAGATAAAAAATTTTTGCTATGATGCTGAAGAAATTCTCGATGAATTTGAATCCTACACTTTGCAGAGGCAAGCCCCATACCGTAGAGGTATTAAAAGGAAGGTACGCTACTTATTTTCTTGTATATATAAATTTTGCTTTCGGTTTAAAATTGGCCATGAGATTCGAGGGTTGAGAGAAGGACATAGAAGCTGAAAAAAATAAATTTGGTCTCTCCAACTTGGCTGAGGATAAAAGTATAGTACAAAGGCGGGAGACACATTCCTTTGTGTCTGCACCATCTGTAATTGGAAGGGGTAATGATAAGAGAAAAATGCTTGACCTCGTAATGAGCATGGACAATGGAGGTACTGGAAAGGTATCTGTCATTCCAATAGTTGGAATTGGGGGCATAGGAAAGACTACCCTCGCTAAACTGATATAGAGTGTGGATTTCTATGCCAGTAGATTTCGACGTGAAAACGATAGCAGTAGACATTGTTGAATCTATAGATACAGATATTAAATGCAGTGATTGGAGGCTAGAAAAGCTGCAAGGTTACCTTCGAGGTATGTTGGAAAATAAAAAATGTTTGTTTGTCTTGGATGATGTATGGAATGTTAGCCGTAAGGAATGGGTTGAATTCATGGAGTTGTTAGAGGGTGTTTCTAATGGAAGTAAAATTGTTATCACCTCCCGAAATCAGTCGGTTCTCTGGGTTATTGGAACGGCCGTGCGGTATGACTTAAGCCGTCTTTCAGAAAAAGATTCCCTGACTTTGTTTACGAAGTCAGCATTTAGGCAGGGAGAGGAGACGAATCACCCATACCTTATGAAGATAGGTGAGGAAATTGTGAAAAAATGTGGAGGGAACCCTTTGGCAGTAAAGACTCTGGGTAGCTTGCTTTACTCAAAAACAGAGAGAAGTTACTGGGAATCAATTCGGGACAGTGAGATATGGCAACTGGATACCGAAATTCTGCCCTCATTGAGGATAAGCTATGATTTAATGCCATCCTACCTCAAACCATGTTTCGCTTATTGTTCAATATTTCCAAAGAATTATGAATTCAATGATGTTGAATTGATCCAGTTATGGATCGCCAATGGGCTTATTCAACCTAAGGTGCGCAATCAAGAGTTGGAAGACATTGGCCAGCAATATTGGGAGGAGTTATGGTCGAGGTCTTTCTTTGAAGATGTTACAGAAGATTACCTCTATGTTACCTTCAAAATGCATGATCTTATACATGATCTTGCCCACTTTGTGGCCCAAAATGAATCCTCTGTGGTGAATGTCAACAACCCAGATGTTTATGACAGGACTCGGCATATAGCATTTTCTGATCCAACTTTGCTCTCTGATAAATTTCTTCAAAATTTCAGCAAGTTCACTGGTGTTCGCACTATCAATGTTTCCAATAAAAAAGGAGGGACCAACAGGAGAGTCCTTCCTTCAATCCTGCATTTCTAGATTTAAGCACTTACGCGTGCTTTATCTCCATGAATCAAGCTTTGAGGAATTGCCTAGTACCATTGGCTCTCTACAGCAATTGAGATTTCTTCACCTGTGTAAGAACCGCAAGATCAAGAAGGTCCCAAAATCAGTTTGCAATCTTCAGAACTTGCAAAGTCTGGGACTCGCTGAATGTGACAATCTTGAAGAGCTGCCTCCTGGAATAAAGTGTATGACCAACCTTAGGTCTTTGGACATAACCACTAAACAGAGAAGTTTGCCAGAGAATGAAATTGGATGCCTGACTTCTCTGAGATGTCTTGTAATAGCAGATTGCAGCAATTTGGAAGTCTTATTTAGCGACATGCAGTTACTAAGCTCTCTTAGGAAATTATTCTTAGGAGGATGCCCAAGATTGAGCACCTTACCAAGGGGCATCCTATCTTTGCCCTCGCTGGAGAAACTATACATCCACAATTGTGAGAATCTGAAACTACCAGAATGCGAAGAGCACCAAGCAAACAAGCGAATGAGGCTTAAAACGTTAATGCTCGTAGGACTGTCAAGAATGTCTGCATTGCCAATATGGCTCCAAGGATCTGAAAGAACTTTACAAAGCATACACGTTGAGAATTGCCCCAACCTCCGAGCACTGCCGGAGTGGCTGCAAAGATGTACATCTCTGCGTAAAATAAGGATTGCAGATTGTCGGAAACTGTTGACTCTACCGGAGGGTATGCCAAATCTTACTGCCCTGAGAGAATTGAATATCAGTAACTGTGAGGAACTTGTTAAAAGGTGCAAACTCAGGTATGGTGAAGATTGGTCCAAGATGGCTCAAGTCCCAGATATCTACATTGATGGAAAGAAAATAAAACTTACAATGCTATAATATGTAGCAATTTTTATAGGTTTTCCAAGAGCTCTAAACTGTCTTTGCAATTACCCTCTCCTGTTGAGGAATAGATGTATACTTATTCAAGAATTGTGTAATTCGAACTTTGGAATAACTTGCCACTGTTTGTCATATATTCTTCACTATCTATTCTGGATTCAAGCAGGAAATCAGTAGAAATGTTGGTCATGGCATTTTATGTTGCTTAAAATTTCTCTTCTATAGTACGGTGATGGCAAAAATGTTGATACTATGGGTAATGAAGGGCAACTAAGAAGGTGAATTGGTTGTTTTAAAATTTAGGTCAAAATTTTAAAGAGGCCCCCTTTATAAATTAATTAACAAAAACACTCTATATCGATTGAAGTTAGCGTGCGAAAGCTTCCTTGGATTTGCAAATGTTGAGTGAATGATAACAAAAAAATATAAATAATAACCATAATATAAAAGAGAGACAGGCTGAGAGAAGATGATGTGCATCGGGTCAACAACCACCATTGCACAATCAATCCAATGATCTCGCAAATCTATGCAATCAAGATTCAATCTTTTTGTGTTTTTAGGTTTATTTGATGAAAGATATGATTGACTTCAATACAATGATCTCGCAAATCTATACAATCAAGATTCAATCTTTTTGTGTTTTTATGTTTATTTGATGAATGATATGATTGACTTCTTGTAGGATATGATGCATCAATGAGATCAAATTACTCACTGCATGGATTAAACAAGTGGTTTGTTCGTCATAATTCAATGAGTTTCAATTAATAAGAATGGAAAATTGAGATGAAAACTCTTAAGAGATGTGTTTCAATATGAAGATGGTGATAATAGTTTGTGTATAGCGCCTAAATACACGCTTAAATAAAACCAGAACGGAAATAACGACTTTTGTTCTGCGGAGTGGCATCATGATGGCCCGAGACTTAGCGTTCGGAAGATAAATGAAGTTTAGCATCTGACCAATTTTCTACTACCGAGCATTCAGACGGTAAGAGGCGTAGTATATGGATGCTATGCCCTATTTATAAAGTTCCATCGGGCGGATGCTGTTTGCAAATTCTGCACCCGTCCTCTCAGCCCTTGAAGGAATGGCTGTTCATCTTCATATGGATCACTGTTAACATCCTATTGCACCAAATTCTGTAATGCCCTTACTCTTGACCTTTTAATAAGATAGATCAACTCTTGATCCCTATCATTCCCTTGGGGTTATTAAAGATTTTCCCTTATATCTCGTTGATATCACTCGAGATTAACACATAAGAAAAAATGTATCAAAACAACTCAAAAAAGAAAGAGAAACAAGAAGTTTAGTGAAAAATCCACAAGCTACCTAAAAGGATACGACGCATTACTAGATCCTATATGGCCTAACACTCACTTAATATTATACATAAGTAAATGAAAGGGTTACTCATCACCAACTTTTGCTAAAAAAGTTAGATAAGAACTGAAGGATTCAAGAGAATATAAAAAGGGAATTTTGATGTTCATTAATGAGAAGGATGATGGAGCATGTTACAAGTGTGGCTTATATATATTGGCCACTAGGGTTTTACAAGAGAGGAAATGACAAAAGGGTAAAATATATAAAGGAGTAAAATGCCTATCTAAGGATACACCAAAAAGGGCAAAATTGAGATAAGGCAAAAAGAATGTACATACTAGAGAATTGCCATTGCATTCTATATAGTAGAATATGTGTTGCCTCTTGGTAAGATGCTTTAATAGAAAGTGTACGTTAAATATTTGACCCGTCTCTTGGCAGACCAAGTGTTTTGCTCTTCAAGCAGCTTGGCAATTTGATCAGATAGCTTTGAAAAGGGGAAGAACAATGTATAACTCAAGTTAGATGACTTGGCCAAGTTAAGGTAGGATGTTAGAACAACTTGGCACCTATTAGAAAAGCTTAGGCTCGTTGCAGAGGGGTTAGAGGTAGTCCTTACCTAGATGGACATTTGGTATTCGACTTGAATAAAGTGAGGTAAGCCTTAGACTAAGTAAATATCTTCATATCGTATTGGCTCATGAGCTAGAATACGTAGGTAAGTCTTGTAGGCCTTTAGCTTAGCTACAGATGATGGGTTTAGGGCTTGATTCCAATCATTTGCCCTTGGTTTGAAAAGATTTATCCTCAAATATAGAGACTCTTCCTCAAAATCTTTTGTAGGTTGGTAAGGCATCAGATTGATTACGTTGAAGATGGAGGAGAAACTATAATCCTCATGCAATTCAATCTCATAGGCATTGTTATTGACTCACTTCAAGAACATTGGCCCATGGAGATAGTTTACTCTTTCTAATCAAGGTGTAAGAATCTTTCCATGCTAAGATGTATCCAAACTAAATCTCTAGGCTTAAAGTGTACCATATGTCAGCCTCGACTACCCATCTTTTGTTTTTGTTCATTGAATCTTGTTATGGGATTAGCTTTTAAATAATAATATATTTACTAGATTGTGTAATTAATTTAGTGGTAGGTAGGGGTTGGTACACTAATTGTTAGGAACACCTTGTCTATATTTATCACTCATTATATGTATAAAAAATACACATCAATATACAATTATATTATATTTTTCTACACTTATATTTCTCTACATGGTATTAGAGATAGATTCTTGAAACTCTTTGAGTGCTTACCTTTATCTATCTAGATCAACCTTTTTGAGTGATCCATTGGTATTGTTCGTACGTTGCATATGGCCTAGGGTTCACCTTAAAATTCTAATTGACGTGTTTCTCTCCTTGATTATTATCGAGTCTGTTCGGAAGTTGTTGGCAATTAAGTATAGGTTGTTGGTTGCAATTTGCTACGTAATTGTGAAGCTGTTAGCTGACATTTACTGGCTTGTGTAGATTGTTAAAGGAGTATAGTGGCTAATTTGGTTTAGTGTAGTAGGTTTGCAAGTGTAAGTTTACTTTTTTATGGGGGTCAAATTTTAATTATTACTTGTTACTAATATTTTATTTCTTTAGTTAGTACCATTTAGGATTGATTTTAAAGGTTAGAGTTTTATATTATTGGATATATCTTTTAGATATTATTAAAGTCTTTTTTGTGGTATTCATGGTTAAACATTAGAAAATCTCTTGTAATAGACGTTATTCCAATAATATCTAAAATCACGAAACATAAGTTTATTAGTCCTAATTATTTGGAATGGTGTAATATGATTAGGATATATTTGCAAAGTATTTCTTAAGACCATTATCTTATTGATAACCTACCATTGATGTAAAGAGTGGTTAAAGATGATGCCGAATCATTATTGCAAATAAGGAATTATATTGATGTTGAAGTGGTTGGTTTGATTAATCATTATGAGTATGTGAAAGAGTTAATGGAATATTTGAAATTTTTATACTTTGGAAAAGATAATCTTTCTTATATTTGTAAAGTTTATAAGGCATTTTATTGCCCGAAATACAATGATTAGTCTCTTGAAGTATATTTTATGAACTTTAAAATATTTATGAAGAATTAAGTGTCTTGTTACCATTCATTGCTGATATAAAAGTTCAACAATTGCAACAAGAGAAGGTGGTAATTACGAGTTTTCTAGCAGGACCTAACTCTCAACTTAAGGTTGCTAAATTTGATATTTTGTTTAGTGTTGACATTTCTTCCTTACATAAGGTATTTACTAGAGTACTTTGCATAGTTAATAGTAATTTTATTACTCCTTCTACCTCAACCTCTAATGCCCTTATTAGACTTTATAGACTAAGATCTGCAAAGTCATCTCATTAGAAAGGACATAATAGAAGCCAAGAGCCAATGGAGTTGCATGTTGTTATCGTTGTGAGTGTGGTTTCACTAAGCATACTTATTGAAAGTTGCTGAATAAATACTAGAAATCTTGTTCAGCTCATGTTGCAGTAGCTATTAGTAGACTTGGTCCATTATTTGAATAGCTAGTTACAATTACTACATATGAGTTTGCTCATTTTCGTCAGTACTTTGAAGTATTGAAAAGTTAATCTCAATCTACCATTGCTAGTGTTGAGTTAGGTAATTCTAACAAGTTTCATCTTTCCTCCAAATCACAATAGGTCATTGACTTTGGTGCTATTGATTATATGATAGATAATTCTAATCTCTTCACTACTTTTAAACTACATACCTCATCTTCTCTTATTGCTTTAGCAGATGGATCTACACCATCTTTTCTTGGTTTTGGAACTGCGAATCTGACTACATCACTCTATCTATCTTCCTTCTTAAACCTACCTAACTTTTCCTTTAATCTTATATCAATTAGTTGGATTACTCGTAGCTTAAGTTGTTGTATCTCATTTTTTGCTAATCATTTCCTATTTCAGGATCTTATTGT
This sequence comes from Lumnitzera racemosa, assembly GCA_024138005.1. Taxonomy (NCBI): domain Eukaryota; kingdom Viridiplantae; phylum Streptophyta; class Magnoliopsida; order Myrtales; family Combretaceae; genus Lumnitzera; species Lumnitzera racemosa. The sequence goes on from JAMXBC010000002.1 coordinate 116,693,727, forward strand.
ATGCCATATGTAATTGGATATTTCAAATTTGGTATGTAAACTTTAGGGTGATTGCGTAAGTTATTTGATTGGGTTCAAATTTTATGACAAAGTTAAGAATATTAGTAGAAGTGACTCCGTAAATTTGGATTTGAAAAAAAATAAAATAAAATATTATGTTACTAAGTTATATATATATTATCCGTTATTTATCGAAAATATATAAAACGGTTTCAATAAATTAACGAATTGTTAAAGATAAAATATATGCATGTTAAGAATCATAAAATAACTCAAATAATACTTAGGGTTATTTATTTATACCATATATGTATTTATGTGTGAGTAAAAATACTTGAAATTATTTAACATGCCTAATATATACTAAAATACACTAAATAAATTAAGGAAAATTTAGAAAATAGGTAGCACTTGGGGGGAAACTCTAGAATGGGGTGTAGTAAGGTAGGGTAATGATTTAGTAAAGTAATAAAACAAATTAGGACACATAGAAGTAAAAAGTAAAAGTAAAAAGGGACACTTAGCAATAAAAAAAAATCACCAAACAACCAAACGAACCCTATAAATTCAAAAACCCTTTAGTTTAATTCATTTTGAGAAGTTTGGAATATAGAAAAAATAGAGAGAAGTTAGAAAGAGTAGAGTGAATTTTTTACAAAAATTACACAAAATATAATGTAATTAAGGCTAATTTCGAGTGGAACAATCTAACCATTAACTTAGGAAGGAGCACCTACCATCACTTAACAGCTTAGCTACTGTTTAAGGCTACTGACAAGGGTGGAGCCATCGTTGGTTGGTGGAAGCTAAGAAAGCAGTAAATTCAATTACCTTCTTGATTTTTGTACGAATTATTAAAAATATTAAATCTTTGTAGAAAATTATGAAATTTTGTATTTTGGCATGTTTTTTATGTAGTTTTAAGGGAAAATATTATTTTGATGAAATTAAGTTTTGAAATATGTTGGCCTTAAGAAATCATTAAACCCGGGCTAATTTTTGCTTTTGTTTTCAAAAACCTTGTTAATGTTGTTTTAATCTCAAAAAATTTTTGTATACTACTTATGAAGTATATTAAATTTTCATGAAGAGTTTTCCTTGAAAATCATTTACCATATTTTCATCTAATTTTTATGTCTTAAAATCTTATTAATTAACTAGATTCTTAAGGATATTTAGTGATTTTCAATAATTTGAATTAAATTATGATTTAAGGTGTATTTTAGTATCTTGAAATGTCAAATGATGTTAAGGGATGAAATTTGTAGTGTTTAGAGTGTTGGATGTAGATAATATGAGCATAATATATGATAATTGTGTAATACATGAAATGTTGTAATAAATGGGTAATGTATGTTGAATCAAAATGAGGTGATAAGGGCTTTCATAGTAAGTTATGAATTTAGTTGTGAGTAGTAAATTTTGGGAATTGTGTTAAAAATGTAGAGTTCCCTTAGATCAGGAGCAAATTCAAAAGTCAGATCATGAGTAAAGTATATAAGATAAACTGAAGATTAATTTAGGAACTAAATAAGACATTTAGTATACCAAAAATGTAGTTAATTGAACTTCACAAAATGGATTTTTTTTTGGGGGGGGGGGGGGTTGTTGGTTGTTATGTGTAAAATTATAATCAGAAGCCAAATTAGAGTTTGATTTAGAATTGATTCAGAAGCTGAATTAGAGACTAGTTTAGGATAAACCTAATTATAAGTGACACGAAACCTAGACAACTAAGTAATATAAAGCCATAAAACAAAAATAATAATGTAAGTTACAAGCATTAAGTTTATGTGCAGTAAGCGTGTGAATACTAAGATATTATTTCTATTATAGGAACTAGCAACAAAGGTACAACATAAGTTAACTCGAGTGAGCAAGAGAAAGAGTTTAAGTAAATTAGGATCAATATGTTGTTGTATTTCAAGATACTATTTCATAGTACTTGGAGACATAAGATTGCACTTGATTATGCTTATAAGTAGTTTGCTTATGCACATACTTGTGTGATCTTTGAGATTGGCTGAACCTATTGGCATGCTGTTGTAGTTTATAACTATTTGTATGTCATGGACTTGTTTGATCACCTCGAACTAGACTTAAATATATTCGACCTAAAACATTAACTAGACATGCATTACAAACCAATAAGGGATAATTAGGATTCTCCGATCAAATACCTATACCTTCGGAAGAGGTAGCTTTGTAACGTAATGGTTTCTTTTTCATCCTTAGTTAAGTTAAGTGACAGAAGAGGAGGTCACAGTAAGGATAAGGGAAGTAGTTTCAAGGATAGTCATGAGAGGAGAAATGACTTTACTGCACAAACCTAGGTTTAGTCATAAACTATTGTGTATGCATTGAAACTCTTCAAACTCAAATTAGACCAAATAAAATTTCTCTAATTTACAATGAACAAGACAATGTTGTATGATGACATTTGCTTTGTAGCATTGCATTTTAATTGTTTGATAACCATACTTGTGATTTATGCATAGTCTTAAGTCTCTATCCCTACTTACTAAGCAGTTAGATTACTTACACCCTTATAGATCTATTTATAGGTATCGATTAAAATGCCGCATTATAACTATTTGGTGGTGAGTTGCTTTTGAAAATTCCAAGAGAGTAAGGATTTAAATAGGAGAACTACAAGACCTTGGGAAGCTTTTGCTCTCAACTGTTAGTTTTGTGAACTTAGTTATGTAAATACTTCTATATTCTAATCTACTATGATATGGAAATATCTTATAACATATTAGAGTTAATATATATGTATATATTTTAAAATTTTGTATATAATTTTAATAGTATTTTTGCATGAATTGTTATTTCAAAGCGGATAAGTTATGGGCACCTTGTATAAATTAAGTCTATGATAGTGTCTGTCAGGTTTCTATCTTAGGTTGGTTTATATAGCGAAACTGTTGTGACTTTACCGCTTCAAGGCATAATACTTATGACGAAAAGGATCATTAGTAAAGGGCATGTTTCAGGAGGACTCTATGTTTTAGATACTCAAATAGAGGTTCCTAAACTCGTTGCTAGCTCAAGTATCCTGACTACTTTTGAAGTACATTGTCAACATGGCAATCCTTCCCTTTTTGCCTTAAGAAAGTGTATCCTCAGTTCTAGAATGTAACGTCATTAGATTATAAGGCATGTCACTTTTCTAAACACCATTATTAGTCTTATATGTCTCGTGTTAGTAAGAGAGCTAATTCTCCTTTTAAGTAGGTTCATTCAAATTTTTAGGTTCCTCATCTAGTTATGTCCAAATTTAGATTTCATTACTTTGTTAATTTGTTAATAACTTTTCTTGCTTTACTTAGATTTATCTAATGAAACACTACTTTGAGTTATTTTCTCATTTAATTGCATTTTACGTTGGAATTAAGACTAAATATAATACTTTTGTGTGTATTTTAAGAAGTGATAATGCCAAAGAATATTTGTCTGACTCATTTAAGACCTATATGATAAAGTAAGGCATTTTTCATTAAACTTTATGTGTTGACTCACCATCTTAAAATGGTGAGGTTAGAAGAAAAACTGCACCTTCTTGAAATAGTAAGGGAACTCTTATTTCAAAATCATGTTCGTAAGTATTTTTGAGTAGAAGTTATTTCAATAGCTTGTTTCTTAATTAATCATATGCCATCATCCATTCTTCATGGTAAGGTTCCCTATAGTATCCTTATCCTCACAAAATCCTTATTTCCTATTGAACCATACATATTTGGTAATACATGTTTTGCTTAAGATGTTTTGCCTTGGGTTAGCAACACTAAGTTCATAAAATGTGTCTTCCTAAGTCATTTTCGTACACAAAAGGGTATCGATGTTATTGTTTTAGTCTTAACAAATTCATTGTTTCTACTAATGTTAACTTTATAGGACATTATCCTTTCTTTCTTGCTTCTTTTGAGTCTATAGATAAAGAGAGGGAGAATGACGATTTATTGGTTTACCACATTACCTATAAGACATTAAGTATGCACCTTTCACCTCCTCTACCTCCATCACCATTTTTCATTAATTCATTATGTATATACTAGATAGAAGCCTTCTTTTCCTATAAGTTTTGTATTAGTTTCCTCTTCGGCATTGGATATACCTAACAAAGATAAGGACTTCTTGATTGGCTAAAAAGGTGAAAGGAAATGCACTTATCCTATTTTTTCATTTATGTCATATGATTGTTTATCATCTTCCACATGTTCCTTTGTTTCCTCTCTTGATCACGTATCCATTCCTCCCACTCTTCACAAGGCTTTATCTCATCTTAGTTGGAGTATTGCAACTATAAAAGAGATGATTAGATCTTAATGATACTTGGGATTTGGTTAGCTTACCTACAAGTAAAAAGGATATTTGAAGTAAATTGGTGCTTGCAGTCAAGGTTAATCCTAATGAATCTATTGCTCGCCTTAATGCCTATCTTATTACCAAAGGCTATGCCCAAACTTATGGTGTTGACCATTGTGATACTTTCTCTCTTATAACTAAATTGATATTTATTTGTTTGTTTATATCGAACAGCTACTCATGTTTGGCCCTTACATCAAATAGATATTAAAAATGCATTTTTACATGGAGATCTTTAGGAAGAAGTCTATATGGAGCAACCACTTGGGTTTGTTGCTTAGGGGGAGTATGGGAAAGTTTATCATCATCAGAAATTTTTATGTGGTTTGAAGTAGAGTCCTCATGCTTGATATGGAAAATTCAATCAAGTAGTTGAAGAGTTTAGAATGACCAAAAGTAAGTTATATCACTTAGTGTTTTATAAGCATTCTTGGTTGACATCATGCTTCTTGTTATTTATGTGGATGATATAATCATTAGAAGGACTGATGCGGGAGGATTATTATCTATGAAGGATTTTCTTCATAGCCAATTCTAAACAAAGGATGTAAGGTTTTTGAAGTATTTTTAGGAGTTGAGGTGATGAGGAATAAGAAAGATATTTTCTTATCTCAACAAAAATATGTCATTTAACTTGTTATCTGAGATAGGAAAGTAAGGGCAAAACCATGCTATATTCTGATGACACCTAATTTAAAATTTACTAGGGATGGAGCATTATTTGAGGATCCTAAAAGATATAGAAGATTGGTTAGGAAGTTGAAGTTACCTCATAATAACTCATCTTGATATTGCATAAGTTGTTAGTGTCATGAGCTAATTTATGTCTTCCTCAATAGTTCATCACTAAGCTGCCTTAAAACAGATATTGTGCTATTTAAATGCTATTCTTGGATGAGGTATACTATACAAAAACCATGGTCATTCTTATATAGAACGCTTTTTAGGTTCAAATTGGGTTTGATCCAAGGAAGACCTAAAATCCATTATTGGCTATTGTGTTTTCTTCAGAAGAAATATGATTTTATGAAAGAGTAAGAAGCAAAATGTTGTATTTAGATCTAGTATAGAATCAGAGTATAAAGCTATAGCTCAATCTATATGTGAAGTGATGTAGATATATCAAATTCTAACTTAGGTAGGGCTCAAAGTTTCTATAATAGCAAAATTATGATGTGATAATCAAGCTACTCTTCATATTGCATCTAATCTTGTGTTTTATGAATGAACTAACAAGTTGAGATTAATTGTCACTTTGTTCATGAAAAGATACAACAAAACTTGATCTCTACTAGATATGTAATATTTGAAGATTGACTTGGAGATCCTTTTACAAAAGCTCTAGATGAGACCTAGGTTGGTTATCCTTATAATTAGCTGAACATGATCAATATCTATGCTTTTGCTTAAGGGAGAATGTAATGGAATAAATATTTAAATAATATTATATTTACTAGACAATGTAATTATTGCAATATTAGGTAAGAGTTAGTACACCAATTGTTAGGAACATGTTGTCTATATATCTCACTCATATGTATAGAAAATGTACATCAATGTACAATTATATTATATTTTTCTACACTTATATTTCTTGATAAATCTAGCAATCCTCTCCATGACCGTTTGATGTAGCTTGTACAGTTCTTGAGCTTGATTAACTCTAGCCAAGCTCTCATGAGTTGCATTGGGGTCTTAACCAAGTCTGAGGGAGTGGTCAAAGCTGTAGACAACTTTAAGTAAGGTCTCTTAGTAGTATTGTAGATAGTTTGGTTATATTTGAAGAACACAATAGGTTGGCATAAATCTTAATCCCTTGAAATTTTCCCAATAATAGCTTGGAGTAAGGCACCGAGAGTTTGATTCAAACTTCAAGAGTCATCAAATTCAATGAAAGCAACCAAATTCATGAATCAAACCTAAACACATCAAGCAATAAACTACTATAACATTAATTTCAATAACATTTAAGTTGGCATAGTCATCAACAAGAATATATTAAAAATTTTGTGAATAATTTTTGGAATACATAAACTAAGTCAACGGTATGTATACGTCCAAATTATACTTTAAATGCATCCAACTTACTCTAAATCAATCATAAACATTCATATGATAATAATAACATTAGATTTTTCGCTCTCTAATATAAATAAAACTAAATTGGATCAAGTTGAACCCCAAACATTAGATATGTGATACACAAAATTCATATTCAATTCGACATACTTCAATTAAATCTCCAAATTAACATACACTTATTTTTAAATCCAATTAATTAACTTAAGAATTAATGGTGGAGACCATTATATTTTGGTCATTTGCTCCCCACTCAACCAGTGCAATTATTGTTTTAGTTGCATAACTATTACAATAAGGGAATTTTGATTCCTATTTGAAGGTTTACTATTATTCCTCTATCGATGAGAAAAGGTCATGTCTAATTCATATTTTCAAATTTAGGCTGCTTTCTAATTATCTTTGTTTTCATTTTTGTTTATTATCCCAGTTTGGATCTTTCCCAAATAGAGTCCTAAACTTCATTCTGTGGTATGAGTTTTGTTTAGGTCAATGTCACCCATCATCATCTAAGAACTGTATCCATTTTTAGATTGAACATTTGCTTTTTTTTTTTTCTTTTGATATATTTTGTTAGTGCTATATGCATATATTTTAACTAGTTAAAGACTCATGCAATGCACAGATTCTCTTTTAGTGTATACAAAAGAGTAAGAAAAAAAAAAAGGTTTACTTAAAAAGTATTTAGAAGAAATATACGCATAATATCTACTAAATATATAAAAAAATATACAAAAAAAGTTGAAAAAGGAAGATAAATATAGCACAGGCATTTCATATGTAAAAAATAAATAAATTTGTGTAGGAGAATTTGTGACATATTAATTTACTTAAATCGTATTACTACAATGACCAATAAATTAAAAAAGATAAAAAAAATTATATAATCTACATGCAAAATGTTTGTATAATAAAAAAATAAAGATAGATAAAACAATATACTAAAGAAAAAGTAATCCCAACTAATTTGTTTTATAGAAGAAGTTGCCATGTACCCTCCAAAATTTAAGAAATTATGTATATTTATAGAGGAAATTCTTATATAACAAAGTAAGATACTTTTGTGTAAAATGGCATTACCAAGTAATCACGTTATTAAACTCTCTATACATCAACTCAAGTGCTAATCTTTTAGTCTTAAAGAATTGCACAATAAAAAAAAAATAATGTTAAAGGTCCAAATAAAAGGTGTATGATGATTTGAAATAAGAAATGAAAAAATAATTTGGTAAAACCTTGATAAGTAGAGGTGATTGGCAATATAATTGTTGACATATTCATTTCTATATGTAGTTGCCCCTATACTAAGGATAAGACTACTAAAATGGGAGTATGGATGCAATGTTAAAAATATATATAATATAAAAGAAGATAATTTTATTCCGATATTAATAGATAGTTCTATGGCTTTGAATATTTTCAACCTCTTCTAATAAGCTTAATGAAAGATCGTTTATCAACTTTGTTAGAACATCTCTAAGCTATGCTATAAATCTTTAAGTAATTACCAAAGTTTATAAATCCTTGATTAAATGATTCAGGTATATTTTGATTTACATGGATTAACTAGTGAATTCTAGTATTAAGCATTTTTGGAACATTTAAATATGAGTAGATGAAAATATAAATTTATTAAGCATTGAATTGATTAATTTTATGATTGTCAGTTAATTGGGAATTATTTCCTGATTATTTCTAGGTTAAGTGTAATGGTTGATCGGTTTCATAAGTAGTAATAAATTTGATTAAGGATTTCTTATCCCAATTTCTTTGTTTGGTTTATTTGCTTAAGGATAAGCAAATACTTAAGTATGAGAAAGTTTAATGAGCCTTAATTTGAATATATTTATTATAGTGATTTAATTGGGTAACTTTTTTATTTTAAGGTTATAATTGTTCTTGGAATAAAAACAAAGAAAAAAAAAATTAAATTTCACTCAATTTGAAGCTAAAATAAAGAAATCATAGAGTTTAGAAGTAGGCATAGCTAGCTGACATGACCATATCCATCCATGAAGCTTGTTTTAAGCAGATGAGAGGGTTGGAGAATAGAAATTGACATGTCTAAATGATGTGACTGTATCATAAGTCATGTCCAACTAGGAGCCTACTATTTTCCAAAAAAACTTGAATTTCTACAGTGAGTTACGTGACCAAATAAATACAATTGTATCCTAGGTTATGTCAACCACTTCCAAACTGCTGTTTTTGCTCCATTATAAGGAGTCCTAGGGTTTTTCATAGAAGCTTTCACTTACCCAAAAAGAGAGAGTTAAGGGATAGAAGAAGACTAAGGAAAGCTACATCTAGACTTCAAGATCGAGAAGATTCAACACCATTCAACTTTTTTTTTTTAAAAAAAAGTTCTTTTTGCTAGAATTTACATTCCTTATCATGATTGAAGCTTGAATTCTTATATCTAAACTTGTTAAACCTAGGGTTCTCAAATGACTATTATTTTTTATTGTTAAAATTTAATAAAGTCTTTATTTTTTTAATTCAATAATGTATTCTTCATTGTTGTTTGTTAATGTGATCCTAAATTATGTTGTGGAGAGATTTAGGTAGGTATTGTAGTGTTAGGAATATACTTGAGAAAGGTATTAGCTTTAAATGAAAATCTTCCTAATGAATGAAATTAAACATGGAATTGCATGACCTTTGTTAAGTCACACAAATTCTAGGGAAAACCAAGTCTAAATATGCAATTTCCCTACTTGAAGTAGTTCCTTGAAGTTATTGCTTTCTAATTATTTAGTTGATCTTGCAACAAATTTAGTTAATTAATTTTAGTCTTTTGTTTTAGTCATGTCCATAAAGATTTTTTTATTAGATAATAGAGTTAAGATTAGTATTAGTACTCATATTCCCTAAGGGATTGATTTTAACTCCTATTCGCTGTATTAGAATTTGATAAGTGGACTTGGCTTTTATCACATTCCAAATGTCCCATCTAGTTACACTTGTTGATAACCGGAATTTGTTTCTACTAGAATTTTAGTGAAATTAAAATGCTTTTAATATTCAAGACCCTTCACTAAGGCCATAAGTTCAATTGCATCAACAAAAGCATGATTTGAAGGAGACTTATAGCACCAGACTAAATTACCATTGCTATCCTTAAGAATACCATCACTTCTACCACTGTTTTGGTTTAAACTACCATCCAAATTTAATTTGACATGATTTGCTTTGGACTCTTACAAGACAAAGAATAGACCTTTCTTTTCTTAGGAGGTTTAATGATTAGAACAAACAAATCCTCATCATACTTAATTTTGTGACTCGATAGTGGATTGGCTCTCCCTATATTTAGAAGGTCATCAAATATTATGATTAGAAAGAATCTTATGAGGCCTTGCATTATTTTTGTATTTTCTATTATTTCTTTTACCCCATAGGTGCCAAATGGCTTCAATAGGTGCAAACATTCTTACATGATTAGTATTGTTTCCTAATTTATTCCTCCAAAACTTAAGTAAGATATCTATGGAGGAAATGTTTGGAATATTAATAATACCAAAGTATGAGGAGAGAAGCTTCAAAACATTTCTAAACATGAACAACTATTTCACATTCATTCAAGTAGCAAACACATTATAAGGTAAGAACCTGACCTTGTACACATAGCTTATCTTCTATAGGATCAAAGGATCAAGTAACTTGCCACATTAAGAATGATGTCTTCAATGAGATAAACTTACTCCAAAAACATTTGTGTAAATCAATCTTCTTTACCTTAATTCTAAATTCATTCCAAGTACTAAAGATAAAGAAGGCCCCATTTGAAGATATCATCCCTGTAGGAGAGTCCTTTATTTCTTATTGCACATATTTCCTGAACCAAGGCAATAGGAAGCAAACCAACTAACCTATTAACATCCCATCATCCATTAAGCTACAAATCATTAATGCATATGCATGGGATCTCACTGAGGATCCATTCCTAAGGCTAAAGAAAATAAGTTTCTTAGTGAAATCTTATGCCCTTAAGAGTCTTTTCTAAAGAGGAGATGGATCATGAGATGCAATAATTTCTACAATGTGTTTGCCCTTTGTATATTTGGAATGCATGTAGTAAAAGGAAAAAAAAAGTCTTCAATTATGAACTTCCATAAGAGCTTTGCCTCGAAGGCTTTTGATACATTTACTAACAATATGATACCTAAACCACTTTCTTGAGTAAGGAGGAAAACCTTTTCCCATGAGGCCCAATAGGTAGATTGAGACTCAATAAAATCTCCTTAAAGAAAGTTTGCAAACATACTTTCTAACTTTTTGTTGACCTACTTTAGAGGTTAAACAACTTGAAATATGTATATAGGAAGAGATGATGGCAAACTATTGATGAGGGTAATGCAACCTCTCGCAGAAAGCCATAAATTAGGCTAATTATTTAATCTATTTGATATCTTTTTGAAAATGTCATTGAAACTTAGTTTATCTCTCCAACCTATAGTTAGTAGACAACTTAGATATGTGAAAGGTAGCTATTGAACATTTATTGCAATTATAGATCGAATGGATTTTTCAGTAGATGCTTTACACTTTTTAGAAGAAAGGAGAGAACTTTTACATAAGTAGGGGAAGGAGATCCTAATGACGCTGCCGACTTCGATTAGAGTTGAACATTAAACCCATATAGTTTCGAGCTGGTAAGTATCTAAGATCAAGCTGACCCATTGTTGAGCTCGAGCTGCCAAGTTTTAGCTTTTTGAATGAGTGTCTCTGAGTTATTGACTTACCAAATTATCAATCTGAGGCCAAGTGAGTTCATTTTGCTTGACATTCATTATTCATTTAGACCACATAATTGAGGGGCTAACACGAGTCCACTCTTTGATACCTATACTATTGCGAACCATGACTAAAAACAGACAAGGCCAGTTGCTAGATGGGTCCAAGCTTACAGAAAGCTCAAAAAAGGATTAATAGGGAAAGTGCGAAAGGGTAGAATGAAGAATGAAATAGTAAACAAAACCTATGAATAGCTTTAAAGGATATGACGTACCAATGGAACTTCCAAAAATTCATGGCACAATTCGATATGACTCATGAATTGGTCACGTGAGGTTACTTACCACTTAACTTTACTTAAGGGAAAGGATAAGAGTGATGCCGAGATTAAACAAATAGTGTTTATGCAAGTAAGAAAAAGTACTCAAAAGTATATTAAGAATGATCCGATGCCTTCCAGCTATAAGTATAAGGATATTTATACCCATAAGTTAGGACAACTTGCCTAAAAAGGAAAAGACAAAAGGGAATTTCCTAAGGAAGTAATGTATAAGATATAAAAGGGTAAGAATGAACATACAAGAAAAATAATCATTGGTGGAACGGATTCTGCATATGATACCATACACGTAGAGATGCTACATTGGTGAGGTTGTTAGAAGATGCAGACAAAAAGTACAAACAGATGGGTTATCCAAGCAGAGATAGCTTAGTCAATCTGGAGTCTCTCTCTCAACTTCTTAGCAAGAAAGATACCGAGTAAATTGTTGACATGGTGCTAGAAAGTAATCATCAACTTAGCAGATTATAAAAAAATTTGCAATCATACGGCTTGGCATGAATGGTGGCTTGGCCAAGAAGTACTCGACCTTGGCTACGAAGTATTTAACCTTGGTTAGGAAGTACTTAGCTTCGGCCTTGGCAGGGGTCAGTTGGAATAGAAGGATTCGTCATGTAAGCTCCTCTAGTCCTTAGGCTCAACTTCAGGTTAGAGATTCGGTAGCCTGATTCCCATTATTTCCTCTAGGTTGTTTTGGATTTGGGATCAAATCTAAATAGTGTTCACTCAGTTCTCCATTAAGGTGATACAGACTAAGGTCGGCAATGTTGAAGGCATCCAAAACCCCATAGTCTTGGAGCAATTCTAACCTGTAGGCATTATCATTAATCTTCTGGAGGATTCTGAAAGGTCCTTCTACTCTTGCAAATAATTTGTTCATCTTCTTCCTTGGGAATTGCTCCTTACTGAGGTGTAACCATACGATGTCTCCCAACTGAAATCATTTAGTTGTTCTATCTTTAGTCTTTTCTCGCATTCTTTTAGTAACTTGGTTGATGTGCCGAGTAACCTTGTCATAAATGTGTTGAAGGGATTGTACTCTAGCTGATGTGTCAAGGTCCTCTTGCGCGGGTACTGGTATAGGGGTGTGGTCGAGGGATAACTTAGGATTGAACCTATAGACTACCTTGAAAGGACTCTGCTTAGTAGTGTCATGTACTATTTGATTATAGGCGAACTTAACCACAATCAAGTAGACGTCCCAATCAGCCATGTTCTTTCCTACTGCAGCTTAAAGTAATGACCCCAAAGTACGATTAACCTCCTTTGTTTAGCCGTCAGTTTGGGGGTGACATAAGGTACTAAAGAGTAATTTGGTTCTTAATCAATGCCATAGGGTTCTCTAGAAATGGCTTAAGAACTTCGAGTCTTGGTCAGAGACTACACTTCTCGACACGCCGTATATCCATATAATCTCTTCTAAGAAAAGAGAAGCAATAGTCGAAGTATCATTAATTTTCGTGTCGGATATGAAGTGTGCTATCTTACTGAACCTATCTACAACAACCATTATAGAATCTTTACCTTAAGCAGTTAGCAACATTTCGAGAACAAAGTCCATATGCTTAACTATTAGGTTGGTGGCCTATGCCTTGTCCATATGTGTAATCAAATTGCATATATGAACTTAGTCAGTCTGGGTTAGATTTAAATCAAAGCCCAAGTTTAACGTTTCAACTTCTAAACTAAAATTAAAACTAAAATCTATCCTAATAACATGTTATTTTCTAAAATATTTTATTTAAATTATATTTTTTTGTAATTTTTCAAGTTTCTAAATTTTTTAACTTCATTTTCTAATTTTTTATCTTTTTAAGGTTTCTTTTTTAAATTTCTTATTTTTTTGCACTTTTTCTTATTTTTGAAATTTTTTTATGATCATTATTTTTTTTTCTAAATTTCTTCATTTTTTGGGTTTCTTTAATTTCCTAATTTTTTTTTTGTTTTTCTGATTTAGGGCTTCAAGAGAAAAGGAAGAAAAATAATGAAAATAAAGAGGGAAAAAATTAGGTGTCTACAGTTACTCTTCTTTGTAGCGAAATTTGAATAAAACTTTATCACAAAAATAATGAAACACTATTTGTGCCTTCAGGATAACTCTAAAATAACTATAGCTATCCTAAAATCTATTTGAATGAAGAAATGAAACCTGCTTGTGCCTCTTTAGGTTTACTAACCTAGGTAGGAGTGTCCCTATGGGACAAATGATCCTGTACTAGAATTGATCTAAAATTAGGTTATGCCTCATAAGGCTCACTAACCTAGACGGGAATGACTCTCGGGGATTAGTAACCCTAAAATGGGATTGATCTAAAACCTAGTCATGCCTTATAAGGCTTACTAACCTAGGCGGGAGCGACTCTCGGGGACTAGCAACCCTAAAATGGGATTGATCTAAAACCTAGTCAAGCTTCACAAGGCTTACTAACCTAAGCGAGAGCATCTCTTGAAGACTAACAACCCTAAATGAGATCGATCTAAAATCTGTTTGTACTTCATAAGGCTCACTAACCTAGGTAAGACCATCTCTCGGGGACTAGTAACCCTAATAGTCCTCGAGAGATGCTCCTACTTAAGTTAATGAGCCTTGTGAGGCATAATTAGGTTTTAAATCGATCCCATTTTAGAGTTGCTAGTCCCTGAGAGATGCTCCTACTTAGGTTAGCAATCCTAAAATAAGATCGATTTAAAACCTGGTTGTACCTCATTAGGCTTACTAACCTAGGTAAGAGCATCTCTCAGGGACTAGCAACTTTAAAATGGGATCGATTTAAAACCTAATTATGCCTCACAAGGCTCACAAACTTAAGCGGGAGCATCTTTCGGGGACTAGCAACCTTAAAATGGGATTGACTTAAAACCTAGTCGTGCCTTACAAGGCTTACCAACCTAGGTGGGAACATCTCTCAGGGATTAGCAATCCTAAAATGAGATCAATCTAAAACTTGGTTATACATCACTAGGCTCGTTAACCTAGGCAGGAGCATTTCTCGGGGATTAGCAACCCTAACATGGAATCGATCTAAAACCTGGTTATACCTCACAAGGCTCACCAACCTAGGCAGGAGTATCTCTTGTGGATTGGCAACCCTAAAATGGACTTAATGTGGTATCTTAAGGAATTGACAAAGAGAAGTGCCCCCTGGAACTTGGTGACAAGAGGGAAATGCCCTATAGGCTTGCCTGAACGAAATTTGGTGAGTAAAGAGTCTTATGGATTAGAAGGATGAACTGAGTTAGGATTATGTCTTCGAAGGTCGGATAAACACTAAATGTAGAAAGTGAATGCCTTATGGGTTGGTTAAAAAAGATTGTTGGAAGTAAAAAAAACTGGTCTAAATGCAAGTGCAAGATTCAAAAATCGGTATGCTAACAATGTGTCGAAATACTTACTTGGTCTTTGTTGATAGCACCTAAACTGTCAAACCTTTTTTAAAAGCCCCCATCATAAATTACTGATGCCTCTTTTAGTCCCTTGTTATCAACTTAGAGGTTCTTAACGTACAATGTTCGAGACTTCGTTAGTTCTTTTGGAGAAGTCGTAGAAATTATCTCAATACAGAAAAACCACCTACTATTTTTGTCTCTTTGGAACTTTTATGAACTAAAAGCTTTATTCTCATCTATTGTGATTGCTTACTTGAGTTTCGCATTCCCTTGAAAAACAGACAATAAAACTCCCTATCAAGGGTAATCAATCCATAATAAAGTATGTTCAAGAATTTTGTTAATTATCAATGTTCTAGATCTCATTCCTTAACTCATCTCGTGTTTGCAGTGTATGGGTTTGATTAAATGGAGTAAAGAGAATCGGACCTTTCCATGGAGGGGGTGATTATTCCAATAATGACAATAGCCAAGGATACCAAATTTGCTTGTAGATAATGAAAATTAGACAACAATGACGTTTAAAATGACTAGCATTTTTGTATTTTGAGCAAAATTTCCATTAACTTCTTATGGATAGTATAATTTTACAGCATCGGTATTTATAGGGTCTCTCGAATCTGGACCATCAATTTGGGACAAAATCAAAGCCCCTCCCTATAATACTCGCCTTACGACATAAGGACCCCCCGTAATTAGGGGCAAATTTCTCTCTAGAGTCTTGTGTGTTGGGGATAGCTTTTCTTAACACCAAATCTCCTTCTTTAAGGTTCCGGGGTCGTATCCTTTTGTTGAAGGCCTGAGCCATTCTTTGTTGATAACACTAATTATGACATAAGGCTATCAATCTCCTTTCAATAATCAGATTTAGCTACTCGACGCGTTTCTTTACCCAATCGGCTTCGTCTAACTAAGTTTCTGATAGTACCCTAAGCAATGGGATCTCGACCTCTACTGGTAACACTGCTTTAGTGCTGTATACTAAAGAGTGTGGTGTTGCCCCGATTGACTTTTTGATGGAAATTCAATAGGCCATGAGTACAAAGGGTATCATCTCATGCCAGTACTTATATGTGATAACCATTTTTTCAATGATTCTTTTGAGGTTTTTGTTGGCTGCTTCGACGGCTCCATTCATTTAGGGTTGGTAAGGAGTAGAGTTCCTATGAATGATTCGGAATTGTCGACACAATTCTGACATAAGCTTCTTGTTGAGATTGGTGCCATTTTCAGTGATGATCGTTTCCGGAGTCCTGTATCAGGCTAAGATGTCTCTTTTGATGCACTTAACTATGACCCCTTTAGTAACGCTTGAGTAAGATGAAGCTTTGACCCATTTCCTTAAGTAATCGATGGCTACTAGTATAAATCGATGCCCATTGGATGCTTTTGAAGTGATCTGGCCAATGATATCTATGCCCTACATTGAGAAAGGCCATGGTGTTATGAGGGGATATAATTCTTGAAGCGAGACATTTATTTTATTTGCATAAACTTGGCATAAATGACAGTGCCTAATGTGTTTAATGTAATCACTTTCCATTGTTGACCAATAATACCCTAGCTTCATGATTTTCTTCGCCAGTATGTACCCATTCATATGAGGGCCACATATTCCTTCATGTACTTCTTTCATTAACTTCTCAGCCTCTTTGTCATCCACACACCTAAAGAGTATACCGTTAAATGAGCGTCAGTATAAGGTGAACTCGCTTACTAAGAATTGAGTGGCCAATCTCCTAATTATCTTTTTATCCTTTTTCTTGGCCTATTTAGGGTATATGCCTTGTTGTAGGAACATCTTAACATCATAGTACCATGGTTTTTGGTCGTTCATACCGTCAATTGATAGGCAAAAGGAAGGCTTATTTTCAATTTAATAGTAAGATGTTAAATCTTGACTCTATGAGATATCTGGATCATAGATGTTAGCGTAGCTAAGGCATTAGCAAATTGATTATGAGTTCTCGATACGTAATTGAAGGTGATTTTTTTGAAATTTTCCATCAATTCAATCAAGTGCTGGTGATAAGGTACTAGCTTAGGATCTTTAGTTTTGTACTCTCCTCAAGTTTGGCTAATAATGAGTGAAAAGTCTCCATACACTTCTAATTCTTGAATGTCTTTATTTAGGGCTATCTTGAGTCCCATGATGCACACTTC
Source organism: Lumnitzera racemosa (assembly GCA_024138005.1). Lineage (NCBI taxonomy): Eukaryota > Viridiplantae > Streptophyta > Magnoliopsida > Myrtales > Combretaceae > Lumnitzera > Lumnitzera racemosa. The sequence goes on from JAMXBC010000002.1 coordinate 116,710,801, forward strand.
ATACTTGGCAATATTATTAGTGTATAGGAAAACAAGCCTTATGGCTACAGGATATTGAATACCTTTAGGGGATATTAGTATTGCCCCAATCCTACACCCGGACATGTTGGCTGCACCATTGAAGAACATTTTCCATTTTGGTAGCTCGTCATCTTCTCCTTTATTAGAGCTTCCCTTAACCACTAAGACATCCTCATTAGGGAAATTGACTTGTACCTCTTGGGGAGTGCTATTAGAGGGATTTTTTTCCAATTGATCTACTAAAGCTTACCCTATGATTGAATTTCGATTCATGTATGTAATGTCGAACTCTGATAGCAGCATTTGCCATTTTGAGATTCTGCCAATTAGGATCGGTTTGTCTACTAAGTACTTTAAGGGATCGTGTTGAGTCAACAATTCAACCTGGTAGTAAAGAGTGTATTTTTTGAGCTGATGCTATATCCAGACCAAAGCATAGCATGTTTTTTCAATTTCTGAATATTTTTACTCCCCTTTAGTGAATTTCTTACCCAAGTAGTACACAACCCATTCCTTTCCTTCCTTATCTTTTTGGCCAAGCATGCACCCCATGGACTTTGGTAATATTTTCAAGTATAGGAGTAAAGGCTTCTTGGATTTTGGGGCTACCAAAATTAGAGGGTTCATGAGGTACTCTTTGATTGTTGTAAAGGCCTGCTAGCACTCTTCGTCCCAATTTATCTTGGCATTCTTTTTTAACAATTTAAACAATGGATGGCACTTGTCTATGAGTTGGGATATGAACCAGGCTATATAGTTTAAATGGCCTAACAAACCTCTAATTTCTTTGAGTGTACGTGCTGGGGGTAGGTTAACTATCACTTTGACTTTATCAAGGTTCACTTCGATGCTCCTTTGGCTAATTATGAAACCTAATAATTTCCCTGAAGTCACTCCGAGAGTACATTTCTTTAGGTTGAGCTTTAGTTGGAATTTTCTCAACCTATCAAACAATCTCCTTAAATTTTCCACATGATTTTCTCTTTCCTTAGACTTGGCAATCATATCATTGACATATACTTCAACTTCTTTATGCATCATGTCATGAAAGATTGCTACCATAGCCCTTAAGTTGCTTTGGCATTTTTGAGTTCGAAAAGCATTACTTTGTAGCAAAATGTGCCCAAAGTTGTGATGAACGTTGTCATAGCTTTATCTTCTTCAACCATTTGGATTTGGTTATACCCGAAAAATCTATCCATGAAAAAGAAAATATGGTTTCCAATTGTGTTATTGACTAAGACATCGAGATGGGGCAAGGGAAAATTATCTTTAGGGGTTGCTTGATTAAGGTCTCAAAAGTCCATATATACTCTGACTTTTCTATTCTTCTTTGTTATGAGTACGATGTTAGCTACCCACTCGGGATAATCAAATACCTTGATAAAACCGACCTCTAATAATTTTCTGACTTCTTTCTTGATTTTCAACAAAACATCTGGTTGGAATCTTCTTAACTTTTGTTTCTTAGGTTTGATATCCTCTTATGTAGGTAAACGATGAACTATGATCAATGGATCTAATCTTGGCATGTCTTCATAAGACCATGCGAATACGTCTTAGTATTCGGATAGTAATGTGGTCATTTCTGCCTTTTGATTTTCTTTCAAATTTCTCCTAATCTTCATTACGTTAGGGTTATCATTGGTCTTGACATTAATTATCTTAGTTAGCTCATTAATGGAAATTCTATTCATTTCATATTTTTTCCAACTTTCTTATACGTTGTTATGGTCATTGACATCACTCTCAACGGCTAACCCAGTAGGGCCAAAATGATATCTATATTTTCATCACCTATTTGTACGAGGTATCCATGGCCTTTATTTGATTGTGAGATCTGGAGAAAAGGAAATGCATGTAAAAGTATAAGTAAGCTAGGAGTAAAGGGAAATGAAACTGATTTTATTTTGGGGAACTCTCTTTCGAATACAATCATTTAAAGAACATAGGTAATTTATTATAAAATTCTATAAAATATTTGATCATGATTTATCCTTTACCCTAGGGAAGACTTATTGTTATTCATAGGGATGGAGAATCAATTATTCAAGCGTTGAGATTTGTTGAATAGGCCAGCCCCTTAATTTCTGTTGGAAGTGCCTTCTTTAGTGGGCTTTGAGTTTTAGGCTTTGGCTCGGATGAAAGTTTCTGACAATGGGGGGAAGGCCATTGGAGTATGATACAACCTGTTACCTTTTTTGCCCTTGGTTCGTATTCTTTGCAATTCTTCCATTAAGGTTAGAATGTATCCTAACCCATAGGTACCAAACTAGCATTCTTTGAATTTTAGCCTCTCTTCTTTCTACTGTTTAGTAACCATGCACACCTCATTAAACATTTAGAGACTAAAGTTCTCTTGTTCTTTTGTACTAATATAGGGTATGGCCATCTCTTTATAGATTTCATAATCTTGGTCACTTAGAATTGTAATGACCTGGCCATTGGAGGTGAACTTAACTTTCTAGTGAAGAGTGGATGGTATGGCCCCTATTGAATGTATCTAAGGTTTTCCCAATAATAGATTGAAGATCTTTGGAATGTCTAAAACCTGGAATGGGATGTTGAACGTCTGTGGGCCGATATCAATAGGTAAGTCGATTTCCCCTATTATCTCTCTCTTGGATCCATCAAAAGCCTTTATCGTGGTTGAATTCAGTTTGATAGCAGTTGTATCAGTGCCCAATAGATCTAAGGTAGCCAAAGGATAGACATTTAGAGATGATCCGTTGTCGATGAGGACTTTTGTTACGATGATGTTATTTATCCTCACTATTATGAGCAGAGGCTTTGTGTGTTAGTACCTTCTTCGCTAAGTTCCTCAGTGGAGAAGGAAATTTGATCCATAATGAGGATGAAATTGGTGATAGAGCCAATCCTTTCAGCTAAGATTTCACAAGGGACCTTGACTTCCTTTAGTATTCTAAATAAAGCTTCTCAGTGTGGGTTTGATTCCATTAATAGACTCATAAGGGATATCTATGCTAGAGTCTTGGCGAGTTGGTCCATTATTTTATACTTGCTAGACTTAATCATCTTAGTGAAGGCAGTTAATGCTTCTTCGTGTTCAACTTATTCAGTACTTGGCATTTTTAGCATGACCTTCTTTTTTAGATCTTCCCTTGGATCATAGATTCTATCGAAGCGAGTGATCCCCCCTATAAGCAAGCTTGATTGCCCTTGGTATATTGCTTAGTAATTAAGGGGGACAGCTTTATAATTTTTTGGGGCCGTAAGCATGTGGAAGGTATACTTTGTAGCTTGTGGAACATTTTTTTTTTTTTGTAGAATCTATAAACCTTAGGTTCTTGGTTGGGACTGATCATGTTGATGATAAGCGTTGAGTGGTTAGATATCATATTGATGATGGGCCTATGGTTTGGCAGGGGGTTGTCGTTGACGTTTAGAGTAGGAGCCTCCATAAAATCCAATTGTACTGTATCTTCATCAATCAAGTCTTGGATTTTGTTTTTCAACCTCCAGCATGAGTCAATTGAATGGCCCACTTACCCTAGATGATATTAACATCTTGCATTAGGGTTAAAATAACCTCGGCCTGTACCTTTCACTAGGAGCCTCAATCGAAGCCCTGATTGACTTTAGGGTAAGCTTCTTCTATTTTAAGGGGTGGGGCTTCAGTATTTTTTCCATATTCGGCTTTAGAACTCTCTTCATTTGATGGAGCCGTAGACCTAAGTAAAGAGATGCTGTCAGCAAGAAAGCTTAGTTGATCTGCTATCTTTCTTACTATTCATTCCAAAGATTGGAACCTCATCAATAACCTTAAGGTTGCCATTGTTGGTGCTGCTGCTATTGCTGTTTCCTTGGTTGGCCATTCTGGTTTGAGAGTGAGTTTTGATGGGGCTTTTCTGGAAAGTTTGACGTTTGGGAGCTATCTTGGCGACTTGGGTTAAAACCACTTCTTAACAAGTTAGTATAAAGATATTTTAATTTTTGAAAAAAAAAATGCAAATGAATGAAATGCAAGTGAATCACATGAATGGAAAGGAGAGGATTGATGAATGATTAACATAATAGTAAGTTATTTATTATCTTTGGATTCTCGAAGTCTTATTACATAAAAGAAAGGAAAAGGTACAAATTCATCTATGCTAATTTTTTTTTTTGTGGGTTAGATGACATTTTATTCTTCTTTTGGTCACACTTAATCACTTCTTCAAACTCTTGAATTTTCTTTTGGGCTATCTTCAATTGGTGTTTCAGGGCGTACGATCTTTGTCTAAATTCTCAACATAGGTTTGCCCAGTTGTCTTTCTCATCATAGAGGGTCTCTATACAAGCTTTTATTTGGTCCATATAGGTCACCATTTCAGAGTTAGGGCATACGGGGGAAGTTTAAAGGACTTCTGGTGCCCGATATCGCATTACACCTATCTTGTGAAGTTGATTGTATAAATACTCTTTGGTAATCTGATGTTTGTCCACTTCTCCTATGAACTTACTTAGATTGATGCTTGGAATTATGGTCCACTTCACCTACCTTGTGAAGTTTGGATGTCTTTTCTGCTGAGTGAGGCCCTTCAAGATTAAGAGTGAATGACTAATGAAGGTTTGTGAACTATATCCTAGATCCCTCCAAATTGTCTTACCATGTTGTTTAAATAGTAGCTTGTACACCAACTCATTCCGATCAGTGGTATAGCATGGTAATTTTTGCAAATCAGTATGACCTTATTGTAATTGCTCCACTTGGCAGTCTATAGTATGTCTTCTACTTGGAAATCTTATAAAACCTCCATCCGGAGAAGGGTAGGGATATCTTTTGATAATTTGATCTTATTCACGAAAGAATCAATAAAATCAATCTTATTGGCAAATGCTCCCCTTATTAAGTCCAACCCAAAGCATTTGATGTGACTAACGAATCATACCATTAATAGTGCCATACTTGACCTGAGATCTCCGCAACCCCTTTTCTTAAGGAAATTAAGGTTCCTTATCTACTCAGTAAGTAAGGCAGGAATGTAAGACTTATCTTCCTAAAATTGAGCCATTAACTCTGTCACCCTAAAGTGTATAAGAAGAGACCCACTTAGAAACAAAATAGTGGTGAATATTGCTAGCACATAGGCCTTGAATTGTTATTCTTTCCAATTTGTTAGAGTTGGGCTCATTTTAGAACTAATGGACTAGATCCCATATCTTGATGGCATGTTTATTTCAGTCATCTAGGGCCTCATTTATCTTAGTCTTACGGATCCCTAAGAATTTTGAAAAAAAAATGTAAGTTAGGCCAAAACTGAGCTTTAGAATGTATATTTCATCCAAAGGAGGAGCTTGGAGCAGTTGGGTGTACTATTCTAGAGTTGAGCTAATTAGATGTGGTCCAAATTGAAAAGCCACTTCTTTAGGCTCCTAAAAATGGACTAAGGCCCTTACTAGTGTGATGTTAACCTTCACTTTGGCTAGTGAGAGTATAGGTCTAATCTTATTGGTAATGAACTGTTGCTCTCTTAGGTTGAAGGTCTGAAGCCACTAGTTGAGTATGGGCGTTAGGTTTGTAGGTTTATGGATATGAATCTCCTTGGCGAAAACTCTGGCATTGGATAAGCTGGCCATTTCTGAAATATTATAGAGAAAACATAAATTGCAAGGGAAAGACTAATTACAAGAAAAGAAAATACACAAGACCTCCTATGTACATCAATTCTAGGAAGAATATAAGGAAAGAAACTTTGGATCTTGTTATTACTTTTTTTTTCTTTTTCATATAACGCTGCTACTTTATTAGTTATTCGTTAACCCCATGAAATGTAATGCAAGAAAGGTAGTTTCTAACGATCCTTAAACTCTGCAACCTCACATGTTTACAAAGAAATGGTTTCTTGGTCACATCGAAGTTTAAGTGGAGTAACTTAATCGGCCTTGAATAGTGGTTGCCTTACTATACTTGGAATTTATATAATGGCTTCCTGTCCTAAGGTCCTAAGATAGCCTAGGTTTGACCGTACCTATCATGCATACATGACGTGGTGCTACGTTAGCCGACCCGACCACTCTCGACGTATTACGTATCATTACATGACACGTGGCATTGATGTGGCATGCTACGTGGATGCCACGTTGCACTAGGTCAACAAGGCTGTCTAATCCAATGATGCCACGTGTTAGGACACGTGGTGCAATTAGATTCTGACACGTGGTAGTGTGCTAGTCAACAGTAAACAACACATAAAAGAAAAAGGCCTCCCTACCTTTGCTAAGATTCAAACCCGAGACCTCACACGCAAACCTCATGCCCAGTCCATATGGTTAATCATTAGGCCGTCGGCCTATGCCTTGTCCATATCTGCAATCAAATTGCACATATGGACTTGGCCAACTTAGACTAGATTTAAATCAAAGCTTAAGTTCAATGGCTCAATTTTTAAGCTAAAATTAAAACGAAAATCTATCATAATAACATGTTATTTTTTAAAATCTTTTATTTGAATTTTATTTTATTTTTTGTAAGTTTTCAAGTTTCTAAATTTTTAAACTTCATTTTCTAATTTTTTATCCTTTTAAGGTTTCTTTTTGAAATTTCTTATTTTTTTATGCTTTTTCTTATTTTTGAAATTATTTTTGTATTATTCTATGATCCTTATTTTTTCTAAATTTTTGAATTTTGTAGATTTTCTTTAATTTCCTAATTTTTTTGTGTTTTTCTGATTTAGGGCCAAAAGAGAAAAGGAAGAAAAATAATAGAAATAAAAATAAATGGGGCAAAAATTAGGTGTCTACACCATGAAAGTCCTTACTGCGAACCACTACTATTTAGATATTTTAGATTGTAGCTTAAATGAGACTTTAATGTGTTGCTGCACTTAGTTCACTGCACAAGGATCTTAAAAATAGAGCTTGAATTGAGGAACTGCTATATCTTGAATTATTGCTACTAATCATATGGAGCATCTCTAATCATTCAACTATAGTTTGGAGCTCGTCTATGGTCTCAGTTGCATGCTGCTGTTACCTCAAATGCCAAAATGCTTTATTATTGTTCGATCAGCTGCAGTATAATGTTGTATGAACAGTGGCCATAATAAAGCAGTTTGTAGTTATGTAAGGGGGGGGGGGGGGGGGGTATAAGGTTTAGGGTATAGGGTATAGGGTTTAGGGATCAGGGTTCAGGGATTAGGGTATAGGGTTTAGGCTTTTAGGTATAAGGTATAGGGTTTATGGTTTAGGGTTCAGGGTTTTAGGATTTTAGGGTTCAAGGTTCAGGGTTTAGGATTTTAGGGTTTAGGGTTTGGGATTTAGGGTTTAGGGTTTTAGGGTTTAGGGGTTAGGGTTTAGGGCTTTTTTTTTTTTAATTGGCAAAACGTGTATTACCGGAGGGGTGGGGGGGAGGTGTTGCCAGCCCCAATTTTATTAATCATAAAATCATTTTTACAAAGAATAGGGGGGCCTATACCTGACCTCTTAATCACAATACTTGAACCTGCCTGAAAGCATAAATAAGGATGTACTATATCCCTTACAATTCATTATAAGCAGAAAATATACAAGGAGTACTAGTCCCCTTACATAGATAAATACTAAAAAATAAACCAAAGTATTAATATTTTCTTGAAAGATACAAACTATTAGCATCTCGTTTCAATATGCTTTTCAACGCAGGAGGCAAACAATCAAAGTGAAGCAAAGTGAAGTCCTCCTGCGCCTCCCTAGCTTCCTTAGCTAACCAATCCGCAGCAGTATTCTTTTCTCTCAGTATGTGTAGTACCTGTGCATTGGTCTCTTTTATCATCTTTCTTGCCCATGAGATATCGTTCCAAACATCCCATCGTGTTACTTCTGGGGACAACCACCTTGACATAGTGAGGGAATCTGTCTCAATAATTATATTTGAAGCATTAAATTTTGTTAGTGCCTTTAATTCAATGATTTCAATAGACTTTGAATTCGTTTTAAATCCAAATCCCCATAGAAATTTGCCTTTAGAATCTCTCAAGATGCCTCCCCCTCCCCCTTTATCATTAGAGTAACTACCATCAACATTCAGTTTAACATAATTAGGAGGGGGAACAGCCATGAATCTAATTTACGAGTTATTTTATTTTTATTTTTAGAAAAGGAGATGCTCTTGAAGAGCACCTCATCATCCTTGATTTGTTGCAATCATAGAGGACAAGCCTTACCAAGCTTAAGTAAATCGTTGATAATGTCATTTATAGGCACATGTGCATTTTTGCTATTATTTCTATGTTTACGATTATTCCTTTCCCCCCAAATATGCCATAGTGTTATGGAAGGAACAAAAACCATGATATGATTTGAAATATTACCACTCTTGTTTTTCCAGAATTTTAACATTACATCAATGTGTGAGATGTTAGCGGACCATTCCAAACTTCCTTTACATAACTACAACTTAAGAGGACATGACTAGCGGACTCACAATCTTTTAAACAATTCACACATTGGGAAGCCATTGATCTTCCCCATATATACTGTTTGTCATCAGTAGGAATAAAAAATCTAACTTCTCTCCACATGAAAAGGAGATTTTAATAGGTAGAAATTTGTTCCAAAAGAGAGAGCAGTTCAAAGATTCATTAGACCTCTTCCTAACCAAATCCCAGGCATTGCACACTAAAAATATTCCATTGGAAGAACCTTTCCAGATGACGGTATCTTTTACTTCATTATTAAGTGATAGGGACACCATCTCTTTTCTATATTTAATGGGGAGGATTCTCTGTATTAGTTCCATGTTCCAGTTATTATTAACCCAAAGATCCTTCACCAATATCCGAGGGAAAGTAATAGGAATCAGTTGAAAGAGGTGACCACGAGGGTGCCATTGATTAAACCAGAAGCTTACTTCACCTCTCCCTAACCCAAAAGAATGTGTTTTTCACCCATGTCCCTAGCTCTCAGAAGTCTTTTCCATAAGGGGGAGGAGCCCTTAATAACTACAATTTCATTTGGGTGCTTCCCTCTCAAATATTCTGAGCTGATAAAATCAAAGAAAATTGTCTTTTCATTCCTATATTTCCACCAAATTTTAATTTCCATTTCTTGTGAAAAGTCATTCATAGATCTAACTCCAATTCCTCCATCATTCGAGGGGAGGCATAATTTGCCCCATGATGCCCAATGAGTAGCTTTTGATACAGACGAGTCCCTCCATAGAAAACTAGTGAACATACTTTCTAGTTTTTTAATGGCCCACTTAGGAGGTTTAAAATCTTGGAAGATATATAATGGAAGTGAAGTTAACATACTTTTTATTAGACAAATCCTTCCTCCAACAGAAAGCCATAGAGAGGTCCAGTGATTAATCTTATGAGCAACTTTTTCAAAGATAGAATTAAAGACTTGACATTTTTTAGGGCCAATCACAAGAGGACAACCTAAATAAACAATAGGAGGTGAGTGAATATTCATTCCCGAAATTGTTTTAAGTTTTCTTTTGCTGCTAGGTTTTATTTTGTCCGGGATAACTATAGAGCTCTTATGTTTATTGATCTTTTGACCCCAAACCCTTTCATATTGCTTAAGGAAGTCTAGCACCTTATTAACCGAGGGAGAGGCACCATTCAAAAATAGAATGCAGTCATCAGCAAAACTGAGGTGAGAAATCCATAGAGGGGAGGACTTCCTATACCTTATGGAACCAAATCTATTAAATAAGAAGTCTAGCCCCCTTGATAAATATTCTGTTGCAACAACAACGAGTGAGGGGGATAGAGGATCTCCTTGTCTAAGGCCCCTCGAGGACTGACAGAATCGAGAACATTACCTATTAACTAGAACTGAAAACCAGCTATTGCATAAAATTCTCTTAACCATATAAGTAAATTTCCAATGAAAGCCAATACTGTCAAGCATAGAGAAAAGGAAAACCCAATCTATCCTATCATACGCTTTTTCCATATCTAGTTTCATGATGATGTTACCACCCCTAACTTTACAGTTTAAATCATACAATAGCTCTTGAGCCTGCAAAATGTTATCAAGAATATTCCTTCCTTTGACAAAACATGATTGATTAGGAGAGATTATTTTGGGAATGTTGAGCCTAATTTTTCGGTTTTTCTAATTATTTAAAATTGATTTCTCATTTCTTGAATAATACTAAACCCTATCCCATTTAATATTAATCCTCAACTAAATAAATTGAGAAATTCCGGTTTTTTATTAAAAATAATTTTTGAAGTTGCCACCCGACCGAAGTCGAAAAAAGAAAAAGAAACCGTAACCAATTGGGTGGATTGGTTACGATTTGGCTACCGGTCTTTGATTTCAAATTTAATGAAAAACCAGAGGGTTTTGAATTCGGAGGCTAACCTATTAAACCCTTAACGGGTACTACCATTTATTTACCGAAATTAGGATTATTTTTCTAATCACAATATTTTAAAAAATAAACAACTAAAATCAAAAGAAAAAAGAACCTAAGTTTCTACAAATTTTATCGTCGTCCCGAAGGTGCCTACGTACCCACTAGCCGGGATCAGACGATCGTAGTTCTTTCTAAAGAAACTTTAGTGGGTTGGTTCTTTTTATTTTTTAAAAACCGTCCAAGTTTACGTTTTAATTTATTCGATTTATTTAAAAAAACTAAGGGGTCCTAACACTTAAGTGCTGTTATTTTATAAAAAAAAATCTAACCATCTTATTTTTTAAAAGGGCCTTTTATTAATTTTTATTTAAAGAAAAACAATTTTCTACGTGATAAATCCTTAAGTAAATCCAACTCTAAAAATATAACTAATTCTATCAACCACTAAACTAATATATATAACTATTTACTAAAATAAAATAATTTCATATAATACACTTTATATAAGAACTAATAATAAAACTCCTAAAGTCATATATATACATATATACATATTATGTATTATATGAACTAATAAAACTGATCTTAACAACTTCATATCCTTGCTATTAACAATGTCAGGCAATAAACTTGATATAAAAACTAATACTAGAGTTTCCTAAACTATTATAAACATATATACATATATTGCATCAAATAACTAAGAAATTAATAATGTAATGATAATAATGATAAATAAATAAAAGAATGAAAAAAATAAAATAAAATAAAATAAGAAAATTGAGATTTAGAAAAACTGAACTTGGCTTGTTCTTGCAGTATAATGACGCAAACGGAGTGTGCTATTCTAGAGTTGGTGATGTGTGTGGACTGCAAATGGATTGTGTGTGGACTGCAAATGGATTGTGCAACGGCTTGTGTTAGCGAAGGATAAGTTCGATTGCTATGAGGCTTGGTCATTGAAGACAGAACAATGGATGGGTTTCGTGTTTTATGGAGGAACGGGGATGGTGATCTTGCACGTATAGTTTGGACGTCGGTGTTGTTGTTGAGGATCTGTTAGTGTGGATAGCACAACCCGTGTTTTGCTGTGCAAGGTGCAATGGAAGTTTGGCTATATGTTACTTACGTGGTCTTGCGGTTAGTCAGGCAAAGGACGGATTGGGATGGCGTGTCGTAGACGTCAGACGATGGCGTAGAGTTTAGCCAAGAACTGTCCAGCGGCAAGGATAGAGGACTGTCAGGCGTTGGGGAGCTGCTGTCAATCGTGATTAGTGAATGAGTATCTCCTGCAGTGCGATAGGTTGAACTATTTTGGTATGGGCTACTGTAGAGTTTTTGGATTGCGGCACGACTCCTGGTCGGAATTGGGCTGTGTATCCATCGGGTTTCTGTTCTGTGGAGTGATGGATTGCTGCTGTTTCTATTCTCTGGATGAAGCTGATTTTTTTTTTTAAGCTGATCCCTCCTCCTTTTCGTTGTGGTTCTCTTTTTATAAAGCCCAAATCAAATCTTAATGTATCCGATTAAACTAGATTCAAATCTCATTCAAATCTGATTTAGCTAAACCCATATGATTTAATTAGATATGATTCTTTTGCAAAGATAGAAAAATAAAGACATTAGTGTTTGCAGAGACTTGAACCCGTGACCTCCAATTAAATCCACCCAAGTACTTCACTGCTTATCCATTAGGCCATTGACCTGTTTCTTAATATTCATTACCATTAAATTATATTTAAACTATCTGAATCCCTAAGCTAAAATTTTTAACTAAACTAAAATTAAAACTAACATTAAATTAATTATTCCTAATATAAATTACTTCCTAAAAACCTACGAAATCTTTATAATTTTTCCTTTTCTTATTTTTTTTGTATTTTCATTATTTATCAACTTTTTTTATTTTTATCTCTTTTTTGTATTAGGACCCTTTTTGTAAATAAATAAATAAAAACTAAGACTATGGAAGGGCAAAAATTAGGTGTCTATAAGGAAGAATACCACTAAACCTATTGTAAAGAATTTTTGAAAGGATTTTAGAGGATGTGTTGCATAAACTGATGGGACGAAAATCTTTCCATTGGGTAGGATTTGTTGATTTTGGGATTAAAACAATGGTGGCTACAGTATAGAACCGAGGAAGTGGAAAACCATCAAAAAACTCTATAACAGCTTCATAAAAATCCTTTCCAATAATCTTCCAACAATGTTTATAGAACATCCCACCAAAACCATCTGGTCCATGCTCTGAATCAATTTCTAGATCATTGATAACATTAGTAACTTCTTCAAAGGTTGGGGTGACGGTCAGCATATTATTATCCTCTTCACTAATAATTTTTGACACCCAGCTAGGACATTGAAATAAATCAACTTCGAAATCTTTTGTTAACAAATTCTTGAAAAAATTTGTAGCAGATGGTTTAAGTTCATCTCCCTCTATCCAATTACCATTATTGTCTTTTATTTTTGAAATAGTGTTTTTGACTCTCCTTTCTTTAACTACAATATGAAAATACTTTGTCTTTTTATCACCATCCTTTAACCATCTAATCTTCGATCTTTGTTTTTGAAACATGTCTTCCTATTCAATTAGTTCTAACAATTCTTTTTTAGCTTCTGTAACTTCAAATAGGAGTCTTCTCTATCGTTCAACATATACGACTTTTCTAGCTCATTTATAAGTTCCTTGGCCGCCTTTACTTTTTTGTGTATATTTCCAAACACCTCCATATTCCACTTCATAAAATCATTTTTGAGTCGTTGTAGTTTTATTTGAAATTTAATTAGCCCCTTAAAGTTGCATATGCCATTCCATGACAATTCAACAAATTCTAAGAAGGAGTGATGTCTAGTTTATGATAACTCGGATTTTAAACATATTTCGCATGGTGATTTTATAGTATTTTCCTTACATTTTTTGGTTTTATTTAAATAAATTGATACTTATTTGAGTAAAATTTTGATTTCTAGGTTTGAACGCATTCTAGGATTGAAAACGAAGAAAAGGAATCAAATTTCACTCAATTCGGAGTTCAAACGAAGAAGTTATGAAGATTTGAAGTTACATAGTCCATGCAGAAAAAATTAGCCAGGGGCAGAAAGTTACACGACCTGGGGACATGGTCATGTCCCAGGTCGTGTCTAGCAAAGAAAATGAAAACCTCTTGATACACTATAAAAGGACATATCAGGGTTTTAAAAGAGGGAAGAGACATTAGAGAAGGCAAGAGACTTGAGGAGAAGGAGAAGGAGAAGGCGAAGGCGAAGGCGAGAACAACACCGACTTCAAGATTAGAGAGATTGTTCATCAATTAAAGGGGTTTTCCATGTTTTATTTTATGTTTTTGATGGAACTCGTTTTTAGATTCATTATGATAGCTTAGAATCGTATATTTAAGGATTATGGAACCTAGGGTTTCATGTGATTCTTGGATTGATTTAAATTCTCAATAAAGTTTTATCTTTCTTAGATTAATTATGTCGTTTAATTGTTAATTGATATTTCTAGAATATCAATATATGATATTATGCATGTTGATTAGAAATTGCATGCGCAATTAGATCTTTACATAATTGGAGAGAATTATATGTATACTTAGAGATAAGATAATGTTTCTTCCAGGAAAGTTAATTAATTGTATGGGAATTCATTATCATTAATGCAATTCTAAATTATATTACTAAGTGAAGAGATTCCGGTGAATAATTTAGGATTAGGGTTAATATGCTTGAGAAATGTATTAACTTTAGTTTGAATCCTCCGGTTAAGAATAATAGAAACCAAATTGAATATATGTTAAGCGATCACATGTTAACTCTAGGGGAAATAATTCCTAAATACGTTATTACTTTTTGAAGTCGTTCTTAATTTTATCGCTTTTTCAATTGCTTAATCAAGTCTTATAAATAAGTTAGTTTGTTAATTTTAGTATTTATAATTAATTCAAACTTTCATAATTTTCCGGTTAGATAACAAAGCTAAGGTTGATATTAGTACTCAAGTTTCTAAGGGATCGACTCGGACTCACATCCGCTATATTAAAATTGATAGGTACACTTGCCTGATATCAAGTTTTTGGCGCCGTTGTCGGGGATTTTTGATATTAAGAACACTAGTTGCTTTATTACTTTAACCATTTTTTTTTTCTTTTGTTTTCATTGTTTATTTTCATTAGCTAAGAGCTGCAATTGATTCTATATTTCTTGCCCTTGTAGTACATGACTCGAAGTAACCTGGAAGATTTGGTAGAACTTGATCCTGAAATTGAGAGAACTGCCCTTCAAAATTTGAGATCGCGACCTAGCAAATTGTGGCAAACCATTGACGACGAGTCAATCGATTAAATCAAGGACGAAGGTGAAGACCCAACACTCAATTCATCGAGCAGGAAGATCCACCACACATAGCTAACAAGGGAATGAAGCTTGGACCATGTCCGATTATTCAAGGGCTACACTTATTGGAGCTACTCTAGCATCGCAAGCCAACTTCGTGGCTAACAACTTCCAAATTACACCTAACATTATACAAATGGTGCAACAATATGTTCAGTTTGATGGTCTCTAAGATGAAGATCCTAATGCCCACATCTCTAGCTTTCTAGAGATTTGTGATACATTTAAAATCAATGGAACCAGATGATACCATCCGACTGCGGTATTTCCTTTCCCCTTGAGGGGTAGAGCAAAACAGTGGTTGAACTCCTACCAAGAAATTCAATCACAATTGAATGAATTGGTAAGAAATTTTTGGAGAAGTATTTCCACCTGCAAAGACCGCTAAACTTCGGAATGATATTTCTTGTTTTGCTCAATTGGAAGTGGAGACGCTATATGAACTTGGGAATGGTTCAAGGACTTGCTCAGGAGGTGCCCACGTCATGGCCTCCCACTATGGATGCAGATTCAGACCTTTTACAATGTCTTAATTTATCTACTAGACAGATGATTGATGCATCCGCAGGGGTAATTTGAACACAAAGACACTTAAGCAAGTATAAAACCTAATTGAAGGAATAGCGATGGAACAATTATCAGTGGGAAAGCACTAAGCCAAGCAAAAGGCCATGGGATTTATGATGTGGACTTGACCACTGCTTTAGGCACCAAGGTGGACCTATTGAGTAAGAAGATTGATGCACTTTTATTGGCCTTCAACAAGTAGCAACGATGTAAGTGACTTTGGTATGCAGGGGTATGGAGCATGAAAACAATTGGAACAGGTGATTATCTAGGAAATCCACCCATGCAAAAAATAACCCCTATAGCAACACTTATAATCCAGGATGGAGGAATCACCTCAATTTCTCATGAGGAAATCAAAACCAAGGCCAGCAGAAGACCAACTTTGGCCCACCTGGATTTCAAAGGCCATTCCCACCTCTTCCTCAAGAAAAGAAGTCCAGTGTGGAAGAACTTTCACCAAATATATTCAAGGAAATAGGCTCAGCTATCCAACATTGAATCATCGTTGAGGAATCAAGAGCTTCCCAATCATAACCTTGAGAATCAAATTAGTCAACTTGCAAAAATGATCTCTGAGAGGACAACAAGGGACACTCCTAGGGAATACGAGGTCAATCCTAGGGAACATGTTAATGCAGTGACCTTGAGAAGTGATAGAAAATTTCAAGTGGAGAAGAAGGATGGTGAGGAAGTAGTTGAGAAAGAAGTGGAAGTTAACCGTAAGGAAGATGCAAAGCCACTAAAATCAAAAGAAAAGTATGGAATCACTGAAAGTGAAGGAGTACAAGCCTCCATCCCTTACCCGCAGCGCCTTAAGTCAAAGTTACATTGATCAGAATAAGGAATTCGGTAAATTGCTTGATGTTTTCAAACAATTACACATTAACTTACCTCTTGTTAATGTCATCTTGCAGATGCCAAAGTATGCGAAATTTTAAAAGATCTTCTTGAACAAGAGGAAGTTGGAGGAGCTTACAACCGTCACATTGAACAAGGAATGTTTGGCACTTCTCTAGAAAAAGCTGCCACAAAAATTAAAAGATCCAGGGAGTTTCACTATTCCTTGTATACTTGGCAATTTGTTAGTAGATAATGCTTTGGCAGACTTAGGAGCTAGTATAAATTTGGTGCCGTATAAATTGTTCAAAAAGATAGGGTTAGGTAACCTAAATTAACACACATGAGCCTTCAATTAGCCAATAGGTCTATCACATACCCTAGAGGCATCATAGAGGATGTTTTAATGCAAGTAGACAAATTCATCTTTCCCGTGGATTTTGTTATACTTGATATAGATGAAGATATTGAGGTGTCAATCATTTTAGGTTGACCCTTCCTAGCCACTGCTAAGGCTGTTTTTGATGTTAGTGAGCATAAGTTGATATTACGGGTCGAGGATGATAAAATAGTTTTTAAAACTCTAGAGGCAACGAACAAATTTCTTGACTCAGAAGACATATGTCACAATGTTAATGCCACTAATGTTGTTATATCTAGATGTGTGCAAGAAACGCTTGTCAAAGATTCCTCAAGCTATTGCTTGCAAAAGGGAGATTAAAATTTGGTGACCAACCCCAATTGTGCAGAAGTAGCAGCTCAAACAGAAGTTCATGAATCCAGTATGGACAAGAAGGGGATTGATCCACTCCACAAGCCAAAGGATCTTAGGTTAAAATCTTTCAAAGGAAGCCACCAATTTTGGAACCAAAACTGTCACGAAATCATTTGGAACATGTCTTTGCAGTGAAAAGTTCAAAACTTCCAATGACAACCGAATCTAAGCTAAAAGTAGACAAAATAAAGAAGTTTAGGCTACATGAATTTGATAAGTGGCACGATAAGAAGAGAAACTATAGAAGTTATGCACCAATAAAATGGAATTGTCAAGGTCGATGGTAAAAGGGTAAATTTACACTTGTATGGAGGGTTCGAAAGCGAGATACAGGAAGAGTCCTATCTCCACCTGGATGAAGAATCATGAATTACAAGATGTATCCCGTCGAGCTGTCGACGTTAACTATAGTGCTTCTTGGGAGGCAACCCATGTTTAACTTTGCTTACACTTTAGTTATTTAAGTTTATTTCATTTTATTTTCCTTTTATTTAGCTTTGCTTTGCTTTGCTTCTTTTATTTGTTTCAATTTTAGTCATAGGTTTTTTTTTTCCCTTTTTAATTTCATTTTTATTCTTCTCTTTAGTTTTCTTTTTATTTTTCTAGTTTAATTACTTTTATTTCTTAAGTTTCCTTTATTTTAAAATTAAATTCATGATTCAACAAAAAAAATAATTATAAAAAAAAAGTTACACGGGCAAGGGACACGGTCGTGTCCCAGCCCGTGTCCATCAGACCTTCAAAACTGCCCACCCACAGGAAGTTACACGGGCATGGGATACGGTCGTGTCCTAACCTGTGTCCGCCCAGATTTCGATTTTATTACGTGGGTACAGAAAGTTACACGGGCGAGGGACACGGTCGTGTCCAGCCCGTACGCATTCCCACTCATGCACAACAAGTTACACGGGCATAGGATACGGTCTTATCCCAGCCCATGTGCGCCCAGATATCCCACCACAAACAGAGAGTTACACGGGCGTAGGACAGGGTCGTGTCCCTAGCTCGTGTGCTTCCAGATTTCACGGTAGACCTCAGAGAGTTACACGGGCATGGGACACGGTCATGTCCCTACCCGTGTCCATCCAGACTCTACACGACACACACAGAATGTTACATGGGCAAGGGACACGGTCGTGTCCCAGCCCGTATTGACCCAACCTTACACAATTTTGCACACGCCCTATTTATTTCAACACACACACTCTCACACACACTTCCACACATCAACACATATTTCTTTTCTCTTCTCTTCTTCTTCTTCCTCACGATTTACTTTTCATTAACACATTTCTTCATCAAATCCAACCCGATTCAATGTTTCTTCTCAGGTCATCAATGAAAAATCGTGAAAAGTAGATCATTTGAAGGAGGTCCAAATCTATTACATCATCTTCCACTCATGAGGGCACTATTGTCGAGCTATTAGCCAATCTTTCTCCTCTAGAGTATCTTATGCTTCAAGGCAGGGAAGTATTAGTTTCTTTTTCAATACATGTATTTCCTTTTTTCCCTATGATGTTTTTTCTTGTTTGATATCTTGCTATTGTGTTTTCTTAATCGTACATTGAGGATAATGTACGTTATTAAGTGTGGGGAAGGGATATATATGAATTTGTTATTGTTTAGGATACCAATTATTCACATTTGACCCAATTAATTTTTAAGTTAACTTGCAATAGGTGATTAACTGGTATTAAGCCAAATCAACTGTGTCATCTTGATTATTATTGATCTTATTATACTTTACTAGAATTGATTAATCAAATTTGTGGAGGGCAAAGTTACAAGTTATTTAGCTTAGGACTGTAAGACTTGAGATTGGAGCAATATCACTAGTTGACAATTAGTCATGGTTATTTTTAAATTTACTTTTATGTATACCTTTCTCTTAGAAATTTTTAAGAGTCCTATAATTTTTAGCAAACAAACAAATGAAATTTTTCTTTTGAGAAACCCCTGAAAAATTACAATGATTGGAGGTTAAAAGTAATAACAAGTGTATAAATAGAAAAAATTGGTAAGGATTCATCTTGGTCCATCAGAAGAGCGATATTGAGTCCCAATGCCAATTCAAATGAAAAAAAAAAAGAAAAAAGAAAAAAATTGATATGGATCGGCCTTTGTCCGTCAGAAGAGTAAGGTTCTTTCCCGTTATCAATATAAGGAATAAGTTGGTATGGATCGGTCTTGGTCCGTCTAAAGAGTAAGATTTTTTCCTGCTACCAACATAATTGTGCTTAAATAAGGTAAATTTAAAAAAGACCTCTTAACAAAAGTATGAACTAGGGGGATAATCAGAGGGTAAGTGGATGTAAAATGTGTTTGTTTTAGATTATGGTGCTTGGTGAGATGGAAGAGAGAATTGTATACACTTTAGTCAAATGGAAAAAATTTTTATGACTCTTTCTCGGTTGGCGAGATGTTAAATCCAATATTTAGTTTAAGAATCCTTGGTTAAATGTCTCGGGTAAGCTTTGATTTTCATAAATTGACTAGTGAACTCTAGTATTAAGTATTGTTAGAGCATTCGAATATGGTCAGATGAAATTGGTTGACTTTATTATTGCAAGTTAGTTGAGAATGATTTTCTTATTTTTCTACGGGTCAAGTGTATTCGTTCTCTGGTTTCCTAAAATAGTAATAAATTTTATTTAGCGTTTCTTGTCTTAAAAGTTTTGTTTTGATTTATTTGCTTGAGGACAAGCAAATGCTCAAGTGTGGGGAAATTTGATAACTCGGATTTTAAACATATTTCACATGGTGATTTTATAGTATTGTCCTTACATTTTTAGTTTTATTTAAATAAATTGATACTTATTTGAGTAAAATTTTGATTTCTAGGTTTGAACGCA
This sequence comes from Lumnitzera racemosa, assembly GCA_024138005.1. Taxonomy (NCBI): domain Eukaryota; kingdom Viridiplantae; phylum Streptophyta; class Magnoliopsida; order Myrtales; family Combretaceae; genus Lumnitzera; species Lumnitzera racemosa. The sequence goes on from JAMXBC010000002.1 coordinate 116,730,554, forward strand.
TTCTAGGATTGAAAACGAAGAAAAGGAATCAAATTTCACTCAATTCGAAGTTCAAACGAAGAAGTTATGAAGATTTGAAGTTACATAGTCCATACAGAAAAAATTGGCCAGGGACAGAAAGTTACACGACCTGAGGACATGGTCATGTCCCAGGTTGTGTCTAGCAAAGAAAATGAAAACCTCTTGATACACTATAAAAGGACATATCAGGGTTTTAAAAGAGGGAAGAGACATTAGAGAAGGCAAGAGACTTGAGGAGAAGGAGAAGGAGAAGGCAAAGGCGAGAACAACACCGACTTCAAGATTAGAGATTGTTCATCAATTAAATGGGTTTTCCATGTTTTATTTTATGTTTTTGATGGAACTCGTTTTTAGATTCATTATGATAGCTTAGAATTCGTATATTTAGGATTATGGAACCTAGGGTTTCATGTGATTCTTGGATTGATTTATAATTTTCAATAAAGTTTCTATCTTTACTAGATTCAATTATGTCGTTTAATTGTTGATTGATATTTCTAGAATATCAATATATGATATTATTCATGTTGATTGAGAAATTACATATATAATTAGATCTTTACATAATTGGAGAGAATTACATGTATACTTAGAGATAAGATACATGTTTCTTCCGGAAAGTTAATTAATTGTATGGGAATTCATTATACATTAATGCAATTCTAAATTATATTACTAAGTGAAGAGATTTCGGTGAATAATTTAGGATTAGGGTTAATATGCTTGAGAAAGGTATTAACTTTAGTTGTGAATCCCTCCGGTCAAGAATAATAGAAACCGAATTGAATATATTTTAAGCTATCACATGATTAACTTTAGGGGAAACAATTCCTAAATACGTTATTACATTCTTGAAGTTGTTTTTAATTTTATCACTTTTTCAATTGCTTAATCAAGTCTTATAAATAAGTTAGTTTGTTAATTTTAGTATTTTTAATTCATTCAAACTTTCATAATTTTCCGGTTAGATAATAAAGCTAAGGTTAATATTAGTACACGAAGTCTCTGAGGGATCGACTCGGACTTACATTCGCTATATTAAAACTAATAGGTGCACTTGCCTGATATCAGTCCACATGTTTTGAAACTGAAATTTACTTCCCCTTTTCTTAGATTTATTTGTAAATTCCACAAGAAGAGGAGTATGATCAGAACATGTTTTGTTAAGATGGGAAACACTGAATATCTCAAATTTAGCAGTCTATTCAGCATTGATCAGTGCCCTATCTAGCCTGACATGAATTTTATTTCTAGACTAGGTGAAAGGATTACCAATGAATCCGACATCAGATAAATGACAGTTTGTAATACATCCATTAAAGTCTAGACTCGAGCCAGCATCATTTTGCGTGCAACCTTTCCTTTCATGAGGTGACAAAACAGTATTGAAATCACCTAATACCATCCAAGGACAATCAATTTGACCAGTAATAGACTCTAACCCTCCCTAGAGGTCCTTACGACTTGACCTTGAAAATTTTGCATATACCACAGTAATTTGATAAGGAAAAGAATTAGATTTTAAGCAGCACGACAAGTGGATAAATTGTTTAGCATCCATCAGGCAGTTACATACCAGATTGTCATGCCAAAAGATCCAAATTTTCGAATTAGAATTAGATATGAAGTTCTTAAACTTTAATAATTTCGCCACCTTTTCTATGTTACAGCTAGAAGTCATAGGTTCACTGATTATTACCATTTGCAGTTTGTATATAATAGAAAGTTTGTGTAATCGTTTCAAAGATCTACCATTAACTAGACCTCTTATATTCCAGAACATGCACTTCATGATGTACCAGTAGAAGGGGCAAAAAATGTTTCACCTACCTCAGGGTGTTTAGGAGATGAAGGAGATGAATGTGTACCTTTTTTCTTCGCAAGAGATTGAGTTGAGGTACTTACAAAAAAATCATCCTTTAATTTTCCTTTCATTACTGTTAGAGTTGGATCATAATCAGAGTCATATTCAGCTTCTGAAGATTCATCTGATTCAACTAGCTCCACTCTCTTAATTCGATCCTCGAATGATCCATTGCTTGGGATGCCATCTGCAACTCCATTTAATAAACAATGAATATCATCTGCGAGAGAGGACATACCTTGGTTCTGTAGCTCCACGGAAAAATCCTCAAGAACCACAGGAGCGTCTCCTTCTATAGTGGCGAGTTCATCAGTTGTCATTTCCTTATTACTTTCTTTGGCAGCATCAGGATGTATCATAGAAGTACCTCCCTCCATGCGAATAGCTTGATCTGTTGTATTGTCATTTACAGAACAATTTTCATTCTCGTGACCGCTATCAGTTTTGGGTCCATGTTTCATCTCATCACCTGTAGTAGGAAGATTCTTTAAAGAGAAATCTGTTTTCGAGCATTGACCTACTTCAATGGTGGATTTACCTTTTCTTTGTTCCTCAACAACAATTTTAGGAACATAAATTTGTTTAGTCTTATTCAATTTTTCCTTTTTAGATTGCAAGTTTGCCTCCTTTATTAATTCTGTTTTCGAAGGCTCTTTGTTTTTTACTTTCTGAAAACCAGAACTAGCAGTGCATTTCTCTATAGAGTGGCCCATTTTGAAGCAACCTGAGCAATAAAAGGGGAGGTTTTCGAAGAAAACTTATTGGTAATATCCATCCCTTTCAGTGCTAATCTAAATTCGTTCGTTTCATTTTTTAGATACATCAACTTCAACTAAAATCTTAGCAACTGATGGCCTAGTTAAATTTGCAGTAGGTTCATCAAGTTTTAATGGTGTTCCAAAGGCCGAAGCTAAGGCAAACAATATAGATTTCTTATAGAAATGAATAGGTAGATTGGGAAAAGCAACCCATACCGGAGCAATGGGACTTTCTTTGTTAAAATGAGAACAAGGAGACTACTTTACCACTCTCATCAAGAAGCAGTTTATCATCTACATTCTCCTTTCCCAAATCCTTGTATAGTCTTCTTGCAAAGCTGGTTGGATAAGAATCTGCCTTTGGTTGATAAGACCAAGCTCCACGTGACCTTTAAACCCCATGGAAATAAAGAAATCTCTAATTTCCTGCATAGGAGGACGAGAGTATGAAAATGAACTAACCAATGTAAATTTTAGAGGGATACATAGATTATCGATTTCCTCTTCATTGAGGATTACTGCTGGTTCTCCTTTAAGAGTTGTAGCTTTTTTTTTCCCCCAATATAAAACCTTGTTGAGGAACATTCGATCCAACTACTTGTGCAAAAGATTTTTTAAAACTGCGAGGAGAAACAACAGGTCCTCCTTCTTCCTTCGAACTGTCTGAAATTTCTTTTTCAGCCAACTTTGACATAGTTAGCAGGTATAGCACAAAACAGATCAGCGATCCTTTCTCAATAGAAATTACTAAATCAATAGCAGCATATGACATGAGAAAGAATGCGACCTAATTTATCTTGATTAATTGACAATGCTTAAATTGGATACAGCAGGACAGATTTATCGAATAAGTTTTCGATGTAACAGTAGGTCCAGCGCTCTCGCAGATCTGCACACGAATATCAGAAGCTACAGGAATACAAGATGATATCGCGAAAATACCTTGATTAAAGTTAGTATAAGCTTTAATTAATCAAGTATGGTGACTTAATTAACGATTGAAATAAAAGAAGACAGAATGAACCGTTAGAAGCTGAAACATCGCTTTTGAATCGTTTGATTTTTGCAGCAAGGGAGGGACAACGATTCCACTGAAGTTAACTAGCAGCCTTTAATGGTTTAGGGTTTAGGGTTTAGAGTTTTAGGGTTTAGGGTTTAGGGTTTAGGGTTTAGGGTTTAGGGTCTAGGGTTTAGGGTCTAAGGTTTAGGGTTCAGGGTTTTAAGGTTCAGGGTTCAGGGTTTAGGGTTTAGGGTTTTTCTTTTTCTTGTTTTTTTTTTTTTTAATAAAGTACCACAATTGCCACTTTTCTCTTCTTATCTCCCCATCATAAAAAAATATGTAGAATCTCAACACAAAATCATTGTCCTATTTTCCAGAAGCTACATATTTAGTAAAGTGAACTGCATTATAACAACCGTGTATTACCTCTAGCACGAGGCTCTTTCATGATTTAGCAATGAAGCAATACTTTGGATCAAAGTCCATATATCCAACATCAACGAGATAAAGCCCATCTGGTGGTGCTGGGGTTGCAGTTGCTCGTCTACATGTAGAGTCCATTAGCTTTAGCAATACATCAGCTTCAGTACCAGTTGCTGCTTCCCTTATTGAGGTTGCTACGAGAACTCGAACCATCTTGTGCAAAAAGCGGTTAGTAATCAGCTCAATGCACAATATTCTTCTTCCTTCTCCATGATCTGTTTTAGTCTGCTTAATCCAGCTCGAGCATGATACAGGAAACATTCTGTAGGTGGACCAGTATTTCTTGAGGCCTTTGTATCCTGTACAAACATCTTGTAAGAGAGCAATTTTCCTTCTAGAAGCTGCATAAATTGATTGACCTTACCAATGTCGAACTTTCCTTGTTTTTGGCCACCTTCATCATCATCCTTGTTAGTTATGTATAAGTGCTCAAAATCCTCCATATCTTTGAAATAAGTTTTTTCAACATGTATACTTGATCTAAAGGTTTTGTCTTCCACCATCGCATTGCAAGCATTAGAATTCTCCCAGTCATTCAAAGGAAAAATGTACAAATAACGTCTCCATTTAGCAGAAAAGTTGGGATGAAAAGAACGTGATACCTCAGAAGTAGAGACAACTCTGAGTCTTCCCAGTGCTACCCCGTTGATAGCAGATTTAATGTCATGAGGCTTAAGGTCCTTTCTCCATGTATAGAATGTGTAGACTTGTTGCAAAGCTATCACTTCTTTATCAGTTCGCCCAGCAACAACTGCTACTAGTAAACCCTTGTCCTAAAGCACCTTAGCTTTCTTCTCATGAACAAATTTTCCAAGAGCTTTTTCCACTAAACCTTGGACCGTGTTCAATCTTGGTTGCTTTTGCCACCCATCAAAAGAACCTCCATGATAAGAAACAACAATCTTAAAAGTTTTTTTGGCCCATCGACCTGATCTATCCACTGCTGGAAAGCTCTCCAAATCACTTTTCTTCAGAACCTTAATAATGTTGGTATCATCAACAAGAGGATGTATCTCAATCCTACTAGTAAACAAATCTAATAGACAAATGACCGTTTACTACATTAGAGTAGAAATCTTGAACTTCATGCCATGGCCTGTTATACATAAATTGGAAACTTTCCCTGGTAGTCCATCTTGGATATTTGGAGGGCAAGATGTGATTGTAGTGAACAAAATCCTTCTTTTCCAATTCTTCATTTTCCATGAGTACACTTATTCTATTACCAATAGAAAAGAATCTGTTCTGAACAGAAATAAATGAAAGCGAAGTATTGGGAAACGGTATCTGAATAAAGCAGCCTTCTATTGGACGCATACCCATTATCCCTATTCATATCACTGTTCTTCTCTCATCTTTCCTAAAGTGGCACGTGTCAATACAAGATTAATCATTTCACCTTATATTTCTTCTCTTGATCTTCACTTCAGTTCACTTTCTTAATCCCCCTTTTTCACTCTAGTCCATGCCAGAGTGAACAATTCCTTGGATTCAATATTAGGTGAAAAATTGATGGGCAAAAATCTCTACTTCCTCTTATCTTCTTCCCGGTTGCTTTTTAATAGAAATAGAGCCAAAACTGCCTCCAAGAAATGTCATAAGATTCTCCATAGTCCTTCTCCTCTCCCTTTGACATGATGTTATAAAAAGAGCTCCTCTCGAGTTCTCTTCCAACCAGTTTACACAGTTTCTGCTCCCCACCCCGATGAAGACACAACTCGAGGTGAAGACCCGCCACAAGGAGCGCTACAGGCATGCATCCGTGGGCTTCGGTTTAGGGTTTAGGGTTTGAGGTTTAGGGTTTGGGTTTTAGGGTTTAGGGTTTTAGGGGTTATGGTTTAAGGTTTAGGGTTTTAGGGTTTAGGGTTTGAAGGTTCATGGTTTGAGGGTTCAGGGTTCAGGGTTCAGGGTACAGGGTTCAGGGTTTAGGGTTTCAGGGTTCAGGGTTCAGGGTTCAGGGTTCAGGGTTCAGGGTTCGGGTTTAGGGTTTAGGGTTTTTTTTTTATTGGCAAAACCCGTGTTACTGGGGGGTGCGGGGGGGTTGCCAGCCCCAATTTTATTAATTATTAAAAAAATTTTATAAGGAAGAGGGGGGCCTATGCCTGACCTCTTGATTACAATACTTGATCTACATAAGAAATTTAAATAAGGATGTACTACATCCCTTACATTGCCATATTTGCAGAAATTAAACAAGGGAGTACTACTCCCCTTACAAGGAAAATGATTTTTGGAAAACTAAGTTAAACATTAAGAGTTACTAGAATGATACAAGCCATCACAATCTCATTTGAGGATTATTTTCAATTCGAGAGGCAAGCCTGCGAAATGAAGAAGTGTAAAGTCTTCTTGCCTCTGCCGAGCTTCCTTGGCTATCTAATTAGCAGCAGCATTCTTTTCTCTCAATATTTGTGATACCTGTGCTTTGGCCTCTTTGACCATCTTTCTTGCCCAAGAGATATCATTCCAAACATCCTATTTAGTTGCTTCTGAGGACAACCATTTTGAAACAACAAGGGAATTTTTCTTAACGCTTATATTTGTTACATTGTATTTCCTGGACAGCTCGAGACCTTTTTTTAGTGCTTGAAGCTCAATAATATCAATTGACTTAGATTCAGTTTTGAATCCAAATCCCCATAAAAACTTACCCTTAGAATCTCGTAAGATGCCACCCCCTCCCCCTTTACCATTGGATAGACTCCCATCAACATTAAGCTTAACAAAATTAGGGGGGAAGCACCCCAGAAAGTGATTTTGCGAATTGCTTTATTTCTAGGATTGGTTATGTTCTTAAAAAGCACTTCATCATTCTTGATTTGTTTCAGTGATAGAGGATATGCCTTACCAAACATTAAAAGTTCATTAATAATATCATTAACTATCACATTTGCATTTTTCCTTAGGGTTTAGGGTTTTTTTTTTTTTTTGGAAAAACCCGTTTACTGGGGGGGTGTGTCGGGGTTGCCAGCCCCAATTTTATTAATTATTAAAAAAAAAATTTACAATAAAGAGGGGGGCCTATACCATTTAGTTATAATACTTGATCTGCATAAGAAATTTAAATAAGGATGTATTACATCCCTTACATTGCCATATTTGCAGAAATTAAACAAGGGAGTACTACTCCCCTTATAAGGAGAATGATTTTTGGAAAACTAAGCTAAACATTAAGAGTTACTAGAATGATACAAGCCATCCAAATCTCTTTTGAGAATTATTTTCAATTCGGGAGGCAAGCCTGTAAAATGAAGAAGTGTAAAGTCCTCTTGCCTCTCCCGAGCTTCCTTGGCTATCCAATCCGCAGCAGCATTCTTTTCTCTCAATATGTGTGATACCTGTGCTTTGGCCTCTTTGACCATCTTTCTTGCTCAAGAGATATCATTCCAAACATCCTATCTAGTTGCTTTTGAGGGCAACCATTTTGAAACAATAAGGGAATCTACCTTAACGCTTATATTTGTTGCATTGTATTTCCTGCACAGCTCGAGACCTTTTTTTAGTGCTTGAAGCTCAATTATATCAATGGACTTAGATTCAGTTTTGAATCCAAATCCCCATAAAAACTTACCCTTAGAATCTCTTAAGATGCCACCACCTCCCCCTTTGCCATTAGATAGACTCCCATCAACATTAAGCTTAACAACATTAGGGGGAGGGGGGGGGGGGGGGGGAGCACCCCAGAAAGAGATTTTGCGAATTGCTTTATTTCTAAGATTGGTTATGTTCTTAAAAAGCAATTCATCATCCTTGATTTGTTTCAGTGATAGAGGACATGCCTTACCAAACATTAAAAGATCATTAATAATATCATTAACTATCACATTTGCAGTTTTCCTTAGATTTCTGTGTTTACGATTGTTTCTTTTACCCCAGATATGCCATAAAGTAATAGAAGGGACAAAAGTCCTAATATGATTTGAAATATTGCCACTCTTACTTTTCCAAAATTTTAACATTACATCTATGTGACCAATATTGGGGAAAGGTAAAATTCCAAAAAACTTAACAATACCATTCCAAACATCCTTTGCAAAGCTACAATTTAAAAGTACATGACTAGTAGACTCGCATTCCATTAGACAGTTCATACATTGAGAAGCCATTGATCTTCCCCATGCACGTTGTTTATCATCAGTAGGTATAAAGGATCTGACAGTCCTCTACATGAAGAAGGATATTTTAATAGGGATAAATTTATTCTAGAAAAGGGAACAATTAAGAGATTCATTGGCCCTCTTTCTGATCATATATCAAGCGTTTGAAACTGAAAATAAGCCATTTGGAGACTCTTTCCAGATTACAGTGTCCTTTGTCTCATTATTAATGGATAAAGTCAACATCTCTTCTCTATATTCACTGGGGAGAATCCTTTATATTAATTCCGTATCCCAGTGATTATTAACCTAAAGATCTTTGACTAAAATTCTTGGATAAATTACTAGTGTCAGTTGAAAGAGATGGCCTCGAGGATGCCATTGATCATACTAGAAACTTATTTCACCTCTCCCCAAACCATGATAAATATGTTTCTCACCCAAGTCCCTAGCTCTTAAAATCCGCTTCCAAAGGGGAGAAGAATCCAAAGTAGCTACAATTTCATTTGGGTGCTTCCCCTTAAGGTATTTAGAACTAATAAACTCAGTGAAAATTGTCTTTTCATTCCTTAATTTCCACCAAAGTTTAATCTCCAAGGCTTGTGAAAACTCACTCATAGACCTAATTCCTATTCCACCTTCACTCAAGGGAAAACATAATTTCCCCCATGAAGCCCAATGGGTCGATTTGGATTCATTTGAGTCTCCCTAAAGGAAACTAGCAAACATGCTCTCTAATTTTTTAATGGCCCACATGGGGGGTTTGAAAGCTTGGAAAATGTATAGTGGAAGTGATGTTAAAACACTTTTTATGAGACAGATTCTACCCCAAGCAGATAGCCACAGGGAGGTCCAGTGACTAATTTTATGTGCAACTTTTTAAAAAATGACATCAGATACTTGTCGCTTTTTGGGACCAACCACCAGAGGACATCCAAGATATAATAGAGGTGGAGATTGAGTTTTCATCCCAGTGATTGTTTTAATCTTCCTTTTGTTACCTGATTTTATTTTATCAGGAATGAGAATTGAGCTCTTCTGAGTATTGATCTTTTGGCCTGAAACCCTTTCATATTGTTTAAGGAATGTTAGATACTTGGTAACAGAAGGAGTTGCACCATTCAAAAAGAGGATACAATCATTAGCAAAATTGAGATGGGAAATCCACCGATGGGAAGATGTCCTATACCTTATGGAACTAAATCTGTTAAAAAGGGAGTCTAATCCCCTTGATAAATACTCTGCTGTAATGATAAAGAGCGAGGGGGAAAGAGGATCTCCTTGCCTAAGACCTCTAGTGGACTGAAAGAATCCTGAACACCTCCCGTTGACTAGGACGGAAAACCAACTATTGCATAGAATTCTCTTAACCATGTATGTAAACTTCCAGTGAAATCCTAAGTTATCGATCATAGAAAATATGAAGACTCAATCAATCCTATCATATGCTTTTTCCATATCTAGTTTCATGATAATATTACCGCCCTTAACTTTTCTATTTAAATCATATAATAGCTCTTGAGCCAAAAGAATATTATCAAGTATGTTCCTACCCTTGACAAAACCTGATTGATTGGGAGAAATTATTCTGGGCAGTATACCACTTAATCTATTACATAGGATTTTTGAAAAGATTTTGGAGGATGTGTTACAAAGACTGATTGGTCGGAAATCTTTCCATTGGGTGGGGGTATTAGATTTCGGAATTAAAACAATGGTAGCTGCTGTGTAGAACCTGGGAAGAGGGGAACCATCAAATAATTCTAATACTGCTTCATAGAAGTCCTTTCCAACAATCTCCCAGCAATGTTTGTAAAACATCCCCTTGAAACCATTCGGCCCAGGTTTAGAATCAGTTTCAAGTTCCTTTATGATTTTAGAGAATTCTTCAAATGTTGGTTCGATTATCAGCTTCTTATTTTCTTCTTCACTAATCATCTTGGAGACCCAATTGGGGCATTGAAATGACTCCACTTCGTAGCCTTTTGTTAGTAGGTTCTTGAAAAAATTTTCAGCAGATGGACCAAGTCCCTCCCCCTCAATCCAATTACCACTAATATCCTTTATTTTAGAGATTGTGTTCTTGACCCTCCTTTCTTTAACAACAGCATGGTAGTATTTTGTGTTTTTGTCCCCATCACTCAACCACCTAACTTTTTCTCTTTGTTTCCAGAATGTGTCTTCTTGTTCAATCAGTTCCAAAAGTTCTTTTTTAGCTTTCTGTAATTTTATGTATGAATCTTCCTGTTTATCAGACATATTCATCTTTTCTAATTCGTTAACACGTTCTTCTGCCTCCTTGACTTTTTTGTGAATGTTGCCAAACACTTCTTTATTCCACTTCATAAGGGACTGTTTAAGTCTTTGTAATTTTATTTGAAATTTAACTAGTCCTTGATAGTTGCAGTTAGCTTTCCAGGAGGAATCAACCAATTTTAAGAAGGAATGGTGCCTCGTCCACATGTTTTGGAATCTAAATTTGCTAGCCCTTACTACAACTTTGTTTGATAATTCCACAAGAAGATGTGTATGGTCAGAACATGTTCTATTAAGATGAGTAACATAAAACCTTTCAAATTTGATAGTCCATTCATTATTAACAAGTGCTCTATCAAGCCTAACATGAGTTTTCTTTCTAGACCAAGTGAAAGGACATCCCCTAAATCCAGCATCAGCTAATTGACATCTGGTAATGCAATCCTTAAAATCTAAGCTCGAACCCTCATCATTTTTTGAACAGCCTTTTCTCTCATGTGGTGATAGAACAGCATTGAAGTCTCCTAGAACCATCCAAGGGCAGTCAATTTGATTAGAAATGGTCTTTAATCCTTCTCACAGATCCTTACGACCTGATCTAGAACATTTTGCATAGACCACAGTGATTTGACAGCAAGTGGAGTTATTTTGGCGGCATGACAAGTGGACAAATTGTTCAGCATCTATTAAACAGTTGCATTCCAGGTTATCATGCCAAAAAATCCATATTTTCGAATTTGAATTGGATTTAAAATTTTTTAAGTTTAACGATTTCGCCACCTTTTCTATGTTGCAGATAGAAGTCATAGGTTCGCTAATCATTACTAGTTGTAATTTATTTATAATGATCAGTTTGTGTAAGCGTTTCAAGGACTTACCATTAGCTAAGCCTCTTATGTTCCAATACATGCACTTCATGGAAGATTAGTAAGTGAGGTAAAGATAGTTCCACCTACCTCTCGGTGTATGGGAGATGAAGGAGAAGAGTGTGCACCTTTGTCCTTCGCTAGAGTAGTGGATGAAATGCTTACAGCAAAGTCATCCATTGATTTTCCTTTCAGAACTTTTGGGGTTGGATCATAATCTGAATCATATTCAGCTTCCGAATATTCATCTGTGTCTACCAGCTCACCTTCCTTGCCTTGGTCCTCGAATGATCCGTTAATTGGGATGTCATCTGGAATGCCATTTAATGAACATGGAAAATCATTTGAGAGGCAGGAAGTACCTTTGTGCTGTGGCTCCAATGATCTGGTACTTGGAGCAGGTGGTGCATCTCCAGTTGCAGCAGTATCATCCTCAGGAAGTTCCATACTAGTTTTTATGGCTGGATCAGGATCAGTCACAAAAGCAGTATCCCCCTCCTGAGGAGTCTGATCTGCTACATTATCATTGGCATTACAATGATCATTATCGCTAGCAGAGATAGGAGAATGCTCTGGTTCCACCCTATCATTCATAGCAGCATTCTCTGTGTATTGATCCGTTTTTGAGCATTGCCCCACTTCCACAGTTACTTTACCTTTTCCTTGCGTCTCAACAGGGAGTTTAGGGACATATATTTGCTTGGTTTTACCTTGTTTTTCTTTCTTAGATTGCATAGTTACATCCTTTCTTCCATTTGATGTCGATGTTTCCTTGTTCTTTCCTTTGTTTGAAGCTGAAGTGGTATTACACTTCTCTATGGAGTGTCCCATTTTGTAACAACCTAAGCAATAATAAGGAGTATTTTCAAAAACCACTTGCTGAAAATATCCTTCCTTTTCAGTACCAATCCATATTCGTACATTGCATTTTTTCGATACATCTACTTCAACCAGAATTCTAGCCACTGATGGCCTAGTTAAATTTGCTGTAGGTTCATCTAGTTTAAGAGGTGTACCAAAAGCTGATGATAAAACAAAGAGCATTGATTTGTCATAATAGTGAATTAGAAGGTTAGGGAAAGCGATCCATATAAGAGCAATGGGACTTTCCTTGTTGAAGTGAGCGCTCGGAGACCACTTGATCACTCTCATCAAAGAGGATTTGATCATCCAAGTCCTCCTCTCCCAAATCCTGGTGTAGTCCTCTTGCAGGGATGGCCGAATGAGGATTTGTCTCTGATTGATGAGGCCAAAATCCACCAGTCCTTTAAAGCCCCGAGCAACAAAGAATTCCCTGATTTCCTACAAAGAGGGTCTAGAGTGTGAGAATGATCCAATTAAAGCAAATCTAAGGGGAAAACAAAGCTTGTCAACTTCCTCTTCATTGAGTAAAACAGCCGGTTCCCCTTTGAGAGTAGTGGCCTTCTTCAAACCTAGGATGGTTCCTTGTTGAGTAACAGAAGAACCAACCACCTCAGCAAAAGATTTCTTGAAGCTGCGAGGGGAGACAACATCCCCCATTGCCACTTCTGTATTTTCTATGGTTTTAACATCCGACATGGTGTCAAGAAAAAACAATTAGCATTGACCCTAACTGATGTAGCAAGCTTGAACCAGTGCTGTAGCGTTTAGTAACAGAAGCGACAATTTTCAGTTTACAGAGAAACGGATGTGCAAACTAGTGATATGATTAGGTCACTAAAGAAAGAATTAGTAATTTTCAGAGGATAACACTCTAATTACTCGCTCCTTAATGATGAACACGTTATGAAATAGTAAATGAACAGGGACAAATATAGTCAAGCAACATACTCCAATGACAGTGAAGCGACAATCCCCAAATCTGTAAAAGGTTATTGGAATAAAATCTATACTGGATAATATGATATTTAGTAAATGCTTAATTAAAGATAAAACCGTTGGATGTTCGAGTTTGTCTCAAGACACAGTAGAAGACAAGAGTCGGAATCGCTAGAAGTTGAAGCGTCACTATCGATTTATCGCGATTCTGTAGAAAAGATCAGCAAAAATTATACCAGAATTAATTAGAAGTGTTACAGATGATTGACAGTAATCACAGCAAGTCATAAAGACTTCGGATCCGTTCAGAAAGCCGAAACGAGCCAGAATGCAAAACGTTCGAACTTTTAGGAAAATTCTACATTTGGCCTGAATGATTATGGAGTTGGATTATTGAATACGAATCTTAATCCTTGTAAGGCGATTGAAGAAAGCCTTGAATCGGATTGCCTTAGCTTCGGAAAGGCTAGCGAACCCTACGCGCGAGTGAATGGGCGCTCCGGATTGTAGAGAGAAGGGAGAGCGTCTCTTTCTAGAACTTTTTTCCGCGCGGCGCCGAATGGTTTAGGGTTTACGGTTTAGGGTTTTAGGGTTTAGGGTTTAGGGTTTAGGGTTTTAGGGTTTAGGGTTTTAGGGTTTAGGGTTTAGGGTTTAGGGTTTAGGGTTTTAGGGTTTTAGGGTTTAAGGGTTTAAGGGTTAGGGGTTAGGGGTTTAAGGTTTACTGTTTAGGGTTTTAGGGTTTAGGGTTTAGGGTTTTTTTTTTTATTTGGAAAAACCTGAATACCGAGGGGGTGTGGGTGGGTTGCTCGCCCCAGTTTTATTAATAATTAAAAGTTTTACAATGAAGAGAGGGGCCTGTACCTGACCTCTTAGTTACAATACTTGACTTTCATGAGAAATTTAAATAAGGATGTACTGCATCCCTTACATTGTCATTTTTGCAGAAAATAAACAAGGGAGTACTACTCCCCTTACAATGGGAATGAATTTTGAACAAATTGACCTAAACATTAAAAGCTACTAGATTGATACAAACTATCCAAATCTTTTTTGAGGATTATTTTCAATTCGTGAGGCAAACCTTGGAAATGGAGCAATGTGAAGTCCTCTTGCTTCTCCCGAGCTTCCTTGGCTATCCAATCTGTAGCAGCATTCTTTTCTCTTAAAATGTGTGATACCTGTGCTTTGGCCTCTTTGACCATCTTCCTTGCCCAAGAGATATCATTCCAAACATCCCATCTTGTTACTTCTGAGGACAACCATTTTGATACAACTAGGGAATCTGTCTCAATGCGTATGTTCTTTACATTGTATTTCCTGCATAGCTCGAGACCTTTTTTAACTGCATGAAGTTCAATAATATCAATAGACTTACGTTCAGTTTTGAATCCAAATCCCCATAAAAACTTACCCTTAGAATCTCTTAAGATACCACCCCCCCTTGCCATTAGCAAGACTCCCATCAACATTGAGCTTAACCACATTAGGGGGAGGAGCATCCCAGACAGTGATTTTGCGAATCGCTTTATTTCTAGGATTGGTTATGTTCTTAAAAAGTAGTTTATCATCCTTGATTTGTTTCAGAGATAGGGGACATGCCTTCCCAAACATTAAGAGATCATTAATAATATCATTAACTATCACATTTTCATTTTTCCTTAAATTTCTGTGTTTATGATTGTTTCTTTCACCCCAGATATGCCACAAAGTAATTGATGGAACAAATGTCCTAATATGATTTGAAATATTACCACTCTTACTTTTCCAGAATTTTAACATTACATCTATGTGACTAATATTGGGGAAAGGTAAAATTCCAAAAAACTTACCAATACCATCCCAAACATCCCTTGCAAAATTACATTTTAGAAGTACATGTCTAGTAGACTCGCATTCAGTTAGACAGTTCACACATTGAAAAGCTATTGATCTTCCCCATGCGCGTTGTTTATCATTAGTAGGTATGAAAGACCTCACTGTCCTCCACATGAAGAAAGATATTTTAGTAGGGATAAATTTATTCCAGAATAGGGCATTGGCCCTCTTTCTGACCATATTCCAAGCATTAGAAACTGAAAATAAACAATTTGGAGACTCTTTCCAGATTACTGTGTCCTTAGTCTCATGGTTAATGGATAAGGACAACATCTCTTCTCTATATTCACTGGGGAGAATCCTTCTTATTAAAGCAATGTCCCATTGATTATTAATCCAAAGGTCTTTGACTAAAATTCTTGGATATATTACTGGTGTCAGTTGAAATAGATGGCCTCGTGGATGCCATTGATCATACCAAAAGATTATTTCGCCCCTCCCCAAACCGTGATAGATATGTTTCTCACCTAATTCCCTAGCTCTTAAAATTCTCTTCCAAAGGGGAGAAGAATCCAAGGTAGCTACAATTTCATTTGGGTGTTTCCCTTTAAGATATTTAGAGCTGATAAACTCTGTGAAAATTGACTTTTCATTCCTTAGTTTCCACCAAAGTTTAATCTCCAAGGCTTGTGAAAACTCATTCATAGACCTAATTCCTATTCTACCTTCACTCGAGGGAAGACATAATTTTCCCCATGAGGCCCAATGTGTCGATTTGGATTCATTCGAGTCTCCCCAAAGAAAACTAGCAAACATGCTCTCTAATTTTTTAATAGCCCATATGGGGGTTTAAAGGCTTGGAAAAGGAATAGAGGAAGTGAAGTTAGTACACTTTTTATGAGACAGATTCTACCCCCAGCAGATAACCATAGGGAGGACCAATGATTAATTTTATTTGCAACTTTTTCAAAAATGACATCAAATACTTGTCGTTTTCTAGGACCAACCACCAACGGACATCCAAGTTATAACAGTGGTGGATTTTGAGTTTTCATCCCAGTGATTGTTTTAATCTTCCTTTTGTTAGCTGATTTTAGTTTATCAGGAATGAGAATTGAGCTCTTCTGAGTATTGATCCTTTGACCCGAGACCCTTTCATATTGTTTTAGGAATGTTAGAACCTTTGTGACAGAAGGAGTTGCACCATTCAAGAAAAGTATACAATCATCAGCAAAGCTGAGATGGGAAATCCACTGATGAGAAGATATCCTGAACCTTATGGAACTGAGTCTGTTAAAGAGGGAGTCTAATCCCCTTGATAGATATTCTACTGCAATGATAAATAGCGAGGGAGAAAGAGGGTCTCCTTGCCTTAGACCCCTAGTGGATTGAAAGAAGCCTGAACACCTCTCGTTGACTAGGACTGAAAACTAACTATTGCACAGAATCCTCTTAACCATGTATGTAAACTTCCAGTGAAATCCTAAGTTATCGATCATAGAAAATAGAAAGACCCAATCAATCCTATCATATGCTTTTTCCATATCAAGTTTCATGATAATGTTGCCGCCCCTGACTTTTCTATTTAAATCATACAGTAGCTCTTGGGCCAGAAGAATATTGTCAAGAATGTTCCTCCCTTTAACAAAACCTGATTGATTAGGAGAGATTATTCTAGGAAGTATATCACTTAGTCTGCTACATAGGATTTTTGAAAAGATTTTGGAGGATGTGTTACAAAGACTGATTGACCGGAAGTCTTTCCATTGAGTAGGAGTATTAGATTTCAGAATTAAGACTATGGTAGCTGCTGTGTAGAACCTGGGAAGGGGGGAGCTATCAAAAAATTCTAATACTACTTCATAGAAGTCCTTTCCAACAATCTCCCAGCAATGTTTATAAAACATCCCCCCTGAAACCATCTGGCCCAGGTTCCGAGTCAGTTTCCAGTTCCTTTATAATTTTAGAGACTTCTTCAAAAGTTGGAACGGAAACTAGCTTCTTATTTTCCTCCTCACTAATAATCTTGGACACCCAACTGGGGCAATGAAAGGACTCCACTTCGTAATCTTTTGATAGTAGGTTCTTGAAAAAATTTGCAGCAGAAGGACCAAGTTCCTCCCCTTCAATCCAAGAACCACTGCTATCCTTTATTTTTGAGATTGCATTCTTGACTCTCCTTTCTTTAACAACAGCGTGGTAGTATTTTGTGTTTTTGTCCCCATCACTCAACCACTTAACTTTAGCTCTTTGTTTCCAAAATGTATCTTCTTGTTCAATCAGTTCCAAAAGTTCTTTCTTAGCTTTCTGTAATTTTATATATGAATCTTCCTGTTCATAAAACATATTCATCTTTTCTAATTCGTTAACACGTTCTTCAGCCTCCTTGACTTTTTTGTGAATGTTGCCAAACACCTCTTTATTCCATTTAGTAAGGGAGTGTTTAAGTCTTTGTAATTTTATTTGGAATTTAATTAGTCCCTGATAGTTGCAGTCAGCTTTCCAAGAAGACTCAACCAATTTAAGGAAGGAATGGTGCCTCGTCTACATGTTTTGAAATCTGAATTTGCAGCCCCTTACTATAACTTTGTTTGATAATTCCACAAGAAGAGGCGCATGGTCAGAACATGTTCTATTAAGGTGAGTTACATTAAAACTTTCAAATTTGATAGTCCATTCATTGTTAACAAGAGCTCTATCGAGTCTGACATGAATTTTCTTTCTAGACAAAGTGAATGGACATCCCCTAAATCTAGCATCAGCTAATTGACATTTGGTAATGCAATTCTTAAAATCTAAGCTCGAACCCTGATCATTTTTTGAATAGCCTTTTCTCTCATGTGGTGACAGGATAGCATTGAAGTCCCCTAAAACCATCCAAGGATAGTTAATTTGCTCGAATATGGTCTCTAATCCATCCCGCAGATCCTTGCGACCTGATCTAGAACATTTTGCATAAACCACAGTGATTTGGCAGTAATTAGAGTTATTTTGGTGACATGACAGATGGACAAATTGTTCAACATCAGTTAAACAGTTACATTCCAGGTTATCATGCCAAAAAATCCAGATTTTTGAATTTAAATTGGATTTGAAATTTTTAAAGTTTAGTAATTTTGCCACCTTTTCTATGTTGCAGTTAGAAGTCATAGGCTCACTAATCACAACCAACTGCAATTTATTTATGATGATCAGTTTATGTAAACGTTTCAAAGACCTACCATTAGCTAAGCCCCTTATGTTCTAATACATGCACTTCATGGAAAATCAGTAAGTGAGGTAAAGTTAATTCCACCTACTTCTTGGTGACTGGGAGATGAAGGAGAAGAGTGTGCACCTTTATCCTTTGCTAGATTAGTGGTTGAAGTAATTACAGCCAAGTCATCCATTGATTTTCCTTTCAGGACTTTTGGGGTTGGATCATAGTCTGAATCATATTCAGCTTCTGAATATTCATCTGTATCTACAAGCTCACCTTCCTTGCCTTGGTCCTCAAATGATCGGTTGCTTGGGATATCATTTGAAATGCCATTTAATATGCAAAGAGAATCATTTGAAAGACAAGAATTACATTTACTCTGTGGCTCCAAAGAACTAGTACTTAGAGCAAGTTGAACATCACCAGTTGTAGTAGCATCATCCTCAGGAGGAACCAAACATGATTTTATGACAGGATCAGGAAAAGCCACAAAAGCCTCATCCCCCCCCCCCCCCCCCCCCCGAGAAGGCTGATCTGCAATATTATCATTGGCTTTACAATGATCAAAATCTTCAGCAGTGGCAGGATAATGCTCTTTTTCCACCCTATCATTCACCGCCGCTATCTCTGTGTTTTGGGTCGTTTTGGAGCATTGCCCCACTTCCATAGTTACTTTACCTTTTCCCTGCATCTCAACAGTAGGTTTAGGAACATATATTTGTTTGGTTTTACCTTGTTTTTCTTTCTTAGAATTCTTGATTTCATCCTTTCCTGCATTTGATATCGGAATTTCCTTGTTCTTTCCTTTGTTAGAATCTGAAATGGTATTACACTTCTCTATGTAGTGTCCCATTTTGTAACAGCCTAAGCAGTAATAAGGAGTATTTTCGAAAACCACTTGTTGAAAATATCCTTCCTTTTCAGTACCAATCCATATTCGTTCGTTATGTTTTTTCGATACATCTACTTCAACCAGAATTCTAGCCACAGATGGCCTCGTTAAATTTGCTGTAGGTTCATCTAGTTTAAGAGGTGTACCGAAAGCTGATGCTAAAGCAAAAAGCATTGATTTGTCATAGTAGTGAATTGGAGGTTAGGGAAAGCGATCCATACCGGAGCAATGGGACTTTCCTTGTTGAAGTGAGCACTCGGAGACCATTTGATTACTCTCATCAAAGAGGATTTGATCATCCAAGTCTTCCTCTCCCAGATCCTGGTGTAGTCTTCTTGCAAGGATGGCCGAATGAGAATTTGTCTCTGATTGATGAGGCCAAAATCCACCAGTCCTTTAAAGCCCCTAGCCACAAAGAATTCCCTGATTTCCTGCATAGAGGGCCTAGAGTATGAGAATGATCCAATTAAAGCAAATCTCAGAGGAAAACACAGCTTATCAACTTCCTCTTCATTGAGTAAAATTGCCGGTTCCCCTTTGAAATTGGTGGCCTTCTTCAAACCTAAGATGGCTCCTAGTTGAGTAATAGGAGAACCCACTACCTCAGTAAAGGATTTCTTGAGGCTGCGAGGGGAGCAAACATCCCCCTTTGCAACCTCTGTATCTGTTGTTTTAGTATCCGCCATGATATTAATGCAAAAACAATTCTTACGGACGCTGACTGATGCAGCAAACCAGAGCCGTGTGTTTAGACAGACGCAATAAAAATTTGCAGAGAACCAGATGTATGTGCTATTGATGTGATCAGATCAGTAAAGGAGAATTGATAATATTCAGAAGGAAATACACTCACTCTTGAGTAAAGAACACTTAATGAAACAGTAAAAGAGAGAGGAACAAGGAAAGTTAAGCAACACCCTCCAGGGAAGTGAAGCGACGGTTTAGGGTTTAGGGTTCATGGTTTATTACTTTAGAGACCTCTTCCAATGTCGGAATGGACACTAACTTCTTATTTTCCTCCTCACTAATAATCTTGGACACCCAGCTGGGACTATTAAATGGCTCTACTTCACTGTCTTTAGATAACAGGTTTTTAAAAAAATTTGCAGCAGAAGGGCTGAGGTCCTCCCCGACAATCCAAGAACCACTGCTATCCTTTATTTTTGTGATTGCATTTTTGACTCTCCTTTCTTTGACAACAACATGATAGTATTTTGTGTTTTTGTCCCCATCTCTCAGCCACTTCACTTTGGCTCTTTGCTTCCAAAAAATTTCTTCTTGTTCAATCAGTTCCACAAGTTCCTTTTTCGCTTTCTGTAAATTTATATATGATTCTTCCTGTCCATTAAGCATATTCTTTTTTTCTAGTTCATTAACCCGTTCTTCAGTCTCCTTGACTTTTTTGTGTATGTTGCCAAACACCTCTCTATTCCATTTAGCTAGCGTATGACTTAATCTTTGTAATTTAATTTGGAATCTAATTAAACCTTTATAGTTGCAGTCAGCAATCCATGAAGACTCCACCAAATTGAGGAATGAGTGGTGCCTCGTCCACATGTTCTAAAATCTGAACTTACAGCCCCTTGCTCCAACTTTGTTTGAAAATTCCACGAGGAGAGGCGCATGGTCCGAGCATGTTCTATTGAGGTGAGTTACATTAAAACTTTCAAATTTGACCGTCCATTCATTGTTAACCAAAGCTCTATCTAGTCTAACATGGATTTTCTTTCTAGACCAAGTGAATGGACATCCCCTAAATCCAGCATCCGCCAATTGGCATCTATTAATACAGTTCTTAAAATCTAAGTTGGATCCTTCATCATTTTTTGAGCAGCCTTTTCTCTCATGTGGGGATAGAATAGCGCTGAAGTCACCTAGGACTAACCAAGGGTAATTAGTTTGTTCAAATATGGACTCCAAACCCTCCAACAGATCCTTACGACTTGATCTCGAGCATTTTGCGTATACCGTAGTGATTTGGAAACAAAGTGAGTTATTTAACTGACATGACAGGTGGACAAATTGTTCAGCATCATATAAGTAGTTGCATTCCAGATTATCATGCCAAAAAATCCAGATTTTCGAGTTTAAGTTGGATCTAAAATTTTTAAAGTTTAGTGATTTCGCCACTTTTTCTATGTTGCAGTTGGGGGTCATTGGTTCACTAATCATAACCAGCTGCAACTTATTTAATATGATCAGTCTGTGTAATCGTTTCAAAGACCTACCATTTGCTATTCCCCTTATGTTCCAATACATGCAATTCATGGTAAATCAGTAATTGACGTAAGTTGATTCCACCTACCTTGCGGTGATTGGGAGAAGAGGGAGCAGAGTGTGCACCTTTGTTCTTGGCTATAGAAGCAGCTGAATAACTTACATATAAGTCATCCATTGCTCTTCCTTTCAACACTTTTGGTGTTGGGTCATAATCTGAGTCATACTCAGCATCCGAAGATTCATCAGTGTCTATCAGCTCACCCTCCTTGCCTTGGTCTTCGAAAGAGCCGTTGCTTGGAATGTCATCTGAAATACCATTTAAGGAGCATTGATAATCATTTAACAGAGGAGAGTTACCTTTGTCCTTAGCTTCCCTAGAACTAGAGGAAGGAGCCAGAGGGACACCTCCCCCAATATTACCTTCCACAGGAATAACCGTGCTGGTTATTTTATCTAGATCTGAAACATTCACAGCAGCAGCATCCTCTCTCTGGGAAAGCTGATCTACAACATTATCATTTGTCTTACTGTGAACACCATCCCCGACAGTAAAGGGAGGAAACTCTTTTCCATCCCTAACATTCACCTCAGCTTTCTCATTGGCCTGGTTCATTTTGGAACACTGTCCCACCTCGACATTTTCTCCTCTTCCCTGCGTCTCAGTAGGAAGTTTAGGGACATATATTTGTTTAGTTTTACCTTTATTTTCCTTCTGAGAATTCTTGCTGTCCTCCTTACTTGTTTTGTCAATTTCAATTTCTTTTTCCTTACCTTTATTAGCACCTGATTTGGAATTACACCGCTCTAAGGCGTGTCCCATTTTAAAACAGCCTAAATAGTAATCAGAAGAATTTTCAAAAACCACTTGCTGAAAATATCCTTCCTTTTCCGTCCCGATCCATATTCTTTCATTTCTTTTTTTTGATACATCCACTTCAACCAGAATTCTAGCCACAGATGGCCTTGTTAAATTTGTAGTGGGTTCATCTAATTTTAGTAGAGTACCAAAAGCTGATGCTAATGCAAAAAGCATGGATTTGTCATAATAATGAATTGGAAGATTAGGGAATGCAATCCATATCGGAGCTATGGGGCTTTCCTTGTTAAAGTGAGCGTTCGTAGACCATTTGATCACCCTCATTAGGGAGGAATTGATCATCCATGTCCTCCTCTCCCAGATTCTGATGTAGTCCTCTTATAGAGATGGCCGAATGAGGATTTGTCGCTAATTAATGAGGCCAAATTCAACTGATCCTTTTTATCCCCTAGCAATGAAGAAAGCCCTGATTGCTTGCATTGAAGGCCTAGAGTATGAAAATGAACCAATCAAAGCATATCTCAGAGGGGAGCATAGTTTATCAATTTCCTCATCCTTGAGTAGTACCGCAGGTTCCCCCTTGAACGTGGTGGCTTTCTTCACTCCTAGAATGGTTCCTTGTAGGGTGATCTGTGCACCCACCACCTCCGCAAAAGACTTCTTGAGACTGCGGGGGGATCCAGCAATCTCATTAGCCCCTTCCAGATTTTCACTAGTTCTGGATTCCGCCATGAAGTCAGAGAAACCCTGACAGGAACAACGAAAGTCCAGCAGCAGCACAAGAAAATTGCAATGAAGAAGTTAAACGTGCAGACTAAATGAACAGCTCTGATAATTTGAGAAGTAGAAGCCTTCCAACAAATCCTGATTAATGAGCTCTAAATGTCACATTAAAGCAGATAAACAAACGCCCCCAAGACAGTGAATCGCTAAACCCTTCTGTTGTTGACGTCTTGGAATTAAATCTATCAGGAAGAGGATTATGACATGCTTAGTTAATGATATAATCAATTCCAGCAGAACAGAATATTCCGTTCCATTAAATACAGTATAATGCAAGAGTCGGGCCCCCAAAAGCTGAACCGACATACCCAAAATGTCGTCGATCTGTAGAAAGTTCGAGCAGCAATCTAACAGCAGTAATTAATAACGTTACTGATTCATAGCAGTGATGGCAATATGTCACCAAATCTCCTTAAAACCGATCGACGAATTGGAATAGACCAAACGAGCGAAAATCCGAATAGCCCGATATTTGGAAAAATTCCAGATTTGGACTAAATGAAACAGATCTTGTAAAAATTGACTAATAGTGGTATAGATGCTTGAAAACCGAATCAAAATGGCTTATTTTTCGGTTGCCCGAGCGTCGGAATGGTTGCCTCACCCGAATCGCAAGTGAAAGGGCGCTCCGTGTTTTTTAGAGAGAAGGGAGAGCGTCTCTCTCTAGAATTTCCGTGTGGTTTAGGCTTAGGGTTTAGGGTTTAGGGTTTAGGGTTTAGGGTTTAGGGTTTAGGGTTTAGGGTTTAGGGTTTAGGGTTTGGGGTTTGGGGTTTAGGGTTTAGGGTTTAGGGTTTAGGGTTTAGGGTTTAGGGTTTAGGGTTTAGGGTATAGGGTTTAGGGTTTAGGGTTTAGGGTTTAGGGTTTGGGGTTTGGGGTTTAGGGTTTAGGGTATAGGGTTTAGGGTATAGGGTTTAGGGTATAGGGTATAGGGTATAGGGTATAGGGTATAGGGTGGGTTAGGGTATAGGGTATAGGGTATAGGGTATAGGGTATAGGGTATAGGGTATAGGGTATAGGGTTTAGGGTATAGGGTATAGGGTATAGGGTTATTAGGGTTTAGGGTTTAGGGTTTAGGGTTTAGGGTTTAGGGTTTAGGGTTTAGGGTTTAGGGTTTAGGGTATAGGGTATAGGGTATAGGGTATAGGGTTATAGGGTATAGGGTTTAGGGTTTAGGGTTTAGGGTTTAGGGTTTAGGGTTTAGGTTAGGGTTAGGGTTTAGGGTATAGGGTTTAGGGTTTAGGGTTTAGGGTATTAGGGTTTAGGGTTTAGGTTTAGGGTTTAGGGTTTAGGGTTTAGGGTTTAGGGTTTAGGGTTTAGGGTTTAGGGTTTAGGGTTGGTTTAGGGTTTAGGGTTTAGGGTTTTAGGGTTTAGGGTTTTAGGGTTTAGGGTTTAGGGTTTAGGGTTTAGGGTTTAGGGTTTAGGGTTTAGGGTTTAGGGTTTAGGGTTTAAGGGTTTAGGGTTTAGGGTTTAGGGTTTAGGGTTTAGGGGTTTAAGGGTTTAAGGGTTTAGGGTTTAGGGTTTAGGGTTAGGGTTTAGGGTATAGGGTTTAGGGTATAGGGTTTAGGGTATAGGGTTTAGGGTATAGGGTTTAGGGTATAGGGTTTAGGGTATAGGGTATAGGGTATAGGGTTTAGGGTTTAGGGTATAGGGTTTAGGGTATAGGGTTTAGGG